>JAKWJA010002492.1:42513797-43768374 GCA_027704765.1 Solanum habrochaites
GGCATCAACCAATTATCTCTTGCATATGTTGTGAAACCCTTCAAGAAACGTTAATCAGTCTAATTGTTGTCATATCCTAATTGTGGAAGCAATAAACCATCATAGTACATGCCTATGCACGAGTTGCAGACAGAAGTAAAGGCAAGAATTGGGCTTCATTTCTTCCAGGGTCCTCATAATAGAACATATTTCATACTCTAATCCACAATTCGTAGAAAAAAACAGAAGTTCTATGTCTTATCTCAATAACCTAACACAAGTAGAAGCCAAGATCCACCTTTTGCGGTGTTTCAAAAACAAGTAAATAACCTTCATGCGAAATAAGTTACCAAATGGAATGATATCATATAGTAGTCACAAAATTGCAGCATTGCAAATTTTGCAAGCAGAGTTCCTGAACACTGTCTCAGAAGGCAATGGTTTAAGGTGAAGCCTTTAAAGTGAGGAAACAAGAACGTCAAGGAAATTCAAATGTAATAGAGCCAAAACAAAAATGATTATAACGTTCATTATAAACTAAAAGACTTCCAGAAAATCAGAGCCTACTGAGAAAAAAATAATAGTTTGTTCAGGCCTTTAAAGAAAATTAAGCATGCAGATATTTTCAGATTGACTTTTCAAATACACCAATTAGTCCCTCCCTTTCCTTCCATGTTCTCCGCAATGTCTACTCTGTTTTGCAAACTCTTGGTTCTTGCATGGCATACGTCCCATAATTGAGATATGGCAATGAGATGTACCCCATTAATTTTTACTGTACTCCTGTTCAAGGTTCTAGTTGAGATAGGTGCAACCCAAGCTGAGAACTTCACATAGTCTAGGCGGGGCTTTAGTGCAGAAAGTGGTACTGCCTACTTTCGAATGCCTCATGTCCTTGGGTTTGCCCTTTACAAAAGTACTAACAGTAATTATCACTGACAAATTAAGTGATATATTACTGATTGAAGAAGCATTATAAGTAAACGCTTAGTGGTTGAAGATAGAACCTTAGAAATTTTAGCTACTAATTAGATTTGAATTTAAAACATAAATGGCCATCTTTGCATCTAAATTAGATCGTTAACGTGGTTTCTACATTTGATTGACATGATATTTACTTCAGAAAGTTAATTATTGTTTCTCCGTATTCTTTGTTAAGACTCCTGAATGTTACTGTTTGTGTCTATAGTTTTCATTCTGTCTACAGTTATTTTTCCTTTAATTGCACATATTATTTTTGTTCAACGTTCTCCTCATTTGTGCCTTTCTTCACTAACAAATGCTTTAGTGGGCTTTGTGCATAAAGAAAAAACAGGTCTTGATACTTTTCTGCATTTTGATCTTTTACCTATAACTCTGCTTGACTATTTGCTTAGTCCATCCTCCATCACCTCCAACTAGAATAAATGAAAAGAACAGCAGAAGATGCTATGTGATGCACAATTATGCAGTAACTTTTTTGGCATAAAAGATTTCGTTCGCCTTGGACCACTTCTAGATAATTTTACCTTCCCGAATTAAACTCCCTAAACCATAGTTTTTACATGTCTCTTACAAACTCTAGGATCCACCTGATCCTATTTTAGCAACTAATTCGGGAGTAAACTAACAAACCATCCTACTGGCATAAGTTTTTTCTTTAATTTGTGCGCACCCGGATAAGCTACCAGTACACGCTACCTCTCATCAGCACAAATATCAAGTAATTATATATATGTACCTAGTGTGTCTCTATTAAAGTTCAAAATTTAGTTCTCAAGGTTGTTACTCCAACATTTCAACTTCTAAGCTACTCCCTAGGAGATTCCTGTTGGCACTTGTCCGATCAATTTCTATATTTCACCCTTGCCAATCAAATCATAAGCTTACAGAAAGTAATCATGTTAAAGATTGCATCTTAACTATCCTATAAACAAAGCATTTCATTATATTCTTCATCTGAAATTTATTTTCAAGTTCTTAAAACCAAAAGTTATAATACCTCATTCAACCAAAAGTGTTCGTTGTTTTTGTTTGTGATCAAATTCCCTGTCCAGCCATGAGCAAGCTCATGCGCCACCACCTGTGATCCACTGGCATCCCCCTTAATCACAGTGGGTGTTAAGAAAACCAGCCTCGGATTTTCCATTCCGCCAAGAGGAAAACTCGGAGGCAACACCAAAAGATCAAACCTTTCCCATTCATAAGGTCCAAAAAGCCTCTCCCCAACCATCACAATCTCCTCCGTGCCAGCAAACTCAATTGCAGCAGCATCTAATACCTCGGGAACCGCCTCAGCATACACCCTAGTCCTAGGTCCCACCTCCCTAAACCCCAACTCCCCAATTGCAAATGCAAATAAATAAGGAGGTATAGGCTGTTCCATCACAAATTCCTCCACCACCCTATCATCCCCACACCACACTTCATCCTCACAAAGCCCTCCCCCCTCAGACGGAATCGGGTCCCTCCTCTCCACATGTCTAGCCCCCATAACCGCCGACAGCTCTCTCGGGATGTTCAATTTCGCAGTGTATTTAACCCGTGCAGCAGGCGTATCCTGACAAGGAAAAATTGAACGGGCATGAATAGGCTGACAATGGGTATACAGAAAAGGGTGATTCTTGTTGAAAGTTTGAGTAGGTGAAAGCCATTGAAGTGCTGAACTTGAAGGACTAGTTTTCGAAAGAATCAAGATTTGATGGGTTTGTTTAGAAATGGAAATGTTGAGTGATTGTCCAAGAATTGGGTCTGTAGGAGAAAGGGAGAAAGGTAAGGGGGAAAGGGAAAGAGGGTCGAGTACAGAAGAGACAAAGAGTGAGCGAGTGTCAAGAGTGAGGGGTCCAGTGTAAGGGGTAGAAAAGGATACAAGAGTAGCAGAGGAGATGGTGGAAGATGGAAAATCGAAGTAGAAAGTGAGGGAGATATGGGTTGTTAGTGGATGAGTTGAATCAGTGAAGGAATGAGGGTCAATGGGTGCCATGGATGGATGATCAGAGAATCTCTAAGGAAGAACAAAGATGATACATACAAACAAGAATAATATGATAAATGGTGTCACCTTGTTATTCACCTATTCTAAAATTAAAGAAATATACCCACTAAGCTACTTTACTTATAAACTACTAACATAAAATCATATTCTTTTGAAACATAACAACTCCATGCTAACTTATAAGGGATGTGTTCGGATCGAGATTTCATGTTTGAATTTTAAATATAAAAATATTCTTTGGAAAAAGCATTATTTTCTCGGAATGAGATGATATCTGACACGAAAAAAAGCTCCATGCTCAAATTCTTCAATGTATGCCTTTACCATATCCACTATAACATATTAGATATAAGGCTCCTCCAGACGACATATTATATTCCAACCCTTTCAATACGTTTGGGATGACTTTTTCTAGGTTTTTTTTTTTTTTTTTTTTTATGGAGTAGGGGAATTACAAGGTGGAAATCAAATAATTACCAATAAGGTGAGAGTTCATGTAGTTAATCAATTGAGCTATTAAGATTTTTTGATTTTATCTTACACATTGTTTAACAAAGAAATAAAAATACTAAAATGAATGTAACATAGAAAAGTTTAAATTAAAAATTGTTACAAAAGAATTGAATCTTTAAAAAAAAAGCAAATTGAAATGAAGTTAATGTTATATTCCGCTCTCTCATTTAGTTTATGTTATTTTGGCTTGAGACATAATTTACAAAAAATTTCAAATAGTTTTAAATTTCTGGATTCTAAATTAAAAATACATTGAATATATTAAAATGCATTTTATATTTTTGGTCTTAAATATGTTATGTGAAAAAAAATAAGAAGATAAATAAATTAAAATTTGTTATAAATGTATTGCATAGTGGATTGTCCATTTGGTTTCTTCATTAATTTATTAGATTTATGTATGTATAATTTCAAGGTGATATGAACCTTGGTGAATAACGATGTATCTACTTATTTGACTTTTAACAAGATGACCTCTGAGGGTGAAATTTTAACATTATAAATAGAGATATCATTTACCATTGTAAGACACACTTGAATAAGAAGAAAATATGTCTTCTTCATCTCCATATTTTGTCTTCTTCTATATATATTATACTGAAAAAGGGCCTAAAATACCCTTAAAATATTGAAAATGGTACAAAATTACCCTTCATCCACCTATTGACTCCAAAACCCTGTATCCTTTCGGTTCCACATTTACCACTTTTTTAATTTCGTTTAAAATTCAACTCTTTAAATATTTTTCAATAACTTGGGCGTCAACTATTGATTATAATTTAATTTAGTAATATAATTTTATAAAGACACCCACTACCCACTAATTACTAAATAAACTCACCAAATTAATAATCCAATTATAATATCAAAAACAACATAAAAACTATAAAACACGATGAAATTATAGATTCCAAAAAAACATTCAAAATTATTCGACTACGGATCGAAGCCCCAATGAAATTTAGGTTGAGCGCTTTATTTAGGAGACACTTTCTTTCAAGATTAATGAGAATTTATGATTAAGTAAAGAAGTAATACATCCCGAATTAATTTATAGATTTTTTTAAAATATAATTTTATATATTTTATGATTGTTTTAAAATTTTAATATATTATTAAAAAATTTACTGTGAAATAAATCACATAATTGAAAATGTAAGAAAAATTATTATACACATAGTTGACTTTTAAGTTTATCGGTAATTTTTGATTTAGGCCACTTGAATTGTATGGATAATTTACTTCTATAGGATTTTCGCTTCAAATTTTTAAAAAAACTCAATTGGTAGTCGCTTAATTGTTGTGCATTAATATGTGACGGATTAGTAATTTAGAGGGGTTTAATAGTATGGGTGGGTAGTGAATGATTATAATTATATTATAAGTTAAATTATAAGAAATTAGTTGAGCGACACGTATTTAAAAAAAATATTTAAATAGTTTAAATATAAAACAGTTAAATAACTGGGTCAATTTTGAACCAAAAGGTGGTGAGAAGGGTATTTTGGAGCCAATAGATGGATGGAGGGTAATTTTATACCATTTCCAATACTTTAAGAGTATCTTAGGCTCTTTTCGGTATATTATATTATTCTGAAATTGATTTTATTAGATGTTATCAATTTTCTAAATTCAATTTGAAATAAGAGAAAATCGGTCATATGTGATCCAACAAGGTTAGTATTTCATTGACCGATATTAGTACTTTATTGCTCTACTATCTCAACTAGTATTTGAGCACCGAGTATTGAATAATTAATTTTATTTTCGATTATTGAACTCTACAATTTCTCATAAGTCTACTTGAATTCATATGGAGGTTATTATATTTGAACAAAATTCAGAATCTTACTCCCTGAACAACTTGACTAATGAATTATATTTATTTAATTACAAAGTATCATTATAATTTCTTTTTGCAGGCAAAGTTATTAATGTTTATGATTATTTGGATATTAAATTGAAATATAATTTTGATCAATTTATCGTTTCTGTGAAATATTTTCATGATTTTGTAATATGGCTAAATCTTTTATTGATGATTGACTAATTTCTAAATAAGATTGTTGTTGGAATAAAAGGTGCTCCTAGATGAATGCTATTTGAGGATAATGTATGTCAAGTTGTTGGTATATTAATGTATATGCTTACTTTTCTTATATTTTAACCATAATATACGATTGACATATATTTAGCACTCAAATGATATTTGAATAAAGACTTTTTCATTTTTGATGTAGTTTATTATTACTGCATCCAACAAATAGAGTTTTTTCTTGCTTTGTATTGGCCTAAACCATTTAGTCTACTAGTGCTTTTCAGAACTTGGAATGTTGAATATGTATGTTATCGAAAGGAATCATGTATTACTTTCCTGTCATTCATTTCGTAGATACTAAATAATCAATGTAATTTTAAGTTTTATTGTTATAATTCATCTGAATTCACAAGGTTTATTGTATACTCTATATTCTCCATCATCAATTAAAAAATTGATTTGTCGCTATATAGAGAAATAGTGCTAAGACAAATAGACGAATGAATCGCTATGTAGAGAAATAGTGCTCAGACAAATAGACGGATGAATTACTTTGTTGACATTTTATTTACCCTTCTTATGTGGCAGATAATTTTTAAAATGGTAGTTATTGAACACATATCACTCCTCAAAATTGTTAAAAATAAAATTGACTAAAAATTTGGGAACATCCACGCAAATTATTATAAATTAGACGTGTCTCAACTTAATTCATATATACTCTTCTGCACATATATTGAGTCATCACTTAGTCCAATTGAACATATATTATTTCTTCAAATAAAAGGAGATATTTTTGTAATTCAATTATTTCGTCAACGAAACAACAAAAACAACAAGATGCATAACATATGAATTATGTATAAACCTTACATAAAAGGAAATACGTCGCAAATGATGAATAAAATGTTTTAAAATCATTAGAAAAAATATAATCAGAGAGAAAGAAATAGTATACTATCGACAAATTGGCATACTCTCTCGCAATTAAAAGTATTACCCATCATGTGTAAGCTAATTAAAGAAATTCACCCCGTGATGCACGTGCATTTTATCTAGTCATATTATATTATAAGTGGAAAGATTTAAAGCTCAAAGTTGAATTACTATTTTATCCTTATATTAAAATAATTAAACAAAATATTATAAACTATAATAAAAATTTAAATAAATAACTCATTTAGATTGGTGCATGAAATCAAATTCATTTAAAAGTACTACTCTATTGTGGAAATCGGGAGTATTTGACAGTTTTTTCATTTACAAGAATTGATATGGACTAAAAACCATTGTACTAATTTTAATGCAATAATATCTACTCAAAGGTCATCCTAGCTACTCTATCATACCTAGCCATGTCTTCATGTGTAATGCCAAGACAGGGGGGGCATGCTGGAGGATTATCAGCAAAACTGCACTTCGCAAATCAGTTTGTATGTGCAGTATATTTTAGTTTTATCCGCTCCTTTTGTCCGTCCAAAGTATTATATATTACTTTCTATATATGTTGATGTACTTTCTTATGATTTTGCTTTTTTCTTAGAATATTTTGTATCCCTACATGAAGAAATGTATATACCATATGTTTACTATGGATTTAATTACTGAGAAATTCAATTATGAAAGATTAATCAATTCATTTGACATGCTTATTGGTCTCGCTAGAGTGTTCTAATTTAGTATTACAATATATTTTGAAATTCTATTATGAGTAGTGAGGAATAATGACTAAAATGGAAATTATATATATATATCTATTATATATATATATATAGATATATTATTATACATAGCAAACTAAAATAAAATGGCCCACCTAATTGGAGAAAAGAATGGATCATACTCTATATCAGTATATATGTGTTTTGAGGTTGTATTTTATTTAAAACTTTCATTTATATGTATAATTTATTGATCTTATTAGTCTATTATATGTTGTGGAACATTCGTCCTCAAATTGATCATATATCTAGAATAAATCATTTGAAAAGTTTTATATTGATCAATTTAATTTATTTAAAGAGAATGTTATGAAAAAAGGAGTATTATTCTTTTTTCATTAAATCATGTGTTACATTACGTTTTAAGGTTAATAAGACGAATGTATATGTGATATAATGATCAAAATAATTGACCTATTAATCATGGTAATGGCTTCAAGTGTGTTTCGTAATATACCAAGAGTTTTTATCATAAGTTGCGCATATGTACTGACATTGACTAAATCTTTTAGCATTTTAAATTTTATGCACAACGTTATCTACTCTGATAAAATCTCATTCTATTGTTGATGCTAAAATTTTAAATATAGCTGGAAAATTGTCAAACTCCCATCTATAGGATTATGATTGGAGCTGGAACCATAAATAGTAGTGTAGTATTTTCCAAACTAAAGTCACGTTTGACTTAGAGATACTATTTTATTTATGCTAATGTGATATTCTTCTGCCTGAATATTGAATGTAATTATTACTCATACACAAATTTTTTTAAATTAAAGCTCAATGTGAAGAGTCATTCTCACTCTTGTATGTAAAAACACTTTGAGAATTAATTTTCGTATTGACTTTTTTACGAACCAATTATAAGATTGCATAGTATCATGAAAGGAAATACACTATTCAAAATGAAAGAAAAGAGACTGAGGAAGGATAATAAAAAAGAACTAGATATATCATCTATTTACTTTCTTCATATTATATTGTTAATTATTTAGCGATAAAAGATAAATGGTTAAAACTACATTGTTAATACGGCCATCTTTTAATTACTTAACTTTTTAGTATATAACAATTTATTAATAATAATAAGGGACAAACGTGCAAGGCACGTTCACAGAATCTAGTTATAAATATATACTAATAATATAAATTAGTATAATGTAGTAAAAATATTATTGAATTTAAATTATAATATAATTGAATATCTATATTTTTGTAGATGGATCATCATTTGTGGATGTATAATATGCATTATGAAACTAGTGCTAGTTTGAAACCTGAGTTTATTGATGGTGTTAAAGATCTTATTGAGCATACCATGAAACTATATAATTTCAAGTCTAATGGATTGGTTAGGTGTCTTTGTAGTACATATAGGCGCTTTATTTTTTTTTAACCCAATACAATCATGGTTCATTTGTACCGTAATGGATTTAAGCCTAAATATTTTGTATGGATTGATCATGGAGAAGTAGATGAATAGAATGATATGTTTTATAATTCGATGCATGTGGATGAATATAATATGCTTGCACCACATGAAATTTTTTTGGATTGAACATGATAGGGTTCATAAAGTGATAAATGATGCTTTCGGTATTCAAGGTGGGATGGATCACAAGAAATATTTTGATGAAGCTCCTAATGAAGAAGAAAGACGCTTCTATGATCAATTAGAAGAGTCTAGTCGTCCACTATGTGAAGGGAGTTCGCATTCTAGATTTTCAATTGCGGTTAAATTAATGAATATTTAATCAGAATGAAATATTCCTAAAGAGGCTATGGACTCAATGGTTAATCTTATGGGTGAACTAGTTAATCCGAAGTTTAACATACCTAAAAGCTTCTATCAGGTGTTTGGTTTCCAAGTTAGGATTGATATATGATAGAATTCATTGTTGTGTTAATGGATGAATGTTTTTTACCAGACTAATAGTACTTAGAAAATTATAAGTTTTGTGGACATTCTCGTTATAAAAGGACTTCGGCTGGAAAGATGGTCCCAGTTAAGGTGATACATTATCTACCTCATATTTTTAGGTTAAGAGGTTTTATGCATCAATGAGGTATGCCCAACATATGAAATGACATCGTGAATATAGAAGGTTTTATGCATTAATGAGGTATGCCCAACATATGAGATGACATCATGAATATAGAAGGTGATTGCGTGTCTTTTTCATCCTTCTGATGGTAAAGCATAAAATGAAAATGTATATTCTGATTTTGCTAGTGAACCAATAAATGTTAGACTATGGTTGTGTGCATATGGCTTCACACCATTCTCTAATGCTACTTCGCCTTATTCATATTGGGTGGTATTTCTTCCTCCATATAATTTCCTTATGAAATGTGAATGACTAGTCCCTACATCTTTCTAAGTTGCATTATTTCAGGTTCCCGTAATCTAACCATTGATAGATGAGCTCAAATAATTGTGGTTTGAAAGAATTTTGACTTTGATATATCAACTAAGCATAATTTCATTATGAATACTTCTTTAATGTGTACTATTAATGACTTTCCTGCTTGGATGACATCTAGAAAGCTAGCATTTTAAAGCATGACAGAAAAAATACATTGTTTGATTGTCATCGCCAGTTCTTGCCAATGGTCCATGAGTTTAGAAAGATGAAAAATGCATTTACGAAAAATAATATTGAAATTGACACCCCACCTCCATTATTCACTGGGAATAAATTTGGGAGAGAGTTTCTCAATTTCCGAAAGTTACAGAATTCTCACCTTCTAGACAAGATATGGTGTTGAACATAATTTGATCGAACAAAACATATTTTAGGAGTTGTCACATTGGAAGGACAATTCGCTATGACATAATCTTAATGTGATGCATATTGAATTATTTTTTTTGACAATTTATTTAACACAGTGATAGATGTTAAGGGTAAGACAAAAGACAATCCAAAAGCTAGAATAGTCATAAAGGAACATTGGAGGGGAAAAAAAGTTATGGTTGCAGGAATTACATAATGTAAACTAGTTAAACCCAAAGCCAATTTTTCAATCATATTAGATGAGAAACGTGAAATTTGTGAGTGAGTTAAAAATTTGAGGATGCCGGAGGGTTATACTTCAATTAGAAAAGCAGACATATATTATATGAATGAAGGAAAGTTGATAGACATGAAAAGTCATGATTGTTATGTGTTCATGTAAACTTTAATTCCTAATGTTTTTAGTCATCTACCGAAAAGGTTATGAAAACCTATCAAAAGAGATAAGTCATTTTTTAAAACAATTGTATTCTGAAAAGTTGTTGGAGAGTAGTTTAGATAGGATGGAGGAAAATATTCTTGTTATTACTACTAAGTTGTTGAAGATATTTCCATGTGGTTTCTTTGATGTGATTGAGCATCTTCCAGTTCATATTGTACATGAGGCCCGCCTAAGAGGTCTGGTTCAAACAAAATGCAAACATTTATTTGAGAGGAATCTATTTGAAATATTCACTAAGTTATATATATATTCACCAAGTATTTTATGAACACATATATATGCAAAACAATTGGCAGTTCCAAGGAAACAATTAAACAAAGGGAAAGATCAAAGGTCAGTTGTTCAAGGTCATATTGAAAAATAAACTAGTTATAAACAGGCTCAATCGCATAATGAAGACAATATTGATCCTTCATTTCCACTGATATCAATTTTTAATCAAAATGATCGAGGATCTAAAAAACGTGGAAAGCGAGGCTTCACGGATATGTAAATGCAATCAGTCGTGGCACATATTTGCTTAATTGTTCAAAGATTCAACCATATGTCAAGTAAGTGTTAAAAATATGTTAACAAATTCCATACTAATAAGTGTTCATTAACTAACGAAATACTTGAATACAAAATGATTAGCTTGTTCATAAACATATAGGGATAATGAAGCAATCTATACAAAATTTTCCAATTGGCTAACAAACTATGTAAGTGTGCAATCACTAAGTATTTAATAATATATTCATGTCATACTAAATTATATTACTTAAAATAATAATCACGGGTTTACGATGAATACTCAAGTGTCCAACATTTGCAATTAGTAAAAGAAGTAGCACTTGGACCTGAATCTTAAGTACTCACGATGAATAAATATTGTGTCAATGGTTTTAAATTTCAAACTGAATAAATTTCTAGGAACAAGAAAATAAATAATAGTGGTGTCTACAAACAAGGTTATGTTGATGGTACTGGCCAAATTGTTAAATATTATGGTGTCATTCATGAAATTATTGAAGTAAGGTATCCAAGTTGGCCTAAGAAGAAGATTGTATTGTTTCGGTGTGAGTAGTTTGACCCATCACATAGAGGCACAAAGGTGGACTATCAACATAATATAATTAAAGTTAAGCACACCAGAAAATACAAAATTTATGATTCTTTTATTATTGCACAAAATGCTAAACAAGTGTATTATGCTCCATATCTATTGCGTAAATATAAAATTGATTTGCGGTTGTTATAAAACTAAGCATGTGGGAATAATTGAAATTGACAATGTTTTATATGTGGCATATCAAAATGATGTTGCAATTATTCATCAACAAGTTGATGTTTAATTGGAAACCACGCTACAACATCCTCAACACATATTAGAAGAAGTATTTAATAATGAGATAATGAATGTTGAGGAAGAAATATATGAGAATAAGGAATATGAATCATTTGATAACAAAAAATGGGACGATAATGAAAATAAAACAAACGATAAGTAAGAATGGAAGAATGATAAATTTGAAACAAGTGAGGAGGAATAGTGTAGAATGAAAGCTAGGTAAGGTAATTTATTTTGCTAATTTTATTTAATTTATGAGTTGAGTCTTGTTTCACCGAGTTGAATATCTTATTATTGAGTTAAACCTTATTTCACTAAGTTAAATATTTTATCTCTTTGAGTTGAGTATCTTATTCGTGAGTTGAATTAGTTGAGAGCAGGTAAGTACGTTTCCTTTTTACCATTTCAAGTTTATGTTTAAGTTTTACAATTCCTCTTACATAGCCATTTGGCAAGGATCCTTTCATGATACAAATATAGGTATTCAAATTCATCAACATGAGCTTCGTTGATACCACAAGGAGTTCGAGTTATCTACGGTGAGCCTCCTTACTTCAGGAGGATTCCACTTTTACTTTCATTTATATTAGTTGTTAGGAGGTTGTGAGTCTTGTCCCAACTTCCTTCATTGTCATTTAGAGACTTTATAGATAAGCAGTAGAGTTTCAGGAGTCTGTTTATTTATTTTGTTAAATGTTTTAAAGATTTAAGTTACCTATTTTATGGCGAGTTGGATAATTTATTTTAATTTCAGAGGTTCACGATGTTAAGAAAGTTATAGAACTAGTCAAGTAGTGGGGTATAACATAGTAGGCAGACAATCTTATTGATATTCGGGATTAGTAATGAACATTAAGCTTGAATTTGAGATGAGTGTCATGATCTAAAGAATGGTAACATGAGGGTTATGATGTTAGTCTTGACAATTTATCAGGTAGACTTGACATAGAGTACTGGCAATTGATCTGGTAGACTTGACATAGAGTAGGTGAGGAATTGGGATGCTAGCTGCAATAAATATGAGTAGTACCAGTAAAGATATCCTAACCTTAGATAAAGGCAGTGAAGTGTGGCTAAGTCACAACAGTCAAAAGAGCATTAAGAGGTGTACCGAGAGGGTATGTAATCATACGAAGTTACAAGAAACACCTTAGAAATAGGTCTTAGTACCTTATTGTGGAAAGTTCGTTGTCCTGAGATAAGTTTCTCCCGAGTGTTAGAGTAAAAGAGGATGTACACAATTAGAGATGATGGAATATGTCCATAACTTTCAAGTGTCAGTTTTAGACCTAAGGGGAATATGATAAGATGAGAAATCAAGTTAAGTATTTGAGAATAAGATAGTAATGAGTTCCAAAGAGTGTGATAAATATCTTTTCAGAGATCTTTTAGTAGGGAAGTGATGTTAGAAAGAGAAGGTTAATAATCTTATCGTGATGATGATGGTGTGACTATTCGGTCCAAGATTATAAAAGAGGAGGATGAGGTTTTGCTATAAGAAATAGCTAATGAGAGCCCTTAGTTGGTTCTGAATATTAATGCGGGAAAATTCTAGTTGGTATGGCAGAGATTATAAGAGTAACCCCATTCAATACCCAGTCCAGCCGTCATTCGAGGACAATGATCCTAAGAAGGATATATTGTAACACCCCAGAAATTTTTTTTAACTAAGACTCGAGCTATCATTCGTTGTGAGTAGGATTTTACCAAGGAATTTAAATTTTTTAAGTGTTAAGGTCACTAGATATATCACCTTGAGTTCCAAAAATAACTAAATTGGAAATAGCAAAATCTGAAATTTTGCAAGTTATGCTTAAGTTATGAGTTTTGGAGCAACTTCAAAGAATCATAATGTTCAGTACAGGATAAGTTAGGTGTGATACCAGATACTCTATAACCGATCTTTGAATTATGTTTCCAACGCCACCGAGTTCACTCAGTTTCGAGTTTGTACGAGGGAGATATGTTCATTCAAAGTTGGGTTGTCTAGATAAGGAAAGTCAAAACTGGATTTTAGAGTGATATTTTAGTCTTTTTCTTACCCAATCAGATTTAATTTATTTTTAATATGATTTTAAGGGTTTCATAATATAAGTTCAATTTTATAATCTTAATTCACGCCTGGGGTTTGAGTTTAGAGTTCAAGAAGAGAAAAGATTAGAAAAAAGGAGAGAATCAAAGTGTTCGTCGAGAGTCTTGCATCTTGTTGCGGATTTCCACCATGGATTTAATCCTAAGAGGTATGTAAGCTTCTATAGTGTTGACTTTGTTCACCCACACCCCAAACATGTTACTTTTAGCGTAATTTCATTCTCAAAAGTTGAAGGATTTAATTTCTTGATAGGTATTCTTGAAGTTCATTCTAAATTTAGTTTTATTGGGGTTTTGATGATCTATTGAGATGAAAGTGATTGTTTCTAGTGTTTTTTTTGTGTATTTTTGTGTACTTATGTTGAGTAATTGAATCTAAGGAAAAATTGAGAAAATAAATCAATTAAAATCTATTTTGGATCAGAAAATGAGAGGATAAATTCATCGAACTTGGGCCTGGGGAGGTGACCCTGAAGTGAGACCATAAGCAGCCTCATAAGTTTGGGGTTGGGGCGGCCCCGCTCCCGTAATGCGCCAGGGTCGCTTGCCCCATTCTTTTTTCATCGAATGTCCCTTTTGTGTCGCTTCTAAGTGTACTTTCACTCCCTTTGATTCTGATTACTCTAAACTACTTCTAAGCACTGATAAATCAGTCATAGCATGACCATAACCTTAAATCCATAAATTAAAGTTAGAGTTAAGTTTGGAGAATTCTTTCGAACTTTCTAAGAAAGTGCATTTGAGCCCTTTTTATGAGTCTTCTACAACTTTAGTCACTTGTTTCAAGACTTGAGGAGTGAGTATGAGAATCATGATAATGTATTGATAAGTCTACCTTGTCATCACGAGATCCTTCATATCATGAACCATAATTCTTCAATTCATAATAAACATTCAAGAGAGAGTTAAGAGTATAGTTAAAGAAATCTTGTGAGTTTAATTTTGAATCCTTTGAGATCAACTATTGATTTGGACTAAGTTTTGAGGAAGTAAGTAAGAGAATGAGAAAATTTGTATACATGAGTTTCATGTAGGTATGTAGACCTTCGAGTCGTGTCGTTCATGCTCATAAATTCCGCATGGACTCCATAAATTGAGTATCATTGAGAGGAGTAGTATCTGTAAGTTCTAAATATTGTGTTTCTAATCCCCGTTGAGATTATATTTGTAATTATGGGACTATTACATGTTACTTATGAAGTCTTTGAGTTGAATTGTTCATGCCCATAATTCCGCATAAACCTTATAAGTAGAATAATCTTGAGAAGAAAAGTATTTTTGAGTCCTACAATTGAGTAGTTCAGCCTCATAATTTTGCATGAACCCTCTGAGTTGAGCATTCTTGAAATGAGTAGTATCATTTGAGGTTCTTGAGTTCCAAGTATTGAGTTTTATCTATGGTTATTAAAAACCTTGTGTTGGGTAGTTCATGATTATAATTTGGCATGAACCAAATTTTAAGAATTCTTTTACAAACGTTTCAACTTTGTTTTTAGACTTAAACTTCGAGATGAGAAAAGAGTAAATTTAATTTCTTCATATATTATACTGGAATTAAGTATTCGCAAGAGTCAAAATCTTTTCACATTTAAACAAGAATAGGAAATCTTGATTTTCAAAGAGCCTTTGATCTAGTTTTCATAAAAGAGTAAATGCTTTCAAAATTAAGCAAGAGAGCAAACTTTTATTTCCAAGATATCCCTTGAGATAAATTTTTTTAGCAATTATCTCAAATCACAGAAAAAAAATATGTTTTAAAACATAAGACTAGTATCATACTTTGGGAGTAGTATTGAACACCGATATAGGGGAAAGTTTAGACAACTCTTAGCTCCAATAGACCATGTAGTCATCATGGATAGAAAAAGGTCATACTTTTTAGATAATTCCTTAGTGCTTTTTAGAAAAGACTAGTCGATCCACTTAGTAGTCAGGTTCTACACCCTAGGCAAGGTATAGGACGACACTAGGAGCGTAAGGCAAAATGATGTATTATCACCATAGATCTTACGTAATGGTTTTGGCTTGAGAAACTCCCATAAGAGTATTTGTATTCTTATATACACAAACATTACTTGTATTTTCATATACAAACAGAGTTTACATTGTATCGTTGCATACAAACTGACTACATTATATTCTTAAATATATTGAGTTGTTTTCTACTATTTTAAATTTTTTCCATATATTGCATCTTTAATTGTTGCTTTATATTGAGTTGAGTATCCAGAGTTTGAGTACCAAGAGTCGAGTGTCTTATTATTGAGTTGACTCTTGTTTCACTGAGTTAAATATCTTATTATTGAGTTGATCCTTATTCACTGAGTTCAATATTTTATATTTCAGTTGTCTGTCTTATTCTTGAGTTGAGTTAGTTGAGTGAGTTAAAAAGAGGTAAGTATGTTTCCTTTTTACCAGTTCAAGCTTATGTTTATGTTTTAGAATTCCCAAATATATGCTCTATATTCCACGTACTAAGCCATTTGTCTTGTATCCTTTCATTATGTAGATACATGTATTCAATGTCATCAATAGAAGCTTCGTTGATACCACATGGAGTTCGAGTTAGCTATGGTAATCCTCCTTACTTTTACTTTCAGTTGTATCAATTGTTAAGAGGTCGTGAGTCTTGTACTGACTTCCATCTTTGTCATTTAGAGGCTTTATAGATAGACAGTAGAGTTTCAAAAATCATTTCATTTATTTTGTTAAATGTTTTAGAGACTTAAATTATTCAAAGTTTTCATTCGAGTTTTATGAATTTTTATTCTTTTTTTAAGCTTTGTTTCTCTTTTAGTCAGCCTGGATGAGGGTTTGCTTGGGGAGTAGCGATGGTACTTGAGTGCCAAGGATGTATAGGATGTAGGCTCGCCTCGTGACACCTCGTTTGTCTGAGATTAAGTCTTTTCGACTAAGCACATATTGTAGGCTTTTATTATCAATGAACACATCTACATAAACACCATACATATAGTGACACCATATTTTTAAAGCAAATACTGCGACATCCAACTTTAGATCATAGGTTGGGTAATTATTCTCGTGAACCTTAAGATGTTTGAAGGCATAAGTCATAAACTTTCCATTCTACATTAACACGCAACCCAAACTGACTCTAGACGGACTGCAATAAACCACAACCTGGTGTACCCTCTGGTAAGGACAATTCTGGGATAGTAGTCAACCTAGTTTTCAATTTCTGAAAGCTTTTTTCACAAGCTTTTGGACCATTGAATATTCACAGTTTTGTTAATCAAATTAGTCAATTGAATGAAATAGATGAGAACCCCTTGAAAAATCTTCTCTAATATCCAGCCAACCCGAAGAAACTTCTAATATCAGTTTGAAATATGGGTATAGGCCAATACTGCACTACCTCTATTCAAAAGAGTGTCAACTCTAATCCGATCACTAGAAACAATGTGGCCTAAGAATGCTACAGAGTCGAGCCAAAACTAACACTTATAGATCTTAACATAAAACTCTCTATCTTTTAGAGTTCGGAGAATTATTTTGTGATGGCTAGAATGATCTTTCTCATTCCTCGAATAGATTAGAATGTATTTAATGAAAACAATAACAAACATACCTAAATTAGGCTTGAATACTCTATTCATAAGGTCCATGAATGCTGTAGGAGAATTAGTTAAACCGAACAACATGACCAAAAACTTATAATGACCATAACGGGTCCTGGATGTTGTCTTTGAATATCTGAGTCCCTTACTTCAGCTAATGGTAGCCCTATCTAAGGTTTATCGTAAAAAAACAAGTGGCACATGAATTTGATTGAATACATCATCAATTCTCAAAATGGGATACTTATTCTTCATATTAACCTTGTTCAACTGACGGTAATCTATAAACATTTTAAGAAAACCATTCTTTTTCCTCACAAATAAGATTAGAGTTCCCACAATGAGATAGTTGATCGAATAAAGCCCTTATCAAGGAGTTCTTTCAACTGTTCTTTTAGCTCTTTTGAATCTGTTAGTTCCATTCCCTATGACGAAATAGATATAGGACGAGTATCAAGAAGAATGTCTATGCCGAAGTATATTTCTCTCTCACTAGGGACTTTGGTAGGATCATGTAAAAAGACTTCTAGAAAGCCTTTTACTACTGAAACTGACTAAATAAGAGGTATCTCAATACTAGAGTCTTTAACGCAGACTAAGTTATAGATACACCTTTTGGAAACTAACTTTATCGTCTTAAGGTACGAAGTAAAGAGACCCTTAGGCACTATTAGACTCCTCTTCCACTCTAAGACTTGCTCATTAGAAAACAAGAACTTAACAACTCGAGATCTACGATCGATTGAGTCATAAGAGGCATGAAGGCATACCTGTAATGACATCAAATCTACCATGTCAAACTCAACCAAGTCGAACATTGTGCTTTTGTAATTGAGAAAAGTGGTACATTCACATAGATTCTCTCAACTAGAATAGACTCACCAAGAGATGTAGAAACACTAAATGACTCAAGAGGTTTCTTAAGAAGAACATCAAAATTCATCCTAAAATAAGGATTCACAAAATATAAACTCACTCCTGGATCTAGCAAAACATAAACATCAAAGTTAAAGACTTGGATCATACCAGTGACAATATCTGACGAATTCTCTTGCTATTGGCGACTAGTGATAGCATAAAATTGGTTTGCTCCTCTGCATGCCCGTGAAGTAGTTGCCTTTTAGATGTATCTCTATCTGGTGTAGCAACTGAAGAAGATTGGGCTCTATTGCCCTTAATACCATTTATTTGTTTGTTCTTAGGACACTCTTTCATAAAATGACCATTCTGACCACACTTGAAACATCCAGTGGAGCCATAAGGATACACCCCTGAGTAGGTTCTACCATATTTAACATGTGCAGGAGTCTCATTACCTCATCGTTCGACACTACATTGAGATTGCATAGGTCTAGTTTTGAAATTCTAGGAATTTTGATTTTGGAACTCACCTTTGTTCCTATTCGTGTAGGAGCATTAGCATATGTGGAGCGGGTCCCTTTTGTTTCTGTTGGAAAGGTGAACCGTTGGCATTACTCATCTATTGTATGGACTCATTCCCTATATTAGCTCTCTTGTTTTGGAACTCTTCCCTATCTTTGAACTTCTTTTCCTCAACCTGTTGAACATGGATCATCAACCTTGCTATGTTCATATCCCCTATCATAGTTGTCTTGCCTTCCTTACTTGACATACGAGAAAACCCAACAAAAAAGAAAATGATCCTGCTTCTCATGTTAACAACCATCTCCAGAGCATAGCGAGAAAGTTGGGTGAACTTACAGACTATACTCACGAACACTCATAAATATCTGCTCAAGGGTAAGAAATTCCCATACCTTTGCTTCTCTCAGTTCACGGGGAAAGAAACGCCTCAAGAGGTCCTCCTCTGACAAATCCCAACTCACAAGTGATGCACCTTTAACTATATTCTTTTTCCATTGATCAAACCAGATTCTGGTGACAACCTTCATTTGGTATGCAACTAGTTCTATCCACCCAACATCAGCAATGTGCATAATCTCAAAAACCTTTTGAATCTCTTCAACAAAGTTTTCTGGATCCTCAGTGACATTGAAGTAATGCAACTTGGAGGATTTGTCCTTAAAAATTCATGAATACTAGAAGTATCATCCACTTCCTGAATGTTCTATCTGTCCAGCTTGATTGGCCATAACTTTACTCAATATCCATATAACTTGTCAGAACTCAGCATTAGTGACCTCTCATTGGGTTTGCATTTCAGATGCATTAGGTACCCCTTGTTCCTCGATATTCTCCTTGTAGGACAACCTCTAATAGCTCTTTGTGGAGGCATGATCCGAAAGAAATGCACAAGCATGAGTTAGAAGAAACTTTTAGAGATAAAATCTTTCGCATGAAATTAGTATGAAAGAAGAGAGATAGTTCCTAAATGTCGTAGCCTCCTAATTATAAATGTGGAGCAGTTCACACCTGTAAATATGAATCTACAGACATGGATTTATAGACTCTCTAGGGATCTTGAACTCTGTGTTTAGATACAAAGTTTGTCCCACCTTGAGCCTACACTCTGGGTGATACTAGAACTCAAGAACTATTGTTGGCCCCAAACGAACCCTTGGCCTGACTTAACTCTAGCGTAAGACTTACTCATGATAAAAAAAAGTATTGAAATACAATCCTAGACTAAACTGTCTCTATGAAGAAATTAGAATGTTTTAAAGATAAACATTCAACTGGAAAAAATGACAACTCAAGTCTCTACACTACTGAAAATGAAAGGATTCATGAACTAACAAACATCCATCTGTTTATGAAGTCTGTAACAACTAAGATGGACGTCGGGACAAGAACCACAACATCCTGATGACTAGAATAAGTAAGCAATAAAAAAGAGTCCTCTAGAAGAGAGGAGGCTCACCAGCAACTCCAAAGATCAACTGGATCAATAAATTGTTGGATGTTGATTCTAGTTACCTATCTGCATCATAAGAAGATGCATGCCAAATATAATCTGTACATTGAATGTATGAGCATGCTAAGGGACTCTAAATTAAGACATAAGCTTGAAAGTAACTGAAGGAACATACATGGTCTCAACTTGACTCATTTCAATCTAAAGAAATAATGTATATGCAGTATAAAGAAAATCTTTTGAAACATGGAAAGCAACTCTATGTATTAGAAAATACAATAATAACTCAGTTTGTATGCAAGGTTAAAATTTAAACTCTCTTGTATATAAAAATTTGTATGCATAAATATAATTTAAACTCTCTTGTATATGAGAACGCAAGTAAACTCTATGTATGTAAGAATGCAATATATCTCTGTGGCATTTTCTCTAACTGACAACCATCACTTATGAGCTATGTTATGATAAAATATTTTGCCTCACACTGCTAGGGCCATCATGTACCTTGATGGGGGAATAGAACCTAAATACTAAGTGGATCCACTAGTCTGTGCTAAAATGAATTAAAGAATCATCTAAAAAGTCTGCCCTTTTCTACCCATGTCAGCTACACGGTTTATGGAGACCTTGAGTTACATGAATTCAAATTGTCCCCAATTTGGTGCTCAATACTACTCTAAAAATGTAATTAGCTCATACACATAAAAACATAATTCTTTCTGTGATTTGAAATAATTGCTCAAAAACGATCCCAATGGCTCTTTTGGAAATCAGTGTTTGCTCTCTTGCTTAAAAATGAAAACATTAACTCTTAACTAAAAACTAGCTCAAAGACTTTTTAAGAAATCGGTGTTTCTTTTCTTGTTTAAATGTGAAAACATATACTCTATGGGAATACATAGTCTCCGCATACTCTTTTGAATAAATTGAACGTCATTTGTTACTGATTTCACTCAAAACTCAAGTCTTACAACAATAAAAAGCATTTTCAAAAGACTTCTTGAAAACACTCTAAGAACTATCTAGACTTGGATTTTAACTTTCCTTGAATTTAAATTATGGATTCAAGGTTATGATTAATGTTTATGGATGATATCATGGTGTTTAGATGCACCTTAGAGTGTAGAAAAAAACTAGAAAACAAAGGTACGATTCAAGGAAACTCAAACGGAAAGAAGTATGAAAGGGTAAAGGACCTGGCAACCCTGGCGTACTTAGTGGTGCTAGAGCTTGAACTATAGAAACAAGGTTGGGTCGCTCTGAGTGGTGCAGAGCCCCAGAAGCCAAATTTCAGACCTTAATGTTGGGCGTTCTAAATAACATGATGCCCCACCCCATCTCTCTAGATTTTTTACAAACTTTCTTGTTCGTTTTTTGACCCTAATTCATTTAGATTCGATTGGTTCCTTCCCCAAACACTTAAATTTGAATACCCAATAAAAGTAGAAATAATCCACTCAAAAACAACCTTAAATATCATTAAATTAATCAAATAACTCCTCAACAATCAAGAACCCAATAAAAACTTCAACAAAATCCATCAAGAACTCAATTACACTACTTTTAATATCGTAAATAAGCTGAAATAAATCATGATTGGCACGTGGGTGAACGAACTCAACGCTATGTGATCTTACATACCTTTTAGGGATTAACACTTGACAAAATCTGCAAGCGAAACCTCAAGAACAATGATGAGCTTTAGCTTTTCTCCTCTTTTCTCAAAGCCCTAGGGTAATATTGATAAGCGTAAATTGAACCAAATTAGTTTAGACCCTAATTAATTCACTAAAAATGAATTAAACCAATGTTGTATGGAAAAGACCAAATACCCCTCTAAAATCTGGTTAACTTTCCATATATACATAGCCCAACTTCAAACGGACATATGTCCATCATACGAGCTCAAATACCTTTCATTTGATATCTTAAAGCACTCCTAACTCATCCTATAATGAGAGTTATAGTCATTTGAATTTGACCCAAACTTATATTTAGCAGAATTTGCCAAACTTCCCAAATTTGTTCTTTTTTTAAAAAATGGTTTTCTTTCTAATTCTAGTTCTTCGAAATAGAGAGGTGTTACATGTCTAGTTGTTTCCATTCTTGGTAGAACTCATTTGTGTCAACTCTAAGATATTTTTACTTATAATTGATCGTAAATGTTCCCTAAATCCACATAAATAAAAATGTGAAGAGAGAGAAAACTCAATGCTAGTTTGTATTGAATTTATAAAGTTAATTCAATGTAATCCTTCATGTTGGTCCTTGTGGTTCTACCCCGATCAAATAAGTTAGATATAATTTTTTTATACGACCGTTTATGTCTTAAACATGAGACGTAGTTGAGCATTATCATGTTTGTCACGCCCCGAGCTTACACCCTGGGTGGAACTGGAACTTCAAGACATTGATGGTCCCAAGCAAACCCTTGGCCTGGATTACTTACTCAGTGGAAGACATAAAAAACAAGAATAATCAAAATAATATAACTTGTGAGATAAATTGAGAATGCCTTAAAAAAACATTCAATTGACCAAATTGGCTACTGAAGTCGCATAGAAAAACCTTAGAAATACAAAGCTAAAAGACTCATAACTAACTGTGTGACTATCTATGAAGCCTCAGAAACAATTGAAATGGATATTGGTACAAACCCCACAACATCCTAATGAACTAAAAATAGACGGAAAATAATAAAAGGAGTCCTCCCAAATGCAAAGAGGCTCACAGACAGACTCTGAATTGTTCATTGGATCGACAATGCATTGGATGCTGATCCTAGTTACATGTGTCTGCATCATATGGTGAAGCAGGACAACTGGCATTAGTACATTGAATGTACGAGCATGCGAGTTGGAGTGCTAAATACAACATAAACTCGAAAGGAATCTGACGAACTTACCTGGCTAAATTGAACTCAACATGAGTGAACTTATTTCAATATAAACCAGTTTTAAAATAAGTACAATATAAGGAGAAATTGTTCAAAACATGATGTCTACTCTGGATGTATGCAAAGATACAATATAACTCTGAAATGTATGTAAAATTACAAATAAAATGTGAATACAAATACAATTAATTTATGTCAGAGTTTCTCTAACCGACGATCATACTGTAAGAGTTATTGTGATGATACAATATTTTGCCTATCACTGCCAGGGACATCTTATACATTGCCATAACTATAGAACCTGAACTACTAAGTTGATCCACTAGTTTATGCTAAACAAAACCGAAGGAATCATCTATAAAGTATGACACGTTTCTACCCATGGTGGCTACATGGTTTACGGGGACTGTGAGTTGTCTGAACTCTCCCCATATCGATACTCAATCTACTCTTGAAAACATTATTATATTAGATCTTATGTTTTAAAAAATACTCTTTTTTTTAGATTAGTGCTAAAAAATTTAGCTCAAAGGCTACATTGGAAATCAAAGTTTCCCCTCTTTCTTTATTGTGAAAGCATATTCTCTTTTGTGAAAACTAGCTCAAAGGCTCTATGGAAATCTCAGTTTCCATTCTTAATTAAATGTGAAAACATTTTAAACTTCTTGGGAATATTTAGTTCTCATCTACTTCTTTGAAGTAATGTCTTTAAAATTTTACTCTTTTAATCTTTACTCATCTTGAACTTTAAGTCTTAAAACAAAGTTAAAAGCATTTTTGAAAGACATTGAAAAGACTCTAAGAACTCCCCAGACTTGGCTCTTGACTTTCTTTTAATTTGAAGCGATAGATTTAAGGTTTTAATTTATGTTTCCTGATGATTTCTAGATATTTAGAAGTCATTTAGAGTAGTTAGAATCAATAGAAAATGTTAATGCACTTTCAAAAGTCTTAAACGGATTGAATGACAAAAATTGGGTGAAAACGCCGAATCAACTGCATCTAGGGCGCGCGGCGGTAGACCCCAATTTGGTTTCAGCTGCTTGGACCTTCATTCGACGATCATCACCTACGGACCTTCATAGGGTCAACGGACCATCGGTCTCTTCGTAGGTCATCACTTCTACAGATTTCAGCACAATCTTCAACATTTTTTTCCTGGACAATTTTCCTTCAAACACAAAGAAAAACACATTAAAACTACTTAGACACACACTAAACTTAAGGAAAAAGCATTGGAAGTACCGTGAAACCACGATACATCAACACCCTCAACTTAAATTCGTTGTTTGTCCTCAAGCGATGCACTATGACTCACCATAACACCTTTGTACAAAAATATCTTCTTTTAAACTTTGACAATCATCTGTCTATCAATCCCGATTTATTTCATTGTTTTTATGCATTATATCACTCTTAGGCTTATTCATGTTGATCAGACCATGACACAGACTCACTATTTACCGACATCTCTCCTCTTTTATCTCTCACCAAGGTACCAACTTTCCAATATTGCAACTAGTGTCCTCAATTTAAAAACAACATCCTCCTTTTTCACACAGTGATTTCAATTTGCGTATAAAGATTAATTTTCAAAACTCGCTCTTAGAACCAATTCACACCTAGTTGATACTTGTCGCCATAGGCTTGCCCTTATTTTCACTACTTTAAGTTCACCAGATTAGACTCTCACGATCACGATATGAGTTTCTTGGCTTGTAATGTAGGCTCGGGGTCAGGTAGGGTACATTTGGATGCATTTTAGTTGCTTGTTGCCTTCCTTGACATAACTTCTAAGCTTCAAAACTTTTCATAGTTTATTATGCCTGACTCTTCATATTCTTATATCTTTTTCCTTGCTTTTCTCCATTCTTTTTCCTTTTGTGCAAATGACCCTTCTTTCATTTTTATTTTCAAATTTTTCACTTGATTTAAACTTTTATTGAGCCACTTTTCTTTTCTTCTTTCAATAATTCTCTCAACCCCACTTTCCAGGACATTCCTCGTAATAGCCACCCTCAACTCATGGCTTCGTCATGTGTCAAAGTACACAATACCCAAGGTTGGTTCAGGGCCAGGACGAGCTTTTTTTCTACATTAGCCACCCTCAACTTATATTTTTTGCATAAGCTAAGGTGCACATATCCAAGGAGGGACCAGGGCCAATAAATTGTACCCAGAAAAGATGAGTTGGGGTAGAAAAGAAAGGTCCATTGTAAGATCAAATTATTTGGATAAAAATGATTAATTTCATTTGGTTTCCTTTCATTTAGGCTAAAGATTTACTATGTTGAACAAGGGTCTATGATCCTTTCCTGATTATCTAACACAAGTTACTTTTTGCAGAACTAGCCGGGCATGTTCTAGCTAGGTACCAACAGTGGACTATTCAACTTTCCTCACACTCACTTAACACCTCATCACCCTACCAGATTATCGGACACCTAGTTCCAGCGTTAGATCGAGGGTCATGCAATGGTGTACCTCTATGTCATGCTTAGAGCCAACACATTCAATATTCACTATGCCTAATCATGTAAACTTTCATTTTATACGGGATATCATTGTATTTTAGCCATCATGCTTCAGATTTTACAAATACTTTATACAAGGTAATAACATGCCGGTTCAACAGTAAAATAATCAGTCTCTTGGGGGTAGAAGAACACAGGCAAGAAAACCTCAAGAGAGGATCATGAGTTGAGCTACTCAGACTTCACCCTAGCACTCACTTTCCATTCACCCCACCCCTAACAAAAAAACATGCAATTGTCCCCAATGCATAAGAAATATAAAACAGGGTGGTAGGTGAAGCAAACCTGAGGTGCATAGCGCAAACGATCAACCAATTTGCGGGTCCGGTTTCCCAGAACCCGCTCCCTCAGACGTAGGGACACCATCAGTAGTGTCCGCACCAATAACAGCACCCTCGAATGTGCTTCTCTCAACATCAACAATCCTGGATCTAGATGCCCAGTAGGCAACTCATGAGCCCTCATCTGTCGGGCCTCCTCATCCATCAACGAGGCTCTCCTCGAAGACTCTAACTTAGTACGCTCTCTCTTCCTAACACGAGCCTCATCACCCTCTCTGGACCGATGCCTCTTGGTTTGCTCACTTGGTGGCGGTGGTTGCACAATGGTGGTCTTGAACAGTGCTGCAAGCACCGTATCCTCAACAGGCTCTGCAAGTGTGGCCTCAGACTCAGGTACCCGCGTATCCAGGATGACATCCACGTCAGCCCTCAGAATTACCACAACATTTGGAGAGTCGTCAAGTCAATAGTAGGGGCTGGCTGGGTGATAACTCTCAACTCAAAGGCATCAAGACGCTGATGAACTGCCAGAATCTGTCGCTCAGTCTGTTGGGCAATATTCTTCTCAATCCGTTCCTTCGCCTCAGCAAGGGACTTCTGCATCCAAGGCTGGATATGGTGAAGTAGTGTGGCCATCTGGGCCTCTAACTTCTGGACCCTAGCAATCGAAACCAGTGCTGTAGATGGAGTGGAGCGAGAGAAACTTGGGGCTGTGCTAGTACCAAGGATAGACTCGACCGGGGTGGTGCCGGTAGGCTCTGATGTGTTTATTGATTAACCCCTTGGGCTTGCTCTACCGTGTCCGCCAAGTACTCACCTAGCGGCTGCACCTCTATTTTGGGCCCTCCGCCTCATTTGCCTCATCCTAGAAGACCTATATCAACCGTCTCGGTAGGAGTCCTGAAAACGTCAATCAAGCAGGGGAAAGGGTATGTGGCGGTGGCCTTAAAGGCCCTCTCATGATTGAATGCCAGAAACAATCTCGGAATGCCAAGGTGCCTAACTTAGAAAAATTTAAAGAACATACCTTGGCATGACGGATCCTACCGACGGTCCGTCGAAGGGACAACGATCCGTCGATGGGTGCACCAGACCAATTTTCTGCAAATTTATGGTGATTTGGTCCCTGCACATTTAAGACCCATTAAGATAATCTTTTTGTGTTTTTTGGACACTTTTTGGACATGGACCCTATTTTATGCTCTAGCCAACACTTCTAAAGAAAAATAAAGGAACATCCATAGTGACATAAGTAATAAAAGCAAAAATAATGCAATTATGCCTAGAAAATCACGAAAAAACTATAGTTGGTAGAGGATACATATTGGGTTGCCTCCCAATCAGCGGTTGATTTAACATCGTAGTACGACGGAGGACTTTTGATTACTCAGACTTCATCAAGATGGTATGCCTCGATCACTTCATTCGCCGTTTCAGCATGCCCTAGATGGATTTTGATTCGCTGCCCATTCACCTTGAGCCTTACACCCTCTTGTTCTCCAACTCAACCGCACCATGAGGGAATAGTGTGGTGATCAAATAGGGACCAGTCTATTTTGACTTGAGTTTGCCCGAAAACAAGCGCAACCTAGAATTGAACAAAAGCACCAAATCCCCACCCAAAAAATCGCGCTTCTCCATATTTTGGTCATGGTACTTCTTCGTCTTTTCTTTGTAGAGGGATGAACTTTCATATGCCTTCAAGCGAAATTCATCAGGCTCATTCATCCCGTTTAACCTCTGTTCCGCAGCCTCATTCCAATCCATTTTCAACTTCTTCATTGCCCATATGGCCTTATGTTCTAATTCAATCGGTAAGTGACAAGTCTTCCCATATAAAAGTTTGTATGGGGACATACTTATGGGAGTCTTGTATGCTGTCCGATAGGACCAAAGAGCATCATCAAGCCTCCTTGACCAATCTGTTCTACTAGAATTCATCATTTTTGCAAAAATTTGCTTAATCTCCCCGTTTGACACCTCAACATGCCCACTAGTTTGAGGATGGTAAGGAGTGGCCACATTATGGCGAACCCCATATTTTTACAATAATCCCTTAAACAAATTATTTCAAAAGTGGGATCCCCCCATCACTTGTAATAGCCATTGGGGTGCCAAATCTAGAAAATTTGTTTTTTTTCAAGAACGTGGTGACACTCTTCCCTTCATTATTCGCAAGTACAATAGCTTCTACCTATTTTGACATATAATCGACTGCCACAAGAATGTATTTCATACCATAAGAACTCACAAAAGGGACCATAAAGTCAATACCCCACACATCAAATAATTCAATCACAAGAATCGGATTTAAAGGGAGCTCTTTCTTTCTCGAAATGCCACCATCTCTTTGGCATCTATCACATACCTTGGTGAACTCATGAGCAACTTGGTGGATGGTTGGCCAATAGTAGCCACATTGCAAGATCTTGTCAGCAGTTCGGATACCACTATGATGCCCACCTATAGGCGAAGAATGGCATGCCTCCAAAAGACTCAACATCTCAACTTCTGACACACAATGCCGAATAAGCCCATCGGCACAAATCCTATATAAGTATGGCTCATCCCAAAAGAACTTTTTCACATCATCCATGAATTTTTCCTTTGATGAAAGGACAAGTTCGGTGGGACGATATCACTAGACAAATAATTTGCAAAATCTGCGAACCATGGAATCAAGTCTTGGGAGGTAGCTAGTACGTGCTCATCACGGAAAGTATCATCAATTTCAGCCTTTTCAGCTAACTAACTCATTGCTTCATCTTCTAATCGGGACAAGTGATCAGCAACTTGATTTTCGGTCCCTTTTCTATCTTTCACTTTGCTGATTTTCAGTCCCTTTTCTATCTTTCACCTCAAAGTCAAATTCTTTCAATAGTAATACTCAACAAATAAACCTCAATTTTGCATCCTTCTTAGCCATCAAATATCTCAAAGCAGAATGATCAATATGCACTATAACCCTCGTGCTAAGCAAATAGGAGCAAAATTTCTCGAAAGCAAAGACTACTGCAAGGAGATCTTGTTCATTCAGGTTGTCGTTCTTTTGGGCTTCATTAAGGGCTTTACTAGCATACTAAATGGGATGAAGGATTTTGTCCTTTCTTTGTCCCAATACCACACCAAGAGAAACCCTACTCGCATCACACATCACCTCAAATGGCTTGATCCAATCCGAAGAAGTGATGATAGGTGCAGACACCAACTTTTCCTTCAAATCACCAAATGCCTTAAAGACTGGATTCATCAAATAAAACTTACACTCTTTCTCAAGCAACTTGCACAAAGGATGTGCAATCTTTGAAAAATTCTTGATGAACCTCCGGTAAAAGCATGCATGCCCAAGGAAACTTCTCACACCTTTTACAGAGACGGGTGGAGGAAGTCTCTCTATCACCTCAACTTTAGCTCGATCAACCTCTATACCCTTCTCTAAAATGCGATGACCAAATATAATAACTTCTTTCACCATGAAGTGACATTTTTCCCAATTTAGCACAAGTTGCAATCTTCACACCTCTTAAGAACCTCGGACAAATGAATCAAACACCACTCAAAGGAGTCACCAACCACTAAAAAATCATCCATAAACACCTCAATAGTGTCTACCACCATATCGGACAATATCGACATCATACATCTCTGAAACGTGGCCGGTGCATTACATAACCCAAACAACATTCTCTTGAACCTGAATAGAAATCTAATTATAACCTGAATAACCATCAAGAAAAAAGTACCATCCTTTCCTGTAAGTCTATCCAACATATGATCCATGAAGGTCATAGGAAAATGATCCTTCTCAGTTTATGCATTTAATTTCCAGTAATCCATACACACCCTCCATCCAGTCACTGGTCTCATCGGGACAAACTAATTTTTCTCATCGGGGACCACACTCATTCCCCCTTTATTAGGTACACACTGAACAGGGCATACCCAACTACTATCGGCGATTGGATATATCACTCCAGCATCTAACCACTTAGTAATTTCCTTCTTTACCAACTCTTGCATAAGTGGTTTAAACGTCTCTAGTGCTCAATACTTGGCTTATGATCGGGCATAAGTTGGATTTTATGCGAACAAATGTCGAGATGGATATCAATAATATCCACAATAGTTAACCAATAGCTATTTTGAACCTTTTTAACACCTCCACCAAACTCTCAACTTGATGCACATTCAAATCTGATGCAATAATTACTTGCAGAGTGTCACCTTTTCCCAAGAATACATACCTCATATGAGGTGGTAAAGCCTTAAGTTCTGCTTTTGGATCCTCCTCTATAGATGGTTTCGCGGATGGAGACTCGCGATGCTTCATATCTAACTCCAACTTCTTTGGTTTAAACCGAACATCACCTCGACCAGTGCCGCGACGAATGACCCATACTCTTCAATGCAATCACTATCAAAAATCATGATCACTGCCTCTAGTGCTTCTACAGCCAGACGCTCTTCTATTTGTACCTCAGATGACTTTTCAACCCTGTAAGATATGACAGATACCGATTGGATCTCACCAATCTTCCTCATGGACCTACATATGTTTAAAGTCACTTCTTCATTATTCAACCGAAATTTCATTTGCCTTTTCTCCATATCAACCAAGGCTCTACCCCTAGCAAGGAATGGCCTACCAAGAATAATAGGAACCTCCAAATCAACCTCAGAATCCATAATAACAAAATTGACTAGAAATATGAATGACTCCACCTTTATTAACATATCATAGAGTATCTCAATAGGACTTTTCACCGTTCGATCAGCCATCAGTAGCCGCATCGCAGTGGGATTTGGGTCACCCAAACCCAAATTCTTGTAAATATAGAGAGGTATGATATTTATGCTTGGCCCAAGATCACATAATGCTTTCGCAAAATGTAATAACCTGATTGTACATGGAATAGTGAAGGCACCCAAATCTTTTTTTTTTGCACTAGACACCTTGTAGCAATAGCACTACAATGCTGCATTCTATCATCATCCTCAAAACTGATAGATCTTTTTTCTTAGTGACCATATCTTTCATGAACTTGGCATAACCGGGCATTTGTTCAAGATCTTCTATCAAAGGGACATTGATTGAAAGCTATTTGACCATAGTGATAAAATGCCAGTATTTACCATCCTCAATTTTTTTCACTAACCTATGTGGGAATAGAGGTGGTGGTCTTGGCATGGGGGTCACATTTTGGGGTACCTAGACTTCTTTCCCATTTTTTCTCCTAAGTCACCACTAACCTCCACTACCTCTTCATCACCACGTATCACATTTTCTACACCAAACGACATCGGTGGGTCAATGGTTTTCTTAACACCTCGAGTTGTGACTACCATACACTGTACATCATTTTTTAGATTTTAGACAGTACTACTAGGAAGAGTGCCCAGTTGGCGTGGGTTCATAGTCGAAGACAATTGGGCCATTTGCAACTCAAGATGCTTGATCGAGATTGAATGTGCATCAAATTTTTGCCCAATACTCGCTAAGTCACTTTTCAACTCTTTAGTGTGCTCATCACTAGCATAAAACCTCCTCATCAATTTATGCAATATATCCTCAACTCGCACCATACTTCCTACACCATGCCTAAGAGTAATTTCCCAGTTTTTAGGTTGAACATAGGGCCCACTCCGATCATTTCTGTTATCATAGTTACCCTGGTTGAAGTTGTTGTCGCGGTTGTAATTCCTATCTTGGACATAATGACCCTCTGGTTGTAATTACCATAGTTCCGACCTTGATTTCCTTAACTTTGGCGGCAATTCTCCTGATTGGAGCCTTGGGCATTGTTCAAAAACCCCACGTCTGCTCATTTATCACATAAGAGTCCTCCTCATAGTAATACTCATCAGTTGTCGGTGGTGTTTTAGACAAGTAGTTCACCGCATTTACCTTTTATGCCCCCCAGTGATGTGTTTCAACACCAACCCAAGTTCAGTTCTCATTTGTGTCAATTCTTCACGAATCTCATCTGTGGCTGGGTTGTGTGTGGATTGCTCTGGAAAAGTGTTTCTCCCAGTATCTGACTTCCCAGTGCTCCAAGCTTTATTATTTTGGAAGATTTTCTCTAACTTCTCAGCTTAAGGACACTCCCCATAAGAAACGTATACAATACTGCTTTATTATTATCATCTTGTCCCTGATAGAAGTACTCTTTTAGTGACTCATCATCGATGTGGTGATTGGGGGCACTTCTCAAGAACGAGGTGAACCTATCCCAAGAACTACTGACTGATTCTCCCGATAACCCTATCTTTGTGGTTTAGCTTCTTATACAGTGGGTAGTAACGTGCTAAGAACATATACCTTAATAGATTCCAAGTATAGATTGAGTGATAGGGGAGCTCATTAAACCATATAGCAGCCTCTTCCGTCAGTGAGAGAGGGAACACTCTTAAACCAATGACGTTCAGTTTCAAATTGCGCCTCCCAACACAAACTCTTACACACCGCCTCACTTTGGTGATGTGAGTATGTAGATCCTCAAAAGATAGTCCTGAAAACAAACCTCTAGCTGTGACCATTTGCATCAGACTACTAGTTACAAAAAAAGTATGACCCTGTGGTAGAGAAGGTAGGACAAGTGGCCCATCAGAGTCAGTGATGTTAACATTTACGCTATAGTACTCTTCAGGGCGTAGGGAGGGAGGTTGCCTCCTTGGATTATCTTCACAAGGTTTATCAACAATCACTCGATTATGAACATCAATTGGCGAGGGAAATTGACGGTTGATCTCATCATCAATATAAGCAGGATTGCTTTGACTTTTTATTCTGTGGAGTGTGCAATTTAGTTCTAGATTAAGTGGAAGTATTGGTTCTCCTCGATTTAGTGTACTAGGTATACACTAAAGCTAGACCTACGAGATACAAAAACAAAGAAAAAAAGTAAAATTAGGAAATTGTTAACTAAACTTTAGTAATGTTCTTAAAGTTAATCTAAAAGCCACTTTCCCCGGCAACGACGCCAAAATTTGATACGCTCAAATTTACTTCTCGAAAAAAGTATAAGTGGTCGTATCAAGTAACGAACCCAACTATGAGGTTGGGGTCGATCCCACGAGAAAAATGATTTAGACTTAACTTTAACATATAATTACTTATATTTAATCAAGTCCTTTCCGAAAATAGGTAATAAAAAAGGGGTTTTAAATAACAAAAGGAATTAAATATTTCTAAGTAAACAAGTAGCAAGTATGAATATTTGATATTTATCAAGTGATTAGAGTAACTATGGAATAAGTTTTCCCCACAGGTCTATAACGTGGTAATTCTAGCTATATTAATCCTAGCCTAGTATCTTGCATGCAAAGTGGTAAGTTATGTATCCCTAATTCCTTGGTCCGGCAACTAGGAAATTTCACTCTGCACCTTGGCCTATCTACGTGTGTATGCTTTACCAAACCTTACCTTTACCTCATATAAAGAATCATAATCGATGTATTGCTTAATTGTTACATTGCACCAATCAACACTAGCCTATTAGATAGTGTATACTAAATCTACATTGATAATTCTTTTCTTATTATCTACCTCATTGGTCCGGCAAGTAGCAACAAGGCTATTTCTAATGCGTCCACTCGTTAAAAAGACATCTAAACAAAATAATTATCAATACATGCAAGACACTATTCTAGAATTATTATTTTAGCTACTTTTTACCTTGTTATTTAATTATGGTTCCCACAACCCTAGTTATGGATTTAGTTACCCATGTTCATAACTACACAATTCATATTGATTAGAAAAGAATTCATATACTTACTTTGATGAGATTAAAGAAAATCTAGAAAATCACTTGAATTTGAGAAAATAATGCAATAAATGATTTCGAAAAATGAAGTATTTTCCAAAACCCAATATTCAACAACCAATATTACAAATCAGAAAAATAACCAAGAGTCTAACCTAAAAAATGAGATTTTTTCAAGTATTTATAATAAACAAGTCCTAACATAAAAACCAAATCTATTTAAGGAAAATATGACCATAAATGCGTCTGAGTCGAGGACCAAACCGATGGACCGTCGAGGCCACGATGGACCGTCGAGGCCTCCCGTCGTTCCACACTTAGAATCTTTTTCAGCTGCTTTCTTCTCCAACTTATTGTTACACCGACGGACCAGGATGACGCTTCATTAAATGCACAATGGTCCGTCGATGGCTTCCATTTCTCTACACATAGAATCTTTTCAAGACGGGTACTGGGGCTACTTTTTGTTAGCAATGACGGATGTGCAGGACAGTCCGTCGTGGAGATGATGGTCCGTTGTGGAAATGATGGTCCGTCGATAGCTTCCGTAGCTGTACTCTTGGTAAGAATTCCCCGATCTTCCTTCAGCAACATTTTTCTTCAGACGACGGTTGCCACCTATGGACCGTTGAGGGGTTGACGGACCGTTGATGGCTCCGTAGGTCATCACTTCTGCAATTTTAGCACATTTCTTCTGCATTTTCATTATGGATTGTTTTCCTGCAAACAAAGAGAAAAATACATTAAAACTAAAAACAAAAAAAAAGGCCTTAGACACACACTAAACTTAAGGAAAAAACATTAAAGTACCATGAAACCACGGTACAACACACGCCCTCAAGAGTTCTATAGGGGCAACATTAACATCACTGACTCTGATGGACCTCTTGTCCTACCTCCTCTACTACAGGGTCACACATTCGTGGTAACTAGTAGCTTGACGCAAATGCTCACTGGTAGAGGTTTGTTTTCGGGGCTACCATCTGAGGATCCAAATGCTCACATTTCCAAACTAAGGTCGGTGTGTAAGAGTTGTGTAGGGAGGCCAGACATGGACATGGATGTCATCGGGTAAGAGTGTTCCCTTTTCACTGACGGTAAAGGCCGCAATTTGGTTCATTGAGTTGCCCTATAATTCGATCTATACTTTGGAGTAGTTAAGGGATGTGTTCCTAGCACGGTATTACCCGGTGTCTAAAAAGTTCAACCACAAACATAGAGTGAACAACTTTGTGGCATTGCCTTGGGAGTCGGTGAGTAGCTCTTGGGATAGGTTCACCTCATTTGTGAGAAGTGTCTCAAACCACCGCATTGATGATGAGTCGTTGAAAGAGTACTTCTATCTGGGTCAAGATGATAATAATAATGCATTACTTGATACTATTGCGGGCAGTTCTTATGGTAAGTGCACATATGCAGATATCATAGAAAAGTTGGACAAATTCTCTCGCAACAATAAGGCTTGGAGCACTAGGAAGTCAGAAAGTGGGAGAAACACCTTTGTAGTGCAAGCTACACACAACCCGGCCTCAGATGAGATTCGTGAAGATATGGCTCAAATGAGAACTGAGCTCGGGTTGGTATTGAAACATATCACTGGAGGTGCAGAGAAAGTAAATATGGTGAATTATTTGACTAAACAACCACCTCCAGTAGATGAATATTATAAGAAGAGGATTCTTATGCAGTGAATAAGAAGACAGGGGATTTCCGACCGAATGCCCAAGGCTCTAATCAGGAGAATTTGCACCAAGATCGGAATTATGGGAATTACAAATGAGAGGGCAATTATGTTTGACATGGGAACTACAACCGCGATAACAATTTCAACCGAAGTAACTATGGTAACATAAACTATTAAAGTGGGCCCTATGTTCAACCTCAAAATCAGGAAGTTGCTCCTAGGGATGGTGGAGGTAGTATGGCGCGAGTTGAAGATATGTTGTAAAATATGATGAGAAGGTTTGATGCTAATGATTAGCACGCCAAAGATTTGAGAGGTGATTTGGCTAATATTGGGCAAAATGTGGATGCACATGCAATCTCAATCAAGCATCTTGAGTTGCAAATGGCCAAATTATCTACTACTGTGAACCCACGTCAACGGGTACTCTTCCTAGCAGTACTGTCCAAAACTCGAAAAATAATGGACATTGTATAATATTCACTACTCGAGAGGGTAAGCAAATCATTGATCCACCTGCGCCGTCTATAGTTGAAGATGAGATGAGAAAAGATGATGCGGTAGTGGGAGAAAATGGTGAGTTGGTGGATAAAGTGGTGAAAGAAGCAGAGATACCCCAAAAGGTGATCCCCATTCCTAGACTACCACCATTCCCGCAAAGATTGGTGAAGAAGACTAAGGATGGTAAATATCGACATTTTATTACTTTGTTGAAACAGCTTTCCATCAATGTACCTTTGATAGAATCTCTTGAGCAAATGCCCTGTTATGCCTAGTTTATGAAAGATATGGCTACTAAGAAAAGATCGATAAATTTTGAGGATGATGACCGAATGCAACATTGTAGTGATATTACTACAAGGTCTCTTGTGCAAACGAAAAAAGATCCGGGCACTTTCACTATTACATGTACCATCGGGTTGTTACACTTTACTAAATCACTATGTGATCTTAGTGCAAGCATAGATCTCATGCCTCTCTCTATTTACAAGAAGTTGGGTTTGGGTGGCCCAAAGCCCACTACGATATAGTTACTTATGGTCGATCAAACGGTGAAGAGGCCTATCAGGATACTCCACGATGGATTTTGAGGTACCTATTATTCTTGAAAGGTCGTTCCTTGCTACCGGTGGCGCCTTGGTTAACATGGATAAAGGGCAGATAAAGTTTTGGTTGAATAATGAAGAAGCAAATTTCAACATTTGTAGGTCAATGAAGCAGAGTGGTAGGCTCCAAACGGTTTCTGCTATATTCTACAAGGTTGAGAGTACATCTGAGGTACAAAGCGAAGAGTGCCTTGGTGTTAAGGCACTAGCGGCAATGATCATGAATTTTGAGAGTGATGGTATTGAAAGGTATGGGTCGTTGGTTGCAACACTTGATTGAGGTGACTTTCAGTTCAAACAAATTAAATTGGAGTTAGATATAAATCATCGTGAGTCTCCACCCGCGAAACCATCTATTGAGGAGGCCCCAAAATTAGAGCTTAAAGTTGTACCGTCTCATCTGAGGTATGTATTCTTGGGAAAAGATGAAACTTTGCCGGTAATCATTGTATCCGATTTGAATGTGGAACAAGTAAAGTGTCTGGTAGAAGTGTTAAAGAGGTTCAAACGATTCATTGGGTGGACTATTGCAGACATTATTGGGATCCCACCCAATATTTGTTCACAAAAAATCAAACTCATACTCGATCACAAGCCAAGTATTGAGCACCAAATACGTTTGAATGTACCTATGCAAGAGGTAGTTAAGAAGGATATTATTAAGTGGTTGGATGCCGGAGTCATATATCCTATCACAGATAGTAGTTGGGTATTCCCTATTCAGTGTGTGCCCAAAAAAGGGGAAATGATAGTGATCCCTAATGTGAAGAATGAGCTTGTTCCAATGAGGCCGGTGACTGGATGGAGAGTTTGTATAGATTACTGGAAGTTGAATGTATGTACTGAGAAGGACCATATTCCTATGCCCTTAATGGATCAAATGTTAGATATGCTTGCAGGAAAACGGTGGTACTGTTTTCTTAATGGTTATTCGGGTTACAATCAAATCTCAATTGCACCGAAGGATCAAGAGAAAACCAACTTTACTTGCCCTTATGGGACATTCACATTTAAGAGGATGCCTTTTGGGTTGTGCAATGCACCTGCTACTTTTCAAAGATGTATGAAGTCGATATTCACCTATATGGTGGAGGACACTATTGAGGTGTTTATGGATGACTTTTCAGTTGTTGGCGACTCTTTTAATCGTTGTTTCAGTCACTTGGCCGAGGTTCTCAAAAGATGTGAAGATTGCAACCTTGTGCTTAATTGGGAAAATGTCACTTCATGGTGAAAGAGGGTATTGAATTGGGCGATTACATCTCATAGAAGGGGATAGAGGTTGATCGAGCGAAAGTTGAGGTTATAGAGAGACTTCCTCCACCCATCTCTGTAAAAGGTGTGAGAAGTTTTCTTGGGCATGCGGGCTTCTAGCGGAGGTTTATTAAGGATTTCTCAAAAATTGCACATCCTCTGTGCAAGTTACTTAAGAAGGAATGTAAGTTCTATTTTGATGAATCCTGTCTGAAGACATTTGGATATCTGAAGGAGAAGTTGGTGTTTACGCCTGTAATTATTTCCCCAGATTGGAGTAAGCCATTTGAGGTAATGTGTGATGCTAGTGGGGTTGCTTTTGGTGTGGTATTTTGACAAATAATGGATAAAATCCTTCACCCCATTTATTATGCCAGTAAATCCCTAAATGAAGAAATAAAAACTAGAATGTGACTGAACAAGAGCTCCTTCCGATGGTATTTGCTTTCGAAATATTTCGCTTCTATTTGCTTGTCACAAGAGTTATAGTGCATACTGACCACTCTGTTTTAAGGTAGTTTATGGAAAACAAGGATGTGAAACCAAGGTTTATTAGATGGGTGTTACTATTGCAAGAGTTTGATTTTGAGGTGAAAGAAAGAAAAGGGATCGAAAACCAAGTTGCCGATCACTTTTCCAGATTAGAGGATGAAGCTATGTGAGAGTTGGCTGAAAAGGTTGAAATTAATAATACCTTCGCTGAAAAGCATGTATTGGCCGCTTCTCATGACTTGATTCCATGGTTCGCCGATTTTTAGAATTATCTGGCAAGTGATATAGTCCTATCAGGCTTATCCTCATCAGAGGAAAAAGTCCATGCATAGTGTGAAAAAGTTCTTTTGGGATGAGCCTTATTTATACCGGAGTTGCACTGATGGGCTTATTCGTCGGTGTGTGTCGGAAGTTGAGATGCTAAGTGTTTTGGAGGCATGCCATTCCTCTACACAATGTAGCCACTCCATACCATTCACAAACTAGTGGGAAAGTTGAGGTTTCCAACAAAGAAATCAAACAGATCCTATCAAAAACGGTGAATGCTAATAGAAGAGATTAGTCAAGGAGTCTTGATGATGCTCTTTTGGCTTACCGACTGCATACATGACCCCCATAGGTATGTCTCCATACCAACTTGTATATGTCAAGGCTTGTCACTTGCCGGTTGAGTTAGAGCACAAGGCCATGAGGGCGATGAAAAAACTAAAGATGGATTGGAATGGAGCAGTAGAACAGAGACTTCATGGGTTAAATGAGCTTGATGAGTTTCGCCTAAACGCATATGACAGTTCATCCCTCTACAATGAAAAGGTGAAGAAGTACCATGGCCAAAATATTGAGAAGCGCGAATTTGTAGCTAGGGATTTGGTGCTTCTATTTAATTCTAGGTTGCGCTTGTTTCTAGGCAAACTCAAGTCCAAATAGAATGGTCCATTATTGATCACTAAAGTATTCCAATATGGAGCGGTTGAGCTGGAGAACAAGGAGGGTTCAATGTTCATGGGAAATGGGCAAAGAATCAAGATCTACCTAGGGCATGCGGAGAGTGCCCATGAAGTGGTTGAGGCATATTACCTTGATGAAGTCTGAGTAATAAAGGATCTTGCATCGTGCCGCGACGTTAAATCAAGCGCTTATTGGGAGGCAACCCAATGTGTATCCTCTAGCCAACAAGCGGTTTTTCTTTTCTTTGTAGGAATATTTGCATTCTTTTGTTTCGTTCTGTTGTACTAAATTTCATGTGTTAATTTTTGTTTAACTTTTTTTAGTATGTTGGCTAGATAGTAGTTTAGGGTTCGTGTCTAAAAAGTGTCCAGAAAACACAAAAAGAATGGCTTAATGGATGTTCAATGTGCAGGGACCATGCCATAAGAATTCTGCAGAAATTGGTCTGGTGCACAGGTCTACGGACCAACTGACAAACCGTCAATGGTGTCATAGGTCCCAGGTATGTTTTAAAATTTTGTCTAAGTTAGGGCACAGTCGACAGACTGGTCAACGGACCGTCGATTGACTTATGGACCGTCAATGTGGTACCATCATTTCACAAAGACCAGTGACCCGACCCGACCCGATCGGCTATATTAAGATATAACGATTTAGTTACCCTCTCACACCTTTTCAAATTCCCTCCCAACCATTTTCCTCCCCTTATTCCCCTCTTTCTACATTAAATCCCACACTGAATTCACTAAATTCTCTTCCAAATCACTCAAACTCTTGCAAAATCCAAGAATCCCTAAAACCCATATTCCCTAGTTTCTACTCAAAATACATAGTTTCACCAGTCCGTGTTTGTCGGCGGCATGTAGGTAGGTTTTCGCAAAATCACCCACTCATTCACTCCACTAAGACTTATGATATTTCATCCTCCTTTGCTCAATGAATTCTTGTTCATTTGCTTATAGAAACGAATAGATTGTATGTGGGTCTTGACTTAGGGACAAATTTACATATTAGACTTGTTGCCAATTGGGTTATATGTCCCTTAGAATGATAGAAAGTGAATGGGTTGGGGTGCAATCTATGTACATTCTATTTGCTTGTTGTTTTTCTGACTTAGGGCTTGATGGTCTCTTAGAAACATGGTCGTAATTTGCAAAATCGATGCCCTAGGGATGGAGATTGGCCTTTTGGTTGTTATTGCATGTTGGTGTACTGGTGTGTGCTTGAAATTGTCCATTTCTGGGGTAAAACCAAGTGCTGAAAACTTATGTCTGACCAACAGAACGAGACCCCGTCTACGGACCATCGACTGGTCGATGGACCGTCAATGGATCCAGGGTTGATGTCTAATCCTTTATTCTGCTTAACTGTGGGACGAAGGAAGTGGACTACGGTCCATCGATTCTGCACGTCCATCGTTTCTAACTGAAACCTTGATCTCTAAATAAATTTGAATTATATTAAGTGTCAGACGACGAAACTAGACTACGGTCCGTCGATTGATCGACGAGCCTTCCTGCATGTCCATCGTTTCTAGTATAGAGTTATGTCGAATGTATCTCCTAAATTGTGCCTAAGTGTCCAGTGATGGAAACTATCAGCAGGCCGTCGATTCATCGCTTGGTCGTTGATAGTGCCCGTATCCCAATTATGCAATCTTGAAATGAACTGTGTTTTGTGTTTCTAAATTTTGTCTTGATTATGTTGCTTATGTAGATTGATTACACTATGACTAACAACTTCCTTTTCAGATCCAAGTCTGTGGCACCATCCCATCGATTAATTGGCCTGTCCGATGACAAGCAGGATCCTGAATACGTGCACCCTGGCACTCGGACCCCTACACCAGCCGTTAGAGCAACTCGGGGCACCCCCTAGAAGGTGGCACCCGACGTAGTCACTGCCTCCGGTTTGATGAGGAACACACACTGACCAACACACCATCTAGGTCTGCCTCTGGTTCTAAGGAAGCATCTTGCTTCGAGGAGGCTTCCGATTCAAAATCGGCCCACTCTACAAGGTCGAATGAGGCCACAGCCTCTGGTTTTGGATCATAGGGAAACACTTTCCCAGTCGGGCCTGCCCGCAATGCCTCGTCTAATGAGGCCCAAAGCTTGGAGTATGCTCTAGGACCCTAGAAAGAGGTCCCTGCACTAGGTACTGATGAGCCCAATCGGTGGTGCGTTGATGGCCAGTACCAGATATACAGGGATGCCAAGTTGTTGAACGATAAGGGGGTGATGATTCGCATGTTGACAGTTGAACAGAAAGTTCTTAGAAGGAACTTACACACAGTCCATGCGGTGCATGCTTTGTTTACCCACCACCGGCTCTAGTGGATGGTGAGGAGTGTGGGGTCGTACAACGAGGATATTGTGCGAGATTTCTACGCCTTATACGTAGAGTCTCTCCGAGGTTCTTTGGACAACGAGCGAACCCCGCCAAACACGCCCCACACATATATGTTCGCGTTCGAGACTGCGGGATGGATATTTCTTCTCTTTCCATCTGCCGCTTCTTATACAGTGGTCCACTGATGTTGATAGGGTTCCCCTCATCCCAGAGTTCGACTACAAGTGGGACATGGTCAAGAGTGGCCACTTTCAGCAAAGCAGAGAACTTAGAGAGTCCACCAAGAGGTGGATTACCCAGCGGCTCTCTATTTATGGTGAGGGAGCGGACTAGGTGTGGACCCTAGGGGCCTTATCAGGAAGGCCAACCTCACTTTTGTGGCCAAGTTCTTCTTGTTGTTAGTCCGCCACCGCCTATCCCTCACGCTAGATATAATATACTCACTTGGGATAGAGCGGTCTTGTTTGCAGCTCTGGTAGTCGGGTTGAAGATCGATGTTGCATAGTTATTGATCTCCGTCATCCACGAGAGGGATTTTAAGTCCTCTAACACTTACCTGTTTGTTTGTATGATCTTTCAGATGTGCGGGGATGCTGGATTCACCATTTGGCACAGAGATGTCCTCCGCACTCCTATTGGGATAGTGGATATCGGTCTCATCAGGGATGAGGCTAATAAGGCGGCACCACGGCGTTGGCTAAGAGTTGATGTGCAGCCCTTGGTGAGAACTTGGCAAATACAGTAGAGCAAGACCAAGGGGCTAATCACTCCACTTCAGAGCTTACCGATACCACACCGGCCAAGTCTATCCCTGGCACTAGTAGGGTACCTAGTTCCTCCCAGTCTACCCCACCATCAACAACACTGATCCCGCATGCCAGGTTCCAATATCTAGAGTTCCAGATGGGCACCTTGTTGCACCATATCCAGCCTTGGATGCAGAAATCTATTACCAAGGCTGAGGACCAGATTCATAAGAAGGTGGCGCATCAGATAGAGCTGAAAATTTGGGAAGTCCACCAGCGCCTAGATGCATTCGAGCTCCAAGTTATAGACTGTCCAGCCTCTACCATTGATTTGACTACTCTTTAGGAGGTTTTGTCGAGTATGTGGGCTGATATGGATAGCCTCCTTGAGAGGAGGTGACCCGAGCCTGAGTCTGCTCCAGTTGAGACAACAGAGGACATAGTGCTTGCTGCACTCTTCGTCGCTCCCACTTTACTACCACCTGAGCCTCGTGAGCGTGTCAAGAGCACCATTCCAGCCGTACCAATGAAGGTGAGGATGCTCGTGCTCAGAAGAAGGAGCAGATAAATTTGGACGCTGCGAGGAGAGCTTCGTTGCTTGATGAGAAGGCCCGTCAGATGAAGGCTAGAGAGTTGGCAGCTTGGGTGTCTAGCTATAGAATAGAGGTTTTTTAGAGGAGCACCATTGAGGGTGTAAATACTACCGTGGACACTACTGAGGGTGTGCCTACTGAGGGTGCAGGTTTCGGGAAACCATACCCGCCTACTTGTTGATCTTCGGTGCTATGTGCCTCGGGTTTGCTTCACCTACCACCCTTTCTTTATTTTCTTGTGCATTGGGGACAATTACATGTTTTTCTATTGGGGTGGGGTAAATGGAAAGTGAGTGCTAGGGTAAATTTTGAGTAGCGCAACTCACGATCCTCTCTTGATGGTTTTCTTGCCTGTGTTCTTTTTCCCCAAGAGACTGATTACTTTACTGTTGAATCGGCATGTTTCATAACTTGTACAAAGTATGAAAACAAACAAAATGAAGCACGTTGTCTAAACTTGAATGACACCCTATTCAAAGAACGTGCTCGAATAAATAGGTTGAATGAATGTTAAATGTTGGCTCGAATCATGACATAGAGATACACCCACTGCATGATCCTCACTCTAACACTCAAACTAGGTGATCCAATAATCTTATAGTGTAATGAGGTGCCAAGAGACTGTGAGGATATTTGATTGTTCCCTTGTTGGTACATAGCTAGAATTTGTCCGGTGTAACATTTAAGAAAATGTACTTGTCTAGTGAAGATTCTACTAGGTTTTAAGAATATGTATTGGGGTAAATAGGCATCCTAATGACAAATATTGAGTAATATTAGGCATGTTAGAGAATATTGGCTTAAGGGTGTTAGCCAATTTTTATGTATTAACAAGTAACTTAAAATACATTTTGATGTTTAGCCAATTTCTATGTATTAAGATATATTTGATGTTCGAATGCTCCAATCCAAGCTTATTTAGGAATTATACCTGCAATGAAGACCCTAAGCTAAACTTTTTGACTTCATATTACACACATTAGGTACGAGGCATCCAAGTGTCAAGACTAGGTACCATAGCACACGATTAAAATGATCATGTAGAAAATGATCATGTAGATTAAGCAGTGCCCAAGTACATAGTAAGGATCCTTGTAATATAAATGAGAATCAACACATGTGCTAACCGGCCAAGAGACAAGCAACCAAGCCCAACCGAATTTGGTTAGGGCGGTTAGGGGCAGGCGCACAAACGGCTCAAGCCACGTGGGGCCTAGCTTCCTAACCAACTCTAGGATCTAAATAACTTACCTAACTAACTAACTAACCAAGTATTAACTAAAATAAATTAACTAGTGTACCCAAAATCCTAAAATTAACCTGTGAACTAGCGGGTCACTAACTAATGAACCATCCCTAGAACTTAACTAGATGGTCCAAGAGGTTGGTTATTGTCCTAGTAACTTAGGGGTCTTGCATAATTACCCTAACGCACGCAATCATTAAATTAGCAACTTAATTAATTAATAAAATTCATGGTCATCCCGACAACTTACAGATTTTTGGATTTGGGCTAAGTAAAAATGCTCTCCTATTTTTAACTCAAATTTAGAATGGGGGGGGGGGGGGGGGTTGGTGTGGGGGGGGGGGGTGGGGGGGTTTGGTGGTTGTGGGTTTTTGTTGTTTTGTTGGTGTTGTGTTGGGTTTGTGGGTGTGTTGTGGTAAGTTGCCGTTTTTTGGTAATTAGCTAATTGATTATTTAATTAAGTTAATTAGCCTAAGTTGAATTAGTCAATCTTTAGTTCCTAAGACTTAGACTCATGTTTAACAAGAAAAGAAACCTTACGACTCAAAAACAATAACAAACGTAAGAAAAAACAGTGAACCATTCTCCTTAGGCGATTTCAAGGCAAATCTTCAAGATTTTTCATGCAAAGTACAGGGTGATCTTCATAGATTCAATTCTACATTAAGGTATGGGTTTTTTTCTCTTGGATTCCTTTCCCCAAGAGGCTTTTCAAACGTTCTTGAATTCAACAAAACCAAAACTAGGGTTGTTACCAATGAATTGAATGTTCATATCCCTAGTTCTCCATATTTCTAATTTAGTAGTATGTATAATGCAAATCTCGAGCATGTTGTTGGTATGTGGTGCTAATTGATCATTATATGTAGGTTTCTATGATTTAATAAGTCGAACGAGACCTATAGGTTATATTCATACGATTAGAATATCATTTACATGAGATAAGTATGTTGTAATGCCCATTTGTGTTTGAGAAGATGAAATTGTTAAAAGTTTGCTTGCTTAAAATGATTAGATTACAATAGTATATACATGAAGTTAATTGACTTGTCTAACGATATTATCATGACCACTGTTTAGTGAATGTTTGGTTTATTCCAATAAATTGGCTTACTATTCATTTCCAAAATATGTAATAGAATTGGCCATTGACAAAGCCATACAAATGTTATATGTCCAATGTAAATTATGATGTTCTTGTAAGGCCAAATACATGTAAAAGAATGACTTGACAAGTTGTAACTCAATGAACTCATAACCCAAGGTATGTCAATGATTAATACAGTCCCAACATACCCGATATAAATGGAACTTGTAAACTAGTAGCACATGAATAATCCTTACACTTTCAAAATATGTTACAAGACTACCAATTCATGTGAAACAATGATCAGGTGAGTATGAAATAACATAAAAGCTTATGAGTTCTGAAATTTGACCTAGAATAGGGTGTTAAAGTAAGTGAAGTAGTCCACTCAACCTAAACAATTATGTTAAAAAAAAACTCACCTAGAGGGTGTTAGAATCTTGAGACAGTCTCATTCACACCATAAAATAATGTAAGAATTCAATTCACATTCATCAATTAAATAAAGGGAGACAAGTCATACATTGATTATCATACCTCATACAAGAACAAGCTTCCATAATGTATTAGTCAACTCTAAAATTTTTAAAAGTATGAATAATTATAAGCAAAGCACCAATCGACTAACAGTGATCTTTGCAAGCACATGTCAGCCTCATAGTTAGCTACCCCCAAGGTGGATAAGGTTCTCCAAAATCTCCTAGTCTTTGAATATTTTTGTCCAGCAAGATTACTACTAGTGGATCCACCTAAGAAATCCTAGGAAAGTATTCGCTTTACTTTGGCCTGTGAAGCCACCTCTTTTCAGTGTGGGGAAAACACTAATTCATGTTAGATCATATGATCTATGTCAAATGACATGCTTCAGATTTCTTAAGAAGTCCAAAGATGAAGAAAGAAGTATTTCAAGTGAATATGAGATCAAGAAGAGATATGTAAGTTCACAGTGAACAGTAAGCAAAAGCCCAGTATATCAAAATTGTCAGTATTTGGAATAAGACTAAGTTTTTAACATTTATTGGCTTATTCATGCCAATTTAACAAGAAATGGAAAGATAACTTGTGATTAGGTCGTCAATCATTTCCTGATTCCTTTGGATTACTTACGTGATTCATTAGAGCAATAGGACACATGAATCATTGCACTCGTAAGTAAAACAAGGATCAAAAGAGATATTGAACTATACACAAAAAGAAGAAAGTGAATATCTAAGTGTGGGAAAAAAAAAGCCAGCTCTCGGCTAAGGGGAGCAACAAATAAGTTTTTGCTCGAGTTGTTCTAAATTGTAAATGTTAATGATTCCAAGGTGTTATTTTTCGTATAGAACAATTAGTTGTTGCTTTAAATGCATGAAAATAATTTCATATTCATAGCATGATCATAAATAACGAATTAGGAAAGTAAAGCGCGTTCATTTCCAAAAATGGCATGTTGCTATCGGAAATACCTTTCCTTATCAGCATATTCCCTTAGTGTTTCATGTTAATACCCCCTCTTATCAATGTGTACTAACCATATACTATTACTATCTTTATAGGCATAGGTCCTTGAAGAAGATTGAATATTTGCTTGAAGTTGTTTGATTAGTACCTTCAGACCTTGGTTGGTCCTCTTGAGTTTGAGGATGCCTACGTTTTATATTCTATCTTTAGTAGATTAGACATAGCTAGTGGATGTTGTACCTAGAGTTTCCTTTCAAATATTTGTTGAAGCTTTTATATTAAGGTCGTTTTGGCAACCATTATTATTATGAATTCTTCATTTCAATTGTTCAATCTATTAATAGATGGTTGTTTAGTTTGAGCTATTAGTATATCACTCTTATGCAGAAATTATATAAAGTCTAAGTAGACTTTAGTAAGTTAAAAAGTTTTAAGTTTTCCGCCAAATTTAACTATATAATTATGATGAAAGATAAGAAGAGGCTTGTATGATACCTATGAGAGGTTAACGACGCCGATCTGATCTAGGGTCTAGAACCTAGGGTTGAAAAAATTGGTATTAGAGCATGAGGTTAAATTACCTAGGTACTAAGGCTCAAAACAACTACGTTGCGTAGTTTCCTAGCGTTAGGTTTTGAAGTGCACCCAACCATGCCTTAAACTTTATTTTTTAAGATCTTCCCTTCTTCTACTCTTTATCGTGCTGCGTAGAGCTTTGACATTTTGTATCATTCTAGCATCTAACTTCCTTCTTGTGTGTGTGTGTAGAAAAATGAACACAAGAAGAAACGCAGGCATGAGAGTTGGAGAAGCAGCTACTAGGGGAAACCAAGCTCCTCCTCAAGCCCCAGCTGCTGGAGTGCAAGTGCCTATCAACCCAGCTGTGTTGACCGATGGAGAAGTGAGAGAAACATTGGTTCAGATGTCCCAAGCCATCACTTCTCAGGCACAGGTTATCACAACCCAGGCCACTAGAGAGGGTGCTCCCAGGGAGAACCCACATGATAGAACCATTGGTAGCAGATTGAGAGATTTCACCAGGATGAATCCTCCAGTCTACTTCGGGTCAAGAACCAATGAAGATCCCAGGAATTTGTGGACGGGGTCCATAAGATTCTCTGTGCTATAGGTGTTAATGAAGAGGAGAAGGCTGAGTTGGCTGCATACCAGCTCAAGGATGTGGCTCAGGTATGGTATAAGATGTGGGTAGATGGTCGAGCACTAGGAGAAGTCCCCATCACTTGGGACATTCTCAAGACTGCATTCCTGGAGAGCTTTTTTCCAAGAGAGCAGAGAGTGGATAAGGTTGAGGAGTTCATCAACCTACATCATGGAGGTATGTTAGTCAAGGAATACTCCTTGAAGTTTGTTAAGCTTTCTAAATATGCTTCTTTCCTGGTGTCCAATAGCATGGATGAAATGAGCAGGTTTGTGACTGATGTATCGGAGGATCTAGAGGAGGAATGTCGGGCAGCCATGTTTTATGATAACATGGACCTTGGTAGATTGATACTACATGCACAGCAGGTGGATAAGAGTCGTCGGAGGAAGAGGAAGGCAAGAAGACTAGGACCTCGGATCAGGCTGGTTCTAGCACTGGTAGGAGTTTGTTTGGAGTCCAAGACATGCCCAAGTTCAAGAAAAGGCACCAGCATTCAGCTAATCCTACTCCTTCAAGGAATACTACTGCCAAAGGGCGCAAGTCTTGCCTAAAGAAGGGCAATGATAGAAATGCCCAGCGTAACAGAAAGCCGTGTGGTAAGTGTGGCCGTTTGCATGGAGGTGAGTGCTTGGTAGGTACTAATGCTTGCTATGGGTGCGGCAAGAGTGGGCATATAATCAGAGACTTCCCACATGTGAAGAATCAGGCCAAGGCAGATACTCAGCCTCGGTCTTCTCATACTGCTGCAGTCTAGCCTCCCAAGAGGAATAGGTTCTACGCTTTTAAAGGTAGAGAAGAGAAGGAGAAGTCAGCTGATTTGGTCACTGGTAACTTGCATATCTTTTCTTTTCATGTGTATGCATTGTTAGATATAGGATCCACCTTGTCTTTTGTTACTCCTTTAGTAGCTAGTAAATTTGACTTGCTTAGTGAGATCTTGCATGAACATTTTCTAGTTAGTAATCCCATAAAAGACAGCATTAGAGTTGAAAGAGTACATAGAGATTGCCCAATAATTGTTCTTGATAGAGTTACCTATGTTGAACTAATAGAATTAAGCATGCTTGACTTTGATATAATTTTAGGTATGGATTGGCTCCATAAGTGTTATTCTACCATAGATTGTCGAAACAGGATAGTGAGGTTTCAGTTTCCTAAGGAGTTAGAGCTGGAATGGAAAGGGCGTAGCTCAAATCCAAAAGTCCAAATAGTTTCCCATCTTAAAGCCAATAAGATGTTATCTAAGGGGTATCTATATCACTTAGTCAGAGTCAATGATTTAGAACATGAATTTCCTTTCATAGACTCTGTGTCCATAGTGAATGAGTTTCAAGATATCTTTCCGGAGGATTTATCAAGAATTCCTCCTGAACGCGAAATTGACTTTGGTGTTGACTTAGATTCCAATACCAAACAAATTTCTATTCCTCCCTATAGAATGGCTCCAGCTAAACTCAAGGAGTTGAAGTTGCAGTTAAAATATCAACTTGATAAGGGCTTTATCCAGCCGAGCATATCCCCATCGGGTGCTCCAGTGTTGTTCGTTAAGAAAAAGGATGGAACCCTTACAATGTGTATCGATTATCGGCAACTCAAGAAAGTCACTATAAAGAACAAATACACTCTTCCCATAATTGATGATCTATTTGATCAGCTTTAAGTTTCAAGTTTCTTTTCCAAAATAGATCTCCGTAAGGGTTTCACCAGCTTTGAGTGAGACAAGAAGATATTCTTAAGACTTCCTTTCGTAATAGGTATGGTCATTACAAGCTTCTTGTCAGGTCCTTTGGTCTCACAAATGCACCAGCTGCGTTTATGGACCTTATGAATAGGGTCTTCCGTGAATAACTTGATTCTTTTGTCATAGTATTCATAGATGACATCCTCATACACTCAAAGACCAGAGAAGAGCATGAATATCATTTGAGAATGCCATTGCAAGTACTCAATAAACATCAGTTGTATGCAAAATTCAGCAAATGTGAAATTTGGCTGAGATCAGTGACCTTCCTTGGTCATGTTATGTCTGAACAGTGTGTAGAGGTTGATTCAAAAAAGATTGAGGCAGTAAAGAATTGGCCGAGACCCCTCATTCCTATAGACATCCGGAGCTTCTTGGGTTCGGCTAATTACTATCGCGGGTTTGTTGAGGGTTTTTCCACTATTGTTGCTCCATTGACAGCTTTAACAAAGAAGAAGGAAAATTTTGAGTGGTCTAAGACTTGTGAAAAGAGCTTCCAAGAGCTAAAACACCGACTCACTTCAGCCTCAGTTCTCACATTGCTGAGGAGTGGTGTAGGATATGTGGTTTACTGTTATGCTTCCCGAGTATGTTTGGGATGTGTTCTTATGCTGGATAGAAGGCGATTGCATATGTATCAAGATAGTTGAAAATCCACGAGAAGAATTACCCTACCCATTATCTATAGTTAGCTGATGTGGTATTTGCGTTAAAACTTTGGAGACATTACTTATATGGTGAACATGTTTATGTATTTACTGACCATAAAAGTTTTCAGAATGTTTTTACATAGAGAGAATTGAATCTTCATCAAAGAAGATGGCTAGAGCTTCTCAAGGATTATACATGAATGTCCACTCATCACCCAGGTAAGCAATGTAGTGGCCGATTGCTTTGAGCGATGAGCATGGGCAAGTGTGTCTCATATTGATAATGCGAAGAAAGAGCTGGTTAAAGAGGTACCCAATTGCTATTTCTAGATGACTGCTGGGTAGATACGCCAAGTGGGGGTGTTTCATTTCATTCCAGTTCTGAATCCTCATTTGTTATAGATATTAAAGATAAGCATTATCTCGACCCATTGCTCATCGAGTTGAAAGACTCATTGTTAAGTAAGTTGAATTAATCATTATCCCTATGAGAAGATGGTGTGCTTAGATAACAGGGCAGATTTTGTGTGCCCAATATTGATAATCTGAGAACTAATATTATTGCAAAGGCTCATGGCTCCAAGTATTCCATTCATCTAGGTTCCACCAAAATATATCAGGATCTCAAGGAGATCTATTGGTGGAAAGTATGAAGTGAGATATTTCTATGTTTGTGGAGGAGTGTACCAATAGCCAACAAGTTAGGGCCGAACATCTTTAGCCTGGAGGTCTTACCCAATCTATTGAGATCCCAACATGGAAGTGGGAGGCTATTAATATGCAATTTATGTTGTCTGCCCGACCAGTAAACTGCTGATTCCATTTGGGTCATTGTTGACATGATTACTAATCTACTCACTTCATTCCTGTGAAGTCTACTACATAGCCGAAGATCATGCCAATTTTGTTTTGATGTGGGAAGGGAGAGGTGTGGGGTTTGGGAAATCTTAGGTTTCGTTGGTAGTGTTTTGTTGTTTGGTTGTTTATTTGTGGGGTAGGTGGTGTGTAGTACGGAGAAGTGAGAAATACAGGGGGGTAGGGAGAGTGGTGCATCTCTGGCTGGGTGCACAGATAAGGGATAAGTCTGGGATGGGGGGTAGAGTACATAAGAGGGGATTAATTATCTGGTTTGGGGGTGAGTTTGAAATAAGGTTTCGTATAGAGAGTGATGGGTAGGGGAGGCAGAAGGGTTTAGTTGCTGTGTGGTTTTGTTGGTGTCGTGAATTTAATAGTTTTTTTTGGATTGTTTTTTCTTGTAGAGGGTGTAGGGGGTTGTGAATTTTATTATAGACGGACCCCCCTGCCTCTTTCTGTGCATGGGAATCCCTTTATCTATCATTTCGTATAGGGGAGCCCAGTTCACTACTCACTTTTGGAGATCTTTCTAGAAGAGCTTAGGTACACGGTTGAAGCTCAATACTGCTTTTCATCCTCAAACAAATGGAAAAGCAAAGTGTACCATTAATACCCTTGAAGACATGCTGAGAGCATGTGTTATAAACTTGAAGGGTAGTTGGGATGATTAATTACCACTGATTGAGTTGTCTTATAATAATAGCTATCATTCCAGTATTGGGATGGCACCTTTTGAAGCAATATATGGCAGGAGATGTAGGTCCCCAGTTGGGTGGTTTGAGGTAGGCGAGTCCTCCATCTTTGTCCCTGACATCATACATGAGGCTGTGCAAAAGGTGAGAATGGTCAGGGATAGATTGGCTACTGCTTACAGTCGTCAAAAATCCTATGCTAATAACAGGAAGAGGGCTCTTAAATTCGAGGTAGGTGATCAAGTCTAACTGAAGATGTCACCTATGAAAGGGGTGATGAGGTTTCGTAAGAAAGGAAAGTTGAGTCCGAGGTATATAGGTCCTTATGAGATCTTACAGCGAGTAGGGAATGTTGCCGATGAACTGAAGTTACCAAATGACTTGGTTTCTGTTCATCCACTATTTCATGTTTCGATGATTAAGAAGTGTCTAGGTGATCCAGTATCCATCCTTCCTGTTGAAGTGTTAGGAGTCGATGAGAACCTGTCTTATGAAGAGTTCTAGTTGAAAATTTTAGATCGCCAAGTGAAGCAGCTAGGAACAAAGAGTTGCCACCTTAAAGGTGTATGGAGGAACCACCCTGTTTATTGGAGAACCATGGGAGGCTCCGATGCCGCTATGAGATCCCTTTACCCTCACTTGTTTTAGTTTCTTTAGGTTAGAGATACTCTTCCTAAGTCTGATATTTGTTAAGAAACTTAAATTTTAGTGCCGTAGTCCAGTTTTGGTGTTTTAAGTCCATAATTGTGTGTTTTATATACTTGCAACTATATGAGTCATGCTTGCAATCATGTTGCTGTTTTTGTATAGCGTTGACATTTATTTTTAGTGTCGCATGAGTTTTGATTTGCATTGAGTTAAAGTGAGATTGAGAAGAATTCCGCAATCTAAAATACGAAGCTTCGAAAATCTTTGAGTGATTGCACATCAAGAGTAAGTTGTGAATGAGATATCACAAAGAGTAAAAGTTTCAAGTATGTGGAGTGTTTTTTCGAAAATACCTCTTTGAGTCAAAATGATGCGTAGTGTCATCGAGGACGAATGTTCCTAGTGGGGGATAATGTAACATCCAGAAATGTACTTTTTCTAGTGGAATCTCTAGGTTTTTAAGAATATTTATTAGGTACATAGGCATCCCAGGCCCGATATGAGTAAATAAGCTTGTAGAGAATATTGGCTTAAGATATAGCAAATTTCTTGTATTAACAAATCACTATAAAATACATTTGATGTTTAGCATTTTATGTATTAAAATAATATTTTGGTATCAAATGATCCATCCAAGCTTGTTTAGGAAATTGGTTACCAGCAATGAAGACCCTAATATAAATTTTTGACTTCATATTACACACATTAGGTACGATGATCCAAGCGTCAAGCATAGGTACCATGCACATGATCATTTAAAATGATCATGTAATTAGCATGCCCAATGACTATGAGTGTCCCTTGTCACAGAAAATTATCCGCAACACATGTGCTAACCTGTCCAATAGACAATCAACCAAGCCCAACCACTTCATTAGAGCAGTAAGGCGGAAAGGTGCTCGAACAGCTCAAGCCACGTGGGGCCTAGATTTTCAACCAACTCTAGGACTAAATAAAACTTACCTAACAGACACTAACCCAGTAGTAACTAAAATAAATACTAGTGTAACCCGAATCAAAATCCTAAGTGGGTGACCCTATCGGGTAAATAACTAAAGAAAACACTTCTATACCTAACCTAGGTGGTCCAAAGGGTTGGTTATGGTCCTAGTAACTTAGGGGTACTTTAATAATTACCCTAGGTCACTTAATCAATTAATTATGCAAACAGAATTATTAATAAATAAATTCCTGGTCAATCCACGACACTTATGCAATTTTTTTTTGGGAAAATTTGGCTACGTCCAATGCTCTCTATTTTTAGTCAATTTGAGGGCATTTTGGTAATTAGCTAATTGAATATTTAATTAAGTTAATTAGCCTAAGTTGAATTAGTCAATCTTCGTTCCTAAGACTTAGAACTTGTTTTTACTAGGTAAGAAACCTATGGATCAAAAACAGTACAAACGTAGAAAAAACAGTGAACATTCTCCGTATCGATTTCAAGGCAAATCCAAGATTTTTTTCGTGCAAAGTACGGGTGACTTCATAGATTCAATTCTACATAAGGTATGGGTTTTTTCTCTTGGATTCCGTTCCCCAGAGCTTTTCAAACATATCTTGAATTCAACAAACCAAAACTAGGTTGTTGCCCATGAATGAAATGTTCATCTCCCTAGTTTCTCCATATTTCTGATTTTAGTAGTATGTATAATGCAAATCTCGAGCATGTTGTTGGTATTTGGTGCCACTGAATCTTATTTGTAGGTGTCTATATTTATAATTCGAACGAGACCTATAGGTTGAGATCGTACGATTAGAGTGCATTTAAGAGATAAGAATGTTTTAATGCCCAATTGTGTTTAGAAGAGGAAATTGGTTAAAAGTTTGCTTGCTAAAATGATGAGATTACATAGTATATACTTTGAAGGTTAATTGACTTGGCTAATGATATTATCATGACCTAGTGTTTAGTGAGTTGGTTTAGTCCAATAAAATTTGGCTTACTATTCATTTCCACATATGTATAGAAGTGGCCATTGACAAAGCCCTCAATGTTATATGTCCAATTTAATTATGATGTTCTTGTAGGCAAATACATTTTAAATCATGACTTGACAAGTTGTAACTCAATGAACGCATAACCCAAGTATGTATGATTAATACAAGTCCCAACATACCCTATATAATGACTTGTGAACATAGTAGCACATTGAATCATCCTTACAACTTTTCTACAATAATGGTACAAGACTACCAAATAATATTGAACAAGATAAGGTAGTAATGAAATAACATAAAAGCTTAAGTCATGAATTGACCTAGAAGGGGTGGTAAAGGTAAGTGATGTAAGTCTCACTTGCCCAAACAATTATGTTAAAAAATCACAAAGAGGGTTGTTCGAAATCGTGAGAAATCTCCTTCACCCCAGAATGATAATGTAAGATTCAATTTCACATTCATCAAGTAAAGAAAGGGATGACAAGTCATACATTGAGTTATGCATACCTCATACAAGAAGCAAGCTTACATAACGTATGGGTCAACTCTAAAAGTTTTAAAGTATTATAAATTAAGCAAAGCACCAATATACTAAAAATGAGCTTGTGCAAGCACATGTAAGCCTCATGAGATGAGACTACCACCAAGGTCGATAAGGTTCTCCAAAATCTCCTAGTCTTTGAACTATGTTGCCAGCATAGGTTACTAGCTAGTGGATCAACCTAAGAAAGTTAGGAAGTATTCGGTTTCACTTTGGCCGGTGAACCACCTCTTTTTTCAGTGTGGGGAAGACACTATATTTCATGTTAGCTCACATGATATATGTCGGTTAAATGCTAGCATTCGATTTCACTTTAGCCGGTGCACCACCTCTTTTCAGTGTGGGGAAGACACTGGACTTTGTGTTAGCTCACATGATCTATGTCAGTTTAATTCTAAAGATATCTTGAAGAAAGTAAGTAAGTAAGAAAGAAAGAAAGAAAGAAAGAAAAGTATGTTCAAAGTAACATGAGCTCAAAGAAGAAGATCTGTAAGTTCAAAGTGAAATAAGTAAGGGAAATCCGAAGTAAATCAAATCACCGTGTTTGATAGAATAAAGTTTTAACAGTTATTGGCTTATGCAATATGGGGCAAACATAATGGCTAATCATTTCTCATATTTTATTTATGCAATGATCAATAAGGGCATACCAATAATATTTATATATGCAAACACCACATAATGGGCATAGTTTTTTTCTATAAAGATGGGCTAGAACATTCATGCAATTTAACAAGAATGGAAACAATAATTGTGAGAGGGTAGTTAAATCATTCCTTAGTCTTTGGATTAATACTTGATTAATTGTAGGAATGGGACAACAATGAATCATGCACTCGTACGTAAAACATAAGACCAAAGGAGATCATTGAACTACACAAACAAAAATTAAGAAAAGATCAAAAAATAATTTTAGTGTGGGAAAATGAGCTCTCGGCTTAAGGGGGGAGCAAAAAAATATTATTTTGCTCGAGTTGTTCTAAAATTATGTTCATGATTCCAAGATATTATGTTCATGATTCCAAGGTATTATGTTCATATATAAAATGATATGATTTTGGTGCTTAAATATAATTAGGAAGTAAAGGACTTACTTTCCAAAAATGGCCATGTTGAATATAGGACGAGCTTTCCTGATCATACCATAGTCCTTATGTCTTTATGTCAACACCCATACTTAGTACAAGTGGTGTACGAACCCCTATACTATTTACTAGTTTTATAGTTGCATGTCCTTGAAGAAGATTGAAGATTCGCTTCAACTATATGGGATTTAGTACCTCAGACGTTGGTAGGGTCCCTCTTGAGTTTGAGGATGCCTACGTTTTATATTCTAGCTTTAGTAATTTGACATGCCTAGTTGATGTGTTCCCTAGCGTTTCCTTTCAATATTTGTTCAATCTTTTATATTAAGGCCGGTTCGGCAACTATTAGTATTATGAATTCTTCATTTCAATTGTTCAATCATTAATAGATAGTTGTTTAGTTTGAGCTATTAATATATCACTCTTATGCAGAAATTATATGAAGTCTAAGTACACTTCAATAAGTTAAAAAGTTTTAAATTTTCCGCTAAATTTAACTGTATGATTGTGATAAAAGCTAAGAAGAGGCTTGTATGCGACCTGTGAGAGGTTAACAACGCCGGTCTCATCTAGGGTCTAGAACCCGAGTGTGACACCCAGTTGGTCCTGCAAAAGAAATCTGTATTAGAAATTAGGAAAGGATCATAGGACCTTGTTCAAATTAGCAAACATCTAGCCTAAAGTCAAGTGAGCCGAATGAATTGTATACCTTTGTTTCTCCATAGTTTAAAAAAAAAAAAAAACAAAAAAAAAAAAAAAATAGCCTATTAGACTTTCTTTTCCGTTAACCAACTCAACTCCGGTATAATGTTTTGGCCCTGACACTCCTTGGAATGGTGACCTCACTTAGCTCAAAAGCTAAGGTGAGGGTGGATAATGAGAAACTGACCTCGTCTTGGCCTGACCAAACCTTGGTGATGGTGTACCTCGACCATGCAAAGCCATAACATTGAGGTGTCTATTTGAGTGATGACCGAAAAGTGTCTGACAAGAGTAATGTGCAAAAGAACGTACAATGAACCAGGAGAAGTGAGTCAGTCCATATTGTCAGTTGAATTAAAAAACGAGAAAAGAGTGTTGAACAAAAATAAAAAACATAAGAGTCACTTCCACAAAAAGAACGAACGAAGAAAATAAGGCAAAGGTACAAGAAAAGTAGGTGCATATAATACTGAAAGAGTGGCGCTTAGCCGTAATGTCAAGGAGCGCAACAAGTCACTAAAATGTACCCATATATACCATACCTAACCCTGAGTCCACGTTACAAGACAAGAAAGTCCTATTGTGATCCTAAGAGTCTAATATGGTGAACTTAAGTAGTGAAAATAAGGGTAAGCCTATGGAAACAAGTACCAACTAGGTGTGAATTTGTTTTGAGCGTGAGTGTTAAAAATGATCCTTATACTCAAGGTTAAATTCAATGTGTGAAAAAGGAGGATTATTTTAAAGTGAGGGCACTAATTGCAATATCGGAAAATTGGTACCTTGGCGAGAGACAAACAGAGTAGAGGTGTCAGTGCATAGTGAGTCTGTGTCATAGTCTGATCCAGAAGAGTAATCTCAACAAGCCTAAAAGGAGAATATGCACTAAAGTAATGAAAAAGTTGGGATTGATAGCCGTATGATTGCGTTGAGTCATAGTGCGTCGCTCGAGGACAAACAACAAATTTAAGTTGAGGGTGTTGATGTATCGTGGTTTTACGGTACTTTCAATGTTTTTTCCTTAAGATTTGTGTGTGTCTAGAGCCTTTTTGTAGTAATTTTATATATTTTTGTCTTTGTTTTGCAAAAAGGTTGTCCAAGATTAAAATGCATAAGGATGTGGAAATCAAGTGTAGAAGTGACCCACGAAGACATCGACGGCCCATCATCCTATCAATGGACTGTAGGTTGTGACCGTCGATTGGACGTTTAGGCATCTGGAAGCAACTGGGGAATTCAGACTAAGTGTGGGGCTATGGAAGGATAGACGATCCGTCAACTGATTGATGGACCGTCTTGCCAAATCATTGATGTGATCAGAGAATGTCCTAGTACCCGGTGTTGAAGAAAAATCTAACTATGGAACGACGAGAAGCATCACGAATCGTAGATGAATCAATTAACCGTGTTGTTGGTCCCTCAATTGGATCAAAGATGATGCAAAGTGCAGGCTTTGAAAAGATGCTAAGTATGGACTGACAGAGGGAATTGACGGTCCGTTGTTTCATTGACGGACCGTCTATGGGGGTCGTCAATTGAAGGCCCGTTTTGGACAAACTTTCCTTATTTCAACTCCTTTTTAATCTAGGACTCTTTTTATTATAAATAGGGTGAAAACCTTATTTTTAGGGTTGGATTCTTTTACTAATTTCGTACTTTTGTTCTTGGAGATTTTTTTTCCATTAATTCAAATTTCCAGATTTGGTGTTTAAGATAATTGTGTGATTTCAAGTTGAATTTCTAGTCTTTCTTTGAATTTTTCAACTTAAGTTCATGATTTATTATTTATCAATAATGAATTGTGTTCTTCTAAACATGGGTAACTAAATCCTCAACCAGGGTGTAAGACCCCAAAACGAGTTAGGGTATCTAGATCCTAACATGTTCTTATTAAGTTTATAATGTCCTAAAATTACTTATAATATGGTTTAGAGGTAGTGTGTAAAATTTGAAGTTATTTGGAAGTCGAACGTCAAGGGAAGACCAAAACGTTCGACGACTAGTCACCTATGTGTCTCATGTGTCCATGCGTGTTTATAAACTATATTTCATGAGCTTATAAAGTCTTAAAATGAGTTCTAATGATGTTTCAATATGTTATATCGAGTTTTGAGACGTTTGGAGGTCAAATGACCGAGAACGTCCAAGGCATTTGAAAGATAGGCCTTAAGACGCTCAATGTGTGTCTTGATAGGTCCTAGCCTGTTTGGACGAGTTGCAGGTGTTTTTTTTGGGTGAAACTTATGTGTAATGTCTGAAACTTTTTAAAGTTTGTATTTATTTTGAAAATTTCCGAGTACGACTTCTAAAGAGCTCCGCAAAAGGCCCCACAAAAAGGACCCAAGGTTGGTCGAGACATACCTTGGCAGTGTCAATCGACGGACCAAACGATGGCCTGTTGGTAAAACAACGGCCCGTTAGTGAGATCTCATCAATTAGTACTTATATTGGGCAGGTCTCAACCCAAAAATTAGCCAAGTACCAACCGACGGAAGACAAAGGACGGCCCGTAGACTAACATTTGTCCAGTCGATTGCTCTGTCGATAGTGGCCTGTAAACTAGTGTCTGTGTCTGCTTTATTTAAGGGGTGAATGGGAAATTTACCTCACGTTCTAAAATGATTCTAATATGATTATTTAGATACTTTTGGGTGCATATAAGGGAGTAAAAACGTGATAAACCCTATCCCAATACAATTCACCAAATTAGACTTTTCCCTCCAAAAATATTCTCTCTAGAACCTCCATTGTTGGTGAAGCTCAAAGCATGCAGCTTGGATTTCCATGGATGGATCATCAATTTTTAGATATTTTAATGTAGATAAAGGTATGTTGATCCTTCATCTCTAGTTATCCTTCCATCTAGAGAGTTAATCTCAAAGTTTTCAAAGAGAAAAATATGACCAAGTTCTTCTTCTTCATTCAAACCATGGGTTCTTTCTTAAATTGATTTCAAAATCATAATTGATTATTATTTACGGATTTGGATGTGATTTTCAATCCTATTTCATGATGAACCCATGCTTTTTCACAAACTCAATTTTAGCCTATGTATGGCTTTATGATCTAGATCTTATGCATATCGATTTGTGATTCAATTATTTTAATATGTTTATGTCTACTGTCTAGTATGTATATTGATGGTGAATCATTGATGACTTCCCATGCAAATGAATGCATGAAGGCTTGAACATGCCTAGCCTAGTCTTCATTATGATCATTGTACTGTGGGTCCTCAATTGATTAAAATGGATTTCTATTATGTTGTGGTTCTTTTAGCTACTATTTTAGGTTAATACCATGGTTGAATTTTCGATACAAATCTTGTATTATCAAATTAAAGAAGGATTGGTTTGAATTGATCTAAGTTCTTCTAGTCTATCAAGTAGTAACTTATGATCTTGACGTTAGGTAGTTGTTATATGAATTGATCATGGTTAATTGTCTATATCTGCTGCCTATAACATTATGAGAGTATGAATTATATGTAATGGATTTAATGTGGATAAAATCATGATAGTTTGAATAGGATAAAACTATGTAAACTTACCTTCCATGAATTCCTAATATGAAACATGCTTATAGTTAATTAGACCTTATTGGCAATTATAGTAGTGTCTCATCTAGACTATGATTTCATTAGCTACAGCCTAGCATGTACTTTATTGGTAACATATGATTGATGATTAATATTTTGAGAAAATTAATAAGATGGCCTATTCTCTCTACTCTACATTGAATTGATAGTTTAATGCCTATGATAGTAGTTTGATCTTGAAGAGATTTAAGCACAATTTCGATATGATTAAGAGTATGATTAGATACTGACTTGGATTGATATTATTGATGAAATATGATATATAATCCATGCAAGTGAAGTTGGTTGATGATCTATGTCCTTCTACATTCTTGCATATTAATGATATGTTGTACTAGTTGTAGCATGGCCTTGTAGTAGCTTATGCTTAACTTCATATATGATTATGGTACCTTAATCTACTACCATATACTTGATTTATTGATGAAATCGTAGTAATGGTCAATGATGACCATAGGCTAAAGGATTGGTAAGAACTCCTCTACTCTTCTACTTCTCTATTTCCTTATAGTAATGTTGATGAATCCTTGTATAGCATTGTGTGGTATGGTCCACACCTTGTGGCGGTGTTTACTTTAGTGTCAATATATATATGTGTTGACCATGGCCATGAAGGCAAAGTGATGAATATATGAACATGTGCTTATGATGATACTATGTAAAGCTTATCCCTACTTTCCTATTCTAGTTGTGAATTAGGTTGTATGGCTATTGTGTAAGTATGTGTATATCCATGTTAGGGTAAATTATAGGTTCTTCCATTTATGATTTCAAATGGTTAATATTACCTTACCTATGTACCCCTATGTGAATGCATGAATAGCACAAGTTAGGAGTCTTAAGTGAAATATGAAGTTGGCTTGTCTCCTATGCTATTGTGTGTTGTGTGGTTTATTCTTGAATGAGTATTATGGTCTAATAGGTTGGCTACCTCAATGTGTGGTTGATATCCATTAGGTGATCATGTTGACCAATGTACACAGACACTCACTTTATATGCATGTTACAAGTAGTATAGTTCATGGTGTCTAAATGAAAGGTAGTTCTCATATTCACTAGTGTCTACTACTATGCATGTAAAGTATATGTATGTGAAGTATGTTATGTATTCCTTAATAGGATGACTTGATAGGTGTACTAGTATGGGCAAGGGTATGGGACTTTGCCTATGCATTGCACATGTGTACCTTGATAGGATAGTTCTAGTTTTGGTTGCTATATGTATGAATATGTATGTATGAACATGTGTGACTTAAGGTGATATGTGAAAGGCTTGCTCACATATATGTATACACACACACATGAATGATGATATAGTCAACAGAAGATCCTTGAAAGGTGTTCTCAAGTGTATCCTAAACTAGATAGTGCGAATACATATGCCATGTCCATATGAAAGGATCTTCTCACATGATTTAGGTTGATGAACTTTCATCTATAACCTCTGAGCTAAGCATATGAGGGGAGTAAATATCCTAAGCCTACATTTTATAAAGTAATGTTAATGAAGGTTTTCAATAAACGGAACTTAGCTTAGCACCGAGTGAACTTGAATATGAGTGTGTGTCCCTTTCCAATGTGAAAAGGTAGTTCACCATAAATCTCATGAGGTGGATAACCACAATGCCTCAATATGCATAAATAGGGTTTCCATAAGTGAAAAACTACAGTGCCTACTCTTGGCATAAAGAGGGTTTTCACATGTACCTCCAAGTTTCATAACTATGATTGCCACATAGGATCTAGCAATGTGATATCACTTTGTATGCTAGCTTGTATTAATGTTCTACCTTGGCTAGGTAAGAAAACCTTCCATTAGTGTAAGGATCTACAACACCAAATTTCATGTTTAGCACCCATGGTCTTAGTGTCGGTTAAGGCTATAGTTTTCCTAAAGTAAAATGGACAATGGAAGTAAATGAATGGGATACTAACTAGGAGGACTTAATATAAGTTACTTACGATAGGTGGAAGTAATGAAACCATATAGACATTGCACAAGTAGCTCCTTATGAAATCCTAGTAAGGTCACCTAACATGTATGATTATGTTTATGTCCATATGCATGACTTTGTAGTATTGGTTTACTTATTATGAAGGTGTGCATGGTATGAATCTATGAGATATGATATTATCATTATATGCACTATGTTGGTCTAAATGACTATATGATGAAGGTCTTGTATTGACATGAATGAATTTGCCTTCACTTACTTGTTGATGTATGAATTGAATTCTAAGATTGGTCTCATGAACAAGGTCTAATAAAGATGTATATGCAAAGAAGTAAATATATGTGTGACTTGATGTAGCTTAAAAATACAATAAATTCTACATGTGATCTTATGTGATGTTTGGCCTTTGAATATGTTTATATGAAGTATGTAAATGATATAAATGCTATTGTCTAAAGGTTTTATGAAGATTTACTCAAAAAGGCATGAAGTATGATTTCAAGAAAATGTCCCTTTTAAATGCATGTTTTTGCATGGTTGCCATACTTAGTGCATTTTTGTATTAATCCCATTCTTCTCTACTTTTTACAAAAAGTGTAGGTTATGGATGCTTAAAGGATGTCCATGATTTAGGATCTTTATATGTGATTCCCAATCTCAAGGAAAGGGGTCCTTAAGTTCCAAGGATTCCCTACTCATGTCTTAATGTAAAGTTTATTAAAAGTTGTATAATTATGTCTTATGTTTTAAGGGTCGTGTCCCTAATGTATTCTTAGGTTGTTGAGTCTAAGATGGCAAAGATACTTAGGGTCTAAATATGTATTATGATTTATATTTTATATATACGAAGTGATTTTTCTAGCATATGATGTGCTATGAAAAATTTTAAATTTTCCGCTAAATTTACTATGTCGATGCGATGAATGATAATTATGGGCTTGTATAAGACCTCCGAGAGGTCAAGTATGCCATGTTACTTCTAGGGGTGATCCCCAGTTGTGACTTATGGTTGTGGGAACCATGGGTGATTTACAAAATAAACCTAGCTAATTAACAATTCTCAAATAGGTTATTGCATGCATCGATAGTTCATTGGTATAGAAGTCTTTTTAACGAGTGCACGCTAGACTCATAATCTATGCTACTTGTCGGACCAAGGGGTAGTTAACACGAAAATAATACGACATAGATTTAGTGGAAACTATCTATAGGTCTAGTTTCGATTGGTGCAATAATCACTAAGGCCAACATTGAATATGATGCTTAATATGACGATAAGGTAAAGGGTTAGTAGTACTTAGGCCACGTAGACAACCAAGGTACGGGGTGACAATTCCTCTAAATAGCGGACCAAGGATTTAGAGATACAAAACTTAATCACTTTGCATCAAAACACGAGAAAGAGTTGTTATAGCTAGGATTATGGCATTATGACCGATGGGGAACACTACATACACCCTAGTTTTTCTTACACTTGATAACATACCATTAATTTACTTTTGATACTGTGTTTAATTTCACAACATTCCAATGCTTTTGTTTTAACAAACCCGACCACCCCCTTTAAGTACTATTTTTCGGAAAGAACGTGACTGAATAGAAGTACTCGTAATTAACAGTTAAGCTAAAAAACCTTTTCCCCTCTGTATGATGATCCCCACTAATAAGTGGGTTCTTTAAATGATACGACCTCTTATACTTCTTTATGAAAGTGTATTTAGCTAATTTTTGGACATAATCACACTATTATGGCGGAATATATATCTGACACATCATGGTGAGAATGTCTATACCGAAGTCGATCTCTCTCTCAGGTGGGACTCCCAAAAGATTATTTAGAAAGACTTTTGAAAACTTTTTTACTATTAAAACTGACTGTATAGGAGGAATCTCAATACTAGAGTCATTAACTCGGACTAAGTGATAGACAAACCCCTTAGAAACTAACTTCCTTGCCTTAAGGTAAGAAATTAAACGATCCTTAGGCACTGGTGAACTACTTTTCCACTCTAAGACTGGCTCATTGAAAACTGAAACTTGAAAAGTCGAGTCCTACAATCAAAAGAGGCATAATATGAGTGAAGCCATTCCATATAAAGAATGACATCGAGATCTACCATATATAACTCAATTAAATTATCCATGGTACTCTTGTGATTGACGAAAATAGGACAATCACGATGGACTTTCTCTGCTAGAATAGACTCACCAACATGTTTAGAAACACTAAATTGTTCACTAAGTTGCTCTGGAATAACATCAAAATTTATAGCAACAGAAGGAGTTACAAAAGATAAACTCTCTCCTAGATCTAGCAAAGCATAAACAGTAAAGTCAAAGACTTGTAGCAAATCGTTGACAACATCTGGCGACTTCTCGTGCTCTTGGACACTATTGATAGCATACAAGCTATTTGTTCCTTCGCCAATACCAGAAGTAGTCTCTCTAGGTGTAGTTGTCTGGTGGAGCAACTGAAGAAGATTGGCCTATATTTTCCCCATAACCATTACCCTACTTGTTCTTTGGTCACTCTCACATTAAATGCCCATTTTGACCACACTTGAAACAACTAGTGGAGCCTCATGACAAGTACCTGAATGGTTCCTATCACACTTGGCGCATATAAGGGGCTTACTACCCCATTGTGCCGTGATACCTTGAGAATAAGAAGGTTTAGCTCTAAAGTTCTGATTATTGTACTCACCCTTGTTCTTATGTGAAGGTGCACTCACATATGATGGAGTAAGTCCCTTCTGTGGAAAGATGAGAGATTTGCATTACTCTTCTATTGCTGGACTCATTCCATGTCTTTCTCTCTTGTTCTTAAACTTTTATCTATCCTTAGTTTCTCTTCCTAAACCTACTGCACATAAACCATCATTCACGAAATATCCTAGAAATATTGTTCAATTGATATGCAGGTAGCTTAACTCTCAAGTATTAGCAACATACATCACATCAAATACCTTTTCCATATCCTCAATGAAGTTTTTCGAATCCTCTATTTATATTGAACTAGTGATGCTTGGAGGATTCATTCTTAAAAACTCTCGGATCCTTGAAATATCAACCATTTCCTGCCTAGCTCTTTTCTGTTGCCCAAACTAATTAGTCAAAACTTAATGGAGGATCCATGTTACCTCCCTGAACTCGGCATTTATAACTTCTCCTCGGGGTTGCACTTCAGTGCATTGGATACCCTTTGTTCATGTGGTTCAACATCCCTCCTAGTTGAACAACCTCTGACTACTCTTCATGGAGGCATGATTATCTGAAACACGTGCAAGCTCGAGTTAGAAGAAAATGTTATAGAGATCAAACTCTAATGCACGAAATGAGTGTGAAAAAAGTGAGAAAATTTGTCTTGCAGCCTCTTAATTATAGATATTAGTGCTTCACACAGATAACTAGGACTCTACAGACACGTCTTCATAGACTCTCGAGAACTCTTGAACATTGTGCTTTGATACCAAGTTTGGTCACCCACAGCCTATGACGAGGTGGGGACTGACATTAAAACCATTTTGATCCCTAAGTGAAACCCTTGGTCTGGGCTACTTACGCATGCGAAGAACACTTAAACACAAGAATAATCAAACTAAAGAACTTGTGAAATAAACTGAGAATGTGTTAAAAGAAATATTCAACTGGACAAAATGGATACTCAAATCTAATAGAAAAATAGATGAAATACAAAGTTAAAAGACTCATAAATAACTCTCTGACTATCGATGAAGCCTCTAAAACAACTTAGATGGATTTTGGGACAAACCCCAAAACATCCTAATGAACTGAAAATAGACTGAATACAATAAAAGGAGTCCTACGGAATGCAAAATGGCTGGCTCACCAATGGAATCTTAACTGCTCACTGGATCAACAATGCGTTGGATGTCAATCCTAGTTACCTGCGTCTGCATCATAAGGCGATGCAGCCCAGCTGGAATCAGTACATTAAATGTACGAGTATGCGAGTTGGAATACTTAATACAACATATGCTTAAAGGAATCTGAAGAACATACCTGGATCAACTGAACTAAACATGACTAAACTCATTTCAATATAAAGCAGTCTTAGAACCAGTGCAATATAAGAAAAAGTTGTTTAAAACATGATTTCTACTTTGGATGGATGCAAAGATACAATATAACTCTGAGATGTATGTAAAAATACAAATAAACCGTGTATGTAAAGTACAATTAACTTTTATGAGAGTTTTTCTAACCGACAACCATAACATATGAGCTATTGTGACAATACAACATTTTGCCTCATACTCTCAGGGTCATCCTATACCATGCCATAAGTATAGAATCTGAACTACTAAGTGGATCCACTAGTTTATGTTAAAGCACTAAAGTAATCATCTAAAAAGTTTAAACTTTTTCTACCCATAGTGGTTTCATGGTTTGTGGGGGTTCTGAGTTGCCTGAACTCTCTCCCATATTGTTTCTCAATACTACTCCCAAAACATTATTATCTTAGCTCTTATGCTTTAAAAACATACCTCTTTATGTCTTTTGAAATTAGTGCTAAAAAAAATTAGCTCAAAGGCTATCTTGGAAATCAAAGTTTCCCTCTTTCTTTATTATGAAAACATATTCTCTTTTTGGAAAACTAGCTCAAAGGCTATTTGAAAATCTTAGTTCCATTCTTAATTAAATGTTAAAACATTTTAAACTTCTTGGGAATACTTAGTTCCCATATACTTCTTTGAATAAATGAACTTCAAACTTTACTCTTTTACTAATTGCTCATATTCAAAAGACTTATTGAAAAGATTCTAAGGACTCCCTAGACTTGGCTCTTGACTTTCCTTGAATTTGAAGTTATGGATACAAGGTTGTAATTCATGTTTCTGGATGATTTATAGATGTTTAAAAGTCATTTAGAGTAGTTAGAATAAATATGAAGCATTAATACACTTTAGAAAGGCTTAAACGGACTGAATGACGAAAACTTGGTGAAAATGCCGATTCAAGTGCGTTCAAGACGCACCATCCCCAAATTTTTGTGTTCCTCAATGTTTTCTGAAGTCGAGCTCCGTTTGGGCTGGCCTTGTAGTAGCCCGCCCCATAACTTTTGGTGCAGATGGGGCGCGCCGCGCCTGGCCCTCCCTATGTATATCTGACAATTTTTTTACTTGTTTTCAAATCCTAAATCGTTTTTTTCTCAGTACTTTCTTAGATTCAGATACTCAAGCGTATACAATAGAATCTAACTTGAAACAACTCTTAACTTTGCTAAAATCGTCAAGAAAACCCATCAATCAAACGTAAGTTCAAGAATGAAAAACAATTTAAGAACACAACTCAAGAACATCAATGTCTAACTCTTTTATGACGAAAATCGTTGAATTAGACATGACATGTGCGTTGGTGAATGGAACCAACACTATGTGATCTCACATAACTTTGGAGTAATCACCCTTGATGAATTCCACAAGCTAATCTCTGCGAATCTTTTCCTTTCTTCGTCTTTCTTCTCTTTCTCCTTTCTCCAAGCCCTAGCATAGATTTTCAATTTTTCTATATTGACTAAAATCTTATTTGACCCATATTAAACTCCTAAAAAGGATTAAAATAATAGGGCAAGAAAGACTAAACCACCTTAAGAAATCTGGATTTAGACTTTCCTTAATCTAACAATCCAACTTCTAAAGGGCATAACATACTCATACAAACTTAGAATCGCGCAAACTCGGCAGAGTTGAAAAGATCATTCTGATATTTTTCCAACCATATCTGGAAGTTCTCCTAAATCATTCTGAGCTAGAAGTTATGGCCTCTTGAAGTTGACTAAAAACTCATTTTTTTCTAAATTAAGTAAATTTTAAGATTTTTGATTAATTTCAAAAATGACTAATTCCAGGTTTTATATTCTTCCTAGCTTTTTCAAATTGTAACATGTTACAATGTGGCTACCCTAAAAGTGAGACATCTTATCGCTGCCCCCCACATGCCTTGTGATGAATATCCCTCATAGTACGAGCATAGTTAATTACATCCGATAAAAGATACTTACTCGTTGATGCAACATACTCTAAAGCAATCCAAAAAATAAGCATTCAACCTCAAAGAAAATACCAAAATATCGCATCATTTGTAGGTAGAATCATAGTAGCATGTACGGAGTGCTAGTTTGAAATGGGTCTTATACTTCGGTACCGATATGAGCCCTACACCAGTTTAGTGAACTTATCCTTCATCCTATCGTTGATGCTCGAGGTGTAAAATTTTCCATGAAGACCTCAGAAGACTATATCCAAGTCAAATGAGGGGACATATTTGGTCTGCACTCCATGAACGAACACCACCACTATTTCTGTGGTCCGTATAATGATACTAAAGGAAGTGGCCCCGTGATAGTGATACGGTCCTAATATTTAAAAAAATTGAAATTGTTAATATATCTTTGTTAAAACAACAAATATCAACATCAATATGTATATTTATTTATTTTTCAAATAAAAATTAAATAATTATTGACGTCCTATATGAAGTCTAAACTCTTAATTATTCAAGGAATAGAGGATGAGGAACACATTTTTTAAACCTTATCATTGAAAAATATAAATGGCTTAAGTCGTATGTGGCCATTTAAAGTTGCCGCATATTTTCAGTAGACACCTCAACTAGGCTAGTACCTATTGAACACTTAATCGTAACAAAAATCTATCCCTATTTAACACAAAATATAATTAATAAAAGCAACAAACATGTGTCATCTCACCACTATACATGGAAAATAGACCAAAAATACTTAATTGACACGCGGCATTAATCACAAAATTATAAACTCTATTCAAATATTCCAAAGGATTTTTTAGAAAAAAAATTTATTTAAAATTGCCCAACCCCCAACCCCACCCCCTACCACCCTCCAACCTCCTTTTTCTTTCCTTTTTTTTTCGGCAACTAGTTTCTTTGTTAGCTTACCCTCAGCCACCCAGTAAACATTGTCTCAACCCTTTTCTTCTCCTACGTATGCTTGCTTTTTCCTTTCTACTGGGTTGCTGCACTTCAACCATATGTAAATCATTCCCTTTCTTGAATTTTAAATCCATTTCTCGGTGTGATATTAGTATTAATTGATATCCAAATTGGAAGATTGAGAGGTTAAGAGAGAAAGGTGAGGGGGGTGGGGTGGGTAATAATGATATTGCAGCAGATGGGGGAGAAGCCAAAAATTGGGTTCCTTTGTCTTTTAATTAATATTTATTCCGTCCTTTAGTACTTAGGGTGTCCTTGCACACGACACCCGACATCTTTTTAATTCACTTCCTTCACCCGCTTTCAACGTGTATCTCAGAACAAGAACCTATTTTTTTAAATTCCTTCACGCGCTTTAAAAGTGTGATATACACTCTTTTTGACATGTCAGCTTTTTGTGTCTAATAGGAATTACTTTTGAACATGTATGGTGTTCAATAGGTACTAGCCTTAGTTGAGGTGTCTAAATGAAATATGCGGACAACTTTAAGGGGTCGTAGATGACTTTAAGCAAAGTTAAATTTGTTGTCCTTTTCATTTAATCTTATATGATATTTTTTTACTGTTTATAATAAAATAATATATATGATTAAATCATTTTAATTTTAATTACAAAAAAAATTATCATTTAATTTTAAATTATTTTATCAAGATCTTTTACATGGAAACATAGTCATGAACCCGACTTATTAAATATTTTCTTTGATTTCGCTTTACTTGGTTCATGTTGACTCGATTGACATAAGTCATAAGAAAATTCTTGTATTTTTAAATAGTTACTTAATCATAAAGTCAATAATAGGGGTGAAATAATAAACTTCTCTTAATTGTTAAAATAAATATAATTTGGAATAAGAAGCAAATAATAAAAATATACATATTTATTTAATTTTGATTAATATAAAGTATCATTTTTCGGTGACCTAATTATATTAAATTTTAAGGAATACTAAATTTAATAAGTGATAATAATCTGAGTTTTCAAATGGAAGGTATAATGAAGAAATTATTTCTTTTCACATGACTCAAATGAAAAATTATAGGGAAGACATTAGAAAACTATCATCATTAGACTAAAAAGAAGAAGAAGAATATTAAATTTAAAAAATACCAAATTTAATTAGTTATAATAATCTGAGTTTTCAAATGGAAGGTATAATGAAGAAATTATTAATTTTTCAAATGACTCAAATGAAAAATTATAGGAAGACATTAGAATAACTATCATCATTAGAAGAAGAAGAAGAAGCAGAAGAAGAAGAAGACGAAGAAGGAGGAGGAGGAGGAGGAGGAGAGAACACTGTATAATTTTATTGAAAAATATTTTTTTATTTGCATTTATTGATACAATCCACATGATAAAGGAGAAATGACAATCTTTTTTTAAGCAAGCTGATATTACAAAATATTTTAAAGACTATAATACTCATAAGCTTTTCATCTAACGATGAAAAAATTAACATGTTGAAACTGTTAATTATATTTCAAAATTTTGAATTAAATAATTAGTATTTCATATAATTACTTGAAAATAATCAATTTTCTAAATTTATCACAATAAGCAAAAGAAAAAAATTATATAAGAGCTAATAACATGTATAACGTTATTTATTTATTCATTTATTTATTTATACTTGTCATTTTTGAGTTTGACACACCAATGACGAAAAAGTTTTATTGATATGACTATTTACCACACTATTTTTATTGATTGAACGTTAATAATATAGCTTAAAAAATAATCTAAGAAATAACTAAATAATTAATGCTAAAAGAAGATTTAGAAAATCATATTTCCTAATATGTGAAAATTAATAGATAAAAGTAAAAAAAATTACTCTTAAATAATAGACAAATAAAAGTAAATAAGGAGAATATTTATTCATGACAATAAAAAAGTAATAAGTACTTAATATTGATCAGGATCCACGTCTTATGACATTAATGAAAAATAAAAAAGTGGGACCCATCATATTCTTCAATGCAGACATGATTGCAAGTTTATCTTGCAATTTTGTTAGGAAATATATTCACTTCTTGGATCTATATGATGCGTACTTGGTCCCATTTTGATTCTTATCGCTTTAATCCATTCACTCTCATTTATGTGATGACTCATGCATAGTTCCTTTTGGTGAATCGTTGGCGTGCCGTGTATTGATTTGATTTTAGATATGGTATTAAGGTGGAAATGATATACTTATGAAACAAATGTGTGATCATATTTGAAAAGGTTGAGTAAGATTAGTTATCATAGTAAAATAATAATAATAGTAATAAATATAGTACTTATCTGGTATAAGCAATATATGGTGGTTTGACAATTAGAAGTTAAATGTTTGAAGAATTGACTAGATAATAAATAGTGTAATCTTGAAAAATACAGTTGATATAGTTGTCATACCATTAATGGGTTACTTAGCAAATGAAGTTGCACCAATTCAGGTCAGAATCCCTTCTATGGTTTCACAAATTGAGTTTAAGACTACCAAGAGGTCATGATACATATTACAATAGAACTTAAATAGGTACGTGTTAGATTTCATGGACGTGTTTTTTTTGCTGAGTCCAAATGACAGAGCCAGAAATAAAAAATTTCTAAGCAAGTTTATCTTGCCATTTTGTTGTAAAGATCTTAATACCCTAACACTTTGGTTTAGTGCCAGGAAACTAACATGTTGAAGCTAGTGCTTCTATATAATAGAAAAAAATGTAGTATAATAGTCCCTTTAAGAATCAACCCACCTCAACCTATAGGGTCTCTCACGGCACTTAGTTAAGAAACTCATGAGCATCCTCCCCTGCAGCTCTCACAAATCTTGAAGGAGTCAATCTCATAAATCTACCCCAACATCTTCTACTCCTCTAGTGTCATTGTGGGATCAAATTTTGTTGGTTGAGCACCACAAGTGTTGGTGGTCCTCTACCTAGGAAGCCACAAGATAGGTCGCACTATGGACCCATTAGATCTATTCATACCCCTAAGCACCGCAAATATTTCAGCGATAGAAGTATGTAATCCCGATCCAACTGTAGGCTCGAGTGATGGCTAGGTTGGTCTCGACACCGAAAACTGTAAAAATAGTTTCATGTTGTGAATCGATAACTGCATCAAGAGTAACATATCTATCTTGCTTCTAAAATGATGTTGCCACTAACGAATGACCTCGGGGTCAGCCTCTAGCCCTGCCACTAATTAGGGATTTAACTGCATCAAGAGTAACATCTTTATCTCGCTTCTAAAATGATGTTTCCACTAATGAATGACCTCGGGGTCAGCCTCTAGCCCTGCCATTAATTAGGGCTTTATCTGCTAGCTCGAGATCATCTCTCCCTGCTGTGGCACCTCTCATGTGTATCATCAGTGGAATGGTGGAACAAATGAGAATTTCAGAAACCAACATGACTAGGAATGAAACGATATGTAATCAAAATTAATATCTTCAAAAATACGTCCTACAACCTCACGAAAATAGGATATAGAAGTCTTTGCATTGATACACAAAGACGCTTATAGACATTGCTTTTGTACTGACAACACTGGTAAGCCCGGGCTCTAATACCAACTTGCCATGACCAAAAAACTCATATCATAATGGTACCTAGTAAATCACTAGTACGTAAGTCAACCCTTATCCAGAACCAGTAATAACATGCCTAGAGAGCTCAAGAAATAGACAAAAACATAATAAACCATATTTTAGGGGAAAAATAACATAAATAAGAGATGATACATATATATAACTTTCTAACTAGGAAAAAAATAAGGATCCATCACAATTCACAATGTTCGGTGGATGTTATTTCAAAGCCACTACAAGAGATTGAGTACAACACTAGACATATACAAAAAAATATATATACAGAGTGGATACAAAAGACTAGACAAAATGTAAAAAAGGAGAAAAGTCAATCCCAAACGCTTGCAAGCTCATCCTCTATCTCCAAATGCCATTCGCATCACATAAGAAATAAATGGGGTCGATTGGAACTCAAATTTGCATCATGGAATAAGATGAAAAATATAGTACGAGTACCAAAAAATTGAATACTCAATAGGTATTATAGATCAATCAACTTCGCGACAATATTATAATAAACGAGTAAATAACAGGGTGAAAAATCCATATTAAATGTATAGCTAGACAAAAACCACAATAGGAATGCTAACATAAAGAAGGAGCAAAAAAAAATTAAAACCTAACTAGACGTCATAAGTCAAGAATTCATAAAAAAGGATATAAATGATGATCAACCAAACAAGAACTCGATCAGACCCATAAGCCCAACGGGTTTAAAGTCTAATAATAGTGATTCTGACGTCAATATGATTATTTTGAAACCTAATTGCAACAATCAAAATTGGGTCTAAAATGACATATTGAGACCCGCACAAGGAATCACAAAGTTGATTTTATCAATAATCTCAACTAGTTCAAGGAAATAGTTCCCTAAAAAAGGACACAATCTAAGCTTCACTAAAGCTAAAATATCTTGAGACTTAAATTAGGCCAAGAAAATCATTTCTAGCTAAAATCGATGAATTTTATGGGAACTTACATATTTAAAAAAAGCAAGATTAACGACCCTTACAATATCCCCAAGCCACAACCAACTCAATGCAAGAATTTCTCACAAGAATTTTTCAAGAAAAAGCTCTTAATACTTCCTTCTTGAAAATGAAAAATGACGAATGGTGCTAGAAATTTAATCACTATTAATGTCACTTTGGCGAACCCGATATCGTAGGAGCATCATCGCTGGAGCGGAAAAGACTTTGTCATTGTGGAGATCAACAAAGTTGATCGAGTCCATAGGAGTAAACCCAGCTCCGTAGGTGTAATTTTACCAAATCAACAAAGCTTTAGAGGATCAAAGTTAGTTGATGTGTCTAACTCCTCGTGGGATGAGATCTAACAGAGAGAGCTCTTGTACGTGCGAGCGACCATACTAGCATCCGGTGCATCAACTCTTGAGATTAAAAGTTCATGTTTCAATACGACCGTAAGAATTATATTAGGTTCCTGGTAATGTATATCAAATATGATAACCAACCAAATATGAAATTCCAGAATCAATGAAACTATTGAAACTTTTGAAGAAGGTCGTCTTGACATAAAGTGGGTCCTAGACACAAGCTTTATTTTAGTTAAAATTTAAAAGGTCTCTTGAAATGAGTTTGGAAGCATAAGGATCCAAACCAAAGATTCTTCTAGATCAAACTCAACATTCTGGAACTAATGAAACCATCATAACTATATTCCGAGGTCGCTTTACTAAAGTTTTGACTTAAGTCAACCATTCAAACTTTATAAGCTACAAAACAAAAAAACTTGTATAAAACCCAAACGAATGATCAGGTAATTGAACTATCAGCCCCAGTAAGACAAATAATTTGGGACCACTACATCAATGCTCCAAACATAAAAAATATGAACGAAAAAATAACATAACCTGGGATGTCATTACAAATACTATTTTATTTTTTGTCATATTTGTTGAGGTAATATGAATGTGAACATAAATAATTAATTATATCTTGATTCTCTAAAATGAAAATTATTGAACTACTAATTTTAGTAAACAAGCCAATTAGAATAGATTAGTTGGAGTAATAGAAATGTGTTAAAGACAATTTTTTGATAAGAGAAGAAAATAATCGGGAAGATAAAAATATGACAAATATATAATGATGACAAATGAATTTCTTGAGAAGAGAAGAAAATTTGAAATGACATAAAGGTGATAGATATGCAATGGTGATTTTTAAATTTTTTGAAAAGAGAAAAAATCTTAAGAAAAATAAAGGTGATGGATATGTATCGATGATAGTACAATTTTGTAGGAAGAGATTTTTTATAAAAAAAATAAACATAAAAGTGATAGAAAATTAATGATGAAATAATTTTTTTGAGAAATAAAAAATCTTAGAGAAATATAAATAGGATGATAAAAAAAAGTTATAAAAATATGACCCAAATCTATAACCACTAATAATTGAGATAAAGATGAGGAACTAAATGGTAATTACAAAGTTTGACTTACATTTGACAATAATTTGTTAGATCTATACATTTAATTTTCTCTCTTATTTTCTTTTCTTACCAACTAAATCAAGTAAATTACAAATAATAAATTGTTTAAACAAATGTTCTAAAATGAAAAAGTAGAGAACTATTCTTTAATGTTCTTTCATAGGATGTGACAGCATGATTGAAATGCCTCCAACCTTTACAAGGATATCAAATATCATATTTGAAACCAAAAAATAAGAAAAAAAAGGATCAAAAAATAATCTTATGTCATTAGTTTTTCTTAGAAATAATCCAAAGTATTTTTAATCTAACCAGATTATTGTAATCATGTTATCAAGGTGTAGAGTTATTATATAAATGCGATCAACAATCTATCCAGTCACATCATATTGAAATCAAGTGTAAATCATTATTCATTTTTTCTTTTTGTTTTGACCCTCCCCACAAAATAATGTTAGAACGGGAATAATTTTTTGTGAACGAAGTACTTTCATCTTCATCTTCCTCATCACCAATTTCTGATCCTCATTCATAGGTCGACAGAAATAATAATCAAATAGAAAATCAAGTCGCCATTGATATTATTAAAGTACATTTACTATGTGATGAATCGTTTAGTCAAATTATTAAAGAAGAAGAAGAATTTATTTGTGATGCTTCTTCTAAAGAAGTTGCTATCTCTAATACTTTTTCTAGCATTGACATCGTCGCCGTGTTGAAGAAGTGTAAGAGAACACATTCTGAAGAAGAGGAAGAAAAAGAAGCAGATGGAAATGCAATAAAGACTATTTCTAATACAAATAAATTCATTAGAATTAATGAAAACGAAAGGCAAGAAGGCCACAAAGGACATAATGAAGATTAAGAATCTAAACTAAATGAAGAAGAAAAAGAGGGTGGAAATAAAGGAAACACCATAAGAAGAATATGAAAATGAAGAAACAAACGAAGAAGAGGAGGGAGAAACAGAAAAAACAGATGAAGGTCAAAATGGAAAAGGAAAAATATAACATCCAATTTATGAACTATACAACTCTGATTTGCTGATATAACTTATTGCCGATGAAGGAGGCTAAGAATATGTCACAAGTGTCTATTGTAATTTTTATTTTATGTTTTTAAATATGTCAACTTTAGTCACTTAGGGCATCTCCAACCCTACACTCTATTTTACTCTCCAAATATAGAGTTCTCTATTTTTTCAGTCAATCAACTCCAACCCAATTCTCTATTTTACTATCTATAAAAGAATCTTTTTCTCTCTTCAATATTATATTATTGTTTCTTTTCCTTTTTGTTTTCTTATTCCATAGTACAAATCTTTTCTTTCTTTCTTTCTTTAATGAATAATCATCCTATATACTTTCATTTAATATAAATTTTTAATTTTCCCTGAATTTTTTTTATTTATTACTACATTATATATTATTTTACAAATATCTAAAGACCACTCGAATAATTGAAAAAAGAACCTCCAACAAGCACCACCGCAATCACAATCATAACCTGCTTAATATCATCCACTTATTCCTTTTTTGAATATCGTTAATCTAGAAATGACTTTAAACGGATTACTAAATTAATTGTTGTGAATTTTTAAATTATATGTTATGGCATTGTATCTATAGTTATCTTTATAATTAAATTATTAGTTATTGTATTATATTTTTAACGTGTTCAATTATTTAAATTTTGTACATTCTTCATAGTGGAAATTACTATAACAGCAAACTGTATCACAAAGTGATGAAATTTAAAAAAATATTTAAATATTATTAATTCTAGATGAAAGTAGTATATATAAAATAAAATATTTTTATAAATGTTATATTAAATTTAAAACAAATTGCATATATCAAAGATTTAATTAATAGTCTTATATAAAAAATAATATGTTAATTACAAAAAAGTAGATATAATAATATAATATTCAAAAAGTGAAATAGAGAGTATGAATAGTAGTTATCCAAATTTGGTGAACTATGAATAGAGTGATTGGAGAGGACAATCTATTTTACTCTCCAAACATAGAGAATGGAGAGTAAAATAAAGTAGGTTTGGAGATGGTCTTGTGTTTATTAGTTTCTCTTTTAAATATTTTTTTAGTCTCTAAAGTTAGTTAAGTTTAATAATTGTCCCTATCGTTTAATTCTATTAGTGTTGACCACCTGGTCTCAAGCTATAAGGAATGTTTTTATGGCAGAGTGTTATATACTCATTATACTACAACTAAAATTATATATTGAATATTACAAGAATTTTCTATATTTTTATAGTTTGTTTCTTCTATTTCCTTTTCTTATTCTACACAAAAATGACAAGAGAAACACTGTTGTTACAAATGATATTAGAGTCTATGATTACTTTTCAACTACTTTCAATGATTTGATCATCAAAATTTCAAGCACTCCAAAATGATGTGCAAGATGTGCTTTGTCAACTCTCTATATTTATTATGATTCAAGTCATAATTAATATCATACTAGATCATTGAGATTTGTGAACCCAACAAAAGGCTCGAGCTCATGATTTTAGATTTGGAGCTTCAATAAGTGCTCCTACTTGGACGCCAATTATCACGTCCCGATCCTACATTTTGGACATGACTGGCACCCAATGACCATTGCTAGCCTTGAGTGAACCCTTGGTCTGACTTACTCAATTCAGCAGAAGACCTAACTCAATATAAAGCAAGAAACATTCTCACAAAGATAACTTAAAATAAATGTGTAACATCTTAGAATTTTTTTTGAACTAAGACTCGAACCGTTCATGGTAGTGAGTGAGATTTCACCAAGAAATTAAAAGTTTCTTAAGTATTATGGTCAAATTACTAGATTTAGCACCAAGAGTTCCAAAAAGGACTAAATTGGAAGTAGCAAACTTTGAAATTTGAAAAGTTAAGTATGAGTTTTGTGTCAACTTCAAACAACCATAACTCCTAATACAGTATGGAGTACGTGGTGCTCCAAGATTAATAGGAAAGCCTTTAATTATATTTCCAACACTTCATTTTCAAGTTTCCGAGTTTGGAATGATGAGATTGAATCTTTTGAGTTAGGTTGTCTTGGCTTCAGGGAAAAGTTTAGCCACAACGGGGTATTTGGTCATTTTTCTTAATTTCCCCTTACCCAATCTAATTTAATTCATTTTTAGTAATATTTTAGGAGTCTAATCCTTTTAGGTTCAGTTTTAAAATCCTAATATATACCTAGGGTTTTAGCTGAAAGTTCAAGAAGAGGCAAGAAGAGAAAAAAGGAGAAAAGATGAAAGGATGAAGACGTTCATCGACGTTCTTGAGTTTAGTTGTGGATTTTTGCCATGGGTTTAATCCTAAGAGGTATGTAAGCTTCCATAATTTTGGGTATGTGCACCGACACGCCGATCATGTTATTTTCAGTGCAATTTTATTCTTAAAGTTGAAAGATTAGAGTTCTTGATGAGTTCTTGAAGTTTCATGAAGTTTGGTATAAGATTTTACTTTAGTCAATTTTAATTAATCATATCTCTTAGAATATTAAGAGTTACGTGAGTTATAACCTATCTAATGTAATTTAATTCAATCTACTTTTCAACGCCACCAATTTCGCGTCAATCCAAATTGTGAGTAAAAAGTTATGACAATTTTAGTAACCTATACAGTGCTTTTACGAATTAGACGACGGGAAAACATTAAAAAGGATTGTTTTTTGTTTTTTTTCCTCCAAGAAAACCCTAAACGAATTTCTTGACTATAGGCTCAAAACAAATAAATTTTCATCTTTACTAATGAAAATCATAATTCTTGGCCATAGAGATTTCACAAAACTAATTCAAGAATTTCGAGAAAGGTTTTCTTATTCATTTACCTTCAAGCTAGGGTTTCAAGGTTCTATTCAAGTTTTTACCCAACATTCTTCAAGAAATTTTTTCTTCCTATCTAAAATCATTTCTAACATGATCATAACCTTGAATTCATAATTCAAATTCAAGGTAGAGTTGAGAGTTAAGTTTTGAGAATTCTTTTAAACGTTCTAAGAAAGTCCTTTTGAGTCCTGTTGATGACTTCTACAACTTCTAGTAATTTGTTCCAAGGCACGAGTAAGTAAGTAAGAGGGTGAAGAAAAAGTCTTCATGTGTCTACTTTGTCATGAAATCATCTATGAAGTTAAGAAGCAAGTAAAAGCAAAATTTATAAAGTTCTCAAAAGTCTTTTACAAATGTTTTAACTTTGTTTTTAGACTTAAAGTTCAATTTGAGTAAATAATAAAGAGTAAAGTTGAAGTTTATTTTTTCAAAAGTATATGAAGACTATGTATTCCAAAAGAGATTTAAAATGTTGTCACTCTTAAATAAGAACGGAAAGTTAGATTTCCAAAGAGCCTTCGGACTAATTTTCATTAAAAAGAATAGATTTCTAAATGAAGTAAGAAGGGAAACTGAGATTTCCAAGATAGCCTTTGACCTAAGTTTTTGAGCACTAATCTCAAAGCACAGAAGAAGTATGTTTTTAACACATAAGAGCTAGTATAGAGTGGGTCACCATCAATGTAAAGAAATGTGAAGGTGTAGAGGAGCGGGCTATTACTGCGGTAGTGGGAATTGACAGTCTCAAATGAGGGTCACACCAGAGAAAAAGGTAGAAATTTTTACATTCAGAGAGGACGATAAGTGGAGAAGGCGGAGCCAGGGGGAGCTAAGAGGTTAGTGGAAGAGTATGACAATAGCGATAGAAAATGCGCCGACTAGATAGTGAGCAACGAACGAACGGAAAAGAAAAAATAACTCGTCATTTTTGGGTGGAGTAGTTATTGAGCACCAAATCGGGGCGAGCATGAGTTCATATAACCTCACACTCGTTTCTAATAAACCATGTATCCACTATCGTGTTATAAAGGGTTGATACTTTTTAATCATCACTTTTCCAGTAGCTATGGATCAACTAAGTTAATTGTAGTGTCCTATAATTGATGTCAAGGTTAATGATGGCCCTTTGGCACTTAGGTAAAGTGGTGGTTAATCACACTGTAGCTCTTAAGTGACTGGTTTGTTTGGTTTAGAGAAACTCTCCCGAATTATTTTGTATTCTGTATATAGATATTATTTAATGTGAATATTCATATACATTCTAGTTTCTTTGTATCCTTGGTAATATATACAGAGTTGACCCATAATTTTTTTTAAACACTATCGTTCTTTATATTGCATTTTTTAAACTGCTTTAATAGAAATGAGTTAAGTTCAGTATCAAGAATTAAGTACCTTAAGTTTGAGTATCTTTGAGTTGATATGTGCTTCACTGAGTCCAAGGTATCATCTCTTTGAAATTGAGTACTTATATTGAGTTGAATATCAAAAATCGAATCTTTGAGTTGAGTATCTTATTACTTGAGTTGATTTGAGTGAAAAGAGTTAAAGTATGTTCTTTTTTATCAGCTCAAGCCTCATGTTTTATGTTTTAATGCTTTAAGAATTTCCCTTACATGCTCGTACATTTCCACGTATTGAGCCTAATTGCCTGCATCTTCTTATGATTAATCACAACCACCCGTATCCAATGATCTCAATAGGAGACGTTCCCGTTGATACAACATTTCGAGAGTTTTGAGTTAATATAGGTGAGCCTCCTTGATTTTAGAGAATTTCCATTTACTTTTCTGTTTTAGTTAGAGGAGGTCATGGTCCTTGTCCCTGCTTCCATCATTATCAATTAAAGGCTTTCATGATGGTCAGTATTAGTTGAGGAGTCTGTATTAATCATTTATTTTACTAAATGTTATAGAGACTTAAGTTACCTATTTTATGGCAAATTAAATATATTATATTATTCAGAGTTTTCTTTGAGTTAAAGTTTTGTATTTTAGTTTCATAAATTTTATTCTGTTTTAAGCTTTTTGCATGTTTAAGTAAGTCTTCCGCTTGTAGTCAGTCTTGATGAGGGTTCGCTTGGGGACAAACAATGGCTCTTGAGTGTTCGCCACATCCATAATGTAGACTCGGGTCGTGACAAAATGTCTTGGCAAAAATAACACTTAAGTCTCATAGCAAAACATTTGCAATACAAAAAGAGACTCAAAATTAAACTATCTAACTGATATCTGTCTATGAAGCCTCTATAATACTAAGATGAATGTCGGGATAGAACCCACAACATTTTATAAAAGAAAAAGACTGAAAAATTACAAATATGTGTCCTCCAGAATGCAAGGATGCTCACCACTGACTCTGAGTGCTTAGCTGGATGAACGAGAGACTGGATGGTCCTGATCCTGGTTATATGCGTCTGCATCATGATACGATGCATGCCAATTGGTATCAGTACATTGAATATATGAGTATGCGAGTTTGAATGCTAACAAAACTTAAGCTTAAAAAGAGTAAAAAGGAACACTTACCTTGGCTCTTCCCAACTCATGAAATACTAAACGTAGTATAAAGAAATAATGACACATTCAATATATGTAAAGCGTATAAAACAGTGTAACCAACTTAGTTCATTAACAAAAATGCAATAACAACTCCAAATCTACCTTCATATGGACAGTAAATATAGTTTCTGAGAGAATTCTTCTAACGTCAAAACCCACCACTATGAGATTAAGTTGTTGATCAATTCTAGGGCCATGCTGCCAGAAATTGTCCTATCTTTGTCGCGTCACATAGGAACTCCTAATTATTGGATCCCTAGCTTAACTTACGTGCATCAATCTAAAATGTATGACTCGTTAATACCCATGCGAATTGCATCGTTTTCACATGGAGAACTTGAGTTCATATGAAACTCTTCTACCCACATCAGTTGTTCAAAATACTACCCCAAAATATCTTTAGCTCCTGCTTTTAAAATCAACTTCCTTATCCTTTCTTCTTTGGGTATGAGATAGTTGGCTCAAGCTCCAAACTTAGCTTTAAAAAAAGCCTCCTTTGAATCATGCTCCCCTTTTCTTTTCTCAAAATCTTTTTAGAAATCTTAGTTTCCTTTTATCTTAAATGTGAAAATATTTATAACTCTTAGGGAATACTTATTTCCCTTATAGCTTTTGAGAAATAAACTCATCTCCTTACTCTTTACTTATCTTGAAACTTGAGTCTTAAATCGAACTCTTAGGGAATTCCCTTATAACTTTTGAAGGAAAGAATTAAACATTTTTACTCTTTACTTTATGTTCAAAACTTGAGCCTCAAAACAAAGTTAAAATGTTTAGCAAAACTCTTGAAAACCTTTAAGAAGCAAAAGCTTTGACTTCCTTCTTTACTTTAGACTTGACTCTTAACTTCTTTGACTTTGATCTTAACTTTACTTGGAATTGGATTATGGATTCAAGGTTCATGATTTCATGATGTTTAAATGTATTTTAGAGTGCTGGAATCAATTAGGAAACATGGGTACATCACTTAGGAACTAGTACGGAAAGATGTGGAATGAATCTGGTGCACATGCGGCCTTGGCGCTCTGAGAGGTGTGGGGCATCAGGATCCGAACTTTAGAGGCCAATTTGGGGCGCTCTGGATAGCACGCTTCCCCAAGGCCCTACTGACATAGATTGTCCTGTAGGTCTACGGGAGGTGCGGCGCTCAAAGTCCTACGGATAAGCGTTTCGACTTTTCTTCTCCATTTTTCATCTCTAAACCCTCTAAAACACCCATGGTTTCCCCCAAAACACTTAGGATCATTAATAACCTCAATACCCAATAGATTCAATTCAAAAAACAACCTGTAAACACGAATCAAATCAACTCTAAGCATGCAACAACTCAACCAACAAGAATTCAACAATGTTCTTCAAGAATTTCACTTTTCATCATTCAATCTACTCAACATCGTTGAATTTAAACAAGTTGGTGTGTGAATGAACTAACCCAACACGAGAATATCTCACGTACCTTGATAGGGATCACCCCCGACGAACTCTACTCGCAAAACCTTAGCGTTCTTGACGAATCCTTGATCTTTCTTCCTTTTCCTTCTTCTCTTATCTTTTCACCGAGTCCTAAGCATAAAATAAATTTTCTAATTTGAACTAAAACTTATTTTTACCCCAAATAAATCCCTAAAACAAATAGGAAATAAATGGATAAAAGACTAGTTTGCCCTTCCTTAAATCCGAAATTGAACTTTCCTCACTTCAGCAACCCAACTTCCGATAGGCATATCTCCCTAATACGATATTGAAAATGAGCAAACTCTGAGGTGTTGGAAAGATCTCTCCATGGGCTTTGTAACTATATCAAGAAATGACTCTAACTTATCTTGAGCTAGAAGTTGTGGCAATTTGAAAATGACCAAAACTCAATATTTTCCAGATTTTCCCCTTTTATTTCCAAAAGTGATTATTTTTAGTTTCTTAGCTTATTCCTAACTATTTTGAGTTACAAGATGTTACACAAATTGATATAACTCATATGCAAAGCTAGAGTACTTATATCACTCCAAACCTTATTTGAGATAGCACAAATAACGAATGATAAATATGATTGTAGGATCACAAAAATCTTTTACTCCTTTACTTTTGAGATTGGTAGGGGGTTTACATTTTCATTATGTCACGACTCCAAAATTGGATCATGATGATGCCTACCATAACCCCTCAGCCTTGGTGTCCCGCGGTACAGAAGCGCTAGTACATTATAATTCGTTATACATTGATTTGTCTTAAAAAAACTCACCCAAAAGTAAATCTTAGGAGTACAACGTACAAATCTCTGATTACCAAGAGCTCTTCCGATCTAAATTTGTGACGGCCACAAGGGATCTAGACTCTACGAAGAGGCTTATACTAAGAGCTCTATTAGAAAAAGATGCAAAAGTATAGCATGAGTATCAAAACAAGGGTTACTTAGTAGACATCATAAGCCGACCTAGCTTAAAAAAGATCAATCATTCTCTCACACACGTACACACACTTAAAAGACTATCACAATCAAACAAATAAGCATGACAATGCAATGCAGGTATGGCCATTGCATAAAGGTAAAAACCTAGCAAATTTCTCAGGCCACATGAAATGCACTATATATTACGGATTTTGTCTATTAACAAAAGACTTGCTATAAAATTAGAAAAATTATATGTGAACCGTAATACTTATAAACTATAACTGCGTATCGTATAAATATATAACACATATTTGCTTCTTGTGTAGTTTTCTCTAAATTGAATCAATTCAATAAAATTAAGGGAAAAGGGTTAAAAATATCCCTCAACTTTGATTTATTAGTTAACTATACCCCTGCCGTTAAAACAAAGTAATTTATACCCTCGCCATCAGTAATTTCACCATTTATACCCTTTAACTAACAGAAATTTCCAAATCAACACAAATTACCTGATTTTTAAAAAAATAACCCACCCCCCTAATATAATCCAAATCCTAACCCGATCCAATTAACTTAATTCAGACCAACTTCACCATCTCTAAGACAAAAGTTGGAACTCAATCTTCCTCATCGTTATCCCTCCACCGCGGTCTCCATTGGGGTAAAAAATGATGAACCCAAAGCTTCTCTTACTGCTGCTAATTTGCGTAAACAACGAAGAGTCCAATAACCTCCCAACTTAGCCACAAATCACAATTTCGGCAACCTCTCATCCTCAAGAGAACATGTTTTTGGTTGTGACGTCTCGTTAGTTTCATTAATACCTAAGCTTTTTAACAAGAGATGGATTAATGAAGTTGATCAAGCAAAAGCTAAAAATCCTTTCGATTTCGATTACTAAACATGTGGTCTCCAAATCGGCTCTTGTACAATCTTGTGTCAACATTCTTTTCCATAATTCCCTAATCCCAAAGAAGCCCGTTTATATTATGTTTATGGACCATAATGCTCAAATAACTGCTAGATTGCTCCCTGTTAACCACAATTGAAAAAACAGAACTCTACCTCACTCACCAGAAAAATTAGGAATTGAATAAATAAAAGACTTCATGGTTAGGTTGAAAAACAGTATCTGAACATTTGGCCATCGATGCAGCCCGAAATTACTGAATCGGCTAAATTACTCTTTATTGAATCTGGTGATTTACATGTTAGATGGGTTTTTGATGATTGACGAAGATTACACCATTGATGCAGAGGACAAAACATGAAGTTTTATTATTTTTCTGTGAATTAGCTGAGAATATAAATACCCCATGAATTGATTCAGAAATAGGGATTCAAATCGATTTGCGCCGGTTTGTCAGAATCGAAGAAAGAACAGAATGAGAACGAAGAGAGTTACCCTTCAAATGTTTGATGACTTGTTTGAGGCTGATGATTTGGATTATCATGTGAACTTTTTGTTGAAGTAAGAAAAAGTTATTGTTATCGTTCTAAGCTTTTTTCGATATGTGCACAAGTTTGAAGAGAGAAGAGGAGAGAAGAGAAAAGAGGGATTTGTATTATTAGTTGACAGGTTATACGGGTGGGTCACGAAATTGGGTTTAAAATGGGAATGAGTCTTTTTTTATTAGAAAAATGGGTTAATTTGAGTTATTTGGGATTTCCGTCAATTGAGGGGTGTAAATGGTGAAATTAGTGACGGTGAGGGTATAGATAACATTATTTTAACAGCATGGATATAATCAACTAATAAAACAAAGTTGAGGGATATTTTTAACCATTTTCCCTAAAATTAAAGTGTCAAAGTGCAATACTTATATTTCCCTATACCAACCGTTGTTATCTTCACTTTTTTAAGGCCCCACCCCCATCACTTTGTTAAACTTTTTTAAGATTTCGAAAACAATTTAAGGATACAAAAAATATCACAACGTAACAAGAAGATAGCCCTGAAAAAAACCAGACATTTCTAGCTTCGGCAGGGAGCAGCAGCAGCAGAAGAAGAATCCCCGGGAAAGAGAAATGGATGATTATACAAGAGAAATGATGGACCTCAAAACCCTCGTCACCCGAACCCTAGAGAAGAAAGGCGTTCTCGCCAAGATCCGAGTATGAATCACCCCCCTTCTCCTCTCTTCTCTTATGCATTTTCATTCTTTTCTGAATTCTCTTATCAATTTGACGTCAAAATGTTCACAGATTAGATATCTGCTTGCTAGTTTATACCTTTTCTTTTTCTGGGTAAGGCTTGGAATAACAGAGGAAGCTGTAATTTGACAATTTTTGGTTTTTATTTTGTTGGAGTGGAAATTGGTGTATGAATTGTTAATTTCTTAGTTTCTTGGTTAGAAAACTGAAAAATAGAAACTTTCGGAGCTCCTGTATCTTTGTTGTTTTTCATCTGCACCGGCGAGAATTTACTCCAAGCACAGACATTGAGAACTCCATAAGCTACGATGGTTAGCCGAAATCAAGGTGACAATAAAATCGAAGAATAAGATAGAGTAAGATAGTAGGAGAGTAAAGAGAACAATTTTGATGAGGAGGTGTCACCAGCGTATACTAGAAAACTCTAGGTAATGCAAATCATAGTTTAAGTGATTAGAGATCGATATATAGAAATAAATATCTTGTGTTGTACATCAGTTCTTCAACTGTTTTAGTTATCTCCAAGGAACAATATATTAGGCTTGTGGGTTGCAGCATGTATGCCTTTTATCTTTATCTGCTTCATTCTCATCAAACAAACATGAACTTCCGATATTTGTGCATTACTTACCTTGAAAGTGCATGCCCTTTGGTGCTCAACCTACCGTTTAGCTTATTTGTGTCACAATCCAAAATATGGACGTGTAATCAACACCTGACTAACTACCCCAGTTGAGCAAAACATTGGATTGAAATTGAGTAACTTTATAAACCAATGAAGTATCTTAAGAGCTAGCAATTATAGTCAAATAACCTGCACAATACTAAAATAGTTAAACATACGTCCCAACTGAATAGCTTAAAGCAGCTATCAAAAATCCGTATATATATATATGTAAAATCTCCCAATCATAACTGAAACTTGCTAGGTCTGAAACTAGTTATTATCCAGCTAGAGTAAGGAGAGGAACTTCATATGTTCTTGGGGCATACAGCAGAATGATTGAAATGAAGGGTGAAGCTCCCACCAGTGTTACAAAAGGCGAGCGCCTCCTCGCCTTTGGTGAGAGGCGAGGCGATGGGTCCTCGCCATTCTCTGCCAAGGCGAGGCGATAGTAAAAAGGCGAGGTGTGGCGCTGCAATGGCGACAGAAAAGGCACCACCTTTTTAATTAAAAATATTTCACTTAATAATATTAGTCAAAATTAGGGTTTTTTTTTTTTTACTTTTTGAAATTTCTCTGAACTCCATCGCGACTCTCTCTTCTCTCTCTGATTGACCTCTCTTTCTCGTCTCCTCCACGCGGTCCAGCTTCTCCATCGCGATCTCTCTCCAGTTCTCCCTCCGCTGTCAAAACGGATTCCTTTTCTCCTTCTCCCTCGCTGGTCGCCGGCTCACGATTGTGTTTCCCTCCGACCCTCGCGACTCTCTGTTCTCCAGGGATCGTTTTTCTCTCTTCTTCTTCAACAATTTTTTTTCTGTTCTTCTTCTTCAGTTTTTTTTTGTTTTTCAGTTGTGTTGTTTTTGGTGTAAGGCCTGTAAGACTACAGTCTTAGTTGACTTACTGCTTTGTGTAACTTTTTTTTTTTAAAATTATAGGCAGTTAATTAAAAAAAATCTCTCTTTTTCTAATTATTTATTCCAAATATTCCTAAACAGCGAATAATTGAATTTAACTAATCAATGGCGGATGCTAGCAAAAATAGGGCATTGTTTGTCTTTTACATTTTTAGCATTTTAGGTATCTTCCTATTGGTTTTTGAATTGAATATTCTAATACGTGTTATTGCTATTAAGATTTTGGATAAAATATGCAATTAAATATTTTTAATTTTTGGTATTAATTGGCGCCTTTATTCAAAAAGGCAAGCGCCTCGCCGCTCGCCAAGTGGCGAGGCAGGCCCTTGTCGCCTCTCGCCGTCCACAACACTGGCTCCCACCGAAAGAAAAGCGAATGATGTTGAGGACAATGCAACATTTAATTGGAGTTACTAAGCTTGGTCTTATCCATTTTTGAGGTAAAGAGGCTTGTGAACGCTTAGTACACTGTTATAATACACACTGAGTCTCATAGACGACCTACTAAGTGGTGGGACAAGATAAATACAATATGAAATGCACAAATATCATAGATACATCTCAAACCGAAAATTAATAACTGAAAGCTGAGAGAAAATGATAACTGAAAATTGTATAATCTGTAATACAGTCAAGCACTTAACGTCACTGAAGTCAATCATAATTGTGGCTTGTTGCAAGTAGACTTGTTCTACTTGGCAGGGTCACCCTCACTCCAGAAAGTTGTGTACAACTGTGGCTAATTCAAGTTGACTTGCTCTACATGGTAGTGTCACCCTCGCTCCAAAAAAACTGGGGTAACTGTGGCTATTTTTAAGTAGACTTCCATCATCTTTTCTTTCTCAAAATATATTTGATCATCTTCCACATCCACCGAATGATTTCCATTAATGGTGGAAACTAAGTGCCATTAATTTTGACTTTCCAACCGCCTAACAATACCATAAGCATCCTTAATCTCCAAAAAATATACATAAAAGTTAAGGTAGAGTAGGTGGGTTTACCTTAAGAGGTTCAGATCTTTTTTTTATTTCTTTTGATGAAGTAAAGGATTCATTTGAAAGCATCAAGTAGATGTTAATTTACAGAGTGCCTCAATGAAATATCTCAATCTGCCAGCTAGAGAACAAGACCTAACAAAATCTGAAAACTGTCCAGGTGCTATTTACTGTGGACATCTTGTCCAATTCAAAAGATTAGTTAAGCAAATGGCTTTGGGAGAGGAACTAGAGTTGATATGCCATCAGAACATCTTCTATTTCTCTCATTGATAGAATAGCTGAAGGAATCATAAGCCAGATTTTCTTGATGGCTGTACCCACATTCCGCAAGCTCCAGCACAGTTGTGCCTCTTTCAATCCCTGAGGCAACCCAGCTTAAACCAATGAAACTGAGAAACACATTCCAAAGGTCTTTGGCTACAGGACAATGCAGAAATAGGTGATTGACAGATCCATGGGAGCACCTACAGAAGTAACACCTGTTGACCAGCTGAAAGCATCTCCTATTAAGGTTGTCCAGAGGGAGGCATGCATACTAGAGAGCATACCACAGACCAATTGAAACATATAACCTTGACGGGGAGTTTTGTCCTCGAAATCAACTTCCAAGGCCAAGTGTCAATGACTTGGTTCTGAGAGCATAGTAGCATGTAGCCTCTTTAACAGTGGAAGTGCCCTTGTTACTCTAATTCATACAGTCAGGGGCATCTTATACTGTTAAAAGACTCAATTTTTACTAGCAACTCCACCAAACTTCCCGCCATTTCCAAGTCTTGAACGGCTCTTCTTAGGTGCAATACCCAATAATTATTAGTTCTGTTTTGAGCAATAGATGATTTCTTGTCCAGGGTGATGTTGAAATGGTTAGGGAAGTCTACCATCAGATGTGTGTTACCCAACCAATAGCCTTCCAAAACTTGATATGTGCTGCATTTCCTGGCTTGAATTGAACATTCCAAAGGAATTCAGTTCCCAGCCTGCTGATGTATTCCAAAGCGCAATTCCGCGAGGAGCATTGGTTGATTCATGCTCCAATAATATTTTGCTTCGTGTTTAGTCTTTATTACGTCCTTTCATAAACTGTGTTCCCCTGTTCCGTATCTCTAGAGTCACTTCATGAGCAAAGCTTCGTTATGCAAGGGTAGGTTTCTGATCCCCGGTCCTCCTTTGGATTTATGCAGTATAACCTTGTCCCATTCAATAGGATGAAATTTGTGTGAGCTCTATTACCTTTCCACATGAAGTCTCTCCTAATTCTGTCAGTATATCAAGCACACTCTGGGGGATAAGGAATAATGACATGAAATAGGTTGGTATGCTGTTGAGCACATTGTTAATGAGAGTGAGTCTACCCCCAATTGATAAATATTGCAGCTTCCATGAAGCAAGTCTTTTGTCAAATTTCTTCACTACTACATTCTAAATATCACAACTTCTGGATTCGGCTCCCAAAGGAAGAACCAAATAAGAACAAGGCAGTGTCCCAATGTTGCACCAGGATTCCAGCCAACTCATCAATATTGTGAACCAGCATTCACTGCGCGTACAATGCTCTTCTGCTTGTTGATATGCAAACCATTTAGGGCATCAGAAAGGAGGAGAGTGAGATTTAGGTATAGAGTTTGAGATCTCTCTGCCTCACAAAAAATCATAGTATCATCAGCATACAATAGGTGCGAGACTACGACTGGATTACAAGTGATTGAACAAACACTGAATCCCTGAGTCCAGTTCAATTGTCGGGCTTTTTTAGCATCTTATAAAGCCCTTCCATTAGCTGAAAGCTCTAGCCTTTTGGGTTCTTGATGGGTTCTCTTGACTAACCAAAATCATAAGATTTTGATGTTAAAATTCATGGTATGCAGTGTTATCTAACATAAATATATCATAAAAATCTTATATTGGTGGTTGGAGGAAGTAGAATGACAAGAAAATACTGTTGAAGTTGTGCCCTAGGTCCCACCGCTTGTCTGAGGATCAAAATCTATGTTTTGGGAACTTCTTAATAGTTTTGCGGCTAGCATGGGTAAAAATCGCAAAAAAACACTCTAAGGTTCATTAGGGCTTTTTGCTCTAAGCACAAATAAAGCGTGGGCTTTAATGAAAAAATGCACAAAGGGAGAAAAACATTACTAGTATATTATCTGCCCAAAACTAATAACTCTAAGCATGAACGACAAATATATGAACAAAGAAACCGAAAAAAAAATTACAATAATGTAAAATATCAATTGTTGAGTGCTCCTCTTCAAAATAGACTCATTGGCAAGGAAAAATATGCCTTAGAATCTTGATGACGACACTAAATCGCACATTAAGCAATGCGAAGTGCTCAACACATTTAGAGCCTGCTTCAGAGCTTAAGTGAGCCTTTGACAACGCTGACGTGGCCTCTCCAACAACACACTAACCTCACACCAAACTTCTGTAGTTTTTCTTTTTTTTTGATGAAGTAAGTAGATTCATTTAAAGGCATCAAGAAGATGCAAGCTTTACAAGGATAGATCAGTTAAGCTCACAAAAAAAGGTTTGTAGCCTCTTGCTAAACTATAGAGCTAACAGAATTTAGAAGAGTTCTAAATTATTTACAGGGGTCAATTTGGACCAGCTAAAAAGGCTAACTAGACATCTGCCTGGCAAAAGATTTGTAGAAGTTTAAATTCCATGAAAACATCTTTTGTTCCTCTCTGTCCGTAAACACCAAAAGATAGCACTAGGGATCATCATTGACATATTCTTGATTGCTTTGTCATCTTCCTGTGAACTCCAACATTGAAGAGCATCCCTAACAGACATGACCCAGGAAAGACCAAAAAAAGCAACAAAACATATTTCAGAGGTCTGGGGCAGCTGGGCAGTGAAGTAGCAAGTGCTTGACACTTTCTTTGTGCTTGTGGAAGAAATAGCATCGGTTAGCAAGCAGGAATTTCTTTTCGGATAGATTATCCTATGTGAGGCATGAGTTGTGCAGTGCAGTCCAGCTGAAGAGGTCACTTTGGTAGGTAATTTTGTCTTCCATATATGCCCAAACTTCTGTTGTTGTCTTGGCCTCCATCCTATGGCCTTTCTGACAGCATGCCAACTTATTCCAAACTTCTGCAGCTGTCCTGGCCTCATGCACGCGCCAAACATCTACCCACTTTCAACATTCATATTCATGTCCCACGGATACCACCTTTGTCAATGTCATTAATACCTTTAGAATGCCTTAATCACATCATTAGCCTCACAATTAACGTAGTTAAGGTTTAAGATCACGAACCTTTACTATTTGGGGATGGTCAGAAGACAATGAGTCACTTAGGGATCTTAAGCCCACAGTTGGCACAGAAGAATAATATTCTATTGGGCTCAATTAAATTGACCTTTGCTTGAAAAAGTGTGAGTTAATGACTCTGAAGGGTTCAATCTTTAAACAGAAAGTTTAATGTTATAGACTATTTGTGACAAAACGCACAGATGGAGTCAGTCTAGTTTGTAATACTTTTGGTGGGGGGCTACTTTGATGTAGTATACATGTGGATAAATAGGAAAAAAAGTTGTCATTCTCAAAAAAAAAAGAAAAAAACTTTAGGTGCCGTTTAGTTGTCTTCTAATAGAGTTAATCAATGTATAAAAATCCGCATCCAGTAGAAATGTATTGGTATAAAATCCAGCATAGTTGATATAATGTTTTTTTATTTTATTCTTACATAGTACCTACATAAGTTAATGTGGAAATTTGTGTTTTGTCTTATGTGGGCTAGATACTTTTATTAAAACATTAAAAAAACAAAGCTTGACCTCATAATAGTCAACAAACTTTTTTTTTTGCTAAAAAGTGAACAAATATTTTAAATTACACTCTAAAAACTAATTTGTAATATTTTGCCCTCATAATTCATAGGATCCTTGTAAGTATTATGCTTTTTGTTCTTTTCTGAATTTCTAAAGGTCCCCAACATATCCTTAATATGCTGAAGAATACAATGTTACCAATTTTTAAAAATAAAAATTGTGCAAGCTGGCCCGGATACCACCACAGTTACATATATATATATATATACATATATATATATATATATATATACACATACACACACACACATATGTATACACACACACACACACACAAACACTAATTTGTAATAGAACCAAACTGAGCATCCAACAATGAATAGTCCTCATGTTACAATCTTTGAATTAGTAATCCCTACATAAAAATCCCTGAGTTTTCTAAACTAAATGACTCCTTAGAGAAACGATTGTCATATATAGAATAAGGAGGATTAAATTGTAACCTACCGGTTGAATTGCTACCTTGTATCCTGGAAGTATAAGATCTATTCCCATCATGCATTCCCCTTTGCGGTGCCCACATTATTAGCCTCCTATCCGTAATCCAAGAAAAATAATAGGAATAGTAGAGAAAAGTTGGGAACTTAGAATTGTCCCAAGCTTTGAAAATTAATATGAAAACAAAGATTTGAAGGTGACTTTGGGGGTTAAAATTTTGAGACATTTTGGGCCATGAAATGAGAAACTTATGGTGGTGAATTGTAAAAAATCAAGATATATAGGGAGCATCAAAAGAAAATACCAATGAATGATAAAATTTGGGAATCCTATCGAGGATTCTATCAGCAAAACCCATAAGATAAGATTGTGTGAAGCACGAAGAAGCTGTATAGGCTTCCAGGGAACTGAGAAATAAACGTATCAATGTGTTTCTCTATTAATTAGATAGCCATATAGTACTTGTATGTGGCTTGCTTTTCTAATGCTAATTTAACTACAAATAAATGGTAAAGAAATTTTTTCAGTTTGACTGGTAGTTGAATGATACAAAAGCAATAATCAAAAGAGGTTAACAATCTAAATTGTGATTCATTAATTGGTCACAGAAAAAGTACATTGCGAAATTACTTGATTTGAAGTAAAATTTGTAAACAGTCATATTAGCAGATTATAGAAATATTAAACTGAAGCCAGTGTTGTCAATTTATGTCTGATTAACTTGGCCCATAAAACAGTTTTGACTTGTTTCCACTCATGAGAGTTTCTTGTTACTACCTTGACAGAGGAATTGCAATTAGATAAAAGCTGAAAGCAAATGTTTGCTATTTTATGTTGGATTTGTAATCATAGTGATTTTTTGGTAGCTTTTTGATTAAGAAATTATTTATTGGTAAAAGAAACCTGATGATCTTGTTTATCAAAACAAGATTTTCTGTTATATGCAGTTCCTTCTTCAGGATTCTCCTTTGTTGATATAATTGGAACTCTGGTCGCCACAAGATATTTACACATTTTGCATGGCTACATTTCTTAGGCTGAGCTTAGAGCAAGCGTTTTTGAGGCGATAGAAGAGGAGGATAGGACCATTGAAAAGGACGAAGGCTTGCCTCCTGCACTATTGGGTAGCTGCAATGAGCGTGCGAAGCAACTCCATAATTCCCCTTCAGGTTTTCAGTTATATGTTTTAATTATTTTGGGCTTTTACCCATTTTGCTTTACGGTCATGCTTATTTTTATTTTATTTGATTATTGAAGTGTTGTAGATTGTGCACATGTGCTTTCTCTTTTCCTTGCATAATTACCTTAAAGTGAATAACACTTATAGTTGCTTAAGGATTCTTACAAAGTACACTGATGTTTACACTTTGAACACCAAATATTACTTTTATGGTAAAACGCCTCTTACCATGGCCCTGTAATTTTATAATCAATGTATAAAGGTAGGTGTTTTACTAGTTTAAGAAGAGTTAATATTTCATATATTCTCCCACATTGATTCCTTCTAACTTTTTTTTATTCTTCTCCCTTGCTGAATGCAGGAAGGCTGCTAACTGCACTGATATGTGAATATTTTGACTGGGCTCAATTAAACCACTCACTCAAAGTTTATTTACCAGAGTGTAATTTGGTAATATTGTACAGCTTTCCTCAATGAATTGAGACCATTTTGCATAAATTGTCAGTTATTATTTCAATTTACAAGATATTTCTTGTTTGCAGCAAAAGGATTCTTGGAAATCAGAGCTAAAAGAATTTAGCAGCAAAAATGGATACGATCTTAACAGGAATGGGGATAGTGGCCCATTGCTTTTGGATGTTCTCGAAGGATTCTTGAAGTATGAGGTTCGATAAACCTCTTATATTAGATAACTTCTAGACATATATCTGTCAGTTGCTTATGATGTTGTTTATGTTTCTATTAGTATTACAAGAAGACAATTAAAAGAAGAAAGGTGGGGAAATTATCATTGAACTTGTTTGTTGGGGATACAATTTTATTATTCTTGAAAAAAACACAAGTTGAGAAGGATGAATTCAATATGGGAGATGTAGGAAATATGTTAAATATATAAATAGTTCAGTTTGTTAAGAGTGGTTATCTCGACATCCTAATGCAGTTGTGGCCCCTCTCTCCATATGGTACCGAAATTCTCCTCGTGTTTTTTTCTTATATAGATTGATAAATAGCTTACAAATGCTATGACCAAATGTGGTCCTAGGGGGGAAAAACATGTTGCTAGAGGTCCCAAGAAGCAAATCACAGAAGAAGATGAAAGTAAGTAAGTTGAAAGCATCAAGGCCTAATTAAGAACAGCTCTCTTGGCCAATAGGACAATAAATATCACTAAGCTTAAGAGAAAAAGACCATTAAGCTTAATTTTATTCGACAAAATTTGTTTCTTGGTTCTACTTCAAACACTTCTTTCTTTTCTTTGTTCTGTGAGCTATTTCTGCTTCATGCAATCAATGGTTTATGTTTGAACCATTAACCTTGATCAGATGCGATTGACTTAGTAAAGAGCATCCTTATTATGCAAATGCTGGTTTAAAATTTTTTAAGTGTACACAAGTATGTTAGTACATGAAATTTGCGTTTTGTGATGGTTTAACAGTCTCCTGTTCCAGGTTTAGTATAGAGTCTTATAAATGTTTAAGAAGTTTCATTAAATGATAGTTATATCATTTGCAGTTCACGTTTTCTGCATTCAAATTGATTATGGTGAATATACAAGTCTATCTAGTAAGCTTTTAAAATCTCTATCACAGAACTTATCTCAAGGAAGGGGTGCTGGGAGGAGATTGACAACACCAGATGCTGACTCTCTTCCCAATTTAGAAACAAGGAACATGAGGAGGCCTTCTTCATCTTCAGTTGCCGGGGGCTTACCTCCATTGGGAAGGTTTTCACATAAGACACTATTATGTTATCTTTCTTTGTATTTATTTATTTTTCTTTTCGGATTTGAGATCTTGACTTGAGACCATCTTCATTCCACAGGCCAGGTCCTGCAGCCCAGTCATCCTGTAGGTAGTGTACTTTCTTTGTTTGTATTAATTTCTGGATAAATGTTTAATCTTGTACAGATGGTTGTAATTTTAGATAGAAGAGGAGGTTCGTCGGTATCTGGATACAGGAAGGATGAATACAACTGGAGATATGACAATGATGAACTTGCAGAAGATGTAAGTCGTGCTTCATCTGCCTTAGAAAACCTTCAGCTGGATAGAAAAGCGCGGAACCTTACCACTTCCTGGCGGTAAGTGTTTGAGAACTGGATTGCTTATTCAAGTTTGGTTTTCATGTAACTTCTGTTAGATGGTATGGTAGTTAGACTATGTACCTTTTATGTTTCCAGCAGTCTACCATGATATCTTTTTAATAAAGAAAAATTTATTGATCTGAGCCAGCAAAGTGTTGGTTAGCTATAACATTCAAAAGAGTACGTGCACCACAAGTCGTGTAATGAACAGACTAAATCTAACATGGCTTCAAGCTCTATACAATTCTCATTGCAGTGTTGCTTGCACCAAAAACTAAGCAAAACAGTTCAATTGTATTTGAGAACATTATCTACCTTATCCAAAGAAATTCTCTCATTTCTTTCTTCCCAAACAACCCGAAACACCAGTGCTGAGCAGTGATTTAGCAATTGCTCCCTTTTTCATGCAAGTAGAAGTTTTAAGGCGTCTCTCAGCATACACCATTTGATGTCTCTAGATACCAATTGTTGGTTTTTAGAAAAAATTAGGGAAATAACATAGGAAGGCTTAGAAAATAAAATAAAATACTGCAATGCTGTCAAAGGGAATTATTTTATTCACAACTCAGAGACATACATTCATAGCTTTAGTTTCTAACTGAAATAAAAAATTATGCTACTAACTTATCCACAAATTCAAATAACAAATAAAGAGGAAACTAACTCCTAAATTCAAGCCACGTAGGACTAATAAAAATAATTCAAAATCCTTAAAACTTAGCTATTGATGAACTGAGTTTCTGCAAAAGAAATCTTTTAGAGATAATATGACTAGCTGATTTGTTTTTGCAATATCTTGAGACATTTTCAACACCTTCCTTTTCTTACTATTACTTTGAGGGTAATATAACTGACATCACCTCACTTTAGGAAGTGCTTCCACTCTATTATGATAAACTGCTCATAGATTGCATGAAATCAGTGAAGAACTATATGTAAATCATGAATCTCCATGACTGAACTTTACAGTGAAGCTATAGAGAGAACATATTGGGAATTCAACTGTTTCATCGACTCTAATTCTGTTGACTCACACCTTATATACAGTTGCTAAGTGACTTATCATCAAAATATCTTCTAACAAACTTATAACTAATAAACAGTAGCTTCAACTAACTAATAACAACAGCTGGATAGGTGCACGTTAGCTCTTTGCAATCTCCTTGTTATAATCTCCAATAGCCCCTTCAAGCTGAGTGATATGGGATGTTCTTCAATCCCAGCTTGGACATAAGATGGGAATGTTGACACCTACTCAACCCCTTAGTAAAAATGTCAGCAGGCTGTTCAGAGGAGCACTAATAATGTATGATCACAAACCCTTTCAAGACCTTCTCTCTAATAAAGTGAAAATCAATGTCAATGTGCTTATGATAGAAACTGAGGTTTAATACTGAATAAAAACATGGAAAATACAAAAAGAGACGCAAGTATCTTGTATCTTGTATCTCGAAGAACAATAAAAAATACAAAGAGAGACAAGTATCTCGTATTCTTAAAAGTTAGAACAACCTTTTCTGCATATAAAAGATCTATTACCATCTGTACACTTTATTACTAATCCGCCTATTATAATAGATAACTGAAACACTTATTTACTATTTAGGATAAGGATAAGATAACTTCTAGGCACCATAAGAAAATGCAAAGTCAAAAATCCTTATAACGGTCAGAGAAAACTGATCAATGCTCCATGGGTGAAACCTCCAGGAATTTGAGAAGATGCAAATCAGTATCTTCTCCTATCTTTCTTCGTTTCTTCCTCCTTGAATATGTATGGAAGATATGTGGTGTATCAGATTAGTTCTCTTATGAAATACTGGATTAGTAGCAATTTGGATGACTGCTTTGCTATCACAGTGCAAAGAAACAGGTAGGCTTAGAGGTATGTCCAATGTGTTAAACAAACCAATGATCCAAGTGATTTCTGCCTCAGCAGAGGCAAGACTACTATACTCTGCCTCAGCTTAACTTCTGGAAATGGTGGAAATGGTGGACTGCTTCTTAGACTTTCACGAGATTGGTGAATCTCCATACTTGACTAGGTAACAAGTAATGGACCTTCTAGTATCAAGGCAACCCCAATCTGCATCACAATTGGCTTGTAAGGAACCTATGGATGTTGCTAAAAGTAGCATTCATGTGAGAGGACATAGGGGCCAGCATGAATTGACTTAGGCTTTGAATTGCATAGGATATGTCTGGCCTTGTGAGTGTGAGATATAACAATCTTCCAATCAGTCTCTGATATTCAGTGATATCCAATAGAGGTGAATCAGAATCATTCCGAACATAATCATCAAATTCATGAGTAGCGAGTTTTTGGTTCTGCTCCAGTGGTATGTCTATAGGGTTGGAACTTCCTAATCCCAAATCTGGGCTCAGACTGAAGACATATTTCCTTTGATGCATTAAAATCCCTTCTGAACTTCTAGCAAATTCAATTCCTAGGAAGAATCAAAGACTTCCCAAATCTTTGATCTTAAAATTGTCTTTCAAGATATTTTGCTGCAGGTGTGATACACCTGCTCTGATACCACGATACACTGCTCATAGATTGCATGAAATCAGTGAAGAACTATATTTAAAGCATGAATATCCATTACTGAACTTTACAGTGAAGCTATACAGAGAAGAACATATGGGAATTAAATTGTTTCATCTACTCTAATTCTGTTGAGTCACACCTTATATACAGTTGCTAACTGACTTATCATCCATACAAAATATCTTCCAACAAACTTATAACTAATTAACAGTAGCTTCAACTAATTAATAATGAAAGCTGGCTAGGTGCACGTTAGCTTTTTGCAATCTCTTTGTTATAATCTCCAATATATTAGATCAAGTTTAAGAACTATGAGTCTGGAGCCAAAAGGGCAAGAAAATTGGCCAAAAATTCTAAAAGGGCAACAAAATTGAGTTGAGAACCAAAAGGACAACTTTTTTTAACGCTGTTTGAATCAGGTTTAATGGAGTAAGGCGCAAACTCCTATGCGCCTCACAAGGCGCGAGCGTCAGCGTCTTACAAGACTCATGGCGGCGGCGCCTTGTAAGACGCATAGGATTTGCGCCTTGTCCTTTACATAATTAAAAAAAATTGATTAAAAATTTTGCATGTCAAGTTTATTAATAAATTTTTATTAAAAACATTTATTATATGTATTCAATAAATATATTTATTTTAACAATTGGAATTATGCTCGAATATCTCCTAATCAAGAACCACCATTTGCTCTCTTATTCAGGTTTCCTTCTTGCTGCTGTAACCGTGAATATTTACATGTGTTTGATTTTTATACTAAAAAAAAATATAAAGTATTTTTTATTTATGCTTTTTTAAGTGGCACGTACAGAGAAAAAATGGACAAATAATATGAGACGGAGTAAGAAGAAGTAATTAAAATATAAAGAGCACTGTAAAAACAAATAAATATGTAATTTGTATATTACATCACATAATTTTAGATTTTATTCTCCTATGTAAATCGTAGAAGGATTTAGTTCAATCTTAATTTGTGGAGAACTGAATTCCCTGCATGGAATATTCCGTCATATTTCTTTGAATTTCCATGAATCCTCCCAACTAATAAATGAAAAAATATTTATACAATAAACCAAAAGATTTATCGACGTAGGATCAATATCTAACGACTTATATCCAAAATTAGTTGAGGATGCTGAAAGAACAGAACCAAGTAACAAGGCGCAAATCCTATGCGCTTTACAAGGCACAGCCGCCATGCGTGTTACGAGACGTTGACAGCTCGCGCCTTATAAGCCACATAGGAGTTTGCGCCTTACTTCATTAAACCTGATTTAAACGGCGTTAACAAAAGTTACCTTTTGGTTCTCAACTCAATTTTGTTGCCCTTTTGGAATTTTTGGCCTATTTTGCTGTCCTTTTGGCTCCGGACTCGTCAAACTATTCAAGAATGCAGCGAGTAGTAATGACCTAGGACAGCTCAGGAGCTGTTGTGTTATTCTGAAAACTTATGTACATCTAGTTATTCATGATGTGTCGTCTCTTTATTGTTCTCGTTCTCTTTTTTGAAGTATTGTGGTAAAAAATGTAGTATCATGCTTTCCACTAAATTTGATCATATTATCTTGAACGTATGGTTGTGCCTCAACTTTGTACTAAATTTGTTCGCAGGCATGGAGGGGATGGCATGTCTGAGGAAGATGACAGGGGAGAGTAGGTGTAGCTAAATGGTCTCCAAATTACTAATGTGGAAATTGATATTATCTTAAACCATTGAAATGTTATGTTGTGTATTGGCCTGTGATATTGTGTATGATTGAAATACTGTATATTGCTTGTAGTATATCGGTATGAGCAGCCTTTTACTAGTTATGCTATCTTTCTTCTATTGGGACTGATTTTGGTTCAAGTGGCTTGGAGAGAGCTGGTTATTATTTGCAGATACAGATTTCTTTTTTGTACATTTTTTTTTGTGGTTTTTATGGTTGTGCACAGGACATCTTTTCACACGAGATCAGCAAGTAAAGTTGAGGAAACTTCTGTCATCAAGATAATAGGACAGACGGATAAAACTCTTTACCACTCACGTTGTTGGATTTAAGTTCTACATTATAATGAATTTTACCTGCATCCATTTTTTATCCGTATTTCTTGAGTTAGGGTATAGTAACTGTTGCAATTGTCAATCTTGATGATTACTTTTTAGAGTAAAGTTCAAAAGTTTAATTTCATATTTGAGGTGCTACCGTTGACTTTGCGTTGCATTTGGTTGTAAAACTTTTTTGTTATACATTTTCTTTGGGAAAACAAACATCTTAAAAATGAGAAAAATGATTTATTCAATGAAAGCAGAAGAAAAAGTTTCTGAAATTGCATCCTATGTTTATTCTATTCACCCACCCATTCAATGCCCCAAGCCCTACCTCTTGACCCACCCCACCCTCATTCCTTTCCAGTTCTATAATTTTTTATTAGATTACACATAAATGTTCTTGAACTGACATTTCCTTGCCTATTTATCAAGCATTAGAAAATAAGTAAGAAATCAACTCGTTTTTAAGAGAAGCTTTTCGACATATTGAATGAAAAATATTCTCCTAAGTACCAAACAGCAAACACATTAGCAGAATGAAAGCAGGAAATGTGACGAACGAATATTCTCCTTTAGAATTGTGAAATACTTCTCTTTGATTTTGTGTGAAGGTATTTTCTACATTGGTTCACGTTTAAAATCTTATACAATGTCTTTGGGGTGTGCATCAGTCGATTTGTTCAATTTTATATATTATCAGTTTGATTTATTGATTTTTTATTTTTGAATATGCTAATTCAATAACAAACCAACAAAATATTTTGTATCGGATTTTGGTTGTTATCGATTCGGTTTTTTCAATAAGAAAATGTCCTTAAAATATAAATTTTCACTTCTCTAAATTCTTTGATATAGTGAAACAAAAAATATAATGAGAAATTGCATTAATAAGAGAAAATACATTCGAATGTTATAATTACATGTCACCGCCAAAACATAGTATGAATTTTTTTTTTGTTAATCAAATTATAGACATAACTAACTTACAAAAGGTACAACCTACAATTATAAACTAAAACTATAATCAAAATAGTTCAACAAGATTAAAACCAAAACTGAAATCAAATAGCTACAATCGTGAATCCTTACTTTAGTCTTTAGGTTTTGATTAAGCAGTGAAGACTAGTAAAATGGTCCAGTGTGAAGTGGATAGAAAACTAATAACTTGATATAGTTATAGTGTTAAGTTATATATATTAAATTATTAATATCTAGTAGTAAATTATTTCTATCTTATTGGGTTATCAGTTTACCCAATAACCCAATAGTAAAAAACTGATATCGAACGAATAACCCAATAATTTTTTTTTAAAAATCCAATAACCAATTAACAATAACTCAATAATATTTTTTCAGTTCGATTTATTGGTTGTTATGGTTTTTGCAAACCCCTACTATGTCTACAACGTAACAACATATTTAGTGTACAATAGAACATCACTAAATTAATATTCGATAATTAATAATTTCTCTAAGGTAATATTTTTCTCTGATTTCGATTTGGTTCAATGAAAAAAAAATCACTTATTTCAATAAATTAATAAGATAATATATTTTCAGAAGACCCATATATAAAAATGTGGTCCCATTTATACTATTAATTAATAATTCTTTAAAGAACAAATATATCTAAGACAATTTAGTGAAATATTATTTTATTGTGTTTTGTTTTTTGTTAACAATAAATCTAGTTGAAGTTTATCTCTAGCTTTTCTAATTGCATCCAAAGTTTCGGTATTATCTTTTCGAGCTACATCATAAAATTGTGAAGAGTTCTAGATGTGATAAGTACTTTCTTATGCGTAACTGATTTCAAAGGGATGTCTCATCTTCAACGTCATATCAAACCTTGGATCTTTTATCATTGAATATTAAAACAGATTATAAAAATATATATACAAAAGAACATATACCTAATGAGGAATGGAAAATTACAAAAGTATACTACTTAATACTTTAATTAACAAAATATAATATACTTATACTTAATTACAATCATAGTTTTAAAATTATATGCATAACAAAATAACTGTTTTTTGTATTTAAGTTGTCATGACCCAAGTCTATACTCTGAACGTGGCCGACACTCAAAGAACTTTTGTTGGTACCCAAGCAAATCCTCATCCTGCCAAACTACAAGCGGAAGACTAACTTAAGCATGCAAAAACTTAAAACAGAATAAAATTCATGAAACTGAAATACAAAAATTTAACTCAAAGAAAACTCTGAAAATATATATCTCCCCCCCCCCCCAATTCGCCTCATTAAATTAAAATAGACAACTAAGTCTTTAAAACATTTAATAAGATAAATGATTAATATAGACTCCTCAATTATACTAACCATCTATGAAGCCTCTAATTGATAATGATGGAAGTCGAGACAAGACCCAAGACCTCCTGACTAAACTGACTCATTTCGGTATAAAGAAGTTTAAAACAAGTACAATATATAGAAAAATTGTTTAAAAACATGATGTCAACTCATAAGCATAATATCATAAAATATATACCATGATCCCTCTCAAAGTCTAGTTGTGCAATGCATAAATGAAGTCTCATACCCCATTCATACTAAGCAGAAACCCTTGAGGAACCATGCAAATACTGTTGTGGGAGTTTCTCTAACCGACAATCATCACTTAAGAGCTATAGTGATGATACAACACTTTACCTCGCGCTGCCAAAGATCGACCTATACCTTGCCATCAGTATAGGAAGCTAACTTAACTTAGTGGATCCACTAGCTTAACTTATTTGATCATCTAAAAAGTATGACCCATTAATACCCATGATGGCTATATGGTTTATAGAGACTTGAGATTATTAGGAACTCGCATCCCCCAGATCTGTGCTCAAATACTACTCCCAAAAAAATATATCTAGCTCAGGGTTTAAAAATGAACTTCTTTCTTAGGTTAGAAGATAATGCTCAAACCACTTAGCTTTAAAAGTACGATGTTTCCCTTTTCTTGCGCAAAAAACTTTTGGAAAATCTTAGTTTCTCTTATCTTAAAGTGAAAACATTTATAAATTAATTGGGAATCTTAGTTCCCTATAGATTTTAGAGTGAACTCACTCTTTATTCTTAGGTTAACTTGAACTTTTAGTCTTAAAAACAAAGTTTTAAAACGTTTGTAAAACTTTGCGAAATGATATAAACTTGTTTTTTTGACTGATTCTTAACTTTTAAACTTGACTTGACTATAAATTCTTGAATTGAAGTATGTATTCAAGGTTCATGATCTCATGTTTATGGATTGCTTTCATGATTTTCAACTTGGAGGGTTCATTGAGGATTCTGAAGATGAACTACTCAAATCGGAGGAAAATCAAAGGTACTCTTCATCTCAGACTGTTCGACTATAGGGTCATGCAGAACTATGGTCTGACAATTTTAAATCAAGGACTTTACGGGAAACATATCAATTTCCATGATTAGAAATATAATATCAAAGGATCTTAGGAACTCTAATTACTTGGAACTTGAAAAACAACTTCTTCAAAAAGATACCAATTGTGGAGTCTCCATACGAAAATTAATGGGCCTGAACGAACAATCGAAGGGTCTACATACTTACATGAGATCATGTATATGACTCTCCTCATTCGCTTATAGCTCCTCAAACAATCAATGATGGATCTCAAAGAATTCACAAATTGAAATTAAATACTTTATTGAACTCTACTCTTAACTTCTCTGAATTGTGACATTATGATCAAGAGTTATGGTTTCATGTATGAAGGATATCAATAACAATATAGAAATTCGATTAATTATGAATAAAATTTTAAAAATAAACATGAACTCAAAGAATTAAAATCAATTATTCAAAATACGTAAATTAGGGGGGAGATAGAATCCGAGATTATTTATTTATGATCGAAAGGTATATGTAGGGTCGTGAGGAAGAACTAGTACAAAAACTTGATAGACTTATATATAAAAAACAAAAATTCTTTAAAATATCTTGAATAATCTGGAAGAAGAACTTGATTAGAAGCTTCGAAACCCTAACTTGAAGGTAAACAATCAAGAAAATCTTTCTTAAGATTTTTAAATTAGTTACTTGAAATCTCTATGACCATGGATTATGATTTTCATTAACGACTGATTGTTTTTAGCCTTCTATTAGTCAGTAAATTCGTTTAGGGTTTCCTTGGAGGTAAGGAAACAAAAACAACCCTTTTTAATTCTTTCCCGTCAGCTAATTTGTAACAACATTGCATAGGTTACTAAAATAGTCAAACTTTTTACTTAGAAATTGAATTGACGCAAATTTGGGGGCGTTGAAAAATAGATTCAATTACCTTTAATTGAATAGGTTATGACATACTTAATTCTTAATATTCTAAGAGATATGGTCGTTTAAAGTTGACCCAAGTAGAATCTTACATCAAAACTTAATGAAACTTCAAGAACACTTATCAAGAACTTAAATTCTTAAATTTCATGAACGACATTACACTGAATAAATAATATTGGATTGTGGGTGAATGAACCCAACACGATGGAAGCTCACATACCTCAAAGAACTAGGTTTTTGACGAAATCTTGAATTTCTTGAACAAACGCTTTGATCCTTTCCTCCTTTCTACTCTTTTCTCTTCTTTTCTCTTCTTGAACCCTCAACTAAAACCATAGGCATATATTAGGATTATAAAACTGAACCTAATAGGATAGACACCTAAAATGTTACTAAAACGAATTAAATCTGATTGGATAAGGAAAAGACCAAAATACCCTCACTATTTTTGGGTAACCTTCCTTAACTGGACCGTCTAACTTTAAAAGATCATATCTCACTCTTTCGAACTCGAAACTTAGAAAACTCAGTGTTGTTGGAAATATAATTGAAAGATATTTCCTAAGATATCTTGTAGCACACCTAAATTATCCTGTTTTAGGAGTTATGGTCATTTTAAGTTGACTCAAAACTCATTATTAGCTTAACTATCCTAATTTCAGATTTTTGTTATTTCTAATTTAGTTCTTTCAGAACTCAAGGTGTTACATCTAGTGACCTGAACTTAATACTTAAGAATTTTTTTAATTTCCTTGGTAAAAATCTCACTCACTACAAAGAATGGTTCAAGTAATAGTTCAAAAATTTTCTAAGGTGCTACATCAATAAATTATTTTTTCTGATTTCCTCTCTCATGCTCTTTGTCTCACATTTCCCTTTTATGTGGAATATAATTAGGGTATTAAATTTTATCAATATTATCTCTCTTATTACAGACTCAACTATACACTTTCCATTGATTTTGTTATGTTCTTTTTTTTTTTTTCATTTATTGTTTTTTTTACTGGGATCATATTTATTTTCTTCTTTTTTATACAACTTTTTATGTTACCAATCAACTTGGTGTAGTTATTCATATGTGAGTTATAGTTCCCCGAAATCCATACGTGTTAACCCTTCTATATTCTTCGTCCATATCTCTTAACATTTAATCTTCTTCATTTCAATTCTTTACTATCTCTTCACCATAGTTTCACCATTGTTAGATGGAAATGACTCAGGTAAAAGCCCTAGGCTTAACAAATATGTTGATAGCCCGTCGATCATATGTTCAAGCCCATCATTTGAGTTGAATATGTTCACTCAATCGCCTGACAACATAGGTATTAGAAGCAATGAGTATATTGTTATTAATTTATCCTCATCTTACAAAGTTCAGAAAAAATGGCTTTTGTTGTTGATAGAAAGTTGAAGGGTAAAAAAAAAATTGGTCAAAGAAAATTATCTTCATGATAGCGATTTTGAGGATGAAATCCCCATTTATATAAAAGATTAAGAGTAAATAATGATCAGTGTTAAGGTATTTATTTATATCTGATTATGGTTGTGTTAATTTTTGTGACATTCAGCTTTGAATTTTATTTTATTGGAAAGATATTTATGACATGTAATAAATTTTTTTCTGCCGTAGAAAACTGTTGGTGGTTCGGGGAGCAACAGTTCGAAGGGTTTAAATCCAAAAGGGAACAGTTCGATTATTAAGAAAAGGAAAAAACCGACACAATCTCGTAATTTTTTTAATTTTTGTTTATTATTCTTTTTTTGATTATTCTATTTTTTGATGCAAATGCTTTCTTAGTTTATATTTTTCTACTATTATAATTAATTAATTTTTAATTTGGGGGTAACAAAGATTGAACAAATTAGACTTATTCAATCGTGCTGATTTAAAATTTCATGAACAATTGTCAGATAATAAGTGTCAAAATATAATCACAGTAGGTATGTTAACTTGTTGAAATATAAAATTGAACAATTAATATACAAAAATATGTTTCTTATCAAGTAGTACTTGACCTTTTTGACTTCAACCTCCTTAGAGAGAGAAAGAGAAACTTCTCACTACAAGAAACAAATGTCACATTTATAAAACATACCTCCAAATCCACTATATCCACATGATAGAAGTAAAATGATATTAGATCCAGCACCTTCAATTAATTCTTTAAGTACTCCAAGTGATTTCATGTCCTTCATAAATGCTCTATTTAAACCAATCCCTATGTCAAGCACTGATCCTATTATGGATATTGACACAATTGATGTTGTTCATGCGGAAAAGGGACCCCACAAGTAATAGACATCATTAATGGTCAAAGAAGACATGCAGAAAATCAACCATCTCTTTCTATGGAGGAAAGAATAAAGATCCAAAAGTTGTGGTCCTTCTCCATTATTATCAAACGATGGGAAGGAAGATAAGACATGACAACTTAAAACAATTAACAAATATTTGGCACCCGTCCAATGAGATAACACTCATTTATCTAGGTTCTGACTACTACACTGTTAAATTCCTCAAAGAGGAAAACATGTGTCTGGCTCTACAGAATGGACCGTGGTTAATTAATGGGTTTTTATATACATAAAAAATTGTCACCCCAATTCGTTGCATCATAGGATGACAAAACATACGGTGCCATTTGGATACGTCATCTTGAATTGCCAACAGAGTACTTTGACCATACAATCTTAGCAAAAATCAAACAAAAGCTTGGCAGGCTAGTGAAAACCGACGTTTGTACATCATCGACACACAGAGGGCGATGCACGAATTTGTATTGAAGTCCCCATCGGGATACCGATCAAACAACCTATGTTCATTAACCATCTCAAGCCAAAGGTAGTGTATGAGTGTGCGGACCTCCTGTGCAAGGCTTGTGGCGAAATTGGCCTCACACAAATCAGTTGTGCCTTTAACAATACATCCACAACTAATACCCCCAATAAAAATCAAAATAACAACCAGATGCAAAGAACCCAGAACAATGAAACACTAGAGGAAATGTGGGAAATTGTTAACTTCTAATAGGAAGGAGGAATCCATCACAAAAACCCCAGGCTACTCCTCCACAACCACCAGTAAGGGAAGGTATTAACGTCAAAATTATTCTACATCACCACCAGTAAGTTTATAAATCTAAAGTTTATAAGTATTTTGAAAAATCACTTTCAAAAATATTTATCACTGATGAGGACCTAACCGAAACTTCAAATTGCTATTATAACCTGTACAACGTTGGCTTTGAGGATAGACTTGACTCTATTAATGATGACACAATAAATGCTTCAGACCCCATACACACTACCTTTTCCATAGAGGAAGCGGTTAAGGACCAAAAGCCCTATGCATCCCCTGCAATCTACCTACTACACACTAAGGCTACATCTAGTAGTTGCCCCTTCGACTTACCCAAATAATAACTCCAAAAGCAACCTTTTTGACATGGCACCCCCCTCAGCCATATATTTAGACATCTCAACTCCAGTTGGTGTAGCTAAGGAAGCAGCTACCAAAAAAGTTTTAATCTCTATTTCTAGTAACCCTGACCCCACAGGAACTTTTACCCCTTTAGAAATACCGACAAAAAATGATAATTCTTTTATTATTAGTTCCAAAGAACTTGGAGACTCAAATAATAAAGTTATTACCTCAGCACCTTTACAACTTTTTCTCTGTAAAAATGGCCTGAACTCAACGCTCCTCTATTCTACTAAGACAACAAATAACCAATCTAAACTACCCAAAAATCCCTTCTACTCCGATAATGAACCAAAGCGCTCTGATACAACCTTTTCTGATGAATGGACAACTACCAAGAGTCACCCCAATGTATGCGAGTCTACTACCGTCACCATCCGTCCCATCTTCTTAGATGGAGATTTGTCTCAAAACCTAAAACATAACCTTTAGTGTTATGATGGATGATATGCTCAAAATTACTTTTCAAATAAGAAGTAAAGCGGTCGTGTCAAGTAAATAACCCAACTAGTGAGGTTGGGATCGTTCCCACGAGGAAAATAGTTTAGACTTAACTTCAATCTATTACTACTATTGTTAAGTCAATTACTTCCTTGGAAAGCATAAAATGATAAAAAGGGGGGGTTTCTATTCCTAAATAAATAAAAATAATTAGCGAAATAAAAGGAGACAACTAAACAGCTCGATTTTGGGTTTAATCATTAATCAATGTAACTAGGTTTTACGTGTTTCCCCACAGGTTCTAACTCTGATAAGTCTAACTATAAAACAATTGCCCTCTCCTAGTATCTTGCAATGCAAATGGATACGTTATGTATTTCTAAATCCCTTATCCTTGGTCCGGCATCTAGAGAATGTCACTACCGCACCTGGTCTGGCTACGTGTGTTGCTATCCTACCTTATCTTTACCCTCATATTAACATCGTAATTCGATGTTTGACTAGTTATTACCCCTCGTAACAGAACCATCAATACTCGCCTATTAATAGTAACACTAAATCTATAGTTGATAATTCTTTTTCCTATTATCTACCTCCTTGGTCCGCAGTAGCATAAGGGCGAGTTCTAACGTTGGCCATCCGTTAAAAATACTTCTATGCGAAAGAACTATCAATCCATGCAAGACAATTCGTAGAATTTTATTTTAGTTAGGTTTTAACCTCAGTTTTTGGCCTATGTTCCACCACCCTAGTTATGGAGTTTTAGTTACCCATAGTATAATCCCCAATATTCCAATATATGAATGACGAATTCATGTACGTACTTCATGAGAATAGTAAATATCCGAAGTTCGCTTGATTACTCAACCAAAATCACAACATCAATGATAAAGTCTCCAAGATACCTAATAATACAGAGTTAAAAATAATAATCCACAGCGTCTAAACCTCAAAAGGATTTTTCGACTATTTATGAAAACTAAAACCTAATTAACAGACCCTATTTGCTGGAAATCTAATCAAACGCGGCTGGGTCGACGGACCCTCCGAACGGGAAGTCGTGGTCATGACGGCCGTCGTGGACTCCGTCAGTCCCATACTTTGCAAGTATCTTCTGCTGCTCTCTCACTTATTACCCGACGGTAGTTGGCGGATCATTACGAGACAACAGCCCATCCGAGGGTTCTCGTTCCAAACACTAAAACTCTTGGAGCAGGGTCTGGGGCCTACTTCTACGTTCTCTAATCTTTATGACGAACCTACAAGGACGGGGGCGGTCATGGATACAATGTCCATCACTCTTTACGTAACCCCACACTTGGTCAAGACTTCCCCCATCTTCCTTCAGCAGCTCATACCTTGCCCCTACGGACCGTCAACAGGCATTACGGACCCTCACAGAAAGCTCCTAGTGGTCTCTTCTGCTCATTTTTCTTCGCTCAAAACCTCCGATTCATCTTTGGACAGATTTCATTCACATGCAATAAAGAGTAAACTTATATAACATTATCACAACAAGGAATTTTGGACACATAAACTTAAGAACAAGTAATTAATAATACCGTGAAACCACGTATATCAACCACCCTCAACTTAATTTCGTTTTTTGTCCCTCAAGCCCACACTATGACTCATACAACAATCTTGTACAATAATATCAATGTTTATCCTTTTGCAATCATTTGGTATAAATCCCGCTTAATCTCTTCATATTTATGCTGCTACCACTATTTAGGCATTGCATTATGTGAAATCAGACATGAACCCAGCCTTCACCATGCACTAACACCTATCCTCTTCAATTTCTCATCGGGGGCTAATATTCCGATAATGCAACTATGTCCTTCACTTTAGAAACAAATTCTCTTTTCACACATTAATTTCAGTTTGAGTAAATGATTACTTTTTCAACCACTCACTCCCTCAGAACCAAATTCACAACTCATTCATACCTATTGCCATAAGCTTGCCCTATTTTCACTGCTTTAAGTTCTGTTAATCTATACAACCCTTAGGATTACGATGGGACTTTCTACTGTAACTATCCGCAGGGTCGAGTAGGGGAAATATATTTAGGAAATAAAACATAATACTTTAGTGACTTTTTGCTCTCCTTGACCTATCAGCTAAACATAAAAACCGTTTTCTATCATTTTATTTGCCCATTTCCCACATTCTTTATCACCTTGCTATTGTCCCTCTTTTCTTTTTTTCATTGTATAAGTGACTCTCTTCTTTTCTTGCTCGTATATATCTTGGTATATTTTTTTTTTATTTTTTTTACTTTTTATTTTCAACTAATTCTTAAATCCTTACTTTTGGTTCTTCTCGCTCTTTGTTCTTCAACCCCATTTTCCAGAGTATTCCTCATAATAGCCCACCCTCAAACTCATGGCTTTTGCATGAGTCAAAAGTACCCAATACCACAAGTTGGGTCGGGACTAAAGAGGTTTTGTTTACTACGTTATCCACCCTCAACTTATGATTTTGGCATAAGCTGAGGTGCACATGTCCAAGGCGGACCAGGGCCAACACATTATTCCGAAAAGATCAAGTTGGGGTGAGAAAGAAATGTCTAATTTAACTCAAATCTTGGATCAAAGAAGGATAAATTTCATTTTGGTTTATTTAGCAGGACTAACCAGCAAGTCTAAGCTTCAGTAACAAATAGTGGAACATTCAATATCTTCCTCACACGCACTTGACATCTCATCACGCTACCATATATCACTAGTTCGAATTTTAGACTATAGGGTCAGATGCAGTGTTGTACCTCTATTTCAGGCTTAGAGCCACACATTTAATCACTTACATGCCCTAGTCATGCATCATTTTCCATGTTATCAGGAGATCTTTAGCCATCCTGCTCCAGAAGTAAACTATGTACATAGATATAGACAGCCGGTTCAATGGAAAAAGTAATCAGTCTTTCGGGGAAAAGAACACAGGCAAGAAAACCCCGAAAGAGGATATGAATTGGGCCTACGTAGAACGTCACCCTAGCACTCACTACACTTTTTATTTACCCCACCGCCAGGAAAAAAATACATGCAATTGTCCCCAATGCATAAAAGAAACTGTAATACTAGAGTGGTAGGTGAAGCAAACCTGTGGCGCAAACGCCGACAATCAACACAATCTGGTGGGTCCGTTTCCCCGAAACCCACGTGCTCTATAATCTGGACATCCTCAGTGGTGTCCTCACACAACACATATTAGCATGCCTGTCCCGCTATCTCCCGTTCGGAAGCAGATGCCCATCCTCGAACTCCCCTGCTTCTCATCTGGCGCGCCTCCTCCCCCTCGCAAGCGAGGCTCTCCTCGCGCCTCCATCTATGGCCTCCGTCTTCCGTGTGCGCGCCTCATCCCCGTCCGACCCCCTAGCCTCTTGGCATGCTCTCGAGAGGGAGGTGGTGGAAGCTATGAGTGGCGAATAGGAACCGCTCAACACTGTGTCTTCATCAAGACTCGACAGAAGGGGCCTCTGACGTCCGGCACCCTAGCCTCTAAGATCGTAACAATTCTGCCCGAAGACCTGTCGCCCGCCTCCTGAAATGGTCGACACATCATCCCACCAGGAGCGGCCGGCTAGCACCCGCACTCAAAAACGTACAAGCGCTCTGTGAACTCAGCGATCTTCCACTCTGTATGCTGAACCATTTTCCACTCCAATCCCCAGCGCTCTTTCGCCTCGGTAATAGACCGTCTACTCCCCGGCTGCATATGATTCATAAGTGTAGCCATTTGTGGCCTATAATTTTTTTGGAACTAGCAAGCGGACCGAGAGCGGTAACGGGGTTGTGCGAGGAGGACTCGGGGCAAGTGCTTACTACCCCGGGATAGACCTCACCAGGGTAGTGTCAGTGGACGCCTCCTCGTAGCCTGGCGGGGTGGGGGTCTCTGTGGGCTAGCTCGTGTTGAGGGGGGGTGCGATTGCGCGAGTGTGGTCGTCGGTTGCGGTAAGTGGTTGTGGTGTGTGTGTGGTCGTGTCTGGTGTCGTTGTGTTGTGGGTGCGCGCGTTAGTTGGCTTGGGAAGGCCTAGCGTGCATGAGTCCGAAGATCAATAACGAAAAAGAGGGGGGGAAGGAAGAAAAGAAGTAAGATCGTGTCTAGAATCCAAGGGAGCAATACAAACGGTGTACCACAAGAGAGTGGTACCACTTGGGCGTTAATCGAAAAGGGGAACCGAAGAGATCCACAGTACTAAGTCTGTGTGAGGACAAAACGGAGGGAAAGAGAGACTATGTTCACGTAGGGGAAAAACCTAACAGAGAGAAAAGATCAGGCGGGGCAGGGGAAAGAACGTATAGAATAAAGAAATCGAGAAAATAAACAGGGATGGAGGAGAGAACCGACAAGGGGGAGAGAGAGAAAAAAAGAAAAAAAGTAATAGTATCCCTCTTGTGCGATTACTAACCAATGGTAAAACACCATACGCAAAAATCCACCCTCGACGACCCGGTCTCTGCAAGCTCACCCGGGAGCAGACTACTCGGCGCAGGAAAGCCCGAAAAAGTGGATTAACAAAAAGGAGGACACGAGGTACTGACTGGTGCAAAACAAATCGACTAATAGTTGCGAGTAAAAGGCAGGCGGACATATAGGCAGGAAGGCCAAACAAGAACTGTTCGTGCCATGAAATCGGTTGGCCTTCTTGATTGCCCCCTTATGATGGAGTGCTCGGTCACTGGGACAGTCGGGAAAGAGGGGGAGGAGAGGTAGCGGGGAGGTGAGGGGAGGGAGGGTAAACCCTCTCAGTTATCAACTTGACAAGGGCACAGCCCTCCACCTCTTGTGTGTCTCTCTCAATTTCTCTTGTCTCTCACAGCGATGGCTTTCGCGCAGGATATTGGACATCTTTAACCAGCTGCCATCGGTAGTCAAAACTCGCAAGTGGAGGGGGTTCCGATTAGCATCAACACCGTCACTTGTATATAAACCGGCAGATGGCAGGCAGATTTATATATCGACTGAACGCCCCGTACCAGACCGCTCCAGTGGGCATGTTTGGCGGGGCACCCGCCTATCAATCTGTGACGTAAGATTCGCTACGTAAGATGCATAGAACCCTCCGGGACCACTCTTCACTATAAAGTCCCAACGGACCGTGCTGACCATCCAACTCAATGTTTGTGGTGTTCAGAGATTAATGGATCTCAGTATCGTCGGGAAGACTCCCGTAAGGACCCCCCGCTCCGCTCCAATAATGAGTGTTCGAGTCCTAACTCCTTTGTTATTTAGGAACTTTGCTCGGAGTACTGAAATTGCCCATTGACAAAACACCACCGGTTGGGGGCTGGTCGTGACCGAGGTGAGAGCACGAGACTGGTTTAAGCGGGTGTGGATGTCAAACTGTCATCGCCTCATCAACGAGGCCGACGCTGCAGTAATAAGGTCGGTGGCGATTTTGCGGGAACCTCAGCAGACCGGAGCCTCCTCCGAGCCACGAAACTCTAATAGCCCACACGCTCCTTCCTTCATTGGTGGTGAACCGCATAGGTGTGCCGATCAGTTGTGTGCGCCTCCTCGTCAGACTGGAGGCAGTTGACTACGCCGATGCCACGTTTTTTGTGTGTGTCTCTGGCAGCACGTGCAACATGGGAGGGGGTGGCAGTGACTGGGGGCACGTACTCGGTCATCTATCATCAGAGCCAATAATCATGCGGACAGACGGGCGACAGACTTCGATCGCACGCGTGCATATACTCAATCTTGTTTAGCGATTGCCAGAGTACGGACAGTACCATGTCAGATCAATATTAGTACTAAGAAGTAGCAAACAATACAAATGAATACAAAAAAAATGAAATTAAATGACATTTCTATAGAACCGTGAAACAACGTGACCAGGTTGATGGTCCTTCTCATTACGATGGACCTTCCATGGGGTTCCTTCGTGTCTTACTTAACTATGTTTATATGGAGAACCCTGAAGAGAGTCTCTGACAAGTATGACGTTATGGTGCAGGACTGGATCGTCACAACATGGACAACGGTCCCGCGTACTTGTCCGTCAGAGGACACTTAAAAAAAAATGTGGGAGACCCTTAGAGAAGGGGTTCTCTGACCATCATAACGGTCCCCATGCAGGACGGACCGTCGTGGGTCTGACGGTCCTCGTACTTGTCCGTCTGAGAAACTTAAGAAAAAATGAGAGACCCCAGGTATAGGGCTCTGACAATTGACAGACGTTTGTGCAGGACGGACCCGTCGTGTGGATACAGTCCGTCGCATATGTCCGTTTGAGGAAACTTGCATAAAATAGGGCTGGGGGTGTTAGTGCTTTTTGAACGGACCCTCGATGTCCGTCTGGTTACGACGTCCTTCATCGGGTCACGTTCTGTAAATCAGGGTGGACAAACTGGGGTGCCCCATTCATCCTATGACCCAAATTGAATTTGTAGTGTTTGAACCTACCTTTGTCTAACCCCATACCTATTAACTAGCAATGCTAAAGCACCTATTTTCTTAGGGTTGTAAACCAACAATTTCTAAGTTTTAAACCTAGTTTAGACAGAATTTTATATACCAAATAAATGAACATATAGGAAAACTAGGCTAATACTAATTTGATAACTAAATTCAAGTATAATGAGTAAGAATTAGAGACCACATACCTTAGAATGGAAAAAAAACAGATTGGCAAAGTACTCTTGGTGGAATCAAGAAGAGACACCCACAGCAGCAACTAAGACTATTAGATGATGACTTTTAGGACTTTGGAATTTTTGGGAAAATGATTGAACATCGAGATGATTTTTGGAAGTTGAAAAGGGAGGAAATCGGAGGAAGAGTGAAGGAATGGGTGAAAGTTAGGGTTTAGGGTTTAATGTTTGAATTTGTTTTTTAAAACCCCCCCAATCGGGTCGGGTCGTTCGGGTACGCCTATTAATGACGGACGATTCCTCGACAGACTGGTCCCTTTCATGTGTGATGATCCTTCGTAGTACCGTCGTGTGGCCCTAGTTTTTGAAAATAACATAAAGACGATACCCTGACATTAGGATGCCTGCGACGGGGTCCGTCACAGTGGAAACGGTCCTGTCGTTGTATATACCCGTCAGTGATTGCTGCAGAGTGATTTTCTGCAGAATTTCCTGTGATGTGCCTTGCAAATTTCAAACCCATTAGTAGAAAATGCTACCATATACTAGAAAGAAAACATAAGTATTGGGTTGCCTTCCCAACAAGCGCCCTGATTTAAACTGTCGCGGCACGACTGAGGACACTTAATTACTCAGTCTTCATCAAGTGGTATGCCGCTAATCCATTTCTTCACCATGCAGTATGCCCAAATAGATTTTAATTCGTTCTCTATTCCCCTTAACACCTCAGTCCCTCCTTGTTTTTTTAACGTCACTGCTACCATGAGGGAATACTTGGGTGATCAGTAGGGCCAGTCCGTTTGGACTTTGAAGCTTGCCCCGGAAGAGCAAATGCAACCCAGGATCTGTCTAAAACACCAAATCCCCACTCCACACAAAACTCTTTGTTTTGGCACTTTTTATTTCATTCTCCTTCTTCATCTTTTCTTTGTGGGATATGACGGATAACCATTGGAGCTCACCACTACTCTGCTCATTGGTCCTACAACGTTGAAGGTCGCTTCTTCATTGTTCAACCGAAATTTCAATCTGCCCCTTTTCATATGAACTAAGGCTCTACCTATTGAAAAAGGAATGTCCTCCCCAAGAATAATAGGCTTTTCAAAATCGACTTCATCATCAGAAATACAAAATCCTGCCGAAATCTAATGACTCCACTTTGTACTAGCACTCATGAGTATCCCTCATCTAGGCCGTTTAATTGTTCGATCAACCATCCGTACCCATCGCAGTGGGTTTTTGGGGGTCACCCCACCCAACTTCTTGTAAATCAAAGGGTCATGAGTTTAAATGCTTGCCCCCCAGATCACATAATGCTTTTGCAAAATCTCAATGACCCGATTGTACAGGAATAGTGACAACACCCTGATCTCTTATCTTTTTGGACGATAGCTTCTTGTAGCATTTTTAAAGCACTACATGCTTCTTCTATCATCATCTTCGAAAGTGACCTATTCTTTCTTTTCTTTGTAACCACAGATCTTTTCCATAAACTTGGCATAACGGCATTTGTTCAAGAGCTTCTACCAAGGGACATTGATAGAAATTTGCTTCAGCATTGTTATAAAACCCGATATTTACCATCCCTCGTTCTTTTTCACTACGGGTGCCTCTGAGGGAAGGTGGTGTGTCTAGGCATGGGAATTAACCTGTCATAGAGATTTTTTGCATCGTTATAACCAGTGCTCTCTTCTGCTTTCAGACCACTACCTTTTATCACCTTTCAATCATCCTTTCTCAACCTTTTGCTCATTAGACTACACAGGTGGGTCAATGGTTGCTTACCAACCATTAAGTAGTGATTGCAATACATACAATGTTGCATCATTTTTCAGATTTTGGACAGTGTTGCTAGGAATAGTGCCCGGTGCCGTGTGTTTCAACCGTCCAGCTAATTGGCCATTTGCAACTTCGATTTGCTTAATGATATTGCATGTGGTATCGACTTTTTTTGCACATACTTGCTAAATCAACAACCTTACGTCTTTATATAATGTGCTATTCACTAGCACGAACCTCCCTCATGTACTGTTTGTGCAACATATCCTCATCAACTGCACCCTACGGATCTCCACCTCCCTAGAGTAACTTCAAAGATTTTGAGGAGGGACATAGGAGCCCCATTCCCTATCATTTAATGTTACGTAGTTACCCCTTTTGAAGGTGGTTTGTCGCGTTGTAGTTTTCTATCTCGTACCATAATTACCCCTCAAACGGTTTTGTATTTTATCATATATCCGACCTTGGTGTCACATAATGACCTTGGCGTCCAATTATCCTAATTTGAAGCCTTGCCAGCCTCTGTCGAAAACCCCCCGTTTTTTCTCGTTTACTCCATATGAGTCCTCCGCTAATAGTATTCATCATTAGGAGGTGGTGGTTTAGGCAAGTATTCGTTAAACTTCATTATCTTATCTGAACCCCCAGTGGATATGTTTTAAGTAATCCAACCCAAGCTCAGTTCTTATCTGAGCCATTCTTCACGAATTCTCATCTGGGCTGGGTTGTGAGTGGACTTTACTGCGACGGTAGTTCTCCCGGTAATTTGACTTCCTAGTACTCAAAGCTTTATTATTCTGGGCGATTTTCCTCTAATTTTTTTCCAGCAATCTAGCATAAGGACACTCGTGTACGCTCAAACTTACTTCTTAAATAAAATAAAGTGTCGCGTCAAGTAAATAACCCAACTAGTGAGGTTGGGATGTTCCCACTAGGAAAAGAATTCTAGACTTAACTTCAACGTGTTCTTGACTAATTGTGTCGGTTGGAATGACTTCTTTTTAGAAGTGAAAAAAATACAAAAGGGGGTTTGTATTTCAATGAGTAAAAAATAACTACGAATTTGAAAGAGACACTTAACAGTTTTTTGAAAGTTGGAATTTTAATCATTAACATCAAGTACTGGATTTACGTGTTTCCCCACAGGTTCATAACTTGATATTCTAACTATAACAATTCTTTCCCTAGTAATCTCTTCCATGCAAGTGATCGGTTATGTATTTTTCTAAATCTCTTGGGGTTCCGGCATCTAGAAAAGCGCACTCCGCACCAATTGGTCCGGCTACGGGTGTTTGCTTTCCTAACCCTTATCTTTTACCTCACATTAAGCATCCGTAATTCGATATTTGACTAAGTTATTACCGTCGTACCATCAATACTAGGCCTATTAGAAGTAATCACTAAATTTAAATGTTAAACATTACCTTTTTTCCTATTATCTACCTCCTTGGTCGGCAAGTAGCATTAAGGCGTTCTAAAACGGTGGATCATCCGTTTTAAAGACTTCTAAACGAAAGAATTATTAATACATGCAAGACACTATTCTAAATGTTATTTTACTAGGGTTTTTATCCTCATTATTTGCCTATGGTTCCCCACAACCCTAGTTATGGAGTTTAGTTACTCATAGCCATAAACACATATTCAAATATATTAAATAAGAATCATGTACTTACTTAATGAGAAAGAATAAAATCTAAAAGTTGCTTGATTAATCCCCAAAATCACTTGCAATCAATGTTAATGTCCGAAATTCCTCACACTAATACAAAGAGCTCCTAATTAGATGTCTAACTATCTGGTGTCTAACTAAAAAACGAGGTTTTTTTGAACTATTGAATATAGAATAAAAACCAATTGACACAAGAATTCTAATTGCTGGAAATCACCAAAAACGCGGCTGGGTCGACGACCACGCGACGGGCCGTCGTAGTCACAACGGCCCGTCGTGGACTCCTCTCCCCATACTTTGGTGTTAATTTCTTCTGCTGCTCTTCTTCATTCCCCTCGACGCAAGTAGACGGACCGTCATAGGCCACAACGGTCCGTCGAGGGTCTTCGTTCCCAAATACTTCAACTCTCGGAATCCTGGGTAAACTCTCTCCTGGGATCATCTCTGAACTTCACGACGAACCTGCAGAACGAACCGTCATGCCAGTGACGAACCGTCACAAGCTTCGTAATCCCACACTTTGGTCATACTTCCCATCTTCCTTCAGTCAGTTGCACTAACGCTGCCCCACCTACGGACCGTCACAGGCACGACGGACCGTCAGAAGCTCCGTAGGTGGTCTCTTCTGCATTTTTTTCGCCTCAAAATCTCCGCATTCAGCTTTGGATAGATTTCCTGCAAAACAAAGAGAAACTTATAATCAAAGTAGAAACAAAAAGGCTTTTGGACACACTAAACTTAAGGAAAAAAGTATTAAGTATACCTGAAACCACGGTAATATCACTACCCTCAACTTAATTCGTTGTTTGTCCTCAAGCGACGCACTATGACCACTACACAATCCTTTGTACAATATTAATCCATGTGTACATCCTTGCAATCTTTGGGGCTATCACCCGATTAATCTCATCAAATGTATCATGCTATCACTATGAGCTTGAAATTTTTTTTTTGGTGGATCAGAACATGACACAGCTCACCATGCATTAACAAACACCTTCCTCTTCAATTTCTCTCCGAGCTGCTAACAATTATGGATTGTGCCAACTTAATGTCCTCGCTTTAGAACACAATCCTCATTTTTCACACATGATTCAGTTTGAGTATAAAAGATTACATTTCAACACTGCTCTTCGAACAAAGTCACACTCATTCATACCTATTGCCATAAGCTTGCCCTTAATTTACACTGCCCTTAAGTTCGCTATAACAACCCTTAGGATTCACGAGAGGACTTTTTTAAGCTTGTAACTAGGCTCAGGTCAGGTAGGGTACATTTTAGGTTTACTTTAGTGACTTTTTGCCCTCCTTGACAGTATCGGCTAAGCCTTCCCCTTTTCTATCATTTTTATCCTCTCGCCCAGTTTTCTCTACTCTATCCCTTTGGTCAATTTTCTTCTTTCTTTTCATTTGGTTTACGTGACTCTCTTCTTTTCTTGTTTTTGTAAAGTCTTGTATAATTTTTCTTATTCTTTTGCTTTTCTTTCAACTAATTTTGAGCACTTTACTTTTGTTCTCTCTCTCTTTTGTTCTTTTAACCCCACATTTCCAGGTATTCCCTCATAATAGCAACCCTCAACTCATGGTTTTGCCATGAGTCAAGGTAACAATACCACCCAAAGTTGGGTCAAGGGCCAACAAGGGTGGTTTACACTGCATTAGCCACCCTCAACTTATGCTTTTGCATAAGCTGAGGTTTGCACATGTCCAAGGAGGGAACAGGGCCAAGACAATTATTTCCCCGAAATATCAGTTTAGGGTGAAAAAAAAAAAGTCTAATTTTAAGCTCAGATTTATTTGGATCAAGAGGATAGAATTTTAATTTGGTTTCTTTTATTGTAGGCAGAAATGGGCCTTTGTTTGACAAAAAGGGCCCTATGATCCTTATTCCTAATTTTCTATTAAAGCTTACTTTCAGCAGGACAACCAGCAAGTTCTAGCTAAGTACCAATAGTGGACCTATCCACATTCTCCTCACACTCACTTTACACTCTTTCACTATACCAGATTGTCCATACACCTAGTCGAATTTAGACTTTAGGGAAGCAAATGGTGGGTAACTCTATTTCATGCTTATGGTTCACACAATGATCATTTACTATGCCTAGTCATCATTTTTTCCAGTTTATCAGAATATCAATTTTAAGCCATCACGCTCTAGAATTAAACTATTACAAAGTAAAAACGGACGGTTTCAACAGAAAAAGTAATCAGTCTTTTGGGGAAAAGAAACACAAGGCAAGAAAACCCCAAGAGGATAGTGAATTGGGTTTTATCAACTTCAACCTAACACTCACTATCCATCTCAACCCCACCCCCACAAAAAAGCATGCTATTAGTCCCAATGCCATAAAAATGTAATGACTAGAGTGGTAGGTTGAAGCAAACTTTGGCGCAAGCCACCGATCACAAGAAGGTGGGTTCGGTTCCCCGAAGCCACGTCCGCTGCAATCTGGACACCCTCCATTGGAAAATGTCCTCAGCCCTCATCAACAGCCGCAAACCATGAGTAGTGCCGCCAACGATATCTACATTGCGGGAGTTAGACGGCCCCAGCCGCTAACTCTGACGCTCTTCATCTGGTGCGCCGCCTCGTCATCAAGTGAGCTCTCCGCGCAGCCCCTCTAATTTCTCTTTCGGCTCTCCTTCTTCCTTGCTTCGTGCCTTCATCCTCTCTGCTCGACCCTCGCCGCTTGGCACTCTCTCGAGGGGGATGGTGGTGGAATGTCTAGAGTAGTAAAACAGGGCCGCTAGCACGGTACCTCAGCAGGCTCGCAGAAGGGGCCTCAGACTCCGGCACCCTTGCCTCTAGGATCGTGTCGATGTTGCACGAAGATTGTACTACGCAACCTGAAGAGTCGACACATCACCGGGAGGGGATGGTCGGGCTAACACTTCAACTTAAATGCGTCCAGACGCTAGTTGACCTCAAGCAATCTTCCGCTCTGTAAACTGCTGCATCTTCCTCTTAGACGGGTGTTCAGACTCTGTTAATCGACTTCTGCATCCACGGGATGATTGGTGCAGAAGGGTGGCCATTTGTACCTTAGTTTTGGACCCTAGCACAGGGGACCAGTAACGGTAGAGGGGCTGTGCGAGAGGAGCTCGGGGTGGCTAATACCCGGGATAGAATCGACCGAGGGGTACGGTAGTGTCAGTGGATGCTGTGTCGCTGTGCGGTCCTGGGCTACCGTGATCTGCAAGATCATCAGCAAGTGGTGGCAGCTCTGGACGGGGCCCTCTACGTGGGGCAAACTCAAATTGCTCGTCTCTAATGAGGCCGAGTCAACGGTACCCTGCGGGGTCTTCAACTGATTATGTGCCAATGGCATACCTGCGGACTTGCAAAGGTCAAAGATCATGCACGGAAAAGGGGTAGGTGGTGGTGACCTTGAATGCCCTATCGTGCATGACTGCATGGAGAAGCCATGCAAAGTCGACCTCGAACCCAGCTATCATCGCCGCCCACCAACACTGCGCGATCCCAGGTGTAACGATGGTTGTCAGCAGCTGTGAGGGGGAGAGGCAGTGACGGACAAGCAGCCACAAGAACATTGTTGTGAATGTAGGCTGGCCTTCTTGATGGCCCCCTTCGGCTAGTGACCCCAATCGGCACCCTCCATCTACTGACGGTGCAGGGCCTCCACCTCTAAGTGGTCTCTCCAGTGCCGGCTCGCGCAAGAACTGTCCATCCTTACTATCTGCAGCGTTAGTCAAACTCGGCAGTGATGGGGGTCGGGTAGCATCTGCACCTCGCCGTATAGAAACCGGCGGATTGCTGGCGGGAAATGTCGACGCACGCCCGCGACGAACCTGCTCCAGTGGGCTTGTTTAGCGGGAGTAGCCCGCCTATCGATTGTGATCGAAGAGTCGCTACGTAGGATACGTAGAACTCTCGGACCATCTCCTCGCTGTATCGCCCAACGGATGTGCTTTCCACTCCAACGATGCCTGGTGAAGAGATTGTGGATCTCAGGCATCGTGGGAAGGTCCCGTAAAGTACCCGATGCTCCAAGGTGAGTGTTCGAGTCATCACTCCTTTATCGTTAAGGAACTTGGCGTCGGAGTAAGTTAACTGAAAATGGGCGTCGACACACCACCGGTTTGGCTGGTCAGCGGCTGGTGGTGGGGACCTGAAATGGTGCGCCGGATGTAGATCTGAAACTGTCAGCCTCATCAGACGAGGCCGAGCTCTGCAGCAGTGGGGGTGCGGGAACCTCTGCAGAGCCAGAAGCTCTGGACCATGATACTCCTAAGGAGCCAGACGCTCTTCCTCATTGAGGGACCGACCAGAGGGGTGTGCGCCGTCAGTGTGCGCTCCTCATCAGACTGGGAGGCACTGACTACGCCGGACGCCACGTCTCGGTGTAGCCTTAGGGGGCCATGCAGCACAGGGGGGCGGAAGTGCCTGGGGGCACGTAATCAGGGTCACGCTCATCATCAGAGCCGATGACTATGCGGGCAGACGGAGCGACAGACTTAGATCGCCCGCGTGCTTAGGTCGGTCTTGCTTGGGTGCCCTAGTAGATAATACCTGTAAAGGATCAATATTAGTATGAGTAGTGGTAAACAAAACAGGCAAGCTCATACGACATAAAACTTTGAAATAAGTGGTTAGTAATATTTGAAACTTATCACACGACATGTCAGATGAAGCGCTCGTCGTGGCTAAGACGGACCGTCATGAGGTCGCGTCGTGTTTGTAACTTAGTCTATGTAATATAAAAGAACCCAAGGAGGGGTCTCTGACTATCATGACGGTTCGAGCAGACGGACCGTCGTGGGTATGACGGTCCGTCGTAAGTGTCGTAGTAGGACCTTAGAAAATGTTGGGAGACCCTTGCGAGGGGTCTCTAAACCATCATGACGGTCGAGGACGGACCGTCGTGGGTATGACGGTCGTCGTAGGACAACTTAGAAATTTTGAGAGACCTTAGCAGAGGGGTCTCTGACCATCATGACGGTGTGCAGGACGGACGTCGTGGTATGACGGTCGTCAAATGTCTCGTTGGGACAGGGTGCTAGGGATTTTGAAACGGACCTACGAGGGTGCAGCGTGTGTGCGATGGTCCATCATCGGGGTCTCGTTCTGAATAGCAGTGATAGAACTGGGGGTACCCAATGCATCCCCGATGAACCCACATGGTCTTGTAGTGTTGTGGACCTATATGTGTCTATCCCAACTACCTAGGGAACTAACAATGCAAAAGCACCTATGTCTAGGGTGGTAAACATGGTAATTTCGAACATTTGTAACCTAGGGAAGGAAGAATCGTATAAAGTAAACAAAATACTATGAGGAACTAAGCTTAATACTAACTAGTAACAAAAAATGCAAGATAAATGAGTATAAATTAGAAACACATACCGTAGAAATGGAGAAAAACAGATGCAAAGGTACTCGGTGGCAAGGTAGACACCTACAGCAGCAGCTCCGACTAGTAGATGATAATGTTAAGGCTTTGGAGAATTGTGGGGGCAATGTCAGTGGGGGGGAATGTGGAAGTTGAAAGAGGGGGAGATGAGAGGAATAAGGAAGTAATGGGGTGAAATATGGAGAGGGTGGGGGAGTATAAACGGTCAGAATTTTGAAAAGGGTCAGCGGGTCAGGTCGGGTAGAACTCATTAATCGTGCGACGGTTCCCCGACGACGGTCCATCGCAGTTGTGACGACCCGTCGTAGGTTCCGTCGTGGTGGCCTAATTTCAAAATAGAGAAAAACGTACCTGGACGACGGATGCATACGATATCCGTCGCATTCGTAACGCGTTCGTCGATATATCCGTCAGTGACTGCTGACAGGATAATTTTTGAGAGAATTTTCTGGTGATGTGACTGCAAATTCAAAACCATAATAAAAAATGCTACAATACATAAAAAAAACCGATAAGAATTGGGTGCCTCCCAACAAGACGCCTGATTAATGTCGCGGGCACGACTGGGGACACTTGGTACCAGACTTCATCAAGATTGTTTGCCTCTATTACTTTATTCCCCGATGCTTTTAGCCAAAAATAGAGTTTTATTCTATCTCTATTCTCTTAAACCGCACTCCCTCCTTGGATTTTAACTCAACTGTCAATGAGGGAATACTGGGTAATCAAATAAGGGCTGTCCATTTGGACTTGAGCTTGCCCGGAAGACAAGGCACCCCAGAATTGTCTACAAGCACCAAATCCCCAAACCATAAAATAACTTTGTTTGCATTTTTTGTTCAGTCTCCTTCATCATCTTTTCTTTGTGGGCTATGGAAGATACCGATTGGAGTCACCACTCTGCCCATGGTCTACAAATGTTGAAGGTCGCTTCTGTCATTATTTCAGGGAAAGTCATTGTCCCTTCTCATATCAACTAAGGCTTACCTGTAGCAAGGAATGGCTCCCAAGAAAGATGAATGATTCCACTTTACTAGCACATCATGGAGATCCCTATAGGACTTTCACTGTCCGATCGGCCATCAGTAGCCGCATCGAAGTGGGTTTTGGATCCCCCAAACCCAACTTCTTGTAAATTGAGAGGGGCATGAGATTTTATGCTTGCCCCCAGATCACATAATGTTTCGCAAAAGTAATGACCCAACTGTACAAGGAATAGTAAACGCACCCGGATCTTCTCTTTTGTACGAGGGATCTTGTAGCAATAGCACTACAATGATGTAGTCTATCATCATTCTCGGAGGTGACCGATCTTTCTTGGTGACCAGATCTTTCATAAATTAGCATAACGGGCATTTGTTCTAGAGCTTCTACCAAAGGAATGTTGATAGAAAGTTGTTTAACATTGCTATAAAACGCCGGTATTACCATCCTCGGTTTTTTCCACTAATCTCTGAGGGAAAGGTGGTGGTGGCCTAGGCATGGGAATTATCTTGATAGATACTTCTGTATCTTTTCCATTATTCCTCTGCTTCCCCATACCCTTTACATACATTATCATTATCCTTTCTCACATTTTCCTCAGTAGATGGTATAGGTGGGTAAATGGTTTGCCTACCACCCCGAGTAGTGATTGCATACAGTGCGCATAATTCTTTGGATTTGGACAGTGTTGCTGGAAGAGTGCCCGGTTGCCGTGTGTTCACTGTCGCAGATAATTGGGCCACTTGCAATTCGATCTGCTTAATCGAAATTGCATGTGTATCAACTTTTTGCCCAACACTAGCTAGATCACACCTTACTCTTTAATGTGCTCATCACTAGCATCGAACCTCCTCATCATTTTGTGTGCAACATATCCTCAACTCGCGCCATACTATCTCCACCATCCCTAGGAGTAACTTCACGATTTTGAGGAGGGATATAGGGACCATTCTGTCATTTCTATTAGCGTAGTTACCCTGTTAAAGGTGTTGTCGCGGTTGTAGTTTCCATCTCGGACATAATGACCCTCACAGTTGTAGTTACCGTATGTTCCGACCTTGGTTCCTTGACCTTGGCGCCAATTATCCTGATTTGAGCCTTGGACGCTTGGTCGGAAACCCCCATTGTTCATTGACTGCAGGAATCCTCTCATAGTAACATTCACCGTTAGGGGGTGGTGGTTTAGCTAAGTGTTGACTGCCTTAATTTTTTCTACACCCCCAGTGACATGTTTCAGTACCAACCCAAGCTCAGTTCTCATCTGAGCCATTTCTTCACGATTCTCATATGTGGTTGGGTTGTGAGTGGACTATACTGCGAGGTGTTTTCCCCTGGATCAGACTTCCTAGTACTCCAAGCTTGTTTATTCCGGGAGATTTTTTTAATTTTTCAGCGATCTCAGCAAGGACATTCTCCATAAGATCCACCTGCTATAGTGTCCAATACCGCTTTGTTGTTATCGTCCTGTCCCCGATAGAAGTATTCTTCAGTGACTATCATCTATACGGTGATTTGGAACACTTCTCAAAATGAGGTGAATCTATCCCAAGAACTACTAACTGACTCTCCTGGTAGTGCCACAGTTATTCACTCTGTCTTTGTGGTTTAGTTTCTTGGAGACCGGGATAGTAGCGTGCTAAGAAGACATCCCTTAGTTTTCCAAGTAAGATGGCGTTGTATGGGAGCTCAGTGAACCAAATAGAAGCCTCTGTGCAGTGAGAGAGGAAACACTCTGAGCCCTATTACATCTAGATCCAAATCAGGCCTCCCCACACAACTTTTACACATGCCCTTACCTTAGCTATATGGGCATGTGGATCCTCAAAAGGTAGCCCTGAAAACAACTTTGCAGCGAGCATTTGCATCAGACTACTAGTTACCACAAAGTGTGGCCTGTGGGTAGAGGAGGCAAAACCAGTGGCCCATCTGAATCTGCTATGTTTATCATAGCCTCTGTAGTATGCTTGGGGCCGTGGAGCGGGATTCTGTCCCCTCTGTTGATGTTCACCGGAGCATCGGGTAACATCTGACCATGAACATCAACCGGAGCTGGGATGTTTTGGTTCGGATCCTCATCTTTATTCCCAAATTACGATTCATATTTCGCAGTGTACGCTCTAACTCATGATCGTAGGGAAACAATGGTTCTCTTCTCCGTGTATTTGGCATACAAGGAGGATAGTTCTGAAAAGAAATCAAAAACATTAAAACAAAGTAAAATCAAGAAAATATCAACTAAACTTATTAATAGTTCAAGTTAATCTAAAAGCTAAGTTCCCCGGCAGCAGCGCCAAAATTTGATACGCTCAAACTTACTTCTTAAATAAGAAGTAAAGCGGTCGCGTCAAGTAAATAACCCAACTAGTGAGGTTGGGATCGTTCCCAAGAGGAAAATAGTCTAGACTTAACTTCAACTTGTTATTACTATTGTTCGGTTGATGACTTCTTTAGAAAGTAAAAACATAAAAAGGGGGGTTGTATTCCTAATGAGTAAAAAATAACTAACGAAATTGAAAGAGACACCTAACAGTTTTGAAAGTGTGGATTTTAATCAATTAATCAAAGTAACTAGGGTTTACGTGTTCCCACAGGTTCATAACTTGATAATTCTAAAATACAACAATTCTTTCCTAGTATCTTGCATGCAAAGTGATAAGTTATGTATTTCTAAATCCTTGGTCCGCATCTAGAAAATCTCACTCCGTACCTTGGTCTGGCTACGTGTGTTGCTTCATACCCTTATCTTACCTCATATTAAGCATCGTATTCGATATTTGACTAAGTTATTACCTCGTACCAATCAATACTAGCCTATAGATAGTATACACAAATCTATGTTAATAATCTTTTTCCATTATCTACCTCCTTGGTCCGGCAAGTGCATTAAGGTGAGTTCTAACGTTGATCATCGTTAAAAAGACTTCTAAGCGAAAGAATTATTAATCATGCAAGACACTATTCTGAATTTATTTTAGCTAGGGTTTATCTCATTATTTGCCTATGGTTCCCACAACCCTAGTTATGGAGTTTAGTTACTCATAGCCATAAAACACAATATTCAAATATATTTAAAAGGATTCATGTACTTACTTCAATGAGAAAGAATAAAATCCAAAAGGTTGCTTGATTAATCACCAAAAATCAATTGCAATCAATGTTAATCCGAAAGTCTAACACTAATACAAAGAGTCTCATAATATGATGTCTAACTATCTGGTGTCTAAACTCAAAAACGAGGTTTTTTGAACTATTTATATAAAAATAAAAACCTAATTACACAAGAATTCTAATTGCTGGAAGATCTGCCAAAACGCGGCGGGTCACGGACCACGCGAGGACCGTCGTAGTCACAACGGACCGTCGGACTCCGTCGTCCCATACTTGGTGTAATTCTTCTGCTGCTTTCTTCATTCCCCTCGACGGCAAGTATGCGGACCGTCATAGGCACAACGGTCCGTCAAGGGTCTTCGTTCCAAATACTTCAACCTTCGGAATCTGGGTATCTGGGATCAATTTCTGAACTTCACGCAGAACGTGCAGAATGAACCGTCATAGCCATGACGAACCGTCACAGCTTCGTAATCCCACACTTGGTCGACTTCCCCATCTTCCTCCTGCAGCCTGCATACGCGCCACCTACAGACTGTCACAGGCACGACGGACCGTCATAAGCTCCGTAGGTGGTCTCTTCTGCATTTTTTCGCTCAAAATCTCCGCATTCAGCTTTGGACAGATTTCCTGCAAAACAAAGAGAAACTTATATCAAAATTAGAACAAAAAGTCTTTAGGACACACTAAACTTAAGGAAAAAGTATTAATTATACCGTGAAACCACGGTATATCACACTCCCCATAAGATCCACCTGTTATAGTGTCCAACACCGCTTTATTATTATCATCATGTCCCCGATAGAAGTATTCCTTCAGTGACTTGTCATCTATACGGTGATTTGGGACGCTTCTCAAAAACAAGGTGAATCTATCCCAAGAACTACTAACTGACTCTCCTGGTAGTGCCACAAAGTTGTTCACTCTGTCTTTGTGGTTTAGTTTCTTGGAGACCGGATAGTAGCGTGCTAAGAAAACATCCCTTAGTTGGTTCCAAGAGAAAATTGAGTTGTAAGGGATCTCAGTGAACTATATAGCAGCCTCTCCCGTCAGTGAGAGAGGAAACACTCTAAGCGCTATTACATCCAAGTCCAAGTCAGGCCTCCCTACACAGCTTTTACACACTGCCCTTACCTTAGCTATATGAGCATGTGGATCCTCATAAGGTAGCCCTGAAAACAAACCTCTGGCAGTGAGCATTTGCATCAGGCTACTAGTTACCACGAAGGTGTGTCCTGGTGGTAGAGGAGGCAAGACAAGTGGCCCATCGGAGTCGGCCTGGTGGAGTGAGATTTTGTCCCCTCTGTTGGTGTTCACCCGGAGCATCAGGTAACAACTGACCATGAACATCAACCAGAGCTGGGATGTTATGGTTTGGATCATCATCATTTATTCCCAAGTTTCTATTCATATTGTGTAGTGTACGCTCTAATTCGTGATCGTAGGGAGACAAGGGTTCTCTTCCTCTCCGTGTATTTGGCATACAAGGAAGATGGTTCTACAAGAATCAAAAACAATAAAACAAAGTAAAATCAAGAAAATATCAACTAAAATATAGTAATAAGTTTAAGTTAATCTAAAAGCTACTTTCCCTGGGAGCGTCACCAAAATTTGATACGCTCAAACTTACTTTTCAAATAAGAAGTAAAGCGGTCGTGTCAAGTAAATAACCCAAATAGTGAGGTTGGGATCATTCCCACGAGTAAATAGTTTAGACTTAACTTCAATCTATTACTATTATTGTTCAGTCAATTACTTCCTTGGAAGGCATTAAATGATAAAAAAAAAAAAAGGGGGGGGGGGGGGGGGGTTTCTGGGTTTCTATCTAAATAAATAAAAATAACTAGCGGAATAAAAGGAGGACAAATAACAGCTTTGATGTTGGAGTTTATTCAATTAATCAAAGTACTAGGGTTTACGTGTTTCCCCACAGGTTCATAAAACTCGATAAGTCGACTATAACAAAAAAATTTCTATCCTAGTATTCTTGATGCAAAGTGATAAGTTATGTATTTCTAAATCCTTGGTCCAGCATCTAGAAAATGTCACTTGTTGACACCCAATTTTGACCGACCTATGACCATTTTAGGAATACTATTCGATTAAATATGTATTTTAAATTTTAGAATTTTTTTAGTCGACTTTGTTTGAAAATTATATATTATAGTATGTTCTACTATCGTAAATATTATTAAAATATTTTAAAATTATTAATGAATTCCAAATGTTTTAAAAATTTAAATGATTTTCGATTATATAAAAAAAATATTTTAATATATGTAGTATTTTAATTAAATAGTAATTCCTAAATTTTCCTCCATGATCATTTAAATTCTAGCCTATGCTATTCTATTTTCTTCCAATTCTAGCCACTCCACTTCAAATTTTATGCCAATTATAGCCACTCTTTCATTTCAATTCTAGCCATTTCAATTGCATTTTTAGCCATCCCAATCCTCCAACCAAATTGATTTTAATTTTTCATCTTTTCATCTCATCCATCCATCTTTAAAATAAATTCTAGATCGAATCCAGCCCTTCATCTCGATTACATTCAATGGTCCATATTTTAATCACACCTATTCTAACTAAAGAAAGCTCTAATTTAAAAAAAATTTATCCTTCTCCCTCCCTATGGCAGCCGCTACTCTCTCTCTCTCTTCTCCAGCGCCGCTCCTCTTTGTCATTCTTCTTTTTTCGGCCGGCAGAGGCCATCAGCCAGAGGTGCAACGCCCCGTTGTCGCCACCATCTCCAGCCGCTCCCTTCCCGTCCTGCTCCCTCTCCACGCCTGCCATCTTTTTTTCTTCCTCTACATTACCTCTTTCCTTCTCTCCTCTTCTCCTCCTACGACGAAGACAGGCGACCAGTTGGCAGATCGGGAAGTGAGCGTGGCCACCTCTCTCCCTTTCTCTTCTCTCCCTGTCCCCCTTCATCCCTCTTTCTCTCCTCTTATCCTCTATCCCTCCGTCTATTATTTTCCCTCCCTTCCCATTTTATCATCTTTTGCAAGGACAACCAGCATCAGTATCTCGACGATACAGCAGCAGCAGCAGACTAGAAGCAGCAGCTGCACGGAAACATCAAGCAGTTCGGCGATCGGCAACACTTTGAACCACCAGAAGCCACCGGCAAAACCCATCAGCAGCAGCACCGGCGAAACCCATCAACAGCAGCCCCACTAGCCATCTCCGACCAGGAGTTTCCCAATGAGCAAGTAGTGTAACGGAGCTTGTTTGGACATCGATATTTGGGTTGGTCTGAAAAAATGGATTCCGAACGATCCGTTTGGTTAGTTTTCTTATTTAAATTTTCAATGCTCAGTTCATATATGATGAAAGGAACTTGATTCCTATATGTTTGTGTCACATGATTCATTGGGATTTTCTGATTTTTGACTCATTTTTAGTTTATTATGTGCGTTTAGAACTCTGTCCATAAACTTCAATTTCGAATTGTATGTGGGAATATGCTTGCGTCCTTGTTGAATAGGTCCTAACATTGATAAGCAACTATGAAGAAGCTGATACGTAATTAATTCCCACAATTCTTGTAGTCCTGATGTGAGTATTTCTTGCTAAACTTTATTAATTTTGTTTTATGGATTGGTCAAATAATTGATTAAACATGTTTTCATTGTTGATTGGTAATATTGCCAATACATTTGCTTATGTGATAGAACCGATATTTTTTATTATGTCCTTAATATGAACTTGGTCCAATTGTTTTACCTGCTCCATATATGAGGAATTACATAGTTGAATAGAAATATGGATTATTACAGCTCATATATTTGGAGTAATACTGTCTTTCCTTTGCTTGATATCCCCTCATTTTTATTTTTATTTTTGTATATGGTTAAAATTCTCATTGGTTTGAATAATTATTTGATTGATTTAGCTATTAGTTAAATAAGGAAAATATTACTCTTCTTATTTTCTTACTTGTTTATTTTTGGGTAATGAATTTTAAAAATTCTAATTGGGGATCTTCTTTAGTTAAGGAAAATATAATACTCTTCCTAATATATTCTTTTGCTTATATTTAGTAAAAATAATAATTTTCTGATTTTGGCTCTCTTTTTCAATAAGGAAAACAGTATATTTAATTGATTCCTTTATAATATTTATTTTTCATATTTGTTCCCCCTCTTCTACTATATAAGAGACCCCTTTGCATCCTTTTAACACACTCATCTTTCATAACAAGTTCTCTCATGAACTCATAAACACATTCACTCTCAATTACAAGTTATCTCATCACTCCTCACTCTCTCATTGCTCTCTTGCTACTCCGGTAAACATTCAAAGTGTTTCTTATTCGTATTTTGCTACTTTGTTAGAGTAAAAGATTGAATCAATTTGTTTTGCTTAACGGGTTAGAATCGTAACATTTACATATCTTTACTTCAACACATTTGTGTAAGCTATTGTTTGTTCTTTTTCGATATGTAAGTTGTTACACAATTGCATATTGTCTCACCTGACTAATTAAAGGTGATTAATTGGTAGTTATTTGATTGCTTTGACATGTTTCAAAATGAAGGTCAAGTTGAAGATTAACATGAAGAAAGATTTATTGCTTATTGAATCTATATTTTTTCTTTCTTTCTTATTTTATTTTTATTCGAATATTTGTAATATTGTAACTCTAAAGATCAATATATATAAATTTATTTGGGGATTCGTAATAGGGGGGAGAGGGGATTTACATGCCTACTTGTTCATTGTGGTAATTTTTAGATTCATGCTTATAGGTTTGTCTTTACACCTAGAATTCTGTGAGGTGTTATAATCTAACCAATTTCAATTTGTTGACGCTTATGTTAATAAGTCTTGAAAAAATAATAGCTAGATTCCTTTAATTTTTGAATGTTAAAACAAATCATAATAATTTAGTAGGTGATTAGGTGGTTATAACTTTTCAGCCATTGTCTTGTCATGTAGGGAAACCATGCCTAGGATTAATTGTTCATTCATTTACAAAATCTGCATATATGTGTTACTCTTTTTTAAAAAAAAACCTAGAAATCAGGTCTATAGGCTTGGAAATAACTTTTAGCATTGTCCATAATAAAAAAAATTGTTGTGCATATTTTGTGTCCCCACTTCCCTTAAAATTAGTTAATAGTATTTAATTAGTAATCCTAGTTGTCTTCTTGAAGATGTCCCGCATCATGATTGCAATCTGTTTTTTTTAATAATGTACTAAATTAGAAATCATTTCAGCATTTAATAAATTGACTTGGGCTTTTAAAATAGATTTCATATCAAAACCTTTGCAACATAATTTCGTAAAAGTCATATTCATCTCTTTAAAAACTTTGATTGATTATGGACATTGTTCTATTTTTGAAAATACATTATAAGCACATTCTCCTAACCTATCGGTGAGTGGAAATGTTCAAAAGGAACTACGAGGTCGAGTTCCATTTTAAACCGACGCGCCCCGGAATTACTACCCATGATTTCAAAAGGAATATATGTATTATGTGCAATATTTATGTGGCCTTACATGTAAATTAATCTTTGAAATCGTTTAACAAAAAAACGTAAACTATTTTTAGACGACCTCAAATCCAAATTGTTTCTATGGTGGAGGAGCGGATCAACAATATCGTCGAATCATACCTTATAGAGAAACAAACATTTTTTTTAAATAAATTCCTACTCAAAATTTTCAATTTTTCAAACGTCTTTCGCTACATATAAGTGATTAATATTTACAAATTTTATTTATAACTTAGTCTCATATGCTTAAATAAAAAGAAAACAAAAAAAAAAAACTTTTGGGGGACATTTTTGCTTTATTTATTGCTATCCACCTAGCCTTGGCATGCTCGAATAATGAAAAATAATAAAAATAGTATTAAGTGTTTTCTATATTTAGAAAGATTAAATAAATAATAAATAAAGTGACTTTTTATTGCTAATTTAAACCCCCACATAGATTGCATGAGATCGGTCGGGACCCACACTTGTGGACCTCGAGGGATGCCTAAACCTTCCCCGAGGTTAATTGAACCCTACCTAATCTCTGGACCCGTTGACCTTAGTTAGAACTTATGTTGGATTAGATAGGTTGGCACTAACGCGCCTTACTTCGTAGGTGGCGACTCCAAACTCGAAATCCCGCAAACGAGTTGTTAGGGGGCGGGCAAAAAAACTGTTTCTAGCGAAAATGGGGCGCGACAGAAATGCGACTCCGCTGGGGAATTAGGTTATTACATTCGTGTTTCGTTCTTATTTATGTGGGGTTTACTTCATTTTGGTCAGTTCAGTATGTGTAGGGCTTACCATGTTTAGTGTATTTTTGTGCCGTATTTACTGTCGTCTCTCCATGTTCCACCCCTTTCCCTTTCCCTAATTGTTTATTACCATGTTTCACCTCGTCCCTTTTCCCCTTATTTGATCAATTTATATGTTTAATCTCCTACCTCTTTCCTATTTGCGTGATTTTTAATATCTTGATATGTTTAATTCCTTTATTATTATTGCTTATTTATCTATTTATTATTTATAAACTGTCTATATGTTACCGCTTTCCAATATAAATGCTAAATGTTTATTGCTTTGATAACTGGCATTACGACTAATACTTCCCCCAATTGGGAGTCTCTTCCTTTTTTTTATTTGTTCTCGTGATGTTGTGTCTGCACCTATACAACTAATCCAATTCTATTCAAATATCCATATAGAGCATCGGCTATGCGTGGACGCTAACGGATGTTTTTACTACCGCGAACCCACGAGCCTCTCGCATGAATCCCTGGTCAAGACGTGTCAAGACCAACTCTTAAAAAATTTCTTGTTAGTAATACACTGATTGCATAAACCCTAGTGTGGTTGACCATTTGCGTCAATTCCACATTATAGTAGGCCACCCCTATCGTCTAAAGGGTCCCACACACCCTTTGAGGAAAATTGACATACTTAATGTTCAATTTGGATCATCATCTTAAAATCAAGTCATTATTGTCAAAAGGAGTAAAGACTTCTTTGATTATAAACATAAAATTGGCAAATATGACTGAATCAATACGTGACCCTGATTCTATTAATTGTTTTATAATTGTACCCTTTGAGTTATGGTGTCATAATTGAAATATAATTTTGCCTCACTATATAATAATGGCTTTGTGTTTGATTTAATTCTTTGAATAAAAGGTTGTCTAGTATTTAGATTTTGGCTTAGACTAAGAACCTGCAATATGACAAATATGTTCAACTTCGAAAAACTTTCACCCCTCTCTCGTCCAACACCCAAAGTACCTTTTGGACATCTATCTATCATATTATTCCTACTCACACACTCTCTCAACAAAGTTCTCCAACAGCTCAACTTTGAGGGCTTCACAATATGAGGGAATAGTGAAAAAAATACGATGAATTCTAAGCTAGATGCATTGCAGCGAAAAATGCACGACTTGGAGAAAAAGGTGAATGGAGGATTAAACTCAATACCTACTCATGACCTAAGATATAAAAAAGTTCTGTCTCCACCCAGGAGTTGAATTGCCGTCAGATTTAAAAATTCCAAAATTCAAACATGTTCGTGGGGACATATATAGGGAACAAGGCACATCTCAAAGATTTTTGCAGCAGGTAGGTGGCTTAGAAAACAAGGAACCTCTCCTACTAGGTTATTTATTCAAAGCTTATCAGGAATAGCCTTAACTGGTACGTCAAACAAGACTTTGACAAATGGCTCGCATGGGAAAAGACATAGGCTTAAGAAATTCGTGGTGGACATACAAGTTTAATAAGAAGGTTGACCCTACAATGTTTAAATTTGCTCCAAATTGAAGAAAATTAAGTCCTGAATCTTTTGAGGAATATGTCATACGAGAAAATGGAAGCCTAAAGATACGTCACATACCGCATGAAGAGGAGTTGGTCAAAAATCTCGTCAGAATCACTTGAGGGTATAACACAAACCATGGTTCTTTGCTGGTATTCAAAGTTTTGATAGTCACATTCAATTTGGAAAGAGTAGTATGGCATTTCAACTGGAAGAATTATGATACAAAATTCCTCGTTCAAGTCTGAAAAAATCCATTAGAGATGAAAGGAACGAAGATGCATCTACCTACATACATCCGAAACAAAGAAAATCAGAATATTCAGCAAATGAATGCTAATCTTGAGCCTTCAACCCCACAGGTATTCAACATAAGGTGAGGAAACCTCGTCTCTTCAATCCCTAAGGGAAACTTTGACGACATTTTCCAGAGATTATGGGGATAAAGGACTCTAAGACCAATAAATGGATGGATTCCCAAGCAACTCTACTTCAAACTTTGATCGATCCAAAAAGTGGTGCCATCATTCAAACATCAGGTCATTGACACCGACGAATTTGCCAAGCATTGAGAAAATAAGATTCAGAATATGATTGAAAAAAGGAAAAATTATAGTGCTGCAACAAGGACCACAAACAATAATTGCAATCCTGTATGGCGAATACATTCATCAGTCAAGGAGAAATACAAAAGATGTACGTTTAGGCACTTTGACAAGGAAAGCGTAAAATCACATCAGAGAAATTTGATAAGGACAAGACTCTTTATGAACAAAGTTGGCTTTATGTCTCAGACCCTTATGCCAAACTTCCTCATTCCTTTCATTTTTCCTTGTAATCTGAATACGGTTTGACCTGATTTCCTTTTTGGATTACGTAGGAACCCTTGATAGGTCCGGTCTCTATCCAAAATAAATTTCTTTCTCTCCCATGGTCATTCAAAACACTCTGTACAAATTAAACTAGGCTAATTGGAAATCCATGAACATAATTGACCACTTGAATTCAAGTCGAGCCTTGAATTGTCCAAATAAAGACCAAACACTTTCTTTGGAACTTACAATGTTTTTTGAGTGAAGCAGGATAAAAAATTCCCACCATTAATAAACTGGGGCAAGAATTTTGAGGAAAAACCTCAAAAATGTTCACAGAGATATTTAACAAGGAGATATATATTCTATATTCTAAACTGGGGCAGAAATTTTTGAGGAAATCCTTTCAAAAATTTCATCACAAGGGAATGCAACTCGCAAGGCCAAAAACAAGCACAGGTATGACCATCCTCGCCTTTTGAATTTACGAATTTTCTCTGGAATGCAGGAATAAATTATTTATGAGCGTACTACACATTTTAGGAGCTACTATGTAAGTCATATTATCCTCATGATTATTTTTTGAAGGAGGCTATATCAACTTTTCTACGGATGACTGAATATTATTTAAGCCTCTTCCCACCTTATTATAATACGATATTTAGGCTGTTCCTCCTTACAATAGGATGTTAGTCTTTTCCGCCTTACAAATTGCATATTTAGGCTCTTCCACGTCCAATAGGATAGTAGGCTCTTTGCCTTATATAGGATCGTTTAGGCCTCCGCCGTACAATCGGATGTTTAGGCTCGTCTGCTTTACAAACGACATTTAGGCTCGTCTGCCTTACAATACGACATTTAGGCTCTTCCGCCTTACAATAGATGTTTAGGCTTCTTACGCCTTACAATAGGATGTTTAGGCTCGTATTACCTTAAAATAAGACCAGTAGGCTCGTTCTGCCTTACAATATGACATTTGGCTTTCCGCCTTACAATAGGATGTTAGGCCTTTCTGCCTTACAATTAAGATATGTTTAGGCTTTTCCGCCTTAAAATATGATGTTCCATTGCTATCGTCCTAAATATGACATTTAGACCTTCAATTCACAAACATGATGCTTACATTACATCCCACTTAATACGATACATTCCAGTCTTCTATGTATTGTCGCTTATATTATCACAGTCTGTGGAGTTGACGGTATTCTTCGAGATGGGGACAAAAGACTATCAGGGCTTACACTACGTTTCAACAAAGATACGCTTCTTATCACCTCTTGTATTTATTTAGGAACTCATATTTTATCATGATTGGTAATACTTTATCTATTATTAAGCTAACCTTTTATCTCAGAATTTGGCAGATATGATCGTCGCTTCTTGATAACAATACATGCTATCATCTATCACCAAACAAGTACCTATCAATTCTTTGCTACTCATACATCTGAACCTTATTCATAGTGTGATAACCTCACTCTATCATGCTCTTGATGCTTCTCTATCTCCCATTTCTCGGTACTCTATTTCTTATCCATCAAGCCGGTATCGTGTTTCAAATACCTTAGCGCTCTTTCAAATTTTTAAGAGTTTCAGTTTGTCTTGAATCTAGAAACTACAGGGACGACATGATCTCATATAACCAGAGAATGTAGGCGACTTAAAACCAAGTCTCGGTCGTACCCTTTTTCAAACTCGAATCATCTAATTGATCCACCTGGACATCTCTCGTGGTTGCGACAACAAAATGGCTACTAAGTTCAACGTTGGTTGCCTGACAATTATTCCTTCATCTCAATCAACCAAGGGGCGGCTGTTGACAAACCCAATTTTGAACGACCTGTTGACAATTTTAGGAATATATTCAATTAAAGAGTATGTTAAATTTTTTAAAAAGTTAAAATTTTAGTCGATGGTTCTTAAAATTTAATATTTTAGTATCTTTTTAATTATAAAATTATCGTAAATATTATAAAATATTTTAAAATTATTATTGAACCAAATGTGTTTTTTAAAAATATGATTTTCAATTATATAATAAAATTATTTTAATATATGTAGTATTTTAATAAATAGTAATTTCTTACACTTTCTCTAAATTTTAAATTCTAGCCTATTCGTCATAATTTCTTCAATTCTAGCCACTTGAATTCGGCGTTTATTTCAATCTAGCCACTATTCATTTCGATTATAGCCAAATTTATTGCAATTTTATCCATTTCAATCCACCAAATCTGATTTTTTAATTTCATCTATTATCTCATCGATCTATTTTATTAATCGAAATCTAGCCCTTCATTTATATCTAAAATAACGGTTTTGATTAAATTCTTTTCTTCTTGATTTCAATACACTAAAAAATTAACAAAAATCAAAACCTAAAATCTTATATTCTTCTCACTCCCCCTCCTGGGCCAGCCCGCCAACCCTCTTCTCTTTCCTCCCCATTCTTTCCGGCGAAGCCCCCAATCGCGGGGGAAGCTCGCTCCCTCGCGATTCTCTCTCGCGATCAATGGAGACAAACAACATCCAAGCGAGGCGACCAGAAGCTTCACGCTTGAAGCAGCAACGGCACTCCAACCATGAATGCAGCGAGTCTTTCTGGGCCGGGAGAACGAGCATCAGTGATGGCTAGGCAGCAGCCTGCGAAGACTAACGGCATCTCTGGCCAGCAAAAACCAGCAGCAGCGGAGAGCAGCTCCGACGATCAACAACTCCAGCAGCTCCGGTCAGCACCACCGGCAGCCCACGCAGCAGCAACGCTTGGAGAGGCACACGACAGCAGCCACTGGCAGCCGCCGCCATCCCCCTCCTTCTCTCCTCTTCTCCCTCTCGTTCTGCTCTTTCCCTTTCCTCTTCCCCTTTCTCTCCTCCTGTTGCAGGGACAACCGGCAGCAGCATCTCGACGAGACAGCAGAAGCCAGCATCCTACGCTACTTCTTCAACACCTTACCTATTCTTTTTCCTTTTTTCTCTTTCTATTTGCAGGCCAGAAGAGCCAGAGAGAGGAGAGAAACGAGAAAACAAGAAACTCAGGAAGCCTCTCTAATCGGCAAAGACGACCTGCAACAACAGTTTCGGGCAGCGATGGAGACTCTGGAGTCGTCAAAAAAAAAAAAGAAGCACAATCTGCAATTTTGGCCAGCAAACGAGTAGTGTGCAAAGCAAGATTTGTTTGAAACCTCAAATTTCGTTTGTTTTGAAAAACAAATCTTAACAGGTCTGTCCGAGTTAGAACTTCTGTAAAAATTATATCATCCCTTGATAAACTTATTAATTCTGACTATCGAGTTGGAGACACATTTTCATCTGTTCTATGTGGATCTTCGTAATCTAATGATTATTTCATGCTTGATTATACTGTAATTCATTAAAAAAAATTTGAATAAATATTTGCTTGTTTTAATTTGTTCGTGATCTTTTCTTACTCTCATATGCTTCTTGAATCTGATTTGCTAGCTCAAATTCGAGTGTTTTCCCTCTTTGTTTACATCTATTTTACTATGATATATTGTCGTGATTCTGGTTTCTTTCTATGTGAGCATGTTGAAGGAATTATTTAGGTGAATAATAGACCTATATGACTTGTTTGTGATCAAGACTTTTTGACAATTTGGTATTGTTATTTCTTCTCCTAAAATTAGCTTACTAGAAAAATACATAGAACCCCTCGTTGTGATATTTGCAGACAGTAAATTAGAACCTTTTATTTGTAATGGCCTTTGTTTGTGGTAAAATAATATTATTCTTCCTAAACTTTATACTTACTTGTTTATAGTAAAATATTTTAAAAATCTATTTTTGGCTCCTTGAAAATAAAGAAGACAATATTAATTGATCTCTTTTTCCTTATTCTAAAATTGATTGATTTTTTTTTTACTTATTTAAATATGGTAAAGTAACGATTTTGGATCTTTTTTATTCTTACTTGCTTAAAATTTGAATATTTTTTTTAAAAAAAAATCTGATTTGATTCTTCTTTATTTAAGAAAAGTATTTTGCTCTTTCTAATTTTATTCTTACTTGTTTATATATGGTAATGAATTATTTTAAAAAAAATTTGATTTGGCTCTTCTTTAAAATAAGGAAAATAGTATATTTATTTAATTCCTTTTAAAAATATTATTTTCCTTAAATGCTTCCCCCTTTTGCTATATTAAATGAACTCATTATCATTCAAAAAAAGGACAAAGTTCTCCTCATAACTCTTTATTTCTCATTGCTCTCTTGCTATCTAAAATAACATTAAGATGTAGGTAAACATTCAACGTGTCCTCTTCGCTTAATTTGCTATTTTGCTTTTGTTCAGAGTTAAAAAATTGGATCAACTTATTTTTTCATTGCTACTTTCATAATCTATTTAACCGGTTAGTATCGGAATGAAATTTAAATTATTTTGTAATTCATACACTTTGTGTGAGATCATTGTTCTATGAGTTGTTATGTATAGTTGTTAAACAATTTTGCCATAATGTCTCACCTTGACTAATAAGTGTGATTACTTGTGTAGTATTTGATTGTGTTGACAGGTTTCAACTTGAAGTTCCAAGTTGAAGATTAACCAGGAAGAAAGATTTATTTGCTTATTGAATCTATATTTTTCTTTCTTATTTTCATCGAATGTTTGTAACATTTGTAAACTACTAAAGATCATATATATAAATTATTTGGGGGATCGTCTCTAGGGGAGGGGGATCTAATGCCTATTTGTTTCATTGGGATTTTTTTTTTTAAAAAAAAAATGGTTTAGAAATCATGCCTTGGTGTATCTTTAACACCTAGAATTATTGTTTGTAGGTGTTATAATCTAACAATTTTCAATTTGTTGACGCTTTGTAAAAAGACTAACATAAAATAACTAGATTCATTAATGTTTGAAAACAAAATCGTAATAATTATGTAGGCTGATTAGGTGTTTCAAAAAATGTTATAACTTTTTTTAGCATTGTCTTGTCATGTAGAAACCATGCCTAAGGATTAAACTGTTCATATCATTTAGATTTACAAAATGGCCTGAACTCAACGCTCCTCTATTCTACTAAGACAACAAATAACCAATCTAAACTACCCAAAAATCCCTTCTACTCCGATAATGAACCAAAGCGCTCTGATACGACCTTTTTTGATGAATGGACAACTACCAAGAGTCACCCCAATGTATGCGAGTCAACTACCGTCACCATCCGTCCCATCTTCTAGATGGAGATTGTATCAAACCTAAAACTAACCTTTGTATAGTGTCTATGATGGATGATACGCTCAAAAAAAAAAAAAAAAAATCTTACTTCTCAAATAAGAAGTAAAGCTGGTCGTGTCAAGTAAAATAACCCAACTAGTGACGTTGGATCATTCACGGGAAAATCTAGTTTAGGACTTAACTCAATCATATTACTACTATTGTTCAGCAATTACTTCCTTGGAAAGCATAAAATGATAAAAAAAAAAGGGGGGTTTCTATTCCTAAATAAATAAAAAATAACTCGCGAAATAAAGGAGACAACTAACAGTCTCGATGTTGGAGTTTAATCAATGTAACTAGGTTAACGGGTTCCCCACAGGGTTCATAACTCATAAGTCTACTATAACAATTCTCCCTCCTAGTATCTGCATGGCAAGTATACGTTATGTATTCTAAATCCTTGGCGGCATTAGAAAATGTCACTCGTACTTGGTCTGGCTACGTGAGGCATTCCTAACAATTAATCTTGACCCTCATATTAAGACATTCGTATTCGGTATTATTTGACTAAGTTATTACTTCGTACCAATTCAAATTAGCCTATTAATAGTCTACACATAAATCTATGTTGATAATTCTTTTCGACTATTATCTACCTCCTTGGTCCGGCAGTAGCAGTAAGGCGAGTTCTAACGTTGGCCATTGTAAAAAGACTTCTATGCAAAAGAATTATCATACATGCAAGAACTATCTAGAATTGTTTTTTAGTTAGGTTTTACATCATTATGCCTATGGTTCCCACCCCCTAGTTATGGTTTAGTACCATAGTCAGAATCACATATTCAAATTAATATATGATAGAAGAATTCAGGTACTTACTTCAATGAGAAATAGTAAATCTGAAAGTTCGCTTGATTAATCAACAAAAATCACAAACTAAAATCTGAAAGTTCGCTGATTAATCCAAAAAAAATCACCAACACTCAATGATAAAAGTCATCAAATACCTAATAATACGGAGTCTTAAAACTAATAGTCCAGGTCTCAACCCAAAAACGAGTTTTTCGAACTATTTATAGAATAAAAACCTTATTACCACAAGGACTCTATTTTGCTTGGGGAAATCTATCAAAACGCGGCTGGGGTCGACGGACTCGCGACGGTACGTCGTGGTCATGAGGCCGTCGTGGAATCCGTCATCCCATGACTTTGCAAATACTTTGCTGCTCTCTTCATTACCCTCGACGACAGTTAGGACGGATTGTTACGAGCACCAAGGCCGGTCAAGGGTCTTCGATTCCAAAACCACTTAAAACTCTTTAAAGCAGGTTACTGGGCGGCTACTACTCTGATCTTCATGATGAACCTGCAGGGAGGGCCGTCAGGATATAACGGTTGTCACGCTTTCCGTAACCCCACACTGAGGTCAGCTTCCCCAATTCCTCAGCATATGCAATACGCTACCACCTACGGATGTCCATCGGCATGACGGACACGTTACAGCCGTAGGTGGTCTCTTCTTGCATTTCTTAGCTCAAAACTCCACATTCATTCTTTGGACAGATTTCCTGCAAAGAAAGAGAAACTTATATAAAAATTAGAACAAAAAAGGCTTTTGGACACACTAAACTTAAGGAAAAAATATTAATAATACCGTGAAACCACGGTATATCAATGGACAATAGAGAAATACAAATCATAATCCAGAATCCCCTCATCCTAGCTCAGCTGGCATCGTACGAGATGCGAATGGCGATAAAATCATACAACAATCATCTATGGATGATGAGAATGTTCCACTTGCCAGATAACTCCCAACCTCCAGTCACACCATTCTTTCATATCCCAACATGGGAAACCCCCATCCACCCATGAAAACCCCTCGGCCACTGCAAACTCCATTCCTTGCTCCAGTCCTTAGGAGCTTGCAAGAATTAGATCTTGTATACCACCATTGGACAATGCAAGGACATGCAATGGTGTGACTCCAGTAAATCCTGCTACAACCCCGATCGGATCAGTGCTGGACACTGGTACCCAGATGGAGAACAAAATTGTTGCAAACTCACAGTTACCTCTCCCTCTGAACTTAGTTCCGATTGCAACGGTAAACACAAACACCCAAGAGATAGAAGAGGCACTATAAGTAATGAGAGAAACAAGAACAAAAGTCGCAGTGTTAAAAGAAGTAAGGGTCATGATATTTCGAGAGAGATTCAACAAAACTTCATCCTTATTTGCCCCCCCCCCCCCCCCCCTAATTAGTCAAAAAGCTTGATAGAAATCAGGACACCCTTCAACCCAGAGAATTATGTTTTAATGATGAACCCCACAGTGAGGAACAACCAAAATGTCCTGGAGGGGAACTTATGATTGCACGTAATGATAAATATCCCTCACATGAATAAATCTATGAATTTAGTATTATGGAACTGTAGGGATGGAAATGGTGAAGACTTCATAAGGAACTTTAGGGCACTACTTGACTGTCATAGGCCCCTTCTAGTGGAATTACTGGAGACAAAATTGTAGAGCCACCAAGGCTTGCTAAATGACTTCCCCTTCAATCAAATGATCGAAATACCAGCAATAGGTAATAATGGTGGTCTTGTCGTCCTATGGGATAACAACATGTTGGAGCTCGATGAAATAGCTACTACCGAGCAAAAAATTCATGCTATGATCAAGGTAAGTACCTCTAACGACCAATGGCTAGCTAGTAGTACATGCTAGAAACTTTAGAAGCATGCATACAATTTTATAGGAAAACTTCCATACATTAAAAATAACTACAATAGCAAATGGCTAATTGGGGGATTTTAATGAACTTCTCAATAGTATAGATAAAAACGGTGATAACCCTTTAAGTTTATCTATTAGTGGAATTCATTGACAATTCATTGATATGGGTTTCAAGGGTAGATGTTACACCTGGATAAATAATCATTTTAAGAACAAAAAAGCTCTTATCTTCGAAAGGCTTGACCGCTTCTTTGCAAATAAAGACTGGTTACTACTACCCAAATGCCAGGTTATTCACCAAGAGAGAACCCACTCTGATCATTGCCCTATACTACTTTCATTAACAAATAAAGGTGACATCTTTAGACTTGAAACCATGTGGTGCTCGCAATCGGAGCTCCCAAACATTATCAATATATCTTGGGCTTGTGCCTCAAATCTTATAGAAGTTATATCAAACTTAGAAAAGGATTTCATGATTTGGAATAAAGACACCTTTGGAAATATTTTTCACCAAAAGCGAGTAATCCTTAATAAACTCGGAGACATATATGAATTAAAAAGCTACCTTGACAGTGCCTTCCAGTTAGGTTTAGAGAAAAAATTCATTGAGGACTATAACATTATTCTAAAAAGGGAGGAGAATTTCTGAAAGCTTAAAATAAAGAATTAACAGGCTATAATATGGGGATGCAAATACTAAGTTCTTCCATATCAGTACCTCATATAGGCACAAGAAAAATTGTACAAGACCTTCAAACGCATGATGGAACTTGTATCATTTATGCAATGAAACAATTTTAAGTCACCCACTTTTACTTCCAATACAGTTGTTTCACTACACAATCTCATCATCCCACAACTTTACTACCAAGGTTGGTCCAGTAGAAATCAAGGAGGACCACCCTCTTCTTAGTAGTTTTACTACTATGGAGGAAACAAAATCCACTGTCTTTTGCTTCCACCATTTCAAGGACCCTAGGCCGAATGGCTTACGCTCCTTCTTTTGCCAGAAATATTAGAACATTGTGAGTCATTCAATGTACTCGTTATTCCATAAATCTTTAGTTAGGGAGATATCCTTGACTCCATAAATCTTACTTATATATTCCTCATCTCAAAATGCAAGAATGCTTTATCCCTTAAGAACTTTTATCCTATCAGCCTTTGTAATACCTCCTATAAAATTATCATCGAAACTATATCTAGGTGATCAAGGGGACTCATGGACAAGATAATAGGTCCTTGCCAAATTAGTTTTCTCAAAAATAGACAAGAACCAAATAGTGATATTATTATACAAGAAGTAGTCTCTCAGTTTCGTAAAATAAAAGGACAGAGAGGTTTCTTCAATGCAAAAATAGACCTTGAAAACACTTTTGATAAAATCGAGTGGTCTTTCATTAGGCATACCCTCTAATACTTCAAATTTCTAATAGAACTTACTAACCTCATCATATCCTATTTTATCTCTAACCAATCATCCATCGTTATAAATGGCACTAGGACTGAGTTCTTTAACCCCACTCGAGAATACGTTAGGGAGACCCTATATCCCCTTACTAATTCAGACTATGTATGAAGGTTCTTTCTCACTAAATTGGACATGTTGTCACTCTTAAGACCTGGGCCCCTATAAAAGTTAGCATTCGTGGAGCAAGTCTTTCACATCTCTTCTTTGTGGATGACTTAGTACTCATGTCCCAAATCTCAAATAAACTTATAGAGCCATTATGAGGTCATGGTCTCCTTTTGGTATTGGTCAGGACAAAAATTAAACTAATTTTTTCTAAGAATTGTCCTCGTAAAGTAATAGGTAGTATCTCCAAGGACCTGTACATCCACCACAGTATCTCATTTGAGGAATACTTAGGCTTTCCAATATTTGATGGGAAAACACTTAGGAAGGACTTCCAATTCATAATGGATAACCTTTAATCAGAGCTTAGTGGTTGAAAATCCAACTTCCTTAACATGGCAAAAGAACTACCTTAGTAAAATCCTCCCTCAGCCACATGGCAACTCATGTTGTGCAGTATATTATATCGTCCTGTAGTATATTTAAATTCATTGATAAAACCTAAAGAAACTTTGTTTGGGGAACTACTGATGTTAAGTGGAAGTTGCACAAGAAAAAATAGGACATAATTTTAACATCTCGCAACTAAAAAGACACTAAAAGGAATTCTAGAAATTAGAAATAATTATTTTTGGATATAAATTCAAAATCTGGAAATTTGGCAAGCTAAAGTGAATTTTCGGTCAACTTCAAATGGTCATTACTTCTATCTCCGGTTAGGTGTACTTCCATATATAGTTGAAAAATCCTTGGAACAATCATTCCAACGCTGCCAAGTTTGTGCAATTTCGAGTTCGTATGAGTGAGTTATGCCTTCCAGAAGTTGGGATGTTGGATTAAGAAAATGTCCAATTAGGAATATTAAAGGATAATTTGGTTTTTTCCATACCGAATTAATTAAATCCATTTTTAGTAAATTAATTGGGGTCAAAACTAAGTTAGTTCAGTTAACGCTTTTGAAAAATAGAGTTAGGGATTTTAGAGAAAGAATGCAAAAGAAAGGAGAAGAGGAAAAGCAAAATTTCCAAGAACGTTCGAGCTTTTCCTGTGGATTTCATCGGGGGTGATCCCTAAAAAGGTATGTGAGTCTTACACAATGTTGGGTTCATTCACCCACGTGTCAATCATGATTGATTCAACGTGAAATAGTTCTAAAACAATTGGAAATTGAATGTTCTTGTTGGCTGTTCTTGAATTGTTTTTGTTCTTGAACATAAGATGAGATTTAGGGATTTCTCGATGTAGAAATGTTTATTTATTGAGTTCATTGGGTTAAATCCTTGTATATATGATGTGGGTACATGAATCTAAAGTGAATTTGCAAAAAAGAATCGAATTAAAATTATTTAAGGTCAGAAAATGAGATATGAATGTTGTCTTCCTAAGTTATGTTAGTCAGGCCAAGGGTTCGATTAGGTCCACCAATGGTCTTTGAGTGCTAGCCACGTTTGGTGTGTATGCTTGGGGCATGACAAACTTGGTATAAGAGAACAGAGTTCAAGAGTTCTAGGGAGTCTATGAAGCTGTGTCGGTAGAGTCCTAGTTATCAGTGTGAAGCGCGCCACATCTATAATTAGGAGCCTGCAACATTTAGGAAATTCCTAACTTTTTCATATTCATTTCATGAATTATAGTTTGATCTCTAAAAAGTTTCTCTCCAATTCCTTCTTGTGCGAATTTTCAGATAATCATGCCTCCACGAAAAGCAGTCAGGGGGTCGTCCAGCTAGAAGGAATGTTGAGAAACAAGAGTCACCCAATGCACTTGAAGTGAAACCCCAATAGGAAGTTACTAATGTTGAGTTTCGTGAGGCTATAAGGATGCTCATTCAAGTTGTTACCAACCAAGATGGGCAGAATAGAGGATCTTGACAAGAAGAGGCTGACATTCGAGGATTAGTGAGTTCTTGAGGATGAATCCTCCAAGTTTCACTGGTTCGAACACTACATAGGATTCGGAGAACTTCATTGAGGAACTAAAAAAGGTATTCGATGTGATGCATGTTGCTAACACTAAATGAGATGAGCTAGCTTCTTATCAATTCAAGAATGTAGCTAGGACATGATTCGACCAATGAAAAAAGGGAGTTGAGGGTGCACCGCTTGGGAGTTGGCCCTTTTTTAGAAAGCTTTCTTGGGGAATTTCTTTCCCCGAGAACTGAAAGAGGTCAAGGTATGTGTGTTCCCCACACTTAAGTTGGAGTCTTTAAGTGTGTATGTGTATGGGTTGAATTTCACCTAACTATCTCGTTATGATCCAAAGATGGTTAAGGACATGAGGAGTAGAATGAGTATATTTGTTGTTGGGTTAGGTCATCTATCAAGCAAAGAGGGTGGAGAAGCAATGCTTATTGGAGATATGGACATTTCACGATTGATTGTTTATGTGCAGCAGGTTCAGAGAGGAGTTCAGAATAAAGAAAACAAAAATAGGGAATGAGTTTGGGCACCAGAAGGGTAATGTGAATCGTTCCTACTTTCAGAAGCAAAAGGGACATGTACCATCATCTGCTAGTGTACCTACACCCAGGAATAAAGATGAACACCATAGATAAGTTCACAAAACTGCAGAGCTAGGACAACACAGTATCAAGGTAGCGTGGTACAAGGAAGTGGTTAAGCTCATGTATGTACTAGGTGTGGTAGACAACACTCAGTTAAGTGTCGTGATGGGTAAGCAGGTTTCTACAAGTGTAGTCAAGAGGGTAACTTCATGAAAGAGTGTCCTAAGAATAAGCAGGGTGGTGGAAATTTAGGCAATAGATCCCAATCTTTGTTAGTTGCTCCACCAGACAGGGCTGCACCTAGAGGAGCTAATTATGGTACAGGCAAAAGAGCAAACCACCTCTATGCGATCACTAGTCGCCAAGAGAAGAGAACTTTCAGGATGTTGTCACTGGTATGATCAAAGTCTTTGCTTTTGATGTTTATGCTTTTGCTAGACCTAGGAGCAAGTTTATCTTTTGTAACCCCTTATGCTGCAAATAATTTTGATATGATTCGTGATAAACTTTGTGAACCCTTCTATGTTTCTACACTTGTTGGGGATTTTACTCTAGAAGAGTGAGTTTACGTGATTATGTCATTTACATCCATCACAAAGGCACCATGACTGATTTTGTTGAGTTAGACATGGTAGATTACGATGTAATTTTAGGTATGGATTAGCTTCATGCCTGTTACGCATTAATAGATTGTAGAACTCGATATTCTAAGTTTTAGATTCTTAATGAGCTAGTTGTAGAATGGAGTAGTAGTTCAGCAGTGCCTATGGGTCATTTTATTTCGTACCTTAAGGCAAGAAATTTAGTTTCAAAGGGTTGTATCTATCACTTAGTCTCAGTTAATGACTCAAGTGCTGAGGTACCTCTCATTCAGTCAGTTCCTAAAGTTAAGACTTTTCAGAAGTATTTACTGATGATCTACCCAGAGTCCCTCTTGAGAGATAAATAGACTTTGGCATAGACATCATTCCAGATACTCGTCTTATCTCTATTCCACCATACAGAATAGCACTAATAGAGTTGAAAAGGGGGGGGGGGGGGGGGGGGGGGGGGGGGGGGTGGGGGGGGGGGGGGGGGCGGGCGCGGGGGGGGGGGGGTGGGGGGGGGGGGGGGCGGGGTGGGGGGGCGGGGGGGGCGGAGGGGGGGGGGGGGAGGGGGGGGGGGGGGGGGGGGGGGGAGGGCGGGGGGCGGGGGGGGGGGGGGGGGGTGGGGGAGGGGGGGGGGGGCGGGGCGGGCGGGGGGGGGTGGGGGGGGGGGGGGGGCGGGGGGGGGGGGGGGGGGGGGGGGGGGGGGGAGGAGGAGGGGGAGGAGGGTAGGGGGGGGGGGGGGGGGGGGGGTGGGGGGGGGGGGGGGGGGTAGGGGGGGTTGGGGGGCGGGAGGGGGGGGGGGGGGGGAGTTGGGGGGGGGGGTGGGGGGGGAGGGGGGGGGGGGGGGGTGGGGGGGGGCGGGGCGGGGGGGGGGGGGGAGGGGGGGCGGGGTGGGGGGGGAGGGGGTGGGGGGGGGGGGGGGGGAGGGGGGGGGGGGGGGGGGCGGGGGGGGGAGGAGGGGGGGGGGGGTGGGGGGGGGGGGGGGGGGCGGGGGGGGGGGGGGGGGGGGGGGGGGGGGGGGGGGGGGGGGGGGGGGGGGGGGGGGGGGAGTTGGGGGTCGGCGAGGGGGGGGGGGCGGGCGGGGGGGGGGGAGGGGGGGGGGGGGCGGGGGGGGGGGGGCGGGAGCGGGGGGGGAGGGGGGGGGGGGGGGGGGGGGGGGGGGGGGGGGGGGGGGGGGGGGGGGGGGGGTGGTGGGGCGGGGGGGGGGGGGCTGGGGGGGGCGGGGGGGGGGGTGGGTAGGCGAAGGGGGGGGGGGGCGGGGTGGGGGGGGGGGGGGGGGGGGGGGTGGTGGGGGGGGGGGGGGGCGGTGGCGGGGGGGGGGGGTGGGGGGGGGGGGGGAGGGCGGGGGGGGGGGGGGGGGGGGGGGTGGATCGGAGAGAGGGGCGGGGGGGGGGCGGGGGGGGGGGGGGGGGGGGGGGGGGGGGGGGGGGGGGGAGGGGGGGGAGGGGGGGGGGGGGGGGGGGGGGGGGGGGGGGGGGGGGGGGGGGGGGGGGGGGGGGGGGGGGGGGGGGGGGGGGGGGGGGGGGGGGCGGGGGGGGGGGCGGGGGGGGGGGGGGGGGGGGGTGATGGGGGGGGGGGGGGTGGGGGGGGGGGGGGGGGGGGGGGGGGGGGGGGGTGGGGGGGGGGGGGGGGGGGGGGGGGGGGGGAGTTAAAGAAAAAAAAAAAAAAAAGGGGTGGGGGGGTGGGGGGGGGGGGTGGGGGGGGGGGGGTGGGGGGGGGGGGGGGGGGGGGGGGGGGGGGGGGGGGGGGGGGGGGGGGGGGGGGGGGGTGGGGGGGGGGGGGGGGGGGGGGGGGGGGGGGGGCGGGGGGGGGGTGGGGGGGGGGGGGGGGGGGGGGGGTGGGGGGGGGCGGGCGGGGGGGGGGGGGGGGGGGGGGGGGGGGGGGGGGGGGGGGGGGGGGGGGGGGTGGGGGGGGGGGGGGGGGGGAGGGGGGGGGGGGGGGGGCGGGGGGGGGGGGGGGGGCGGGGGGGGGGGGGGATGGGGGGGGGGGGGGGGGGGGGGGGGGGGGGGGGGGGGGGGGGGGGGGGGGGGGGGAGTTGGGGGGGGGGGGGGTGGGGGGGGGTGGGCGGGGGGGGGGCGGGGGGGGGGGGGGGGGGGGCGGGGGTGGGGGGGGGGGAGGGGGGGGGGGGGGTGGGGGGGGGGGGGGGGGGGGGGGGGGGGGGGGGGGGGGGGGGCGGGGGGGGGGGGGGGGGGGGGGAGTGTGAGGGGGGGGGGTGGGTGGAGGTTAGGGGGGGTGGGGGGGGGGGGGGGGGGGGGGGGGGGGGGGGGGGGGGGGTGGGGGGGGGGGGGGTGGGGGGGGGGGGGGGGGGGAGGGGGGGGGGGGGGGGGGGGGGGTGGGGGGGGGGGGGGGGGGGGGGGGGGGGGGGGGGGGGGGAGGGGGGGGGGGGGGGGGTGGTGGGTGGGGGGGGGGGTGGGCGGGGGGGGGGGCGGGGGGGGGGGGGGGGGAGTTGAACAGATGGGGTGGGGGGGGGGGGGGGGGGGGGGGGGGGGGGGGGGGGGGGGGGGGGGGGGGGGGGGGGGGGGGGGGTGGTGGGGGGTGGGGGGGGGGGGGGGGGGGGGGGGGGGTGGGGGGGGGGGGGGGGGGGGGGGGGGGGGGGGGGGGGGGGGGGGGGGGGTGGGGGGGGTGGGGGGGGGGGGGGGGGGGGGGGGGGGGGGGGGTGGGGGGGGGGGGGGGGGGGGGGGAGTTGAAAGAATAGTTAAAAGATTAATTACATAAGGGCTTAACTCGACCAAGTGTCTCACCTTGGGGCGCTCCGGTCTTATTTATGAGAAAGTAAGATGGTTGCCTTAGGATATGTATAGATTACCGTCAGTTGAACAAAGTTACCATCTAGAATAAGTATTCTCTTCCAATGATTGATGATCTTTTCAATCAGCTTTAGGGGGCTTCATGTTTCCCAAAAATTGACCTCAGATCACGCTATCATCAGTTAAGATAAAAGGATTGTGATATTCCGAAGACAACTTTTAGAACCAGATATGTTCATTATGAGTTCTTAGTCATGTTCTTTAGTTTGACTAATGCACCAGCAGCGTTCATGGACCTTATAAATAGAGTTTTCAAACCTTATTTAGATATGTTTGGTATCGTCTTCATTGATGACATACTAATCTATTCAAGGAATGAAGAAGATCATGCTAGTCATCTCTGAATAGTTCAATAGACTTTGAAAGATTGAGAGTTGTATGTCAAGTTCTAAGTGTGAGTTTTGGCTTGAGTCTGTAGCATTCTTGGGCCACATAGTTTCTGGTGATGGTATTAGAGTTGATACTCAGAAAATTGAGGAAGTGCAGAAATGGCCTAGACCCAATTCTACAACTGATATTAGAAGTTTCTTAGGTTTGGCTGGCTATTACAGAAAGTTTGTAGAGGGTGTCTTATGAATTTCATCCCCTTTGATGAAGTTGACTCAGAAAAAGGTAAAGTTTCAATGGTTTCAAGCTTGTGATAAAAGCTTTCAGGAATTAAAGAAGAGGTTGACTAGTGACCCTGTTTTAACTTTATCAGAAGGTACTCAAGGTTTTGTGGTGTATTGTGATGCATCTAGAGTTTGTTTAGGTTGTGTCTTAATGTAGAAAGACAAGGTTATAGCTTTTGCCTCAAGACAATTGAAAGTTCATGAGAAGAACTACCCAACTCATGACTTTGAATTGGTTGTTGTAGTATTCGCTTTCAAGATATGGCGTCATAATTTTTATGGTGTTCATGTTAATATTTTCACTGATCATAAAAGCCTTCAATATGTGTTCACCTAGAAAGAGCTTAACCTTAGACATAGGAGGTGGTTGGAATTACTCAAGGATTATGAATGAGTATCCTTTACCACCCACGTAAGGCTAATGTGGTTTCTAATACTTTAAATTGGTTGTTTATGGGAAGCACCGTTCATGTTGAGGAAGGAAAGAGAGAGTTAGTAAAAGATGTGCACAGACTTGCGCGCTTGGGAGTCAAACTTATGAATTCCACAAAAGGAGGAACAGTGTGGTGCGGGTGAAGAAGGAATGGCAGGTGAATAAGCCATCTTCCTTGCCTTCAAAAGTAGTGAAAATAAAGCAAGGACCAAGATCCATTTGCTTGAATTGAAGGAAAATGTTCATAAGCAAGAAGTATTAGCTCTAGAACAAGCGGGAGATTGTATTTTGAGATATCAAGTAGATTATGTGTACCAATGGTGGATGGACTCCAAGAGAGGATCATGGAGAAAGCTCATAGCTCCATCTATTCCATTCATCTGGGTTCCACAAAAATGTGTCGTGATTTGAGAGAAGTATATTGGTGGAATGGTATTATGAAGAAGGGCATTGATGAATTTGTTTCAAAGTACCAAAATTTTCAATAAGCTTAAAGCTGAGCACCATAGGCCCGGTGGTTTGGATCAGAATATAGAATTTCCAGAATTGAAGTGGGAGATGATTAATATGGATTTCATCATAGGTTTACCAAATTCTCGCAGACAACATGATTCTATTTGGGTGATAGTCGACAGGATGACAAAATCAGTCCACGTTTTGCCAGTAAAGACTACCTATTCAGTAGAGGATTATGCCAGGTTATATATTCAGGAGGTGGTAAGACTTCATGGGGTTCTTGTCTCCATAATTTCAGATAGAGGTACACAATTTACTGCACAATTTTGAAAATCGTTTTAGAAAGGTTTGGGTTCAAATGTTAACTTGAGTATTGTCTTTCATCCCTAGACAAATGGGAAAGCAGAGCATACCATTCAGACATTATAATATATGTTGAGGGCTTGTGATTTATTTAAAAGGAAATTGGGATGATCACCTACCTCTCATTGAGTTTGCTAACAACAATAGTTATCTCTCTAGCATCCAAATGGCTTTATGTGAAATTATTTATGGGAGAAGATGCAGATCTCCTATTGGATGGTTAAAAGTTTGTTGAAGCAGGGTTGATAGGACCATATTGAGCTCACCATGCTATGGAGAAGTTGAAGGTGATTAAAGAGAGGTTGAAAACAGCGTAGAGTCGTCAAAAATCCTACACGGATGTTAGGAGGTGGCCGCTAGAGTTCGAAGTAGATGATTGGGTATATGTAAAAGTTTCACCCATGAAGGGTGTTATGAGGTTTAGTATGAAGGTAAAGCTTAGTTTCTGATATATTGGACCTTATCGAATATCTAAGAGGATGGGCAACGTAACTTATAAGTTAGAGCTACCACAAGAGTTAGTAGCAGTTCATCCAGTGTTTCACATCTCTATGTTGGAGAAGTGCATGAGCGATCAATATTGATCATACCAACTGAAAATATTGGGATCAAGGATAGCTTATCTTATGAGGAGATTCATGTTCAGATTCTACATTGCCAAGTTTACAAATTGAGAACAAAAAAAGTAGCTTCAGTCAAAGTCATTTTGGAGAAACCAATTTGTTGAGGAGCTACTTGGAAAGCCAAAGAGGATATGAAGAAGATATATCCACATCTCTTTGAATCCGGAGAAAATGCAGATAAAGGTACAAATTCTCTTCTTAGTACTCGTTTAATTATGAATGAGCATGTTGTTTGTTGCATTTGTTTGTTGGGTGTTTGGACTAGATGTTACCACATTTAGCCTAGTAAGAGTAATCTCATTCGAGGATGAATGTTCCCAAGGGAAAGATATTGTAACATCTCGCAACTAAAAAGAAACTAGAAGGAAGTCTACAAATTAGAAATAGTTATTTTTGGAAATAAATTCAAAATCTAGAAATTTGGTAAGTAAGTTAAAGTGAATTTTTGGCCAAATTCAAACGGCCATAACTTCTGTCTCAGGATAAGTTATGTGTACTTCTAGATAAGGTTGGAAATCCTTTGGAACAATCTTTCCAATGCTGTCAAGTTTGTGCGATTCCATGTTCGTATGAGTGAGTTATTCCTTCCAAAAGTTGGGCTGTTGAATTAAGGAAATGTCCAATCCGGAAATTTAAAGGATAATTTTGTATTTTCCTTAACCTATTAGATAAATCAATTTTTAGTAAATTATTGGGGTCCAAAATGAGTTAGTTTACTTTACTCTTTTGAAAAATAGATTTAAGGCTTTTAGATAAAGAACACAAGAGAAAGGAGAAGAGGAAAAGCAAGATTTGCCAGGAACATTCGAACTTTTAGTGTGGATTTCGTTGGGGGTGATCTCTAAAAAGGTGTGTGAGTCTTCCATAAGGTCGGGTTCGTTCACCCACATTTTAAAAATGTTTGATTCAGCGTGAAATATTTCTAAAACTATTGAAAATTAAATGTTCTTGTTGGTTGTTCTTGAATTGTTTTCATTCTTGAACATAAGTAGAGATTTAAGAATTTCTCGAAGTGAAATTATTTTTTATTGAGTTCATTGGGTTAGATCCTTGTATATAGGGGTGTACAAAACGAATCACTAAGTCAAACCGAACCGACGAAACAAATCAAATCGAAAAAAAATGACTTGTGGTTTGGTTTGATTGGTTTGGCGATTGAAAAAAAATGACCACTCTTGGGTTGGTTTGGGTTATTAGCAAAAAGAATTAAAATCGAACTCAAACAAACCGATATATATATACTATAGAGATGATAATCTATATATATACATAACATAATCATTTCATTTATAGATAAAAAAAGATTAATTACAAAAGATGCTATTGATGATATATTTGTAGTTTGTTTATGATTTTCAATTGTTATTATTTTATTTCAAAATTGGGATTTGTAAAGATTTTTATTGTATTTTTTTTGTGTAGATATCTATATTATAATTATAGAGAGATAGAGTAGGAGAGTGATAGATAGACGAGAATAGAGGAGAGATATAGATAGAGATATATATATATAGAGATATATTATATATATAGTATATATATAATATATATATTATATCTAAAGTTAGGTTATAGTTTCAATGTATACTCTATTTTAGTTCAAAATTGTATTTGAAAAATTGAAAATATATTTAGTTGTGTGAAGATGCCGAAGTTTTATAAATTATATTGTGTATATTTTTTCAAATTTGAAGTTTAAAAAAAATTTGTAAATATTTTTTGTATTCAGTTTGCATCTAGCCTTTAATCTTATTAGTTTAGCATAATGAACGTTAATATTTCAAAAAATAATATTTTGTACTCATGTGAATTTGACAGTCCTTTCAAAAATTTCTATTCACTTAACATTTTTGAAGTTTAGTTTATCACACAGGTAAGTGAAAAAATATTTATCGCTTTTTCAAATACAGTATAGTTGTAAAAACGGAAAAAACCAAAAGATAGAAAAAACTCGAAAGAACCTATTAAAATCGAAATCGAAAAAACCAACTTTATATGGTTTGATTTGGATTTTAAGATTTGATAAGTCGACATAATTGGTTGAGATATTTTTAAATTAAAAAATCAAACCAAACCGACCTATGTACACCCCTACTTGTATATACGATGTGGGTACATGAATCTAAAATGAATTAGCAAAAAAGAATCGAATTAAAACTATTTAAGGTCAGAAAATGAGAGGAAAATTTGTGAGATTTTTGCCTAAGGAACAGGTTGGCACGAGGCGCCCCCATAGAGCCAGGAAGGATGGGGTGGCGCGCCAACAATGTGCCAGAAAAGAACCTCAGTCAATAATATTTGGATCAGCGTTTTTCACCCAATTTTTGTTATTCGATTTGTTTAAGTCCTTTTTAAAGTGTATTAACACTTCTCATTGATTCTAACTACTTCAAATGAATTCTAAACACCTAGAAATCATTGAAAAACATGAATCATAATCTTGAATCCATAATCCAAATCAGGGGTTAAGATCAAAGTCAAGAGAAGTTAAGGGTCAAGTCGAGAAGTTAAGAAGCAAGTTAAAGAAAAGTTTATTAAATTTTCAAGAATCTTTAACAATGTTTTAACCTTGTTTTTTAGGACTCCGGTTTCACATTAAGTAAAGAGTAAAGAATTGAATTCATTTCTCTAAAAGTTATAAGGGAACTATGTATTCCCTAAAAGTTTGTAAATGTTTTCATATTTAAACAAGAAAAGAAACTGAGATTTTCGTCGAAAGACCAGGAGCTACAGTTTTCTAGTAAAAAGGGAAACTATGTTCCAAGAGAGCTTTTAAGAAGTTTGAGACAGAAATTATCTCAAAACGGGAGAAGGAAGAAGGAAGTTGTTTTAAAAACATATTAGCTAAGAATATTTTGTGAGTAGTATTGAGCACCGATATGGTAATGCGAGTTCATATTAACTTAATCCCCCCATAAACCATGTAGCCATCATGGGCAGAGAAAGAGTCATACTTTTTAGATGATTCCTGAGTGCATTTTAGCATAGACTAGTGGACCCACTTACTAGTTCAGGTTTTATTGGCAACGTGAGGTAAAACGTTATACCATCACTTAAGCTCATAATGGTCGTTGTCGGTTAGAGAATCTCCCACATAAGTTAAGTTACTTTTGTATAAGTAAAGTTAAGTTTGTTATTATTTATCTTTAACGAACCAAGATTGTTGCAGTTGTTTTTATAAAGCTTATATACATTGCATGTGTTTTAATTGCTTTATGTTGAGCTGAGTTATTCATAAGTTGAGAAGAGTTAAGGTTACTTTCATAATCTTTTTCAAGCCTATGTTTGTTAGTATTCCAGCTCACATACTCATATATTCGATGTATTGATGCCAGCTTAGCTTGCATTGTATTATGATGAAGAAGCTGCTAACCAGGATCAGCATCCAGCGCCCCGTTGCTCCATCTTGAGTAATCAAAGTCTGTTGGTGAGCCTGTTTGCATTCCGGAGGACTCTTTTATTTTGCTTTCTATTTTAGTTATTATATGATGTTATGGGGTTTGTCCCAACATTCATCTTAGTTGTTTAGAGCTTCATAGACAGTCAGATGTTAGTCCTTTACGTCTTTTCATTATCATCTCTTATTGTTAAGACTTGGGTAGCCACTTTTGGCAAAATTGAATGTTTTATCTTTAAAACATTGCCAGTTGTTATACTTTTCAGTTCAGTTAAGTTCGTTGATCGTTATAGATATGAATGTTTCCTTCCACTAAGTTAAGTAAGTCAGGTCAAGGGTTCTCTTGGGGCCAACAATGGTCTTCGAGTGCCAACCACGTCCGGGATTTAAGATCGGGGCTTGACAATAGTTACTAAGGATAGGAACTGAACTGGGTTGGGTGTCCAACTTAGTCACACTAGGAATGAAGCTCTACTAAACAAACTAGCTCGGAGCCTCACTTTTTCTAAATAAATACACTTGGCGAATTAACATATTCACTTACCACCAATACTAAGACATTTAGCGGGACCTGGAAGAATATTACCCAGGTCTGTAAAAGAAAATGCAATTCACCAGATGGGAATTAGGTAATGGTAATAGGATCAACTTCTGGGATGATAAATGGCTCCCAAATAGAACTCTCCTAAGGAACAGAGTCATAGGTTCCCTCTGTAAAGATGACCTTGCACTCAAGTTAGGGACGTCATCCATAATGGGAAATGGACACTCGAACCTTAGTTCTAAGATTACCTCTATTCATTATACCCTAAGCCCCAAATATTTGCGACAAAATAAACAGGACACTAACAGGTAATGGGAACTTCAATACAAAATCGACGTATATAGCCCTCAAAGAGAAGGATCCCTTCCAAAAAAGCCGACACTTAGCTTTCAGTTAGATCTTAAAGTTACAATGTCATATCAAAATTAAATACTATCTTTGGATATGTAACCATGAAAGGCTAAAATATAAAGAAACTATCTCCATAGCATTAGTATGGATATAGACCCCTTGTGTGAAATATGTCACCAACCTGAAACTAACAATCATATATTCCTGGATTGTCCCCTAGTTAGGAAGGTCCGGATTAACCTGGACTTGTACGACTCAATTGAGAAAATAAAAAATGATCATAATTGAAACTAGCTCAATAACATTAAAGACATAAGTAAAGCTTTTAACCCTTTTGAATGGATCCAGGTGTTCCTCTTTGTCATGTGGCACATTTAGATAAATCAAAACAACAATATCTACAGGAACTCCAACGTAGATGTCAATGTTACAACTATAAAGGATAGAGCAACAGAGTATGCCTTTCTTGGTCATAGTAGAAAACCAATGTCCATAATAACATCCAAGCACACACTCCCTGCCACTAGCACCCCCCGACAACTGGCCTAAAATTGAGTTGATGGATCCTTTTACCATAACACCTTTAAAATGAGGTACGGGTCTCTAACTGGATAGCAAGTAAAAGCACACGAATTACATCCTCTTCAGCACTAAAGATGGAGCTATCAGCACTAGTTTCTGGCCTGAGGTTGGACAGAGCCTAAGCCTCCCCAATCTCACCATTACCACTGAATCAACCAAGGCAATACATCTACTAAATAATTAAAAAATGCTATTGAATCAAATTTTCTATTTGAATGCAGGGAATTGCTCCAGGGGATGAATGAGCCAATGATCCAGTATGAACATAGGGAAGGAAATGGAGTGGTTGATCTGCTAGCACGTTTTAGAGAAACCTACCACTAAATGTTCCTTTCGATGTATGGCATAATTCCCCTTTGTTTGTTCGTGAAGATATCAAGGAAGCCAAGACAATAATGTTTTTTGTTCACTCATATTCTAAGTTATGTAATATTTCTCCTAGCGTCCTACTGAAAACATTATAATGCAGGTTGCCGCTTGTAGCAATGTAGCCATTCCTGATGTATGATGCTAATTTATTATAATATATAAATATTATTCTTTCTAACCAAAAAAGATTACTTGACCTTTTAGCAATGAAACAGATATCCCTTAAAAATGAATATATTTTCATAACTTCAATTATAATTTGTTTGTTTAGATAAACTTGATCTTCTACCACCAAATTGTGTTGAGGATCTTATATTATTTCAGTGCCTTCATTTCCTTCAATACACTCAATCAAAATAGGATATACCCTAATCAAACATAGTGTATTTAATTGATTTCATTTCCTTCAATACACTCAATTCAACTAGTAATATAAATGCCCTAATCAAACATAGTGTATTTAATTTGATAATTTATTGCCTTGTTGTGTGGACATTAATTTGGTAATAAATGGCTTCCATAGCTTTATCTACACATGTTATTTATAATAGAAACTTTCAAAAGAAATCAAAATTACATTTTTTATCTAAATAAATTTGGACACCCATATCGTTATGAATCTTCATTAGTGAAGATGGATCACTCACGAACATATTTCAGTTCTAAATGGAAAATTCTTGTGTCCACACCTGATTGGGAAGCAATAGTAGTAATTAGGCCTTCATATTTGGTGTTTGAATAATAGATCACTCCTTCAATATCGTAATCAACGTATCTACCTATTTTAGATCAAAATTTATTTGTTGTTAGTCTCGTCAAATAAAATGGTTATTTCAATGTATTCAACTTATATAGTTTGGTTTAAAGATTGATTTTTGCTGACATGATAATATTTAACTTAAATATGATGTTTACACAATCATTATTGTATCAAAATAGAATCAATATGTACACTATCATTATGTACAGAAAAACTCACTCGGAATGACATCGCAAAAAACCATACTTACACCAAACTAGCAGTCCATCATTTTTGCTAATTAATAACGATCAATTTTACCAAATAATTACTGAAACACATAATCAGTAAATATGCTTTCTATTCCAAACCTCAAAACTCTACAAAACAAAACAAAGAATAAATTTAAAAAATACGGAATTAGTAAGTAACAACATCATCTAATTTACCAACACAAACAAAACTAACAACACATTACTTAAATGACTTTATAGAGAATTATATTGTACCACAAAACCATATACGACTAGTTACTAACCTACAACCATGATTTTTAATCAGAGAAATCACTTTACCAAACAAAATTAAAATATGGTGCACATACCAAACATACCCTTAACATGGCGTCAATTGGCAATTATGACCCTTAACTTTGGGTGCACAAGTAGTCACTTAAACTTGTATAGAATTAAACAAATAGATACATTTGTCCTACATGGCAATTTTGTGTCCTACATGGCAATTTTGTGTCCTACATGGCATCCTACATTTATTATGTCATGTAAGACACGTCTGTCGACCTGTTCAAGTTTATACAAGTTTAAGTGTTTACTTGTTCATACTCAAAGTTGTAGGGCATAGTTGTTTGCTGAAACTGAGTTAACGATCATGTTTATGTATTATTTCATTGAAAATAGAATTATCAATAATTCCTGATGCATCCGAACATCATTTACGTTGAATTAGAATTGAAAAATTGTTGGTATACATGATTGAACAATCGACCAGAATGAGTAGAAAGAGGGTTTTTTTTTAAGAAACCTTTTATTGATAGGAGAGAACATGTATAAGCAATTTGAATAAATCGTAGAAGATAAAAGATTTTGAAGGGACAAACAGGCACAACAGAGACTCGTGGAGGCACTATCATCTTGTTTTTTAATATCCAGTTTTTATATAAAAATCTAACTTTGAAAAACATATGATGTTATTTAGCTCAAAAAAACTATTAGGATTATATGGTATTATTATAAAAGCTCGAATATAATAATAATAATAGAAGAAGAAAAACGGCAGAAATATAAGATGAAGAGCGATTTTCTCTCTTATCAAGTGTATCTTTCAAATGGTGAGTGGTATCTTATTTATAGTATTGAATTCACTCTCAAAAGTCATCTAATTAATAGATACAAATATGTTATCTTGGAAGTTCTTATCATATTGGCAATAACATACACTTAATCCAATGTTTGGATACTCTAATGGTTAATCCCACATGTTATAAATATAATTGATTTATAACACTCCCCTGGATATCCAAGATATGTGCCTTGTTAAACCTTACTAGTAAACCAGTGGAAACCGCCTAGTGAAGAAAAAGAGTACACACATCTTATAATTGCCTGAATGTTGCCTTTTTTAAAAACCTACCAGGACAAAATCCAACTTGGGATAAAACCATAGTTTAAAGAAAATACACAACGCGTATTTCCATTCCCCTGATGCACAACAATCACTTGATCAGCTTGGAGACGGCTCATTCCAATCTTGTATCTCACACGTCTCAAACTCGATGTTGGCAATGCCTTAATGATAAGTGGGGGCAAGTTATCACTTGACGGATTTGTTGAACTTCTATTACCAACCATTTTGTTGCCGAATCATGCTTGAAAAGACTTTGCTGCAATAATGCTTGTCCTGGTCGCCTTTTTTGATGTATCCTCCTTTCAATTGATTTATACATGCACCGTTATCTTCATACATTGAGGTTGGTGTATTCCTTTTCAACGAAAAATTGCACCTTTCCTGAATATCGTGTGTCATCAATATCAACCAGACACACTCTCGACTTACTTCATGTATTATTATTTCTACACGATTTGAAGAAGTGGCTACCAACGTTTTCTTCATTGATAGCAAAGATATTGTCGTGTCTCTACATGTAAACAAATAGCATGTATGTGACCTGCACTTGTGTAACCAATCAGTTCTGAATTGGATTCATTGGAATAGAATAAACACATGTCCATGGTCCCCCGAATATATCTAAGCATATGTTTACAATCATTCCAATGTCTTTTTGTTGGAAAGGAAATGAATCTTACCAGTAGACTTACTGCAAAACATATATCTAGTCAAGTATTGTTAGAAAGGTACATTAGTGCCCCGACTACACTAAGGTAAGGAGTTTCATCACCAAGAAGCTCTTCATCCTTTTCTTGAGGTCGAAATGGATCTGTATTGATGTGAAGTGATCTTACCACCATTGGGGTACTCAATGGATGTAACTTATCCGTGTAAAAACACTTTAATTTATTTTCTGTGTATGTTGATTGATGGACAAGTACTCTATTTGACAAATTCTCAATCTATAGGCCAAGACAAAATTTTGTCTTGCCGAGATCTTTCATTTCAAATTCTCTTTTCAGACGCTCAATATCTTCAAAAACTCTTACGAGTGACAACCATGTTCAAATCATCAATATGCACAGCTATTATAAAAAAAGTCAGACTCCGACCATTTAATGAAAATGCAGGGACAAATCAGGTCATTTTTGTACCCTTTCTTTAGTAAATATTCACTCAGAAGATTGTACCACATCCTTCCTTTATGTTTCAATCCATACAACAATTTCTGAAGCTTTATTGAACAAGTTTCTCTTGAATCTTTATATTCTTAATCCACTTTGAATGCCTGAGGAATTTTCATGAAAAAATCATGGTTCAACGAACCATATAAGCTGTGATAACGTCCATTACACGCATTTCAAGCTTTTCATGAACTGCCAGATTTATGAGATATCTGAAGGTGATTGAATCTACCACAGGAGAATATGTCTCCATGTAATCAATGTCAGGTCTTTAAGAAAAACCTTGAGCAACAAGTCGAGTTTTATATCTCACGACTTCACGTTTCTCATTTCTTTTTTGTACAAAACTCATTTGTACCTCACTGGCTTGATACCTTCAGGTGTTCAGATTATTGGTTCAAAAAATTCACGTTTTTCTAATGAAGCCAATTCTGCTTGAATTGCAACCTTCTATTTTGGCCAATCATTCTCTATCTACATTCGTGAATAGATTTTGGCTCAAAATCTTCATCTTGTTGCATTATGTCAGTAGCAATATTATAGGAAAATATGTTGTCAATCAGAACATTATTTCAGTTCTACTTCTTTCATGTTGAGACATGATTCATTAAAATTTCGTTATTTTCAAAAGTTTAATCCTCCTCGGAGATTTTATCATGTGTTATGACTTGGGTGTCATCCATGGATATTTCTTTTAACCCATGATCATCTTGATCATTTACTCCTTTTATCTTTCGAGGATTTTTATCCTTGGAACCAATTGGTCTACCACGCTTTAAATGTGGTCTAGACTCATTTTTCTTAATAATTTATTCCGTCAGAACATCAACTCGGACTGGAACATTAGTAGCTGGAATATGTGATTTAGTAATTCTTGGAAGATTAATAAAAGCATCTAGCAGTTGATTCGCAATATTCTGTAAATAAATTATTTTTTGAACTTCTAGCTCACATTGATTTGTTCAAGGATCCAGATGAGATAGAGATGATAAATTCCAATCTATCTCTTTTCCCAACTGCTTATGTTCTCCCCCTAATGTTGGGTATACTGATTCATCAAAATAACAATCAACAAATCTTTTCTTAAATAAATCTCATGTCATATGCTCGAAATATTGTATGATTGAAGGAGATTCATACCCAACATATATCCCCAACCTTCTTTGGGGCCCCATCTTTGTGCACTGTGGTGGAGAAACTGGGACATACACCACACATTCAAAAATTCTACGATGAGAAATGTTTGTCTCTTGACCAAAAGTCAATTGTAATTGGGAGAATTCATGATAATTGGTCGGCCTTATGCGCACAAATACTGCTGCATGCAAAATAGCATGCTCTCACATAGACACAGACAACTTTGTTCTCATTAGCAATGGCCTAGCTATCAATTCCAGACGTTTGATTAATGATTCCACTAGACCATTTTGAGTAGGAACATGCGCAACTGGATGTTTAACTGTTACACTAGTAGACATACAATAATCATTAAATGCCTGAGATGTAAACTCACAATCATTATCTAGACGGATTGTCTATATTGTATAGTAAGAAAATTGTGATTTTAATCTTATTATTTGAGTCAACAATCTCACAAAAATCATGTCGCGAGTTGATAATAAGCACACATCTGGCCATATTTTAGAAACATCTATCAAGACCATATAATATTTAAAGGATCCACATGCAGGTTGAATTGCTCCACATATATCACCCTATATACGTTTTAAAAACGCAGGGGATTCAATTCCAACCTTAACTATTGATGGTTTAATGATCAACTTTCTTTGAGAACAAGCAGCACAAGAGAATTCCTTTGACTGAAAGATATTTGGGCACTTTAAGGTGTGCCCATGTGAATTCTCAATTATTTTGCGCATCATATTAAATCCGGGATGGCCCAACGGGTCATTCCAAATGATAAAATCACTAAAATTACAAAATATTTTGTTTACTACGGCTGTGATTTAAGTGTACTTATACTTGTATAGTACAACCCAGAAGAAAGTGCAAGTAATTTTTCATGTACAATTTTCTTCTCTTCATTAATTGTCGTACTGTAAGGTACTCAACCTTCTTCATTAGTTTGTCTCAACGTTGATAGCCATTTTGGGTGAATAAACTTTTGGAAACTTATAAGTTTCTTTGAAGACTGAACTACAATAGAATGTTTGTTAGTGTGCAAGATGGTCCCTCAGGTAGTAATAGGTCGCTCTTCGAGCCCTCAATTAATTTGGTGACGACCAATATTATGTTTGACATATGTCCTTTTCATAACCAAAGTGCAAAAAGTAGTTCTGTTCTTTTAATATAGTAACTGTGTTATAGCAACTATCAAAGAAGACACTATCCCATTACTCCTCTTAATTAGAATTCCAATTGCATTGTTTTCTATTCATTAAAATAAAAATACATCAAAAGAAGTACGAACACACGAACGCGGAAATTAAAGTACTTCAACATAAAGAACATAGACTTAAAACACATAAGTATTAATAAATATTTAATAGTCCTTCATCCCCAGCTAAAATATCAAATCAGTTTCGATCTCCTAAAGAACTCATCACTTCCATACTATAATATTCACCAGGCCATCAAAACATCATCCATTAAGCCATTTTGTTTCAACATCCTTTGCATATTCCCAGAGATGTTCTCCTCGGTTTATAATATTTTAAGAGTCATATGTAACTCAGCTCGAGCATTGGAACAAGAAGCACCACTTTTATTTCCTTACCTTTTAAAGGAATTTTAGTAGAGCCTAACAAAATGCTCATGTTTTCGACATTCATTCTTCTAATGGTCATTCAGGCCACAACGATTACAATTACTTTTTGAGGGATTATTTTAAGAACTCATGTTGTTTTCCCTTTTATTATGACCACCACCTCGACGATTGGTGTATCGCCTCTTATCTTTGTCACTTTCCCGTGCATTATTATAGCCCCGATGATCGTATCTTTTTACTTCAGATTGATCAGGTGCTTTCACCACATTTGATTTTTGTAAGGGAGCAGCTCCAGTGGGACGAGATTCATCATTTTTCATTATAAGAGCATTATGTTGCTCAGCCACCAGAAGGTATGAGATCAGTTAAGAGTATCTCTATAAAAAAAATTGCGATATTGCTGCTGCAATATCACATTTGAGGCATGGAAAGTACTAAGTGTTTTTTTCAACATGTCCTCATCTTTTATAGTATTTCCACATAATTTCAATTAAAAGGTTATCTTAAATACAACAGAGTTGTACTCAATTACGATCTTAAAATATTGAGACAATAAGTGCATCCACTCATAACGAGCTCTTGGAAACATCGTTGCCTTTAGGTGGTCATATCTTCCCTTTAAAATAGTTCACAATCGCAAGTGGATCCTTTTTACTGTTAGATATTCAAGCCTTATGCCTCATCAAGATGATAAGAAGGACAATCATAGTCTTTTCGCCTTAATCTTGGTTCGATGCTTTATTTCCCTGAGTAATGTGGCATCAAACCGTTAGCATCTATTGAATCTCATATCATCGAGTAGCCATGAAAGAAAAAGGTCTTTCCAGAAATATGTAAATGCCACAAACTCACGTTTGGATAAATTCTACATAATGAGATGTGAGAGAAGATAAAATTACTACGATTATTTATATATACCTTTGCAATAAAACTTCTGCGTATAACGTATTACAAAGAAGCTCAGAATTAATATAACATAATAATATAATAAGGCAAGAAATATAAGAATGGAAAAGATATTTTTCTTATCAAGCGTTCTTCCCAAATGGGAATGGTATCTCATTTATAGTTTGGATATCACTCACTCCCAAAAGTCATCTAATTCATAGATACGAGTTATCTTGGAAGTTCTTATCATATTGAAAGCAACAATAAATGCATCCAATTTGTTTGGATAAATCTATTGAATAATTCACATGTATACTACAATGATTTTGTAACATGTAAAGTCCCCACTTATTTGTATACTTAAATTTTTTAGATGAAATATGCACACCATCATTTGTAAAAAACTGGGGACTCTGAGGACATCACAAAAATAAGAATTACACCAAACTAGCATACTATCATTTTCCCTAATTAAAAACGATCAATTTCATCAAATAAATCACAAAAGCACATAATCACTAAATATACTTTCTATTCCAAACCTCAAAACCCTACAAAACAAAACGGAAGAATAAATACAAAATCGATGAATAAAAATAACAACCTATTTTACACCATTAGTTAAAGTGACAAAATTTAATTTTATAAAACTGATTTCTAACATTGTTTTTCATATTAAACACACAAAAAAACCAGCCAACTTAGCATACTACAACATAATGATCTTGATTTTTCAATTAGAAAAATCACTTTAAAAACATCAATAAAATATTGAATTATCAATAATACCTTATGCGTACCAATGTCCTCTATATTGAATTAAGATTGAATAATTATTGGTATCCATGATTGAATAGTCGACAAGAATGAGTAGAAAGAGAGTTTCATTTTTATTAAGAAACCTTGATGGGAGAGAATATATAAACCATTTTGAGTAAATCGTGGAAGAAATAAGCTTTTGAGAAAAAAGGGAACAACAGAAATCGTGAAGCACTAATTAAATGTTTTTAATATTAAAACTATGGGTCTCAAAAATGAACTCAAACATATATAACTCGCCCAGAATTTTAAGGGTTGGCTCAAGATAATTTGAATTGGGTTCAATATCAACTCATTCAAGCTTAACCCATTTTAAAGGAATTTTCAGTTGAGCCCACAATCTCCAATTTCAACCCATTTTAAATTTTTTATTAAGGTATGTTCCTATATTAAAGGTATGAATTATTATCTATTTAACATCTTCTGGGATTTACCTATCCCTTCTTACGTTGTACAAAACGTTCTTGACGAAAATTCAAATTGTGATTATAAAAGTTCATTATCATATTTTAAATATTAAAATTAATGGTCAACTTGGGCAACCCTTTTTGCCCATTTGGAGCCCAAAAACCTTGGTCGGGGTCAATAACCCACCCGATTTCTATTCCACCCATTAAATATTTCAATTTCATTCAACTCAAAACTGCCCATTGACAAGACAACCCCTAATTAAAACCTAACTTTAAACAAGAGAACTATTGTTATGTAGACACCAAAAAGACTATTGTTATATATTGGTAATTAAGGTACATAATTTGTATATTAAGTTTTTTTAGAATCAATATGTACACCATCATTATGTACAAAAAAGAAATAGCCACTCTAAATGACACCACATAAAAATCAGAATTACACCAAACTGGCAGTCCATCATTTTCGCTAATTAAAAATGATCTATTTCACCATATAAATTACCAAAACACATAATCACTAAATAAGCTTTCTATTCCAACTCTCAAAACCCTACAAAACAAACCAGAGAATTAAAAAAAATACGGAATCGGTGAATATCAACAATTGTCCATTTACAACTATGACACTTTAAACTCTAAACACTCACCCCTTTATCAAAAAATTAATTTTATAAAACTAATTTTTAACGCTGTTTTTCATATTGTAACACAAACTCCATATCCGACATAGCATAGTACAACATAACGATCATGATTTTTCTATTAGAAATATCGCTTAAAAAACATCAATTATATATTGAACTATCAATAATATCTTATGAGTCTCGACGTTCTTTATGTTGAATTAGGATTGAATAATTGTTGATATAAATGATTGAATAGTCGATCAGAATGAGTAGAAAGAGAGTTTTATTTTTGTTAAGAAACCTTTTATTTATAGGAGAGAATATATCTATAACCAATTCGATTAAATCGTGGAAAGGTAAAATATTTTTGAGAAAAAAAGGAACAACAGAAATCTTGGAGCACCAATTAAACGTTTTTTAAATAATACATTTTTTAATATTAAAACCTGACTTTGAAAAAAAAATTGATATGTAGGTGCAAAAAAACTATTGTTATATCGTGATAATTAAGGTACTTAATATGTATACTTATGTTTTTTTAAGATCAATATGTACGCTATTATTATGTCTAAAAAACTCACTTTGAATGACACCACAGAAAAAAATAGAATTACACCAAACTGACAGTCCATCATTTTCGCTAATTAACACGATCAATTTCACCAAATAAATTACCAAAACACACAATCACTAAATATATTTTCTATTCCCAAACCTCAAAACCTTACAAAGCAACCAAATAATAAATAATATATATATATATATATATATAAACAAAAAATATATATAATATATATATATATATATATATATGATACAAGAACCATAATGATGAATACATACAACCATCTATTTTACACACACCAGTATTAACAGTAGTCAATTATAGACAAATTCAAATTTTAGAAATTAATTTTAGTTGTATTTCAAATTGTAAAACAAAATTCATACCCCACCCATAGTCACTACACACATCCACTGATCATGCATTTTTTCCAATTAACATCACTTAAAAACACCAATTAAATATGAAATTATCAATAGTACCTGATGCGTGTCACGATCCAAAATGAGTCATGAGTGGCACCGACACTAAACTTCCTAGGTGGGGCAAATCAATGTATTCAATTAGGGGTGGACATTCGGTATTTCGGTTCGGTTTTGGGTTTTTTTTCAGTTTTTTTGGTTTTTGATTTTGTAAATTGTGTACCGAATACCGAATCGAAATATTTCGGTTCGATTCAGTTTTTATTATTTCGGTTCGATTTTGTTATTTCGGTTTTTTTTAATGGGCCTGCTTAGTTGGGCTTTTAAAAATTTACAAATTTTTTTGTTTGATTTTCAGTTTAAAGGCTAACATCGTTATATCAAAAGTCTTTACTTTTTAATTTTTTCTTTTAAATATAATATTTATTATTTAATATTAATAATTAATATAATATAATATATATTCTAATATAATATATTTCGGTAACCGACATAACCGAATTACACAAAATCAGATACCGAAAATTGAACCGAAATATCAAAAAATACAAAACATATACCGAATATCGAACCGAAAACTGAAAAATCGAAATCGAAATACCAAAAAAATTTGGTTCGGTACGGTGTTTCGGTTTTTCGGTGTTTATGCCCAGCCCTATATTCAATCCCAACTCGTATGAATTGTTCAACCATGAATAACAACCATAATAAGGAAGTTCAAAACTTATTACAGTAACCAATAAAATAAACCTCTAAAATCTATTACATATTATCCCTAAAATCTTAAATTCATCACATCAAGGATATTTATTCTCAAAATATCAAATCTAAAAGTATTAGAGACATTAAAATTAGTAAGTAGGATCATGCCATGAATGAGAAAATTCAGTACGAACTAGAAGGAATGGCTCACCTTGAAATTTGATGTGCTTGAAACTGGCTAGAGCTGAGGGCGAGTCGAAGTTGATGGTACACTTGTTGCACTCCACAAAAGAAAATAAAGAAAAGACAAGTAGGGATGCTTTGTACTAAGTAGATAACATCGACCAACTCAAAATAGAAACTAACATGAAATGAGTAATAGAATAAAATCAACTATGACACTCATCAGGTGACAAGCAATACCAACATGAACAAGTGATAACAACACCAAAGCAAGTACGAAATCAATCAACAATATCAAGAACACACATGAGGACTCATGTCTCCACACCAAGATCTTTTGGGAATTGAGTTCTTTGAAATTGAATACATTAATTTGTTTTAATATGTTATTCCTTAATATTATCATGTCGGAAAGTGACACCGATCCAATAATATCGTGCTGGCTCGTGATACCCGATCTAAAATATCATGTCGGAATGTGACACCTGATTCAATAATATTATTAATTTATCATTTATCATCACCACTTTTCACTTCAATAATAATATTTTTTATCAATCTCTCTTTATTCAAGGCATCACTTCGATAGAAAAAGTTCAAAATTATGAATTTACGGTCGCAGTAGTTTCAACCAATACAGCACCACATAATCATCCCCAACCACAATCCCCCACCAAGTACAACTCGAAATATTCCACAATATCACTCAATACTATTACTTAATATAAGAGTCTCTCTATCACATGAATAACCAAACCCTATCTCCCTCCACCCGACAAAATTGACGACACAAGCAAGCTACTCTACAAATGACTTCCCATTTCATTAACAACCGCCTCTCCTGACACACTCCCCTTTTTCAAAAGAATGCATAATTTGTAAGCTAACGAGTATATAGACACCCCTGTTACTATATATATAGCCTAGATTCAAAAATTCACCCAATTCTATAATCAATTTCTCTATAGTTCAAACCTAATGGTAAATCTTAATTCTTCCAATTAGCATAACTTAATAGTATTGAAATAATATAATACACCTAATATTTAATTACGTATTTAAATATATTAAAACTTAAATCACAACATTATAATTATAAGAAGATTTTAAAAATATTATTGATAACTAGATAGAAACTCGTGTCAAGTTACCATACTTGTGACTCAACTTTGAGTAAAGCCCAATTTCCAGATGTTTAATCCTAATCCAAAAATACTTCACATATATTTAACAATTAACAATTACAAGCTTCTTCTGTATGTATATTGTCATAAAATGATTTTCCACGATAATGATATAACGATTGGCCATAATCATTGCGTAAATTATCTATTTTATCTATAACTTATTATTTCCTCAAGTTCAATTCTGGTAACACATGTCTCTTTCTTTTTTTTTTTCAATTTGTTTTTTCTTCTAACCATCAATTTTATTATACTATAATAGTAATACTCGTATCATATATATATATATAGTATATAGATATATATAATATATATATATTATATATATATAAGAGGTTAACGGATTTTATGACTTGTCGAGGTCTTTTTCTTTTTTTGTTCACACTGCTTTCTGTCAATTATTCCTCTTCCCCACTTTTCTTTTCTTTTCTTTTTTCCAACGAATTATTTACTATATTTGATTAATTATAGAAGTTGTGAAATTGGTCAATTACTAATGTTAATATTATTTTCTTTAATTATCAACTAAATAATTATTAAAATTATCCCCATAATCATATAATTATAATTACGAATAATCTAAAATACCTATTTAAAATTTATCGAAAGAGTCTTTTATGAAATAAAATTTATAGCACTCAAAACGACCTAATGGGTCGCTATATTTATGTTGAACTAGGATTGAATAATTGTTGGTATTCATGATTAAACAGTCGACCAGAATGAGTAGAAAGAGAGTTTTATTTTTGTTAAAAAACCTTTTATTGATAGAAGATAATATACATAAGCAATTTGAGTAAACCGTGGAAGATAAAAGAATTTTTTTTTTAAAAAGGAACAACAGAAATCGCAGAGCACTACTTAAATGTTTTTTTTAATATTACATTTCTTTTAATATTAAAACCTAACTTTGAAAAAAAATCTATTGCTATGTAGGCGCAAAAGAAATTATTGCGACATACCGGTAATTAAGGTACTTAATTTGTATACTTGAATTTTTTAAGAATCAATATGTACATCATTATATTAATAAAAAAAAACTCATTTTGAGTGACACCACAAAAAATCAGAATTACACCAAACTGGCAATCCATCATTTTCGCTAATTAAGAATGATCAATTTCATCAAAAATTACCAAAACACATAATCACTAAATATACTTTCCTCGAAACTCTACAAAACAAATCAAAGAATTAATACATAAAAAAACATGGAATGGTGAATAAGAACAGCAATCTATTTTACACCATTAGTTAAACGACTCACTATAGACAAAATTCAATTTTATAAAACTGATTTTTAACGTTATTTTTTAGATTGTAACGCAAAAATTCATATCTAACATAGTATACTACAATATAAGGATCATGATTTTTTAATTAGAAAAATCATTTTAAAAACACCAATTAAATATTGAATTATCAATAATAATGGATGCGTCCTAACGTCCTTTATGTTGAATCCATAATTGAACAGTCCATCAGAATGAATAGAAAGAGATTTTTATTCTTGTTAAGAAACCTTTTGTTGATGGAAGAAAGTATGTATAACCAATTTGAGTTAGTCCTGGAAGCTAAAATATTTTGAGAAAAAAAAAGGAACAACGAAAATCGTGGAGCAATAATTTTACTTGTTTTAAATACTATATTTTTTTAATATTAAAACCTATTTAAAAAACAACTACTGCTGTAGAGGCGCAAGAAAAAACCATTGTTATATAGTTGTAATTAAGGTACTTAATTCGTACACTTAAATTTTTTTAAGAATAAATATGTACACCACCATCATTATATAAATAAAATAAAAAAAACTCTCTTTGAGTGACACCACAAAAAATCAAAATTACACCAAAATAGCATCCCATCATTTTCGGTAATTAAGAACGATCAATTTCACTAAATAAATTATCAAAACACATAATCATTTAATATGCTTCTTATTCCAAATCTCAAATTCCTACAAAACAAATTAAAGAATAAATACGGAAAAAAAACATGAAATGGTGAATAACAACAACCTTTGTTACACCATTAATTAAACGATTCATTATTGACAAAATTCAATTTTATAAAACTGATATTTAACATTGTTTCAGATTGTAACATAAAAGTCCTTATCCTAACATTGTATACTACAACATAATGATCATGATTTTCTAATTAGAAAAATCACTTAAAAATCACCAATTAAATGTTGAATTATCAATATTATCTAATGTGTCCAAACGTCCTTTATGTTGAATTAGAATTGAATAATTGTTGGTATCCATGATCGAACAATTGATCAGAATGAGTAAAAAGAGAATTTTTATTTTTGTTAAAATCTTTTATAGATAGGAAAGAATACATGTATATATAACTAATTTGAGTAAATCGTGGAAGGTAAAGATTTTGAGAGAAAAAGGGACAACAGAAATTGTGCAGCACGAATTAAACGTTTTTATTAATATCACATTTTTTTAATATTAAAACTTAACTTTGAAAAGAAAAACTATTGTTATGTTGCGCAAAAGAAAAAACTATTGTTGTATAGTGATAATTAAGGTACTTAATTCGTATAGTTAAGTTCTTCTAGAATCAATATATACACCATCTTTATATACAAAAACACTCACTATGAGTGACACCACAAAAACTCATAATTACACCAATTGGCAGCCCATCATTTTCGCTAATGAAGAACGATCAATTTCTCCAAATAAATTAACGATTAATTTTCTCCAAATAAATTATCGAAACACATAATTATTAAATATGCTTTATCCAAACCTCAAAATATTACAAAACCAATTAAAGAATAAAAAAAATAAGGAAAGGTGAATAACAACAACAACCTATTTTACACCATTAATTAAACGACTCATTATGACAAAATTCAATTTTATAAAACTGATTTTTAATGTTGTTTTTCATATTGTAACACAAAATTTATATTGAACATAGTATATTACAACATAACAATCATGATTTTTCAATTAGAAAAATCACTTAAAAAACACCAATTAAATGTTGAATTGTCAATAATACATCAGCCGTTCCAACGTCCTTTATGTTGAATTAGAATTGAATAATTATTGGTGTTCATGAATGAACAATCGATCAAAATGAATAGAAAAAGAGTTTTATTTTTGTTAGAGATCTTTTATTGATAGGAGAGAATATATATAACCAATTTGAATAAATCGTGAAAGGTAAAAGCTTTTGAGAAAAAAAAGGGACAACAAAAATCATGGTGCACAAATTAAAAGTTTTTCATAATATTCTTTTAGAATATTAAAACCTAACATTAAAAAATTATATTGTTATGTTGGCGGAAAAAAAAACTATTGCTATATACTGGTAATTAAGGTACCTAATTCGTATACTTAAGTTTTTTTTTTTTTTGAATCAATATGTATACCATCATTATATATATAAAAAACTCACTATGAATGAAACCACAAAAGATCAAAATTACACCAAACTGACAGTGCATCACTTCCGCTAATTAAGAATAATCTATTTCACCAAATAAATTACCAAAACACATAATCACTAAATATGTTTTCTATGCCAAACCTCAAAACAAATCATAGAATAAATACAAAATATATATATATATATGGAATGGGGAATAACAACAATAATCTATTTTACACCATTAATTAAAAAACTTATATTGACAAAATTTAATTATATAATACTGATTTTTAACGTTGTATTTAGATTGCAACACAAAGTTCATATCCAACATAGTATACTACAACATAACGATCATGATTTTTCAATTAGAAAAATCACTGAAAAACATCAATTAAATATTGAATTATCAATAATAATTGATGCGTCCCAACGTTCTTTACGTTGAATTAAAATTAAATAATTGTCGATATCCATGATTGAAGAGTCTATCAGAATGAGTAGAAAGTGTTTTATTTTTGTTAAGAAACCTTTTATTGATAGGAAAGAAAACATAAAATCATTCACTTGTAATTAATTTATTCAATTTATTGGTAAAATGTTCTCTTTTGATTATTATTTATACTCTTTTATGACATTAAATGTTTTTTGTTTTTCAAAATCAATTGTGAAGTTGAAGCATTATCTCATTTCATAGTACTATAAATTTTCAATCATTTATATCGTGCAGAAATATATTTTTTTTCACTAATTGCTTCCCTAATGATGAGACTGCTTAGGCAATTTTCAGATACCTTTTTTTTTTACAAATATTAATATTATATTATATATGATTTTGATAATGATATATGTATTATACTTTCACCATTGTCATTGTAGATGACTGTTTTTTTCAATTATTTTGCTTTTTTGCAAGACGATTTCATCATTATCATTTAAATGACTATTTCTCAATTGGTAATTTTCTATTTTATAGATTCTTGAATTTATTTGGAACAAAATATTATATTTGTATAATTGTGTTTTGTCATTTTATTATGTTATCTTATTATGTTGCTTCATTCTAATGTTATTTTTTTAAAATTTTGATTTCTCATATTTGACGAATTGAATTTCATCTCAGACTATTTCATATTAATGTGTAGGATATCATCTTTTTTAATTTATATTATATTATGTTGCGGATTATCACAATATGTATTATTTTACTTTTTATATTAATGTAAATTTTATGGGCAAGTACAAAACATTGATGATTATTGATAGAGTAATAACCCATTTTTGGTATTGACATTTTAATTGCTTTAGTTAATGATAATGGTCATGCACAATTTTTCTTGATATTTTGTTTGTTTACAACTAATACTTACTTCTCTTTTAATTATCGTACTTTATTAGACTTAAATGGGTATTTTGGACTATTTATAACTATCACTATGAAATTAGTGGGATAGTTTTACTAATTTATTTAGTTATTGATTAAGAAAATAATATTAAAATAAATAGTGGGTCACTTTTACTATTTTTTATAATTGATTATATAAAAATTAGGGTAATAAATAAATCGTAGAAAAGAATGAAAAATTTAGGAGAAAATAGTAACGGCGGCTATACACGAAAAGAACAACATTCAGAAAATTTTTATGCTCATAATTAATGGCAGAATGAGAATTACTACTATTGAAATTGTTGGGTTGGAATCGGTAGTACAAGAATTGATTTTTGTTATTATTATAGTTGTGTTGGGCAACATGGGAATGCAAACTCAGTTCCACATCCACCCTCTCACTTCGTTCGAGCTTCCTTTTCAGCAGGTTGTCTGAATCATTATAAGAAAAAGGGATACATATATTAATATTTGTATTAGATTGTTAATTTGAAAAAGAATAAAAATTGAAGTAACAGGTGTTATGTATGTGGACGATACTATGCCTCTTAGTTTATAATTATAATTAATAGAGAATGAAGCAGGGAGAATAAAGGATGACATTACTGTACTTAATGTTGCCTAAGAATTAATATAAAAATGTTAGTATGCATGAACATTTGAGGACTGCCACTGGTTTCGACACCAGTGGCTTTAGTTGGGATATTATAACATTATTATTATTATTTAATAAACTAAAGTTTGATATATTGAGATAGGTATATATATTAAGTGTATTAGATTATTTTAAATTTCATTCAAAGTTATAATAATTGGAGAATGGAGAATTATCCTTCGGTTTGAATTTTAGGAAATTGATTATATAATTAGGTGAGTTTTTGGATCTAGGTTAAACATAGAATAAATTGAGTGTTTAGAGACTCGTTAACTTACAAGTTACGTATATATATATACTTGATAGATTGGAAGGGTTCGGAGGCAATAAGGAAAGGAAAGGCATTGGAGAAGTAGTTGCTTGACTTCGATTCTTCGGTGGAGGTAGGTTATGGTTTATTTCTATTTGATAGATAAACTCTCAATAGCGATTAATATGTATTGAGTGATAATGTGAAGTTTCCTATGTACTTGATTGTATTGTTGTATGTCTTGGTTGTGTGGTTTGTGGTTGGCCTAAAATTCTGAGACTGTTGAATTTCTATCTTGAACTCTCTCTATTAAAATGACGCCTTGAATAAAGCAGGCTTGATGAAATAAAATAATGAGATAATTTGATCAGAGTGTCACATTCCGACACGGTATTATTGGATCGGAGTGTCACATTCCAACACAATATTATGGGATCGGAGTGTCATGCTCCGACATGGTATATGGGATCGGAGTGTCATGCTCCGACACGGTATATGAGATCGGAGTGTAACGTTCCGACACAATAACATTAAAGAAAAAGAATCTTAAATTAACTTAATATACTCAATCTCAAAGAACCCGTTTTCCAAATGAGTATGGTGTGGAGGCATGAGTCCTCATATGTGTGCTTGATATTGTGATTGACGATGTACCTACTATGGTGTTATTGTCACTGGTTCATGTGTCTGTTGTTTGCCACCTATTAAGTATTTTAGTTGATTTTATATTATTATTCAATATATATTGGTTTCTATTTTGGGTTGGCCGATGATACCTACGCATACGTGTATTTTCCTGTACTTACCCATACTTGTTTTTTCCTCTTTGTTCTTTTGTGGATAGTGCAACAAGTGGTACCATCGACTTCGCTTGCTCTCAGCTCTAGCCAGTCTCCCCACACATCAGAAATTTCAAGGTGAGCTATATTTTTAGTCGTGGCTAGATCGCTCATTCAACGTCTTGATGTCTTGAATTTTCGGACATGAGCCATTTGTTTTTTTTTTTTTTTTTGTCTTATTTTTCTTTGGTTTCTTAAATACCTGAGACTTGGGTATTTGAGGATAGATGTCCTTGATGTGATGACTTTCAGATTTTGGAGGGCTAAAAAGTATTCAACTTTAGAACTTAATTTATTGGTTCTTAATAAGTTTTGGAGCTTCCTCATATTTTGGTAATTTCATAGTTGAAACTATTGTATATGTTGTGGGGTTTTAGATGTGTTTAGTTCGCTTACCTAGGAGTTAGTGTCAACCACAAAAGCCCTACCTAATGACTTGGGGCCATCCTTTTCCTCTTATTATGGAAATTATATACCCCGGACTATGAGGGATAGGAGGAGAGATGAGTTCCCTAATCCTAGAGCAAGGAATGATGTTTTGTTGCTGCTTAATGGATGGCCCAAATTTGTGGCCCTATCCAGGTATGCCCTTACTTTGCTTCATCCACAAGAGCTGATTCGCCACTTTGTGAAAGGATTGAGGTCAGATTTGCAGATTCCAGTCTTACAGGTTGATGCTGCAGCAAAATCCTTTCACGAAGTGGTTGATTTTGTGATAGAGGTAGAGGGGGTGAAGCCAGACGACTTCACCAAGGCGTTGTTCCATAAGGAATGTGAGTTTAGTGGTTCTTACTCCAGAGGGCAATGTTTAGGGGGTTATCCAGCCCGTCCTATTCAATCTTCATTGTAGGCTTTAGCTGAGGGTCCATCGCAGGCCAGTCAGCCTTTTTCTGAGTTTGGAGGTTATTTCCAGACTTCTTCCTCTTCACAGAATCGTAACACTTTGACTCCAGACTTGTTTTATGGAATGGAGAGGCAGGTACGTAATTAGGACATATTTTTCCCAAGGCAGAGTTACAAACCTCCGTAGTTAGGAAGAGATGGTCTAGTAAGGCCGTCCTTCTGAGGACTGGTGGCCAAGGTAATGGTGGTCACCAGTTTCACTCGGGATGGCGCCAGGTTGGACTACTGTAAGCGCAGCCTGGTAGGGCAATGGACAGATAAGTGAAGGGGTCCTATGGTGTTTATGCTTTCCCCACCAAGTCCTGAGGCAAGGAGACACTAAAGTTGTTACACAGGTACTCTTCTTCCTGTGGGGAGTTCAGGGAATGTTTCTATATTGTTTTTGATCCCTGGAATCTTCTAATTTTCATATGTTCTTCCTCATTCACTACTTCCTCATTCACTACTGTCTTGATTTACTTGTGATTTTTCCTTCTTGAACATGCATATTCGTTTCTCTACGCTTGTTGAGTAGTCTGTGGTAGTTGAGAAGGTGTATAGTTCTTGCCTTGTGATTTTGTGGTGAGGCCTACTTATGTAGATTTGATTATTCTAGAGATAGTTTCATTTGATGTAATTTTGGGGGGGGGGGGGGTATGATCTTGGGGTGGCTTTCCTCCAAATTTTGCTAGATTAAATAGTAAATGCTAAGAGTGTGCTTGGCCAAGCCAGGGATAGATCCGCTAGTGTGGAAGGGTGAGTATAGGTTTCACTCCAATTCCGTATCATCCTCTTTTTCTTCGTGCTAATAATTGGTTGATAAAGGTTTTGTTTCTTTCTTGTCAACATATACCTCCAGGGATAAACTTCCAAGTGCCTTCGATCGAGTTTTTCTATAGCCCCGTGAGTTTGTTGCATGTTTTCCTGCGACCTCTGCTTGGTAAATGAAAGGCCACTAGATAGGGATATTGATTTTTTTGTATTGACTAAAGTTTGCGGACTCACCCCATTTCCATGCCACCTTATAGAATGGGCCCACTGAGTTAAAAGGGAGTTAAATGCGCAACTTCAGTAGTTGTTAGGTAAAAGGTTTTATTTAGCCTGAGTGCATCCTCCCTTGGGGGGTTCCTCCCAGTGTTATTTGTGAAGAATAAGGATGGAAGTTTCGGATGTGCATAGACTCAGGCAGCGAAAAGGTAACTATTAAGACAAGTAATCCCTTTTCGCTTCTTGCATTGATGACTTGGTTCGCTCAGTTTACAAGGTGCTTGTTTCTTCTCAAAATTAGTTGTGAGACCGCTATCAGTAATTCAAAACACGGGCAACAGATGCACTAAAAGACTCTGTTTTTTTTCGAACCAGGTATGGGCCATTATGATTTCCTTTTAATTCTTTCGGGCTTACAAGGCCCCTACTGCTTTTGTATGAGCCTGATGATGGGAATTTTTAAGCCATATCTGACCTCATGTTATTGTATTTATTTATGATATACTGATATACGCAAAGGCAGGAAGAGCATGAGGAGCATTTGAGATTGTATTGGAGTTGTTAAGGGAGAAAGGCTTTATGCCAAATTTCTCCAAGTGTGAGTTTTAAGCTGGATTCAGTATCCTTCTTGGGGCCGTGGTTTTCTAAGGATGGAGTGATGTGGATCCTTCTAAGAATTGAAGCACTGAAGAGAGTTGGGTAAAGTCCTACTAATGTTTTAGAGGTACGGAGCTTTTTTGTTTTAGCTAGCTACTACAGTCTATTCGCCAAAGGATTTTCACCCCTTCTTTGCTTTCCCACTGAAAAATTGACTAATCAGAATGTTCCTTGTATGGTCGGGGACGTATATGAATAAAGCTTCTTCAGAAACTCAAGACCTTGTTGCTATTGCACCCATTCTTGCCTGCCAGTGGAGGTAAAATTTTATTTATTGTGAAACATATTCTTTCTGGTTTGGGTGCAGTGCTAGACGGACGATCTAATTGCTTATGCTTCGAGGCAATGAAAAGTTGCATGAACGTAATTATCTGAACCATGATTTTGTGTTGCACTGCAGTTGTATTTGCATTAAATCAGTTGAAGGCTGACTATATGGGGGGTCAAAGTGTGAGTTTAATACAGATCCTTGTAGTTTACAATATGTCTTTACTCAGAAAGACGTTATTTGAGGCAGAGGAGGTGATGGAGTATCGAAAGACTAGGATATTACTAATTTTATATCACCACCAGGCAAAGCTTATTTTGTGGCAGATTTCTTAAGTAGAAAAGCAGGGAGCATGGGGTCGTTTTAGCCGCACTACAGGTTTCTACCGCCAGTGGCTAGAGAGGTTCAGACTCCTGACTAATGACTTTATGAGACTGGAAGTACTAGACCCAACGAAAAGAGGGATTTTTGGTTGTGTGTATGTACAATCTTCTTTCTTCTTGACAAGATTTAAGGAAAAGCAGTTGTTTTGAGGAGAAGCTAAGTCGAATTCGAGTATGGTATTGTGAGAAGGTAAGAAGACAGTAATTATGAAGAAGGGCGCTTGAGAATTAAGGGAAAGGGTAAGTGTGCCCCGTGTTGATGATTTGACTCACAACCCCTTCTTGCAGAGGCTTATAGTTTGGGTAATCTATACATCACATGGTGCAACCAAGATTTATCGTGATCTAAGGCAACATTAATTGGTCGGAGTCCCGAATGAAGCGTGACCTTGTTGATTTTTGGTTGCCCATGCCCCCGATTGTCACAGGTAAAGTAATGAACACCAGATTGCCCTGGAGTTGACACTTTAGAGAATGTCCATCCTAAAAGGAAGGGTGGGAAAGATTGCAAAGATTTCGTATTTGGTCTTCCAAAGACATTGGGTAAGTTTGATTCTATTTGGGTAAATTGTTTTTTGGACAGGTTAACTAAGTCTGCTCACTATCCTTCCGATCACGATGACTTACATGCAGAGAAGTTAGCCCAATTCTATATCTGTGATATTGTTCAATTGCAATGGAGTTTTTCCCACTTTCCCATCATATCCATAGAAGTAAAGCATTTACTTCTAAGTTTTGGAGGACCTTACATGCCGAATTAGGTACTAGAATGAATCTTGGTACTGCATTTCACCCTCAAACTGATGGGCAGTATGAGCGAACAATTCAAGTGTTGCAGGATATGCTTCGTGCGTTGTGATAGATTTTGGTGGTCATTGGATCAATTTTTGACATTAGCAGAGTTTTCATACAACAATGTTATCCCTCGAGTATTGATATGACGCCATTTGAGTCATTGTATGGGAGAAGATGTAGGTCCCCTATTGGTTGGTTTGATACATTTGAGGTTAGACCTTGGGGTACTGATCTTCTGAGGGAATCATTAGAGAAAGTGAAATTCATTCAAGAAAAGCGTTTAGCAGCTCAGAGTAGGCAGAAGGAATATGTAGATCGAAAATTTAGGGTGAACAAATCTTGTTGAAGGTTTCACCCATGAAAGGTGTGATGTGGTTTGCTAAGCGAGGTAAGCTTATTCCGAGTTATATTGGGCCATTTGAAGTTCTTAAGCGTGTGCGGGAGGTGGCCTTGAATTGGCCTTGCCTCTAGGGTTGTCAAGAGTGCATTTGGTATTTCATGTGTCCATGCTAAAAAAATATCATGGTGATGGAAACTACATTATTCGTTGGGATTCAGTTTTGCTTGATGAGAATATGTCTTATGAGGAGGAGCCTGTTGCTGTCACGACCCAAAACGAGCCGCGAACAGCACCCACATTTATTCTCCTATGTGAGCGAACCAACCAATCTAATCCCAATTTCTTACCAATATTTCAACCATAATAAACATAATATAATGCGGAAGACTTAAAACTCATTAATATAACCAATAATTAACTTCTAAAATTTAATACTTATTATTCCCAAAATCTGGAAGTCATCATCACAAGAACATCTATCCTCAAATTACTACATCTAAGAGTATCCTAAGAAACTAAATAAGTAAAAGAGATGTCCAATGTCCTGAACTTCAAGACATCAAGACGCGAGGACAGAATCCATTCCCTAGCTAGGAACAATGCTCACCTTAAATCTGATTATGCGAAGTCTAGCTAGAGTTGCGGTTGGGGAGTCGAAGGTCGATGCAGTTTGCTGCACTCCCACAAATAACAATAAAGAAACATACAATAGTGGGTCATTACGAGCACAAGTACTGATCTGTGAGTAGGTTAATCATCGGCCAACTCAAAATAGAAAGCAATATATATCAGATAATAACAAAAATCGACTACCCATACTTCAACAGATACAACAACAAGTATCCATAAAACCATTTGGCCACCACCCAAGCAACAACAGAGGACTTATGCCTCTCAACACCATACTCTTGGGAAATAGGTTCTTTAAACTGAGTATATTAACATGAATCAAGATTATTCTTTTCTATCCTGGTAATCGAACGTGGACCTCCGATCCTCTACTACTATCCTGGTGTCGGAACGTGCACCCGATCTCTACTACTACCGGTGTCGGAACGGGAACCCGATCCACTATACTACTAACTATCCTGGTGTCGGAACGTGAAACCCCCTATCCACTACTCTCTACTACTCTCCTGGTGTCGGAACGTGACACCCGAATCCATAAACTCATTCCTTTAGTTCATCAAGCCTTCTTTTATACCAAGGCAATCATCATTAACAGATAGGGTTTAGGGTTTAAGCTTCACAGCTCATCTTTCCAACACCCATTACAATTTTTCATAATCCCTCATGCAAGCCATAATGAAGACTTACAATACTACCCAATACATATCATGCGCTATTAATCGTTTACTATGAAATAGCATAAACCATAACCTACCTCCAACCGAAGAATCGTGATCAATCAATCTACTTCTCCAAATCCTGTTGTCCCTCGTCGTTCTTCTCTCACTCTCGTCTCGCTCGTTCTCTCTCTTTTTCTCCCTGTTCTTTTTCTTTCTATTTTTCTTATTCAACCCTTTTTCTTTTACCTAATGTCATATATAATTAATTAATAAAAAGATGAGAAAAATACCCCTTTTTTATTTCAAGGTTATCTGGGGGTCCTTTAACCACCCCCACGTAATTAATTTTTACATTATCCACTAACTTTATATAATTATCAGCATGAATAGTCGCAATCACGGCCCCTTAAAAACTTTAACAGAAATCCGACCCAGCAGGGTTACCAGCCTGTGACGGTCCCGTACTGCATGCCCTTCAGAAAAAACAAAGTTCAGAGAGTTAATTCTGTGTAAAGATTTGGTGACTGTCTTGTCTTGCCAACGACGGTCCCGTCCTGCCCATTCCGTTCTTGACGTTCAGAGAGTGGATCCCAGTACTCAAATTCTCAGGGTCAAGTGTTTGGAACGAGACCACCCTCGACGGTCCCGTCGCGCCCATGACGGTCCGTCCGTGGCGATCCGTCCGACCAGACAGTTATTACCAGAATAAACTCTACCTGCCAAAACGCTAAACAGGTCGTTACAGTTGGCTAGTCTAGATAGGGAAGGTCTGCAATTTTGAAATCAAAGGATATTGGCATCTATCAATGTTCAGTGGAAGAATTGACAGTTTTGAAGAGTTCACTTGGGAGAGTGGGGGTTGGGGAGGCTGATGCATTAAAGATTCCCATCTTTTTATCGCTTCAGGTACTCTTTTCTCGCCCTCGCCTTTCTTTTTGATCGTTCGCGGACGAACGATGGGTAAATTGGTATCTATTTTACGACTAATTTTTTATAGTTTTTTAGTACTAGAGTTTTTTTATTTCTTAAATATTTTTTTTGATAAACTTTAAATGGGTATTTTGGACTATATATACTATCACTCTGAAATCAGTGGATGTTTTTACTAATTTATTTATTTAGTTAGTGTTAGAAAATAATATTACAATAAATTTGAATCCACTTTTACTTACTCTACTTTTTCTCCTTGGTTCTCTCCGCGTTTCGGGTCCATCCTCAACCGTCGCCCCCCCCCCGTTTCGGACTCCCCTCCTCGTGCCGGCTCTCCCCGGCCCGCCCCCACCCTTCCTCCCCTTTATTTCATGCTCTCTTCCTGGTCCCTTCGCCTTTCCTCCTTCCTTTCCCTTGTTGGGTTGGATAGGTTATTACGATAAATTGTTTGTTTTGTATTATTATAATAAGGTTGCTTGAATCATTAAAAGAAAAAGGGATACATATATTAATATTACATAATTATGATCATTAAAAAACAAAAAATTTTTAACAAGGAGGATAAAAATTGAAGTTACAGGTTGTTCTTTAATGTGGGATCCAATATGCCTCTTAGTTAATAATTATAATTAATAGAGAATGAAGTAGGGAGAATAAAGGATGACATTACTGTACCTAATGTTGCCTAAGAATTAATATAAAAATGTTAGTATATATGTACATATTTTAACATTGGAAATGAATGTGCAGGGCTAAAGTGAGCACTGTCACTGGTTTCGATACCAATGGCTTTAGTTGGGATATTATAACTTATTATTATTTAATAAACTAAAGTTTGATATACTAAGATAGGAAATAAATATTAGGTGTATTAAATTATTTTAAACTTCATTCAAAGTTATGATAATTGGAGAATGGAACTTAATTCTTATGTTTTGAACTTATTAAATTAATTATATAATTAGGTGAGTTTTTGGGTCTAGGTTAAATAGAGAATAAATTTAGTGTTTAGAGACTTGTTAACTTAACAATTATGTTACAATATACTTGATAGATTGGAAGGGTTTTCGGAGGCACTAAGGAAAGAAAGGCATTGGAAGAAAGTAGGTTGCTTGCTTCGATGTCTTTCTTCGATTCTCTTCTTTGGATTGGGTATGTTTAATGGTTTATTTTCTATTTTGATAGATAACTCTCAATAGCGATTAATATGTATTGGCCGGTAGGAGACTTACCACCCGTGCAGTGGGAGAGGTGTCAGCTGGGAACTCAGCTGGTTGTCCTATTATGAAGATGTCTGGCGGGGGGTAGATTCTCCCTCTGTCGGCTCTGCGAACTGACCGAACAGTTGGGGGGGGGTGGGGGGAGGGGAGTCGTTGGGTGTGGTTTGTTTTTGTGGTTGGCCCTAAAAATTTTGAGACTGTTGAATTTCTAAATCATGGAACCGTCTCTATTAAAATGAAGTCTTTTGCATAAAGAAAGCTGGATGAAATAAAACAATGGAGATAATTGAATCGAGTGTCACGTTCCGACACGGTATTATTTAGAATCGGATGTCCACGTTTCGACACAATAACATTAAAGGAAAAGAAATCTTGAATTAAATATAATTACTCAATCTCAAGAACCCTTTTTTCCAAATGAGTATGGGTGTGGAGGCACGAGTCCCATAGTGTCTTGATATTGTGAATGACGGTGTAAACTACTATGGTGTTGTGTCACTGGTTTATTTGTTTGTTGCTTACCACCCTTGTTTAGTTATTTATTTGATTATAAAATATTATTATTCAATTATATTGGTTTCCTATTTTGAGTTGGCCGATGAGACTACTCGTCCGTGTTCCTTGTACTAACCCCTACTTGTATTTCTTCTTTGTTCTTTTGTGGAGTGCAGCAAGTGTACCATCGACTTCGACTCGCCCTCAGCTCTAGCCAGTCTCCAGCACATTAAAGTTCAGGGTAAACTATTATTTCTAGCTTGTGCTAGATTCTCTCATTCACGTCTTGATGTCTTTAAATTTCGGACATGGACCATTTTTTTTGCTTATGTTTGTTTCTTAAATACTCTTAGACTTGGTTTGAGTAAATCGTGAAGGTAAAAAAAATTGAGAAAAAAGGGGACAATAGAAATTGTGGAGCACGAATTAAACGTTTTTCTTAAGATTACATTTTCTAATAGTAAAATCTAACTTTGAAAAAAAAACTATTGTTATGTTGGCGAAAAAAAACTATTGCTATATAGTGGTAATTAAAGTACTTAATTCATATACTTAAATATTTAGAATCAATATGTGCACCAGCATTATATACAAAAAAAAAATCACTATGAGTGACACCACAAAAACTCAGAATTACACCAAACTGATAGCTCATCATTTTAGCTAATTAAAAACGATTAATTTCAACAAAAAAATTACCAAAACAGATTATCACTAAATATGCTTTCTATTCCAAACCTCAAAATCCTATAAAATAAATAAAAAATAAATAAGAAAAAAAACATGAAATGGTGAATGACAATATCAACCTATTTGCACCATTAATTAAACGACTCATTATTGACAAAATTCAATTTTATAAAATTGATTTTAACGTTGTTTTTCAGATTATAACACCAAAATTCATATGCAACATAGTGTACTACAACATAACGATCATGATTTTTCAATTAGAAAATCACTTTAAAAAACATCAATTAAATGTTGAATTATCAATAATACTTTATAACATAAGGATCATAATTTTTTTAATTAGAAAAATCACTTTAAAAAATATCAATTAAATGTTGAATTATCAATAATACATGATAACAAGACAATCTTGATTTTTCAATAAGAAAAATCACTTTAAAAAACATCAATTAATGTTGAATTATCAATAATACCTGATGAGTCTCAACGTCCTTTATATTGAATTAGGATTGAGTTATTATCGATATCCATGATTAGTCGATTAGAATGAGATGAGTAGAAAGAGAGTTTTATTTTTGTTAACAACCTTTTATTGATAGGAGAGAATATATATAACAAATTTGAGTAAATCGTGGAAGATAAAAGACTTTGAGAAAAAAAAAGGACAAAGAAATCCTGAAGCACGAATTAAATGTTTTCTTAATATTATATTTTTTTTTAATATTAAAACCTAACTTTGGAAAAAAATATTGTTATGTCGACGCAAAAAAAAAAAATATTGCTACATAGTTGTAATTAAGGTATTTAATTTGTATAGTTAAGTTTTTTTTTCCGTTTTTTTCTATTATGTTGGTTCAATTTGTTTATGAAATTGAGTAAATAAAAAAAAACAATACTCCCTCCATGCAATATTAAGTTAATTTTTTGAGGTATTTCACGCCCTTTAAGAAAAGTAGATTAGACATAATTTGAATATAGTTTTCCATTGTTAACTTCGGTCGGACAAGGGCCTAAAAATACCCCTAAAGTAATAAAATGGTATAAAATTACCCTTCATCCACCTTTGGCTCCAAAATGCCCTTTTCATCCACCTATTGCTCCAAATAACCCTTGTATCCCACCTTTTTTTTCTAAAATATTGACCATTTTTATTGTTTTTAAAATTTAAACTCTTTAAATATGTTTTTAATTTAAATACTGGGCGTTCAAACTATAATTATAATTTTAATTTATTACTATAATTTTATAAAAACAATCCACTACACTCATTACTAACTAAACCTCACTCATTAATATTCCAAATTTTAATTTATAAAAATAAAAATAAAAAAAATTTTATATTTTTGTGCCTTTCATTCTTTCACTTTTTTTTACTATACCCCCCCCCCCCCTACACCTAACCCCCATACCCCCACCCCCTCTCCTCCCTCCCTCCTCCCCCCCCCCCCCCCCCTCTCCCACCCCCCCCACCCTCCCTCCCTCCCCTCCCCTCCCCCCCCCCGCCCCCCACACTCCCCCCCCACCCCCCTCCCCCCCCCCTCCCCTCCCCACCCCTCCTCACCCCCTCTCCCCCTCGTCCTCCTCCCCTCCTCCCCCACCCCGCTCCGTTTTAGATTACTGAAAATGACATTCAAAAATTTTCGAGTCCGAATCGAAGCCCTAATTAAATTTAGTTTAGCCGCTTATTTAGGACACTTTTCTCCTTTCCTTTTCTTTCAAATTGAATTATAAATTTATGATTAAAGAGTAAAGAATAATACATCCCGAAATTAATTCATGCATTTTTTTTTAAATCTAATTTTATAAATATTTATGATTTATTTGAAAACCTTTAATATATTATTTTGAAAAAAAGGTTACCTATGAAGTAACATGACCTAATTGAGACGTAGAATAATTAAGATGAACATAATCACAGACTGTTTAATTTAATCGGTGATTTTTATTTAGCCCTTGAATGTAGGATAATTTACTCTTTTTTAAAAAACACTCAATTGGCAGTATATTGCATTAATAATGTACGGTTCATTTAATTTAGAAGGTATTTAATTATTACTGGGTGAGTAAAGTAGATTGATTTAATAATTACACTAATAAGTTAAATTATAACAAATGTTGAGGCGCCACGTATTTAAAAAAATAGTTAATACTTTAATATCAAATCTTAAAATAAGTGGGTCAATTTTTGAATCCAAAGGTGGATGACAAGGGTATTGTGGAACCATAGGGTGGGTGGGAAGGGCATTTTGGAGCCATGGTGGATGAAGGTAATTTTGTATTACCATTTTTTAAGTACTTTAGAGGTACTTTAGGGTGTCTTTTTTTCCTTCCGTTTTTACTTTTATTATTATTTGAAACGATGATTAAAATAAGGGAAATACATTAAAAAAATCTGACCTTGGTTCTAAAACTCCTTTATCACTTACAAACTACACTTGCATTTAAATATCCCGCTTAACTCTTTGGGTGGCAATTAGATACACCTTAAGTGATGACATTCAAAGAAGTGAGTTCCACTTTCCCTAATAGCTGTGAAGGAGTTAAATAGAAAAGAATATTAATAAATCATACATATGGACATATTTTTTATTGTCAATAGATAATAATATTTTAAATATTATTTCTTCTTACTATTTAACTTATATTAAAATATATGAATAATTTTAGTGGCCAAAAAAAAAAATTTCTTTATTTTGTTGTCTTCCTCATTATAGATTCTTCTACATCGTAGCATTATATTTTCCTCCATCTTCACTTTTAACTCTATTAACTATTTCAATTTCACAATCTCTTTAGTAATCCACAAAACCCAACACCACCATCTTATTATTGACGCCAATTTCACACATAAATTTTATTCATTTTCATCGGAGCAAAAAAACTTGCTAATTTCTCAAACTCTACGGAGGCAGAATCAGTGATTTTTTTGAATGTGAAGGAAGTGATGGTAGATCCTTTATCTTTTTGGTGATGGAGGTTTACCAAATAAGGCGCGAAAGGAAGAGAAACGGGTTGATTGTTGTTGTTTTGTTGTTCCGTCTAAGATCTTCGAAGCTCACTATTAATGGTGTTTTAAGGAAGAAAGTGATGGCGAAGTGGTGATTCAGTTGTTTGTTGTGTTTTGGAGGATCTAGTAATAGAGATTCAGCGGTGATTTGAGAGTTACGATGAAAGAGTTTGGATGGTGGACATAGTTGAAAATATGGAGAGGGGAAAATGAACATTGAAGAGTTAGAAATTGTGAAGAAGGAAGAAAAAAGAAGTGAGGGGTGGGTGAGGTCTGGGTATGTGGTAAAATAAAAATTGGTCAACATTTTTAATTTTAATTTTAGAAAATGTACTTTGAATTAATTAATTATTGTAAATTAATTGTAAGAAGTGTTGAAGAAAAATAGTGAAAATAATTAATGACTTGGTGTTGATATGACGTTGTTGTGGCACTTACATGACTATGATATGGCAAATGAGAGTGAGATAATAATATCATGGTGGTTTTTAATTCATTTCAAAGATATTAAGGAGGATATTTAAATACCCGTATAGTTTAAGTGCTAAAGTGAATTTTCGGACCAAGTTAAGATTTTTTTATATATGTATTTTCCCTTAAAATAACTAAATATTTAATCATTAATTCCAATAGTAACAAATGAATCGTAAAAATTGGAAGAACACTCTAAAAGCAGTCTTAAAAACTGAACAGTAGAGCTGTCTATGGGCTAGCCCTCCCCGTCCGGGCTAACCTATACAGGTTTTGACATTTTACGGATCAGGCCGGGCTAGCCCATTTTTGGCGTGGGCCAGAAAATGATCGGCCCAACCACAAGTACGTGGGCTACAGGCTTGACGGGTCAGCCCACTTTTTTTAAAAAATTATATTTTTCTATAATTATTAAATTAAATCACCCCGTCCAGGCTAACCTATACATGTTTTGACATTTTCACGGATCACAAGGCCGTGCAGCCCATTTTTGTCGTGGGCCAGAAAATTCGGCCCCACCACAAGTACGGTGGCTACAGGCTTGACGGTCAGCCCCTTTTTTAAAAAAATTATATTTTTTCATATTATTACATAAATTTAAATTTATAATTTTTTAAAATATTAGTCATAAAATAATTGACAACCTCCTATTCCCTGATTTTACATGTTATTACTTGTTAATCAATCAAAATACCTTATTTTTATTAATATTTGTTAGGGATAATTTTCATAGACCTCCAGTTTTGGCTCTATACCCCTCACCTCCCCTATACTGGTTTATATATTAACTCTAACCCCTCCTTTTAATTTTCATTTACTTTAACCATTCTTTAAACCCTATTTACAATAATATAAATTAATATAGAATTTACAATTTTTACTCTTTTTTATATAAATTTCTTTCTTCTTATTTAATAATAGTATATAAAAAAATAAATAAGTACTTTTAAAAATAAATTAACACAAAGACTTATTTTTTTTAAAACCCAACAAGATCAAAGGTCCTTCAATAAGCTGACCCCATTTTCACAAATATTAACTCTTTATCTCTATTTCACCTTTACCGATTCCCGTAAATCCCCCCCCCCCCCCCCCCAACATAACCCACTCATTTTTCGGCAATAATTTCTTCAAATAAAAGACAAAATTGACTTCCCAAGAAAAGAAATTCGTAAGAACGATAGATTTTTGTTTCTAGTTAAACATTACACAAGCGAAGAAGAAACATGATCCAACGGAATAAAGATAAATATTGAAACTTAGAATCTAAAAACTTCATATATAGGGTAATTAATCAAATCTAAATTAATTTAATTTTATTTAAATAGGTTTGAAGAATGTTTACAAGAAAATGAATAAGGAGGTAGACGTAAAGATTCGTAAACCACAGGGAAGGTGCGTATATAGAGAGGCCTCGAGGGAAGTCCTCTGAAATTATCTCTATTTTAAAAATTTTTTTTCAAGTAAAAGTATAAATATATCAATAACATATTAACCTAATTATTGTTGAATTTGGACTCTCTTAATTTTAATTTTTAATATTATATATATTTTTTAATTAATTATTATTTGCCCACAGGTCGGCCGTACATATATTTCTCAAGCCCATCAAATCAACAGGCTTATTCAGGCCGGGCTAAAAAACCCTTTTTTTAAATGGGCTCCGGAAATCTTAGCTCAACCCTATTAAATCTCGGATTAGGCCAGGACGGCCCAACGGGCCTAGCCATATTAACGGCTCTACTGAACAGTTAAGTTAATATATAAAAAATAGAAAATGCCTCAAAAATTAACTTAATATGGAATGAAGAGAGTACTACTAAAGAAATGTCGCTTTCTCCCCATATTTAAATTTTGAATGTTTTTCAGATGTTTCAACAATAAGGGGTTATTTTGTTCCAAAAATAAAAAAATAATTAACTCTACGATAATATGTTAATCATTTAAAAGAACTTGTCCAATATTTTTTCCAATTATGATTATTTACTAAAATTTTTTAATATAATAATATTTATTTTATTTTACAACATCCTATATTATATGAAATGATACACGTACAATGCACATGCCGCGAAACTAATATAGTAATCAAGATATTATAAAAATAGAAAATATATAATGACAAACTATTCATTTAAATTAAATGGTACAATCACACTTTGATTTAATTGTGCCCTGTAGCAAACTGTTTGTCAGTCGTCTCTCTCCCTCAAACCCTCGATCGCCACCCTTCCTTGTCGCTCGCTCCCTCTGTCGCTGCCTCTCTCTCTTTATACAATCAGAAATGTATAAGTTGTGTTTCTGTTTGTATAAAGCGAGAGAAAATTGTACATACACATGCAAATACATATATCTTCCTCGTATACACTTATAATTATACAATACAAATATTTCTCTGCCCAGTTCTCTTTTATCTTTCTCTCTTTCTCGCTTTATACAAATACAGATTATACAACATACGATATATAATTTATGTTTGTATAAAGCAAGAGAGATAGAGAGAGAGAGAGAGAGAGAGTGATATTTGATATACAAATATTTTATTTCAATTCGATTATATACAAACTCAAATTTTATATAGATATACAAACACGTGAAATTGAATTGAGAGGATGCCAACAATTTATACAAATGAGAAACTGAAAGTCATTTATACAAATGACGTGTCAGCAAAATTATACGAATAAGAAAGAGGAGCTAGCGAATTATACAAATATTGTTTTTGTATATATGTACAATGAAATAGGATAGTCATAGCATATTTATCATGAAATATAATTATTTAAAATTTGTTATAGCATACAAATATATATTTTATATTTATTATATATGAAAGTTGCCTATAAAAATTGGGCAAATTGTATAAAATACGCAAACTAAATACCTAAATTAAATTGAATATCGAGGGGTTTGATTTAATTGTGCTCCATAGCAAAACATGACAAAATTTTGCCAGCGTCTCTCTCCAGAAGTCTCGCTCCTCGCCACTCTCCCACCTCCCATTCTCTCGCCTCTCTCGCTTTATACACAGAATTGGTATATTTCTGTTTCGGTTTTGTATAAAGCGAAGAAAAAATTGTATAGACACATGCAAAAATGTATAATCTTCCGTTTATACACTTACTTATATAATTTACAAACATTTCACTTCAATATTGTCAGAGAAAAAGGCCAAAGAATTATACACATTTTGAATTATACAATTGCAAAAAAAAAAAAAAAATTTTTTGAAATACAATTTTTTCTAGCTTTATACCCCGAAGTGTATTAGTGTGTTTTCCCTGTTTTTTGTATAAAGCGAGAAAAACATAATATCTTCTTGCTATAACACTTATAATTAATGCAATTACATACATTTTAATTTCGTTCAACTGTAGCAAGCTACTTACTACAATTGCAGCGAAATAGGCCAGCAAATTTATACAATTAGCCAGCGAATATACAATTTAGGCCACGAATTAATACACCTTTTATATGTATTAACGAATTTATACATTTTTTGATGTTTGCTATGAAGCACAATTTATCAAAGTTTAACTAGTTATACAATAATGATTTTTTTGTTTGTTATATGTGAAAGTTGCCCATAAAAATTTAACTGTGTATGCTACTAGCCCATCACCATATAGGCCCTAAAGCAGGAGTGCTCTATTGTATTGAGTATAGTTGGAAGACATAGATCCCCAGTCCTCTCGGTGCTGTGTTGAAACCCATTATGCTTGCTGACATCTTTCATGGTCGGCATTGTCAAACCCCCATTTCCCCTTTTCCTTTTCCCCACCCACCTCTTTCATTTTCCTCTTTTCCTTTCCTCAATCACTCTTACTTTAATTCAATTCAATCATTAATTTCACAAAACGGTAAAGATCCATTGATTAACTATGGTGGTTTGGACCCGTGCAGTGGTAAGAACATGGAGATGTAGACCCACCAATTTTAGCCGGGCTTTTTCTGAAAAATTACCTACATCGGAGCCTAAGGGCAGAAATATTCAGTGGGTATTCCTGGGTTGCCCTGGTGTCGGAAAAGGGACTTATGCAGCTCGACTTTCTAAGCTTCTTGGCGTACCCCACATAGCTACTGGTGATCTCGTCCGTCAACAATTATCCTCTCATGGTCCTCTTGCCTCAAAGGTTGTGCCCTTTTTGCTTTTTGAATTGTTTCGGGTTTCTATTAAATTATTATGTGTAGCTGTGAAATTTATGTGATCTTTTGCCTAGCTCCCTCGGATTTTCATATGTTTGTGAAATCTTGAAATCTTTACTCTAAGTAATTCTGGGGTTCTGTTAAATTGTCTGCATATTTGAAATTTATGTGATGGAATGGTAAAGTTCCCATCTTTTGCCTAGTTCCCACGGATTTCCATATTTTTGGTAAAATCTTGAAAATTTGTGCTCCAAGTGATTCTGGGGTTCTATTAAATTGTGTTTATCTTTGAAATTTATGGGATGGAATGGTGGTGAAATTCCCATCTTTTGCCTATTTCCACAGATTTTCGTATCTTTGTAAGATCTTGCAAATGTAAGTCATTTTCTTTTTTCAGCTATCTCAAATCTTATCCAATTTTACTTCTATTATTCTACAATTGGTTTTCTTTTTAGTATCTAAATATATTACGAAACTACTAATCTCATAGCTTATCCTACTTCTGTGCAATTGCTATGCATATATCACCTACTTTTGTACATTACCAAGCACTAGAAATTGATCAAGACAATCATTTCCTAAGGGATAGCATTTTTCTCCACTCCAGATGCAAACATCTACTGGATTTGATTTATGTGTGCATGTGTAGATACAGTAGTCAACTGAAGATTACAAATGGCTGATCTTTTAATATAAGGACCATGATGCACTTAAAGGGTTCCAAATGACTGACCAAGTAAGGGATAAGTTGGAGATTTGCTGTTACCCTTGTCATTTGATTTGTTCAACTGAAACTTTATTAATACAGTTCCATACAATTGCTTTATGTAATAATATTGTACCCATGAGTCAATGAAAATGCTGCAACAACTCTTATAGCATCTTATAAAGTTATGCAATAGCTAAATAATAGGGAAAGTATTTGTAAGTATGCTTGCATTAGTGGTGTGAGAGATACATTTATCAATGTTGTGAGAGATAAATATGGTATTCTCACTTTTAGATGTATATATTAGGTCTTTTACCATATAAAAAGATTCTCTTTCTTAAAAGTCAATGTAAGCTTATTTCAATGACTTTAAGATTGATTTTCCTGACTTTGGACAATGCAACCATTTTAGGAGTATGTTTAAAAAAGAATTATCATTTGGAAAGTTCTTAATGTTTACATAGTTAATACTTTTGTATCTTATTTGGACAGTAAATAAAAACTAGAAAAATCTTTTTTTCTGGATATCTTGTTGCTTTCACATGAAGTTCTCCTGAAAAAAAGTTACCAGTACTACAATAACAATTATGATGATTCAACCCTAAACTAGTAGTATGCGAGACGTGACTTGGTTCCCTTTTTTGTCCTTCATATATAGGAGACATGAGTTGGTTCTATTCTTTCTTTTGGGTCCATTATTTCATTGCTCAGTAATTTTATTTTAAAGTACCTCGTAGATTTCCAAGACTAGAGATTCTCTAAATTTCAATTATCACACTTGTTCCTACACCAAAATATAAATTTTAACCAAACTAAAAAAGCATATTGGCAGACACTGGACCAAAGGTAAGTACCAATAACCAGTTAATCTTAATTCTAACTAGTTGGCATTGCCTATATGGATCTTTGCTTCCATTGTATATGCTCTTTGACAAAACCACATAGATTTGAGGAGATTGAAGGTATTTCGAGACAACTTTGTTCCATGTGGGATAGCTCGATCTCTGTAATGCCTTGAATCATGATAGTGTTATGCGAACAATTAGTGCAATTTGAAGTACATACAACATGATTTGACCATCATGCGTTCTTCTCTCGTTGTCTCCTTGATATGTGCTACTTGCATCTTTTTTCAGATGTGATTGTTTCTAATATCATTTATCCATCCATCTTAATTTCTATTAAATACTTATGTGTTCATATTTCTGCTGTAGTGCCTTTTAAATTGTATTGTAATAAAATAATTGTTTCTTTGATAAGTTGAAGGAAAGTCTAATTCTTAGAGGCAGTGATGATATTGTTAAAAAAAGAAAAAAAAGTCTAATTCTTAAGCTTAGATGTGAAAATATGAATTTGTATATATCTTCTTTATTGATTATGCTCTTCATTTACTCCACTGTGCCTTTTTTCCCCCTAAAGTCGTTCTACTAATTTATTTTCTGAACTTAATTTGTGTCTTCTGTTGCAGCTTGTGGATATTGTTAGCCAAGGGCAATTAATTTCAGACGAAATTGTAATTGATTTGCTATCTAAGCGTCTTGAAGCTGGAGAAGCAAAGGGTGAAACAGGATTTATTCTTGATGGATTTCCTCGAACTATACGGCAGGCGGTAAGCAGTTGTTTGTATAATGGATTTCCTGTGTCTAGATTGATTGTTGCGCTTCTGAATAAATACTTCCCCAGTTTTTTCTAGGGATAGATGTGCTATTGTCATGTTTCTTACATGTGTGTATTATTTAATTTGACGGTTGCACCTGTTGACTGGGACTTCATCTTGTGCATCTTTCTACTTTAATAGGCCAATATTTTCTTTCACAGTCTGGCATCTGGCACACGGGCTTGCTATGGATATAACCTAGCAAGATAATTTATTAACGTTCTAATGTCAGTACTTGAGGACTGTTTCACAACTAGCAAGGATGCATTATTATAACAGGTTAACGGTTATGGGCTTATAGCTTTACCTGCAATTGGAATGCCGCTTGCTCAAGAAAAGTTGAATATGCTGTTGAAAGAAATGAATTAATAAAGTACAAAAGGTTGAAATCAACAGCAAAGCTCGATATGATTCTCTCAATAGATTGTGCGGTCTGTGAATTAAGCTCTTAGTTGAGGTGATAAGATCCTAACTAGAGTAGATAATACTTCATCTTACATGAGATGCATTTTATTTGTATGATACGTCAAAGTTTCTGCAAAGAGCAAAACTCTGAACTGCATAATATGTTCATCAGATATATTAGCCAATTCTTATGTTCATATGTAGATAAGGGAAAATGTCTGAGCTAACAAGAGCAAAGATCTGGCCTAAGTGTGTCATATAAGTTGTTTCTTGATTTCTTCTAGTGACACCTGATGATTGGGAGAGACCTTGTTAAACATTGACCACGGTTAACCAGTCTTCAACAAATTTGAGGCATGTTTGAACAGCCATGTACATCGTCTTATATGTTCTCTTCAATTGCTACTAGAAACATTTTGATATTGCTTATCATTTTTTTGTATGTCAATACAAGTAATGGCCTTGAAATTTCTAAATTATGTCCTCGGTAGGTTTTTCATTACTGCATAGTCTTTACTAGCATTAACCTTTTCTCAGATGTACCTTGTTAAACGGCTTTACTTAGCTCTCAGATATCATCCACAATTGCCTCTACTTAATGGAGCATCATGTACATGCTTTGATTGTTTGACTGGCATAAAATGTTGTGTCGCTACTCCTCTATGAGCATCAGCTGTAAATTTTGCTAACTAGAGAACTGTCTCCTGGTAATAAGGATGGAATGTACAATGTTGAGTATACATTCTAATTCTCTTGGACAGTCTTTGAGGCATGGTTTTATTATCTGCTTCTCTACCTTTATATGACTAGTATGAGAGCACAGGGAAAGTACAATCTAAGAACTGAATGCCCTTGCTTGGGTTTTAGCTTTAATGGCCATACAATTGTGGATACTTCAGTTACAAAAGGCTCATGTGATGTATTTCTACGTATTGTGTTAGTGATTTTAACAGTCACAACTTTAGGGTTTTCTTGGACTGTTGTGGCTGTTATATGTTCCTCTGTTTTAATTAGAAGCTTAACTTCTTTATTTGGTAGAATCTTTTAATTAGAAGCTTAACTTCTTTATTTGGTATAATCTTTTCATTAGAAGCTTAACTTCTTTATTTGGTAGAATCTTTTGATTAGAAGCTTAACTTCTTTATTTGGTAAATCTTTCTATTGGTTCTTAATCAATATTTTGTTTGTGGTTTGCTTTATGTGATGTTATGTTTTTTGTATTATTGATTGCTGCACCAATGTTTGTGGGATTTGACCAATTTCTAAATTTGTGGAAGCTGCCAACAATGGCAGGGGATCAATTTATCAAAAGTCAGAAAGATGAACTATTAGAGGATGTAGTCAACTTACTGCCTAATGTAGGATTGCAAATCTTGTAACCTACATCAAAAAGTGTAGCTCCCTTCAAAAACTTACAACATGTGCATCTATCAGTTGCTCCTATAAGTAGTCTAAAACATCAAAAATCTCTTCTGTTTGAGCTATTAGATTCTGTTTACACCAACAATAAAAAAAGCGAGGCAGATCATCTTAAAGCCCTGTAAGTTGCTCTGCTTGTCTTCAAAACATCTCCTGTTCCTTTCCTCCCAGACTGTCCACCAAATGCAAGCAGAGACAATTTTCCATCTCTTTTCAAAACCATTTTGAGTCCTGTTGTTCAAAACTGAGAATATCACTGTGCTGATGTAATGGTTAGCTAAGCTGCTCGGACTCTTCACTTTTGGTGCCGCACCCATGTCGACACGACATGGGTGTGGGATCCTTGTCCGATTTGGTCGACGGATTTTGGGTACCTAGACCAAAATCGTTGGGGAAAGTCTGGACAATTTTAATTATTCCTATAATCAATACAAAAGCTAAGGTGAAATTGAAGGAAATGGAATACCTTTTATATGGAAGTTTCTATTTCACTCCTTTTCCTTTAATCTCCTTCCGGGATTCTCCTCAAGTTCTCCGCATAATATGTCATAATCTGGTCTTTATAACTTTATTTTTAGATATTTTAATTATTTTTAGGCGACTCCCTGCACCCGTATCATACATGGATCCTATCCGGGAATCTTAAAAATTAGATCATGAAGGATCCGACCTCTAGATCCACACTTGTACACCCGCACCCGAGTCTGAGCAACTTAGATGTTTAGTCCACACAATCCATCTTGTGCCAAACCCCATTCTTTGAAGCATATGGATGAGGGAGCTCCAGTTCAAGTGATATATGTTTAGTGGATATGTAGTTTGAATAAGATACCTGGATTTAGGCTTCTTCGTCTGTTTCCCCCACACTCAGTGGCAATTAAGATTGCATTCATGATCTTCCTCCCAATGTAAGGATCTTACATTTTTGTTTAACCCTACTCCTTTTGTTCAAAAAGGTAATATGGAAGGAAGTAAGGAACATGAGTATCCTCTTCCCCCAAGGGTAGGGAGAAACTGTTGGTAACATTAAAGCTGATATCCCTTAGTTGTGTATCCTAAGGAGAGGATCCTCATGCTCTCCTGATGATTGTTTTTTGGTTGATGCACAAAGTTTGAATCGATTATCTGAAGGGCAAAAATTGAACACTGATGAATATCAATGTAATAATTTACTGAAACTTCAGGAGGCTGTAAAGTAGAGGTACGGCCAGTTATCTTTTGGCAATGCTTTATGCAAAGTCAGGACATTGATGTCTTCAGTATTCACTTGTGAAATAAGGTTTCCTGTACTAGGGTCTAGGGCTGCTTGCTGGAGTGTCTCCACCAGTATAGAGGATCATCTTTGTTTCCCTTGTTCTTGGGACCAAAAGTTTCCAACACAAGCATTCCCCTGCCTTTCTTTCCCGGCTACGTCTGCTTCTTGCTCCCTCCGGCGTAGTAAAAGTCTGTTTCATGTGGTGTCATGGACCTGTATTCTCAGTCTCTTCTACTTTTTGATACTAAGACGTGGACCCTTGCTCCCTGAATTTGGCTGGTCAGGTCATATCTTTTGTTGCCATCAGAATAACTGATATGATTGCTAAGTTCTGGTAACAAATTAGAATCCATGGGCAAACGCTGAAGCTTATGGTCTAATGTTTGAAGGCTAAATTATTTATATATCTGACTTTGGTGGGTTCACCTTACTCTCTGTGTATAACTTTTTGTTTTATGCCAAGCAAAACTTTTACTATAATTAAAACTCTGCAGCCCTTGGTTCCTATATTTGGAATTTTATTTCCCCTATAATTGGATCTAGAGATGAAAGAGATCTGATATGTGTACAGGTCCAAGCAGTGAATTATCAACAGTGTAAGTACTGCTCCCTGATAGTGGCTAAGCTGCTTTGTGCACTGAAATTAATAATATTTTTTCCTCCTTTAACTAGATATAGATGGCATTTTCTCTGATCCTGTCATATGTGTTATTTGGTTATTTAGGAAATCTTAGAGGGAGTGACAGACATTGACTTGGTGATTAATCTGAAGCTTCGGGAAGATGCGTTGATTGCCAAGTGCTTAGGAAGAAGGACTTGTAGTGAGTGTGGAGGCAATTATAATGTTGCATGCATTGATATGAAGGGTGATGATGGAGAAACTAGAATGTACATGCCTCCCCTTCTCCCTCCTCCGCATTGTGAAACCAAACTTATTTCACGGTCTGATGACACTGAAAATGTTGTGAAGGAACGCCTCCGCATCTACCATGAAATGGTATGATCTACTTTTCTTTTATTTATTGTTTCTTGCTTTGTGCAAGCGTTCTCTTCATGTACTTGACTGGTGATTATACCCCATTCCTACGTTACAACTTCTTCACACTTCCGTAGACAACAAAAATCTGTGCCATTCACAACTCAAGAATTGATAATTCTGAGCACTTATGATGTGTTTTACAAGCAGATCATCGAATCATTTACCCAAATTTTTGTGTTTTCTTGTAGTACGTCAAATCGGAAGATAATCACTGTTTTTGACATCTGTATACAGTCAAAAGTGGCATTGAGATACTCTATAACCCTTTAGTTTTTTTTCCTCCTGTCCTCTATTTAGCCTGTCTCGACTAGTTTGGGGTTGAAGTATAGTTGATTGGTTGGATTGCGCTGGAGCTGCTATTGCATCTGATCCTTCCAAAGTGGCCTCTTTTGTCAATATGTGCATTTCTTTTGTGCAGTGCTTATGTTTTTTCTCCCCAGACCCCAGATCCTCATTTGTTTTTTAGGACGAGATGGTACAAACTTAATTCTCAGTTAGCTACTGTGACCACATTCATAATTTACTTTCCTAAATGCTTGCCCACAAAGATAGGGATAAAGTCTCCGTATATCCTACCCTCTCCAGACTTACACTAGCTATGTTGTTGTAACATACTAACTGCTTAGGTATTATGTTGTTCCTGCAGAGCAAACCAGTAGAGGACTTTTACCGCCAGCGAGGTAAGCTGTTGGAGTTTGATCTCCCTGGAGGAATTCCAGAGTCATGGCCAAAGTTACTTCAGGCTTTGAATATCTACGACGACGAGGATAAGAAATCTGCAGCAGCATGATAATTGATCACTTGTCTTGTCAGTATGTTTACTATTGTTGTAGGTTCATTCTTTGCATACATGTTGGACATGCACAAGCGTCTATAATGGGGTTCCCTACCCCCTTCTCTTCTCTCCCTCACTATTGTATCATATAATGCTAAGGCAACTATAACAATTGTACGGAGTATTTCTTGTCCATATTTGTTCATGAAGCTTAGCAAACCATGTGATTTCATTAAATATTTTGATGATATAGTAGAGGAAATGTTATTTAGATCTTATTACATAGTCTGGTAAGTTCATATGCTCAAATAATCAGTTAGCTCTTATTACATAGTTTGGTATGTTCATATGCTCAAATAATCAGTTAGCTCTTATTACATTGTTTGGTATGTTCATATGCTCAAATAATTAGTTGGTTAGTAGTTTATTGAGTGTAATTAGTTTTTTTTTTCTACATTTAGCATAGCTGAGTTAATATTCTAGTTTCTTTTTCTAAAAAAAAATTCGAGTTTTATTGACTCAGGTTTTTTTTGGAGTCATATTCGACTAGCCCAACTTATTTTTATGTTTTAATGGAATTTGATATAAGAATATTGTGTTAATTATTGATCATTTTTTGAATTTGTTATTTATTTTGGTAGTATTGACATGTTATTTCACATTGCATGTCCTTGTGTTTTCAGCTAGAATTGATAGATTATTTTTGTCAAACATTTGAATAGTTTTATAACATTATGGCAACAACATAGGCGTCGTTTGGTTTGAGTAGTTATGATGGGATAAAGTTATGTTGTGTGATTAGTTATTCTAGTATTATTTTTTACTGACTGGTTTGTTGTACTAAATATATACTTTCTAAAATAAGTTGTTTGATTTAAAAAATACCTCTATCTTATTCAGGTACTTGTATATTTTTTTGGTAGAGCTTTAGTTAACTTTCCAGACATTTCAAATTTTATTTGCTTTTGTTTTTGTTTCTTCTTTACTGTTAGCTTTGTAGGAATTTGGGTTGTTTCTCTTTATTAGGAACAAAAGAGTCACCTTATTTAGCTTAATTTTTTTTTATGTATGAATTCTTATGAATTTTTTGTACTTCACTCTGATTACCAACCAAAGTCCAAATCTAATTAGTTTTTTCAAGTTTATTTAAGTTGTATCAGTATTAAGTTGTTTGGATTAGAAATTAATTAATTATGATATTAATAATTTGTTGTGGCAGCAGAAATAAACTGAAATATGACCAAACCACATTAATTATTATTATCATCTTTTTCATATTTCAACCGTACTTTGGCGTCCAAAACACTTGGAACAAATGAAAAATCACGGACATTGAGCATTATGATATATTATTATACCATCCGAAGATAGTAATAATTTATCTCAGTATTAATTATTAATTTTGGGATAAGTTATTTTGCACATGCCAACTAAACAACAAATTAAGCGTCATTATAATTTTATCCCAAAATTATTTGGTATAATCCATTCACATCAGACAATCCCTTAGAGTAATCTTATAAAAATAAAGGGGGAATGAGGTTGGGATTACAAGAAGATAAAAAATTACATTTTCTAGTTATATATAGGTTTTTATAGGAGTCTTTTTCTCCTCTTGCCTCTCTCCTCCCACTGCACCCCACCCCCCCCTCTCTCTATCCAGCCCAAACAATTGCAGTCCCAAAAACATTCCACAAAAATATAACAATTGAATTTTGTATTATGTATCAAATGCATTTATATTTTATATCAATTGTATTTTATATTCCCTCCGTTTCAATTTATTGATCCTTCGAATTCGATATTCAACTAAGTTTATCTTTGATCGTAGATATATTTTTCAAATATTTTGAATTGTCAATTATTATTATGACTTATAATAACTTTTTACTTAGTTTATAAATACATAAATTTCATTTCAAAAAAATTAAAAATTTCATGCATAAATTGCGGGCCAAACTTAAATTGTTTGACATAAATTGGGACAAATTGAGTATTAAGTATCAACTGTATACAATCTTGAATCATAAATTGTATCATGATAATTGTATTCATCTCTACAAATTGTGATTGTAAATACGATTGATAAAATTATATTCGATCTATGATACAAATCAATTGTATTCAGATAATTATATTTGTATTTTATATCAATTGTATTTATTAATTGTATTTGTGATACAATAAATACAAATGTATTCATCCCTCCCTCGATTTCGCTCGCCTCTCTCCTCCTAATAGATAGCTAAATGCATTAGTTTTTAATACAATTGTATTCATTTTGATACAAATCAATAATATCATTTGTATTAGTGATACAACATGATATAACAACTACAACATGTAATCAACCCCTCTCTCCTCTATATTCTAGATCTCACTCGCTTCTCTCCTCCCCCTCCTAATCTCGTTTGCCTCTCTCCTCACTCAACATGTAGCTGTAATTCATAAGCTCAAACTATAATCATTTATTCACAAGCCCAAACTATACTCATTTTTTGAAGTTTCTCCAATCATGTTTGACAAGGGAGTTCTTGGCCCATAAAACTTCACCTGTACAATCCAAAAACCAAGAGAAATAATTGAAAAAAATAAGCCTCATTAAGCAAATAAATCAACTTGTTCTATCTTTTTATCCATAATGTTAGAAAGGCTTTATCACACAAACCCTGTTAAATATCTAAAATATTCTTATCGTAGCTACTTAACTTAAAGGACAGATATAATAATAATTGTCATAACAAATTTATTTTGTGTGATTATCAAAAGAAAAATATAATACCAAGAACTTATATATATACACGCAAATGCTGCAGACAAGTAAAATATTAAAGTTAAACAGAGAGCTCAACTCTCCCTTTAATATATTAGTACTAAATTTCCCTGATTTCTATTGTTTTTTTTTTTTTTTTTGTGGCTGAAAACAGATAAATTATATCCTCTATTAATAATATGCATCATTACGAGATAGCGACAAGATGCTGCTAGTACTACTCAAGGTAGGGGATTTTACTACATAGTACGTACGTATTACAATTTTCGTCAATAGTACTCGGCGTTTTTAGTGGTCTTTACAAAAACAGTTTCTTCTTACCATTGAAACCATCCGTCATTTTCTTATTTTATTGGCATAATATATTAATGTGCTTTTTTATTTTGGTATGAACAAACAGACATTTAAATTTGTATAAATTGAACAAGTAGACATATGAGTCCTACGTGACACAATACACATAGGACAAAAAATTACATGTAGGATGCAATATAGGACATGTGTGTCTATTTGTTCAACTTTATATAAGCTTAACTGTCTAGTTATGCACACTTAAAATTTAGAAATATAAAAGTGATTTAAACCCAAATTAAAGAATATGTATTACGCTATATTTTATCTATATATAATCATTATGTCTTTAATTTCTATGGAAGAGATTAAAAAAATATGAACTCTTCTTCCGACATTTTGTGGGTGGATAGATTTGTACATCCCACCACCCCCCCCCCCCCCCCCCCCCCTCTCTCAGATTTTGTGTTTATAACTTAAAGATTATTGAATGATGCGAGATACACTTCTATCAAGGCTCAAGGGAATTATCATTTAAGACAATGTAATAAAACGCACCTCAAATTATGATAGTAGTTGTGAATTCCAATACTTTCCAACAAAACTTTGCTAAAAAATACACGTATTAATTAATTAGGACTAGGTAATTTATTCGCGTTTTGGGTGATAATAAATAATAATAACATTGAATTTATTATTAATTTTTTTCTTATATCCATATATTAAAAATAATAAAAAAAATAGGTACTTAAAATAATATTAGCAATATTTCAACATATATTTGATTATATGTCATTATCACATAACTCGAGAATCTCTAATTAATGAATTACTCAAGAAATAATAATTCATTTGTTCTTTAATCAAAATTAAAATAAAATAAATAAGAAAATAAAAATATATAAACAAAGACATTTCGTAATAAAAGAAAACATTTAAGTTGCATAATTATGTAATTGTGATATACCTCTTAGGAGAAAATTCAAAATGTAACATATTTTTTTTAAAAAAAATTACGCTTGATTTGAACATGAAATAATTATAACTCTGAACTAGGCATAAGAATCTCTCGATTATAGTGAGAAATCATATTGCTATAAAAAAATAGATAATATGTAAAGCTCATACATAATACTTTACGTTATAGAAGTAATATAGAATATCAAAATATGAATTCTTGAAACTGAGTACAATAATTATTTTCTGCGCAATGAATATACGTACTATATGTGTATATGTTCCATATAACCAGAGACAATAACTTTGCACAAACATAAACAACAGACATTAAAGCACGTACTCAAATTTTTTTTATATCATAAGCATAAATTAATGAGTGTAAAAAGATATACCAGGATATGTAAAAATAGAATGAAATTGAAAAGAATAAATCGAGTCTACAAAATGAACAATTTCCCTTTGAGAAAACTATTCTCATCCAATACCAGAGGTTTAAACAATTACATCCTCTAAGGATGAAACGTTTTATTTATCAACTTATTGATACAAAAATAGTGGTGTCAGTAAGTCGATCAACAGGAGTAAAGTACACGAATATTTAATTTTGCGAAAGTAAAAGAAGATCATAATTTTTGTTGTTTTAAAATGAGAGGAAATCCTCTATTTATATACAACAAAGAGTAGTGTGAACAATTGTTTATTATGCGTTGTTAGAAAGGTTACAACTCTTTGGAAAAGTTTCAATCTTTCGAAAAGTTCACAACCTTTCATAAATTCAAAACTTTTCATAAAGTTGCCTCTTCATTCAAGTCACAACTTTTCATAAAAATCAAAATTTATAAAAGTCGCAACTCTTCATTAAAGTCATAACTTTTGATAAAAATCACAACTTTTCATTAAAGTCGCAACTTTTCATAAAAGTCACATCTTTTCATGAAAGATAAAGACTAGTTTTGAGAATAAATGAATTTAAAAGGAAATTCTTATTTGTGGTGGTGCTACGAGGCGGGCCAAGGATTTTCTTTTATATAAATATATGATATGATAATTAGGAGTTACATAAAACAAATTAACTATTTATCGTCATATGTACTAGCAAAATATTATGTAGTGTTTTTCAATCAAAATAATATTTAATGTGTTTGAATTGACTTTTTAAATATAATTTAAAATTTAAAAGCTAAAAATCATAATTTGAGAATTTTCAAATTTTAAGGTTTGAATTATTTTTATATATTTTTAACCTAATAGAAAGTAGAAACGAATATTAAAAGTCAAAATCACTTGTAATAAGGCAATCTCAACAATGTTGTAGTATTTGAATAGATGAAATATTTTTAAACACTTATTTTGAGCTGATATAACAAAATAAATTAAAAATTTTAATTTATGACTTTTGATTTATAGGTCATAAGTAATAAATATATCCAAACAAGCTCTTAGTTCTATAACTTTGTAAAATACGAAAATAAATAATATAAAAATGCTATGATATGGTAGATATTGAAATTTATTGGATTCTACAAGATATATTCAATTTCAGTTAGAATTTTTAAAACTACTCAATCTTAAATCATAATCTATGCTTAAATAAAGGGTATTTATTCAATTCACTTGAAGAGACATCCTAAATATCCCATAAATTTTTTGGATACTCATAATATCAAAATCTCGAATCTTTCATAAACCCTTGGATGTCATAAAAATAAAAATATCAAATGTCACACAAACTCTTGGGTATTCCTAGAAATCAGAATATTGAATATCACATAAACTCTTTGGTATTCCTATAGATCAAAATTTGTTTTTCTTAAACTCTTTTGGGTATTTGCCCTAACTTTATTACCATAAATGAGTTTTTCTTTTTTTAAAAGGAAAACATAATTTCTCTATATTTGGCTAGTCCTTTTCTTGTAGGAAAATGTTAGGATTTCTTATACGAAAAGGTTAAGGGTTCTAGAAATAGAGAATCGTTCTTTCTAACTTAATCAACATTCACAATATGGTCCTACGAGTTCTGAGGATTTGGTTTGGGGGGGAGGAGTTTATGGGACACAAGTAATGCGTTAATCACTCCTAGTCCGTGGGAACTCATCGTATTTGTTTCGAATAAATGTGTGTGCCTTTGCTTCTTATTGGTGGTATCTGATTATTTTTTGTGTATCTATTGTTAAATTATATAGTGGATTGCTCATTTCTTTGTGGACATATATTTATATATTGATTTGCTTATCTCCTTTGTGAACGTAAGTCAATTGATCGAATCACATTAAATTTTTGTGTCTTATTGTATATTTCTCGTTTGTCTTCTTACTCGTGGTCTTTCGAGGTTTGCTTTGTTAATTTCCACATGACACCTAATTATTTTCAGTCCTAACAAACTCTTGGAATATTTATAAAGAGATGAAAGCATATGTTAGATTCTTCTTGATAATCAAATATTTTAAGAAGATCCATTAATCTTTTCATGTAGATCAAGTTCAAATTATCTCAGTTCAAGAAATACGTCACTAACAGAAATGAAGAGATCTTCTTAAGAAAAAAGAACTAAAGGATAAACAAATTGGTATCCACATTATTTTATTAATAAAATTATGTTTCTTCGTATGTTATTTCTGATTGCAATTTATTTTCTATCACTTTGAAATGAGAGAAGTATTGGAGACATCCCGACCTTGATGCAAATTATTAGTTTCGTCCCCAAACTATTGACAACCTTAAAATAATTCTCTACTTGATTAGGTAAACTAAAATATACCATCGATGTGCCGCATGACTCAACAAATGGACTGAAACTCTAGTAGGAGCATATAACTCTTAATAAAAAGCAAAAAAAGTGTTGAAAATACTTTTAAACTTGATAAAAATTCTAGTAGGAGCATATAACTCTTAATAAAAACAAAAAAAAGTGTTGAAAACACTTTTAAACTTGACAAAAATTTAAGTGTAAATAAATATTTTAAAATTGTCAATAATTCAAAATTAATCAAACTAATAATTTACATCAAATTTAGATACGATCTCATTACTTCTTTGGTTGGTGAAGTTTGAAATGAATCAAAAGAAAATATATAACTGGTTAGATCATTGCCTGGTACAGATCAAAGTGGCATATTTCTATCTTCTCAAGGTACAAGTCATGGTCCATCACGTGAAATATCCAAGAGCAACCAGAGAATTTAGATGCTACAATATCTACTATAACCAATGTGGTGTATTTTTTAGGTTCTAGGGGACCAAACCCCTAGATATCTTGTTAAAAGAAGGAATATCACCACTTTTTGTAGGAACTTAGGTTGAGAAGTACTAAAACACAGCCATAAAACATGCTCAAAGATGCACCTTTAACTTTTGCTTTTCACAATATTATGCTATATAGGGAGATGCCATAAAAAAATCTCAGTTTCACTTTAGTTGACATGACATGTCATATTAAAATTGTGTTTGCATTTTTCAAATTTTTTCATGCGCGTTTGGTTAAAAAAATTTTGAAATCTATTTTTTTTTAAAAAATAAGTTTCTTAAAAAAATAAGTTTCTTAAAAAATTGAGAATTTTTTTTTTCTGATAATTATCTATCTGAGTAATTAGGTCGTGCACTTTCAGATGGACCGGATTATTTTGTATAAAGAACGTTAGAACAATATCTAAGCACTCGACTGTTTTATTGAATACCTTCCCCTATTCTACTTATTAGTCGTGCAGAAGGATGAAATTCAAACTATTATGTATTTGTATATTTTACACGAATCTCATAGTGTTAAGAGTTGATTATAATTTTTTTTTTCTTTTGAATTACAGAAAATTCATAAAATTTAAGGATTTCGGATACATCACTCAACATCCTGATATATATTGCATTCCGGTTTCAGATACATCGCATTCCGGTTTCAGATACATCGCTCAACGTCCTCATACATCGCATTTCGATTGTGTATACATCACTTAATGTTCGATACGTCGTGCCCCGATATATTACCGTTGTCGATACAATGTATACCTGTTTTGATACATCACTCAGCATCCCGATACATCGCATTTCAATATATTACCTTTGTTGATACAAGATACACCTATCCCCATACATCGCTCAACGTCTGGATACATTATCTTTGCTAATAGGATAAGAAAACTACAGAAGGGTGAATAAGGCTATTATTTTTACACACTTTTTCAACAAATATAATGATCGATGAATATATAGTAAAATCCCACTAAATTAATATCCTCTTTAAAATATTAATTTTTCTGATCCTGATTAATTGTGTGAATGAAAAAACTCACCAATTTCAATTTGATAACATATTTTCAAAATATTGAAGAGTAACGTAGCACTACACTCGTTTATAATTTGGAAATGACAAGTTCTCTATATTACCTATGATTAGTGTAACAACAAGGTATTCACACCACACAAGCAGTAGCTAACAAGCTCAATTATTAGGCATATAATTCAAGAGAAGCATGGAAGAGGAAGTAAAGTAGATATCCTAAATTAGCTACTAGCTTTGAATATGTATTCGTAAAGAGTATATAGCTAGTTACATATAAATACTGAGTTGTCCAGATCTGTTGATTTTACTAATGTGTAACGTTCACTTGGTAAATAAAAAATTTCTTATCAAAAAAATAATTTCAGAAAACTCTTTGTCCCATTAATATTATGGATTAATAATTTTTAAAGATACATATATATCTAAGACATTAATCAGTGAAATATAATTCTATTGTCTTTTATTTTTTTGTTAAAATTTAAATCTAGCTAAAGCTCATCCGTAAGTTTTATTTGCACACAAAAGTTTTGGTGTTGTCTTTTGAAACTACACTATAAAATTGTGAAGAGTTCTAGACGCAATAAGTGTTTTCTTAAGCGTAACTGGTTCAAATATATTGTATCATCTTCAACTTTATCATCAACATTGAAGTATTATCTTTTTTTTATGTATAATAAAATTTATGTATAACATGAATTTAATAAATATGATATATAAATTGGTAAAATATAATAATTTTAATGTAATTAAAATTAACCTTCGTTAAATTCTAAAACACTTTTTAAATTAATAAATATTAATTTATCAATCAAATAATACTTCTAAATAAAATTTCATGGTCTTACAGATATTAATTTAGTGATGTTTTAGCGCAGATGAAGGTGAAGCCTGTATTTTATATGAAATCCCCTAGGAAGCTTAAAATGTGTTTAACAAGTCGCATGCATATGTGGTCCTGATTGGGAAAGATTTTTATTTTAATAATTTAGGGGGGAAATGCACAGTAGCCAACCTCAAACCTAGTCTGAAATTTCCAGAGGACACACTATATTTTATACGAAGATCCTATTACCCCCTGAACTCTATTTATAGTAATTTTTCTACCCTTTTTAGCCTAAGTGGCACTAGTTTTTTTTAAAAAGTCAACCATCGTTGGACCCACAAGATAGAGCCACGTAGGTCGAAAAGGGATAAAAAATTATTAATAAAATAAGTTCAGGGGGATAATAGGACCTTAGTATAGTATAAGTGTGTCTCTGAGATTTCAAGCATAGGTTGAGGGGCTACTTGAGCATTATCCCATAATTTTAACATCTCTTTTTCTTTCTCTTATTCTCTTTTGTTTTTACATTTTACATGCTTTAGTTTTGAAATTGGTTAAGTGTAGTTCCTTTGTTTTATCTATTAGTTATTATAGATTATTCTATATTGATTTTACTTTAGGCATTTTGTAGAAGAAACTTTGAAAAAAAAGTTTAAGGAGAATTCAATATAGGTTATTTTATTTTTGTAAGTTTATTTCTTTTCTCTTCTCTCTTACTTCCATCGTCCACTATTTGTTTATCAGAATAAGATCATGCATAATTCTTAAAGAAAAATTAATATTAAGTTGTAATTTGATTAATATAATTCTAGTTTCAATCATTATCAAAATAGATTGTATTTTTTGAAAATCTTAAAAATAAGTTTTTCACATCAAAGTAGTCTGATAAACTTTAAAAAGAATACTTTTTGAAAACATTGTAACGACCTGTTTAGTCGTTTGGCAGCAGATTTATTCTGGAAAACTGTGGCAGAGGTGACGGAGGCCACGACGGACAGTCGTGGGAAGGGTGTCGTTTAAACCCTTAGAAAAATATGAAAATGGGGTACTGAAAATCGACTCTCTGAAGTCGTGACGAAATGGCAGGGACGGAACGTCACGGCGTGACGGGCCGTCACAGACTCTATGGGGAAAGTGAGGTCTCTGACGTTGCGACGACCGGCAGGACGGACCGTCGCAGGCACGACGGCCCGTCACGGGCTACGCAATCCCCAGTTCGGGTCGGATTTTTTACACGTTTTAAGGGGACGTTTTGGACTATTCATGCTTTAATATAAAGTTAGAGGGTTTAATGTTAATAAGTCTAATACTGGGGTTAAAAGAGAAAAAAAAAAAGGGACGGCTAACATTAAGTTAATTAGTGGGTTTATAAAATTTTCCATTCTTTTCATTTTAATTACTAAAATTGGGTAAAAGAAGAGGGGTTTGAGATAAGAAAAAATAGAAAGACACCGACAGAAAGAAAAGAGAGGCGAACGAGTAGAGAGAGGAGGGACCGCAGAGGGACAACAAGAAAGTGAGGAATTGCTGGCTTGATCACGATTCTTCGGTGGAGGGTAGGTTTTATGGATTCTTTTACACTATTCGTAGTAAACTCTTTAATAGCGGCATGATCTGTTTGGGTACGTATTATAGGGTCTTCTTTATGCTAATTGTGTTGTATGCATGATGTGATTTTATATAATGATGGTGATGAAACAAGCATGATAAAGCTATGAATCCCAAATTGATATAAACCGAATCTCTGAAATTGATGCCTTGGTATAAAAGAAGGCTTGTATGAACTAAAGTGATAAGATTGATGACGCATGGTATTAAAAGAAGGCTTGATGAATAATAGAATGAGATTAGTGGTCGGAGGGTCACGTGCCGACACATAGAATAGGGACGCGGGAGTTGTCACCGAACCGACACGTAGGATAGATGTAGGGGATCGGAGTGTCCACGTACCGACACATAGAATTAGGGGACGGGGTCACGAACCGGACCCGTAGATGTAGGGGATCGGAGTGTCACGTACCGACACAGAGAATTAGTGGGACGGGTGTCACGAACCGAACACGTAGATGTAGGGGGATCGGAGGTCAGTACCGACACTTAGAATTAGTGGGACGGGGTTCACGGAACGGACACGTAGATGTAGGGGATCGGACAGGTAGTGTCACGTCCACACATAGATTAGGGGATCGGGTTGTCACGAAAAGACACGTAGATTTAGGGTAGCGGAGTGTCACGGTTCGGACAAATATAGTAGGGATCGGAAGGCAGTGTCACGTACCGACACAAGAGGAATAAAGATAACGAGGGATCGGGGTGTCACGTACCGACAAGGAGAAATTAGATACTGAATCTTGAAAGCTGCTAATATACTCAATCATAAAGGAACATGTTCCCAAAAGAGTATGGTGGGAGGCTTGAGTCCTCATAGATATGATCTCGTGAGAGTATAAATGATGTTGATACTTGTTGTTATCACATGTTAAGAATATTAGTTGATTTTATTGATTGTATCTGAGATATATGCTTTCTATTTGAGTTGGGCGCCGAGATCTACTCAGGACTGTGTGTTTGTACTGACCCCATACTTTTATGTTTTATTATTGTTTATTTGTGGAGTGCAGAAAACGTGCGTCGTCTTCAATCAACCGCAATTCTCGCCTAGTCTTCGTCACACCGGATATCTTCAGGGTGAAGCTAATGCTTCTGCTGGGACGGGATCGCCTTCATCATCTTGATGCCTGAAGTTCCGGCAAGGCTAGCTTTTGTTATTTAGAATTCATAGATACTCTTGAGTTTAGTAGTTGGATCATAGATGTTCTTGTGGTGATTGACTTCCGATTTTTTGGGGGAAGAATAGATGTTACATTTTAGAAGTTATGAATGGTTTTATTAATAAGTTGAAGTCTCCGATTACTTTCTGTGATATTATTATTGAAATGTTAAGTTAGATTGGTTGGTTCGCTCACATAGGAGGGTAAGTTGTGGGTGACCGTAACGAACGATGGGTCGTGACAAACTTGGTATCAGAGCAATTAGGTTCGCTTGGTCTCATCACACCAAGACATGGCCTAGATTAGGTCTTAAAGAATGGTTAGGGGGACGCCTTTACTTTCTTTGCGAGGATATAAGACTTTAGGAAAATGCCCTTCTTCATTTCTTCTTTAGTGCTATTACTTGGATTCCAATTGTATCTAGGATACAAATGGTATCTGACCATCTTCACTCTAGTTCGAGATGGTTAGCAATAGAGCAAGGACTACGCCAACATCAACATCAGCAAGACAAGATGCATCGGAACCAGCCACTGGGGATGTAGCTCGGAGTGACAACCAGTGGCAAGAGGCGCGGTAGAGGTCGTGGGGGCGTCCTCGAGAGGGAGAGCGAGACTAGCCATCGGGTCTAGGGCGGTGACTCCTCCCCGATGAGGAGGTAGCTAAGAGAAGGGGAGTGATGGGGAGATGAACAAGTACAGAAGAGGAAAGGCCACCCCAACATACCCAGAGATGATAAGAAGGGCTCGCTTATCTTAGTGGGTTGTCTGATCAGGGTCAGGCACCCCCAAAGTTTTAGGCCACCACCACCTCGGTTTCAGAGTACGACATGCAGCCACTATGGACCTCGTATGGAGCCTCATTGGACATAGGCAACGTTTCCACGCATTGACTACTGGGCTATAATGACCAAATGGATCAACATGAACTTTTGGTAAGTTCTTGTGAATTTGAAACCTCAGTCTTCCAGGTGCAGAATCTGGAGGATGCTAAGATTTTATGTTTTGACGGTCATGAGCTACTTACACAAGATGGGGTATGGAGAACGGTTGGTGTTGAGTTCGTTGAGTTACCGTTTCAGGGAACACCAAAATGTGTGGCGGTCACATAGTTGAGTGTCAACCAACAGAGGCAACAATATGACTTGGGCATCAGTTCCTAGCTTTGTTTATGAGAAATATATTCCCGGACCTTGAGAGATAGGAAAAGGGACGAGTTATTGAGGCCTGAGCAAGGGTGGATGGTCGGTCAATGGAATATGAGGCTAAGTTCGTGCACTATCAGATTATGACACCCCAACTATTTTTCAGTCCACAAGAGCCGGATTCGCCGTTTGGTGAAAGGAGTGAGATCAGAATTGCGAATTTCAGCTTACAGGGAGCGGCTACGGCAAAATCCTTCCAAGAAGTGGCTAGATTGCGTGGTAGAGGTGGAAGGAGTGAAGCCAGAGAATTCACCAAGCAGCGAATCAAAGGGTTTCGAAAAGGGGGTGAGTTTATTGTTCTACTCTTAGAGGACAGCGGTTCGGAGGTTTACTCAGTCCGCCCATTCAGTCTTCATACAGACTGTGGTTGGGGGTGGTCACCTCAGACCGGCCAACAATTCTCTGAGAGACACATGCGTGAATCTAGAGAGGTTCTGGATGTGGGGAGACTGGACATATTAGGAGGAATTGTTCCAAAACAGGGTAATAGACCCCCAATGAGATAGAGGTAGAGATGGTCATGGTAGAGGACGTTTTTCTGGAGGACGTGGTGGTCGAGTGGTGGTAATGGTGGTCACCAAAAACGGCCGGGAGATGGGCAAACTGGAGGCCACTACATCACAACATGGTGGCGGCAACGGACAAACAAACGAAAAGGGCACATTGTTATTGCTTTACCTGGGGAGAATCAAGAGGCGGAGACATCGATGCTTGTCATCAAGGTAGGTAATCTTCTGGTTTTGTGTGCATGCTTCCGTTGTTGGAGCTGATCCAACATTTTCCTATGTCTCTTCCTCATTTGCTAAGGTTCCTAAATTTTACATTGTGAATTATTGAGATGCCCTATTAGTGTTTTACTCGGTGGGTAGTCTGTGTAGTTGAAAAAGGTATATCGGTCTTGTTGGGTGAACTTTGTGGGGAGTAAACACTTCGTAAACACTTATGTATAGTTTGGTTATCTTGGAGATGGTTGATTTTGAGTGAATTCGGGGTTATGACTTGGCTCTCTCCGCAATTAGCGGATTCTTGGATTGTAATGCTAAAACCGTCCCTCACCTATAGATGATTTGTGGTGACGAGCAAAGCCTGGGACAATACAGTTAGGGGGGAGGGTGACTTACCCTCCAATCGGATGCGTAGCATCTCCTTTCTGGCGTGATACGAAAATGGTTAGTAAACAAGTGTGGTTTTTAGCTTACTTGGCCATCTCAAGGATGACACTACCCAAAGGACATTCGATTGAGTCGGTTTCGGTGGTCCGTGAGTTTCTGATGTATTCCCTGCAGATTTCAGGGTAGGACCCAGATAGGGATATTGACTTCTGTATTGATCTGAACCAGGTACACGCACCCATTTTATACCCCCTTATAGAATGGCCCCCGAGGAGTGTTAGAGAATTAAAAGCCAACTTCAAAGAATGTTGGCAAAGGTATTTATAGACCAAGAGCATCTCCTTGGGGTGCTCGGTGGTTTGTGTGTGTAAAGAAGCAAGATGGGCGTTCGGATGTGCATTAGACTACCGGCAGTTGAGTTGAAAAAGGTGACTATAACGAAAGTATCCTCTTCCTCGCATTGATGACTTGTTTTGCGATCAGTACAAGGTTGTTGGTGTCTCTAAGCTTGACTTGGAGATCCGGTTATCATCAATTGAAAATACGGCAAACGGATGTGCCAAGACTGCTTTTTAGACCAGGTATGGGCATTACGAATTTTGGTGCTGTCTTGTGGTCTTACGAATGCCCACTGCTGCGTTCATGAGTTTGTGAACGGGATTTTGAACCATATTTAGATCTCTTGTGATCGTATTATTGATGATATACTGAATACTCGAGAGTAAGAAGGAAAATGAGGAGCATTTGAGAGTGGTATTGGAAATGTTGAGGGAGGAAAAAAGCTTTATGCCAAGTCTCCAAGTGGTGTGTGCGTTTGCTAGCATGCAGAGTGTAATTGCTTGGGGCACGTAGGTCTAAGGATGGGTTAAGTAATGGTGGACTTCATTCTAAAGATCGAAGTAGGAAGTAAGTAGTGAAACATTGGGTAATAAGACCTACTAGTGTCAGAAATAAGGAGCGTTGTTGGGTTAGCTAGCTACTTACCACCGATTGTCAGGGATTCTCTTCTATTGCTTCCAAATGACGAACTGACTAAGCAAAAATGTTCCATTTTATGGTCGGATGAGTGTGAGGAAGCTTTCACAAGCTCAAGACTCGTGTTGAAACTTGCACCAATTCTCACATTGCCAGGTGGAAGGTAAGAATTTCATTGTCTATTGTTCTGTGCACCTCATTCGGGTTTGGGTTGCACTAGTGCTAATGCAAAGAAGAAAAAAGAGAAGAACTGTGACTGTTCTGCTTCAAGGACAATTGAAGAAAGTTGCATGCACGTAACTATCCAACTCATGATTGGGAATTGGCCGCGGTAGGGTTGGCACTAAAGAAATGGAGACACTATTTATAGGGGGTTAAGTTAAGTTGTGAGGTCTATCCGGATCATCGTAGCTACAGTATGTCTCACTCAGAGAGAATTTGAATTTGAGACAAGAGGAGATGGATGGAAATACTGAAGGACTACGACATACATTTGGTACCATCCGGGGAAGCGCGAATGTTTTTGTAGCGGATGTATGCTTTAGTAGAAAGGCGGGAAAGCAGGGGTAGTTAGCTCACTTGCAAGCTCTAGGCGCCCATGTAGAGAAGTTCAGGATTGCTAACGACATTAGAGATTAGAAAGTCATGAGAAGGGAGGATTTTTAGCTTGTTGTGGAGGGCAGATCTTTCCTTCCTTGATGAAGATTTAAGGAGGAAAGCAGTTTAACTGAGAAAAACAAATTGCTCGGAGCCGAGTAACGTGTTGCCAGGAGCGCAACGAAGCGAAAGTCGATGAAAAAGGTTTTTTGAGGATAAGGGAAGGTATGTGTTACCCTCGCATCGATGATTTGCTCAAACACTATTCTGACAGGGCTCATAGTCAAGGTATTCGATACATCCGGGCGCCGCAACAAGTTGTACCGTGACCTAAAGCAAACACTTTGGGTGGAAGAAGAATGAAGCGTGATATTGGTGCTTTTATTGCCAAAGCCAAATTGTCAAAAAGTAAAGTATGAACACCAGAGGCCCGGAGGGGGACCACTTCAGAGTATGCCCATTCCGGGACTGGAAAATGGGAAGAATTGCAAGGGAATTCGTGGTTGGTCTTCCAAAAGGACATTGGGCAAGTTCTTCGACTCCATTGGGGATTGGGGACAGATCTACACTAGTCGGGCTCATTTCATTCGATTAAGGTTGACTTACAAGGCAGAGAAGTAGCCAAACTTTACATCTCAGAAGTTGTCGATTGCATGAGTTCCACTGTCCATCATATCGATAGCGGTACGAGTTACTTCTAAAGTTTTGGAAAAAACATGCAATGCAGGCATGGGTACTAGGTGGGACCTTAGTACCACGTTCCATCCCAGACCGATGGCAGTCTCATGCGAACGATTCAAGTGTGGAGGGATGCTTGTGCATGTTTGATAGAATTCGTTTGGCCATTGGGATAGCTTCTTAACCCTTAGCGGAGTTTTCATACATATAGCTATCACTCAAGCATTGATATGGCTCCATTTGAAGCATGTATGGTAGGAGATGTAGGTCTCCCATTGGTTGTTTGGATGCATTCGATGTTAGAATGGCGGGTGGTACGGATTTTGCGGATTCGAAGAAAAGTGAAATCTATTCAAGAGCAGCTTATAGCGAGCGCAAAGTAGACAAAAAGAATATGCAGATCGAAAGGTTAGAGACTTAGAGTTCATGGAGGGGGAACAAGTCTTGTTGAAAGTTTCGCCAATGAAAGGGGTGAGCGGTTTGTAAGAAGAAGGAAAGCTAAGTCCAAAGGTTACAGTGGCCCTTTTTGGAAGTACTAAGCGATGTAGGGAGGAGGCTTATGAGTTAGCCTTGGCTCCAGGGTGTAAGGAGTACATCTGAGTGTTTCATTTGGTCGTTGGGAAAGATTACCATGGGGATAGTAACACATTATCAGTTGGGGGATCAGTGTGCTTGATGAGAATTTGTTCTTATGAGGAGGACCTGTTGCTATTTTAGATAGAGAAGTTCGCCAGTGAGGTCAAGAGAGATTGCATCCATCAAGGTTGCAATGGAAAGAAGTCGACCGGTTGAAAGAAAGAGAAGAAGCCAATTGGAGAAGGAGAAGGAGGCAGATATGCGAGAAGATTACCCACATTGGTTTAAGATTCAGGTATTCCTTTTCCCCTTGTTGTCCTTCTTGTGATTCGTTCGGGGACGAAAACGAGGGGTAAATTGGTATCCTATTTGTAACGACCTGTTTAGTCGTTTTTGAGCAACAAATTTTATTATGGAAAAAATGGCAAGAGGTGACGGAAGGCAACGGCCGGACGTCGTGGAGGGGTTTGTCGTTTCAAAACAATTAGAAAATCTGAAATTTGGGTGGTACTGAAAATCGACTCTCTGAATGTAGTGACGACAAAAGGCAAGACGACCGTCACAGGCGTGACGGACCGTCACAGACTCTGATGGTGGAAATTGAGTCTCTGGAACGGTCATGCGAAGACCGCAGACGGACCGTCCAGCACGACGGCCCGTCAAGGTACGACAATCCCAGTTCGTGGGGTCGGATTTCTTTACCAGTTTATTTAAGGGACGTTTTTGACTATGCCTGCTTTAATTTATAAAGTTAGAGGGTTAATGTTAATAAGTCTAATTAATGGGGGTAAAAGAGGTACCGCTAGTTAATTAGTGGGTTAATATTTCCATCTGTTCATTCTTTAATTACATATTAATAGGGGTAAAAGAAAGGAGGGTTTTTGTTTGAAAAGAAAAATAGAAAGAACAAAGGACAGAAAGGAAAGGAGAGGGAGGGAACGAGTAGAGAGAGAGGAGAGAGAGAGAGAGAGAGGAACGAAGAGGACAAACCAGAAAATTGAGGAACTTTGCTTGCTTGATAACGATTATTCGTGGAGGTAGGTTTAGGGTTTCTTTTTACACTATTCGTAGTAAATCTAATAGCGAATGATATGTGTTGGGTAGTATTATCGGTCTTCTTTATGCTTAATGTGGTATGCATGATGTGATTTATATATATGATGGTGAGAAACAAAGCATGATGAAGCTATTGAATCCCAAAATCTTGATATAAAACCTAATCTCTTGTTAATGCTGATGTTGGGATAAAGAAGGCTTGATGACTAAAAGTGATAAGATGTGACGCATTGGTATTAAAAGAAGGCTTGATGAATTATAGAATGAGATTAGCTGGATCGGAGTGTCACGTGCCGACACATAGAATTAGTGGGACGGTGTCACGAACCGACACGTAGATGTAGGGGATCGGAGTGTAAAGTCCGGACAATAGAATTAGTGCGGACGGTGAAGGGTGTCACGAACGACACGTAGATGTAGGGGACGGAGGTGGCACGTACCGACACATAGAATTAGTGGGACGGTGTACGAAACGGAACGTGATGTATGGGATCGGGAGTGTCACGTACCGACACATGAATGAGTGGGACGGGTGTCACGAACCGACACGTAGAGGTAGGGGGATCGGAGTGTCACGTTCCGACACATAGATTAGGGGATCGGGTTGTCACGGAACGAACACGTAGATTTAGGGGGATCGGAGAGTGTCGGTTCGGACAATATTAGTGAGTAGGTGGATCGGAGTGCACGTACCGACACAGAGGAATAAAGAAACGGGGACGGAGGTCACGTAACGACACAGAGAAATATAGTAAGGAATCTTGAAAGATGCTAATATAATCAATCTAAAGAACATGTTCCCAAAAAAGAGTGATGGTGGGAGGGCTTCGTCCTCATAGATATATCGGTGATATTATAAAATGATGTTTATATTGTGCTATCACCTGTGTAAGAATATTAGTTGATTTTATGATTATCTGAGATATATTGCTTTCGATTTGAGTTGGCCGATGATACTACTCAGTACTTGTGGTTGTGAAATGACCCCTCACTTTTTGTTTATTCTTGTTTATTTGGGAGTGCCAGCAAACGTGCCGTCGTCTCAACTCAACCGCATTCTAGCCAGTCTTGTCACACCGGATCTTCAGGGTGAGCTAATGACTTCGAGCTTGGACTGGATCTATCCTATTCGTGAGGCACTTAAGTGCCGGAATAGGACTAGCTTTGTTATTTTTAGCTTCTAGAATACTCTTAGTTTAGTTAGTTTGATCATAGATGTTCTTGTTGGTGATGACTTGCCAGATTTTGGGAATATTAGATGTTTGAATTTTAGAAGTTTATTGAATTGGGTTTTATTAATAAGTTTAAGTCGTCCGCATACACTTTCTGTTGATATTTATTATTGAAATGTTAAGTTTAGATTGGTTGGTTTCGCTTACATAGGAGGGTATAGTGTGGGGGGTGCCAGTCACGAACCGATTTGGGGGCGTGAAACACCAATGAGTTATATAATATTTTTGACTATATTTAATTGATAATTAATTTTAAATAACTATTTTTAGTATATCTAACAAATAATAGTGAACGGAAGAAGCATGTAATTCTGTATTTGATTTATTCTCTGCCTTTTTCTTTTGTCTTTCAGTGTAAATTTGTTTTGTAGACTTGCAAATTGATTCATGAATATGCATATTCTTTTTTTTTTTAGTATTTCAGGAGTATTGAGTAGAACAAGTTAAGATCCAAAAATTTGTGTTATTGTGTAAGTAGTGACTGAAGAAAACAAAGAAGATATATATTTTCTATTTCTCTTTTATTTCTTGGTAATGGTCACTTGCCATAGTGGTGAAATTGGCTTGTAAATATATTCTTTAAGAGATTAGTTTAAAATAATGACTCAAAATGTGAATTTTGATGGTCGATTGATGTAGTATAATCACGATTATACTTAATTGAGGATGATTTTTATGTTTTTCTTTTTATACAGATGTGATTTTTTTAATCGGGTATGATATACATCTGTCGGACGAGAAGTTGAAGGTAATTTCAGTTATCACCATATAGAAAAAAGTGACATCCAATTATTATAAAAACGATGAATCAATATTTAGAAGAAAATAACTTTTAAAAAGGAAAAAGGGTCTGAAAAATACTTTAATTTTGATCAAAATTGTTGTTACGATACTAAACTTTATGAAATTTTTTTTACACCCTACACTGTTAGAAAGTGTATTTTAAATGTATATATCTGCCTACGTGGAAACATTATTATCTATATTGATGCAATATTGATGATGTCCATGTGAATAGATATATACCTTTAGAATGCACTATTAAATAGTGCAGGAAGTAAAAGGTCCTTTCTAATGTTCGGTATTATTATAATAATTCCAATCAAAATTCGAATATATTTAAGACCTTTTTTCTTTTTCCCCCCCTTAAGCAATATGATTTATTTAAGTGTAAGAATTATTGAGAAGAAAAAAACTAAATATAAAAAAAAAATGAGTATTATGATTGAGGAATATCGAGATGATAAACTAGATCAAGAATAGTATTTCTTCAATTATTCATTCAAGCTTAAATTCTCAAGATACCTAAAAGCAAAATCTGCACGCTTTCGTTATATTTATGAGGGAAAATGCACAAGTACCCCCTCAACCTATGCCCGAAATTTCAGAGATACACTTATACTATATTAGGGTCCTATTACCCCCTGAACTTATTTTATAAGTAATTTTCTACCCCTTTTCGTTCCACGTGGCACTAGCTTGAAAAAAAAAAAGTCAACCAACTTGGGCACACAAGATAGTGCCACGTAGGTTGAAAAGGAGTAGAAAATTATTAATAAAATAAGTTTAGGGGGGTAATAGGACCTTAATATAGTTTAAGTGTGTCTCTGAGATTTCGGGCATAGGTTGAGGGGGTACTTGTGCATTATCCCTATTTATAAGTCAAAAATAGATATTTTTAACCATATACATAAACATATACCACTAAAGCTATGCTTTAATGATATCTTTTATTAAATTAATAATTTTTCATCTTATATTTTGTCTCCGCTAAAAATAAATATTTTAAACTAAATATAAAATAAAATTGAATTATTTAAAGACCTTAAGTGGGAGAAAAGCTCTCGGGACTAATGACTACAAGATTTATACAACTTTTTGAAAATATAAAATCTACTACGTCTCTTAAACTATAATTTTTATAGGATCTTCTCCTTTTTTTCTCTCTTTAAAACACACTACTAGAAAAAGTAATACTCATATTATTTACGTGTCCTGAAAAATAAATTCAAAAGTCACCTTCAATTCTTATTGGACCAAAGTAAATTAATAAGGGGGAATTAGCAATTAAGTCATAATATCTAACAACTTTAATCAAAATAATAACACTTCAAAATATTTTCTTTAAAATGTCAGAATAACAATATTTTAATAAATAAAGTGTATCATAATATAATTCGTTTATCTTATTTTTATTTCTCAAATTAAGCCCACTTTTTGACTAAAAATAATCGATCACATTGCCCACTTTTCACTCTCTAAATGCTTTTACCCAAATTATATCATTTCTCTTTTTCTCTCTAAAGATTTCGGTCATTATTCTATATCCTCAAGTAACTTAAACCTTGTCTTTTTCTTAAATCAAGATCCTCCATTTTTTCTAAGAAATCTTAGAAATCATTTAAAAGATTTTCAACATTTGTTGAAGTATCAAGATACAAAAATATTTTATATGTTTTGTATGTTGGATCTAGATCTGAAAGAAGTATCAGGTGAAAAAGTGTCATTTTTGAAGTGTCAATATTAGTATAAATCGCTCAAAAGTATTGAATTGGATTTGGAAGATGTGTCAGGTTGTAATATCTAGTAACTCGTAGTATTCAAGAATAAACTAAGAACAAAAATTTATCAGTTTTGGAAAGATAGGAAAAAAGTCTCGAAAATTTCCTAAGTTAAAAAAGTGAGTTTTGATCATTTTCAGACGACCATAACTTCTAGCTCAGGATGAGTACGGGGTAGTTCTTGATATGTTTGGAAAGTCCTTGGAGAGATCTTTCCAACACCACCGAGTTTGCATTTTCGATATCGTATGAGAGAGATATGCCTATCTGAAGTTAGGCTATCGAAGTCAGGAAAGTCCAATTCCGAATTTAAGAAAGGGAAAACTAGTCTTTTTACCCATTTATTTCCTATTTTGTTTTACGGATTTATTTGGGGTAGAAACAAGTTTTAGTTCAAATTATAAAAGTTATTTTACGCTTAGGACTTGAAGAAAAGAAAAGAAGGAAAAAGGTTCTCCAAGAATGCTAAGGTTTTGCGAGTGGAATTCGTCGGGGTGATTCCTATCAAGGTATGTAAGATATTTTCGTGTTGGGTTAGTCCACCCACACACCAACTTGTTTAATTCAACAATTTTGAGTAGATTGACGATGGAAAGTTAAGTTATTAAAGAATATTGTTGAATTCTTGTTGGTTGAGTTATTGCAAGCCTAGAGTTTGTTTTAATTCGTGTTTCCGGGTTGTATTTTCGAGTCTAATCTATTGGATATTGAGGGTATTAGTGATAATAAGTTTTTGGGGAAAGAACCATGGAATTGTAGAGGGTATAGAGATGAAAAATGGAGAAAAAAAAGTCAAAATACTCGGGGGCGGCGCGCCTCCTATAGCCCCATAGGACAATCTCTGTTCGTAGGGCCTTGGGGTGGCGCGCCAGCCAGAGCGCCCCAACTTGGCCTCTGAAGTTTGGGGCTTGGATCCCCACACCTCTCAGAGCGCCAAGGAGGCCAGTTCACCCCATTTATTCCCCATGTCTTCGTGCTAGTTTCTAAGCGATGTACCCTTATTTCCTAGTTGATTCCAACACTCTAAGGTACATCTAAACATCATGAAATCATTCATAAACATGAGATCATGAACCTTGAATCCATAATCCAATTCTATGAAAGTTAAGATCAAAGTCAAAGAAGTTAAGAGTCAAGTCTAGAAGTTAAGAAACAAGTCAAATGAAAGTTCTTAAGAGTTCTCCAGGGTCTGTAACAATGTTTTAAATTTGTTTCAAGACTCAAGTTTCAAGATAAATAAATAGTAAGGATTGAATTTGAAATTTCTTTCTTCAAAAGTATGTGGGGACTAAGTATCCCCAAAGAGATTTAAAATGTTTTTACATTTAACAAGGAAACTTTAATTTCCAAAGAGCATTCGGGATAGTTTTCAGAAATGAGTAATAGCTTTATAAATGAAGCAAGCAGGGAAACTAAGATTTCCAAGATAACCTTTGAGCTAAGTTTTGATCGCTAATCTCAAACCACAGAAGAAATATGTTTTAAAAACATATATTTTGGGAGTAGTGTTGAGCACCAATTGGGGACGAGCATGAGTTCAGATAACTCACATATCCATAAAACCATGTATTCACCATGGATAGAAAAGGGTAATACTTTTTAGATGAACCCTTTTCACAGTAGACTAGTGGATCCATTAGGCAGTTCAAGCCTTATACATTTGGCCGGGTATAGGATGCGGTGGCAGCATGAGGTAGATCGCTGTATTATCACTATAGCTCTTAAGTGATGGTTAGAGAAACTCCCAGAGAAGTTAAATGTATTTGTGTTATATACATCAATTATTTGTATTTTTACATACATCTCAGAGTTAATTATATCCTTGTATACATCCAGAGTTTACAATATGTTTTCAAACAAATTAATTTATATTTCACTTATTTTTAAATTATTTTATACTGAAATGAGTTAGTTATTCCAGGACTGCAAATATAATGAATATCATGCACCATATCATTGGCTTCGAACTAACTTCAGTTGTCAAATTACTGATTTATATGGTTGATAATATGATCTGGGTTACACACATCTCGTCGCCTACCCCAGTGAGCTAGCTAACTACATTGTTGAGCGATGATAAATAGACTACTTGGCGAACATTTATATTTCATCCTATTTCTTAGCCAAGCAAGGTGTTCGTCATATGGGTGTCATTCCTGAACACAAATACCTCAATTTAATGGGTGGACCGAGCTCTCTATATTCCTTGGTTTATCTAATCACTCCTTGGGTCAATTTCAAGATTAGACACTAGGTTTATTTTATGATGCGCAAGCATAAAATAGTAAAACAAGAATATAAAAGTAATTTGAATTGACAACCAAATATTAACTCATAAAGACGCACATATTCAGCAATCAATTCATAGCTACAGCCCCAAAACTAGGGCACTTAGCTACTTATGCTCTTAGTATAAAGAAAATATAACCGATCATAAAAAATCTGAAAAATAGAAAAGTTAAGAGGATTACAAACTTGATTCTTTCTCTTTCAACACTAAACAACCGTCGAACCCTAAGAATGGCATCCCTAAGATGTATTTACAATAGTAGATAAAATCAAGAACAAATCTTACTCAAATCAGAACTTCTAGTTAATGTTTACAACTTGGAAAATTCAGGATTGGCCTGGCGCGGCGCGCCTCAAGCTCAAAAGAGGCTCTGAGCAACATGCATTGGTGCGGAGCGCCTGCCAGTGCGCCTTGCCTAGATACTTCCATCCTTAGCCATTTTTCACGTCCGTCTTTGTTCCTTCTTTCTTTGTTCTCACTCTACTTTCTCCAAGAGTTCCTGAAATCACTAATAATATGTGTAAGTTCATAATCATCGCAAACAATCACGAAATCAATCTAATAAACTAAAGATCATTCTTTATGACCATCAAATCATGGGAAAATATTTACTACTTAGGCATATAAATATGCCTAAAATCACCACCCCACACTTAGACTTTTGTTTGTCCTCAAACAATCTTTAGACTATCAACTCTTTTTCATAACCCTTGGCTTTATTAGCTTACCTTAAAATCAAACCAAGCTTTTTTAATCATGATCCTGCAGTTTGCATTGGATGCAGCAATTTCCCATACATATGCCAAGTACAACACATGCTCAAAGAATGACTCTTTTCTCGGGCTAATGCAAACTTATACCAGCACATCAATTAGATACTCCAACACATGCCGTAGATGCCCTCACTTATTTATGTTTTCAGTACAACCTTTCACTCAAGCAATGTCAAAATCACAAGGTCTATTTTGCTTTTTCAAAACAATCAACTCACTCTCACAAGCGAAGTTCTTACTTTCCTCAATATGCCATATGCTTGCCCATAGTGTAGTTTAACTTTCACATTGTACTTCTCAAGGAATCAAGTGAACTTTCATTTGATTGTAATGTCGGCTTTAGGTAATGGAGGGAATATTTGGAATTCATTATAGTGAATACTCTTCCCTTATGCACATGCTATCATTTAGCCAACACCATCCTGCACAACTATTCTTTTCTTCTAGTACACACTTATGACTAAACACCCCTTTATTGCTCCATATCTGCCCTTTTATTTCTTTTTCAAGTTTTTAAATGCTTTTGCACTAGCCACCCAAACTCTAGATTTTTCATCCGAGTAAGGTGCACATTATCCTTGATAGGATCAGGCCAAAGTTTCGAGCATAGTCCTAAATTAGTTACCCCCGGTTTCAGTCGAGGTGCGCATTGTCACTAAGGACCAGGGCCCAATTAAAATTTTCTTTTTCACACAATGTAGCAATTCACCTTTATCTCTTTCCACCTTATTTTTCAACCCTTCTTCTTAACATAGTGCATTAAGGACCTTAAAAGGATAAAAAAACTTGGTTTTAAATAATGGGTTTCGGCTTATTATGTGGCTTATCAAATGAACAAGGATAAAGGCTCAATGGGGCTTCACAAGGGGGTACTTCCATGGTAGGAAGTAGAATCAAGAATTGACTATTTTTTAAAAAAAGACACCTCAATAACATTCCTTAAGTCATACTATTTACTCATTCAACATACACGACAATATGTCACATATAAGGATATATCAACTAACATGCTCATACAAATAATATAACGATGCTACTACACAATTAAGCCCATATTTCACACATGAGTCAAACTTAAGAACACATGCTAATTACAATATCAACCAGTCATTGAATTTTTCCAAGTATAACTATCCATGAAGTTTGTCTAACTTATTGGGACATAACTTCAAAAGGCCAAGGTTTGTTTGTCCATCCTACTCCTCTTTGTGACTAATTTTCCCTTAAGACAGTCGTCATCCATCTATCATTGGGAACTCACTCCTAATATGACTCTAGGACTCGATAAAGCAGTAAACTAATCCTATACTGTTCAAAGGGACAATCCTTTGTAAAATTACCAAAAACAAACTCTGAGGAACCCAAAAGCAAAAAAAAATAATAACAAAAATAACTAACAACTAACACTAGACTCGATAAAGTAGTAAACAACTATATACACAGAGCTACACCTACCCCACACTTGAAAGATAAGCACCGCCTTCAGTGTGCAAGTAAAACAAAGTAAGATATAGGAATACTCCTTGTGGCCTCTAGGCCTCGTCACCATCGCGGTCAAACACCATTAAGGCATTTGTCTCATCCATAATGTCCCCATCCTACTCATCATCCATTGCTTCATCTGTGATAGGCTCATCATCGTCCACAGGCTACGAAAAGGCGAGACCAGTCTTTCACTGAAAGGTTGCACTATCAATCAAAGGATAACACTCTACCAAGGCCTCTATTTCACCGTTCGTGACTGGGAAACCTCCTATTCTCAACTGCAACTCATCCATACCAAACATGCATGCCATAACATTGTCATTACAGTCTTGCCTATCTGTATCCAACAAGACAGGCATGTGAGAAGTGTCGAGAGACTTTATATGAGTTACATCAACCAACTTACCCGTCAGATCTGGGTATCTAGCAGCTGTCATGTCTAACTCCTCCTCCTCAATCCCATGACCCCTCCGAAAACGGGTAATTAACCCACCATAACAAAAATCCACCTCAAAGTTTTCTTAAACTTCATTACATTTTGTCTTAAAATAGCCCCAATATTAATGTACATCCTTTTCATCAACATATCGACCAACACCACCCTGTATATAACACCCTAAAATGAAATAAGTTAAACTAGATCCAAACATGTGTGTGATGAGGTATTAAAGAACTTAAAGGGTTTATAATGATGTACTTAGAGAGTGTATGAAGTTTGGTGATGTTTGGAGGTCAAACTTTTGAGAACGTCCATGACGTTTGAAAGGTATGTCTTAGAAAGTGCTTGTGTGTCCTCATGTGTTTTAGCGAGTTTTACGTGTTTGTTTTGATTGAAATTGATGTGGGATGTTCCTCATACATAGATGAACATGTTTATGGGTTTAACATCCTTGTATGACTCCATGTAGGACCCACGAGAGATCCTAGAAGAGGACTCAAGACTTGGCAACCAAGCTTCCAAAACTGGGCAATTGACACCCATCAGTCTACAACGTAGTCACACACTTAGTGGGAGATTAGCCCCCAAAGAAGAATCCTCTAAAGTCATTGAAGCCCCAGCAGGATGGGCCGTCAATCAAATGAAGCCACTTGCTTGGGGTCGTTGATTGGCACCTGTAAAGCTATCACATTTTGCTGCCTTGGCTTGGGGTGTTTGGTAAATTCACCGCAAGTCTTTTATGAATTATGGATGATTATTTTAGGGTATTTTAGGTATATTAAACACTAAGACCTAATTTTAGACTTTATTTTCAAAAACCCAAAACCCTCTCTCAAGAAAGGCTGTCTTAAAACACAATAGAAGCTTGAACTCAAGGAAGGGATAGAAGGGGCTGGTTTAGGTATGGTAGTCATCCTTGAACTTCCTTTAATTCAAGGATCCACTTCTAAATGATTTCAAAAAGGGTTTTAACTTCAAACTTCTTTATTCCTTGACTCTAAGTATGGATATTTGTATGAAAATATTTTAATGATTAAAATGAGTTGTTCTTAGTATTAAATGATGATTTAAATGTCAAAACCCCATTGAAACCATGTTATTAATTTTTATCAACTTTTAGCTTATGAAATGGGTTTAATAAACATGATTAATGTTATAGTTATATTATGATTTAGTTACTACTGCACTGCCATACTGCCCTGAAGTGATATTTTATTGATTTATTATAAGGAATTGAAATTATAGGTCCTTGTGATACCAGTCTTGGATTAATATAAGTTGGTTACTGTTTTCTCTTACAGCTCTTATTATAAAATGTTCTTGAGTAGTATGGTGTACCTCTGGTGGCCGTGTTTACTTGAAGTATATGAATGTGAATCTACTTGTGTATTGAGAATAAGGACATGAAGGCATATTATGTGAAATAAGATGACAATGATGTTGTTTTTGTCGATGTGCTTTATGAAGCTTGTTATGTGAAGTATTCTAGAGATTATTTCTAAATAAAGTATGTCAAAATGTGTAATATGATGAATTAAGGTGTAAGCATGTTAGAAGTCAATGTTATGAAAATGGTGATTATGTGAAATGTGTGCTCACTTGTACACACACTCACATATTTGAATGAATGAATTAACGAAGCTAAAGAATGTGAATGAAAAAGGGAGTTTTGAGGTGAACACTCTTTGTGAGTTGAGATGAAGTGTTTAGTAGCAACCTCACTCTTCCCCAAGAGCTTTCTAAGATGGGTTGGAGGTTGGATACCCTTCATGAGTTGAGATGTGGTGTCCCATGTAATCTCTATGTATAAATACCCTTCGTGAGTTGAGATGTGGTACTATTTTTAATAATCCTCTTAACTTTTATTCTTGTCACATTTTCCATATCTTTTTCTTCACACGTCTTACCCTTCTCCCATTATGCTCTGTGAGTTATTCGCTCTTAATCACCCATGTGCGCCAGGTTCTCGGCATATGTCGATATACCTGACGGCTATCCGTGGCGGTGGTTACACCGTGCTCGTCGCGTGTGAGGGAGTTGGTGGGTAACCAATGCACGGCCCTGTCAACCACTCGGTCTGCCGCACGGGCTGGCGCGGCTTGCTCTCTCCCTGGTAGTGTAGGTGAGGCGTGCGTTCTTCAGTAAGCAATATCCCTTATCCTTAACGAGCGTCCGCAAGGGGTAGATAGACAAATAAGCCATATAAAAGCTAAGAGAATGACCCTACCTTAGGCAAGTGGCGATGCCTCATTCGATAGGGATAATATCGGGATTCTATGTCTAGCACTCATGGTATATGTCGGTTAAAGTTATCCCCCCACAAAAGAATGAATGAACTAAGTATCCTAAAAGAATGTAATACTTCGGGTAGGTGGTGGTATGAGACGCTATTTACCCATTGCACAACTAGACATTCTGAAAAGGGAGTCTTGGTGTGTCTTTGTCTTAAGGTATATGTAACGACCCTTTTGGTCGTTTCGAGTGCTATAGCCTTATATTTCATAAAATATTTTTCGATGGGTTCTAATTGGGTTTGGACTATTCATAATTACAATTATGAAATTAGTGGGGTAATTTTAATAATTTATGTACTTGGTGGTTAAAGAATATAACATTAAAATTAATAGTGGACCACTTTTATAACTCTTATAATTAGTATATTATATTAGGGTAGAGGATAATTTGTAGAATAATAGAAAGCGGTGTGAATAAAGAGGAAGAAATCGACGATGGCTTCAGGTGAGAAACTTATCAAACTTTCAATATGTTGGGATTGTTACTTATATAAATTCATATATAATAATGTAATGGTTAGATTTATGATGAATACGGTTGCAATTTATTTTACCGTTGAAAAAAATATGTATTTGATCTTTAGATGATTATTTATAATGTCAATTAAGAATCATCCTTTGTTTGTGAATATTTTAAGTTCAATATTCTTTGGAAAAAATAAATACTGCTTTGCGGGAAGGGAATGATTTTATCATTTAATAGTGTGTGTAAAAGAATTAAGAATGTAAGTTGGGTACATAATATTTGAACGATTAGGGAATACGTATTGGGATTAACATTTGGAGAGGGGCTAAAATTGCAAGATAGCTTATAATTGCCATTATGATTTGCCATGATTGTAAAATGCCTTAAATAGTTTTATTATTATAGTCAATGATGATAGTTTTATTCAGGCAGCAAATGTTTGCAAATCCTATGTAGTGATAATTAACGTCGGGGAGTATATCGGTGTTTGAATGTTGAGATTCTTTTTATATATTATCCCATTATAATTTAAGTGTTAATTTATTGTATAAGTAAATAAATATTAGAGTATCACATTTTTTGAATAACTATGAAAGTTTATGAAATTGGAGAAATTTGAGACTTATCCATAAGTTGGAACATTAGGAAATTTATTATACAATTAGGTGAGTTTTCTTGGTTTTTAGGCTTAGACATATACATAATATAAGTGTTTTGTAGACTCGTTTTAACATATATTATGGCACTGTTATACTTGGAATGATAAAACGTTTAGAAGGCGTTAAAGAAAAGGAAAGGGCACTTGGAGAAGTAGTTTTTTCTTGAATCGCGCTGCTTCGGTGGAGGTAGGTTATGGTTTATTTCTATTTGATAGATACACTCTCATATGGGATTACGATTGATATGTATTAAGCTCATATTGTAAAGTCTTCTATTTACTTGATGGGTGTGGTTGTATGTCCTTGATTGTGTGGTTTGTGGCTGACCTAAAATTATGAGACTGTTAAATTCTAATCTTGAACCCTCTCTATTAAAATGACGCCTTGAATAAAAAGCTTGATGAAATAAATAATGAGATAATTGATCGGAGTTCACGTTCTGACACGGTTTATTGGATCGGATGTCCCTTCCGACACGGTATATGGGATTTGGAGTGTTACGTTCGACACAGTATATGGGATCAAATTTTCACGTCCGACACAATCACATTAAAGGAAAGAATCTTGAAGTCCTTATTATACTTAATCTCAAAGACCCCATTTTCCAATTATATAGTGTGGAGGAAATGATTCCTCGTAGGTGTGCTATGTTGTGAATTGATGGTGTACCTATTATGGTTTGCTTCAATGTTCATTGGTTGTTTTGTTGCTTGCCAACCTGTTTAAGTAATGGGTGTTGATTGTATATTATTATGTCAAATAAGATATTGATTTTTATTTTGATTTGACCGATATACCTACTCAGTACGGTTCCATGTACTAACCCTACTTGTATTTTTCTTCTCTTTCTTTGTGTGTGCACAAGTGTACCACGCATTTGAACTCGCCCCTCAGCTCTACCAGTCTCCAGCACATCAGAGTTTAAGGGTGAGCATTAATTCTAGATCGTGCTGGATTCTCTCATTACGTCTTGCATTTCTTTTGAATTTTCGGACATTGGACGCATCTTTTTTTTTTTTTGCTTATTTTTGTTTGCTTAAACACTCGTTAGAACTTGTGTTTTGAGGATAAGATGTCCTTGATGTTGATGACTTCCAGAATTTTTGGGACAATTAAGGTTACATACTTAGAAGCTTATTTAATTGGTTACATTCATAGTTTTGGATCTTCTGCAATTATTTTGTTATTTATTGTTTCATTATTGGTATATGTTGGGTTTAGACTTATTGGTTCGCCCACCTAGGGTAAGTTGTTGGGGGGGGGGGGGGGGGGGGGGGTGGTTTGTGGGGGGGGGGGGGGGGTGGGGGGGGGGTTGTGGGGGGGGGGGGGTGTGGTTGGGTGGGGTTGTTGGTGTGGGGGTGGGTGGGGGTGGGGTGGGGTGGGGTGTTGTTGGGGGGGGGGGGGTGGTGGGGTTTGGGGTGGGGTTACCACTCTGATTGTTTTGGGTCGTGACAGACTTATATCAGATGTTAGGTTCGTTGGTCCTCATCACACAAGGACAAGTCTAGTAAGAGTCTTGAGGAACGGTATGGGGACACCTTTACTTTTCTTGCGCGAGGCTATAGACTTTTAGGAAAACTCTATTTCCTTTCTTTCTTTTCGTTCTATTACTTTGGGATCATTGGTATTTAGGTGATATTTGGTATTCTTACATTCCACGTCGAATTCGGCAGATGTTTAGAACTAGAGCAACAACTGTGCCACCCCAACACACGGTCAAGACGAGTGCATCTGGCCAACCCTTGGGCTGTAATTCGAAGAGGAGCGTGCAAGAGGCCGTGGTAGGGGGTCGCCGGGAGGCGCACCACTAGAGGAAGAGGACAACACCTGGTCCACTATGAATAAACGAAGTTGACTACTTACTCCCCGACTGATAGGTAGTGAGAGAGGGTGGAAGAAGGGGGCAACATTCATTAGGTTTCATGAAAAGGAAGTACCACCACACCCCTCCCTACCCTGAGATGATTAAAATGGGTTCTTACTATCTTAGTGGTTTTTCTGATTAGGGCCATACCCCTCCCATGTTTTCCTGCCCAGCACCTTAGGTTCAACGAGTCACCCTGCGCTGCTGTGGCTCCCCACATGGATGGCATCATTGGAAGTATGAACGTTTCCATCGATTGACTACAAGGTCTATAGTGGACAGGTGATCAACATAAACTTTTCATAGTTTCGTTAAGTTGCAACCTCCAGTCTTCAAGGGTGCTTAATCGAAAGATGCCTATGATTTCTGGTTGATTGTCATACTCTTGGCTACATAAGACGGACATAGTAGCGATTCGGTTGTTTTGAGTTTGGTGACTTACCAGTTTCAAGGGGATGCCAAAATGTGGTGCGATCGTATGTTGATTGTCACCAGCAATGGCACCACCTATGCCTTGGGCATCATTTTTCTAGCTTATTTATGGAGCAGTAATATACTCCGGACTTTGAGAGATAGGAGATAGATGAGTTCCTGAGCCTATATCAACATCAACGAATGATGTCTATTGCTTCTTCTGAGGCCAAAGTTTCGTGCACTATCCATGTAGTCCACTCAGCTTTGCTTCGTTCCACAAGAGCGGATCGCCGCTTTACAAAAGGATTGAGGGCAGTTTGAGATTCCATCAGCCTACAGGTAGCTGCGTACAACACAACAGCAAAATCCTTTCAGGAAGTGGTTGATTTTGTGATAAGGTAGAGAGGGTAAGCCAGACGACTTCACCACCTCCTTGACATTTAAGAAGGTTTCATAAGGGAGGTGGTTTAGTAGTTTCGTACTCGCAGAGGGCAGAGTTTCAGAGGTATCCAACCCTCTTAATTCAGTCTTTCATTGCAGGCTACAACTGGGGTCGTCGCAGACGATTTTTAGCCTTTTTCTGAGTTGGATGTTATCCCCAGACGTCGTCCATTTTCACAGAGACTACACTTGCACTCCAGGACTTGTTATAGATGTGGAGAGGCTTTACAATTAAGTAAAGATTTTCTCAAAACAGAGTTAAATCCCCAGTACGTTAGAGGTAGAGGCGGTCATGGTAGAGGGTTCGCCTTCGGAGGAACGTGGTGGCCAGGTGAATGTCGTTGCATACTTGTCGGGAGTTTTCAGCTAGTTCGGTGGTGGCTGGGCAAGTTGTGTGAACTACACAACTCAGCTTGGTTAGTTTTTAGTGTTGCAATGGCGCAAAACGCAGGTGTGCTAGGTGCGCATTGTGTATGCTTTCCCCGGAGGTCGAACAGGGAGACCTCTGATCTGTTATCGCACAGGTACTATTTTGGGGGTCTGTGAGGGCATGACTTCTGTATTGTTTGAATCACCAACCTGGTAGTCCACATTTTCTATTTTCTTCCTCAATTTGCTGACGGGGGGCGTATTTATATATTGATTGCTTAACATGCCTATTCCATTTCTCTACTCCTGTGGGTGATCGTGATGTTCAAATGTGTCTGAGGTCTTGCCTGTTGATGTTTGGGGGGAGCAATCTTCTATGTAGATTTTGATTAAATTCTAGAATGTTGAAGTTTGATGTATTTTTGGGTATGACTTGGCTTTCTCCAAATTTGCAATCTTAATTGTAATGTCTAAAACGGTGACTCGGCCAGCCTGGGACAGCTGCGCTATGTCTGCGGAAGTGACTATATTTAAACCTCCAGTTTTTCATATTATCTCTTTTCTTCGTGCTAAGAGGATGGTGATATAACGGGTTGTTTATATCTTTCCTGGCTTCATCTCAGGGATGATCTCTTCCCAAATACCTTCGATCGCGTCGTTCTGATGTCCTTGAGTTTCTGGATGTGTTTTCCTGCAGACCTTCCTGGTATGGCCACCTGAATGGGGATATTGATTTTTTTGTATTGTTCTGGATCCGGGGGGTACTCGCCCCATTTCCATTCCCCCCCTATAGATGGCTTCCAGCTGAGTTAAGGGAGTTAAAGCCCAACTTTCCGGATGCAGGAGTTGTTAGGTAAAATGTTTTATTAGACGAGTGCATCCCCTTGGGTGCTCCTTTTTGATTTGTGAAGAGAAATATAAAGTTTTTCGGATGTGCAATAGACTACATGCGCTGAATAAGGTACTATTAAGAACATGTATCCTATTCCTCTCATTTGGATTTTGGTTCCCGATCAGTTACAAGGTGCTTTGTGTCTTCTCTAAAATTGTTTTTTATCCGGTTTATCATCAATTGAAAATAAACACGATCAACAGATTGCCAATAATACTGCTTTTCGAACTAGGTAGAGGGCATATGAATTCTTAGTAATGTCTTTTTGGGCTATATGATGCCCCTGCTTCCCCTGCTACTCTTTTATGGGCCTGATGAGCGGGATTTTTAAGTCCATATCTTGACCTCTTTGTTTTATTGTAAATTTATTTATGATATACTGATATAATCAAAGAGCCTGAAAGAACCTGAGTAGCATTTGAGAATTTGGTATTGGAGTTGGTTAAGGGAGCAAAGGCTTATTATCCAAACTTCTCCAAGTGTATTTTTTGGCTTGATGTCATGTCCTTCTTCTTGGGGCCGTGGTTTCTAAGGATGGAGTGATTTTGATCCTTCTAAAGAGAACATGAAGAGTTTGGTAAAACCTACTAATGTGTCAGAGGTAAGGAGCCTTGTTGTTTTAGCTAGCTACGTACCAGTCCGATTTGTCAGGTATTTTAATTTTAGTCGAATTGCTTCCAGCTGACAAATTTGACTAAGCAGAATGGTCCAATTGTATGGTCCGTATGAATGTGAATACAGTTTCAGAAACTCAAGACCTTGTTGCTACCGCACCACTTCTTACCTTGCTTAGTGGAAGGTAGAATTTTATTGTTTATTGGATGCATATTATTCTAGTTTTTTGGGTGCAGTGCTAATGCAGGAGAGGAATGTACTTGCTTATGCTTCTATCAATTGAAAGTGCATGAACGTAACATCCAACCCAACCCATGATTTGGATTGGCTTTTGAGTTGTAGTTTGCATTAAAGCAATGGAAGGAACATTATCCTATATGGGGTCAAGTGGTGAAGTTTTATATCAGATCATCATCGTATTTACAATACGTCTTTACTCAAAAGAATTTGAATTGCATTTGAGGCAAGAGAGGTGGATTGGGAACTATTGAAAAAAAATCACTATGAATTACTATTTTGTATCACCCATTAAAAGCTCTGTTTTGGGCAGATGCTTTAAGTAGAAAAGCAGGAAGCATGGGTATTTTTAAATGCCCCTTACATACAGGTTTCCTATATGCCCATTGGCTAGAGATGTTCAAACTCTGGCTATACTTTTATGAGGCTGGAAAGTACTGAGAAATGAGGATTTGTGGTGCCCTGGTGTGGATGCAAGAATCTTCTTTCTTGACCATATTAAGTGAATCAGTTTGCTGATGATAAATTGAGCTTAATTTGAAGATATGGTATTCGCTAGAAAGGCTAAAGAGTCAACTAAGTGACGAACAGAAAAGGCGTCTTGAGGATTAGGGAACGGTATGTGTGCCCCGTGTGGATGATTTGATTTGACAACTATTGCTTACAGAGGCTCATAGTTCAAGGTATTCTATACTCTGGTGCGAGACCAAGAATGTATCGTGATTAAAGCAACATGTTGGTGAGTAGAATGAATGTGACAATTTGATAGTGTTTTTGGCCCAATGCCCGATTATCAGTAGTAAAGTATGAACACAGAGGCCTGGAGGGACACTTCAAAAATTGCCCTTCCTGATGTAAGTGGGAAAGAATTGCATGGATTTTGTGTTTGTCCCTTTGCCCTTTCCAAATACTTGGGTACGTGTGTATTCTAGTGGGGTATTTTATGATTGAGGTTAACTAAGTCTGCTCACTTCGATTCCGGTCAGATACTTACAATGTAGAGAAGTAGCCAATTTCTATAATCTCCACAGGAACAATTGTTCGATTACATGTGTTCCACTTTCCATTTCCATTCCATCATACAATAGAGGTAACACAATTTTACTTCTAAGTTTTCGTAAGAAACCCTACATGCTTGAATTCGGTACTAGATTGGATTTTAGTACTCTCCGCAATTTTCAGTTCACCCTCAGAGGGGCGGACCAATGGGCCCAGTTCTTGAGCGAAAACAATGTCCAAGTGTTGGGGCGGATATTGCTTTCGTGCGTGTATGATAGATTAGATTTTGGGTGGTTCATGGTATAAATTCTTACCCTAGCAGAGTTTCAACATAATAATAGCTATCAATCAAGTATGATATGGCCCCATTTGAGCAAACTGTATGGGGGAGATGTAGGTCTCCCATTGGTGGTTTGATGCATTTGAGGTGAGACCTTTGGGGTTCTGAATCTTTTTGAGGGAAATCTTTAAGATAAAGTAAAATTCATTCAAGAGAAGCTTTTAGCAGCTTAGAGGAAAGGCAGAGAATAAGCAAGAATCTAAGGATGGGACTTGGATTTTTATGGAGGTGAACAAGTCTTGCTGAAGGTTTCATCACCCATGAAAAGGTTGATGTGGTGATGCGGTTTGGTAAGCGAGGTAACTTGTCCGAGGTATAATTAGTCCATTTGAAGTTCTGAAGCCGCGTGGCGGGAGGTGGCCTCTGAATTGATGAATTGGGCATTTGTCCTCCATTGGTTGTCAGAGTGCACCTGCACCCGTGCAAAACCCGGATATTTATCATGTGTATAATGCTGAAGAGAATACCATGGTGATGGAAATATATTAAATTCTTGGATTAAGTTTCTCTGATTCAGAATCTGTCTTTATGAGAAAGAGCCTATTGCTATTCTTGATTAGAGAGGTCCGGCAAATTGAGATCAAACAGATTGCCTCTATCCAGGTTCAGTGGGAAGAATCATTTGAAGAACGGCCAGTTTGAAGAGTCTAACTTTGGGAGAGTAGGCTGATATGCAATGAAGATATCCCGCTGTTTATTGATTCAGTACTAAACTCTTTCTTCTTGTCCCTCCTTTATATTTTTTTTCTTTTGGTCATTCGAGGACGAACAATAGTAAATTGGTATCTACTGTAATCTAACTCTACTGTAAGACCCTGTTGGGTCATTTCGAGTGCATAAAGCCTTATATTTCATAAAATATTTTTTCAATGGGGTTCTAATTGGGTTTGGACTATTCCATACTTTTGGTGGGGTAATTTTAAATAATTATAAATGTACTTGGTGGTTTAAAGAATATAACATTTAAAATTAATAGTGGACACTTTTAATAACTCTTAAATTTAGTATAGTTAGATTAGGTAGAGGAATCATTTGTAGAATTAACGAAAGCGTTGTGATAAAGAGGAAGAAACTGACGACTGGCTTCAGGTTGGATAAACTTATGGAAGTTTTCAATATGTTGGGATTGTTTACTAGACTTCTATAAATTTCATATAATAATAATGTAATGGTTTTTTGATTTTATGATGATAAGTGTTGCATGATTACGGTGAAATAAAGAATATTAGTTGATCTTATAATTGATTATTTTATAATGTCAATTTACGAACATCCTTTTGTTGTATTTATATTTTAAGTTCAATATTAATCTTTGGACAAAGTAATAATGCTTGCTGGAGGGAATGAAATTTATCAATTTCATTTCCATAGTTTGGTGTAAATACATTAGAATGAAAGTTGGGTAACAATAATAGCTGAACCGATTTTAGGCCTAGCGTAATTGGGATTAACATTTGGGGAGGGGGGCTGAAATTGAACAAATAAAACTAATATTTTCATGATGATTGCAATGATTGGATAATAATTCTTACATCTAACTATTGAATTATTAATTAATGTTAATACTTTCAAAATTTCATCAGGCGCAAATTTTGCTCCTATTGTAGTTTATATAACGTCGGGGAGGTATATCGTGTTGATGTTGAGATTCTTGTTTAATATTAGCATTAATCCCATTATAAATAATTTAAGTTTAAATTTATTGAGATAGTAATTAAATATTAGATGTATCACATTTTTTGAATACTATAAAAGTTATGATAGATTGGGAGGAAATTGCGACTTATCCATAAGTGGGAAACATTAGGAAATTTATTAATACATTAGGTGAGGTTCTCTTTTCTTGGGTTTAGGCTTAGACATATAATAACTATATATAACTTTTGTTTTTTTTTGTAAAGACTCGTTAAACATATAAAATTATGCATGTATACTTGCAGATTGAAAAATGTTCAGAGGCATTAAGAAAAGGAAAGGCATTGGGGGAGAAGGAGTTTTCTTTGACTCCGATTCCCTTCGGTGGAGGTTATGTTATGGTTTATTTCTATTTGATGGATAAACACTCAAACACAAATTGATATGTATTAAGTCATATTGTAAAGGAGTCTTCTTATGTATTTGATGTATGGTTTAATGTCTGATTGTGTGGTTTGTGTTGACCTAAATTATGAGACTTTGAATTTCTAATCTTGAACCCTCTATCTATTAAAATGAACCGGCCTTGAATAAACAAGGCTTGATTAAATAAATAATGAGATAAAATTGGATCGGAGTGGTCCACGTTCTGACACTGTATTATGGGATTGATCGGAGTGTCAACGTCCCGACAACGGTATTTATGGATTGGAGTGTTACGATTCCGACACGGTATAAGTATGAGATCGGATGCACATTTCTACAGTTCTATTTCTCACAATACTTACAGTAAAAAATCTTTAAGTACCCTTAATATACATAATTAATCTCAAAGAACCAATTTTCAATTTCCAAATGAGTATGGTGTGGAGCATGAGTCCTCGTAGTTGTGCTTGAAATGTTTGTGATTGATGGTGTACCTATTTGGTTTTTTGTTGAATGGTTATCATGTGTTTGTTGCCTAATGCCACCCTGTTAATTATTGTAGTTGATTTTTATATTATTATTTAATATATATTGATTTCTATCTTTAGTTGACCGGTGATACCTACTCTTAAACGTGTTTCCTTGTACTGGACCCCTTACTTGTATTTTCTCTCTCTGTTTCCTTTGCTGAGTGCAAACAAGTGTAACCATCGACTTCGATTCGACTCGCCCTCAGCTCTAATCTACTAGCCAGTCTCCACACCAAACAGAGTTAGGGGAGCTATTAATTTCAGATCCGTGCTGGATTCTCTCATCTCATTCTTCAATTCACTGTTCTTGATGTCTTTGATTTCCTGACATATGGACCATCTTTTTTTTTTTTTTTGCTTATCTTTTATTTTGGTTTTCTTAAACAACCTCTTATTAGACCTTGGTGTTTTTGAGGATAAATGTTCCTTTGATGGTTTGATGACTCCAGAATTTGGGGACAAATAAAGTGTTATACTTTAGAAGCTTCTTTTATTGATTACATTAATAAGTTTGGAATCCTTCCCTTACCGAATTATTTTTTGGTTATTTTTATAGTTGAAATTATTGTTTATAATCTTGGGGTATTCAACTTATTGGTTTGGTTCTGCCCACTCTGAGGGGGGTAAGTGTGGGTGCCCACTCACGATCCGTGTTTTGTGTTTTGGTCGTAGACAGTATCATGTGTTTTATGTAATGTAATGAAGTTATGGTGCTTATGTCCTAATGTTTAGAACCATGTTAAAAGGTTATGTCTTATATAATAAGTTTAATATGAAGATGAATGTGGTGTAATGAGATGCTATTCTCACATTGCAACTCTTTGTGTAACTTGTAAGTCCACTTCTCTTGGGGAATGCAAAACTATGTGAAGTCCTTAATATGCATGAATGTTTCTTCAAAATGCAAATGAATGCTTCTTCTATGTCTAGTTATAGAGTGTGAACTTGTTTCCTTTACAAAGTAAGCGTATGATTGGTAGTCTTAAGGATCACTTAGGTGTGTATTGAAAGAGGTGTATGGACGGTTAACTTGGTTAGGGAAACCTCAAAGGAAATGGGTTCACTGTGTTTTTGTTTGAATGAGTTCACTGTAACATTTTAAAGGGATTCACTGTAATGTTTTTGGAACTTACTATTAAATGGTCTTTTATGCTAAAATTATGAAAAGCTTGTATTCTGTGCTAAGTGATGATTCTTATACTATTTTAATTCTATATTCATGAAAGTTTTACTTAATTGGAATGAAAGCTTATTTCTACTAAAATGTCCCTTTTTGCATGTTTTTGCATATGCCATACTATGCCATACTTAGTACATTCTTTGTATTAACCCCATACTTTTCTATACTTAATAAGTATAGGTTGGAGGCAAGTTGAAGATTAGAAGGCAAGCTTGGGAAATCGCACTAATCTCCAAGACTAAAGTATGGTCCTCATATAATTTCGAGGGCATATTTTCTATTTCTTAGTTGATATTATTATGGAATTATTATGTATTTCCACTCAATGTGAAGGGCCCAGGGCCGTGTCCCCTAAGATTTTTAAAGTTTGTGTTTTAAGGTTGGGCTTGTGAAGACGAGACTACTCATTGTAAATTTTATAGAGATAATTCCATTTTCCTCATTTATTTAATAATAGGTCATGAAAAGTTTAATAATTCCACAACTACTTTTCAATCTCTTATGGATGAATGATATTAGTAGGCTAGTTACAAGACCCCCGAAGGGTCCAAGTAACTCAATCAATTGTCCGACCTCAGGGTTTTGCCACAAGTGCTCAATTGTCCGACCTAGGTTGCCCGGCCCGCCCATCCATCTTCTAGGGGGAATTTTGGGTCGTGAACATTGGTCCCCCGATTACATGATGTCAATTTTTTTGTGGAAGTAAGGAATACATACTTGCACATTCTTTCAGCCACACTCTACTCAACCGGATTAAATTAAGCAAAATGGAGGGTGTTTTGATGCCTCACTAGTGTGCCTAACTCCTTTCTCCCCCCTAGCATTCAAATTCACCCCATACAAAGTTTTGTTTTGATATCCCTTAAAGAGGTTTATAAATTTCAGTCATCAAAATATACGGGATGCGACAATAGGGGTTCCCAACACCTCATTTAAGAAGAATTCAGCAGAAAAAACTTTATACATCTTTTCTTTTTCTTCTCACACATATATATTCTTATACGTTTAGTTCAGTTAACTAATTAGCATAAATTCTCGCACCAAAGTAAAATTACAATCTCCGGGATTGTCATACATAAACCTCAATCCTAACTCATTCACAGTTCTATAAATAGACAAAAATTGAGACTGTAGCCTTACCTCATTCTCATATTCATCACCATGATTTTTATTCCCTTTGACATTCAAACCATTTCTGTTTTATATTTATTCCTTTGACATTCAAAACCATTCCCCAACCATAATTCGTTCCACCATTCCCAGCAAATCCAATCGTTCCCACCACGCTTTTTTTTTTGGTCAATTTTTTTGTACCAATTCTCGGCCACTAGAGAACCCGGAAGTCTCACCCTTTTGCCTTCTCTTTGAACCCCTCACATTCTTCATTTTGGTTGCTATTGACACCTGTTTAGAATAGAAAATTTGAAAAGAAAAACAAATAAGAAAATTGGGGGAGGGGTTTAGTTTGGTTATTTGTGAATTTTTGATCACATATAGATGTGGTACGAATAGATAAGAAAACCAATATTTAAGAAGTATTTGATTATATTGTTGTTGATTGGATATTACCTTTTGTGTGATAAGTTAATGGTGGATGTGTAATTGATTAATTACTTGGGATTTTTGAATGTACGACTAAGCCCTCCGTTGGACCTGCTTTGGGCGTTGTTACATCCTGGTATCTCTTCGGGGCCTCCTTCTTGTCCATTGTAATTGGGGTCTCATTCTTATTTTTAGTGGGGTTTATGGGGTGGGGGGTCGGCTATTCTAGTTTACAAACAACAAACCAGAAAACATAGAAACGCAAAACTCGGCGTTGGGCCAATGGTGGGGTGGCACGCCCGTATTGCACCTAAGAAGGCACTCTGTCCACCTTGGGGCCACGTGCCCGTATCACATCTGAGAAGGCGCTCTGTCCGCCTTGCCTTGCCTTGGTGCGCCTGCCAGTGTGCTAGCCTGAACAACTTTTTTTAAACTATTACACACTAAGTTACAATTAATGAAAATTTCTAATTTACTAAAGCTAACCTATAATGTAGAAATTTAGACTAATTTAAAAACATAAAATTTCAGGAATTGAAAAACAAACTACCTATCTATTACATAGTGTTCATGGGTTGCCTCCCATGTAGCACTTAATTTAACGTCGTGGCATGATGCAACTTGGATCATTCATAATATTTCTTAAGAGCCTCCCGAGTATGATCTGAATTATCACCAAAATAATGTTTCACTCTTTTCCCATTTACCAAGAACGCGGGGCCATTTTCACCTTACAGTTCAACTGTATTATGTTATGTCATTCTCACCACTTCAAAAGGACCATACCATTTTGATTTAAGTTTTACGGGGAACATCGTTAGGCATGAGTTAAATAGTAATAACTTATCTCCCGAATTGAAGGTACAATCCACTATGTGTTTGTTATGCCACCTCTTTGTCCTTTCTTTGTAAATCTTGGCATTCTGACAGGCGTGGAGCCTAAACTCTTCAAGTTCATGGAACTAATTCAATATCTTTTTTCCATCTAGATCGGGGTCAAAATTCAACTTTTTAATATCCTAATAAGCTTGATGCTCCAATCGGCCAAAAGATGACATGCTTTTCCAAAGATGATGTGGTAGAGAAGTCCCTATAGGTGTCTTGTATGCAGTCTTGTACGCCCACAAAGCATCATCTAAATTCTCAAAATAATCTTTCATTTGTTCATTAATCGTTTTCTGAAAAATCTTCTTAACCTCTCGATTTGACACCTCCACTTAGACACTCGTTTGAGGGTGAGAGGCTGTAGCAACTTTATGGTGAATATCGTACTTAGAAAGAAGGTTCTTAACAAGATGGTTAATGAAATTATTACCTCCATCACTTATAATTGCCCTTGGAGTGACAAAGCAAGTGAATATGTGCTTCTTGATGAACTTTATCACCACCATTGCATCATTTGAAGGCAAGAGACCGCCTCGACCCATTTGCTCACATAATCCACCGCCACAAATATATATTAGTTTCCATTGGATGAGTAAGACCCCAAAAATGACTTAGGTGAATCTAGAGCCTAACATGGTTTTCGTGGTGGTTTAAGGTTTTAAAATGGTTTATAATGTGGGTTTTAGGAAGTGACTAAGAGTTTAGGTTCTTTGAAAGTCAAACGTCCAGGGACGACCAAGACGTTCGAGGACTAAGTGACCTATGTGCCTCATATGTGGATTTATGTGTTTACATGTGTTTTATGATGTTATAAGGTTCTTAAATGAATTATTATTGCATATATAGGCAGTGTGTCAAGTTTCGTGAAGTTTGGAGGTTAAACGTCTAAGACGTTTTAAAGATTTGCCTTGAGACGACCTTGTGTGTCTATGTATGTTTCGTCAAGTTTTACGTGTTCGTTTTGGATGAAACTTATGTGGTAGGTCCTAAAATTGTATACGAAAATATTTGGGTCAAAACGTTCCGGTACGACTCCATGTAGGACCCGCAAGGGGCCTTAAAGGAGGACCCCAATATTGGAGTTCAACACTCTCAGGCAGTGGCCAAACGATGACCCAAACGATGGTCGGTCGACCACGAAACGGCCCGTCGATGGGTCTCATCGATGGAGACAAGTTGCCTGCAGCTTGAGGAGTCCCTTAAGCAACCCATGAGATCCCATCGACGGGACGTGCATGAGACCACAGACCGTTGATGCATCTATCGATGTGTTTGTGTGTTTCTGCCAGTTTTCTGGTAACTTGAGGGGTGAAGTTGTAGATTGACCCCAAGTCTTATTAAATGAGAAGATGGTTGTTTTGAGTGTTTATAGGTATTTTAAGAGTATATAAGTCATTAAAAACTGTCATTATAACCCTAGCATCTAAATCAAAACATATTCCCTCCAAAAGTTTCTCCAAAAACCTCCATGTGAGTTCAAAGTGTACATGGAGTTTGAAGATGGGTCTTCAATGGAGTTTATTCTTCAATTAGATTTGTATTCTTCAAATAAGGTATGGGAGTTACTCATCTAAGGTTTTCTATCACCTTAGAGCCAATTTCAAAGATGATTTTCAAAGATTTCAAAAAGATGAAAAAGTCCAATTTCTACTCTATGTCTTGGGTTCTTGCATAAATGGTTTCCAAAAGTTTATATATGATGAAAATTATGTATAATTTATGTTTTCTAATGAAATTATCCATGAACCCTTGATCTTCTCAAATCTCTAAGTTTCACTAAAATATGGGTGAATTGATTGTGCTTTGATATTCATGAATTCATGTGTAGATTGTTATGGGCTTTTGATTTATGTATAGATTATGGTTAATTGGTTTATAGGCTTTTTCAATTTGATGAATTAAGTATTGAATATTCTTAGATCTATTGAATGTTAGACTTATTGAATTGATATTTACTTAAGGCTTATGATTTCTAATGTACTTTTCTATGGTCTATATAATGATGCAATAATTATATTCAATTAATATCTAGGTTGTATTAGATTGATAAGTATGTAATGAATTGACTTAGTTTCGTTGATTATTGATATAATTGTATTGAATTGTTGGTCATTGTCTTGGGTAAGGGCCTTATGATATTGAATTAGATAATTTACCTTTGAAATCGAAGTGGTAAGATGGAGTAGGGGTATGCTGTCCTAATTCCTTTATTTTGGTGTTGATTAGACTTCAATTATGTTGTGATTGGTGTGGTACACTTATGGTGGCGGCGTTATGTGCTTTACTTGCAATTGACGTGGCCTTATTGGCGTTACTTTATGCAATATGATGATGATGGCCTTGTCGGCACTACTTGAAGTATTATGATGATTTTCTTAGTTGATTTATGTGAATTCGGAGTATATATATTTATATGTGAATTAATGTGAAAGTATGTGTTCTTTCTATGTATGTTAGGAAATCATGTAAACTATGACTATGAGCTTCTATGTGTAGTCTTAGGGTTAATACATGGTTGTTCCTACTTAACTATATGAGTATATAATATTTATGTTGATGATTATATGGTAGTGTGTAGGATGACTTAAAGACGAGAATGTTTATTCCTATGTGCTTATAGAATGACTAATAATATGTGTTAAGGTGAAGTATGTGGTGTCTTGTCTTGGTTGACTTGTTTTCCTTACTTGATGCTTGTATGAAAATGAATATGTGATGTCTTGAATTAGTATGCTTAAGTATATTAGTCTTGAATGTATGAAAGATATGTGACCTTGAATGATGTTAAGAGGGTCTTTTATGTAAAAACCTTGAACCTAGTGGTAAGGTTATGTATGTTGAATTCCAAAGACGTAATGGTATCCTTGAAGTAAAGGAATGATGGACTTAAGGTTAATTGGCTGGAACTACATCATATTAATCCTTAGGAAAGTAATAATGAGCTTCTTGTCTCCATTGGAAGGTATCCCTAAGAGGACCTCTTTGGTAGGGTAAATGTGATTGAGTTATGAACTTGTTATGGATCCCCCATATGTGAAACTTTAATGTGAATTAGTCTATGAGAACAAAGTCTAGCACCGAATGAGTATGGTAAGGGAAGTATTTCTAGTTAAGTATGAGACTATAATACAAAGCACGCCCTTCATATTCCTTAACCACGTGCCTACATGGGAAGTTTCCTAGTTCTACCCTTGGCAACTAGAAAACCCGCATCGGAGTAGGTTAGAACTGTGGATTCCATGCTTTGCTAACATGGTCTATGTCGGTTATTGCCTATTCTCATCATATGGGATACTTACTAGCATTAGAAAAGTTCTACGAAGTTCAGGTGGTGGTATGAGACACTATCTAGACATTGCACAATAGGCTTTGAAGGTGTTAGTGAGAGTCCCTAGGTCTTGTTCAAGACCATTACTTGAATGTCCTTTATGTGTTGAATGTCTCTTAATGAACTAGTGAATGTAATGGCTTAAGTTAAGAAAGTATGTTAAAATGAAGTAGTACTTATCTAGAGTAATTAAGGGTTGTCTAGTTAAGGTGTGAAGGGGGCATAAGAATGGTCACTTCTTATCTTAACTAGATAAGTCTTAAAAATGACTCTAGTTAGGGAAGTTGGTTGATTATGTGTACATGATCTAAGCCATAGGTAATTTTAAGGATTATTAGGTAATCTTGAAGAGGTCACTATGGACGTTATCTTCTTGATTTACTTATGTAAGTCTTTCGATAGACTTTGGAAGGAGAATGTCATATCACCTATATGTTAATATGTTAAGTGAGAATGATTCTATCTTAGGTAGTCTATAGGATCTCTTGAGCATGTGTGTAAGCGGTCACTTTACAACTCACTCAAGTGAACCTTAGAGTCACCTTGGTAGGAAAATCTCATGTTCTTATGTTAATGTCTCTTAAGTGTGTATGTGACTCATTATAAGTAATCTTGAGGGTTGTTTAGGCACATCTAGAGAGGATGTATGGGCGTTCTCTCTTTGTGTGACTTAAGTGAATCTTAGGATAGTTTTGAATGAGAAGATTATATGCTAAAGGGTGTTTAAAATGAAGTGAAGGAACTTCACTGTAACAGTGAATTGAGTTCACGTACAGTGAAGTGAATTTACTATAAGGTTTATAAAAATGTGATTATTTTCTTAAGTGATTTCTTATTTATTTTTAAGTTGTTAAATGTTGTTCTTATTCTTATAGTATGATTTTTAATCGAAATTCATGAAAAGAATGTTGTTTACTAAATGTCCCTTTTTCATGGTTTTTGCATGGCTTCCATACTTAGTACATCTAATGTGCTAACCCATTCTTTTCCATTTTTGACTAAAGTGTAGGGAATTGGAAGTCTTGATGTGCCATGGAGGATGGATAGGTTTCTAAGACTTTGAAGATGATGTATTGGTGAGTCATCATTGATTCGAGGACAATATCCACAAGTTCCTTATGTCTTAGTCTTTACCTTTTATGTCTTGTATGGGCTTAGTCCCAAGTGTTGTAAACTCCAAAGTTTAGATGGTTCAAGTAGATTGTTGTAAAGGTTTAATGTTTTAAATGAAAGTTTTCTACTTGTGTAATGTTTATGAAAGAGTTCTTCGTGTGTGAAGAATGTTTTAAATTCTTACCTATTTTAGAAGGTTTATTATGCAATGAATGATGCAAGAGGCTTAGATGAGACTTCTTGAAGTCTCATTTGCCGTGTGACGACACAAGATTCCCTAACTTCTAGGGTGTACTTGCGGATCGTGACAGGATGTTGTGAATGGACCCATAAATTCAATATCCAACACATCAAAGATTTCCACCTCCAAAATATTGTTTAGGGGCATCTCATGTCTTCTTGAAATGGTACCCAATCTTTGGCACCAGTCATAACCCTTCACAAAAGCAATAGAATATTTAATCAATGAGGGACAAAAGAAATTAGACTGTACTACCTTATGAGCAGTACACTCCCCTCCATGATGACCTCCATATGGTCTTGCATGACAACTCTTAAGAAATTTGTGAACCCCAGCTTCTGGAATGCACCATCTCACTGCCCGGTCTCTAGATGTAGATCTTGTTATCATGATTTAGCTTTTTCTTTTGTTGGGTGGTTGCACCCGGCAAATAATATCCACTCACTATTAAGTTCACAATGTCCATATACCATGGTACTTGAGAGACATCCAAAGCCATCAATTTATTATTTGGAAACTCTTCCCAGATTTGCTCACCCTCATTCACATGTAAGAAGTCCTCCAACCTAGATAAGTGTTCAACTATCTAATTTTCCGTACCTTTTCTATCTTTGAACTCAAGGTCAAATTTTTGAGAAGCAATATCCAAAAAATCAACCTTAGTTTAGCATCCTTATTATTGAATAGATACCTAATAGTTGCATGGTCAGTAAAAACAATTACTTTAGTGCGTACCAAATACGATCTAACCTTGTCGAAGGCGAACATTAGAGCTAGCATCTCCTTCTCAGTCACTGTGTAATTAGCTTGTGTAGAGTTATGGGTCTTGCTTGCATAATAAATAGAGTGGAACACTTTATTCTTTCTCTATCCCGACACAACATCCACTGCTACATCACTAGCATCACACAGCTGTTCAAATGGTAATTCCCTTTCTGACGCAATTAGAATAGGAGCCTCAATTAAGTTCCGTTTCAACATCTCAAAATCTCTCAAACACAATGCATTAATGTCAAACATCACCTCCTTCTCCAATAGACTGCACATGGATCATGCAATCTTGGAAAAATCCTTGATGAATTGCTGGTAAAAACCTGCATGGCCAACAAAGCTACACACCATTTCTAGAAAAATAGGAGGGGGTAATTGTTCAATGACTTCTACTTTGGCCTTATGCATTTCTAACAAGATTTAGATACTTTGTGTCCCAATACTATCCCCTCTCTAACCAAAAAATGATACTTCTCCCAATTTAATACTAAGTTTGTGTCTTCACATCTAGCAAGTACCTTATCAAGATTCCAGAGACATGCCTCAAAGGACTTCCCAGAGACTGAAAAATCATTCATGAATACCTCCACAAATCTTCCACCATGTTATGAAAAATGTCCATCATACATCTTTGAATATTTGCCGGCGCATTGCAAATTATGAAGGGCATGTGTTTGAAAGCATATGTGCCATAAGGACAACTGAATATGGTCTTTTCCTAATCTTTGGGTTCAATCAAGATCTGGTTGTACCCGGAATACCCATCTTAGAAGCAATAGTACTCCTGCCCTGCTAGTCGGTCAAGAATATGATTAATGAATGAAACGGGGTACTGATCTTTCTGGGTAGCATTATTTAGTTTCCAACAATCTATACAAATACGTCAGCCGGTCCTTATTGTAGAAGGAATCAACTCATACTTTTCGTTCCTTACCACAATCATACCTCTCTTTTTGGAACACATTGTACCATACTTACCCACTTGCTATCAGAGATTGGGTATACATTTCCAGTATCTAACCACTTTATAACTTCCTTCCTTACCACTTCTTTCATCAAATGGTTAATACGATGTTGATGTTGTGCTTTGGGTTTTTGATCCTCTTCCATGTAAATTTTGTGCATACACAACGCCAGACTAATCCCATGAATATCGACCATCTGCCGACCAATTGCTTTCTTCCGCCGCTTCAATATCTATAATGTAGCCTCAACCTGTAAAGCAGACAATTCTGCAGAAAGTATAATAGGCAAAATTTCATTAGTACCCAAATAAGCATACCTTAGGTGAGCCAGTAGAATTTTTAAGTCAAACTTAGGTCTTCTTCTATTGATGGCTTTGGTGTGGGGCCTAACTCGCGATCTAATGACTCCACTTGAGTCTTACGAGTGTTTACTAAAGCTAGATTTGAGCATGATTCAATCTCTTGAGCTTCAGTATCTCCCTCTAACTCATGACCCCCTAACACTTTTTCTAATGGATATTCACGCATAAGCACGTGTGATTATACAATGTAATCAACCACAGTAATAGCAGACAATACTTCATACACAGAAGGCAATTTAAAGCACAATTTATGTTGATGATCTCATCGTTTCTACGAGCGCGTCCTTCATTTCCAAGATTTATTTCTATTGTAATTTTTCCATCTAGGCGCCTATTAGACATCAAGTAATTCAACCTTAACATGTTCCCTCATGGTTAGTTGACCGTCTGCTACATTAATCAATGCTCTACCCGTGGCCAAGAAAGGTCGTCCCAAGATGAATAAAACTTCAGAATCGGGTTCAAAGTCTAAGACCACAAAATATACTGGAAGAATCCTACTTGCACTAACACATCTTATACCACCCCCTCTGGCCTAGTAATGGAATCATCCACGAGTTGGAGAATAACAACATTTTTTTTGGACTACCCAACCCAAGCTTCTAATACAAGAATAAGGGCATTAGATTTATACTTTCCCCAAAATCACATAACCCCATGCATGAACACTTTGCCTTATAGTAATTTGCACAGTAAAACTACCCGAATCTTTTAACTTTTTTAGCAGTCTATTTTACATCCTTGAACTGCTCTCATCAGTAAGTGTTACAGTTTCATACTCCATGAGCCTCCTCTTGCTCGCCACAATGTCCTTCACATATTTAGCATACTTCTAGATACCCTGCAAAATATAAACCAAAGGTAGAATAATGTGGACCTATTTAAGGAGAGAGAAACATACTTGAAACATTCATCTTTATACTACTTCTTTAGCCTTTTGTGTAAACGGAGGTGGTAACTTCTTTTGAGGCGTGGGCACCTCAACATTTGAACTTTTTACTACCTATTCCACTTTCTTTTGTTTGTTTTTTACCTCAATGTCTCTCTTCTTTAGTTCTTCTAATTGTAGTCCACTTCTAGTGCTTACCACATGCAGTTGCTTTGGGTTGGGATCAGTATCACCAGACAACCGACCTTGGGAATGCAAATTCAAAGAATTAGCCACTTGTGCAAATTTTTTCTCTAAACTCATTTAGGACATGTGGATGTTCTTGATGTTCTTATCCTGCTTATCTATTCTAGAACTTAACTTGGTCTTTATTTCAGTCATGAGCTTTTGAAATAGATTTTCATTGGGCATCTCCCCTTTTGGTACACTAGGATTCACAGTTTGTTTGGGATTTTGGTATTGTTGCCAAACCTCTTGGGTACTATATTGACTTGCACCTTGTTCCTGATTTTGGTTTTGGTTTCTCTACCCCAGGAGAAGGTAGGATGGTTCCTCCAACTAGGGTTGTAACTGTTGCCATAATTTTGTTGGCTTTGGCCCCTTTGCGCATTTCCCATATAACAGAATCTTGGTTTGCCTTACACCTCTCAACATCATGAGTTCGACTACCACATACCTCACACCAAGTTGTTGCATGTTGTACCATGTTTACTGATGCTTGACTTACAACTAAATGTTTAATCTGTAAATTCATGCTATGTTGCATTGCGTCTATTTTGGCATTTAAAGCAGTAGCTTGGTCTCCATCTGATATCGCTGCAGCTTTTTGGCTTGCAGTTCTAGTCATTTCCCCCTCATACCTTTGGTTCCCTTCCGAAAGTTTATCCAGTAACTCGAAGAATGCTTCACTTCTTATGGATAGGGCCTGTCCACCTGCTACACTATTAAGAAGATCCCAAGCACTATATTCTGAACCTTTAAAGAAAGTGTGAGCTAGTACCTCATTAGTTTGCATGTGCAACACTTTAAAAATCTATGACGTATTCTAGAGCCTAACATGAGTGTCATAAGGTTTATACACTGTTGTATGGTCTATTTTAATTAATACAAGTCATTTAGGAAGTCTAGAAACCAAAACATCCAAGAACGTCCATGACGTTCGGAAACTAATTCAAGGAGGTACTAGCGTGCCTTAGCCTATTTTACTAGCTTTTAGAAGTCGAAAAATGATGAAAATTGGTGTAAGGGTGTCTAACACATATTAAAGTTAGTTTATAGTCGAAACATATGGGAACAACTCCGTAAGGACTAACAAAGGGCCCTTAAGGAGGGCCCTTACAAAAGTGACTAAAAGCTGTCAATGGACAATGTTACCAACGTATGCCACAAACAGTTTGTGGTCCAATAAACAGGGCGTCGATTACCTCAATAAATAAACAATTAGGCAAACTCTTGAAGGGACTGTATTGCAGATTCTTTGAAATCATAGACAGATATGCAGCACGGAAGGGACAATGGTCGTCGATTGACACACGATCCTTCGATCGTGGTGCCGTCATTGATGGGACTGGTTTTGCTACACATTTCTAATCAAGTCATTTAATTAGTTGGATTAGTTATGAGGTTAATTAGGGGTTAGGGGAGGTATATTTAAGTTAGTTAACCACCTATATAAAGCCCTAACCTAATTAGACTAACCTAAGCTCTCATAATTCACATAACCCAAACTCTCTTCCTTCTTTTTTCTTTCTCTCTCTAGTTGAAGAAACCCATTGAAGACACATCTAGGTGTGGGTTCAAGGGATTAAAAGAGTCAAATTTCTCTATGAATCTTCATAAATTAGTAAATTATGGATTCCTTTCACCTTTGAGACCTCTTTCCTGAAAGGGTTCCATCAAATTGATTTTAAAAGTTGGGTTTTCAAGTGGGGTTTCATCCAATACGAAATTGATGTTATGAATTACTTTGTTTATAATTTATTTTGGATATTATGGATAGATTAACATGTATTTTAACTCAATTATGTTATATCTTGATGAATTGATCTAGTTTGTAGAAGATGATCTCCCTAGGTTATGATCTTGATATGAATTGTGTAATGTTGGTTCAATTGAATTGGTTATTGGTTGAATTACCAGTAGATGATGTTATTGTATCAATTTATGAATAGATCAAGATTAATTTGAGTCCTATAATGCTAGTTCTTGAGTAATTAATTTAGGGTATGAAGTATGTAATGGATTTGACCTAAGTCTATTGTCTTAAGCTATGAACTAGTAATGAATTATGATGTAGTGATTCAATTGGATTTATTATCATGTTGGTTATGGATATGTGATGATATTATAACCTTCTTTAGTTAAGATAAGGGTTTATGTTAAGACCTTGATGATGAATTATAAAGAAGACGTGGTAAGTCTTATGATATCAACTCTTTACTTCAATTATGGTTTCTTATGGTTAAGTCATGATGTTGTATTGAAGTACGCCTTATATTAGGATTCATAGGGTTGGTATGATGTTGAATTGGAATGTTTTGACTATGAATTATGAGGTGTTGGCTAAGAATTTTATGTTATAAGATGGTGATGATTTACCAATGTGCCTTATCATGATATGAAAATTTTAATGTGCTAACCTCACCTATATAAATTTTGATGAAAGAAGAATACTCATGCTATTCTTATTGAGCTATGATGATGATGATGTTTATACAAGTGTTAAACCCTATGAACTACATTAATCTATGATGATTAATAAAGGTATTAAAGACATTTCAAAAAGGAACTTAGCTTAGCACCAGTGAATTGACAATAGGAGGTGTTGACTTCCTATAAAGGAAGATTAACCCTATAGTTCCAGATGAGGTGTTGATTCCCCTATGAGGGATACTCATCCTATGGATTCCCATGAGAGGAGGCTTCAATTTCCAAGTGGCATGTAGAGAGGTTGTACCTAGTCTTAATTGTTGAACTACGTTTCCCCCATAGAAAGAATAACTGGTTGATCCACATAGAAAGCTACATTTATGTTTGGTTTAAATTTGGCCGGTAGACAACCTTTTGTTGGAGCAAGGTTATATAACACCGGATTCCACACTTTTCTCTCACAGTCTATGTTGGTTAAGACAAGTGTTCCCTAAATTAAAATGAAGTATAAACCAACTAAGGTGAATTAAGAGGTTTGACTTAGCCTAGGTAGGGGTATGTGACTGTACCTATGCCCTACACTAGTTTGCTTTGAAGGAAGCCTTAGGAGGTTGTTCTTATGTATGTATATGCTTATAAATATAAATGACACTATGTGATTATAATTACTCCTATGAACATATGTTTGGTCTATAATTCTAACGTATGATATTATGTACTCTTAATGTTATGTTATGTGAGGTTTGACATTTGTTATGGTTCTTGATAGATTTACATGATTAAGTAAGGTTATGGGGCTTTGCTTAGTTATTGCAAAAGTGGACTCAAAGAGGGTCATGAGTAATAGTCTTGCCTTGGTTATGATGAAATGTACTTTTATTCATGTCTGATGAAGTTATAACTTGATGATAGAGTTGTAGGGATTATATATGCAAGTATGTTGATATGTTCATTGACTTGACTATGCTTAATATTGTTTGTCTTGTAATGTACATGCCTATGACTTAAGGAATATGTCATAGTGATTGGTATGGTTTTGTTGAATGTGCATATATGTTTTCAAAGTAAATTTCATACTTAATTAAATGTCCTTTTTTTAGCATGATTTGATATTATATGTGCATATGGTCTCATACTTAGTACAAGTGGTGTACTAACCCTATTTATTTCTTTTCCCCAACATTTTAGGTTCCGGTCGTTGAAGGTATTTTGGAGAAGACTTTGAAGAAGACTTGCAACTCTTAATCATCCAAGTTGGGTAGGTCCTCACTTTCCGAGGGCAATGCCACTATCAAGTCTGTGCTGTTGCTTTAGTTTTCAAGACTCTTATGTTTCTTTCCTTTTCATTTGGATTCTAAAAATTGTATAACCTATATGTGGTCTTATTGTATTGATATATGGTGTAGGACCAAGTTGTTATACTATTATTATATGGTTATGAGATGACACTACTATTTGAGACTATGTTATATTCTACATATCTATGTGCAATAAAAGTAGAAGACTAAGTAATCTTCATTTACAAAGGGTCTATGTATACTCGATATAAATATTCTATGTGTTTGTAGAGGTCTATGTAAACCTCCATGTAATAGTAATATTTTTTTTTTTTAAATTTCCGCTAATTTTGATCTATGAATGTAATGAAGTAAGCTAGGAGGATAGTATTAGTCCTCAAAGAGGACGATAACGCCGGTTACGTCTAGGGGGTATTGTCGGATATGACAAACTTGGTTTCAGAGCATGATGTTGAATACCTTTGAGTCAATGTCTCTCTCAACTAACTCTATGTAGATTAATACTCATAATTGTGAATCACACCACAATTATGGATTGGAATATATATGATGTTTCAGAAACTCTCACTTTCTTGGTAGTCCAATATCGTGCCTCTAGAGTGTTAGCTCTATGTGCTTTTAGCATCTAATCCTCTTGTTGTGATTATAGGAAATGAATATTCGAAGGAACGCGACACGAAGACTTGAGGAAGAGATTGCCAATGCGTGAGCTCCTCAGTGTGGTGATCAAGTATCTCCACTTGAAGAAGATATAAATGATGACCAAGACACGATCAATCCCCCTCCTTTGCGGATGGTGACATAAGGGTTGCTTTTCTCCACATGGCCCAAGCCATTACTACCCAAGCACAATACACTACTACTTAAGCTCAAGACATAATGTCCCAAGCTAATCGAAATGTTGTACCCCGAGCAAACCAACAAGTTGCTACCATGACCTCTCGTCTAAGGGATTTCACTAGGATGAATCCCCCTACTTTCTAAGGGTCCAAGGTTGAAGAATATCCCCAAGAGTTCATTGATTAAATCTACAAGATTCTTTATTCTATGAGGTTGGTTACTAGTTAGAAGGCCGACATAGCCACTTACCAACTCAAAGATGTGGCCCAAACTTGGTACGTTCAATGGAAAGACAATAGGCCGTTAAAGGGTGGACCAGTGACTTGGGAAGTTTTTAAGAAGGCTTTTCTTGATAGATTATTTCCTAGGGAGAATAGTGAAGCCAAGGTGGTGAAGTTCATCAACCTTCACCAAGGAGGTATGAGTGTACTTGAATACTCTTTGAAATTCACTAAATTGTCAAAGTACGCTCCTTCTTTGGTGTTCGACCCTAGGGATGAAATGAACTGTTTTGTGATAGGTGTGTTGGATGATTTGCAAAAGGAATGTCATTTTCTTTGCTACATGACAATATGAACATTTATCGTCTCATGGTTCATGCTCAACAAGTGGAAGAGTCAAGGGCTATGAGGAAGAGAAGAGATGCCAAGATGGCAAGATCTTTTGATGGTAGTTCTTTAAAGGGGATACTTGATATCCAAGACAAGCCTAGGTTCAAAAAGAGGGTTTATAATCATGTTCCTTACAAGTTTCCTAAGGCTAGGGAATATAGGGTGTCTAACCCTAAGACTAAAACGGGAAGGGGTACTAGTTCACCAAACAAGAAGCCTACTTGTACCAAATGTGGGAAGGGTCATCTTGGTTAATGTCTAGTGGGAACGGGAAATTGCTTTGGTTGTGTCAAGAGTGGTCACATGGTTAGGGATTTCCCTAATGTGAAGGTTCAAGACAACGGTAGTGGTCAAGCTCAAGCAAGTGGTTCAAATGATGGTCCAAAGAAGCATCACTTCCATACTCTCCGCTCTAGAGGTGAGCAGGAGACTTCTCCCGATGTGGTGACCGGTATGTTGAAAGTCTTCTCTATTGATGTATTTGATTTACTTGATTTGGGAGCTACATTATCTTTTATTACTCCCTTCATAGCTAAGAATTTTGAAATTTTTCCCGACATTTGAAATGAACCTTTTATGGTGTATATCCCGGCGGGTGAGTCGGTTGTTACAAAAAGGGTATATAGAAATTGTCCTATAATGTTTACCAATAGAGTTACTTATGTTGAACTAGTAGAACTTGATATGTTTGATTTTGATATCGTGTTGGGTATGGATTGGTTGCATGATTGCTTTGGTGAAGTTTAACTTTCCAATGAGCCCGATCTAGAGTTGAAGGGGGGGGATTCTATTCCTATAGGTTGTAGCATTTCTTGTTTGAAAGCTTGTAGGAGGATTTAATAAAGGGTGCTTATACCATATAGTAAGAGTCCAAGATTTAGACTCGAAATTCCTCCCATTGACTCGGTCCCCGTAGTGAGGGAATTTCTGAAGGTCTTTTCTAATGATCTTCCCGGTATTCCTCCCGAACGAGAAATTGATTTTGGTATCGACTTGTTACTAGATATATATCACATTTAAATTCCTCCTTATCAGATGGCTCCAGCCGAATTGAAAGAGTAGAAGGATCAAATAAAAAATTTACTAGACAAAGGCTTCATTAAACCTAATATTTCTCCATGGGGTGTTCCAGTATTGTTTGTGAAGATGAAGGATGAGTCCTTTATAATGTGCATTGATTATCACCAAATTAATGAATTCACTATTAAGAGCAAGTATCCTCTCCCTCGGATTGAGAAATTGTTTGATCAACTCTAAGGGGCAAGCTACTTTTCTAAGATTAACTTGAGATCGGGGTATCACCAACTTAGGGTGAGAGGTCAGGATATACAAAAGACGGAATTTCAGACTAGATATGGTCACTATGAGTTCTTAGTAATATCCTTTGGTCTCACTACTACCTGGGCGACATTTGTGGATCTGATGAATAGGGTGTTTCAAAGTTACCTAGATTCATTTGTCATTGTTTTCGTTGATTACATCTTGGTATATTTGAAAAATGAGGGTGATCACATGGACCATTTCAAGGTGGTGTTACAAGTACTTAAGGAATACATGTTATTTTCCAAGTATTGCAAATGTGAGTTTTGGTTGAGGTCGGTGGCGTTTCTTGGTTATATTATCTCTAGTAAGAGAATTGAGGTTGATCTAAGGAAAACTGAGGCAGTCAAGAATTGGCCTAGACTATTGACTCCAACTGACATTAGTATTTTCTTAGGTATGCCGGGTTATTATCGGAGGTTTGTGGATGGTTTTGCGTCCATTGCATCTCCTTTGACTACTTTGACCCAAAAGAGTAAGAAATTTGATTGGTCGGAGGCATGTGAGAGGAAATTCTAAATCTTAAAAGATAGGCTTATTTCCGCTCTGGTGTTGACTTTATCAAAGGGTACCAAGGGTTTCGTTGTATATTGTGATGTATACCGAGTGGGTTTAGGGTGTGTGCTTATGAAACACGGGATAGTGGTTGCCTATGCTTCTAGAAACTTACGGTGCATAAGAGATACTATCCAACTCATGATCTTGAGTTAGCAACCGTAGTATTTTCCTTGAAGATATGGAGGCATTATTTATATGGTGTTCATATTGATGTGTATACCGACTACAAGGATCTAGAATATGTGTTTACTCAAAGAGAGTTAAATCTACGACAAAAAAAGTGGTTGGAATTTTTGAAAGATTACGACTTGAGTGTTCTCTATCACCTCGGCAAGGCCAATGTGGTTGCGGATGTCCTAAGTCGTATGACCATGGGTAGTGTGTCTCATGTAGAGGAAGATAAGAAAGACCTAGTTAAATATGTTCATAGGTTTGCTAGATTGGGTGTTAGGTTGAAAGATTCTCCGAATGGTGGTTTTATGGTCCATCATAACTCTGAGTCATCATTGGTAGTTGAGGTGAAGTCCAAACAACATCTTGATCAAGCATTGATGAAGTTGAAGGAATTGGTTCTTGGCAAGCTTAATGAGTTATTCTCATAAGTGGGAATGGTGTCTTGAGGTATCAATGAATATTGTGTGTTCCCAATGTAGATGGTTTTAGGAACTGGATTCTTGAGGAAACTCATGGGTCCCATTACTCCATTCATTCAGTTTCAACTAAGATGTATGATGAACTTAGGGAAGTGTTTTGGGGGGAAGGTTTGAAAAAGGACATAGCGGAATATGTTGCAAAGTGTCCAAATTGCCAAAAAGTTAAAGCCGAACACCAAAAGCCGGGTGTTTACTTCAAGAAATAAGAGTTCCTACTTGGAAATGGGAAGACAATCATATAGGGTTTTGTTGTAGGTTTGACTCGACCATAAAGCAATATACTCTTATGGGTGGTTTTTTGTGGATAGGTTTTTTGACCAAATCCGCTCATCTCTTCCTGTTAAGTCCTAGCTATATTCGGTAAAAGATTATGCAAGGATCTTCATAGATGATATTGTGCGTCCCCATGGTATTCCGTTATCCATCATATCATATAGGGTTTCACAATTCACATCTAGGTTTTGGAGGTCATTCCAAAAAGGGGGGTAAACGGATAGTCAAGCGGAGCGTACTATTAAAACCCCTGAGGATATTCTTAGAGCTTGTATAATTGATCTTAAGGGAAACTGGGACAAGCATTTTCCTTTGGTGGAGTTTGCTTAAAACAATAGCTACCATTCATCTATATCTATGGCTCCTTATGAAGCCTTGTATGGTAGGAGATGTAGGTCTCCGGTTGGATGGTTTGAAGTGGGTGAGTGTTCACTTTTGGGTCCCGATTGGATTTATAAGACTTTGGAGAAGGTTTATATCATAGGGAACGGGTTGCAAACAGTCTATAGTCGGCAAAAGTCTTATGCCGATCATAGGAGAAGGGAATTAGAATTTGAAGAAGGTGATAAAGTGTATTTGAAATTTCACCTATGAAAGGGGTGGTTAGATTTGGAAATAAAGGGAAGTTGAATCCTCGTTATGTGGGTCCCTATGAAATCTTGCAAAGAATTGGTAAGGTGGAATATGAGTTGAAGATTCCTAGTGAATTGGATTTGGTTCATCTGATTTTTCATGTTTCTATGCTTAAGAAGTATGTCGGTAATCCCGAGTCTATTCCTCCTATTGAGGGTCTTGGTGTGAAGGATAACCTCTTTTATGAGGAGGTTCCGGTTCAAATCCTTGAGGGACAAGCAAAGAAGATAATAAATAAAGAGGTAACTTCCATAAAGGTGTTATGGAAAAATCACCTAGTTGAGGCTAGAACACGGGAGGATGAGGCCGACGTGTTCCCTCATCTATTTTATAACTAATATTAGTTATTAATAATGAAAATAATGACTAAAAATAGAAATTACTTGATTTTTGGTGAAGTTCTGCAAAAATGTGCATTTTTGAAGTCATTATAGTGAAATTGTGCATATTGACTTGAAAATTTGCAATTCTTCATGTTTTGAGTCATGATGTGCATTTTGATATGGTGAGTCTCCATGAAATGATATTGAGCATGTTGATAAGTTAAGATTTGGCATAATTGACTCATGTATGATATGTTGAACTCTTGTTGTGAGAAGGATATTCCTTATAATGTGATGTCGAGCCTTATGTTTGGTAATTGAAGTTTTTGAATTGCCTGGTGTAAATGATATGATTGATGTTGTTATGTATTGTTGTTGGTTTGGCTGCTAGTCTTGAGTCTATTCCTTCCTTCAAAAGATTTTTAGTATCATTCGGGGACGAATGTCCTGGGGGGGGGGGGGATAATGTAACACTTCAAAAATCTAAGACGTGTTGTAGATCCTAACATGACTGTATTAAGGTTTATACACTGTTTTAACGTCTATCCTAATGAATATAAGTCATTTAGGAAGTCTAGAAACCAAAACGTCCATGACGTTCGGAAACTAGTTCAATGAGGTACTAGCGTTCCTTAGCCTATTTGACTAGCTTTTAGGAGTCGGAAAATGATAAAAATTTGTGTAAGTGTGTCTAACACGTATTAGAGTTAGTTCATAGTTTAAATGTCTGGGCATGACTCCCAAAGGACCAACTAAGGGCCCTTGAGGAAGATTCTTGCAAAAGTGACTAAAAGCTGTCAATGGACAGTGTCACCAACGGATGCCACAGACGGCTCGTGGTCCAATAGATGGGGTGTCGATTTCCTCAGTCGAAGGTCACTTATCCAAATTCTTGAATGTCCTATTTTTCAGAGTCTTTTAACTAATCGACGGATGTGTAGCACGGAAGGGACAATGGCCGTCGATTGACACACGATACGTCGATCGTGGTGTCATCAGTGATGGGTCTGGTTTTGCTACACTTTTTTGAATTAAGTCATTTAATTAGTTGTATTAGTTAGGAAGTTAATTAGGGGTTAGGGGAGTTATGATTAAGTTATTTAACCGCCTATATAAAGCCCTAACCTAATTAGACTAACCTAAGCTCTCATAATTCACCAACCCAAACCAACTCGCTTCCTCACTCTTCTTTCCTTTCTCTCTCTAGTTAAGAACTCATTGGAAAAGACCATGCTAGGGGGTGGTTTAAAAAGGGCTGAAAGGGGTCACGGTTATCTATCAATCTTCATCAATTAGTAAGTTATGGATTCCTTTCACTTTTGAGACCCTCTTTCCTCAAGGGTTCCATTAATTGATTTTCAAAAGTTTGGATGTTCAAATGGGTTTTTCATCCAATATGAAATTGAGTATGCATTACGTTTTTTTGATTTATTTGTATATTATGGATGGATTAACAAACATGTGTTGTTAAACTAATTAGTTATATATTGATGATTTGGTCTAGTTTGTAGAGATGGCCTATTCCCCTTAACCCTAGGTTATGATCTTGATATTAATTGTGTAATGTTGGTTCAACTAAAATGGTTATTGGTTGAATTACTACCAAATGATGTTATTGTATAAATTATGAATAGATTAAGATGAATTTGAGTCCTATAATTCTATTTCTTGAGTAATTGATTTAGGGTATGAAGTATGTTATGGATTTGACCTAAGTTTATTGTCTTAAGGTATAAACTAGTAATGAATTATGATGTAGTGAATAAATTGGCTTTATTATCATGTTGATTATGGATATCTGATGATATTATACCCTTGTTAGGGTGAGATAAGGATCTATGTTAAGACCTTGATGATGAATTATGAAGAAGACTTGGTAAGTCTTATGATCTCACTCTTTACTTCAATTATGGTTACTTGTGGTTAAGTCATGATGTTGTATTGAAGTATGCCTTGTATTAGGATTGATAGGGTTGGTATGATGTTGAATTGAAATGTCTTGGCTATGAATTGTGAGGTGTTGTCTAAGATGTAAATGTAATAAGGATGGTGATGATTTACCAATGTAACTTATCATGATATGAAAATGTTAATGTGCGAACCTCACCTATATAAATTGTAGTGAAAGGACAATAGGCATGCAATTTTTACTGAGCTATTATTATGATGATTTTATACAAAGGTTAGAACCTATGACCTACATTAATCTATGATGATTAATAAAGGTATTAAAGACATTTCAAAAAGGGACTTAGCTTAGCACCGAGTGAACTTGACAATGGGGGATGTTGACTTCCCATAGAGGAAGATTCACCCTATACTTCCACATGAGGTTTTGACTCCCCTATGAGGGATACTCATCCTATGGATTTACATGAGAGGAGGCTCTAATTTCCAAGTGGCATGTAGAGAGGTTGAACCAATCTCTTAGTTGTTGAACTACATTGCCCCCATAGGAAGACTACCTAGTGGATCCACATAGAAATCTACATTTATGTTTGGTTTAACTTTGGCCGGTAGACAACCTTTTTTCAGCGTAAGGTTTTACAACACCGGATTCCACACTTATCTATTGTGGTCTATGTCGGTTAATACAGGTGTTCCCTAAATTAAAATGAAGTAATGTAGTATAAACTAACTAAGGTGACTTAAGAGGTTTGACTTAGCCTAGGTAGGGGTATGGACTCTACTATTGCCTTGTCACTAGTTTTGCCTTGAAGGAAGCCTTAGGAGGTTGTTCTTATGTATGTATATGCTTATAAATGCAAATGATATGTATATGGTGACCTTTCATGTTAATGATACTATGTGATGATAATCACTCATATGAACATGTATTTTGGTCTATAATGCTTAGGTATGATATTATGTACTCTTAATGTTATGTTATGTAAGATTGTACATTGGTTATGGTTCTTGATAGGTTAACTTGATTAAGTAAGGTTATGGGGCTTTGCTTAGTTAATACACAAATGGACTTAAAGAGGGTCATGAGTAATGTCTTGCTTTGGTTATGATGAAATGTACTCTTATTCATTCTTGTTGAAGTTATAACTTGATGATAGAGTGGTAGGAATTATATATGCAAGTATGTTGATATGTTCATTGACTTGACTATGCTTGGTATTGTTGGTCTTGTGATGTACATGCCTATGACTTAAGGAATATGTCTTATTGATTGGTATGGTCTTGTTTAATGTGCATAAAGGTTTTCAAAGTAAATTGCGTACTTAATGAAATGTCCTTTTTAGCATGATTTGATATTATATGTGCATATGGTCTCATACTTTTTACAACTGGTGTACTAACCCCATTATTCCTTTTCCCCAACATTTTAGGTTCCGGTCATTGAAGTTCTTTTGGAGACAACTTTGAAGAAGACTTGGAACTCTTAATCATCCAAGTTGGGCAGGTCCTCACTTTTAGAGGGTAATTCCACTATCAAGCCTATGATGTTGCTTTAGTTATAAAGACTCTTATGTTTCTTTCCTTTTCATTTAGCTGCTAAACATTGTATGACCTATATGTGGTCTTATTTTATTGATTTATGGGCTAGTACCATGTCATTATACTATTATTATATGGTTATGAGATGAGACAACTATTTGAGACTATGTTATATTCTATATATCTATGTGCAATAAAATTAGAAGACTAAGTAATCTTCATATATGAAGGGTCTATGTATACTTGATATAACTATACTATGTGTATTGATAAGTCTATGTAAACCTTCATGTAGTAGTAATAAAAAGTTTTAAATTTCCGCTAATTTTGACCTATGAATGTAATGATTTTAAAAGAGTAGTCTTAATTCTCCAAGAGGACGACGACGCCGGTTACGTCTAGGGAGTATTCCCGGCTGTTACAACATGTCTGTGGGAAAACATTCAACATTATTTTGAAGCGCGCCCATGCTTGATACATGTATTCCCCATGATTTTGAGCAAAGTTATTATCTCACCCCTCAGCTTGGAGGTTTTCTTGGATAGGAAGAATGGACTGAGGAACTTATTTGTTAGAAAATCCCAAGTAGTGACGGAGTCTGGTTGTTCCGAGTCTAACCATCTCGTTACGCCTCCTAGCAATGAGTATGGGAATATGTGAGTCTCACATAGTCCGGTGAAACTCCAATTGGGATGTAGGTATAAGTGATCTCTATGAAGGTCCTAAGATGGAGTTGAAGATCTTCAGGGGGAGACAAGTAGCCCATTAGTATGGAGAATTTGTACCATATTCCTCTTTAATTCAAACATACCTCCCGGTGGAGGTTTCCTAATACTAGATGCCAAATTGGCAGAGAGTGGGACTATCACATCTTGCACTGGTCTTGCTGGAATGATAGGGACATGAGGGGGTACTCCTTGGTTATCAACATTTTTCGGATTGTTCGGAACCCTTGGGTTATTCACATCTTTCGAATTTTCTTAATGATTATTACCATAATTTCCAGGAGGTCCTAACCCTAATCCACTCACTTAATTCATTTTTTTACGTTGACATAGAATTATTCCAAATTTGTTATAAGGTTTGACCAACAATCCTTTCCGAGCCAAACCTGAAAGCCAAATTCCTGCAATAAACAAGATAAAATCAAGTAATTAATACATGAATGTTATAATTTTAAATTTAAGAAAATTGAATATCAATCAATTTCGAAGTCCCCGGCAGCGACGCCGAAGGACATTGTTGCTCCCAGTATACACACAAGTGTACGTGGTCGCGCAAGTAATATATTTTATTTTAGAAATGAGTTATCATTCCCAAAAGACTTATGATCAACTTATATACTCACACTTAATTCTATAATTAAAGATAAAAATAAGTATTTCATGGGTTGATGATTTATGGTTAACTATGACTAATATACACTAATTAAAGTAAACAATGATGTAACACCTCGGAAGTTCCTTGACTTAGAATAGAGCCTCAACTATTATATAATGATTAAAAATTATGTTTCCAGACCTAAATAATATAATAAAATTTATTTATAAGTATTAGATCCTAAAATTCAAAGGAAGACCTTGATGTTCGGAAACTAGCGAAATTAAACTAGGAGACATCCTTATGTTTTGTTAAGGGTTGGGAGTGTAATATGAAGTCTAAAACTTGTAAAAAGACTTTAAATAGGTAAAATAATGTTTATAGGGTCAAAACATCTAGTTACTACTTCCCAAGGACAAACCGAAGGGTCCTTGGGGAGAACCCAAACATTGGCGAGGAGGCTGCTAAAGAAGTTTGCGAACAACCAACATTTGGAGGTGGTGGCACGTCTCTCCCTCCACAGTTGATTGGAAAAATTTGCCTCGCAACGCTGGGACTTAACGAGACTCATTTCCTCAAGCCGGATTTGAGAAAAAAGAGTTGGAGGTGCCCCCACGATGCGCAGCCATGTCCCAGATTCAACCGTGTCATTTTTAAGTTTAATTTGACTTCACTAATAAACCCAATTAAGTTAGGGGTCTTTTGGGTTTTTTAGGTGAGGGTTATTTATTGATTTAGGGTCAGTTTTAAGTCATTTTTGGGCACCCAAATCAATTGCCCAAATCATTCTTACTTCACTCTAAATTCGCTCTCTACTCAACCTCCATTGAAGAGCTTTGAAAGCTTGAAGAAGAAGACCAAGTTCTCAACTTTTTTTCTCAAATTCGTGGATAAAGTCTTCATTAAGGTGTAGATTCTTCACTCTTGGGATTCCTTTCCCCAAGAGGTCTATTCAAAGTTAATTTTTAAATCTCCCAAAAATCAAGGGCTTTCTGTACATATTAGTCTCTTTCTAAACTTGAATTGGTGATCAATTATGATGAATTATGATTACTTAGGATTGCTTATGTGTATAATAATGGTTAATTGATGTTCTTTAGGTAGGATTTCATTGGATTCATGTTGTTCCCTAAATTCTCTAAATCTTGGATCTTCTTTGGTAAATTGCTTGAATATGATGAAGTTATGGGTTTTCATATTGATGTTAATGATAGTGTTTATTCATGGAATGCCTTGTATCATGTTTTGATTGGGTGTTTCATCTAATTCTTGAAGATCTCATGAATGAACCTTCTTCCCTAACCCTAGGTTATGAATTAAGTTAATTGATGATTAGGAAAGATGAAACTAATTTAGTTTTTGTACAATTTACTATTATATGATGATGTTGAGTGAATGGATGGATAAATATTGTTAGATTGATGATGAATTCTTGAAGGAGGTTTTGGAAGCTATTGGTAAGACTTTTATGATTATGAGTTCTCTACTTCAATAATAATGGTCTATTGTTGATGTTGATGTTCAATTGAAGTATGATTATGTGACTATATTAGGAAGATGATGATATGATGAGTATGATGACATGTTCTGAATATGTGAATGTGATATCTTGATAGGGGTATCAAGGATGGAAGTGATTCGCTTGTGTGCCTTATTATGATATGACTATGATGTAATGATCTCACTAATGATGGGTTGTAATGAAAGAAAGTTCTCATTCAATACCTAAGGAGCTATGATAATGATTATACAAAGGGTTAGTCCCTAAGTCCTATATTGTAAAATAATGTTTAAGGATGACTTAATGACATTTCAATAAGGGACTTTATCTTAGCACTTAGCGAACTAGATATGAGAGGTGTCCCTTCCCAATAAGCGAAGGTAGGTTCACAATGGTTCTCATGAGATGGAGACTATAATGCAAATGTACATAAAGAGGGTTTCTAATACATATATCCTAATTCCTTAACTATGTGCCCCCATAGGAAAACTAGCTAGTGGATCCACCTAGAGTGCTATGTTCATGTTTTTGTTCTACGTTGGCAAGTAGAGAACCTTCTTTCGGTGTAGGGTTTCATGACATCGAATTCCATGTTTAGCTCACGTGGTCTATTTTTGGTTAAGAAGATTGTTCCCAAAAGTAAAATGAATGAATGAAAGTAATAAAGTGAACACTAACTAGGGTGACTTAAGAGGTTCTACTTAGTATAGGTAAGGGTATGGTATTTACCTATGCATTGTACAAGTTCACCTTGAGAGGAGTCCTAGGAGGATGTTCTTATCTGCTTATGTTATGAATGAAATGTAAATGTTGAATTTACATGATGTTGATCTTATATTGTGTTGACTTCATTGATGAACATGATATTAGTCTAAATTTCTATGTATGATGGTGACTACACATGATATGATATTATATGAAATATAGACATTGCTTGTGGTCTCTTTTCTAGTTTACTTGATTATGTGGGGTTATGGGGCTTCACATGAGAATCTAAATTGTAGGCTTGGGATAGGATTGTGAGTAAGGGTCTTGTATGTTCTGATGTTTTGAATTCAAAGATATGAAATGTTGATATGGCTTTATGATGATGTTGATCTTATGTTGGATATGAACATGTCTTAATGTTATTGTGATTATTGACTTGTATATGCTCTTGTATATGCATAAAGGTTTTCAAAGTGACTTAGCATTGTTTTGAACAAAATGTATCTTTCTGCATGATTTCAAATGTGTGACATGCATATATCCATACTTAGTACATGTGGTTTGTACTAACCCATATTTATTCTATTTCTACAATAATGTTTGTTTGGGCCATTAAAGAGCTTCTAGGCCATTTGCAAGGAAGACTTGGATATATTTCCCAGGTTGTTGGTGATTTCTCAAGTCTGAGGATGATGCCATTCTTCTACTCTAGCTATGATATTGACTATGTCTAAGACAATTGTTGTTTCCTTATATTTTAGACTTTGTTTTAAGCCTATATGTGTTATATTATAATAGTGTAAGGGCTATTCCCAAATCTTATACTTCCATGATAAATGGTTTATGTGTGAGATAAATGTTAGACTACTTAATGAATTTGCTATGTTGTTAAGTGACAAGTCTAAGTAAACTTCATATATGATAAACGAGAAGTCTATGCATACATCATTATGTAAAAGTTTTTAATTTTCCGATTTTTTACTACCTATGATATGCAATGATGTATGATAAGGGATAGTCTAAGGTATATTTGAGGACGAAGACACCAATTATGTCTAGGGGGTGCTCCCCGATCGTGATAAATGGTGGACTACTTTGATGTAATGTTTCAAGCAAGTTTAAAAGCAATTCTAGGGCTGCAACAACTAATGAATATCATGCATCATATCATTAGCTTCGAACTAACTTCAGTTGTCAAATTACTGATTTATAGGGTTGATAGTATGATTCAGATTACATACCTCTCGTCGCCTACCTCAATGAGCTATCTAAATACATCGTCGAGCGTTCATAAATAGACTTACTGGCGAGCATTATATTTCATCCTATTTCTTAACCAATTAAGGTGTTCTTCATCTGGGTATCACTCGTGAACACTAATCACCTGAATTTAATGGATGTACCGAGCTCTCTATATTCCCTGGTCTATCTAATCTCTCCTAGGGTCAATTTTAAGATTAAATAGTAGGTTCATTTTATGGTGCACTAGCATAAAATAGTAAAATAATAATATAAAAGTAATTTGAATTGACCACCAAAGACTAACTCATAAAGCCGCACATATTCAACAATCGATTCATAGCTACAACCCAAGAATTATGGCGTTTAGCTACTCAAGCTCTTAGTAATCAAGAAAACATAATCGATCATAAGAAATCTGAAAAATAGTAGAGTTAAGAGGATTACAAACTTGATTCCTGATCTTTCACACTAAAAAACTATCGAACCCTAACAATTTAAGCCCTGGGATCTTTTTATAATAGTAGATAAAATCAAGAAAAAAATCCTACTCAAATAGAAGTCTTAGTTAATTTTTACAAATTGGGAAATTCAGGATTGGCCTAGCGTGGTGTGCCTCAATCGCGCCTAGCATCATCTGGGATCTTAGTTCCTCATGGTGAAACGTGCCTCAATCGTGCCTCAATAGACACTGTGAGCAATAGGCCTTGGATTGACGCGCCTGCCAGTGTGTTTCGAAAAAGGTTCTGAGCGACATGCCTTGGCGCGACGCGCCTGCTAGTGAGCTTCGCCTAGGTACTTCCATCCTTATCCATTTTTCACGTGCATCTTTGTTCCAACTCTAATTTCTCCGATAGTTCCTTAAATTAGTAATCATGTATGTGAGTGCATAATCATCGCAAACAATCATGAAATCAAGCTAATAAACTAAAGCTCATTCTGTAACACCATCAAATCATGAGGAAATATTGACTACTTATGCATATTTATATAATCAAGATCATACATCTAGATCAATCCGTTATTTTCTTTAGGTTTTGAATTGTTAGGATGAGAAGGGGTCCTGTTGTCACATACGAGTTTACCCCCTAGATTTAGCGAAAAATTTAAAACTTTTGATTACTTCTACTTGGAGGCTTACATAAACCTATACATACACATAGCTTTCTACTTTTATTGCACATAAGTATATATATTAGATAGAACATAGTGTTCAAAGATTGTCTAATCTCATAACCTTCTAACATGATTAGCAATTTGGGCATAGCCCATAAATTAATATAAAGATAGAAAAATATAGGATTTATACAATCCGTACTCAAATAAAGGGAGATAGAACACAAGAGTCTTAGAACTAAAATAACAACATAAGCTCGATATTGGTATCGTCCTTGAAAAGTGAGGACCTCCCTACTTGGATGATCAAAAGATCCAAGCCTTCTTCAAGCCGCTTTCCAGAACACTTCAATGATCGGAACCTAAAATGTTGGTGAAAAAGGAAGAAATGGGGTTAGTACGCCACTTGTATTAAGTATGAGACCATATGCACACATACTTAATAATCATGCTAAGAGAAAGGGACATTTCATAAAGTATGCATTTTTCATTTAAAACCTTTATGCACACTCAAGAAGATCATATAAATAAATATTGCATATTCAGTAAGTCCTAGACATGTATATCACAAGAACTACAATATCAAGTCTAGTCAAGTCAACCATACATATCATATAAGTAAATACATACTCAAGTAACTCTGTCATCAAGTCATATTAACAATACGCATGAATAAGAGTAAATTTCATTATAACAAAAGAAAGACAATTACCCATGAACCCCTATCAAGTCAAAAAGTGCAATGACCAAGCAAAGCCCCATACTTTACCCAATAAAGTAACCCAACAAGAAACATGACTAACACCCTACTTCACATAACATACCATTTAGGTATACATATCATCTTACTTTAACAATATAAACCAACACATCTTCATAAGTGAACTAAACTACATATAGTATCAACAATGTGCAAGTTCATCATATACATGTCATATAACATTATAGAATAATCATACATAAGAACATCCTTCCAAGACTCCCCCCAAGGATAACTAGTGCAATACTTAGGTAGAGTCCCATACCCCTACATAGACTAAGCTAGACTCCTTAGGTTGTCATAGTTAGAGTTCAATCCTTTAATTTATTTTACCTTTTGGGAACATCTTTCCATAACCGACATATACCACATGAGCTAATGTAGAATCTTGTTTCATAAAACCCTATAGAGAAGGAAGGCGGACTACTTGCCAAGGTAGTACCAAAACATGAAAGATAACACCTACGTGGATCCATTAGCTAGTATTCCTATGGGGGCAACATAGTTCAAGAACTAGGAGATATAGTTGGGACCCTGTTTAAACAACGTGCATTGTAGTCTCCAATCTCATGAGTACATTAGTGATCCAACCTTACCTATGTGGGAAGGGAAATTCCTCACTCTAGTTCACTCGATGCTAAGCTAGAGTCCCCTTTTGAAATATCTTTAAGCCTTTATTATAAATCATAGCTTAATTTAGGTCATAGGGTCTAATCCTTGTATAAAATCATCACCATCATAGATCAATAAGAATTGCATGAGTATAAGTCCTTTCATTATAATTCATATAAGTGAGGTTAGCACATTAACATTTCATATCATGATAAGGCACATTGGTAAATCGTTTAGCATCCTTATGACATTTACATCTTAAATCAACACCTCACAATCATAATTAGGACGTTTAAATTCAACATCATACCACCCTATCAATCCTAAGACAAGTTATATTTCAATACAACATCATGACTTAATCACTATTAACTACAATTTGAAGTAAAGGATAGAGATCATAAGACTTACCAAGTCTCCTTCATACGTCTTCACTAAGGTCTTATCATAAATCGTCATTCAACCCAATTTGGGTATACATAATCATAATCAATAATCAACATGATAAAAAGAATAGAAGAATCACTACATCACAATTCAACACTAGATCATAGTTTAAGACAAGATACCTAAGCCAATTCACTTCCTAACCTAGATCATCTTCTCAAGAACTAGAATGAAAGACTAAAATTAACTTTAATTTGTTAGTAAATAATGTAACAACATCATATAATGGAAATTCATTCAATAACCAAGTTAGTTGAACCAAATACAACCTAATTTATATCAAAATCAGACCTAGGGTTAAGGGTTCAGGGTCATTTTCTAAAAACTAGACAAAACCATCAATATATATCAATATTAGGTAAGAATAATTGTTAATAAATTCATATTATCCAATATAAAACATAAACAACCAAATTAATAACATAATTTTCGAGATTGATAAAGACCCACATGAAAGCTCAACTTTTGAAAATACTTTGGAGAAACCCTTTGAAGAAAGAGGTCCCAAAAGTGAATTGGATCCCATACCTCTATGTTTTATGAATATTTGATGGTGAAATCATCCCTTTACATCCCCGAAGTCCCTCCCCTAGCTAGTCTTTAATGGTATCTTTCAATAGAGAGAGAAAGAAGAGAGAAGGAGGAGAGTTTTGTTTTAAGAGTTGCCATTAGACTAATGGTGTAGGGGTCTTTATATGGTGGGTTAATTAAGTTAATTAGGATTCACTTTATCCCTAGATAAACATCAAACCCTTTAATAAATTAGTTAAGAATAACTTAAAAAACGTGCAGGAAAATGGACCCTCACAAACGAGACGCTGATCGACGGTCCGTCTGTTAGTCGACGATCACTGTACCCTTCTGTGCTTCATATCCGTTGTTCTCATTAGAGAATATGCAATTGGGTACCTTAAAGGAATTGTCTAAGTGTTGATCTATGGTTAGCAATGACGCCCCATCGATCTACATGGATCGTCGACTGCATCTCGTGGTTAAACACTGCCCAAGCACTATTGACACCAAAATTGAAGGGTCCTCCTCAAGGGCCCTTGGATGGTCCTTGGGGATCCGAAACCGGACGTTTCAACCATGAATCAACTCAAACACATGTTATACACCCTTCCACCAATTTTCATGGATTTCCAACTTATAAAAGCTAGTCAAATAGGCTAAGGCAAGCTAGTACCTCCTAGAAATAGTTTCCGGATGTCATGGATGTTTTGGTTTCTAGACTTCCTAAATGACTTATAAACATTGAAATAGGACTTAAAATAGTGTCTAGACCTTATAACACATGTTAGGATTTAAGACACGTCTTGGATTTTTGAAGTGTTACATTAACCCCCCTCCCCTTAGGAACATTTGTCCTCGAATGACACTAAAAATCATTAGAAGGAAGGAATAGACTCAGGAGTAGCAGCCCAACCAACAACAATGCATGACAACATTAACCAAATATTTGCACAAGGCAATTTAAAACTTCAAGTACCACACATTAGGCTTGTCATCACATTATGAAAAATTTCCTTCTCACAACAACAACATGATCTCTTCATTCTTTACATGATTTAATTATGCCAAAGTTCAGCGTACGAACATGCTTCATATCTTTTCATCAAGACTCATCATATCAAAATGCACAAGATAACCCAAACAAGCCAGAGAGCAAAATTTCAAGTTCAAATGCACAACTTCACTGTAAGTCACTATAAAGTTATTAAAAAATGCACATTTTGCAAGACTTCACCAAATTCAAAGCAACTTCAATTTTTTAGTCATTATTTTCATTATTAGTAAGAACTACTAACCTTAGTTATAAATTACATGAGGGTAACGGGACTTCATGTCGGCCTCGGCCTCATATGTTGCACCCTCAACTAGGTAATTCTTCCATAACACCTTTACGGAAGCCACCTCTCTATTCCTTAACTTCTTGACTTTCCTATCAAGAATTTGAACCGGAACTTCCTCATAAGAGAGGTTATCCTTCACACCAAGACACTCAATTGAAAGAATAGACTTGGGATCACTGATACACTTCTTAAGAATGGAAACATGGAAAACCAGATGAACCGAAGACAATTCACTAGAAAGTTTCAATTCATAGGCAACCTTACCAACCCTTTGCAAGATTTCATATGGACCCACATAACGAGGACTCAACTTCTCTTTCTTGCCAAATCTAACCACCCCTTTAATAGGTGAGATTTTCATTTACGCCTTATCACCTTTTTCAAACTCCAAATCCCCTTTTCTACGATACTCTTTTAGTTTTGCCGATTATAAGCCATTTGCAACCGGTTCATTATGATATGAACTTTTTCTAAAGTCTTATAAATAAAATTGGGACCAAAAAGAGAAGGCTTATCCACTTCAAACAATCCAATAGGATACCTACACCTCCTACCATACAAGGATTCATAAGAGCCATGAAGATGGACGAATGAAAACTATTATTATAAGCAACTCGACCAAAGGCAAATGATTATCCCAATTTCCCTTGAAATTAATAATACAATCCCTAAGTGTATCCTCAAGGGTTTGAATAGTGCGCTCTGTTGACCATCCGTTTGGGGATGAAAAGTGGTACTCAACTTCGCCTTAGTACCCACCCCTTCTTGGAATGACCTCCATAACCTAGATGTAAATTGTGCACCCCGATCCAATATGATGGATAATAGAATACCATGGCAACACACAATCTAATATATGAAAATCCTAGAATAATCTTCCGCCGAATAAGTAGACTTGACGGGAATAAAGTGAGCGGACTTGGTCAACCTTTCCATGACCACCCATATAGAGTCATATTGCCTTTGAGTCCGAGGTAAACCCACTATAAAATCCATGTTGATGTCATCCTACTTCCAAGTAGGAACTTGCATTTCTTATAGTAAGACACCCGGCTTTTGATGTTCGAATTTAACTTGTTGGCAATTTGTACAGTTAGAAACAAACTCCTCTATGTCCTTCTTCAAACCTTCCCACCAAAATACTTCCCTAAGGCCATGATACATTTTTGTCAAACCCGGAGGAATGGAGTAGCAGGACCCATGGGCTTCCTCAAGGATCCGGTTCCTCAACTCATCTATCTTGGGAACGCACAATCTTCCTTGGTACCTCAAAAGACCATCCCCCTAAAGGAGAATTCCTCATTAAGCTTGTCAAGGACCGATTCCTTCAACTCCATCAATGATTTATCAAGGTTTTGTTTGGACTTGACCTCAACTACCAATGACGACTTAGATTTATTATGACCAAGAAACCACCACTCGGAGAATCTTCCAATCTCACACCTAACCTGGCCAACCTATGTATATCCTTCACTAGGTCATTCTTGGCTTCTTCTATGTGAGACACACTACCCATAGTATATGAATTAGAGCATCCACAACCATATTGGCCTTACCGGGTGTTAGAAGACACTCACGTCATAATCTTTCAACAATTCTAACCAGCTTCTTTGTCGGAGATCCCACTTCTTTTGGGTAAACACATATTAAAGACTCTTATGGTCGGTATACACATCAACATGGACACGATACAAGTAATGGCTCCATATTTTCAAGGCAAATACCACGACCTCTAACTCAAGGTCATGAGTCGGATAGTTTCTCTCATGCACCTTAAGTTGCCTAGAAGCATAGGCTATCACCTTCCTATGTTTCATAAGCACACGCCCTAAACCCACTTGGGATGTGTCACAATACACAACAAAACCGTTTGTACCCTCTTGTAGAGTCAACACGGGTGCGTAAATAAGCCTATCCTTCCAAATATTGAAGTTTCTCTTACATGCCTCCGACCACTAAAATTTCTTACACTTTTGGGTCAAAGTAGTCAAGGGAGATGCAATGGACGCATAACCATCCACAAACCTCCGATAATATCTTACTAAACCTAGGAAACTCCTAATGTGGGTCGAAGTCAATGGTCTAGGCTAATTTTTCACCGCTTCCGTTTTCCTTGGATCAGCCTCAACTCCCTCACTAGAGGTTATATGAATTGTCACCGACCTCAACCAAATCTCACATTTGCTAACTTGGCAAACGATTGATGTTCTTTAAGTACTTGAAACACCTTTTTCAAATGGTTCATGTGATCACCCTCATATATCGAATATACAAATATATCCTCAAAGAAGACAATGCCAAATAAATCTAGGTAACTTCGAAACACCTTATTTAGTAGGTTCATAAACGCCGCCGGAGCATTTATGTGACCAAAGGACATTACTAAGAACTCATAATGACCATATCTAGTCCGAAATACCGTATTTGGTATATCCTCATCCCTCACCCTAAGTTGGTGATACTCCGATCTTAAGTCAATCTTCGAAAAGTAACTTGCCCCTTAGAGTTAATCAAACAAGTCGTCAATCCGACGGAGAGGATACTTATTCTTAATAGTGACTTTATTGAGTTGGTGATAATCAATACACATTCTTAAAGACCCATCTTTCTTCTTAACAAACAAAACCAGAGCACCCTATGGAGAAATACTAGGTTTTATGAAGCCTTTGTCTGGAAAATCTTTGAGTTGAGCCTTCAACTCTTTCAATTCGGCCAGAGCCATCCAATAAGGAGGAATTTAAATGGGATTTGTATCCGGTAGTAAATCTATACCAAAGTCAATTTCCCGTTCGAAAGAAATACCTAGCAGATCATTAGGAAAGACCTTAGGAAATTCACTCACTACGGGAACCGACTCAATGGGAAGAATTTCGGAGTCTAAATCTTTGACTCTCACAATATGGTATAAACAACCTTCAGATTTCATTTGCATGCTTTTGGACAAGATATGCTACAACCTCTAGGAATAGAATTTCCCCCTTTCCACTCTACAATGGGCTCTTTTGAAAAGTTAAACTTCACCACCCTTATTCTACAATCAATAGAGGAAAAACAAGCATGCAACCAATCCATACCCAAGATGACATCAAAATCAAGCATATCAAGTTCTACTAGTTGAACATAACAAACTCTATTGGACAACATTATTCGACAATTTCTACACACTCTTTTTGCAACAACCGACTCACCCACCAGAGTAGACACTATGAAAGGTTCATGCAAAGTATAGAGAAACATGTAAAACTTTTTGGCTACTAGAGGAGTAACAAATGATAAAGTATCATCGGGATCATGTAAGGCATATGCATCAATATAGAAGACTTTAAACATACCGGTCACCACATCGAGAGAAGTCTCTTGCTCACTGCTAAAGTAGAGAGCGTAGAAGCGGTTCTTCTTTGGAGCCTCATTTGAACTACTTGCTTGAGTTTGACCACTACCCTTCTCTTGACCCCTCATATTAGGGAAATCCCTAACCTTGTGCCCCCTTTTACCACAACCGAAACAATTGTCCGTCCCCTTAAAGTAATCACCATAGTGCTTCTTGCCACACTTTTCATAACTTGGCTTCTCAGTTGGTGAACTAGTGCCCTTTCCCTTCTTAGGATTAGGGTTAGACACCCTATCACCTCTAGCCTTAGGGAACTTGGAAGGAACTTGATTAAAAACCACTTCTTAAATCTATGCTTGTCTTGTATCTCAAGCCTATTCTTTGAAGAACCACCATCAAAAGATCCTGCCCTTTTAGCATCTCTATTCTTCCTCTTAGACCTTTCATCTTCCACATGTTTGGAATGCACCATAAGACAGGATATGTTCATGTTGTCGTGTAGCATAGATGAATGACACTCCATTTGCAAATCATCCGACACCTCCATCACAAAGAGGCTCATTTCATCTCTAGGATCGTAACTAAAGAAGGAGCATATTTTGACAGTTTAGTGAATTTTAAAGAAGTATTTATGAACACTCATACCTCCTTTGAGAAGGTTGATTAACTCCACCATTTTATCTTCCCTCTTCTCCCTAGGAAAGAACCGATTAACAAAAGCCTTCTAGAAGATCTCCCAAGTCACCGGACCACCCTTTAATGGCCTATTATACCTCCATTGGAAATACCATGCTTGAGCCACATCCTTGAGTTGATAAGTGTCTAACTCAGCCTTATCACTAGTAGACAACACCATACCTAAGAGTATCTTGTAGACTTCATCGATGAACTCTTGAGGATCTTCTTCAATCTTAGACCTGTAGGAAGTAGGAGGACTCATCTGAGTGAAATCCCTTAGACGGGATGCCATGGTAGCAACTTGTTGACGAGCTCGGGGTACAATTTCCTGATTAACTTGGGCCGTCATGTCTTGGGCTTTAGCGGTGGAAGCTTGTGCTTGGGTAGTAATGGCGTGTGCCATTTGTAAGATAACATCCCTTATGTTCTCATCCGTCAAAGGAGGAGGATTCACAGGGGCTTGGTCATCATTCTCTCTTTCCTCAAGAGGAGGAACTTGATCACCATGGGAAGGAGTTCCCGCATTGGCAATCTCTTTTTCAAGTCTTTGTGCCACATTCCTTTGAGTATTTATTGCCTAATAATCACAATGAAAGGATTAGATGCAAAAGCACACAATAAGTATACTCTAGGGGCACGATATTAGATTTCCAAGAAAGTGAGAGTTTTCTAAGAATTACTTAGGTTCCTATCCATAAGTGTGGCATGCTTCACAATTATGAATAAGTACTTACGTAGACGTGGTTGATAGAGACATTGACATCAAAGATAATTCAACCTCATTCTCTGACACAAAGTTTGTCACATCTGGGTTTACCCCCTAGACGTAACCGGCGTCGGCGTCGTCCTCTTTTTGAGGACTAAGAATAGCCTCGTAGTTGACATAAGTACCTTCATAGGTCAAAGGGGCCCGGAAAAAGTAAAGGGTGTAATTACTGGATATGAGGATAAAAGGACCCTTGAGAGATGAAGTGTACAGAGCCTTCTAGTTGATTGCACAGAAGGAGGGATGAGAGAGAGATGAAGAGAGAGAGAGAGAAGAGATAAGAGAGACGCCCATAGAGAGATATATATATATTATATTATATATATTATTATATATATATATATATATATATACGATTAGAAACTACTTTTTAATAATTGTCTATCTCATAACCATCTACACGATTAGCAATTTGGGAATTAACAATACATCAAGCTAAAGATAGGAAAATCTCGGCTGTATACAATCCATACTCAAATGACGGAGATAGAACACAAAGAGTCTTAAAACTAATAATATCATAGCTCGATATTGCATCGCCCTCAGAAAAAAGGACTATATTACTTGGATGAGTCAAAAAGGATCCTCCTTTTTTTCAAGCACCGTCAAACACTACCAACTTACCGGAACCTAAAATATTGGGGAAAAAGGAAGAAATCGGGTTAGTACGACACTTGTACTAAGTATGACACCATATGCACATACTTAAAAATCATGCTAAGAAAAAGGGACATTTCATAAAGTATGCACTTTTTATTTAGAACCTTTATGCACACTCAACAAGACCATACTAGTAATTGTTGCATATTCATTAAGTCGTAGGCATGTACATCACTAGAACTAAAACATCAAGACTAGTCAAGGAAACCATACATATCATATAAGTAGATACATCTCAAGGAACTCTATGATCAAGTCATATTAACAATAGGCATGAATAAGAGAATTTCATTATAACCAAAGCAGGACAATTACCCATGAACCCCTATCACGTCAACAAGTAAAATGACCAAGCAAAGCCCCATAACTTTACCCAATCAAGTAACCCAACAAGAAGCATTACTAAAACCCTACTTCCAGAACACATAGCTTTTAGGTAACATATCATCTTACTTTAACAATGAAACCAACACATCTCATAAGGGACCTAATCAAATATAGTATCAACAATGTGCAAGTTTATCATTATAAAGTCATAATCATTATAAGCTTAATATACATAAGAACATCCTTCAAGACCCCCTCAAGGCTTAAATAGTTGCACAATTGCTTAGGTAGGTCCCCTACCCCATACCTAGACTAGCTAGGACCCCTTAGGTTATTAATGTTAGAGTTCAATCCTTTAATTTATTTTACTTTTTGGGAACATCTTTCATAACCGACATATAACACATGAGATAATGTGGAATATGGTGTCATAAAACCCTACACCGAAGGAAGATAGACTACTTGCCCAAGGTAGTACCAAAACATGAAACATAGCAACTACGTGGATCCATTAGCTAGTATTCCTATGGGCAACATAGTTCAAGAACTAGGAGATATAGTTGGGAATCTCTTTATGTTGCATGCATTGTAGTCTCCAATATCATGAGTACATTACTGATCCTACATCCCTATAAATCTCACTTGTAGAATAGTTCACCGATGCCTAAGCTAGAGTCCATTTTTGGAAAAGTCTTTTTAAGCCTTTATTATCATCATAGCTTAGTTTAGAGTCATAGAGTCTAATCACTTGTATAAAATATCACCATCATAGATCAATAAGAATTGCATGAGTATAAGAACTTTCATTATAATTCAACAAGTGAGGTTATCACATTAAAATTCAGATGATGCATAAGGCACATTGGTAAATATTTATTATCCTATAACATTTACATCTTAAGTCAACACATCACAATCATAATTAGACGTGGACATCAACATCATATCTCCTATCCAATCCTAAATACAAGTTATACTTCAATACAACATAGACTAATTCACTAATTAACTACAAATTTGAGTAAAGATAAAGATCATAGGATTACCAAGTATCCTTCAAGTTCTTCACTAAGGTATACCATAAAACCCTCATTCAACCCAATTTGGCGTATCACATATAATCATAATCAATAATCACATGATTAAAAAGAATAGAAGAAATCACTACACAAACAATTCAATACTAGATCATAGCTTAAGACAACATACTAGGCAATCACTTCCTAACCTAGATCATCTTCTAAGAACTAGACATGCAAAGACTACAATAACTATTAAGTTGTATAATTAATGTAGCAAACATCATTAATGGTAATTCAAGCAATAACCTAGTTATTTGAAACAAATACAACCCTAATTTATATCAAAACAAAACTAGGGTTAGGGTGAGGAATCTTTCTAGAACTAGACCTAAACCATAAGTATTAAATATTAGGTTAGAATCCATGTTAATAAATTCATATTAGTCCAATAGGAAACATAAACAACCAATCCATAATATTAATTTTCGAGATGAATTGAGATAAACCCACTGAAAACTCAAACTTTTTAAAATACTTGAAGGATCCATTTGACGTAAAAAAACGTCCAAAGTAATTGGGATACCTACCTAATTGACAACGATTTTGATGGTGAATGAATGAAATTGTCCTTGACACACACTGAAATTCCCTCACCCTAGAAAGTCTTCAATGGTGTCTTCATAAGAGAGAAAGAGAGCAAGGAAGAGAGTTTCATTTGAGTGTGTGTCATTAGACTAGAGGTTGGGGGTCTTTATATGGGGGGGGGGGGGGGGGGGTTAATGAAGTTAACTAGTCTTCCATTAATTCCTAAATAACCACCCAAACCTTTAATTAATTAGTTAATACCAACTTTAAAATGTGCAGGATAATGGACCTTCACAAACGAGACCTCGATCGATGGTCCATCTGTCAGTCGATGGTCACTGTGCCCTTCCGCGCTGCACATCCACCATTTTTATCAGAGACTATGCAATTGGGTCGCTTTAAGGAATTGACTATGTTTTGATTGACGGTTGGTCACAAAGCCCCGTCGATCCACACACGGATCGTCGATTGCATCTCGTGGTTACACACTGCCCAGGCAGTGGTGACACCAATGTTCAAGGGCTTGACCCTTGGTTGGTCCTTGGGGAGTCTTACCCAGACGTTTCAACCATGAATTGAATTAAACACCTGTTAGACACCTTCCACTAATTTTCATGGATTTCTTACTCCTAATACCTAGTCAAATAAGTTAAGGCACGCTAGTACCTCCTAAACTAGTTTTTGGACGTCATGGACGTTCTTGTACGTTTTGGTTTCTAGACTTCCAAAATGACTTATAAGCATTAAAATATGAATTAAAAGAGTATCTTGACCTAATGACACTTATGTAAGGATTTAGACACATTTTTGATTTTTGAAGTGTTACATTTTTCCCAACATCCATCTTTACTTTAGAGGCTTCATAGACAAATAACATTAGTTCTTTCGTCGTATTCATTTCAGTTTTATACTTTCAAGACTTAAGTTACAATTTTGGTTAAGTTAATACTTTAACGTTATTCTCTTTAAGTTATTTCTCTTCTGTTTAAGTGTTCCACTGAGTTAAGAATGCCAGTCCAAGGGTTCTTTTGGGTCCAACAATGCTCTTCTAGTGTCGATCACACCCAGGGTGTAGGATCGGGGCGTGACAAACTTGGTATCAGACCACAAAGTTGAAGATTCCTTGGGAGTATATGAAGTCATGTCTGTAGATTCTTAGTTATTCGTGTGAAGAGTGCCACATCTATAATTAGAAGGCTGCAACAAAGGAATTCCTAACTTCTTTCATATTTATTTTCATTCATTAGAGTTTATCTCTAAAAGTCTCTCTCTAATTCTTGCTTCCGCGTGTTTGAGATAACCATGCCTCCACGTAGATCAGCAGGATCGTCCAGCTAGGAGGAATGTTGAACCTAAGGAACAAGAGTTACCTATTGCACCATAAGTGCAACCTCAAGGGTAAGTTACCAATATTGTGTTCTATGAGTCTAGCTATTACGATGATGAGTAAAGATATGACTAACCAAGTTGGTCATAAAGAGGAGCTCGTAAAGAAGGGGCTGACACTTTGAGGATTCAGAAATTCTTGAAGATGAATCCCCCAAGCTTTACTGGTTCAAGCAATATTGGGGATCAATAGAATTTCACTAAGGGACTGAAAAAGGTGTTTGAGGTGATGCATGTTGCTAACATTGAGAGAGTTGAGCTAGCTGTGTACTCAAGGGCATTAATAAAACTTTGTTTGATTAGTGGAAAGAGGATAGAGATGAAGATGCACCACCTGCGAGTTGGGGCTTGTTTTGAGGAGACCTTCTTAGGGTGTTTTCCCCCCCAAAAACTGAGAAAGTCCAAGGTACGTGAGTTCCTCACACTTAAGAAGGATTCTCTAAGTGTGCATGAACATGGGTTTAAATTCACCCACTATCTTGTTATGCTGTGGAGATGGTTAAGGACATGAAGAGTAGGATGAGTTTGTTTGTTTCTGGATTGGGTCGCTCCTCAAGCAAAAAGTACCGAACAACAATGCTTATTAGAGACATGGTCATTTTGAGATTGATGATCTATGTGCAGTAGGTTGAGGTGGAAAAGCTAAGACATAGAGAAGAGTTTAAGAATAAGAGAGCTAAGACAGGTTTGATTCCAGGCAACAAAAAATAATGACAACTGGTCATCCTTCCAACAGAAACAGAAGGGACCTACTCCATCATCTGCTAGTGCACCTGCACCTAAGAACAACGGTGAATACTATAGGCAGCATTCAAAATTTATTCCTGCCTATTCACAGGTTAGCATGGCATAAGGAGTTAGTAAGCCTCCTGCCTGCGCCAAGTGTGGTAGAAACCACTCTGTCGTTTGTCGTGAGGGCTCCACGGATTTCTTCAAGTATAGTCTGATCGGGAACTTCATGAGAGAGTTTCCAGATAATATGCAAGGAAATGGTAGTGGGGGAAATAAAGCCCAGTCTTCTTCAGTTAGTCCACCAGATAGGGCTGCACCTAGAGGAGCGACTTCCGGAGCTGGTGGGGGAACAAATCGCTTGTATGCTCTCAACTAGGGGTGGCAAATGGGTAAATGATATGGGTATCCAACTCACTTGAAAATTTGTAAATACGAGTAATACCCATATTACCCATTTAAAAATGGGTAGTTAGATGGATAAAGTGGGTAAAAGTAAAAAAATAAAATAGTGAAAAAGGTTGGGTTGGTAATTTTTTTTTAAAAAAAATCTATAAAAAAATCATTGAAACGTTTTTACAGTTTAATTTGGGAGAGGGGTGGGTGGTAGGAATGGAGGTGGGGGTGGGGTGGGGGCTGGTAGGGTAGGGGATATATGAAGGGGGGGGTTGGGGGGGAGTGATAAGTTTTTAAAAAATGAAAAACAAAAATATTTATGAAAACAATTAAAAATTTTGGATTTTTGGATGGGGTGTATGGGGTGGTTGAGGGAGTGGTGGTGGCTAGTAGGGTGTAGGGGTTGGGAAAGGGGGGGGGGGGGGGTAGGTAGGGATGTGGTAATTATTTTTTAAAAAAATTTAATGAAATTTTATAAAGAAAATTGAATGAATTTTTTTGATGGGGCTGGGGTGTGGAGTGAGGTGGGGGGATGGTGGTGGTAATTTTTTTTCAAAAAAAAAAAATTAAAAAAAATTCATGAACTTTGTTCTTTGTAAATTTTTGTTAATTGTTTTGGGGATGGAAGGCGGGGGGGGGGCGGAGGCTAGTAGGGGGATGGAGAGCTTAGTGATGATTTTTTTTAATTAAAGATTGTAAACAGGATCTCTAGTATAATATAGGTAATATTGTTACACATATTATCCATTGGATAAACTCGTTTTACCCATTTAAAATATGAGTCGAGTATCGTAACTTAACAATTTTTATTTAGCTCAATATTTCATCGAATCATATTCGACTCGATCGCTCGTTCGCCACTCCTACTCTCAACAATCGCCAAGGGCATGAAAATTCGCCAGATGTTGTCACTGGTATGATTCAAGTCTTTTATTTTACTGTTTATGCATTTCTAGACCCAGGATTGAGTTTAAATTTTGTAACTCCATATGTTTAGATGACTTTTATATTATTTGTGAGCAACTTAGTGAACATTCCGTGTTCAATACTTGTTGGTTGAATTATTTTCTAGCAGAGAAAGGTCTATATGATTGTACCATTGCCATCATCCAAGAGACCAGGGGTGAGTTAGTTGAGTGAGATGGTAGACGTTGGTGTCATTTTTGTATAGAATGACTTCCTGCATGCATGCCTCAGTTGGATTGTAGAACTTGAGTAGTAGTAAGTTTCAGTTTACAAATGAGCCACTCTTAGAGTGGAAAAGCAGTTGAGTTAAAAGCCGTTCACGTAGTGCATAAGGGTCGTGTTATTTCGTTTACCTTAGGCGGAGGGAAGGAGTAGTTTCTAAGGGGTGTGTCCCGAGTTAATGACTCTAGTGTGAAGATACCTCATATTGAGTCAGTTCTAATAGTAAAAGAGTTCATAGAAGTTTCTCCAGATGATCTTCCCGGAGTCCCTCTTGAGAGAGAGATAGACTTTGACATAGATCTTCTTTCAGACACTCGTCCTATCTCTATTCCACCATATAGAATGGCACCACCAAAGTTAAAGGATTTGAAAGAATAGTTGAAAGATCTGTTAGATAAAGGTTTCATTCGACCAATCTCACCTTGGGGTTCTCTGGTCTTATTTGTGAGAAAGTAAGATGGTTCTATTCGGATGTGTATAGATTACCGCCAATTGAACAAGATCACCATCAAGAATAAATGTCCTCTTCCAAGGATTTACGAACTTTTCATCCAGGTTCAGGGTGCTTCATGTTTCTTGAAAATTGATCTCAGGTGCGTCTACAATCAATTGGAAGTTAGGGAATATGATATTCAAAAGACAACTTTTAAAACCATATATGGGCATTATGAGTTTTTGGTTATGTCATTTGGTTTAACTAATGCGCCAGCAACATTCATGGATCTTATAAACAGAGTCTTCAAGCCTTCTTTAGATATGTTTGTTATCATCTTCATTGATGACATATTAATCTATTCAAGGAATGAAGAAGATCATGCTAGTCATCTCAAGATAGTCCTTCAGGCTTTGAAAGATAAGGAGTTGTATGGCAAGTTCTCCAAGTGTGAGTTTTTGCTTGAGTCTGTGTCATTATTAGGCCACATAGTTTCTGGTGATGGAATAAGATTGGATACTCAAAAGATAGAAGCAGTTCAGAGTTGGCCTAGGCCCACGTCTCCAAATGATATATGGAGTTTTTGGGTTTAACTCGCTACTATAGAAGGTTGTTGAGGGGTTTTCATCTATTTTGTCTCCTTTAAACTAGTTTGAACTCACCTAACCGACAGTTCAGTTAATTACATGGTCTGAGCTTGTGAGAAACGTTTTTAGGAATTGAAAAACAAAAAGAGGTTACTTACTGCCTCAATTTGGACATTACCAGAAGGTAATCAAGTTTTGCGGTACTGTGATGCATCTAAAGTGTGGGTTGGGTTGGGTTCTATGCAAAAATGACAATGTATGCTTATGCCTACAGACATTGAAGGTCAATGAGAAGGAATTTTCACTTATGACTTAGAGGGCCCTCTCTGCCGTAGTTTTGCCTAAACAATATGGAGTAACATTTATGGTGTCACATGTTGATATATTCACTGATCATAAAAGCTTGCAATATCTGTTCACTTAGAAAGATCTTAATCTCAATCAAAGAAAATGGTTAGAATTGCTCAAGGATTATGATATGAGCATTCATTACCACCCACTAAGGCTAATGTGGTTGTTGATTCCTTAAACAAGTTTTCTATGGATAATACCGCCCATCTAGAAGAAAGGAAGAAATAACTAGCAAAAGATGTGCATAGACTTGCACACTTAAGAGTCTGAATTATGGATTCCAAAAAATGAGAAATAGTGGTGACCAATGAGGCTGAATCATCATTAGCGTCAGAAGTTAAAGAAAATCCAGAACAAGACCCCATTTTGCTTGACTTGAAGGCGAACATTCATTAGCAAAGAGTATTGGGTTTTGAACAAGTAGGAGATGGTGGATGAAGTATCAAGACAGGTTGTATGTACCTAGGGTGGATGAACTCCAAGAAAGGATCACGGAGGAAGCTCATAGCTCTATATATTCCATTCATCGAGTTACACAAAGATGTACCGTGATTTAAGAAAAATATATTGGTTAGAACGTATGAAAAAGGGCATTTCCGCATTTGTCGCCAAGTGCCAGAATTGTTAACAAAATAAAGTAAAATACCAAAGTCCTGGAAGGTTGGCTTAGAATATAGAATTTCCAGACTGGAAGTGGGAGATGATTGTTATGGACTTCATCTCAGGGTTATCAAGGTCTCGCAGGCAGTATGATTGTATTTGGGTAATTTCCTATAGAACGACAAAATCAGCCCACTTTTCGCCAGTATAGACAACTCATTCGACAGAGGATTATGAAAAGTTAAACATTCAATAGGTGGTGTGACTTTATGGAGTCCCAGTTTTCATCATTTCAGATCAAGGTGCACAATTTAATGCTTAGTTTTGGAAGTCTTTCCAGAAAAGTTCAGGTTCAAAGGTGAACTTAAGCACTGCTTTTCATCCGCAGACGGATAGGCAAGTGGAGCGTTCTATCCAGACCTTAGAATATATGTTGAGGGCCCGTGTGATTGATTTCAAGGGAGTTGGGATGATCACCTACCTTTCATTGAGTTCACTTAAAACAACTACCATTCGAGCATCCAAATGACTCCACATGAAGATCTTTATGAGAGAATATGCATATTCCTATTGGGTTGTTCGAAGTTTCTGAATCAGGGTTGATAGGACTAGTTTTAGTTCACGAAGCCATGGATAAGGTGAAGGTGATCCAAAAGAGATTAAAAACGGCATAGAGTCGTCAAAAGTCCTATACAGATGTGAGAAGAAGGCCATTGAAGTTTGAAGTGGATAACTGAGTATATCTGAAAGTTTCACCCATAAAGGGTGTTATGAGGTTTGATAATAAGGGCAAAGTTAGTCCCTAGTATATTGGACCTTATAGAATATCCATGATAATTTACAATGTTGCATATGATTTTGAGTTACCACAAGAGTTAGTAGCGGTTCATCCGGTGTTTCATATCTCTATGTTGAAGAAGTGCATGGGTGAGTCCTTCATTGATTCTACCAATTGAAAATATTAGGATTAAGGATAGCTTATCCTATGAAGAGATTTTGGTTCAGATTTTAGATCGCCAAGTTAGCAAGTTGAGAACAAAGTAAGTTGTGTCAGCCAAGGTCCTTTGGAGGAACCAATTTGTTATAGAAGCTGAAGAGGATATGAAGAAGAGATATCCATATCTCTTTGAATCCGGAGGGAATGAAGATCAAGGTACTAATTCTCTTCTTAGTACTATATAAACTATTAGTAAGCATGTTGTTACTCTCTTTTGATTGTTAAAATTGATGTTACTTTCTTAGCTTAGTGATAGAAATCTTGTTCGAGGACGAATGTTCCAAAGGGGGAGATATTGTAAGATCTCGTAATTGTAATAGCCAAGAATAAGCTAAGAAACAAAAATTTATCACTTTTTGAAAGATAAGAAAAAAATATGGAAAATTTCCTAAGTTTAGAAAGTGAGTTTTGGTTTATTTCAAACGGACATAACGTCTATATTAGGATGAGTTAGGGGTAGTTCTTGATATGGTTGGGGATCTCTTAGAGAGATCTTTCCAATGTTGTCTAGTTTGAATATTTTCGATATTGTATGTGGAATATATGCTTATCGGAAGTTGGGCTGCTGAAGTGAGGAAAGTCAAGTTTCCATTTTAAGGAAGGGCAAACTAGTGTTTTTACCCATTTATTTCCAATTTAGTTTTAGGGATTTGTTTGGGGTAAAAATAAGTTTTAGTTCAGATTAGAAAAGTTATTTTACGCTTAGGGATTGAAGAAAAGAGAAGAGAATAAGGAAAAGGGAGAAAGATCAAGGATTCACCAAGAATGCTAAGGTTTTGCGAGTGGAATTCGTGGGGGTTAACCCTATCAAGGTATGTGAGATCTTTTCATGTTGGGTTAGTCCAACCATACACTAACATGTTTAATTCAGCGATTTTAAGTAGATAGAAGTACGAAAAGTGATGTTCTTGAAGAATATCGATGAATTCTTGTTGGTTGAGTTGTTGCATGCCTATAGTTAATTTGATTTGTGTTTCCTGTTGTTTTTCTAGTCTAATATTTTGGGTATTAGTGATCCTAAGTGTTTGGAGAAATAACCATTGAAGTTTAAAAGTTTTAGAGATGAAAAACGGAGAAGAAAAGACAAATGCCTGTCCGCAGGAACCTGGTATGCCGCGCCTCCCATAGCCCCACATGAAAGTCTCTATCCGTAGGGCCGTGGGCCAGCATGCGAGATAGAGAGGGCCAACTTTTACTCTGAAGTTTGGGGCCTGGAACCCTACGCCTGTAAGAGAGATAAGGACGCCAGTTCACCCTATTCATTCCCCATCTTTTCGTTCTAGTTCCTAAATGATGTACCCATGTTTCCTAGTTGATTCCAACACTGTAAGGTACATCTAAACATCATGGAATCATCCCTAAACATGAGATCATGAACCTTGAATCCATAATCCAATTCAAGGAACGTTAGGATCAATGTCAAAGAAGTTAAGAATCGAGTCTAGAAGTCAAGAAGCAAGTCAAAATAATGTTTTAAGATTTCTTTATGCTCTTTAACAACGTTTTAACTTTTTGTTCAAGACTCAAGTTTCAAGCTAACTAAAGAGTAAGGAGTAAAGGGTAAAGTTGAAGCTCCTTTCTTCAAAAGTATATGGGGGATTAAGTATCCCCAAAGAGATTTAAAATGTTTTTACATTTAACAAGTAAGGAAACTTTGATTTCCAAAGAGCCTTCGGTCTAGTTATAATAAAGGAGCAATAAATTTATAAATAAAGCAAGTAGGGAAACTAAGATTTCTAAAATAGCCTTTGAGCTGAGTTTTGAGCACTAATTTCAAATAACAGAAGAAGTATGTTTTACAAACATAAGAGTCAGTATATTTTGGGAGTAGTATTAAGCAGCGAATTGGGGACGAGCATGAGTGAACTCACATCTCCATGAAACCATGTAGCCACCATTAGTAGAAAAAGGCCATACTTTTTAGATGAACCCTTTTCACAGTAGACTAGTTGATCTATTTGGCAGTTTAGGTCTTATACCTTTGGCCGGGTATAGGATGTGCTGACAAAATGAGGTAAATTGATGTATCATCACTATAACTCTTAAGTGATGATTGTCGATTAGAGAAACTCCTACAGAAGTTAAATGTATTTGTTTATATGCATAAGTTATTTGTATTTTTACATACATCTCAGAGTTAATTGTATCCTTGTATACATCAGTAGTTTATAACTTGTTTTCAAACAATTTTTCGTTATATTGCACTTGTTTTTAAATTGCTTTATACTAAAATGAGTTAGTTATTCATGAGTTGAGTAGAGCCAAGGTAATTGTTCCTTATTACTCCTTTTCATGCTTTAGTTGTTGTTTAGCATTCCAACTCGCATACTCATACATTCAATGTACTGATGCCAGTTGGCCTGCATCATATCATGATATATACATAAGTAACTAAGATCAACATTTAGCTCACCGTTGATCCAGTGACTATCTCAAAGTTAGTTGGTGATCCTCCCTTCACTCCAGAGGATATCTTTATCACATTTTGAGCGTAATTGGACTAGGATAGACTGTGTTGTTATTATACATAGGAGAAATACCCTCATCTTTATCACATTTTGAGCGTAATTCGACTTGGACAGACTGTGTTGTAATTATGCATAGGAGAGCTACCGTTTCTTTACACATCATTAATATATCCAATTCATAGACATGCATGAAGTGTTTGTGAGTACATTAGTGAATACAGTTATTCTCTTCAGTTTTATGTTGTTAGGATAAGTCCTTTCCCAACATCCATCTTTATTTTAGAGACTTCATAGACATATTACATTAGTTCTTTTTTCTTATTCATTTCAGTTGTATACGTTCAAGACTTAAGTTGTAATTTTGGTTGAGTTAATACTTTAAAGTTATTCTCTTTAAGTTATTTCTCTTATGTTTAAGTTTTCCGTTGCGTTAAGAAAGTCAGGCCAAGGATTCGCTTACGACCACTAATGGTCTTCGAGTATCAATGGTCTTCGAGTGCCGGCCACGCCTAGGGTGTAGGCTTAGGGCATGACACATGTGAAGAAGTGTCATTTGCGACTGTCAGTATATGAAAAATTAATAAAGTTGTTAAAAATCAGGGTGATGAAAAACAACTTTATGACATGTTGTATTTTATACCTAAACTATCAAATTGTATTGCATTTTGTATATATTAAAAAATTCATATGTATCTTGCTGAAATTTGAGTTTTTTTAGGTTTAACTTGTATTTATTTTCTACGTGGCATTTGTTTCAAATTATGTATGTTTAATTTTGTATTAGATAAAAAGTTTTATTCTATTTTGTATGCTATTCTAAATTAGGCTTCATAAAATTTTTTTTGTGTATATTCTAATTATATACCAACAATTTTAGTATTTTTTGTGCTTTTATCATATTTCAATCTCATTTTATATCCCTACAAGTGTTGTATTTCTTTTTTTATTTTGTGTTAATTCTAAGTGTATGCGAACAAGTTTTAGGTTTTTTTGTGCTCACTATGTATGTCAATATCATTTTGTAGTTCAATCTCACTTTGTATTCCAACAAGTTTTGTATTTCTTTTTTATTTTGTATTAATTCAAAATGTGTACTAACAAGTTTTAAATATTATGTGATCACTTTGTATTTTAATCTCACATTGTATGCCAATAAATTTTTTATTTTTTAATTATGTATTCATTCTAAAATCTTCGTCACTGCCAGCAAAAATCTTAAATGAATAGACTTTAATTTGATATAGATTAATATTTTCAAAGGGGAGTTAAAAATTATTATTGAAAATTTGAGGTTTGAGGGAGAGATAAGAAATATTGAATGTGGAACCAAGCACCTATAATAGGAAAGGAATTTTGTGAATTTTAATACCAAAAATGAAAGATGAAAAGAGCATAAGAGTAGTGATAAAAAGTTAAATTAAAAAATTACCTTATTTGAAATATTATTTTCCTTGATTTTCTCCATTCTTTTATTAATTAATTTTATTTTTTTCAAATTAACCAAATGACAAAAATTCATGAACTAACAATATAACAAACTAAAATATTGACATATTTAATAAATTTTAAAAGTTCTGTCATGATACCCCCATTAAATGTTAAAATATTGTTGTTTTGAAAATTTTCATAATTAACAATATGTTTAACATAATACTTTCCTCTGGTCTTGACTTGGGCCAATGGAAAAAGGAAGAAGAAAAAATCATTCATTTTGATAAGATAATATATTTTCAGAAGTGTTCTACATTAAAATATAAGGTACCATGGTTATAGCAAACTAATAATTCTTTAAAAATACAATAATTTAGTGAATTTGATTCTATTGTGTTTTTTTTTGTTAAAGTTTAAATCCAATTGAAGCTCATCTCTAACTTTTCTTATTTCATTCAAAAGTTTCTGTGTTGTCTTTTTGAACTGTACAATAAAACTGCAAAAAATTCTAGATTATTGATTCCAAAGATATTGTATCATGCATCTTCAACTTCATCATCAACATTGATGTATTCGTTGTACTTTATGAATGCCAAGTTTATTTGTTATGTAAATTTAATAGAGAAGATAAATAAATTAGTAAGATATAATGATTTTGATGTAATGAAAATTAACTTCAATGTCAAAATACTCTTTAAATTAGTAAATATTAATTTATTGATAATATCGTTACAAATAATAATTTACAGTCTCATCTAAATTAGTTAGTGAGCTTTTTATGGTATCCTCTTTCTTTCCCCATTTATTCTATATGATATGTTTTTTTTTATATATATTTTATTAGTCATTGTTTTGTCTTTACCACCCTAACTTTTTTTGAAGCTAAAATATGAATGTTTATGCATGATAAGTAGTAATTCCAAAGTTTTGATTGTAGTAGATATTATGGAGAGTGAAGAGGCCAAATTAAACATATTTTTCAACTAATCTTTATGATCTACAATAAAATAAAGGAAAACATATGAGAATTGACAACTATTAACACTGTGTTATTCAATTTAGCTATAGTTTCACATAATTATGATTCATGACTTAGTAAAATTTGCTATCAATTTGGGGGCCCACTACCATATTTGTATCAAGAGAAAAAAATTCATTCATGTTGAATTTCTATATATTTTTTTTATACAAATCACAATTATATCTCATCTCTACACTCAATAATTTTTTCCTAAAATCTCATCCACATCAAATTTGAATTTTGAATTCTCTTCTTCATTCTCCTAATCATGGCATATAACATTCAGGTAGTCACCCAAACTATTTCAACAAACTCTTTTTCCCACTAGCTTATGTTTATAGTTTGTCCAATCTTTCATAAAATTTCATGCTAAATCTTCAATTTTACGGCTATTAGATGATCAAACTCTATCAAAGAGGATTACTCAAGGTATACAATTGCATGACAGTTTTTTTGATGATCAACCATCTTTTTCTTTGGATCAAATACAAGGTTTGAGAGACATTGCAGTTTTAGTTGTCTAAAATATAGCATTTAAGAGATTAGATTTAATGAAAAGTTTACATCCAAATTCATAAACGACCCAACCATAATGCGATAAATTATCAATCAATTAAAGATAAACAACGTCAAAATATTTGAGAAAAGAAACAAAGATGATATTGGATATGATTTTAACAAAAATAGAAAATTAAAAGACATTGCTTCTAACAATGATCAGTAAAGAACAACTAAAGGTTCACTTTCTCGTGATTGACACCCACACTAAATCACCGGGTGGGAGAACCAACTACCAACCCAAAGATTAATCAAACACATCATTTATGAAATCAAGTCTTTATAAAAGTAGTAAGAAATTTTATAGAAATAATTAATTAATTTAGTCCCATAAAATCAATAAATAGTCAAATATTTTGCAAAAATAAAATGAAAGTCGCGGTACCAAAATTTTACGGTAATCAATAATGGGAATGCGACCTAGAACCTAAGTAAATACGAACTAATATTCAAAATGTATGCGTCCGTTAAGATAGATAAGAAAACATAGAAGAACCCATGACAATTTGGACTTTTAGGTCACCCTTGGATTCAAAGTGTCATGCCCCGAGCTACCTCCGAGATGCGGACACGGAAACTAAGACCCCAAGTGATCCCAAGCTAACCCTACTGGCATGTGCACGAGCATACTAAAGAATATAAACTGTTGCGAAAGCTAAATTATAAATTTAAACTCAAAGTTGGGGAGTACACATATTCAATCACTGAGATAAATGAAATCAAAAAGTTTAATACAAAGAAGTTATTAACTCAATACTAAGCTGAAACTAACTATATCTGAAATAAGCCTCTAAACTGGAGTAGAAATAATGGGACAAACCCCAGCTAAATCTAGCAAAAACTAAAACTAAAAGACTTAATATTGAAAAGAAACTCATGACTCTTGTCCTCGGAGAATAAGGACTCACCAATGAATTTGCTGAACTGGAGATCGAGAAATTGATCTATGCATGATCTGAATGCTGAGAATCTGAACCTACATCACGTGAAGATGTAGCGCACGTATGCATCAGTACTTGAAAGGTACTGAACATGTAGGATAGAGTAAAGTTGAAATAAAACATAACTGAACAAGCATAAAAACAAGTATAATATTCTGACATGATAAATTGAATTATGAGCTAACTGGATGCAATGACCAATTTATAACATGCTGAAACTGCATACTGAATATACTGATAAATGGTCAATGCAGAGAGTCTGACTTATCAATGGGAGCTACAAATAGCCGATAATAAAACCACATGACCTAAATATGGAGTCCGATGTATATGCCCAATAGAGAGGACCCAATATACACTGCCAAAGGTATAAAGGCATGCTGGCGTGATCACTAAACTGATTGCCCACAAATGGGACTTGCAACATACTTGGCTAAGAGTTTTTGGGACTAATTGGGTACGCAGAATCCTAGTCTAACTTAGTATTATGCTACTCCTATGGATTATGTAATTAACAGATTATGACTGAGTTTCTGTTAATACTGGATAACTCAAAACTGAACATGCAAACTGAGAATGCAACAATTAATCTGGTAATTATGCATAAAAACTGAGGATGTATAACTGGATAAATGAAAAATATCTGAAATAGCCATGTGGGAATTCAGAACTAAAGAAATACAAGCTAGGGTTTTGGAACTCATGCGATATTCTGGACTAATAGCTGATAATCTGATTTGTACCATATATTTAACTTACATAATGACGGTCTGATTTATAATTCTAAGAAACCCTAGGTTTAAATAATGACAAGAACAATTCAAGAACTGACTGTAAAACTAGGGACACAATGGGGAACAGTAACCACTAGTGAAATACCCACATAAATGGTGATTGAAATCACGAAAAAAAATACTTAAGTTTTGGGGAGTGGAAACTGCTGGATCTTGTTGCATTCTTGAACAGTGGTCTTGATATCTTTATCCTTTTTTGCTTCTAATTTTCTAAGTTTTATGTTCATATTGTGACTTAGATAGTTTTAAAGATGTTCTAGGATTTAAACTGGCTAAAATATGATGATTTAGGGTCAAATGAACGATAAATAGGGTTTAAATGAGGGGAAAGGTCCCACAGACCACTGGGAAAGTTGTATGTCGTACTAATGATGGCCAGGTACTGACGGTTCTCGTCGATTGGCAGACGCCAGTTGGTTGGTCCGTCGGTTGGGGGTGATAGGCCTATACTAAAACAGGCATTAACTTTTACTGCGAAGGTCTGATTTTAGCAAGGTCGGTGGACTATGCAAAAAAATTAATTATGTATCATGGGTAAAGTCATGGGACACATATTACACCGCTTAAGTCCCTAACGACCAGTCCCCCCACAGACCCCCACACATTAACATGCGGCTGTTAATTTGTGGGATTTCTGAATCCCATCGAAAAACGGGTGTGAGGAAGGAAGTGGGTCCAAACAACGATATTTCAATGGTCACGTCAGTTGCAACTACAGAGTTTTTTGAACAACTGATTTTTTTTGTTTTGGCTCGGGGGTGTTACATTATTTCCCCTTGGGAACATGCGTCATTGAATGAAGACTCCTAAACTAGATAAAATAGAGGAGAGAGATGAGAAAACTACTTAATAAACAACTAAGACTGAGTTTAGCCTGAAATTGAGAGTTCGATAACATTGGCCAAATACGCTGAAAATTCCAGTAGAAACGAGGGAATGATTCTAATATAACACTGGAAAACTACAAGATAGTGGTAAATCCTAAATAGGTGTCATAAGGTATAAACACTATTTCTAAGTACATTTATAAATATAGGTTCATTTAGAAGATCATTGTTACCTAGCTATGGTTACACACGGACCAAAAGGCCGTTTGACCCGGACGTATACGCTCGATGGGGAGTCGTCGGCCACCGTTCACCCATACTTAGAAATGTTGGAGGAAACCCTCCTTGCAAAGTCTTGACAGAGATTCACGGAGCGCAGGACGGGGGGGGGGGGGGGGTCGTCCGTCGACTCACCGACGGGACAGCGATCGGTCTCCATCAGTGAAGGTAGAAATTCATGATATTTTAAATTGATTTCCATAATTAATGAAGTGATTAGGGGTCGTTAGTGATATTAAAGGAAAACTATTAAGTTAATGAAGCCCCCTCTATAAATACCATTAACCCTCATTAACCTAAAGACAACTCTCAAAATAAACCTCTTTCCTTCTCTCTTATTTCTCTCTCTACATGAACTCACCAACACGGCTAGCAAGAATAGGGTGTGGGGCTAGATTAAGGGTGGTTTTTCATAACATGTTGAGAAACATTATGTATATGTTCGATTCACCTTTGAGATCCTTTTTCAAGGGTTCGTCAAATAGATTTCAAAACGTTGGTTTTCTTATGGCGTTTCATTCAATTACGAAATTGAAGCTCACTTGGATTGAGTTTTAAGAATATTAGGGTTGTATTGAGTAGATTTACATGTAATAAAACCTCTTTGGTGATGATATTGTTTGAGGCTTGATCTAATTGAGAATATGATGTTAATTCCAAGTTGGGTTGAGTATGGGTTGATGTAGACCTGGATGATAAGCTATGAGAGAGAAAGGACTTGGTAAGTCTTAGAATCTGTATCATTAACTTCCAAGTGTGATATATTGTATATGCATGATATTTTTATATGGCGTACGCCTTATATCGGACTTATATGGGTGGTATAATGTTGATTGAAATGTCTTGACTATGTTGTGAGGTAGATTAAGAGTGTGTGTTCTAAAGGAGATGAACAACTATCAATGTCCCTTAATATGTTTGAAAGGATATCGTGTTAAACCTGCACTTATATGAATTATGATGAAAGGATTTATACTCATACAATTCTTATTGAGCTATTGATGATGATGATTATAAGAGGGGTAGACCCTATGGCCTAAGTTAAGTTATCATTGATAATTAAAGGCTTAAATACATTATAAAAAAGGGACTTTAGCTTAGCACCGAGTTAACTAGATAGAGAAGTTTCCCTTCCCACACAGGGAAGGTAGAAGAACTACATTACTCTTGAGATTGGAGACTATAATTCATCGCGCATAAAGTGTTGGGAAATACAAGGCACTAAAAAAGAATGTCTGACAAGATAACAACGGAAGAATACCCAAATCTATACTTTCCCTTCTCGATTTGAACCAAGAGAAGACAAACAAACACAAGCAATAGTAGTAAGGCAGCAAGTAATTAAACCAAAACAAATAACACAAGGACAATAATAAACCAATCACCAAGAGCACCAAGATTTCGTGGAAAAACCCTTTTGATGTGAAGCGTAAAAAAACCAAGGGATGAAAAAGCTCCACTATAATCACAAGGAGTTAACAATATTGTCTACAAAATTTTTTCCACAAAACAAGTGCCAAAACAACGAGCAACAACGAAATAAGATTGCACCAATCAGAGCATTAAATTTAAAAAGGAGAAAAATCACTAACTTTTGCAGCTACTGTTCACGACATCAAAAATGAGTGCAGGCCACCAAATTCCAACTCTGTTAGTTTCTAATCAAATATTGAGATGAAGAAATATGCTGTCCAAAAAGCAGCTCAATCAGGACAAAAAAAGAAGCGGGGGTTTTTTTGGGGGAATCACAATTTTGAAGTTGGCTGTTAGGCTTTTTTTTTTTTTGAATTTTGACTGCGAAAACTGCCTCTCTCCTTCTTATGCTGCTTGAAAAAAAAAACTCTCTGTTGTATATGAAATAAGACAGATAGGCTTATTATTGCCTCCTAAAGAATGGGGGCCATGGGAAAAAATGGGTTTGTCCAAAGTGGGCGTTATTTATTCACATAGAAGAAAAGGTCATACCCAACATAAAGAGGGTCCCCATAACTATCCTAGTTCTTGAACTATGTTGCCCCCATAGACTTCTAGTAGGCTCCACGTAGTTGCTATGTTATAGGTTTGGTTAATACCCTTGGAAAGTAGTCCTCCTTCTTTTGGAGTGGAGGGGAGGCCCCCCCCCCCCCTTTTGACACGGATTCCACACCTTAAGCTAATGTGGTCTATGTCGGTTAGGCAAGATTGTCCCCTTAAGTTAAACGAATTAAAGACTTGAAATCTAACTGGATTACCTTAGGGTCATTTATCTAGGTATATTGACTCTACCTAGAAGATTCCACCAGTTAGTCTTGTGAGGGGAGTATTAGGAGGAGGGTCTTTAGTTTATGTATGGAAATTAATGATGGGTTTATTTACTAGTATAATGACCATGTCATATTGTTGATCTATATGTAATTTGTCTATTTATGAATATGCCTTGGATTATAATGATAATATAAGATGAACATGCAAGCCTCTAAAAGCTTGCCATGTAAAGTTGGACATTGAGTCATGTTTCTTGTTGAGGATACTTGATGCTTGCGTAAAGTAAGTTCTGGGGCTTTGCTTGTCATTGCACTTGTTGACTTGATGATTAAGGACTTGTGGTAGTTGTCTTGCTTATTATGATATGTTTAACTTATTCATTCTTGTGATAGTATTCCTTGAGTTCGGCGTTGTAGTTAATCATGATTCTAAGTGTGTTGACGATGAGTGTTACTTGTTGATATAGAAAGCATGTTTGTGATTAATAGACTTACTTGAATTGCATTAAGCCCACAAAGGGTATGGTAGGGGGGTAGAATAGTAGAATGAAATGTTTTTATTTAACACGTCCATTTTTCCCATTTATTTTTGTGTAAGTGCATAAGATCTCATTATTAGTACATGTGAGTACTAAACCTATTTCGTCCTTGGCCACATTTTAGGTTTCGGTCATTGAAGAGTTAGAAGGGAGATATGTTGGAGGGTTGGATTCTTCCTTTCATTCAAGTAGGTTAGGTCTCAACTTTCAACGGGCAATGCCATCTTCGAGATTGGAATTTCTTATGAGCTTATTGAATTTCTATTATTTATTTCCTTTTCATTTGAATATTGTCACTTTCATATGGACCTATTACATGGTGTTGTTGAATTGAGGTGTAAAGGGCTATAAGCCCATATTGTTATATCCGTTTTAGATGGTATGATCGAGACATGTTGGATGAGACTATTTCTATATATATATATGTGCAATAAAAGTAGAAGGCTATGTAACCTTCATATATGAAGGGTCTATGTGTATGTAGAGGTCTATGTAAACTTCCAAGTAGAGAAGGTAAAATCTTTTCCGCATTTTTTTCAACCTATGAATGTAATGACATGAAACTAAGAGGCTAGTCTTAGTCCTTTAAAAGGATAACGGTGCCGGCTACATCTATGGGTTAAACCCGGATGTGACAAACTTAGTATTAGAGTCGAGTTGAATACCATTGAATTATGTATTTCTCTGTACCACGTCTATGTAGGTTTGTATTAATAATTGTGAAGCGCGCCACACTTTTGAGTAGGAACCTATATGATGCTTTAGGAATCCTATCTTCTTGGAAGGAAATATATGATGTGCCAATAGAGTATACTTATGGTGTGCTTTTGCATGTAGTCATATTGTTGTGCTTATAGGAAGCATGAAAACTCGAAGGAATGCGACTTGAAGACTTGAGGAGAAAGTTGCTAATGTGGGAGATCCTCCCCATGATGAGCAAGTTCCTCCACTTGAGGAAAATGCTAATGTTGATCAAGCCCTCGTTAACCCTCCACCTATGACTAAGGAGGAGATGAGGGCTATTCTATCTAAAATGGCCCAAGCTATGACTACCCAAGCACGAGCTGCAACATTTTAAGACCAAGCTATGAGGGCTCAAGTCAACTGGGATGTCTCTCATCATCCTCTTCAACAAGTCACTACTATGGCTTCCCGTTTAAGGGACTTCACTCGGATGAACCCTCGTACTTTCTATGGGACTAAGGTTGATGAAGACCCCTGAAAAATCCTTCATGAGGTCTAAAAAGTGCTATATGATATGAGGGTGACTTCAAGTGAGAAGGCCAAGTTGGCGTCATATCAACTCAATGATATGGCTCAAACTTTGTATGTGAAATAAAGGGACAATAGGTCATTGAGAGGTGGTCCAGTGACTTGGGATATCTTTATGGAGGCGTTTCTAGATCGGTTCTTCCCTAGACAGACGAGGGAGGAGAAGGTAACAGAGTTCATAAATCTTCGCCAAGGAGGGAAGAGTGTTCATGAGTACTCTTTGGAATTCGTTAAGTTGTACAAATATGCTCCTTCTTTAGTCTCCGATCTATAGACTAAAATGAGTCGTTTTTGACGGGGGTGTTGTAGGGACTGACAAGAGGAGTGCTCAATCAGACATGCGACATGACAACGTGACATTTCCGTCTTATGGTCTATGCAAAGAAGGGTTGAGGAGACAAGATTAAGATAAAAAGGGATATTCTAAGAGGTCAAGGTCATTTGATGGAGGCCCTCCTCAAAGAATAGGCTTGCGATACAAGAAAGGCTAAATTTTTAAGAAGCGGGTTTAAGCAAAGTCCCTACCAAAATTGCGAAGAGCTAGTGGGATAGGGTGTCAACTTAAATTTAAGAGGGAAAAAAGTTTTAATTCAACTAAGGGAATCCAACTGTTGGAAAGGGTGGTTAAAAAAGCACTAGGGAAGTGCCCTTAAGGGGAAGGAATATTTCTTTAGTTGTGGCAAAAGATGTGGTCACAAAAGAAGGAGATTATCCAAACTTGAAGATTCATGACAAGGGTAGTGGGCCCAAGGTCAAGCAAGTGGGTAGTGATGCTCCACAAAAAAACCGTTCTAAGTTCTCCTATATAGGGGGTTAGCAAGAGACCTCTCCCGAGTGGTTGACCGGTGGTATGGAAAAATCTTTAATCTGATTGTATGTGTACTTTATACGGGTTATTTTGTCTTTGTTTAACCCACTAGAGTAGCAAAATGTTGATATTTTACCCCATATTTGCATGAGCCTTTTCTAGGGTCTATGTGGTGGAGGTCGGCTGTGCTAAAACGAGTCTATCAAAATTGTCCTATTTCAGTGGGACCAATCGAGTTTCTTATGTCGACTCTAGTAGACCTCGATATGCTTGATTTTGATATTGATTGGTATGGCTTGGTTGCAGCATGTTTTTGCAGCCATTGTGATGGTAGGACAAGAGTGGTGAGGTTTAATTCCCCCAAATTGAAATCGTTGTTTGGAGTGGAAGGCGGGAAATGGGAGGAGGAGGGAATTTCTATTCTAGACGGTGACATCATATCTTGTCTTAACTCATGTAAAATGATTCAAAGGGTTGTATCTATACATAGTACGAGTCCAAGATTTGGATCCAATTCCAAAATTCCTCCTATTGAGTCAGGCCCCGTAGTGAATAAAATTTACGAAGAAAGTTTTCCTAAGACCAGCGGGTATTCCTCGGACCGGTACTGAGAGTTTGGTATCGATGCTAACAGAACAAATCCTATTCAATCCTCCATATTGGAGGCTCTGGCCAAATTGAAAGATTTGAGGCTCAACTCAAGGATTTGCTTGAAGAAGGCATTATAAGGCCTAATATAATTATGGGGTGCTCGTTTCTTGTCAAAACGGGAAGGATTGTGTCTTTGAGAAATGTATTGGACTACCGTGCGTTAACTCAACAGGCCACATTAAGAATAAGTACCTCCCCAGATGTTGATTTTTGACCAACTCCAAGGGCGAGTTACTTTCAAAGATAGACTGAGGTAAGGTATCATCAACTCAGGCGGGATGAGAGGTGAGATTGTACCGAAGATGACCTTATGGACTAGGTATGCGCATTAGGAGTCTTTGGTCATTTCTGTCGCCTCAAGCTCCGGTGGCAGTTATGTAACTAATGAATAGAGTATTTCAAAAATTACCTAGATTCGGTGTCATGTCTTCATGATGATATCTTCGGATACTCAAAAAAATGCGGAAGGGAAAGATATATGGGTTATTGAGGGTAGTTGTGCAAAACCCTTAAAGAACATCAATGTTATGCCAAACAATAGTTAAGTGTGAAGTTGTGTTGAGACGGTTGTACTTTTATTGGGCACATTTTTGTTTTCATTTCTCGTGAGTGAGTTGAAGTAGACCCCAGAAACGAAGCATTGAAAATTGGCCTTTAGACATTGACTTGACAGACCCAGGAGGTTTCTTGGGTTTAGCAGTAGTTCTATCAAAAAAATTATGGATGGTTCGATCTATTGGTCTCCTTTGACTACTTTGACCCAAAAGGTAAAAAGTTTAAGTAGGCGGAGAGGCATATTGAGCGGTTTTTCCAATTGTGACAGATAAAATTACTTTTCTCCAGTGTGGACCTTATAGGAGGGTACAAAGGGTTTGTGGTGTTTTGTGACGCATCGAGTGGGTTTGGGGGTGTGGGCCCTTATGAAAAAAGGGGAAGGTGATGGCCAGCTTAAGTCAACCTAAAGGTACATGAGAGGAATTACGCCACTCACGACCTTGAATTACGACGTGGTGTTTGCCTTGAAAAATTTGGAGGCATTATCTGTATGGGGTTATGTGGATTTGTTTTACAGATCATAGTGCGTCTCCAATTATGTGTTTTTACCAAAAGAGCTTTAAATTCTCCGACAAAGAAGGTGGCTTGAGTTTTTGAAAAATTATTATATGAGTGTCTTTTATCACCCCGACAAGGCTAATGTAGTTGGGGATTCCCTAAGTCAGATGACTATGGGTAGTGTATCCCATCTTGATGAATCCAAAAAGGACATAGCAAGTGGAGTACATAGGTAGGCTAGGTTGGGGGGTGAGGTCGGAGAGTGCTCCAGATGAGGGTGCCATAGTTCATCATAACTCTGAGTCATCGTTAGTTGTTGAGGTAAAGTCCAAACAACACCTTGACTTAGCCTTGATGGAGTTTAAAGAACCGATTCTAGGCAAGTTGAATGAATCATTCTCCCTGGGGGGATAGTATGTTAAAGTACCAAGGGTCATTATGTGTTCCCAATTTAGATGGGTTGAGGGTTCCGATCTTAGAAGAAGCACATGGGTCTCGTTACTCAAACAAAAATGTATCATGACCTAATGGAAATATATTGGTCGGAAGGTCTAAAAAGGACAAAGTGGAATTTGTCGCTAAGTGTCCGAATGGCCAACAATTAAAAAAGGCAGAACACTAAGTCGGACGATTACTACAAGGATCCAAATTCCAATGTGAAAGTGGGAGAAGGGAAGACATCAATATGGACTTTGTAGTAGGTTTACCCCAGACCCAAAAGTCCTATGATTCCATATGGGTGGTTGTGGATCGATTGACTAAATCCGCTAGCTTTATCCCTGTCAAGTCTTCATATTCGACAGAAGATTATACAAGAATCTTCCTAGATGATATTGTGTGATGCCATGGAATTCTGTTATCCATCATATCAGATCGGGGCGACAATTCACATCTAAATTTTGGAGGTCCTTCCAAAAAGGGTTATGTACTATGATGAAGTTGATAACCATTTTACATACACAAAAAGATGGTCAAGAAGAGCATACGATACAAACCCTTGAAGATATGCTTAGAGAATGCATTATGCATTTACCTTTAGTGGAGTTTGCCTACAACAACAGTTTTCATTCATCCATTTGCATGACTGCCAATGAAGCTTTGTATGGTAGGAGGTGTAGGTCTCCTATTGGATGGTTTGAAGTGGGTGAGCCATCACTTCTTGGTCCTGAGTTAATTTATAAGACTTTGGAAGAAGTTCATATCATAAGGAACCAGTTGCAAATGGCCTATAGTCGGCAAAAGTCTTATGCCAATAATAGGAGAAGGGATTTGGCGTTTGAAGAAAGTGACAAGGTGTATTTAGAAATTTAACCAATGAAAGGGGTGGTTATGTTTGGCAATAAAGAGAAATTGAGTCCTCCTTATGTGGGTCCCAATGAAATCTTGCAAAGGGTATGTAAGGTTGCCTATGAATTGAAACTCCCTAGTGAATTTGCTTCGGTTCATACGGTCTTCCATGTTTATATGTTGAAAAAGTGTATCGGTGACCCCGTTTCCATTCTTCCTATTGAGGTTTTTGGTACCAAGGATAACTCTTCTATGAGGGGAAGTCCCCAGTTCAAATTTCTTTATAGCCAAGTTCAAGATGTGAGGAAATAAAGAGGAGGGTGGTATCGGTAATATAAAAGGTTTATGGAAACCTGAATTAGTTGAGGGTGCTACATAGGAGGCCGAGGCCGATATGAAATCCTGTTATCCTCATCTTTTTTAGAATTAAGGTTAGCCATTCTTTTTAATTATATAATTATGACAAAGATTTGTGTTTCTTAATTTTTGGGTGAAGTGTTGCAAAAATGGCATTTTTTGAAAACCTCACAGTAAGTTTTATAGTGAAGTCACGTAGTATTGCTATTAAAAAAACTTGAAATTTTGCTTTTTTTTGTTTGAGTTATGTGGGCATTTGATATGGTGAATATTCCTAAATGAATACGTGCATCATGTTGTAAGTTAAACTTTGTGCTAATGACTCATGTGTGTGAGTATGTGAAGATCATAAGTGTTTGATAAGACAGGAAAGGCTCATGATGAAGATGTTGAGACGTAGGTGTGGTAATAGTAGTTTTGATATTTGTATGTTTGAAGTTGTCAGATTTTTGTTAACTGGATATTGCTGAGCTGCGAGTCTTGGGTCTATTCCTTTCTTTAAACGAGTTTTATGTCATTCAGGGACCACATGTTTTAGGGGGGGGGGGGGATAATGGGGGGAGGGGGGGGGATGATGAAGTAACCCCTTGAAAATCCAAGACTCGTGGTAGGTGGTAAAGCCTAACATAGGTGTCATAAAGGTCTAAAACACTTGTTTTTTTAGTCCATTTTTAAATTGAATGAGGTCATTGTACAAGGTTTAAGAACTAAAACATTCGGGAAGTTGGTTCAAAGGGATGTTAGGTTGCCTTAGACTTGTAACTAAATTTAGGAGTCAGAATGTACAAAATGGGTAAAAGGAACTTAAGGGGGTTTGAATTGTTCATGATTAAAAACGTAGAGGACGACTCCCCAAGGACCACAAAACCAAGGGCCCTTGGAGGAAGGAATATGCAGTGTGATGCAAACACTCCCTGCCTGGCATGTGCATCGACGGGGGTAGACGATGTCAGATAAGTGGACTCGCGGGGAGTCGAGTCCGTCGGTCGCCACCACTTGAAGATTCAGTGAAGGACCTGTTTACCTAGTATGTTATACGACGATGAGGGAAGACGGCTGACGGCGTGATGGCTTGACAGGGCACTTCAGGCCTAGTGGTCACCCCATACTAGTAAAAATTTGAGGAAACCTCGCCTGCAAGTGTTTGGACAAGAGACGGAAAGCGTGGAAGGAAGAAGGCCGGGGGGGGAGTACCTCGGGTTTGTTGTGTCAAACTCAACGACGACACCGTTGATCGGGGGTTTGATCGAGTGAGGGTCAAATTTCACGAGAATTTTAAATATTTCATGTTAATCATAAGTGGTTTTAGGTAGTTAGTGATTATAGGGAAACAATTAAGTTAATTAAGTCCCTTATAGATACCATTAACCCTCAAGAACCAAAGACAACTCTGAAATAAAACTCTCTTCCTTTCTCTTATTTATTCGCATATAAAATGACCTCACCATTGAAGGCTAGCAAAGAACTAGGTTCAGGGGATTTGAACAGGGCTTTTTTTGTATTATCATCAAAAGGTGAGAAACATTAGGTATGTGGTTTTCTATTCACCTATAAGATTGCATCAAAGGCTTTTCAAAAAATTTCAAAAAGTTGAGTTCTCATGAGTTCATTCAATTACGCAAATGAAGTAATGGATGAGGTATAATGAATTCTTAGTTTAAATTGAGTAGGATTTACATGTAATTCAAGTGTTTATGATAATTGTCCTGATGGTTTGATCAATTGAAGAATATGATACTTATCTCAACGCTAGGTAGTGAGTTTCTGACCTATGTTGGATGGTGATCATTTTGATTGAGTTGGTTTGTTGATTAGATTACTATCCTATGGTTCGATTATGGTTAAATAAAGATTGGATTATGGCTATCATGCTAGTTCTTGAGATGTTGATTTAGGTTATAACTTATCAACCATGTAAAATAGGCCTATGTATCTTGTCTCAAGTTGTGATCTAAAGATGGGGGGGGGAAAAATTGTGTTATATAGAGATGCAATTGACCGTGGTTTATTCCATGGTTTATCATTGTGCTTATATGTTACTCCAGTTGGGTTGAGTTATGGTTTGATGGTAAGACCTTGATGATCCTTATGTAAGCTATGAGAAAGACTTGGAAAGTCTTAGATCTCTATCTTCACTCCAATTGTAATTAATTGTTTATTAAGCCATAATATTACATGGACGTTGGCCATAATTAGGGATTATAGTGTGGTATGATGTTGAAGTTTTTAAAGGTTCTGACTATGTGTTAGTAGCGATTGAAGGTGTGGAGTGCTATAAGGATGTGAAAACTATCAATTTTACCTCAATGGTATGAAATGCTATGTGTGTTAACCTAACATATATGAATTGTCATGAAGATTTATACTCATACAATTCATTATTGAGCGATTGATGATTGATGATTATACAAGGGGTAGCCTATGCTATAAATTAAGTATGATTGATAATTAAAAATGGTAAAGACATTCAAAAAGGGACTGTTTTAGCACCCGAGTGAAGTGAACCAGATCAGAGAAGGAGTGTCCTTCCCACATTAGGAAGGTAGGAGCACTACATTACTCTTGAGATTGGAGACTATAATGCATGGCGCATAAAGAGGGTCCCACTAAATCTCCTAGTTACCCTTGAACTAGTTTCCCCCATTAGGAATACACCTTTTTAAGTTGGGATCCAGTAGTGTTTGTTTTATGTTTCGGTACTTACCTTGGAAAGTAGTTTCCCTTCTTTCGGTGTAGGGTTTTATGACACCGTATCCACACTAGGTATGTTTGATCTATGTCGGTTGGCAAGATGGTCCCAAAGGAAAATTGGTTAAAATAATTAAAGGACTTGAACTCTTAATTTGGATAAACCTAAGGGGTCAGCTTTGTCTAGGTTAGGGGGATGTGACTCTACTAGACATTCCACCGGTTAGTCTTGGGGTGAGTCTTAGGAGGAGGGTTCTTATTATGGTTATGTTATGATAATTTAAGATGTGTTAGATTAGATTTATATACTAACCCATGTCCTATTGTTGAGACTATATGTTGATTAGTTCATTTTGAATATGCCTTGGCTATAATGATAATATAGAATGAATGCAGGCCTAAATGCATGAAATGTAAGGTTGGGACATGGTAAATGTTTATTGTTGAGGTTTGAGGTACGGATTGAGAAGTTATGGGGATTTGCTTTGTATTGCACGTGTTTTGACTTGATAAGGACTTGTGATTAGTGTCGTGCTTATGATGATATGTTAAATCTTACATTCTTGTGATATATTCTTTGATGTTGGGGGTTGTAGTAATAATGATTCTATGTGGGTTGGGTTGAGTGTTCGTGTGGATAGTAAGGCATGTTTGGTTGATATTAATATGACTTACTGAATTTGACATTAAATTTCTAAAAGGGGGTAGAATGGCATGTTTTGATAAAAGTTCCTTTTTGCATGTTTTGCTTGTTTGTATTTGCATAAGATCTCCGACTTAGTACATATGGGAGAGTACTAAACCACATTTCTTACCTTGTCCCAAACATTGTAGGTTTCCGGTTGTTGAAGGTTTAGATTAGAAGCAATATTGTGGAGTCTTGGATTTCTTCCTTTCATCCAAAGTAGTGTAGGTTCATCAATTTTCAAGGGCAATGCCATCTTCTTAGCTTGTTGGACTGCCTTATGAGATTATTGAATATAGCATTCTTCCTTGCCAATTAATATGTACTTTCGTTTATGGACATTACATCGGTCTATGAATTGAGGTGTAGGGTTATGCCCATATTGTTTGAATCTATTTAGATGGTATGAGGACAAGACCATCGTTGAGACTATTGCTATAGTTTGATATATATATATATAATATATATAGATATATATATATATATATATATATATATATGTGTTGTGGTGTGTGTTCCATGCTTGTGTGTGTGTGGTGGGTGTGTGTTGTGTGTGCCAAGAAAAGGAGAAGGAATGTTAACCTTCCTTTAGAAGGGTCTGTATACTCGATATGAATATATATATGTGTATGTAGAGGTCATTGTAACCTGAAGTAGAGAAGATAAAAGTTTTAAATTTTCTGCATTTTTTTCCACCTATGAATGTAATGACATGAAACTAAGAGGCTTGTCTTAGTCCTTTATGAAGATAACGACGCCAATTATGTTTAGGGGGTAAACCCGGATGTGACATTCTACGACTGAATTCACGCATGAATGACTACAAAACTGAAGAGGAACTATAACCTCAAGCTCGAGTGGAATCGGAAGGAATGAGGTGAGGACACTTGGCTTTCATGGTTGACTCCTCCACAAAACCTTGACTGAAGAGACTTCTTTGTTTGTCAACCTTCTAACCTTATAGTCAAGAATCTCAACGGTGACATCCTTCATACGAATTACTATTTTCACGCCACACTCTCCAATGTGTACTATAGAGGTTGGGATCACACACCACTTCTTCAAGAGGGAGATGTGGAAGAAGACGGATGCACGTGCATAATTCTGGTGGAACTCAACTAATATGCACAAAAAACCCCTTGCCAACCCTTTTCAAGATCTTTGTAAGGGTCTCTTCTACATATGTAGGACTTATATTCTTTCTTCCAAACTCACACTACCCCTTTCATAGGTGAAACTTTCAGGGAAAAAACCCAATCATCAATATGGAAACTTAGTTCCTTTCTCCTGACATCTGCATAAGATTTTGACGGATTGAGGCTGATTAATTCTATCTCTATGAGTTGCCACTTTCCATAGCATAAAGGACTAAATATGGCCTTATCAAAGTTGCGTCACCTATTGTTCAAATCAACCCAACAATAGATCTACATCTATGCCCATATAAAGTCTCATAACGGGGCCATCGAAATGTTGAAATGTTAGCTATTGTGTAAGGCCGAACTCAATAGAGGAAGGGTGATCATCCCAACTACCTTTGGAATCAAATCACACAAGCTCTCAACATATCCTTTAAGGTTAAGGTACGCTCTTATTGTCATCCGTCTGGGATTGATGAAATCCTATACGTAAGGTTATTAGTACCAAGACCCTTCTAAATGACTTCCCGAGAAATGAGAGGTAAAACTAAGGACCTCTATCTGAGATGATAGACAAAGGAACCCCCACGCAAAAAAAAACCTCCACAATTCATTAATATAAAGCTTGGCATATGTTTTTTTTTTTGTTTTTTTTGGGGGGGCCGAATTTGTAGTATTGACCGCCAAAAAGCAAGAAAGCTTAGTCATCCGCTTCAACTATCACCCACATTGAGTCATGATGTTGTTAGTACGAGTGGTAACCCTGTTTTGTGAATAAAATACAATATTGATCCACATCCCACTTCCATAAAGGAATATCGATCTCTTGGTCGCCCTCCTGGTTTCTAATGTTTTTACCTTGACTTCGCTGGCAATGGTTTTTGCTTAGTCACAAAGTTTGCTATATCCCTCTGTATGACATTCCACCAATAAACTTCCCGCAGATCGCGATACATCTTAGTGGTAACTGGATGAATAGAATACCTGGAGTTATGGGATTCTTCAAGAATATGACTCCTCAACTCGCCCGCATCAGGAACACACAAACTATCCTGGTAGCGAAGTACACCATCTCCCTCTTGGGACAAAACCTACACTCTCGGACTGTAGACTGCATTCTTACGTTCCAGCAAAATTGGATCTATGTCTTGCTTTTTCTTATATTTCACTATCAAAGAAGGCTCTTCCCCAATCTGAATTGTTACACCATTGTCTGATATTCTCATACGGCAAACTTTAAGCGAGCAAGCTGTGAACCTCCTCGTAGCTCCTTCCTTTCTTCCTCGAACAGGGGGAGGTACACTCACCCATAGATATCTGCTACGACATTTGCCTACTAGGATGGTTAATGCACATCATATCATAATCCTTATGGAACTTCAACTATCTCTTTCGCGAAGAGGTTCAACTCCTTCTGGGTTGTTTTTTTTAAACACATACGAAGGATGTATGGTCAGTGAACACATCTACATAACACCATATAAGTAGTGTATCCATTCTTGAGACTAAAAACACCATTGCTACAAAGAGCGAGGGTAGGGTAAGAGTTGGATTGTTCTTCCATTGCACCTTAATTGTCTAGAGGCTACACTATAAACTTATCTCGATGCATCAACACACAACCTAGGCAACTCTGGATGCATCAACAATAGATCACGTAACCCATATGAAACCTTAGTAGAGTCAAGACAGAGTTGTATCAATTTAGTTTTCAATTCTTGCGAAGCTTTTCTCACAATCATTTGACCATGGGAACATGACTATCTTCTGAAGTCAACCTAATTCGATGTGGCTTTTGGATGAAAAACATCCTTTCAACAAACCTTATTGTAATAACCCTTAGACCTAAGAAAATTATGATATCTGTAGGTAAGGTAGGTCTTCGCCATTGTTTCACTGCTTGTATCTTCTGCGAATCCACTCGGATCCCTTCGCTAGATACAATGTGACCAAGAAAAGAAACGAATTGCAACAAGAACTCACATTTACTAAACTTAGATAATAACTATAGAACCTTGAGAGTCTACAGAACGACTCTCAAATGACTTTCATGTTCGTCCTCACTCCTAGAGTAAATAAGGATATCACCAATAAAGACGATAACAAACAAGTCAAAATACTGTTTGAACACTCTATTCATCAAATCCATGAAAGCTGCAGGAGCATTGTTAGTCCAAACGACATAATTACAAATTCATAATGACCATATCGAGTTGTCAGGGCTATTTTTTGAATTTCACTATCTCTGACTCTGAGCTGATGATAACCCGATCAGAGGTCTATTTTTGAGAAGTGACTAGCACCCTGATGTTAGTCAAACAAGTCATCAATCCTAGGGATGGGATACTTATTCTTGATTGTGACCTTTTTCAACTATCTATAGTCAATGCATATGAGAAAACCATCTTTCTTCCTTACAAATAACACTGGTGCACCCTATAGTGAAATACTAGGTCAGATAAAGCCCTTATCTAGAAGGTCTTTCAACTTCTCTTTCAATTCCTTAAGCTTTACTGGATCCATTCTGTAAGGAGGAATTGAAATAGGTTGGGTATCTGGAATGAGATCAATTCTAAAGTCGATTTCCCTTTTGGGAGGGACTCCGGAAGATATTTGGAAATGGACTCTAAAACCACGAAATACTAAAAACTGACTCAAGAGGTTGGGTTAAGGCTTAGAATCCTTAACCGACTAGATGATAGAGATTAACACTTTAGATATCATCTTTCTAGGACGTAAGGTAAGAAATAAATCGACCCATAGGGCATATGTATACCTTCCATCCTAAGATGGTTCGTCTGGAATGGACATTGAAAAAGGAAAATACTAGTTCTACATCGAGTAGGCATAAAATGAGTGTAACCAATCCATGCCTAGAATGCCATCAAAGTCTACATTTCTAAATCTTAAGAGATCTGACTGACGTTGATCAACTAAGAGACTTTGATACAGGGCAATCTGTAATAACCGTCTATGTATAACTGGGTCACCAACTGGAAAAGAGTCAGAAAAAGTTTTTGAGAGAGTTTCTGGAGTGACATTGAATTGGACTGCTACGTAAGGAGTTACAAAATAAAAAGTAGCCTCTTGATCTAACAATGCATAAACCTCAAGGTCAAAGACACGTAACGTACAAGTGACTACATCAGGAGAATTTTCCTAATACTGGCGATCCTAAAGAGAATACAAAATGTTCTAGTGCTAATCGTCACCTGTACCAGATGAGTTACCCTGCTTAGTTTGGCGACTTGTTGGTGCTGCTGAAGTTGTAGACAGACCATTACCACCTCCTTGACCTTGTCAATAACGATAATCCCTCAACCTGTGACCAAACTGACCGCACCTAAAACATCCCTCTTTTTCTGTAATAAACTATTCTGGATGGTTTTTTCCACACTTAGGGCAAGTGGGGTAAGTCTTGGTGCCTGAAAAACTTCCCTGAGATTTAGAGCTTGGTGTTGTACCCTTCTAATCATACCTGTTCTTGGAGGATGTAACACTAGAAGATTAAGGGGCTGGAGCCAAAAACTTCTGCGGACCCTGCGAGCGATTTCCACCACCTGATTTCTAGTAAGAATAGTCATAGTTCCCAGTCCTAGCCTTCTTATTATTAGGCTTGTCCCTTAAGCTTATCACCCCTCAACTTGCCTGAGAGAGAATGAGTCGTAAGTCTAGGAGATGTTTCATATTCCAAGAGTACACGCCAATTCTGCCACTCTCAGTTTTCACTTAACTAAGTTGATACTTCAATACAAAATTTATTACTCTGAGCACTGATGTCAGCAACCTATGTGAGGCGTTATATACCTGGAGAAGAGTTGGTCAACTGATTCCATAATATGGGCGACATCATGTTACCTGCTTAAGTTCATGAATTATTGGGATTTTGCTCCTATCAACTATATTATGAAAAATCTATCGATAAAAGTCTCACTAAAGCAATCCCAAGTGATAGGAGCCACATTTACACCCCTATTATCCTTCCACTGAGTGTACCAAATATGAGCAACATATTTCAATTAGTCTGATGTCAACTCAACCCGATCATTCCAGTGACTTGCATTACCTCAAATATTTTCTTGATCTCATGCGAGAAATTCTGAGGAACTCAGGTGGATTCATCTAACAAAGTCACGGACCCTTGCTTCTACTGATCTATCATTTTCATTCATATGAGCATGAACCTGGTTGTCCTGGTTAGTCATACTCTTATCCAACATCTGTCTGGAAATCCTGAACTCAGCATTAGAGACTTCCTGATCTGGGACTGGAGGATCTGTGTTTGCATTCTTGACGTTCGTATTCCTAGTATTAGCTCTACGAGGAGGTATAATCTGAAATGTTGAACGTCAAGTGATAATGGAATAAGATCATACCTTACGCACGATAAGAATACCAAGAAAGTGAAGTTTCCATAAAACACAATTCATTAGAATACTCTCATAGATGTGGCTGCCTTCCACCCATTGAAAAGACTCTACTCAGTAAGGCTTTTCATACATCCTAGGCACTTAAACCTGGATCTATACAATGTTTTATCGCGCCCCGAGCACCCTCGAGATATGCAGAAACAAGAACCTAGGACAACAAGTGATCCAAAGCTAACCCTACTGTCTGGCACGAGCATACTAAAGAATTATAACGTTTCGAAAAGACTAAATAGAAATATAAAACTCAAAGATGGGGAATACCATACTCATAATGAGATAAATGAAATCAATGACTTAATCAAAGAAGTTATTAACTCATACTAAGCTGAATGATGAAACTAACTATGTATGAAATAGAGGCCTCTAAAACAAAGGATCGAATACTAGGGGCCCATCCTAAATCTAGCAAAAACTGATGAAATTAATATGAATATACTGATTGAAATGGTCAATGCAAAGGAGGTCTGACTAATCTGTGATGGGAGCTACTAATACAATAATACAACCACAGAGCTATAGTGGAGTCCAATGTATACACACCACTTGAGAGGACCAAATAATACCATTCCAAAAGGTATTAAAATGCATTGCTGCGGTTGATCAATAAACAGATGCCTACAGAGGGGGGCGTACACCTATGGCAAGTAGTTCTAGGCACTAATTGGGTAAAACGAATCTTGTCAAACTCGCTATTATGCTACTTCCCATATGGATTATGTAATTAACTTGATGTTGAAGAAGTTTGTAATTACTGATAGCTCAAATGCAACATGCAAATGAGAGAAGGCAACCAATTAATATGGTATGGTATTATGCATTTAAAAAAATGAACGGCGCATAATTGAATAACTGAAATATCCGACCTAGCATGCGTAATTCAAGAACTAAAGAAATACAAAGCCAGGGTTCTGAAATTCATGCAATATTTTGAGTAATAACATGATAATCTAATTTGGAATATATATTTGAACTAAATCATGAAATCTGCTGTAATTCTAAGAACCTTAAGTTTAATCATGAGAAGGGAACCAAGAACTGACTGAAAACTAGGAACTCTATGGGTGAAAAGAACCCGCTAGTGAAATCCCACATATCTGGTGATGATATCCACGGAAAAATACTTCTGTTTCAGGAAAGGAACTGCTGGATCTTGTTGCTTTCTTGAACTAGGTTTCTTGAGCTTTTTTTCCTCTCTTGCTTCTAATTTTTCAAGTTTTGATGTAATGATTTGACTTTGATATGTTTTAATTATGTTTCTAGGCTTAAACTGACTAAGATATGATGATTTAGGGTCAAAACAACGTAAATAAGGGTTTAAACAAAGTGGAAAAAGTCCAAAAGATCCCTGAAAATGTTGTTGTCAGACCAATCGACGACCCACATTAACGGTCTATCGATTTACCGACGCCCTATCAGTTGGTCCGTCGGTCCTGTTCGACAAACCTTACTAAAAAGGGCATAACTTTTTACTCTGAGGTCTAATTTTAGCAAGGTCAATGGATATAGAAATCTTATTCAAATATCTATATGTTGGTAGGTCATGAGTCACCTAATTCATTTTGTTGTAAGACTTATGACTATTTGAAGTTGATCCAACTACATTTCCCCATAACTGTCTACTAATTTCCCACCTACGGTCAAACCTATGGACCATAGGTCCACCTACGGACCGTGATGATCATATGTAGATCTTGTCAGAGAGTAGGTGAAATGATTCTTGATCGACGGTCATGGACTACGGATCGTAGTCTGACCTACGGACCATAAGTTCGTCCGTCGTCCAACACTTAACCAATTTTCTTGGGCTGAGATTTTTGGGATTTTCTGATCCCATTGATTGTTGTGCAAGACGGACCGTGGGTCAGGTTAGGTCTGTCCATGGTCACATCAGTTGCACCTGCAGATATTTTTTGAAAATCTTATTTTTGATCTGTTTTGACTACGGGGTGTTGCACGAAGTCACACTTCCTTCAACTAATGTATCATATAAGTCGATCTGAAAATGTCGTGTACTCAATAAGAAAAGAGCAAGCGTAATATCATTATACAACCACATTGTACTAGTAGAATCACATCGCCTTCTCCAAAATATAAATATAAATAGAAAACTATAACATCAAACACATGCCAATACATATAACAACAATCACGAACACATAAACTCCTAACAAAAACATCTTGAACCAGCTTTTTTCTTCCATCGTTTTTCCTATCCCCCTATTCTCCCTACTCTTTAACGCCCACCCTTTCCTGCTTTTCCCCCGCCCCCACTCCTACACTTCAGCCCTTCAAGCCCTAATTTCGCCCTCTTTCACTCCCTCTCCCCCCCCTTTTTTTTACTGGCACTCACCGCTATTTCTGCCTTCCTTTTCTCCACTTATTTTCCCAATATCTGAAAAATATCCCACATGATTTTAATTACAATTACCCAATCCTCTCATGGAACCACAATACACATACCAGCCTTGTCGTGGAACTCACACAACTGATTTGTGTAGTATCACGGTACGTGAGCCGACCAGAGTTGGTAGTCATGCCAAGCGTGGTTATTGAGTCTGCCGTTAGTATTCTTGTATCGTCGTGGTACCCAAGCTAACCACCAAACACAAGTAATCATGCATAATCACAATCACAATGAACAATAACACTTGACAACCACAAGTAACATACCATGTTCATTGCACGATATTGTCAACACGTTGTCATTTAATTTCCTTCTCTATGGTTTCCCCAACATGTATTGCATAAATGATACTATAAAGCACTAGACATGCATGCATAAATACATAAATTGGAAAACATACAACCCTTACCTACCTCAAATCAATTCTCTTGGAAATTTTAACAAAGTACAACTTTGTCACACCCAAATGTAAACCCTAGGCATAATATGGCGTATAAGACCCCGAGAGTCCACATTCAATACACTTTGCATTATATCATACAAGAAACTAGAAAACCAAGAGATTTAAAAGATAATTTCAAAACATAAGAGATTTATAAAATAAAGCAGAAGTCTAACAATGTCTCAAAACCATCTAGAACATTAGAAGGATCGGGACATAACCCGCACATCAAATTCAAAACGGAAATATAAAGACATTAAGGAATAAATATTTGGTCCTTGGAACATGAGGAATAACCAATCTTGAAACTTCTACTATGAGATCCCTAGCCACAAAAAAATGAAAGTCTGGAGCGTTGAACCCTTACATTTGGGAGAATATAGGCATGAATATGAATTACACAAAAATTTACCAAGTATGATAGAAAAGCATAAAGATTGAAAATAATGATATGCAAAGACCTAGCTAAAACATGAGACAAAAAAGTTAGAAAACATAAGTCACAATGCATGGTTAATGCAAACCAACAACATTAAAACATTCGTAAGATACTTTTTGAAGTTACCTTGATTCATTAGTGTGGGAGATTTACCTTTTAACCGACATAAATGACCATGTGACCTATTAGGATATTAACATGGAATCCAGTGTCTTTCCACACTGAAAAGAGGTGTCCTATTTCCAAGGTAAGACCATGAAATTCTAGTGTAGGTGGATCAACTACCTAATGTCTATGTAAGACAACCTTCCAATATTTAAAACATTGTTTTTGGGTGTGAGTCCCAGTGCAAGTGTCGGGGTGGGGTGTATCAAAAACACTCCGGAGCGTAAATGAAAGACGTAAGTCCAAAAAATTGTGGCTTAAGCCCTGAGCATAAAAACGTAAGTCCTAAGAGTAAACACGGACTTCATGGCATTTTTCATTTATTTTCTTAAAACACACATTTGGGCTTTCAAACCATAGTTTACCTATTGATTTGTATATGATATTTCTCAAATGGTAATTATATTATTTTTATCGTTATTGATTAAATCACCTTATATGAAAGAAAAAATCCATTAAATCATTGAAATATTTAATTTTGCTTATTTTATTAGTAATAAAACTATAAAATTGAATATACATGAGACTAGGCCTGTAGATCCATGTGACTTATGCCCTATGTATCATGGGCTTATGCCTCGCCCTATTTAACATAAAATGTGCCGCCTTACGCCCCAACCTTTCAAAACATTGGGCATAATGTCTCATGGGCTTATGCCTCGCCCTATTTAACATAAAATGTGCCGCCTTACGCCCCCACCTTTCAAAACATTGTAACCTTCTATGGTGGCACATAGTTATGGGGCAATTAACTAGATTGCTATTAGAATCCATGCCTCTACTAACGGGAGAGATTCCATATCAATATCCTTTCGGTGCTAAGAGTAAATCCCTTGAATAATCATTATTTCACACTTGTATTTATTATCCATTGGAGGGCACATCATATTTCCAATCCAAGATAAGTCATATATAATCCAATGAACAGTACAATTAAGCTACGAGTCAAAACTAGGTTTCATTAGAATAACTCCTTAAATCTTGATTCAAAATCTAGTTGAGAAATCCTTTCAACACTAAAAATCTTTTATCTAAGAAAACCTTTCAACATAACAAAAACAACATAGATGCTTTACTCTCAAAGAAAATCATAAATCATTTTCATCAATTTCATAAGAATATATAGATCTTCATAATTTTCTCTTAAATGATTCAAAAAACCAACAGAAAATAATAGTTGAAAAGCCAGGATGTACAATTCATCAAGTTTAAAAAATTTAGAATTATCTCAATTCATGCATAATAGTTCATAAAACAATAAAATAAATCATCATTTAATGGAGTCCATGACATTAAAGAAAACTCTCACTTAAATTGGAAATTTCTAACTTTAAAATTGAGAGATTTAGGGACTCTAGGGAGGAAATGGATTCTTGGATAAATACTATCATGCCTTAATGCCAAAATCTCGACTTATATGGAGGAATTTGGGACTTGACTTGAAGCCCTAACATTCTTCTTTAACTTCTAGAGATAGAAATATTTGGATAGAAAAGACTTGGTTCTCTCTTTGAAAGTTTTGTTGAGAGAATCATTGATCTTTGAAGAGTTGGTGTTAAAAAACGTTATATAGGGGCTTTGACAGCTAGAGGGGTTAGAATGAATTTACTTAGTAGAACAACATAGTATTAGTTTAGAATGATTAGGAAAAGACCCAAAAGACCCTCTAAAAATAACTGACTACGCCATTGACAGTGGGGACGTACAGTCCATGGTTCCAGTTACATATTATCCTAGTTGATCGTCGATGGGTTCATAAATTGATTTTTTGACTCCCAATGATGGACTATCCCGAGAACAGTTGGAAAGTACTGGAACTTGCAAATTTCTGGGAACCTGTATTGTCTATCTACTATCCTACCTACGGATTGTGGTTGTCTTCATTGGTAGTAGCACTAGATCATGCAAAAGCTGCAAAATTTCTACCTATTGTGAATCTGAGGTGTTACATTATCTCCCGCTTGGGAACATGAGTTTTTGAATGAGATTTAACACATCATAAGGAGGGTTGGAACTTAGTCTAGCAACCCAACATGAATGCAATTATATAAATGCACATATTCGAGGAGGAAACCTCAACTCGAAGCTAAAGCTTGTTCAAAGCATCAAATCATAAAGTCTATATGCAACTCATACTCAAATGCCCATAAACATGTAGAAATCAATCAAGTTGAGTCTTTTTCTTTTTTTAAAATAAACAAGAATTTCATGACTGATGCATAATGTGGAAATCATGGAAATATCACATGAGACTAAAAAAGTGAACCATGAGGAATTAAATATCCTGAACCAATCAATATTGGAGCATGTACCTCATCTTCACAATTAAACTTACCCAGCCCTCTCATAGAACTACAACACACATACTTGATCCTCTCGTGGAACCACACACAAACTATTAATGCACCAACGTGGTACCCGAGCCAACCAAAGTTAGTATTCATACCCGAAATGATACTTGAATCAACTTTAAGCTTCCTACACCGACATGGTACCCAAGCCAACCAACAATTACATAAAATCATACACAATCATAATGAATAATAGCACTTGAAAATCATAAGAAACACAACATGTACATTGCTTGAAATAATAAACATTATTTCATTTTATATCCTTCCCTATGTTTTCCCTTACATGCATTTCACAAGTGATACTATAAAGCACTATAAATGGATACATAAATAAACTTTATAATATACAACCATCACCTATCTTGAATTAATCTTCTTGGTAACTCTAAAGAACTCGAGCTTTTACCTTGATCAAAAACTTGGAGTGTTCTTGGTTTTGACCAACAAATTTGATGGAAAATTGAGTGCAACCAGTCCTATATTAACCCTCTAAAATCCTAACTTACCACGCTATAGCGCTTACACATGCCCTTTACAACACTATCCACCCTCTATTGAAGATTTAATGAAGTACTGTAGCTCAGAATCCTATTAAAATTTTATTTTTCACAACATAACTTCTTTCTTTGAACTGCTACTAATTTCTTTGCTATGGTAAAATCAAAAGGTTAATCTTTCACCACTCGTGAGAGAAAAGGAAATACAAAAACGAGCCGGGCAGACCCAATCCTATTCATCCTGGTCTGATCCTAGCTATCCCATTTTTTCTTTTCAACTCGAGGAGTTTGAGAGTTCTAATCACCAAAAATCGATTTCATAAAGCCCTGTGAGCTATTTAATGTATTGGTTACAAAAAGATACAAATAAAGCTTAGGCATATCACCCCATCCATTCTTGGATGACCTTAGATCTCACTTAGCTCAGATTTTGTCTAAGACTTACCCAACTTAAATATGTTCTGTCACTAACCGAAAAGTTTTGTAGCTTAAGTTTTTCATTATTTGGCTACTCTTATGACTAAAACTTATTGCTACATGAAGAATATCAGCTATTTGTATTAACCTTATTTTGTATGTATCAAAATGTAGATTTTCTATTTTTTACCTATACGTATTGGTGTATATATCTATATTTGTATATATATTTTAAAAATTTTTGTATATGATTTTCTTCCTACATATTTAATCAACCCAATATTCTTTCTTATTGAATCAGTTATATGATTACATAATCTGAGACCAATTACCTATATAATATATATATATATATATAGATAATATATATATAATATATTATATATATATACATATTACACTTCATACCACAAACTACAAAAACAATTATTCATCATAAGAATTGCCAATATTAAAATATATTTATTGATTTAGCAAAGAATAACCAAAGTTCAGTTGAATCCTTTTTATAACAAAAATTACTTTGGTCTACTACCTATCATGAATCAATGTCATATTTAAGACCAATTTTTAAAGTACTTTATATTGAGGGAGTAAGAGGGTAGTTCTACATACAAAATAGATAGAATAGACTTTGATTTAGTTAATTGGGTATATATTCTACCTAGGACAATCAAGCTTTTGAAGAACTAGACAAATATGTCCACAAGATGATGAAACCAAGAGGGATGTATTATATGATTCATACTTTCCATCGCTATGCAAGTTTGATTTTATAAATGTTGTTCGGAGGTTGATTCAAAAATTGTTGGAAGATCAAGAAGTATAAGCCTCGGTTCGACTATGATGAAATAAATGTTTTGCGATGATAATAATCCAGTATATTTTATCAACCATCTTTACTTAATTTATAGTGTAAAATTGTATTACTATTATTCAAAACATGACATATATGTTGACTTTATATTTCAATGAAGACAAAGGTAAGTTAGTATTGTATACATATTATACTTATCTTTCAAATATTACACCTTTTGTAACTTCCTATTATACATATACATATACCATACATAAAAATTATTTTATGATATGCAATATTTACTATTCATTATGCATGTACATACTATTTAAAATTTCAGGACCAAAGAGAGAGAGAGAGAAAGAGAGAGAGAGAGAGAGGGGGAGATGAGAGAGAGAGAGATAGATAAGGATAGAGGAAATTACAGTTAGATGAGAGAGATAGAGACGACACAGAGAGATATATAGATAAAAGATTAGAGATAGAAGATATTGTAGAGGTGAGGAGATATTGATATATATACATAAATATTATATACTATATATATATATACATATATATATATATGGTGCTGTGTGTTGTTGAAGCGCGCGCAGGTGTGTCGTGTGGTGTGTGCATGTATGGTGTGTTTGTTGCGTTGGCACGCGAGAGCACGGTGTGTCTGGTAACACCTCAAAGGACTTAGTTAGACTTACCAGGAATCACGGAGGAGGTTCACGGACAGTGAAAGGAAGTATGGCCCGTCGACCTACTCGTGGTTCAGATCCAACCCAGAAGTGGTGGATCATGGATCCCTTCATAGGCCGTGGACTACCACACGAGTTGTGGAAAGGCTCGTGGAGGTAAGGAAGAACCTCCCGAGCTCAGGAATCATACCATGGAGCCTTTTAAGGGTTGTGGTCTTGATGATAGAGCATGGGAAGGACTATAGTCCTAAGACATTAGATCCCAATCCCTAAGTGAAGAACCACGAGGGTATTCATGATCCGTGGTCCTTCACATGATCCGTGAAGTAGACCATTTGTGGGTTTCCATAAACTTGTAGCTCAGGATAGCAACCATAACCCATACGATGGACTGTGGTTCATTTGATGATCCGTCGATGGCACCGTGCTCTGCCTCGTTAGCTTTTAAGCTGGGTCATTTTGGTCTTTTCTCCTATTCATTGGACATTTAAACTGCGTCATTTTTACTTAAACTACATTATTTTATTTAGTTTAAGCCTAGTACTCTATTCAAAACTTACTGAAACCTCTATTCCCTAAGAGTTCATTGAACTTAGAAAAAAAAAGAGGTGCCAATTCCCAAGATCAACCAACAAGTTCTCTTCAAGTTTCTGCCCAAAAAACCAAAGGAGTTCTCCATAGATTTCGTCACCATGATTAAGGGATTTCACTAGTGGGTTTCTTTCATCCACTAGGCTCATAGAATTCTATTAGATTCTTGATTGTTTATATCTTATTTAGACCTAGGGTTTCTAAAACCTTTGATATTGTTGTGATTTAGTTATTGTAGCAGCCTAAATCTGAAATAGCATGTTACTTGGAAAGTTTGCTTAGTTATTTGTATGAAACTCAGAACCCTAGTTGTGTATATTCTCTTACATTATGAACTACACTTGCTAGGTCAGTTCAACAGATAAACATGCTCCAATTTTCAAATGTTTCATTGTCAGTACTTAAATAATGCATTATCATATTATCATGTCAGAATATTGAGCTATCAAGCATTTTAGTTATGTCGTGTCATATACATTTCCAGTTGGGAGTAGGCTTAGCATTGAGTTGGATTGAGGTTCAACATATCCTCATAGTTCCAAAAATACATGCCCCCATAGGAGTATAAGTACCCTATATGGGCATCATATCTAGTGATCAATCTAGTCATGCCTTTATATCCGTGGAAAAGTATATTGGATCCTCTCGATAGGGTGTATACATAAGACTTTCTATTTAGCTAATGTGATTTTATGTCGATTAATAGTATCTCCCACATTTATACTCTAGTGCATTTGACTAAGTTTTTAGTTTATACTTCATTCTCAGCATTTCATGTTCATGATTACTACTTGGTCATTGTAGTTTTCTTAGTTTCATTTATAGTTCAAACATCTAGATCATATTAAGATTATATATTTGCTTAGTTATACTTTGTTCGACTTATATGTTTGTTTAGTTATTATCTATATTCTGCATTCTCGGTACGTTCCAAGTACTGACACATACTGTGCTTTAAATCCTTTCCTGTTGTAGGTTTAGGTACTCAACATCTACATCATGCATAGGTCGGTTCTTGGTTCGCATTCAGCAGCCTTAGTGGTGATTCCTCATATTTTGAGGCGAATAGACATACTTTCTAATCATAGGCGCATTATTATGGCTAACAACCAATTTTATGCAATAGATATAGCCGAGTGAGGACGTCTTTGGTGGTTAAGTCAAGTATTTAGAGTCGTTTTGATTTCTCATCTTCTAACCAATATTATTAGATGTTTCAGGAAGAAGATCAATGGAAAAGGAGATAAATTTTGACACCGGATCAAAGGTGGGAAAGCAAAATAAAAAGTGGTGAAAAAAGAATAACCAAGAAGCTTAAAATTTCACTTGCCAGAAGCACCCTCGCGTCACGTAGGCATTCTCCCCAAGCACTGAAGGAGATCCCAATAATATGGGAGTTCTAAATGTGGGCACGTCGAGGAGAAAGTTCACCTATGCATAAAAGGAACTTCCCATAACAGGGGAGTCAACGATAGAGTCGCGTCGCAGGGATCGTTTCACTCATGAGCAGAATTGAGCAAGGGAACACGTCCGCGTCGCGTACCCAGACACAAAAATCATCCCACGTGTTTATCTTGGACTATAAATAGTTTAAAACTCTATTATTGCACACTAGACTTTCCAAAAAAGGGGAGCTAAGGCAAAAGACGAATTTTGTGCATATTTCTAGGGTTTTTCTTCTCCTTCGTCATGTTGGTAAGTACTTGTATGATTCTATTACATTCTATATTATCATTTAGTGTTATGATAACTAAAATCCCTTGTCTTAGGGTTGTATCTATGAATGATGGGGTAATGTCAACTTGTTCCTTGCGTGAGAAGGGTTAATATATACTTTGTGCTTGCATTCTCATTTCACTATTTTAAAGCTTGATCAACATTACAATAAATTTAGTGTCCATTCTTGAATTCGGAAGATGAATAGAGGGATAAACTAAAGAATGTAAGTGGTGTGTTCATTCTAGAGTAAATTCTTGATTTTTATGTATATAAGATATCTTTATACCTATGCAACACATTTGATTGACATGCAAGAAAAATATATAGTTCACTTTTATTGGTTTATACCTAACCCAGTTCTACAATGTATTTAGGTTGACAATAATGATAGGCGATTAGAGGTTAGAAGACTATGATCGTAAAATGAACCTTGCCAACCCGCAATGAGTTATCCTTTTGAACCTCGAAATAGAAACACATTGAACCAAAATTCAATTTATGCTACAACCCTAGGATATCTTTCCAACTTGTGAAGTTCCTCTATTGAATTCATTTACTTATAGTAGCTAATTCTTGTCAATATTAAATTAGTAGTTTAAACAATTTTCTCAATCTAATGGATACTTGAGTGAATTTAGATAGTCATCACAAATTGTTATTTATTGATTTGAAGTCACCTGTGTACGAATATTAGACTCGAAAGACTCTCTTTACTACTTGAGTGATCACGTGCCCTTACATGCGATTTTTGACGCAATAAGTTTTTGGCGCCGCTGTTGGGGACTTCTTAATCGGCAGATATCTAATTTTTGAATATCTAAATTATTTCTATAAGTGTTGACAACTTGATATTGACTTCTTTTTTGTGCAAATTGTGTTATGTTTTTGCACTGGAAAACGACCAGGGTTTGGTAGAGTCTCTATCTGAACCGGAGAGATTATTTCATTACAAGAGAAGGCAAAGAAGGTGAAACCATCCCGGTCCTCGTGTGTTCACGGAACCTGAAAACCCACAAGAGATGGAAGAAAAAGAACCACCAATGATTATGGCAAAAATGAAAGTAAGGGATGTGGCAATCCCACATACCACTAATGTTACCTCAAGTATTTAGAAGCCCGCCCAGGTGGGAGGTTTGAATAGAAGTAAAACATGGTGCAATTATTAAACTCAAATGGGCATTTCACTGGTCTATTTCATGAGGATCCATGAGTGCATATACAGAATTTCCTCGAGATCTGTGACATATACACTTCAGCAGGAGTAAAATCTGACTATGTGCGGCTCACATTATTTCTTTTTTTTCTGCTTGGGGAAATAAAAATATGGTTGATCTCTGAGCCCGCAAATTGCATAACCATTTTGGATGATCTTGCCCAAAAATTCTTAATACGGTTCATTCCATCCGGTAAAATAGCGAAGCTGAGAAGCGACATATTAAGCTTCCAACATAAATGAGAGGAAAATATGTAACAAGCATGAGATAGGTTTAAGTCTCTATCATTAAGTTTCCCACTTCATCATCAAGCTAACGAAGTGTTGGTCCACAACTTTATTTAGGGTTTACAACCAAACATAAAAAAATTACTTGATTTAACTGCATGTGGACAAGCTTTCAAAAATACATATGCTGAGTTGTTCACATTGCTCAACCGAATTTCACAAGATAACCCTGAGTGGAATGGAGAAGGTGTGAAACCAATTGTACAAAAGACGGCCGGAGTTTAGGAGATGGACGCAGTAACAACATTGTCCTCTTAGATTGCATCAATGCATAACATGATGACCACTCATTTCAACACAATGTCACTAGAAAAACAACAAGCCCAAATTATTATGGTTCACCAACCACAAGCTTGGTATGAAGTATGTGGAGGTGGAGATCATAGTGCTGAGTTATGTTAGGCAAACCCAGAATCTGTTCATTTTGTAAGTAATGCTCAGCAAGGAGGGAATCACCAAGGATATGGAAATACTTACAACTCAAGATGACTAAATCACCAAAACTTTTCATGTGGTGGCAATCCGAACCAACAACAGGGGCAGAACCAATACATACCACAAAGTAGTGGACAACAATACCATAAAAAAAGCCTGGGAAATCAACAAAAAAATCATGGTAATCAACTGATGCCAAGAAAGGTGATATGAGTGTTGAACACATGATAAAACAAATCAAGGAGGAAAAAGCGAAGTTTTCGGCAGATGTTCAAAACAATCAATTGACAGTGCAAAATTTGGAGAAACAGTTTGGGCAGTTTGCTAGTGCCCAAAATTCCCTACCACAAGAGAGTTTGACTAGAAAAACCAACCTAAACCCAAAGCAATTAAATGTTGTGAGCACTAAGAGTGGGCGTCCATTGGAGGAGTTGGCACCAAAGGCAAAAGTTGTTGAAGAAAAAGGACCACATGTAGCTGAAGCAGAATCCAACAAGCAACGGGTGAATAATGAACTAAAATTAAATCCACCTCCTCTCTTTCCAGAGAAATTCAACAAGCAAAAAGAGGAGGAATGTTTCAGTAAGTTCATCTAATTACTCAAATAGGTACATGTCAATTTGCCTTTGATTTATGTGTTGCATGGTATTACATATGCAAAATATGTGAAAGATGTTGTGGCCAACAAGAGTCTATTGACCGAGTATGAAACAGTTGCACTTACTGAGGAGTGCAGTTCTAGAATCCAAAATAGGCTCCCAATGAAATTGAAAGATCCTTGGAGTTTCACTATACAAATAAAAATTGGTAAATGTGTGGAGGCAAGGAAGGCCAAACCCACTGCCAGCATGTTGCAATTTGCCAATCGTTTGGTTTTGAGTCCAGATGGTGTTATCAAAAATGTCTTGGTTCAGGTAGGAACTCTAATTTTGTCTGTGGACTTTTTCATTCTTGATTTTGATCCTGAACCCGAGGTTCCATTTATTATGGGATGACCATTCCTAGCCATGGGAGGAGCATACATTGATGTGGCACCCGGTAGGCTAACAATGAGAGCTCATGATAAAGTCAAGGTGTTTGATGTTTACAAAGAGATGAAGTTGCATGCTATATATGAAGATTTATCTTCAATCACAGTCATTGAAGATGAAGTGATAGCTAAATTTGTCGAGGCCAACGACCCTTTAGAAAAAAGTGTTGATTGGGCAAGACATTAAGGGATATATTGAAGCCCAAGAGATGGCTAACTTCCTCAATGAATCGAATATGAGTATGCTTCACAAGTTTATGGAACCATTGAATAAAGTCTTCGGCCCACCTTCGAAACCTTGATTGAGGTAATACCAAAGCTATAACTAAAAGTTCTCCCATCTTACCCCATGTATGCGTTCTTAGGTGCAAATGAATTTTCACCTGTTATCCTTTTTTTTGCCTTGTTTAAAATGTAGTTTGAAGCATCACTGAAAATATTAAGGCAGAGGTGATGCGCAAGAAGGTAATCAAATAGCTAGATATGGGTATTGTCTACCTAATTTCGTACAGCAAGTGGGTTAGTCCAGTGCAATGTGTACTTAAAAAGGGAGGCATAACGGTGATAACTAATTAAAAGAATGAGTTGATCCTAACTAGGACACTCACAGGATGGCGAATATGCATGGATTACATGAAATTGAATGAAGCCACCAGGAAGGATTATTACCCAGTCCCTTTTATTGATCAGATGTTGGACCGGTTGGCTGGGCAAGAATATTATTGCTTTCTTGATGGTTACTCAGGATACAACCAAATTGTGATTGTGCTAGAGAATCAAGAGAAAAGAACTTTCCCATGCATGTATGGTACATATGCTTTCAAGAGGATGCCTTTTGGGTTATGCAATGCTCTGACTACTTTCCAAAGATGCATGATGGCTATTTTTTCATGATATAGTTGAAGATTTTTTTAAGATACTCATGGATGATTTCTCAGTATTTGGGGAGTCTTTTGACAGGTGCTTGGAGAATTTTGACAGGGTCTTAGCTAGGTGTGAAGAAACAAATCTTTTCCTAAAGTGGGGTAAATGTCATTTTCTAGTAAAGGAAGGGATTGTGTTGGGGAATAAGGTGTCAAAGCGAGGGATGGAAGTCGATCATGCTAAAGTGGAAGTTATTGAAAAGCTTACCCCTCCCATTTATGTAAAAGGGGTGCGAACTTTTCTTGGTCATGCTGGGTTCTACAGGAGATTCATCAAATATTTTTCCAAGATTTCTAGGCCTATGTTCATTCTTTTGGAGAAGGAGATGAAATTTGTATTCGATGAAAAGGGCATGTAAGCTTTCGTAGTTTTGAAAAACTAGTTGATAGATGCCCCACTTTTTACATCTCTATATTAGGAGATCCATTTTGAGTTGATGTGTGATGTAGTAATGTGTCAGTAGGAACGGTGCTGGGATAGATAAAAAAGAAGGTATTTTACTCAATATACTATGCAAGAAAAATGCTAGATGCAGTCCAAGCTAATTACATTGTGACTGAAAAAGAAATGCTAGAACTGGTCTATGTGTTTGACAAGTTCATATCTTACCTGGTAGGTACTAAGGTTGTTCATAATTACCATGCAACTATCAGGTACTTATTCAACAAGAGAGATGCAAAAACCCGGTTGATCAGGTAGATTCTATTGTTGCAAGAGTTCCACATCGACATTAAAGATCGAAGAGGTTTTGAAAACCAAATTGCAGACCAGTTGTCCATGTTGGAAGTTCATGAAATGAGGGAGATAAAATGAATAGTAGGGAATAATTCCCTGATGATAAACTATGGCACTATAGGTAACTAAGCTACCATGGTATGCTGAAATCGTGAATTATTTGGTTAGCGGTTCATTTCAACCAGGTGCAACCTCGTATCAAAGGGAGAAACTCATCCATGATGCTCGGTTTTACATATGGGATGAGCCATTATTTATTCAAGAAAAGGTCGGACAAAATGATGAGAAGATGTGTGCCTGATTCAAATATTAAACAAGTGATGGATAGTTGCAACTCGTCTGCATATAGAGGTTTTAATGGTGGTGAGCACACCGTACATAAGATGCTTCAATTAGGGTTTTTGTAGCCTACCTTATATAGAGATGTTGCACGTTATATTAAAAGTTGTGATCAATGACAAAGGATGTGATCTACTTCTAGGCGACATGATATTCTTTGCATAACATTCTGGGTCAAAATATTTGATGTTTGGGGAATCGACTTTAAGGGGTTATTCCCACTATTAATGAAAATTAGTATATACTTGCAGCGGTGGATTATGTGTCAAACTGGGTTAAGGCAGAGGCATTAGTGACGAATGATGCCAAGGTTATGTTGAGATTTCTCAAGACACATATCTTCACTTGTTTTGGAACTCCGAGAGCAATAATTAGTGATGGAGGGACACACTTCATAAATCAATTGGTGAAGAACATTTTAGCTAACTATGGAGTCAAGGACAAAGTGGCTACGACACACTATCCTCAAAACAGTGGTCAGGTAGAAGTGTCCAATCAAGAGGTGAAGAAGATTCTACAAAAAAAAATGTTGAATTCACAATGGGAAATGAAGCTTGATGATGCACTATGGGCTTATAGGACAACTTACAAAACACCAATCGATACTTCTCCCTATCACTTAGTGTTTGGTAATGTGTGTCACCTCCCAGTTGAACTAGAGCATCAGGATTATTGGGAAGTGAACAAGTTGAACCTGGATCCCAAATTAGTCAGCAAGAAAAGGATGGATCAGCTACATGAGTTGGAAGAATTCCGGCTCCATGCCTATGAAAATTCAAAATTCTACAAGGAGAAAACCAAACAATGGCATAACAAGCACATTGTGGCTCAAATTTTTGAGTCGGGTAAATGATATTGTTGTTCAACTTCCGGTTAAGGTTGTTTCCAGGCAAGTTGAAGTAGAAATTAAGTGGACTATTTGAGGTGGTACATATGACCGACCATGGCACTGTGGAGTGATGGAATGAAGAGAAGAAATCCATGTTCTTTATGAATGGGAAATTATGAAACCTATTTTCGACAAGAGTTTAATTGAGAAGTCGAAAATCTAGAGTTAAGCAATGAATGAGGGAAGTTGATTCGTACCGCTATGTCAAATCAGGTGCTACTCCGGAGGTAACTCGAGGCGGGGTGTTTTTAAAGATTTTTGCATTGTATTTTGTTTTAATAGGGTCATTTAACGTACTTTTAATTAGGGATTATTTTGGATTTGTGTATGTATTTTCATTTGTAGGAACCAATAGAGCACAGGGGAGTCTGCGACCTCACCGCGTCGCGGACGTCTTCCCACAAGCTCAAGTTAAAAAAAGAAATTGGTGAGGGGTAAACATGGGAGTACATGATCTAAGCGCGTCACGGAAATGCCTCCTCAAGTTGAGGTGACCATATTCTCAAGGAAAAAAATTCCCAAGGAAGGTCCGAGAAAGCTCCGCTTCGCAAACCAATTTCTGAGAAATTAATTTCTCATGAGAAGTTTCAAGGGGAGTCCGCGACCTAATCACGTCGCGGACTTGATCTCCCACTTCACAACTTTCTCCGAGCGTCAAAAAAGAATTTCGCAAGGCTTGTCCGCGACAGCTTAGCATCTCGCACCTGGTATATTTATGAAATTTGGTAATTAAGAAGTTGGATTTTACCCGACTAATCGGAAAAACCCCAACCCCCATCCCCTTTTAATCTTTAAAATTGATGGTTTCACATTGTGTTTTCCCCGACCTTGCAGTTTTCTCCCCAAAACAACCCTTCCCCTTCTATAAATCAAGTCTGTGTCACGTAGATTGAAGAACTTCCTTCAAAGTTCCTTAATTCTTCGTTCTTTTTACTTCTTAGGGTATGTTCTTGCCTCTTTTTCTTAGTTTGTAAAATTGAAGAAAATTCTTGATGTTTTGTATTGTTGTTTGCGATGGGGATGAGTTTGAGTGCTTCTTTTTTTTTAGAATGGTCTTAATAGGTTCAATGCTTGAAGATTATGAACTTAAATGTGTGATTTCATGTGTAGAATTATAGATTACTCATTTTAAATGATGTTGTCATACACTTTTGAATCTTGTGGGTCTGCAAATGAGGTATTTAAACTTTGTGTGTATTAATATAGAGGCGGATGGAAGTGCTTAACTAGTTTATTAAAGTTTGGTTCGCATTCTTGAGTAATCCAACTAGGGTTTGGGTTTAGATATTTGAATACGGTAAAATGTTGGGATTCGTATTCTATGAACAGTTGGGGAGGTCCCAGTATCTTGTTGTTATAAAATCTTGCGCAAGCATGAGTGTAGGGTGCCCTTCCCGCATTGAATCCCCGTGTTTGATTGGTAGTATATTTGTTTGCAGGTTTCCATGTCGAGTTCACAAAGGTCAGGCAAGGCGGTGGCGTCTAGCAGCCGCAAGAGAGTTAGGACTGGCACCACGATCGCCCCTGCACCTTTAGTCCTAAGGGGACAAACTCAACAGTTTTGAGAAAAAGTAATCATTCCAGAAGGTAGAAAGTCGTACAAGTCCAACACCAAAGCCAAATATTTCTCACTATGTTACAATTAGGGGCGTGGAAGTTCCTTTGACCCCGACAGTGTTGAACCAAATTTTAGGGACCATTGATGTCCCTTACGATGTTTTCACGGGGATAACATCAGCCCTCCATATCAAGCGATTCAACATACCCTCTGTGGGGAACAATCCACAGCTACATGGATTCAGCATGGGCATCATGGCTATAATCAATCTTACCCTTATGTGCGCATGAATAGAGAGGCTCGGGTGTAGTTGAAGATTGTTATGAGTTGTTTGATATCGGGATGCACTACACTAAGGTAACACAGGACCGATTCGGCTTGATGTATGCACTGATGACAGGGCTACCTATCAATATAGGAGCAATGCTCAAACCAACAATGTGCAAGGCAAGAGTCCACCGAGGAAGAAGGTGTTCTTTTGGTGGACTAATCACTAAATTGTGCCCTTTTCAACACATCCCTCCATGTCACAAAGAGAAAAGGGTCAGAAACTATGCATGGACCTACAAGAACCTGAACGGAGTGCAATAGGAGGGATGATGTGATCACAATACGTATGTATGGTCTGGAGATGCTGCGTCATAAAAATAGAGGTCGAGCTTTCCCTCAGGAGCAGTTGGACAAGGTAGCGGCAAAATACCCTCCAAATTAACATGGTATGGCTACGCTAGGATGGGGACCTGCAATTTTTGAGCCATATTAGGATGATGTCCCAACAGATGAAGAAAAGAGGAGAACTGCCGGGATAGAAATCCGATTCAGATGCTGAGGAAGGAGACTTGATAGCCCTCGAGGAGGCCCGATGACGCTGATATGAATGTCTAATTAGGGAAGCCCACCTCACCTTGTTTTCTTTTTCTTGTTGAAACTTGTTTCACTGGGGACAGTGCCAAAGTCTAAGTGTGAGGTGGGGCTATGTCTTTCTACATAGCTTTTATTTTGTTTCTCTAGTTGCTTTTTGTGTTGTGTGTGTTGTTTTCGTTTGGGTTCCTTGGTATTTGTTTTTGGTTCCTTAGCCAAGGATAGTCCCATTGAACCATATATATATATATATATAGATATATATATATATATATATACACACACACACACACACACACACACATATATATATATATATATATATATAATTCTAAGGATCGAGTCAGTGTTATAGTTGAGTCAAGCCTCTTGATGATAGATGATAGATGGATGATTCTTTAGAGTTTTTGATTTTCGGCTGAGGTAAAACAATTGCGGTGGAATAGACTAACAGCTGCAAACATGGGTAACTTTGTGTTGAGACATCTAGCCTCATTTATATGATTCCTGTTGCAGTTAGGCTTGAAATAAAGTGTGTAGAGATTGTGTATTCCCTGCTATTGATTAAGGTCTAGAACTTTCCTTGTGTGTTTGCTAACGAAAAGAATGAGGATAAGGACTTTGACAAGTGATATAGGAATTTTTTGGTAGCCCTGTTTATACTTTTCTCTACCCACCTTAACATATACCCCTAGTTAGTCCCTTCGATCCTAGAACTATTAACCTACAGTGAATTTTATAACATTTTCTTTGGCCTTTTACTTTTATACAAAATACCCTAAGCGTTTCATGTGAACAATAAAGAAGGGATCAGAAGTTAATGTGTAGCCTAATAGAATTTCTGACTTGTGTTAAAAAATGTAATTAAAAAATAAAATAAATAAATAAATAAATAAATAAATAAGGAACATATATGAAAAGCTTTACACATGTATTGATGTCTATGAAAAAAATAGTGGGAACCAAATGGTTGATTTGAGAAAGAGAAGGGTTCAAAGAGGTGAACTTGTAAAAGGGACCAAATGGTTAAAAGGAAAAGAGCATAAGATGGGGTTTATTAGACGAGCATTTGAAATTGCAATGTTGGCACTAAAACTCTTGGGAAAATAGTCACTACTCTTATTCCTGAAATGTTTCCTACCTGTCCCCTATCTTGCATTACAACCCTTAAAAGACCTAATTAATCTCGCAATTCCTAATCTTCAAAAGTAGTGAATCAATACACTAAGGGAAAAATTATGGTTTGTTGGTCGTGGCAAGTGAATCTTTTGTGAGTGTGAGTGTAAATTGTTTCCAGCATCCATTTTTTGTTAAAATATCAATATGAAGTGAATATGGGTGTTAACTGTAGTGAGGGCACATGTTTGATAAGATTTGGAAGTTGATACATATGTGGGTCAATGGCTGCACACAAATCTTCTCTAAAAAGGAGTCTATTCTTGAGATTAAATTGTCTTCCTAGAGCGAACTTTAGGAACGCCAAGTAATGCTATGTTGTCATTAGTTGGTGTGGTTGTTGTGGCCGAAGTTGAAAGGCTTGTAGGTGTAGAAGTAGAGTCGTAGCATGTCTATAAGTGCGAAAGCGTTCGAGGACGAACAAAGTTATGAGTGTAGGGTGGTGATCTTAGACGTATTTAGATGCCTAACAACCATTTTTATCCGATATATATAGACGAGTGAGGACATTTTCGATAGTTAAGTCAAGTATTTAGAGTCTTTTTGATTCCGCATCATCTAACCAATATAATTAGATGTTTCAGGCAGAAGATCATTGTAAAAGGAGATAAATTTGGACACCGGATCAAAGGATCAGGAAAGCAGGGAAGAAAAGAAGTGAGAGTGGGCAAAAAAGAGAACAAGAGCCTAAAATTTGCATGGCAAGAAGGACCCCTTTTCCCCCCCACGGGGTTTCGCGGAGGCATTCCCCCCAAGCAGTGAAGCAGCTCGCCATAATAGTGGAGTTCGCAATATGGGTGCGTCACGGAGGCAGTTCACCTATGCAGAAAAGTAACTCACCATAATAGGGGAGTCCGCGATAGAGTCACGTCGCGGGGGTCATTCACTCATGAGCATAATTGATCAAGGTAACACGTCGGCGTCGCGGACCTAGACACGAAAATTATCCAACGTGCCTATTTTGGACTACAAATAGTTTAAGTGTCTCTTATTGCACACTACACTTTGCAAAAACAAAAAGGTAGCTAAGGAAAATAAAAAAATTTTGTGCACATTTCTAGTGTTTTTTTCTCTATCCTCATATTGGTAAAGACTTGTATGATTCTATTACATTTTATGTTATAATTTTGTGTTATGAGTAGATAAAGTCCCTTGTCCTAGGGTTGTAACTATGAATGATGGTTTAATGTGAATTTGCTACTTGTGTGAGAAGGGTTATTGTATACTTTTTGCTTGCATTCTCATTTCACTATTTTAATTCTTGATCAACATCAGAATAAATTAATTGTACATTCTTGAACTCAAAATATGAATAAAGGGATAGACCAAAGAATGTAAGAGGTGTATTCATTCTAGAGTGAGTTATAGATTGTTTTGTATGTAGGATAGCTTTATACATATGAAACACATTTGGTTGACATGCAAGAAGAATATTTAGTGTTATTTTATTGGTTCATACCTGTCCGCACTCTAGAATGTAGTTAGGTTGGCAATAATGGTATGTAATTAGAGGTCGGAAGACTATAATTGTAAAATGAACCTTGCTAACCCCCGATGAGTTAACCCTTTGAACCTCAAATAGAAATACATTGAACCGAAATTTGATTTATGCTACAACCCTGGGATATCTTTTCAACTTGTGAAGTTTCTTTATTTAAATCATTTGATTATAGTATCTAATTTTTATTAATACTAAACTAGTACTTTAAACAAATTTCTCAATCGAATGGATACTTGAGTGAATTTAGATAGTCATCGTAAATTGTTAGTCGCTGATTTGAAGTCCCTTTGGTACAAACATTAGGATCGAAAGAGTCTCTTTACTACTTGAGTGACCACGTGCACTTGCGTGTGATATTGGACACAACACTTTCCATTTCAGTCTTTAGTTTCAGTTTTACTTAGAGTTATCGGGGGGCATGTCCTAGCAACTCAACTTAGTTAGATGTTTTTAGACATAATAGTAGATTCAACTTGAGTTGTTAAGTGGTCATTTCAGTTATCACTAAACTCTTGGAATATTTATTATATTAAGACTATTTTGGTGTCTTCCCACTTTCAATTATCTCTTGTTTTTTTCTTCCACATAACACTTGATTCATTTAATAATTTCAGAATATTCATATTATATGCAAGACACAGGGTTAGCTTGGGGTCGCTTGTCAACCTAAGTCCCGTGTTATATCAAGAGGTAGTCTTGGGCGTGACAAACTTTATATAGGAGCATTTGGTTCAACAGTCCTACGATGTTTGAAAGTCGCACTATTTAAAGTTTTTTACATGGGTTTGAAGTGCGCTACATATATGAGGGGGAGACTACTAAGTGCTACAAGAAAACTTTCCCTCCTTTATTTTCCAACTTATGATATAGAGTATGAACTCTATTTAATCTCCTTATGACTCATGTTGTTTGCATCCCCAAAAGTGCATCTTAGAAGAACTAACACTAGGAATCAACCAATGGCTACAATTGAATCATTGAATGAGAAAGTCACGCGTGTTGTGTTCAGGGCTACTTTACAAGTGCTTGCTCAGTCCAGGAAATCTCACGTCAATCAGTAGGTTGTGTCCCTAGCTCTACCGTAGAGTAACACTACTATAACAAGAATCCAAGACGTGTGTAACACCTTGTATCATAGACAAACCTAAATGTATATTTCAGAAGTTGCAGGTGCCACCGATGAGAACCCCCCACGGACCTTAGGGTTACTCATGAATCATAGGGTGAACTATGGATCTTAGTTACGGTCCGTAGATGGCCACCTGCAACCCTTCTCAAAAAAAAGTGCCGAATATTATTTAAAGGTCGATCCACGGAGCGTAGGTTAGACCATGGTTCATGGTCTTGGTCTGTGGATTGCGACCAACACCCCCCCCCCTTGAAATCTGTCGATGCCTTCAAGGACAGATCGTCAGTCTGTCCACAATCCATCGGTGATCCCTGACAACTTTTAAGTCAGGGCTCGTTTGGTCCTTTCCCTATGCAATGTCCCATAAACTATGTAGTTTTGGTCAGTTTTAACCTAGTGACTCAATTAGAACTTACCCTTATCAATCATTCACAAAAAAATCTTCTATCTTAGAGCAAAGTTGAGGTAAATAGTCGTGCAACCCTAGAGTCCAAGATCGTAGAAAGCTTTCATCTTCAAATCTCGAAATAAAAAGCTTTCTCATTAAAATTCGTTACCAGGTATGTGGTATTTTACTAATGGTTCCTTCCAAATATTAGGTCCCTAGAATTTTTTCAGAATCCTTATTTCCTTAATTATATTTAGACCTAGGGTTTCTTGACTTTCAGATTATTTTAGTGATTTAGCTGTTAGATTAATTCTAATCAGCATATTATGTTTTCGTAAGTATGTTGCTAAATCCTTGCATGAAATTCAGAACCCTAGTTTTGTAGATTCATTTAGTTCATGAAATACCCTTTCTAGGTTAGTTAATACAAATATATATGCTCAAGTTAAGAATTATTCATTATCAGTACATTAATGTTGCATTTTCACTTAAGATTTCAGAATACCCAGTTATGTTGTATTTTATATATTCTATTGGGAGTAGGCTTAATATCTAGTCAGACTAGGATCAATGGCCCTCATAGTCCCAGAACTATGTGGCCCTGAAGGTTAAGTACCCTTCGTGGGCATCAGATATAGTGATCACGCCAGTCATACCTCTATACCCTTGGTGAGGTATATTGGGTCCTCTCCATGGATCATATACATCGGACCACATTTATCTCATTTGGTTTTGTGTCGGCCATTAGTGGCTCCCACTGACAAATTCTAGTGTACTGACAGATTATCAGTTGCACTATGGTATTTCATTTCAGTATGTTATAAACTTTGACCGTACATTCATTTAGTTCATATTCAACATTTTTGACATATTTATAATGTTTAGATTATATTATTACTTTCTTGATTTGTTCAGCTATATGTTTTATTCATCATTATTCTATTCTACATGCTTAGTACCTTTCAAGTACTGACACATACTCTGCGCTACATCTTCTCATGATGTAGGTTCAAGTCCTCAACATTTAGATCACACATAGATCTGTTCATAATATTCAGTTTAGCAGTATCAGTTGTGAGTCCTCATTCTTCGAGGACAATTGACATGTTATCTTTCAATTCTAGTCTTCTAGTTTCAGTTTTGCTAGAAGTTAACTAGGGGAATGTCCCAACATCTCTAGTCAGTTTGAGCCTTTTATTAAGACATAGTTCGAATCAATTTTTTTAGATTTGATTTTGAACTTTTAGTTTTCATTAAATGGAGTTTTGTATATTCAAACTTAGAATGGGTATCTCCCATCATTTTGCCTATGTCATGTTTCAAGATGTTGTACAAAATTTTCTCATTTCAGTCACTTTAGTATTTTTATGATAAGCTAGCAGGGTTAGCTTCGGGTTACTCGTGATCCTAAGTCCCGTGTTAACGTCCAGGTGGTAGCCTAAAGGCGTGATTAGCTTGTAATCAGAGGACTAGGCTTAGAGTTCTACGATGTCTGAAAATCTACTCTGAGTAGAGTCCTTTTCATCGGTGTATAATGCACCATATCTAATGAGAGGCAGGCTACAAAGTGTTATAGGAAAACTTCATTCTCTTTGTTATTATTATCGTGCGTTGGTATTATGTATCTTTCTAATCCATCATTATGCATTTTTAGATAATGCCTCATCATAGAGATTATCCAAGAAATGTGAATGCCTGCAATGCTATTGAAGTTCCTACGATCCTAGATCAGGAAGTCTCAAAAGTAAAGTTTTAGAATGTTATTCAGATTTAGTTTTAGAGCATAACTAACCAGAACAATCAACAGGCCTAATTCCTACTAACACTAATGTTGGGTCAACTGCAGCTAGAGTTCAGGATTTTGTTTGGATAAACCCACTTGATTTTCTCAAGTTGCAAGTTGGTGAGGATCGACAAAACTTCATTGATGAGGTCAAGAAAATCTTTAGGGTGATTCAATTGAATGGAAATGATAGGGTAGAGTTGGTATCATACCATATTAAGGGTGTAGCTCACATCTGGTTTACTCAATGGAAAAAAACAGGGCTACAAATGTGATTCCCATCACTTGAGAGTGTTTAAGTGAGACTGAGACTTTTATGGACAGGTTCTTCCCAAGAGAGTTGAGGATAAAATCTCAAGAGTTCATGAATTTTAGGCTAGGTAGCATGTCAATCCAAGAGAATGGACTCAAGTTCACTCAATTATCTAGGTAATATCCTCATATTGTTGCTTATACAAGGGCACAAATAAATAAGTTTTTGTATGAGGTGTCCAACTTAGTGAAAAGAAATTGTCAAAATGCTATGCGCTGGAAGATTTGAATATCTCTAGGCTTATTACTCATGCTCAGCAGGTTGAAGGAGACAAGATTAGGGAACAAACTAAGGACAATTATAAAGATAAGACAGAAAACTGTGAGTATAATTAGCATAAATCGGGTGATGGAAACTTCTCTCAGTTGCATCAGAAATCTGTAGCTCCCGCACCTTTATTAACTAGTGTTCCATCCTTCAGGTTTCGACAAGATCAGAATGGTAGGGCTTTAGGATCTAAGTCTCAAGGGAGTGTTTCAAGTAATAAGACCTACCAAACTTGTCCAAACTATGGTGGGAACTATCCATGTGATTGTCTTGTAGGGAAAGAAACATGTTTTTGGGAGTGATCAGTCTTGCCATGGTTTGAGAAATTGACCTTCTTCAAAATAGGCATGGAGGTAATAATAGTAGGGCTCAGTCTAAAACATTAACAGAACCAGCAGGTCGCCTGACTCAGTAGGGTAACTCGTCTGGCATAGGTAGCGATAAGCGCTAGAACATACTCTATGCTCTTCAGGCTCACCAGGATCAGGATGATTCTTCTTATGAGGTCACTGGTACTTTAGAGTCTTTCATTTAAATGTCTATGCTTTCTTAGATGCATGGAATACTCTTTTCTTTGTAAATCCATATGTATCACTAAACTTCATTGTCAGTCTAGAAACTCTTTCAAATCCCTGGTTAGTCTCTACTCAAGTTGGTGACCCAACTAAAACTAGACGGGTATACAAAAATTACGTTGTCACAATCTTATAGATTTATAAATAGTATACCTTGATTTCATTCTCAACATGGATTGGTTACATTATCATTATGCCTCAGTTGATTGCAGAACTAGGATGATTAGTTTTCAGTTTCTAGATAAGTCTATCTTAGAATGGAAGGGTAGTTGCTTAATAATATGGGTCAATTCATTTATTACCTTAAGGAAATAAGATGATTTGTAAGGTTTTTTTCTTTCATATAGTTTAGGTTAAGGATTCAAGACCTGAAACCCCAACTCTTGATTCAGTTCCAATAGTTAATGAGTTTCCAAAAGTATTTCCAGAAGATATTTTTGAATTTCCTTCTGAAAGGGAAATTGACATTGGAATCAATCTCCTTCCAAATACGCAGTATAATTTTATTCCTCCTCATAGAGTGTTTCTAGATGATCTTAAAGAATTGAAAGAGTAGTTGAAAGATCTTCTTGAAAAAGGATTAATTAGACCTAGTATTTCCCTATAGGGGGAACTAGTGTTACTCGTGAAAAAAAGATGGTTCACTCAGGATGTGAATTCACTATCGACAGTTGAACAAAGTCACAATCAAGAATAAGCACCATATACAAAGATTGATGATTTGTTGACTAACTTGAGGGTGCTAGTCATTTCTCGAACATAAGCCTCAGGTTCGGTTATCATCAACTTAGAGCAAAGAAAAGTGACATTCCAAAAACATCCTTCAAAACTAGGTATGGTCATTATAAATTTGTAATTATGTTATTTGGACTAACCAATTCTCCTACAAATTTTATGGATTTGATGAACAAGGTGTTGAAGCAGTACTTGAACTTATTCATAAACAACTTTATCGATGATTTCCTCATTTAATCTATGAATGAGGAAGAATATGAGACTTATTTGAGAGTTTTCCTGCAAACTCTCAAAGATAGCCAGTTGTTCGCTATGTTTAGCAAATGTGCCTTTTGGTTAAATTTTTTTGTTTTCCTTGGGCATATTGTGTCCAACAAAGGGATCCTAGTGGATTCTCAAGAAACAAAAGAAGTGAAACAATGGTCCCAACCTATATTTCATATAGATATTAGAAGTTTCTTGGGTTTAGCAGGTTACTACAGAATGTTTGTGGAATGTTTGTAATTCATAGCTTCTCTATTGACTAAGTTAACTCAGAAAAAGGTCAAGTTTCAGTGGTCATATGAATTTGATAAGAGCTTCTTAGAACTGAAAACTAGGTTGACTACAACTCCCATTTTGACTCTACCAGAGGGTTTGAACTATTATGTTATCTATTGTGATGCATACACACTTGGACTTGGGTGTGTGTTAATGTAGCAAGGTAAGGGATCTTGTAGAATCCCATAACTCCAGTATTCAATTCATCCAGGCGCCACTAAGATGTACAGTGATCTACGGGAAACCATTTGGTGGAATTGTATGAAAAAGGATATAACATATTTTGTGGCTAAGTGTCCCAATTGTCAGCAGGTGCTGATAGAACATCATAAACAAGGAGGTATGACGTAAGAGATCAATATTCCTACATGGAAAGTGGGAAGTGATCAACATGGACTTTGTTATAGGTTTACCTCGTACCGGCAGATAACATGACTCCATTTTGGTGATAGTAGACAAAGTTGCTTAGTCAACTCATTTCTTGGTTGTTGAGACTACAGATTCAGTGGAGGACAACGCCAAGATTTACAATAATGATATAGTCAGTTAGCATACAGTTCCTTTGTGTATCCTCTCAGATAGAGGTCCTAAGTTTACCTTTCATTTCTGGAAGTCATTTCAAAAAAGTCTTGGTAGTACTCAAGTAAATCTTAGCACATCATTTCATCCACAGATTGATGGTCAAACAGCGCGTACCTATTAGACCTTAAAGGACATGTTAGCTTCTGTGATCAATTTCAAGGGTAGTTTGGATTATCATCTTCCTTTAATAGAGTTATCTTACAATAATAACTACCAATTATCATTCAGATGGCCCTTTATGAGTCATTGTATCGCGTAGATGAAGAGCTCCAATTGGTTGGTTTGAAGTAGGTGAAACAACCTTGATAGGGACAAATTCAGTCCTTGATGCTATGGAAACGTTCAGCTCATCAGAGATAGACTTGAGATTACCCAGATTCACTAAAGTCCTATTCATATATAAGGATAAGGGACTTGGTGTTCCAAATTAATGATAGGTTTTTTGTGAAAGTGTCACCTATGTAAGGGGGATGAGATTTCGGAGGAAAGGGATGCTCAGTCCTAGATATATAGGACCTTACAGGATGTTGAATATGTTTGTTAAAGTGGATTATGAGTTAGAGTTTCCAAAAAAGGAGTTAGACTTTCAAACAGAACTAGCAGTGGTGATCCAATCTTTCACATTTCTTTGTTGAAGATATGTGTGGGTGATCCAATATCCATAGTACTATTGAAAAGTGTGGCTGTGAAGGATAGTCTCACTTATGAGGATGTGCCAGTTCAGATTCTTGACCGTCAGGTTTGAATATTGAGAAACAAAGAAGTTCTCTTCAATTAAGGTTTTGTGGAGAAGTCAGTTTGTAGAGGGATCTATTTGGGAAGCAGAAGCAGCCATGAAGGCAAAGTATCATCATATCTTTCTTTCCGATTCCATTCCAACTTGAGGTAATAGTTCCTCTCCCGTATTTTAGTTGCTCATGCATAAATTCAGTTTTTGTATCATATTTATCGAATTATATTTGCAGATTTTAGTTTATTTGCAAGTCCTTGGAACTTAGTTCAGTTATATTTAGTTTCTAACACTTAGTGGTATAGTTTGCAACTCTTTCCCTCCATTTTCAGCGAAGTTTTGTCTTCATTTAAGGATTAATGTTCCCAAATGGGGAGACATTTAATAGTCAATATCCTATACATACCTAAATTCAGACTTCAAAAGTCGCAGGTGCCACCGACGGGAACCACCCATAGGCCATAGGTTAATCCATGGACCGTAGGTGGGATCCATAACTAGCCACCTACAAAAAAATTCCATAAAATTTTATAAGGGTCGACCTGGACTGGACTCATAGTCGAAGTTCATATCAAGGGGAGTGGTCCTGTTTTATGGATAGACACCTCCAAAAACCCCCCTCTATAAACCCCGTCAGCGCCCACCAAGATGGATCATCGTTGGCTATTGGTGACCCCGATAACTTTTAAGTCAGGGGTAGTTTAGTCCTTTCCCTATGCGTTAGACCCCTAAACTATGTAGTATTTGTTAGTTTTAGCCTAGTGACTTAATTTTAACTAAACCTAATCAATCATTCACCAAAAAATCATCGATCTTAGAGCAAAGTAGAAGGAAAAAGTCAAGTAGCCCTAGTCCAAGAATGAAACAATGTTTCATCTATTCCAGCCCCAAATCAAAAGTTTTATCCATGAAATTCATTACCAGTATGTGGGATTTCACTAGTGTGTTCCTTGCACTCATTAGGCCCCTAGAATTCAGTCATATTCTTGATTTCCTTAATTATGTTTAGACCCAGGGTTTCTAGAACATCACATTATTGTTGTGATTTAGTTGTTAGATTAATCCTAATAAGAATATTATGTTTTCATAACTATGTTGCTAAATCCATACATTAAATTCATAACCCTAGTTGTCTAGATTCGTTTAGTTCATGAATTACCCTTGCTAGGTCAGTTTATGCTCAAGTTAAGAATGTTCCATTATCGTACAGTAATATTGCATTTTCAGTTAGTATTTAAGAATATCGAGCTATCCAACTTATTCGTTTATGTTGTACTTTATACATTCTATTGGGAGTAATATTAATACTGAGTCAGACTAGGTCCAGTTACTCTTATAGTCCTTGAATTACGTCTCACTGTACGTTAAGTCCTATTTGAGGGCATCAGATTTAGTAATCATGCAAGTCATGCTTCTATACCCTTGGCAAGGTATATTGGGTCCTCTCAATAGGGCTTATACATCAAATTACACATTTAGTTCATGTGGTTTTATGTCGGGTTTAGTGTCTCCCACAAGCATATTCCAGTGTATTGACCAAGTTATTAGTTACAGTTCAGTATTCCATTTCAGTATGGTATAAACTTGTCCACTACATTCGGTTAGTTCATATTCAACATGTTTGACATAGTTATCAAGTTCTGATTATATATTTTCTTTATTGTGTTTGTTTATTAATATGTTTTATTCAGCTTTATTATATCCTTCATGCCTAATACCTTTCAAGTACTTACATATACTTTGCACTACATCTTCTTATGATACATGTTCAGGTCCTCAACATTCAAATACCGCTTAGATAGGTTCTCGATATCAAGTTCAAAAGTATTTGTGGTGCTTCCTAATTCTCCAAGGATGATTGACAAGTTATCTTTATATTTTCAGTCTTTCACTTTCAATTTTTCTAGAAGTTAGCTAGGGGCATGTCGTAGCGGCTCTAGTCAGTTAAAGGCTTTTATTCAAACATAGTAAGGTTCAATTTTAGATTTGAGTTTGAACTTTCAGTTGTCATTAAACTCAATTTTATATATTCAGTCCTAGCATAGGTATTCCCTATCATTTTCGTTATGTCATGTTTCATGATTCCATATAGAGTATTCTCATTTCAATTATCCTAGTGTGCTTATGATATGCAATAGGGTTAGATTAGGGTAACTTGTATTCTAAGTCCCGTGTTAACGTCCCGAGGGTAGCCTTGGGACATGACAACTTTACTCGGATGAACCCTCTAGAGTTTAATCAGTATAACTAAGAATAAGTTCCACAAGAATTTTTTCACGGCATATAGAAGGTAATAACCATTATTACTGTCACTCCAGTCAAGAGTGCATATTTGGCCACTATACGTTTAAGGGAGTGTCCTACACTTAGTACCAACAGTAAAAGGAATATCTTAGTACTAATGAAGGGCAAGAAAATTACTCAGAACCCTTCTCAGTCTCTACTTCATATGGTGACACATTTGTAGCTAGATGAGTATACAAAATTTCCTGGTCACAGTCTCTCTATAAATCACCTCAGAAGACCGTGTAGAGTTAGAAATGGTAGACTTTGATATCATTCTAGGCATGAATTGGTTATATTCCTTTTATGCCTCAGTAGATTGTGGAACGAGGATTGTTCGGTTTCAGTCTCCAAATGATTCAGTCTTAAAGTGTAGGGTAGTAGCTCAGTGCCTATGAGTCAATTTATATCTTACCTTAAGGACAGAAAGATGATCTCTAAAGGGTATATCTATAATCTTGTACAGGTTAAGGATTCAAACTTTTAAACCCCAACTCTTGAGTCAGTTCTTGTAGTAAATGAGTTTCCAAAACTGTTTCCAGAAGTTCTTCCCAGAGTTCCTCCCGAAAGGGATACATACTTTGGAATATATGTCCTTCGTGATACCCAACCCATTTTCAATTTTCCTTACTAAATGACTCTCGCTGAGCTTAAGGAAATGAAAAAACAATTGAAAGAACTACTAGATAAGTACTTCATCAAATTGTATCTCTCTATGGGGTGCTCTTGTGTTTTTTAGTGAGAAGGAAAGATAGTTCTCTCAGAATGTTCATTGACTATTGCCAATTGAACAAAGTCATAATCAAGAATAAGTACCTTATCCCCAAGATTGATGAATTTTATGACCAACTTCAAAGTTCTAGCTGTTTTTCGAAAATAGACCATAGATCCGACTATCATCAGCTTCGAGTCCGATATACTGAAATTTTGAAGACATCCTTCATAACTTAGTTTGGTCATTATGAATTTGTAGTTATGTCTTTCGGACTAACAATTCTTAAGCAGCTTTTGTGGACTTAATGAACATGGTGTTCAAGCAATATTTGTATTTGTTCGTTATTATCTTTACTAATGATATCCTAATTTATTATCAAAATAAGAAGGAGTATGTGAGTCATTCGAAATAAGGAGGACTATGCGAGTCATCTGAGAGTCGTTCTACGAACTATAAAAAATCGCCAATTATTCGATATGTTTAGCATATGTGAGTTTTGGTTGCAGTCAGTCTCTTTCATTGGTCACTTGCTATCAATCGAAGGAATCTGAGTGTATTCTTAGAAAGAGGCAGTTAAGTAAAGGACCAAAACCACCTCTCGAATACATTTCAAAATTTTCTTGGGTTTGGATGGTTATTACAAGATATTTGTTGAATTATTTACATCCATAGCTTTCCCATTGACCAAGTTGACTTAGAAAAAAGTTAACTTTAAGCGTTCAAATGGGTGTTAGAAGAGCTATCGAGAACTGAAGACTACATTGACTACAACTCCCATCTTTACTCTACAATATGGTTCCGACGGTTATGTGATTTTTATGCATTTAGGGCTGGTCTATATTTTTTGTTAGTGCAACGAGGTAAGGTTATAACTTATGCTTCAAAACAACTTAAGTTCCATGAGAAGAACTACCCAACTCAAAACCTTGAGGTTGCAGCCGTAGTATTTCACCAAAACATTTGGAGACATTACATGTATGATCACCCAGAAGGAGTGAATCTTTTTTAGAGAAGATGGCTTGAATTTCTCAAAGATTGACATGAATGTGCTATACCATCCTGGAAAGGACAATGTAGTACCTAATGCTGTCAACAGACTATCTATGGATAGTGCAGCACATGTTTTGAGGAAGAAAAGTAAAAAATAGCAAAAGATGTTTAACGACTTGCTCTCTTAAGAGTTGGTCTTATGGACATGTTACATAGTGGTGTGATAGTTCAAAATTGATTTAGATCTTCATTGGTTGCAGATGTTAAGGAAAAATAGGATAATTTTTTATATTACTTTAGTTGAAAGGTGTAGTTTATCAGCAGAAAGTAGAGGTTTCTCTTGGGGGATATGATGTGTTACCAGGGTCGCTTATGTGTTCCTAAGGGGGGTGATTTGAAGCAATAGATCCTTATAGAAGCACATAAATCTAGGTATTCCATTCATCCAGGTGACAGTAAGATGTACCATAATTTACGAGAAGTCTTTTGGTGTATCATCATAAAGGGAATATAGTAGATTTTGTGTCCTGATTGTCAATAGGTTAAGGTAGAACATCAAAAACTAGAAGCTATGACTCAATAGATTAATATTCCTTCGTGGAAGTGAAAAGTGATAAACATGGACTATTTTACGGGTTTACCTCGTGCTCACAGATAACATGACTCCATTTTGGTGATAGTGGACATAGTTCACTAAGTCCACTCACTTCTTGGTTGTCAAGACTACAGATTCAACGGAGGACTATGCTAAACTCTACATTAATGAGATAGTTATATTGCATGTTGTTCCATTGTCTATCATTATGATAGAGGTCCCCAGTTTACCTGTCATTTCTAAAAACTCATTTTAAAAAGGTCTTGATACTTAGGTAATCAACACAACATTTCATCCATAAATGAATGGTCTGTAAGAGCGTACCATTCAAATGTTAGAGGACATGTTGAGAGCTTGCGTGACCTATTTCAAGGGTAATTGGGATGATCACTTACCTCTTGTAGAATTCTCCTATAATAATAGTTAAAATTCCATAATTTAGATTGCCCTCATGAGGAACTATATGGGTGTAGATGCAAGTACCTAATTGGTTGGTTAGAAGTAGGTGAACCAAAATTTATTAGTCCAGATTCGGTTCATGCATCTATGTAAAAAGGTCATCTCGTCAGAGATATACTAAAAAAATCCCATAGTCGTCATAAATCCTATGCAAATGTGAGGAGAAGGGACTTCGAGTTTGAAGTCGATGATTGGTTTTCTTGAAAGTGTCAATTATGAAGGGGGTGATGAAATCTGGGCAAGAAAGGGAAGCTCAGTACAAGATATGTAGGTCCTTATAGAATCCTCAAAAAGGTTGGTAAAGTGGCTTATTAGTTAGAGCTGCCAATATAACTACCAACAATTTATCCAGTCTTTCACATTTCCTTGTTGTAGAATTGCGTGGATGATCCTACATCCATAGTATCATTAGAGTGTGGCTCTGAAGGATAGTCTCATTTATGAAGAAGTGCTAGTAGACATTCTTGACCGTCAGGTTCGTAGTTTGAGAATAACGAAGTTTCTTTAGTGAAAATTTTGTGAAAGAGTCAGTCCGTAGAGGGAGCGACTGGGAAAGCAGAAGCAACCATATCCAAGTATCCTCATCTATTTCCTTCAAGCAGCCATGAAGTCTAAGTATCCTCATCTATTTCCTTCCAATTCTGTCTCACCTTCAGGTAATAGTTCCTCTGCAGTCTCTTAGTATACTCTTGCGTAAATTCAGCCTCAATGTTCTTGAAGTTGTTCTTGCATTTTCAACATATTTGTTGTTCTTGGAGCTCAGTTCACTCAGATATTAGTTTCTAATACTTAGTGGTAGAGTTTGAATGTCTTTCCCTGCGTACTCAACTCGTTTCGATTCTATTCGAGGATGAATGTTCCCAAGGGGGAAATATTGTAAAACCTCAATCTATTGGGTCCCACAAGAATCTGAATCTCCTATATAGATTATACCCAAATCTCTTAGAGTTTCATGAAAATCTCCACGGGTTTTGTTTATTATTATTTCAATTGCTAATATTCAATCTTATTATGCATGATTTGATTCTATTACATGAATTTCTATTTATTTCATATGGACTCATACCTATGCCTATTTTATGAATTTGAATTATGATCAATGCTTATGAATTATGAACTATGATCATGAATTTTGTTAATGATTTATGCATGTTTTATGAAAAGGATGATTTGTGACTAAATGATGTTTTAAAGATAAAGTGTCAATGATTTGTAAAAGATTTTGTGACAATTGAACGAAATCATGATTTTGATTCTTAGAATTGTAAATTTCTACCATGAAAGTTTTATGAAATCATGATTTAAAGGATCTATTCTAAGATGATCTGATGATTGGATTGGTAGTCTTTATTGTTGCCTTTCCATGTATTTTGATGTGAATGTGATTATGTCTTCTCCATTAGGAATTACTTAGTACCGAGATGAATTTCGAAAGGAAGCCCTACTGCTAGTACAAGTTTGGTGTTTAGTAACAATTCCCTTGTTCAAAACTATGTGCCTCGTATGATTGCCTTAAATGACCTAACCTAATGGATCCATTTAAGTAAGGAATTAATTTGACTAAGTTCTACCTTGGAAAGTAGATTCCCTTTTATGTTGTGAGGGTCATACAATATTCAATGTTATAGCTCACATGGTCTTAGTATCGATTAAAATTAAATATCTCATAAATGAACTATGTTGTCTTTAAAATTTTTATAAAAGCTTCTCAAATAGTTTGAATTATGCATTGACCTCTTATATAATATATGATTTCTTTGTAAAGGATTTTACTGTGTTTTACTTGGTCCTACATTTCATTTTATCATGCTTTGCATTCTTATGAATTTTCTAATACTTAGTAAATTCATCGTACTAATGCATATTTGATCCTATATTATCTCATAATATATTGTATGTTGTTTCTCCTCCCGCTCGTGGATAGCTTAGATTTGTTCTACTAGTGCATTTGATTGGTGAGTCCTCATGCTCTGAGGAAAGGACTATTGATTCTTTAGTTTTTCAGTTTTCTTTTCATTTCAGACTTGTATATAATGTATAGGTTATTACCCAACAACTCTAATGATGTTAGAGGCTTTTTCAGACGCACTGTAGTTTTACACATTTATGTTCAGATTTCCTATATGACATGAAATCTATGTTTCATGTTCTCTATTATTGTATTTTTACATCATTCTTTTATAAAGTGACTTGTTTAAGGCCTATCAGGATTCTATTTGTCATGTCACACTAAAGTGTACTTTATGAGGTGACAATACGCTGAGATGGCACAACTCTTAGCTGATATTAGGTCACTAGCTGATACACATGTACTAGTCATCTTACTCCCCATGACTATGTCTTAGGCTCTCCAGATTGTAGTCGATTTATATTCTTATCAGGAACCCATGAAAGATCGGGGGAAATGGATGTAACGACCCAAAGTACCCCCTAGAAGTTGTGACACTCATGAGTCGATACACGGCGTACTTAACCTATCGGATGTCTTGTACAGGCCCTTTGACATCATTCATCACATTCATGTATGAAAAGTAGTGCACAATTAAAACTTTTCACACGAATATATTAAAATATTTTTCATATTAAAATCATAAAAACACTAAGTCTCGACATATGCCAATCTTAGACTCAATAATACTTGGGACACGGCCCATACAATATGAATATAGAAATACTTAGTCTATTACAATACTTTGAAATAAAAGAATTCTAAAGACGATTATGCCCTCGAGTCAAGTAAGGACATACTTCAACTTTGGTCGAACGATAACTAGATTCCAAGCTTTCGACGCTTCTCACCTTCCACCTACACCTTGAGATATAACGAAATGTATGGAATTAGTACAAACACTTGTACTAAGTATGGCTTAATGCATAAAATCATGAGAAATGGACATTTATGACAAATATGCTCTTTTTTTAATTAAAACATCATATTAAATGTATAAGAACCACATTTAAGTATCAAGCATCAAAATAGCATCAAGCATACATCAAAACTTATAGACATGAGATCCTCATAGCAAAGGTAATTCTAAGTTTCAATGAAGTGAGTTATGAAGTGACCTCCCATACAATCACATCACACACACCTAAGAGTTCCTCTAGACTACCTAAGATAGAATCATTCTTACTTCACCTAATAGCAAATGTATATACATAACATTCTCTTCCCAAACGTTATCAAAACACTTACTTAAGTAATACAAGAGAGACCGTTCATACACCCTCTCCAAGCTTACCTAAACAATCCTTAAGACCACCTAAGTTTAGATCAATTCTACTTATTCAATTTACTTTCCCTATCTAGAGTCATTCTTAAGACTTCCCTAGATAAGACATGAAGTGACCATTCCTATTCCCCCTTCATACCTTAACTAAGAAAACCTTAAACTACTCTAGGTAAAGACTTATTCATTTACATGCTTCCTAACTTAAGACATTATCTTCATTATTTCATTAAGAGACATTCAACTCATAAGGATAGTCAAGTAATGTTCTTGGAGAAGACCGAGGGACTCAGTCACTAACATCTTCAAAGACTAATCGTGCAATGTCTAGATAGTGTCCCATATCACTACCTAAACGTCATAGAACTTCTTCAATACTAGTGGGTATCCCATATGATGAGAATAGGCCATAACCGACATAGACCATGGTAGTTAGGCATGGAATCTGGAGTCAACCCTACTTCGATAAAGGGTGTTTTACTTGCCAATGGTAGAACTTGGACACATCTCATGTAGCACATGGTTAAGGAATATGAAGTGTTTCTTTGTACTCCAGCCTCATCCTTAACTATCTACTTCCCAAACCATACTCACTCGGTGCTATCCTTTGTTCTTATAGAGTAATTTACATAAAGGATTAAGTGAAGAGATTCCATATCTAGTTCATAACTCAATCACATTTCACCTTACCAAAGAGGGTCCATTAAGGCTACCCACAATGGTCAAGAGGATGTCTTTTCTACGGTTGGCACGTACGTACCGAATAAAGACCTATTAACTGTACATGGGATTCGTCATATATGGGTGAAATTTAAGGCCCAATACTTGCTCTACGCTCGACTAGTACGGACTATAGAAAATTTTATGGTCTATTGGTTGAATAAACATTTATTCCTAAGGGGGTCTTTGGTCTTTTCCCTAATTGTTTTGACTCAATAGTATGTATTTTACCTTCTAACCTAATCCCTATATGATCATTTTAAGCTCTCCAATACCCATTTGAATTCATTCTCCAAAATTCTCAATACTTGACAAAATTCATATCTCCTAATTCTTTCAAGTCTAAGGAAGAAGAAGAAGAACTACGGTTTTATTGAGGTCTCCAAATTCTCCATTTTCTTGGGTTTAAAGGATTATGGTGTGTATTTTCTCACCCATATAATCCTTTCCACCATGAGGTCCCAAAGATTTCAAGATCCCAATTAAAATTTGAATTTATTAAATTAGGGTTTCAATTGAATGAATATGGGTTTCTTCCAATTATAATTGATTATGATTAATTAAATATTCTAATGAATTATTTGATGTTAATATATGATATGTAGTTGAAATTACACTTGCGCATGCCTAAATTATGTATTTCAATCATGATCATATCATAAACCCATATACTATGAATTATGAGTTTATGAAGATATGCATGTTTTTATCAAGTAATTGTAAATGAGTTGATGATTCTTTGAAAAGAAAGTATTGATGCTGTTGTGAAATGATTTTTCACGTACTATGATGATCATAATTGTGAAAGGCATTTCTTACAAATATTTTTACATTGGTGAAATGTTTTCTCATCTATGTTGAATTTTGTGGATTGGTATTGATCATTGCATTTCCCTATGTTAAATTGATATTTGAATTTTATCTATTCCTTTGGTATTTTGGCATAGAACCGAGTGGACTATGAAACCGGCTCAAATAGGGTAGTATCTAATAGAAACCTCTAGTCTTGAACAATGTGCCCCATAGTATATATCTCAAATGACCTACCTAGTGGATTCACTTTAGGATATCACTAATGTAGGGTCTGACGCTCCAAGCTTTCATACTTTTGGCTAGTTGATTTTGTAGACTCTAAAGATCGGTGAGTCCTAATGTTGCGAGGACCAAGATATTTTTATCGCTTTATTTATTTTGTTTTAAAATTTATATGTGATCTATGGTTTTTGTCCCAATCTTTTCACTTTTGATGTATTCGATAACTTCAACACTTATGTTATACTTCCGCCTTTGTCAAAAACTCTTTTGTATGGAATGCTATCTTTTGAGCACTTTACTTGTATTATCTTATATGATGTATGCTACGTGACTTGTATCGGACCTCTCGAGGTTCAATACATGTTATGCCTAAGGTATACTTCGATCATGTCAAATTTTGTATAAAATAATGCTTATAAAGGTCCTAGGATGTCTCATAAACCACGTCGAGTAGAGTATCACTAATAAGTGTGAAGTGCACAATATTTATGAATAAGATTCTATTATATGTTTAGGAAGTTCCACTTTTTGCATCATTTTAAGTCGTGCGATGGAGTGTAATTCTATATATCTCTATATCCTAATCCTTAACAGATGTTTTGTAGAATATGTCCCTCAAAGAGCATAAATTAGGAGGAATGCGGGTGAGAATGTGGAAAGAGATGTTTCTCACGAGGCTCCACAAGTTTCGGCCAATCCTTACCGAACAAGTGTCTAATTTTCAAGTATTTTCTAAATTTGTGACTCCTTGAGACAATGTAGAGGTTGTGGTCCCCGTGAACCCAAATGTGGGTACAACAATTTCTAAAGTGAGGGACTTCACTAGAATGAATCCTCCATAGTTTCATGATTCTATGGTTGAAAAAGATCCACAAGAGTTCACTGATGAGGCGTATAAGGTTTTGATGATCATGGGAGTGACGATGGAGGAAAAGGCATAATCGTCCACTTATCAACTTAAGGGTGTTGCTCATGTTTGGTTCAACCAATAGAAGGAAGAGAGAGTGGTTGATGCATGTCATCTTGATTGGAAAAATTTTAAGGTCTCTTTCCTTCATAGGTTCTTTACCTTTAAAATAAGGGCGGCGAAGGTAATTGAATTCATCAACCTACTTCAAGGAAATATGAATATGAAGGAGTATGCCTTGAAGTTCACAAAAATTGTCTATGTATGCTCCAACTATAGCAGCCGACTCTAGGGAAAATAAAAGCAAGTTTGTTTTGGTGTGTATGAAATGGTAGTTAAAGAATGTCGTACCACCATGCCTATTAGTGAAATTGACATTTCTTGTCGAATGTGCATGCTTACCAAATTGACGAGATGAAACTAAAGGACTGTCTGGGGAGGCAAAGAGGGCAAATACCAGTGAAGGTGACTTTTTACATTCAATGTCCGATGGATATGGTTGATATAAGTTCCAACAATGGTTTTTTGATAAAGGTTTCTCTAATGCTCTGACTCCTAAGTTCAACAAAAATAAAGGGCTTAAAAATATATGCCTAAAGTAAGAAATGGTGGGGGGGGGCTGAATCATTATTTCTCGCATGTCAAAAGTGTGGCAAGAGTCATTAGTGATGCGTAAGAATAATTTTTTTGGTTATGGCAAGAGTGATCATCACTTGAGGGATTGTCCATATAGAAATGACAATAGAAAGGTTGGTAGGCAAGCTTCTCCTAGTGGTTGGGATTCAAGTGCACCAAAAGAATACCAGTTTTATGCACTGTAAACTCATCATGAGAAATAGGGTTCTCCCGATATGGTTATCGATATGTTCAAAGTCTTTCTTCTTGATTTTTATTCTTTACTTAATCCCCGTGATACCTTGCCATTTGTGATTTTATATGTGCCTATAAGGTTTGATGTTTTTTTGGATGTATTGATAGATCATTTTCCTGTCTCTACTCTTATTGATGAATTTATTATTTAAGATAGTCTACAAAAGTGGTTTGTCTCTTCATCACATAGAGACACTCATGTTGATTTTGTAGATCTTGATATGTTAGATTTAAATGTTAATACTGGTATGTATTAACTCCATTCTTTTTATGTTTCTATTAATTGTAGAACTCGAGTGGTCAAGCTTCAATTTCTAATGAGCCCATCTTAGAGCGGAAAAGGGGAAACTATATGCTTAAGGGTTAGTTTATTTCTTGTCTTAAATCTATAAAGATGATTTTTAAAGGTGTGTATATAACATCTTGTTCGGGTTAAGGATATGGATTTTTGAACCCCTATATTTTAGTCAGTGTCCATTCTAATCGAGCTTTTGGAAATATTTTCCATAATTTATTTTGTGTTCCTCCCAAAAAGGAAATAAACTTCACTATTGACATTCTCTCCGATATGCAACTTATCTATGTTCCTCCTTATCGTGTGGCTCCCTCACAACATAAGGAATTGAAAGAGATGATAAAGGATTTTTGGATAAGGTTATTATTAAGAATAAACATCATGTTTCAAGGATAGACGATTCATTTGAACAACTCTGTTTGTTACTTGTCTAAGATCGATATTTGGTCTGGCTATCACCAATTGAGGGTGAAGGAAGATGACTTTTCAAACTTGGTATGGTCATTATGAGTTTTTGGTAATGAAATTTTGTTTGACTAATGCCCTGACCTCATTTATGGATTTGATGTATATGGTGTTTAGACAATACCATGACATACTTGTTGTAACGACCCGCAAGTTCACCCAAGAAGTTAGAGCATTCTTGTGTCATCACACGGCAAATGAGACTTCAATAAGTCTCATCAAAGTCACTCGTATCATTCATTGCATAATAAACATTCTAAAATGAGTAAGAATTTAAAATTTTCTTCACACACGAAGAAATCTTTCTATAATCAATACGCAAACGGAAGACTTTCGTTTAAAACGTTAAACCTTTACAACATCTCATTGAACCATCTAAACTTTGGAGTATACAACACTTGAGACTAAGACCATATAATACATAAAATAAAGACTACAATATAAAGGAACATGTAGAGATTTTCCTCAAATCGATGAGGACTCACCAATACTTAATCTTCAACCCTTAGAAACCTATCCATCCTCCTATGGCATATCAAGACTTCCAATTCCCTACACTTTAGTAAAAAAGGGAAAAGAAGGGGTTAGCACATTAGATGCACTAAGTGTAGAAGCCATGCAAAAACCATGAAAAAGGGACAGTAAATAACATGTTTTTCATGAATTTTAATTAAAACATCATACTATAATCATAAAAACAACATTAAACATCTTAGGAACGCATAAGAAATCATTTAAGCAATTAATCACATTTTTAGAACAACTTCACACTAAGTTCACTGTTACAAGTTTCTTCACTATACAGTGAAGTCCATTCACTTCACATAGAGCACCTCCTAGTATGAAATCCTCTCACTAAAAGTTATCCTAAGACTCACTTAAGTAAAACAAAAATAGTCCCATACACCCTCTTTAGGCAAACCCAAATGATCCTAAAGACCACCGACAATGAGATTCACACCAAGCACATAAACATGAGATCGTTCTACCAAAGGTGATTCTAAGTCTCACTTCAGTGAGTTGTGAAGAGACCACCCATACAATCCCTTACACACACATTTAAGAGATCCTATAGACTACCTAAGATAGAATCATTCTCACTTAATACATCAATACATAGATAATATGACATTCTTCTTCCATAGGCTATCAAAAGACTTACTTAAGTAAATCAAGAAGATAACGTCCATGATTGACCTCTTCAAGATTATCAAAATAATTCTTAAGACTACCTAAGGCTTAGACCATGTCTACATAGTCAACCAACTTCCCTAACTAAAGTCATTCTTAAGACTTATCTAGCTAAGATACGAAGAGACCAATACTATGAGCCCTTCACACCTTAACTAGACAACCCTTAACTACTCTAGATAAGTATATATTCATTTAACATGATTTCTTAACTTAAGTCTTTACATTCCTTAGTTCATTTAAGACTCATTCGACACATAAGGACATTCAAGTAATAGTCTTGGAGCAAACCTAGGGACTCTCACTAACATCTTCAAAGCTTATTGTGCAATGTCTATATAGTGTCCATACCACCACCTAAACTTCATAGATATTGTCTAATGCTAGTAGGTATCCCATATGATGAGAATAGGCAATAGCAAATATAGACCATGATAGCTAGACATGATATCCAGATCTCTAACTTACTCCGATGAGGGTGTTTTACTTGCCAAGGGTAAAACTAGGAAACACCCATGTAGGCACATGGTTAAGGAATATGAAGGGCTTTTATACACTCTAGTATCATTCTCAAATAGAGCTACATCGTACTCTAGTATCCTTCTCAATTAGAGCTATTTCTACAACGCACTCACTCGGTCCTAGCCGTTATTCTCATAGAGTAATTGATATTAAAGGATTACATGAAGAGGTTCCATATCTAGTTCATAACCCAATCACATTCACCCTACCAAAAAGGTCCACTAGGGCTACCTTTCAATGGCGACTAAGATAGCTCATCATGACTTTCCTGAGGATGATATGATGTCCTTCCATCGAATCAACCCTAAGTACATCATCCTTTACATGAAGGATACCATTATGTATCTCGACTTCAACATTCATAACCTTACCACTAGGTCTAAGGTTCCATGTACATGACCTTCGTAACATCATTTAAGGTATCAATATCATTCACTAATACATGACAAGGGTTCACTAAGCCAACCAAGTCAAGACATCTCGTATTCATATATCATTTATACATGTATCAAGTAAGGGACATTAGTCTATAAAAATAAGACACAACATTCTTTAATTTCTTTCAAATAGCATATCATTCTTTGAATCACTTAGGAATGACCCTTATCATCTTTATGTCATCTTATACATTACTATAACATCATCAATATAACCATCATTGACTCATATAGTCAATTAGGAACAATCATGCATCAACCCTAAGAGTACAGACATGAACACATAGTCATAGTCTAACATGATCTCCTAATATACATAAAAGGAACACATACTTTCACTTACTCACATGTTGATAGATATTCTCATACTTCACAGAACTCAACTACACAAATCATCATAATACTTCAAGTAGTGCAGACAAGGCCATGAACATCATATTACATAAAGTAACGCCGACAACGCCACATCAATTCACATAGAACCACCACCATAAGTGGAGCATACCAATCATCATTGTAATAAAAAATCTATGCATAATATTAAGAGAGTTAGGACAGCATACCACCTATTCAATCTCACCACTTTCATCCATAGCTAAATCATCCAATTCAATACCAATAGGCCATTACCCATGTCCATGAACATCAATTTAAATACATAAACTATAATACTCAATGAATCTGGGTCAATTCACTATAGATTTATCAATCTAATACCAATTAGACATCAATTGAATACAACTCTTGCATCATTCAATAGCCCATAGAAAACTACACTAGAATTCATAAGCATTAAGTCAATATCAATTCAATAATTTTATTATTTAATGGATCTAAGAATATACAATACTCATTTGATCAAAGTGAAACAGCATATTAACCATACAATCATAATTTATACATAAATCAAAAGCCCATAACAATCTATACATAAATCAAAAGCCCTTAACTTGCCACTCACCGAACACTTCCAAGAGTACAGACTCAACTTAAAATCTCATGAAAATACCATACAACACATTATACTACACACAATCAAGGAGAAACATCAATTTCACATAATTAAGAGAATCACAACACAAAAAGAAACTATAATATATTCTACAACTCATTATGCCATAAAACTAATATCCTTCATTTCAATTATCAAAAACTCATTTTTTAGTCATTATCATTCTCATATATACCAGTTCTAACCACATTTTAAAAATTTTCCATCAAATAATTAATATGTCAATTTTTGAGAAACCTTACGGTGAACATAAATCCCTGGCAACTTTACAGTGAACATGTTTTATAATCTTACAATGCAAAACTTAAGAAATTAATTATAATTTCTCAACAAACCAATCTCATATCACAATTTAGACATTTTCACTATTCATCATCATGAAACAATTAACAACCTACACTAGATGCACATGAACCATAAGGAAGATACCATGCATGAAAACTCATTTTCTCATTCAACAGAACTTCAACCAAAACATGTATATCATAAGGAGAATGTTTGGAAGTCATTTTTTCACAAATACTCCTACTCCAGTCAAGTTACTAAGAACTCTTAGTTTTAGGCTTGAATAAACACATAAATAAAGGTTAAGGGTACCTCACTCTCAACGACCATACTCCCCCACTTAGGAGAAACCCATTATAAGGTCAACATAACATCTACAAGGAACTCTCTTAAAGCACGTTAAACCATACTAATACTTTCTTACTCAAGTTTACCTCATGAAAACTAAAAACTCTAAAAGTCTCACCATCTAACCACTACATCCCCCTTACTAGGATAAACTCACCTTTACTCTTTCAAATATCATCACCTTCATTTCTATGTTTGGATCCTAAACAACTTAAAACCATCTCAACAACCAGTCCTTCACATTTCTAACAATATACCTTACCATTCTTTTCAAACTACACTACCCTTCAAAAGGTAACTTAAACCATCCTAAGGTCATCAACACCTTCTTTCACACCCCATCTAACAAGTCACATCTCATCTTTTTTCTCCATCAACCCAATATCATAAAGTCACCCTCAAGGGACAAACACATAAAAGAAACAAGGGAAAGACACCATGTACAAAGCTCTTAGGCACGATTAGATTAATGAAGAAGTGAAACTTTTTCCTAGCACCCAATATCCTCCTATTCATAATGTGGTGCGGAAGCTTCACAATATGAAAAAGACTCTACTAGATGTAGTTTATGAGACAACTAAGACACTCCCATACCTTATGCTCTAATACAAACTTTGTAAACTATAATACTCAATGAATCTAGGTCAATTCAAATATATTTATCAATCTAGGACCAATTATACATCAATTGAATACAACGCGTGCATCATTTAATAGCCCATAGAAAACTACACTAGAATTCATAAGCATTAAGTCAATATCAATTCAATAAGCTTATTATTCAATGGATCTAAGAATATACAACACTCAATTGATTAAAGTGAAATAGCCTATAAACCATACAATCATAATCTATAGATAAATCAAAAGCCCATAACAATCTACACATTATATCATTAATATAAAAACATGATCACATAACCCATATTTTAGTCAAATTGAGAGATTTTAGAAGGTAAAGTCTTCTTGAAGAATTTCATAGGAAACATCAATTATACATCAATAATAGCATATCTTAATGTTTGAAAACGTTTCATGCAAAAACCCAAGACTTAGAGTAGAAATTGGACTTTTTCATCTTTTTAAAATCTTTGAAATTGACTCTATCGTGATATCAAGACTTAGATGAAGATATCACATACCATATGAGAATAATCCAATGATAATTGAAGAAGAAACTCAATTAAAGATCCATCTTCAAGCTCTATCATCACCTTGAGCTCTCATTGAGGTTTTTGAAGAAACTTTTGGAGGGAATGAATTTTGATTTAGGTGCTTGGGTTTAAATAAGAGATTTATGAATTATATATTCTTAAAATACCCATAAACACCCAAAATAACCGTCCTCCAATTTTATAAGACTTGGGGTGAATTTCTCAAAAAAAACCCAAGTCTTAATAAAAAGCTGGGCAGAAAATAACAGCATCATCGACGGTGCGTGGGTGAGACCACGCCACGTCAATGGGGTCCTTTGGTTGATTCTGCAGATTCTCAACCTTCAGACTACATGGCTCCATCGACGCCCATCTGGTCGACTAACCATCATTTGGGGAAGTCGATTGCCACTGCCTAGCAGTGTTGAGCTCCAAGTTGGGGTCCTCCTTCTAAGGACCCTTGTGGGTCCTACGTGGAGTCTTACCCAGACGTTAAAAACTCTAAACATGTACGTATAGGTATTAGGAAAATATCCAAACATGTTAAACATCAAACAAACCAAGGAACATGCTAAAGCACATCCAAAAGCACAAGGACGTCTAAAGGCTATCTTTCGAATGTCACCGGATGTTCTTGGAAGTTTGACCTCCAAACCTTACCAAACTCTACATGATTACTCTTAACACTATTATCAACCATATTACTACTTCTTAGACTCATTACACACACACAAGAACATGAAAACACATAAGGCACATAGGTGACTATTCGTCAAACGTCTTGGTCGTACCTTGACGTTTGACTTCAAACTTAACCCAAATCTTGAGACACTGCCTCAAACATAATTTTAAACTATCTTAGGAATTCAATACTTCATTTCACACACATTAGTCCCTAGTTACACCTAAGTCATTTTTGGAGGTGTTATACTTGTGATTGTATTCGTCAATGATATTCTGATTTACTCAAGGAGTGAGGATGAGAATACCTATCAATTAAGGATTCTGTTACAAGTCCTAAAGGACAAAAAACTCTTTGAAATTTTAAAAATATGAGTTTTGGTTGATATGTATGGCTTTTCTTGGCCTTATTAATTTTGGTAAGGGTATTGAGGTATATCCTAAGAAGATGGATGTAGTTATGAGTTGTCCTAGACCTCTATACCCTTTGGATATTCGATGTTTCTGGGGTTTGGTTGGTTGTTATAGAAGGTTTGTGGAAGATTTTTATTCAATTGCCTGTCCAGTAACGGCATTGACCCAAAAGAAAGTTAAGTTGTTATAGCTGGAAGCGTATGAGTAGATTTTGTAAAAATTTAAAGCTAGAGTTACCTCCACTCCAATGTTAACTTTATTGGAAGGATCTGATGGGTTTGTTGTTTATCTTAACGTCTCAAGGATTGGACTTTGTTGTGTCCTTATAAAAAATGGAAAGGTTATTTCTTATGCTGCAAGTCAACTTAAAATTCAAGAAAAGAGATATCCTACCCGTGATTTGGAACAAGTAGTGGTTGTGTTTGCCTTAAAGATATTGATTTCTTCACTGACCACAAGAGTTTGTAATATGTGTTCAAACAAAATAATCTAAATCTTTACCAAAGAAGGTGACTTGAGTTACTAAAGGATTATGACATGAGTATCCTCTATCACCCCACCACGGATAATATGATGGTGGATGCTCTTAGTTGGATATCAATGGATAGTATTGCTCATATGAAGATGACAAAAAAAAAAGTTGATTTGAGATGTATATAAATAAGCCCGGTTGGGTGTTGGGTTAGTTGACTCCATCAAAGGCGGTGTTATGGTTCGTAATAGTGCAAAATCATATTTTGTGTTGGATGTTAATGAAAATAAATGTCTTGACCCGATCATTATTAATTTAGAGGAACATTGCTTAAAAAATATGTAGAGCCTTTCTTCCAAGGAGGAAATGGTGTGCTTCGATATCAAGATCGCTTTTGTGTTCCTAATGTAGATCACTTGAAAGTGTAACTATTATCAAAAGCTTATAATTCTCGATGTTCCATTCACCCTAGATTCACCAAAATGTATTGTGACTTCCGGGAGGTCAATTGATGGAATGGGATAAAGAAGGACATGCGAAATTTGTGGCTAAGTATCCAAATTGTCAAAAAGTGAAAGTTCATCCTCAAAGATGGGAGGTTTGTCCTAAGATATTAGTATTCCTACTTGGAAGTGGAAATATCTAATATGGACTTTATTGTTTATTTACCCCCATACAACATCAACATGACTCGGTTTAGGTTATTGTGGATCGTATGAAAAAATATGATCATTTTTCCCCATCAAGGTTTCTTATTTGGTGCTATATTATGGTAAGCTGTACTTGAGAGAAATGGTTGTGTTGCATGGAGCGTCCCTATCTATTATATCCAATTGTGGTACCCAATTTACTTATTTATTTCAGGGTTTTGTACTTGTGTTAAGCTTTGTGCAGACTTTCATCCTCAAATCAATGGGCAAGCGAGGCATATTATCCAAACTTTGGAAGATATGTTGAGATCTTTTGTGATTAACTTCAAGGGTAATTGGGATGAACATTTGTTTTTGATTCAATTTGCTTATAATAATAGTTATCATGCAAGTATTGGTATAGCTCCACGTGAAGCTCTTTATGGTTAGATATATATATCTCCTAAAGATAGGTTTCAAGTTTGTGAGATTGGTTTGACAGGTCTCAAGTTTGTGCATGAGGCTATGAAAAAGTTTGTCTCATTAGAGAAAAGATGAAAATGTCTCAAAGTCAAAAAAAAATCTTATGTTGATGTTAGAAGGAAAGATCTAGAATTCAATGTCGATGATTGAGTCTACTTGAAGATTTAACCCATGATATGTGTGATGAGGTTTGGTGAGAAAGAGAAGCTTAGTCCCCATTATGTGGACCCATATAATATTTTAAGGTGTATTGGTAAAAATGAACTTGATTTGCGTAATGACTTAGCATCGCGGCATCTGGTTTCTCATGTCTCTTTATTGAAGAGATAAATGTGTTGGTGATTTGACATCTACAGTACCATTAGAGAGTCTTGGTATAAAAGAGATCCTTTCTTACGAAGAAGTTTAGGTCAAGATTTTGGACTTGAAAGTTAAGAAGTAGAGAAATCAAAAAGATGCATCTATAAATGTTTTATATAAGAATAATGTTCCATTACCCCGATATGATCTCCCATTACCCCCATCTCTTTTCCACTGATCCTACTATAGCTTGAGTTATTTAGAACCTCATGGTCCATCATCATGCCTTAGTACTTCTCATGTTCCTCATGTGTTTTTTGGCACATTTATGTAGCTGTGATTGATTTCTTCATGATTTTGTGTGTTTGAGTATGATTTTCACAGACACCTTACGAAATGATGTTTTGAGTATGTCTGAGCTTTGAGTTAATGTTCCTCCTTGATATTGTGTTTGAGTTGGTTGCATTCATGTTGGCTATTAGATCTTTTTCCCTACCCTACTTATGATGTCTTGCATTCCATTCGAGGATGAATGTTCTCAAGAAGGAGATATTACAGTACCGCTTATATGGAAAATAAGGAAAATAAAATATTTAGCATGCGGGTGTGTCTACGGTTCCCATCTACGAATAGTAAAAGATTCTACATGACATAAATGGCAACAGTAGGAAGTGGGAAAATATTTTTTCTAAAATAATGTCTAGTACCATTTTTACAATTGGCTAGTACGATGTGTCATCCTATGTATGAGTCGTAGATAGATCTCATCGGTGAGTCCTAAACTAAGTGAAATTTAAAGACTAATAATTGGTTTCTATGGTTGACATGTATGGACCAGACGAATACCTACAAACTATACATGGGATCCACCAAAGATGGATGAATTTTAAGGTCTCGCTACTTGGTCTGTGGTTGACTAGTACGGACCATAGAAACTTCTACGATCCATATGTCTGAACCATAGGTCAAGTCATCAATGACTTTTAAGGGAACTTTGGATATTTTTATTAATAATTTTAACTTAATACTATGTTGTTTTACCTTCTACCCTAATCCTTATATAAACATTTATGTCCCCAAATTACCCACTCGAACTTATTCTACTATATTCCCAAAACTTGAACAAATTTATTCCTCCTAATTCTCTCAAGTATAACGAAGAATAAGAAGAACTAGAGTTCCATTCAAGTCTCAAAATTATCCATTTTCTTGGGATTAAAGGATCAAGGTATGTATATATTCACCATGGAGTCAAAATTTTAAGTCCCAAATAAAAATTTCAATTGATCAATAAGGGTTTCAATTCAATGAATGTGGATTTCTTCCAATTATGATGGATTATATGTAAATAAGTCATATAATACGGTATTTGATGTTATTATATGATATTTAGTTGAAATTCCACTTGTACATGCCTAAATTATGCTTTTCAATCATGATCATATGATAAGCCCATTAACTATGAATTATGAATTTACAAAGATATGCATGTTTTCATAAAGTTATTGTGAATGAATTGATGTTGCTTTTAAATGAAAGTATTGATGCTATTGTGAAAGGATTTCTCACTTACTATAATAATCATCATTGTGAAAGGTTTTTCTCACAAATAAATTTATATTGGTGAAAGATTTCTAATCTATGTTGAACTTTGATTAAGGAGTTTTTCTATGTTTAGATATTGAAAATGTGGATTGGTATTGATTATTATCTTTCCTTATGTTAAATTGATATTTGAATTGTATCTATTCCATTAGGATTTTGAATTATCACCACATGAGCTTTGAGGTGGAGCTTAAATAGGATAGTCTCTAGTAGCAATCTCTAGTCCTAAACTATGTGCTCCGTAGGATATGTCTTAAATGACCTAGCTAGTGGATCCATTTTAGCAAATGATAATATGTACAAATTCTACCTTGGCAAGTATTTTCCCCTTATTTAGGTATGAGGGATATACTTGTAACATCTCGTAACTCGTAATATCCAAGGAATTATCTAAGAAACTAAAATTGATCATTTTATGAAAGAATAGGAAAAATTAAGAAAATTGCCTAAGTGTAAGAAGTGAGTTTTGATCATTTTCAAACGGCCAAAACTTCTATCTTGGGATGAGTTAGAGTCAGTTCTTATTATGGATGGAAAGCCCTTGGGAACAAATTTCCAAAGGCGCAAAGTTTTCATGATTTTGTTATCGTATGAGGGATATATGCCTATAGGAAGTTGGGTTGTTGAAGTGAGGAAAGTCAATTTCGGATTTGAGTAAGGGCAAACTTGTCTTTTCACCCATCTATTTCCTAATTCGAATTAAGGGTTTAATTGGGGTTTAAATAAGTTGGAATTCACAATAGAAAGGTTATTTACACTTAGGGCTTGGAGAAGAGAAAGGAAAAGAAGGAAAAAGAGAGAAAAGATCAAGAATTCATCAAGAAACGCCAAGACCTTCGAGTGGAATTCATCGGGAGTAATACCTATTAAGGTATGTGAGATCTTTCTGTGTTGTTATAACTCACCCACACACCAATTTGTTTAAATCAGATAATTTTGAGTAGATTGAATAATGAAAAGTGAAGTTCTTGAAGATCATTGTTGAAATCTTGTTGGTTGAGTTGTTACATGCCTTTAGTTGATTTGATTCGTGTTTATGGGTTGTTTCTTGAGTAAAAATATATTGGGTATTGAATTTATTAGTGATCCTAAGTGTTTAGGGAAAGATCCATGGAAAATTAGAAGGTTTAGAGATGAAAAAAAGAAAAGAAAAGTCAAAATTCTCGTCTGACAGACCTTGAGATGCCGCGCCTGCCAGAGCCCCTCAGGGAAGGCTCTGTCCAACAAGCCTGGCATTCCATGCCAGATATAGCCTATCAGGATATCCTCTATCCATCATGTCGTGGCTCTCTATGCCTCTCAGAGCGCCAAGCACGCCTGAAGACCCCATTCTTTTCCCATATTTTTGTACTAGTTCCTAAGTGATGTACCCATGTTTCTTAGTTGATTCCAATACTCTAAGGTACATCTAGGAATAATGAAATCATCCATAACGATGAGATCATAAACCTTGAATCCATAATCCAATTCAAGGAAAGTTAAGATCAAAGTCAAAGAAATTAAGATTCAAGTCCAAAAGTTAAGAAGTAAGTCAAAGTAGGTTCTTAAAAGTTTTAAAGAGTCTTAAACAAACATTTTAACGTTGTTGTAAGTCTGAAGCTACAATTTGAACAAAGAGTAATGAGTTAAGTAAAATTATCAAAAGTTGTAAGGGGACTAAGTATTCCCTAAGAGTTAAGTTACAAGTTGAGCAAAGAGTAAAGTGTTCAGTTCATTTCTCAAAAGTTATAAGGAACTAAGTATTCCCTAAGAGTTACAAATGTTTTCACATTTTTTAGCAAGAAAAGAAGCTAGACTTCCAACAGAGCCTTTGGCTAGTTTTTAGTAAACAGTAAACTATGATTTCCAAGAGAGCATTTCAAAAGCCAAGTTTGAGCAAATTATCTCAAACTAGAGAAGAAGTTGTTTTCAAAACATATGAGATAAAATATATTGGGAGTAGTATGGAGCACCGATATGGGGACGTGATTTCATATTAAATCAAGCCCCCATAAACCATGTAGCCAACATGGAAAGATGAAGGGTCATTCTTTTTAGATGATTCCTTAGTGTTTTTTAGTTAGACTAGTGGGTCCACTTAGTAGTTCAGGTTCTATACTGAAGGCAAGGTATATGAAGGTCCTCTTAAACCGTGAGGTAAGACGTTGTACCATCACTTATCCTCATAGTGATGATTGTCGGTTAGACATTCTCCCACAGAATTATATTACTTTCATATTTAAGTAAAGTTGAATTTGTCATTGCATTTTCTTTAATGGACTAAGTTGTTTTACAGTTTACAAAGCTTTATATATATTGTATGTGTTTTCATTGCCTTATATATACACACTGAGTTGAGTATTCACGAGTTAAGCAGAGTCAAGGTAAGTTTAATATTAGTCCTCTATATCAGCATATTCGACATATTTTATGTAGGGCGTACTCCACTGTGAAATGGATTCGGCATGGGCACTGTGGCTATCACCAGCAATATCCTTATGCTCACAGTGAATCAGGGAGCCCGAGTGTGGTTAAAAATTATCTTGAACTGTTTGATTTTAGGGTTGAATTTTACCTTGGTGAAGAGAGCCGAGTTTTCTTGGTATATGTGCTAATAAAGGACCTACCTATCAATGTAAGAGCGGTGCTAAAATTTGTCATGCGCAAGGCTAGAGTACATCGAGGTAGAAGGAATATTTTGGGGGGACTAATCACCACATTGTGCAGGCAAGATGGAGTTCTAGAGGAGAGTGTGGACTACATGGTACCCTTGTTCACCACACCCTTAGATGTCAGAAAGAAAAGGGAGCCGGAGAACATACATGGACCCATCCTTACTACAGCTGAGCACACTATGAGGGATGAAATGATCACAGTGTGTATATTTGTCTTGGAAATGTTGTGTCATAGAAATGGATGTAGCTTTGACTCATGAGTAGTTGGACGAAATTGCAATGAAGTACCCCCTAAATGAACATGTTGAGACATAGTATGGGATGATGTTCTAATTGATGAGGACAAGAGGTGGACCATGTCAGATAGTGAATCTGATTTTGAAGCAGAGAGAGGTGACCTTTTGTCTCTTGAGGTGGTGACGCCGACATGGATGAATGATCAAGGACCCGCCCTAATTTTATTTCATTTTGAATTATGTCATACTACAAATAGTGTTGTGTATTAAGTGTGGGGTGGGAGACTATATTTTTGTAAATAGTTTTTTTGTTGTTTTTGTTATTTTATTTTGGGTTCTTTGGTAGTTTCTTTTTAGTTCTTTAGCCAGAGACAATCTTGTCGAACCGTATAAAAAAGATTTTATTCCTTAGGATTGATTCAGTGTCATAGTTGAGTCAGGTTGCCCAATAATAGATGGATGACGACCGTCTTAAGGGCAGGTTTCGTCATTTGGGTCGGTAGGGTTGGCTTTTAGCTAAGGGTGCACAATTGCTTCGAGTTAGAGTAAACGTTGAACACATTAAATGACTTTGTGTTGAGGAATCTAGTCTCTTTTATGTGACTCTTAATGATGTGTGCTTAAAATGAATTTGTGTCAGTTATTAAGAAGTAGTATATAGTGATCAGTTTTGAGTTGAATGTGTGTGAGATGAGTAAGAATTGTGTATTCCTTGATACTAATTGAGGTGCAGAAATTGCCTGGTGTGTCTACATAGCGAAAAAAGGAAGAGTCCAAGAAGTTATTTAGGAATTTATTTGATAGACCTGATTGTGCTTTCTTGTACCCACCTTAATGTATATCCTTAGTGAACCCTTCAAGCCTTGAACTTGTTATTTGGTAGCCTAATTCGAAGCTAATATCCATTCTTTCTATGGCCTATAAATTTGATCCAAAAGATCCTAAGCGCTTTGTGTGAACAATAATGAAGGAAACAGAAGTTTAATCGCAAGCCCTTACATAAGTTTGGATTTTATATATGTATATGAAAACATCAAGAAAAAAACTAAAAATAAATGTTTTTTTATGAATGAATTTAGAATAAAAATGGAGGGAAAGAGTGAATGTAAATGCCTTATAACAAAGGGCCAAATAGTTCTAAGACAAGGGACAAAAGAATAAGGTTATTAAGAGGATGTCTAAAAATGAAGTTTGTTTTGTAGCAAAGCGCTTGGGAATGCAGTCACAATTTATATCCATAAAATAGTTTCTAGCCGTCCCCTAGCCTACCTTACACCCTTAAAAGACCTAATTGATCTTGATCTCCTGTATTTTCAAAAGTAGTGATGTAGTACACTAAGGGCAAGCATATGGTTTGTTAGTTGTGACATGTGAATTCATTTAAGAGTGTGAGCGAAATTCATTTCCCGCACCCTTTAATATATGAAAATTTTATGTGTGAGAAAATTGGGGTGTTCAGTTGTGCTAAGGGTACATGTTTAATGAAGTCTGATTACTAATATATATGTGGATCCAAAAGTTGTGCATAAGTTTGTTGCGCCATAAGAGTATTCTTAAGGCTGGATTGTCTTGCTCGAGTTGTCCTAACGAATGTAGAATAATTGTCATGTTGTTGTGAAGTTACAGTATTTGTCGTGGCCAAAACTAAAGTGCCTTTAGAGAGAAGTGTAGTAGAGTTGTCGGTTGTTTGAAAGTGTGGAAGGGTTTGAGAAGGAACAAAGCTTTAAGTGTGGGGTGGTAATCTTAGACTTACATATGCTCCTAATAACCAATTTATCCCATATAAATGGCTAAGTTTGAGAGCACTTTCTTCGTCGGAAGTGAGATTTTAGAGTCTTTTGATGTTGTCTCCTTTAACCAATATGATTAGTTGTTTCAGAGTGAAAAGCAAACAAGAATGAGACAAAATAGGGCACCTGGACAGAAGTTGGAAAATAGAAGATGATGTTACAGAGGAAAATGGCCAACAAGATGGAAAATACACTACAAGGGAGAAGCTCCACATCGCGCACCTGGAACTTGCATGTACAAAACGAAGTCCACTTAACAGTGGCGTGCACATCGTGAATGCATCAGAGAGTAGATCCTCTTGTGCACAAATTAAGGCAAAAGAACAGATCAAGACGCGGACGTGGACACCAGAAATTGGTAACATGTTTTATTTTAGACTATGACTAGTCTAAGTGTGTTATATTATCATCATTCAATCTTTTGAAAAATGAGAGAACTTCGAGTGGGGAAATTTTGATACACTTTCAGGGCTTTTTTCTACTCTTTCATTTTGGTAATGATGTGTATGATCCTTAAACATTTTTTGATGATAATCTGTTCTATGAGTAGATAAAGTCCGTTGTTATATGGTTGTAGCTACGGTTAATGGCTTAATAGTATTTATTCCTATTATAAAATGGTTGTGTTATGATTTGTGCGTGCATTATTTCTTAACTATTTTAATGAATGATTAACATTAAAATAAACTCATTGTCCACTCTTGAACTTGCAAGATGAAGATAAAGATAGACCAAATAACGTGAGAATCGTGTTCATTCTAGGATAGAGTCTAGAATATTTTGTATATTGAATAGTCTTATACTTGTATACCACGCTTGGTTAATATGCAAGATGAATGTTTAATGCCCCGCTGTTGGTTCATGTCTATCCCCATTCAATGATGTAGTTAGGTTGTCGATGGTGGTAGTCAATTAGAGGTTGGGAGATCATGATTGTAAAATGAACCTTGCAAATCCATAATGAGGTTAACTTATCGAATGCTAGGATATATTAATACAATGCCGAAAATCTCTCTATTCTACAACCCTAGAATCCTTTCCCAAAATTTTGAAGTTCACTTGTTTAAAACTGGTTGATTATAGTAATTAATTTTTGAGATTGTCTATTTAGTAGTTATAAAGATTTTCTAAAATGTTTTTTTGCATGAGTAAATTTAGTTTAGACACAAAGCAAATTGCTATTTATTAATTTCAACTCCTTTAGGATCGATAATCCAGCTCAAAAGAATCGATATACTACTTAAGTGACCTTGTGCACTTGCATGTGATTTTGGATACAACACCCTACACATTTTAACTTTGAAGATTACGCCAAGGTATGACTTCGGTCAAAATTCATGTTAAAAATGCCCCGATGAGAATTCCGTCAATATAGTTAGTTTCAAAATGTCAATTTGTGTGAGAACGACCTTCCATATGGTTCTCGATGCTTCCAATTTTATTTTGATTTTTCTTGTAGGTTTTACCTTAAAGAGAAACTTGGGTGTGGGACACTTTTCACCAAGATTACCTCGGATGGAAGTTTTAAAAGTTTTGTTGAGTTTGAAATGCAGAATTCGATTAGTGGCATATTTTGGCTGCATGGATGGGGTTCTGAATAAATCCTGGACACCCCGTTGAAGTCTTAAACTTGAAAAAAAATTGTTAAAGTGCATAGCTAGTGCATGCCTATTCTTGTCTTAATAATTACAGGACACCTTCATCGCGTTCGTGGAGAAAAGAGAAGTTGCCCCTCATGTTCGCATGGTTGGGCTGCATTCTAGTAGGTATGGCTTGCCAAGCTCCATATTTGCAAGACATGGATCGCGTTCATGGTGCCCAAGTTTGTTAGCCTTCATGTTCATAATCCTCTACACGTGTTCATGAATGGAATCTTTCTTGTGCTTTGTGTTTGTGGACCCTTTGAGCCACATACACAAACAGAAATTTTGCCCAGCCTTATAAATAAGGACAAAAGTGACTCAACTTGTTACCATATTTTGCAAAGGCAATTTCTCTCTCAATTTCACTCCATTTCCAATTATTCAAAGTGTTTAACATCCAAAATTGTAGAGGATACATCTGAGATTGTTCAGAAACTATTGAAGGGTCTCCATTTAAGGTGAATTGTGTTTGTATGGGTTGTTAAGGTTCTTCTTGGCTCTTTAAATTATTACAAGTTGCATACTGGTTATTATAGTTGTTCTGATCCCTGAATTGTGCTCCATTTTGGAACACATATTGGGGCACTGTATTACACCTCTTGATAGAGTCAATTTCATGATTCTTGAAATGGGTCCCATATTTATATTTGGACTCAATGTTGGGTCTATTTCACATCATTGTGATTTCAATATCTAAACGTATGTATTGATGTGGTGATCGATAATTTGATAGTGTGGTGGTGTTTAGAGGTGTTTTAGTAGTATATAGTCGTGGTGTAGTGGATTTGGAATTCTCGTGATCGGCTTTGATTTAGAAATTCCTAACATAGATTTCATGTAATTGCGGATTATATTAGCTTTCCTATTGTTTTTCTTGATCGTGTTTGGATCCTTATTCTATGCATGATTATTTACATGTGTTGTAGATGATTTTTTTTATCCTTGTTAAGATTGATATGGTGTGGTCTTAGACTAGTGGGACCTTATATACCTTAGGTCGCGTTTTATCACCCTTGTAGTCTTGATTTAGCTCAGTAGGGCTTGTATTGGATCATCGACCTTGTTTTGGTGCTTGTGACCATGGTGGATCATCGTAGTCATTGGTTGGTCCTAATCGTACTCAGTCATTGGCTGGAGAGATATTGTTGGGGTGGGGCGTTATGCCTTGAGTGCTCCTTATTTAGTGATTTTAGAGCTTTTCCTGATCTCTTTGCTTGTTATTTAGTGTACAACTATTGTACCGTTATTTAGATTTGGATTACATTTTTGGGCCCTAGACTATAGGCGAGGACAAGTTGTATTCTAGGTTTGTCCTCTTCCCTTTAATAGTGTGATTTGGTTTGTTGTATGGTTATTTTGTGTGAGTGCCTTGCTTAAATGTTGGTGATGGCATGCATTGCATTATTTGTTCATTCTCACAAACTTTTGTGATATGATCCTAGATTATGTATTAGAATAGTTACTGTTCATGATGAGATATTATTTTATACTAAACTTGCTTTAATAGGAGTTTACCACCTACACCACTTGATTTGTTGCCTTTTTATATAACGAGGTATTAGGGATGTGCTCCTTTTCACTAGAAATATTATAGTCATATGGTGTATTCTCAACTTTTCTACTTGAAGCTGACTTGTCGATGCATTTTCTTGCAACTTATGATCCTCTACATAGTTGACTTGCTATAAGACTTGGATTCAAACCCATGCAGTGTATAGAACAACCTTTGTCCCCTATGAAACCCTTCGTCCATGAGTAACATAACCACAATGAGGAAATGCATGTCCTACGACCCGATCAAGACGTAGAGCCTAAACCTTGGTTCATAAATGTGGTGATTGTCTATTGCATCCTCAACATTCATATGCGTTGTTTATCACCAATATACTTGTTTGTGGATTGTACCGTCTGATTTAGGGGGCGATTAGGTTATATTTGTTGTTTATACCTTTTGGGCTTATGGGATCTGGTTAGGCTATTGTTTCTTTTTGTCCAGTTCTCAGTTATTGTTTTCTCATTAGCTGATTGGTTTTGACTTTATTGTGGTGTAGTCTTTTTTCTGGCCCGCGGTGGTTGGGCTCCGTATCTTTTACTTGCTTGCAATCTTTTGTTTCTACTTGTGTTTCCGTATAGGTTCTTTACTCTCGGCTTCTTACATTTTTGTTGTCATGCGCTGAGAGAATCCCCTAGATGTGACACGGCATACTCGACTCCGAAGGGGTCTCATACAAGCCTTTAGTATATCATCTTTTGCGTAAGACATTGAATAATGCAGAATTTAAAAACTTTTCAAAACTAAATGTCAAACTCCTTCATAAAAGGAAAGTAGAGTGTCTAGACGAAGTCTCATCAACCATATCAGTTACACATAGAAGTCTCAAATAGGGACCATAGCTCTTTACAATAGAATGTATCATAATAGGAAGTACATAAGAATTTAATACTTGAGGGCATACCAAAGTCTCGGAACTGACAGGTTATCCCACCAACGTCCTTGGAGATGCAGATCCAGTATTTCTTCCTCACAATAGAACTTTGCCCACCTACACTAGTAGAAACAATAAGAGCATATGGTTAGAGTACATTCAACTTGTACTAGTACAGCAACCATGCATTAAAACCACTAAAATATGCAAAGGACTTTTAGTTAAAAACAATGTTTTTCAAAATTTAAAAGTCAACGCGCATTCAAGAATGCATAATCAATCTATACCATAAAATACGAGACATTCATGATCATAAGTTCCGGTGATAGACATAATCCAGATCTATACATAATTGAGTGTCATTAACTTATTCATAAGACACCACCATGACCCTTTTAAATTCACATTGTGCACTTAGCATATAACGTTTTCTACCCCCATATATACTAAGTGAAGCCATCAAGAAGACATAAGTATAGTCAAATATATAATCAAAATCATAATAGGTGAACCCATCTTAAAATCATACATAAGTCATCATACATAAAATACTCACACAACAACCCCTCAAAGATCCCACTTGTCCAATGTATAGATAAAGTCTCAAACCCTTACCTACACTGAGTAATACCCCTCAAGAAAGACCTAGTTATAGTTAATATTCATATTCATAAGTCATTCGTATCTTAGTTCATATTTTTAAGATATTGGGAGATTAGAAATAACTGACATAGACCATATGAGCTACATGGAATCCGGTGTTCTACCCTCACACCGAAAAATAAAAGAGAAGAGAGAAGAGTTTAATCTTTATTCCATTATCAAAGGTTGGTTGTAGGTGTTTCACTTGATGAAAGTGAACATACCTATCTATAATGTGAATCCACTATCTAAGACCTATGTGGATAATAGTTAAGGTATATGGAGATTGCTTCTAAAAACCGTATACTTCTATTGTGCGGGCTTCCATCCGATGAGACACCATAGTGTGAACCCAACTACTAACGTGAAGGAACCCTTCTCATAATCATATTCACTCGGTGCTAAGCACAATTCCCTTTAACATATACTTAAGCCATTAGTTATGCATAAGTTCATAAATAATGCCTTAAATACTCAACTATCATATTGTGTATAGCTCAAAGGTTTCAAAGATGAGGATAACTTCTCAATCAAAGAACCAAGAACATATCAGAATGTTCTTTCATATCATATTCATATAGTGTTTAGGAGAATAGCCTTTTATTCAACATACCAACACTACCATAATCATATCATAACATTCATATTCATATTATAACATAACATTCATATTCATATTATAACATAACATTCATACTCATATCGCCGTATATCATACATGTTCATGTCATAGCATAACATACATGTTCATATCATAGCATACTTGATCATAGTTAGGGTTGTACGGAAGAGGAACAAAACTCAACACCACATTTCATAAATCAAGTAATCACCCCCACCATAAGTGGGTCACGATTCAATATAAGACCATAGATCAAGTAAACACCTCCACCATAAATGGATCAACAATTAAACATAATACTATAATCAAATTGAAAACATTCATTCATAGCCTTCAAGGCTTTCTTAAAGGTATAACTCCATTTTCAATATATTCATACATCATATAGGATAACATCATAATAAAATAGTGAATTACATAGAAACATACTAGATTCCCAGTGATCATTCATCAATCAAAGTATACTAAGCTTTATATTTGACAAAAAAGGGAGATTCATGAGTCTTTGGAGATTTTTTCAAAAACCATAAATATTATTTCAATTTATCCATATAAATTCATATATTAATCATAAATAATCAATTTATATCAATGAAAACAAGTATAGAAAGAGACCCACAAAATTGAGTGAACCTAGAATTTTGGGAACTTTGAAATCCAATATTAAGAGCGCGTTTTGGGAAAAAGATCCCAAGAGTTAAGAGCTTCCATAACTTTATAATTGATGTATAAAATTTTAGTTTTTGTTACCTTAGTTAACCTTCGTCTTCTTCTTCAATGGTGTTCTTAGAGAGAAGATTTTGAGTGAGGGAAGTTGAGTTTTTGACTTTGAGTTGTGAGTTTACTTGAATGACTTAAAGTCTTCGGGTTAGGGTCTTATAGTTAGTTTTACAAATATAATTAGTTAACTAACCGACTCTCTTATACCGTAATTAAATAACTAACTAAAACTAAGACTCCTAAACTGAAAACTAAAACTGAAAACTGGGCAGCATCTACGTCCCTCCTCCTAGGGACCGTAGGTGGAGTTACTAGTTGTACTGCATGGCCGTTGTTTTGGAAGAGGATCCATTTTGGGGATTCAATCTTTCCCAAGATAATTCTACACCTATGGACAACACTTAAAGTCTCTAGACCAGTCTACTGGTCGTAGATCGGGACTCATAGATAAAGCTGGTTTTTGATAGCTTTTGGGTCCTTCTCAAGGACCCCTACGGTTGTCCTTTGGGGGTCGTACCTGTATGTTTGGACCCTAATTTAGCCCTCATACGACGCTTCAATACCTCACTACAAGGCCTAAGACCACACTAGTCCAATTCACTAGTTTCCACACGTCATGGTCATTTCTTGACCTTTATGCGCTAAAACTTTCTTACTATGTTAGTTATATTATATTAGGTTATAAAACATCATTTTCATCCTTTTTAAGTTAATAGACATTATATGATGTTCTATCTTCGCTCATTAGATTTTCGGGGTGTTACATTTGTATCTGATTTGTATTTTTTATTGCTTGTCTATTTTAGTTTCTCTAGTTTAGGCACATGTGCTATGCTCTCCTTATTACTTGTTGCTTATGCTTGTGTTATATTTTGACATTAGATGGTTGATTTCCTACTAAGTACCGTCTTTGATATTCATACTACACTATGTCTCTACATATCACATTTAAGTTATCATCGTTGATTTGGAGTCATGCGGAGCATCTCAGAGTTTGGAGACTTGAATAAGCTCCTGGAATATGGATTGGCCAATTTCCATCTAATTCTGGCAAAGCTTAGTCATTATATTGTATTCAAATACATGTTGTACTTATTTTGTATATGTAAAGGTCTTGTACTCTTGTATTCTATTAGATTCTTAAATTACTAACTAATGTCAGTTCTTGGAATGGTTTCTTAAATTATGATTCGGTTAAATCCCCAATTTTTTGGTTTTTCTTTATGATTTTTTTAATTTTGTTTTTTACTCTAATTTGTAGCTCATTTTTATGGCTTCAGGATAAGGGTGAGGCGATACCATCTAGTATAGTGTAGTGTCCATCTATGACCCACTTAGAATTGGGTCTATTGTATGGTATTAGAATGGTATAGATACTTCTTTATCCAATCGTTTGGAGGCTATAGGGAATTTTAAGAAAATTATTGTTGAATCTTGTCGTGTGTTTCCTTTTTGATAAACCTCTAAAACTGCTTCTTTGGAATCTACCACTTCCTAGATATATATCATAAAGAATTTGATGGACGTGGGTAGAGCATTCGCGCATTCTGCAAGAGTTTCAACATGGAATCAAGCAAGAGATTTTCAATCGAGCTTGGACCTTATGTTTGGAGTCATTGTTCAGCATTTTGAGAGTTCGATAGTAGCCTAACCTTTGTTGGTTCTTTTTCCACCTAAGTTCTTTGGTATTTTAGTGTTAAAAGGTATGAGATCCTCTAAGGACACACCTCAGTAGGTGTGGTTCCTGGTGAAGTGGGTGATCCTAAAAATAGAATTGGATGGATTGGTCTCAATAGTGTTCGTCATTCATTTCGAGACATTTGTTGGGATTTCTAGAGTGGGCTAGGAATATCTCCACATTATTCCCTACAGACCAGGAGTTGAGTTAGGGGTTTTTCAGAGATCTAGCTTTGCCACCCCGATTAGAGTTCGAGCATTTGATATCAGAGCGGGTATAACTCTCCCAACTTGTAAGTCATCTAGGGGTTGTGAAGTAGGTATGCCTTAATACTTTCAAAGATAATGGTAAGATACCTCGCCATTAGTACAATGATGATAGCGTTTCACTTTGAGGTGAGTATTTATTCATTAAGGAACATCTTTCTTCTAGACTACTATGCATATGGAGGTAGCATCTCAGGTCTGAAGAGATTCTTAGGTAGGTCGTGATGCCTACTACAGATAAAGTTTAGGCCAGACTTCTTACGATGGTCATTCTAGACCTTCAAGTATTTAGCCTCATGTTACTCCAATTGGGTCTTTGTATCCAGTTGCTCGTAGTGATGGTGGATATTGGCTTGGAGATATAGGACATTATGTTAGAGATTACTACTTCGCTAGGGTTAGTTTTGAGTTAGGAAGGGGTAGACAGGGAAGATCACCATATTCTGCATATTGAGATTCATTCTATAATTGTTGCAATGATTGTAGAGGACGCCGACCATCGGTCTACGGAGTGCCCTAGGTTGGTGTTACCTTTCATGCATTACTGACATTTGATGCTTTCTAGGCTAAGGTGGTAGCACTTTGTTGTACTTGTAGGTTGCTTGAACATTAGCCTAGGAATTTTCCTCGGTATAAGACCATGACAAGAGGTATTTATTTAGATCACTCTCATGGGTTGGCGGCACCTTGGATCAAAAGTGTTACCTTTAGTGTTGTGGGTGCTATATTTGGTGTTTAGGTTGGGGTCCGGCATGATCTGTTCAATGTTCCTGCCCCTTCTATGTTTCTGTAGACCAACCAAAGGTTAAGGCTCCCTTCTTTATTTGAGATGTTGTAGTTTTATCCCTATAGTTCTTATTTGTATAATTTGGGTTTTCATCTCCATTCATGTTTATTTGGCTTATTACCAAATGCAGGCTTGTTATGACAACTTACTTTGAAGTTTGTGTTTTACCCCTTGTGGTTGATTTCTTTCTTTTGGGGCATACACATCTCTAGGGTTGGTGTGTTGCCAAAAAAAAAAAATAAAAAAAGGTTATGTAATGGTTGAGTAACTCACTGTGCCTTTGTCTTAAGATTCTTGTTTTGGTTATGGCCTTGGTATTGTTAGTTTCATTTTTTACCACCCGTGTTACGTGATTTTGTTATGATGTCCATCCTTGTTTGGTTGGTGGACAGACCAGTTTTTCATGGTGTGAGATTTATGTGTTGTTGAGACTAGTTGTCTTAGGAGGTTGGCTTGGTTGTGTGTCGTCCTTTTTGAGTAGTAGTTGGGAGATTGTTAGTTTTTATAGTTGTGTTGTGTAGTTTCCCTAGTAATCCTTTTTGGATGTTTTCTTCATTTTCCTTAGTCTTTTTTTGAATGTAGAGTTGTTTTTTTTTGCTCATTCAGTCTTTTGAATTCTGCATGTTCTCGTGGTCTTAGAGTTTGGTTTTGGCTAGCTAAAAATTTGGAGTTGTGACTCTTTGGGACTCGTTATTATGCCTTATTTTTGTTGGAGGTGTGACTCCTTGGCATTCTATGTTATGCCTTATTTATGTATTGATTATATTAATTGGGCCGAGGACATGTGAGAGGACCAGTTAGATTCCAGGTTAGTACATTCCCCTATAGTAGTGTGTTTGGTTTGTTAAATGGTTATTTCACTTGAATGTCTTGTTTAAATGTTGGTGATGGCATCATTGCATTATTTGTTCATTCTCACAAATTTTCATGGTATGATCCCGGCTCATGCATTGGCATAAGTATCGTTCATGATGAGATCCTATTTTACACAACTTTTATTCTAAATTGGTTTTAACAAGAGTCATATTACTTAGACCACTTGATTTACTGGATTTTGATATTACAAGGCATGAGGTAGGGGTGTATATAGGTGGGTTCGGTTTGATTATTAAAAAAATCTAAACAAATTATATCGGTTTATCAAAAAAAAAACAAATCAAATCATATAAAATTAGTTTTTTCGGTTTCGATTTTAGTCGGTTCTTTCGTTGTTTTTTCTGTTTTTCAATTATTTGATTTTTTACAACTATATTGCTTTGAAAAAATGATAAACATTTTTCACTTACGTGGTGTGATAAAGCTAAACTTAAAAAAAATGTTAATGACTAGAGAAGTTTCGAAAATGACTATCAGAATTCACATTAGTACAAAATTTTTTTTTGAAATTCAACGTTCATTATGCTAACTAATAAGATTAAGAGGCATAGACGCACAAATACAAAAAACTATGTACAAAGTAATTGTTAACTTCGAATTTGACAACCTATAACAATTATTATAACTTTTCGGATCTTAACACAACATAAATATTTTACAATTTTTACAAGTCCAATTTGAAATAAAAATAGATAAACATTGAAAACTATAAACTAACTTAATAATATATTAAGCAATAGATAATTATATATATATATATATATACTATAATATATCATAATATGAGTATTTTTTATCCGAGATATAATATAACAAGAACTTTACAAGCCCCAAATTTGAAATTAGATATATATAAATGGATCCTATAAACTAAGACTACCTACAAATATATTAGGGCGGAGTACTTATAATTATATTTTAGATTATAAATAAAATTATATATATCTAGGTATACAAAATTTACAAGCCGAAAAGTTAAAATAAATCCTAAATTGAAAATTACTCATCAAACTAACCTAAATTATTATCAACAAGAGAATTATATATAAAGAGATATTTTTTTATCGATAAATAATAATTTTTTCATCTATTAAATAAGAATAATTATGTATGGGTATGTTATTAGTATAATATTATATATATATATTATGATCCATATTTATATATTATCTTATCGTGTGTGGTGTAGTTGTGTGTGTGTGTGTGTGTGTCGTGTGTGTGTGTGTGTGTGTGTGTGTGTGTGTGTGTCGATTGGTTATGAGTTCGTTTGATTCTTTTTTTTCTAATACTGAACTCAGACCAAGAGTTTGTTTTTTTTCATCGCACAATACCAATCAATGTAAACCAGCAAGTTTTGTTTTTTTTTTTCGATTTGATTTGGTTCGTCGGTTCGTTTTGATTTAATGATTCGGTTTGTACACCCCTAGCATGAGGTACGTGTTCCTTTTTTATTTGATATATTATAGGCATTTGTGATGTGCTCAGTTTTAATACTTGACTAGTCGGTGCATCGATGCCCTGTCTTGCATGATTTTGGCTACTTATGATCCTCTATAGAGTTGGCACTCTATTAGACCTAGATTTCGGCATAGGAACTTTATATGGACTACATGCGTCCCCTATGAGCCCCTCTGGTCATGAGTACAATAGCTACATATGAGGGAACTATATGGGTCCTACCTTAGTCGCACTGTAGAGCGGTTGGTCTATACACTTGGTTACTAATGGTCCTATTGCATCATATGCATTCATATGCATTTTCAATCACTAATATTCTTATTTTTTTATTATACCCTCCAGTTTATGGTGGGGAGTTGAGTTATGTTTGTTGATCTTACCTTCTAGGATTATAGGGTCGATTAGGTTATTATTTGACTATATTATGTCATGTGTTGTTGTTTTCTTGGTAGTTGATATGCTTTGACTTTTAAATTGAGGTTGTGAGTACGACCTTGGATAGTCTACTTGGTATCTTGGTTGCTTGCGAATAGGTTGTTGGCTTGCGTTCTAGGTATATTTTTAACTTGACTTACTATACCTTTGTAACATGTTTATATTTTTTTATTTCCTGACTACTTTAGGATCTTGAGTTTAGTCTCATGTGTTATGCATTCTTCTTTACTTGTTGTTTATGCTTGTACTAACTTTTGATCTCAGACAATTGATGCCTATTGAGTACCCTCTTTGACACTTATACTACACTTTTCCCTCTATATATCAGAGTTTGACTAATTGTTGTTGTTCAGAGTCATGGGAGCATCTTCGAATTTAGAGACTTGTGAGAGCTCTTGGCATTTGGAGTTGCCGATTTCCATCTATTTTTTGCTAGCTTAGTTTGTTTTTTTTTTATTATTCAGAGATAACATGTGTTGATCTTGTACCTGTAAAAGTCATGTACTCTTATTTTAGATTAAATGCTCAAATGTTGACTAATGTTAGGTCTTGGGATGGATCCTTATATTGTGATTTAGTTGATTCTGTCATTTGTTTGCTTTGCTTTAAGCTTTTTACTTTTTGTTTTTAACCTGGTAGCTCATTGCTTATTCTACTGGAATAAAGGTTAGGCTTACCTACTGGTACGATGTGGTAGGTGTTATCATGACCTAAGAAATCAGATCATGACAACAGCATAGGCTTCAACAGGGTCATTAACTACCTCAATTCCTTAAGATTCAGTGCTATAAAGTCTTTATATCTTTAAAAATAAAAAAACATAGATGGGTTATGGATCTTGATTCATTGGATGCTTCTCATGGAAGAGTTTGATTGCTTGGTCCTTATCCAAGTTCGTCACCCATTTTTAAATATTTGTTAGGATTTATTAAGTGGGACGCAGTCACATATTATTCTCAATAAATCGGGATTCGAGTCAGAAGCTTATCAAATGGTTGTCCTTACTACTATAATTGGCGTTAGAGTAGTTGATAACAGCATGGTCCACCTTTCCCAAAGTTTTTAGTCATATATGGGTCGTGGAGAATGTGTACTTTGAGATTTCAAAGGTAGTAACAAGAGGTCTTCCATAAGTACAGTGGTGATAGTATTCCACCTCGGGAGGGTTATCAGTTTAGTGAGTGGTATCTTCCATCTTGACCTATCAATCTTATAATGATAACATCTCAGGTTCTAATGGGTGATGAGGTAAGTTGTGGTGCCTATGGCAGGTTGAGCTAAGGTCATACTTCTCACGGTAATCATTTTTTACCTTTAAGCGTTGGGGATCCTTTTACTCTAGATGGGTATTCATAGTAGGTTACTCATAGTGAAAGTTGTAAGTGTGGCGAGGTAGGCCACTTTGTTAGAGATTGTCATAGGTCCCTAGCAAAATTGGCTAAGGATGGTCCTGAGATTCTTAGAGTTAGAAAGGGAAGCTTACAGCATTCTTAACATAGGGATTTAGACTATAGAGGTTTCTATGATTATAAAGAGCTTGGTAATTGGTCTAGGGACTGCTCCATGTGGGAGTAGATCATCCCACTAATGCCAAAATTTATTACTCCGAGAATAGGGTAGTTAGACCTTTTTATATATATGGGGATCTTAGTCGTCAGTCTAAATCTTTTTCTTTACATGGGACCATAGTGGGAGGTGTTCAGTTTGGTCAATCACAGGTACCATAATAATGGTGCCCTAAGAGATGTTGGTGGTGCTTCAGTTGTTCAGGTCGAGTTCAGGCATAGTCTGTTTTATCTTTCTACAAGTTGGATGGAGGTCAAGGTTTGAGTTATATATTTATGAATGTAATATCATTGATTTATCCATTTTGTTTATTATTTCATGTGGTTTTGAGGATTCATACCTATTTGTGCCTGTTTGACTTGTTATGTATTATTGGCTTATTATGACAATTTTGTTTGGTGTTGTGCATGTGTTTTACCTCTTATAGTTGATTTATTTTAGTAGAGTGAATCTACTAGGCAGTGTCTCTTGAGTTGGAGTAGTGGTTGAGAAGCTCCATGAGTCTTTGCCTTTGTGGTTAGTTGTGATAGTCATAAGGGGAGTGTTGGTTACCCTTTTTTCCACCCTTAATGTGTGTTTTTACTATGATATTGATCTTTGTTAGATAGGTGGCTAGACCAATTTTTACCCAGTTTGAGATTTTTGTGTTGTTGGGCCTTGTCGCCTTAGGAGTTTACAGTAGTTTTTTGCCATCCTTTTAGAGTTATAGTAGGGAGATTGCTAGATGTCAGAGTTGTTTAGAGGGTAGTATGGCCTTTGGCAGTGTTGTGGTATTCCTAGTTGGCCACTTCCTTCCTTTTCCTTTGTTTTATTATCAGTTGTAGTTTTGTGTTATAACTCATTTGGTCTTTTTAGATTCGTCTCTTTTTTGTGGTCATGTTAGTTGGTTTGTGATTTGGAATTGAAGTGGTGTTCCCCGGTGGCTTCAAACGTAAGCTTCTGTTGGGAAATGGAAAATCTCTAAAAATGTTCAAGTACAAGATTTGATCGAAGTAATCGTGGAATCTACTTTGGTTCTTATTCAGGATGGGGGGCTTTCTTTTTTCATAATTGGTAACTTATAGAGTTCGTTGATAGGAATTGGTAACCTTAGGCTACTATCAGTTGGTTGACTATGTTACATGCCACCTACTGGCTTTGTTTCCCTTAGATTGGGGGTGGTTAGCTTAGATTTAAGGTGATCGAAGATGTTCCAAAAGTGGATAGCTCTTATCTAATGATTCAGAGCGCTCTTGATCGTCTTTGAGATAGGCTCTAGTATATTTTCTTGAGTGGGCTTTACTTATTAATGTTTAGTATGAACTACATATGATTTAGGAATGTATTTGTCAGGTATGACACATTTTTAGTTACTATATATTCTCTTGACTCTCATAGGAGTGCCGGTCTATTGTGGGTGATAAAATCCTTAGTTTAGGCTTGTAACCTTGCCTACCGTATTACATAGCATGATTGTCCTCATTAGGAGTGATACCTATTGCCTTAGGATTGATCCTTAGATGACTTAGTATGTTGTTTCGGGTAGGGCTTGTTTCTTGTGATGTATCTTGTGTCAATGTTGGGGCCTTAGTGGCTCATCATAGTCATATGTTAGCCTTATAGTGCTCAGTTATGGGCTAGAGTGGTATGAAAGGGTTAAGACATCATTCTTGAGGTTAGTTCTCTCCTCTTCTTGGTTTAAAAACTCTATTTTATTTCGATTTTTTATTAGAGGTAAACTTGTTATGATTCATTGAATTTTTATATTGTTGGGCTCGCGGTTGTGGTTAAGGGCCAGTTGAATTTTAAATCAGTTCTCTCCACCTATGTAATGTGGTTGTGTGTGTCTTGTTTGGATATTGGTGATGGCATGCATTGCATTTGTTTCTCATTCTCAAGTATTTTGTGGTACAATCTTGGTTCATGCATGAGTGATTCATTACCATTAATGGTGAAGGACTATTCTCACTTGGTTATTATTCTAAATTGGTTTTAACGGTATCCGTACCACATAGATCACTTCTTAAACTAATTGTTGATACTTATGAGGCATTAAGGACATGCTTTTGTTCTTCTTTAAACTTTAGAGGTATTTGGGATATGCTCAGCTTTTACTTGACTAGTCGGTGTCTTAACGCCCTTTCCTATATTGGTTTGGATACTCATACCTTTGATACCACGACAGAGATGACTTGTTATAGTCATTTGAGACTATGTCGTATATATGGGCTTCTAGCATCCCCAATGAGTCCCTCTAGCCATGTCTTTCATTGTACAAGATAGATGAGTTGCATAGGTCCTACCTCACCTAATAAGGACAGGATTAGGTGTATACACTTGGTTACTAATGGTTTTTATTGGTTCTACTGCATTTCCTGCATTCATATACATTGCCTATCACTGGTATAATTGATTATCGATGCACCCTCTAAAATTATAGGGGCTAGCTGGGCTATGCTTGTTATTTGTATCTTTAGAGATAATGTGGTCAAGTAAAGTTATTGTTTGAATATATTATGTATTCTTCTAGTGTTTACCTGATAGTTGTTAGGTTATGGTTTAATATGTTTATGTTAGTTTTCCTGACCTAGGGCAGGTCACTCTTATATCATAGCTAGCTTCTTGTGTTTCTAGGTATGTTCTTATTTCAGTTTCTCATCCGTTGTAACCTATTTTTGCTCCTAATTGCTTTTCTATCATATTATATCTCCTATTCAATTACTTGTGTTGTACATTTCTTATTACTAGTTATTTATACATAATTTTTCTTTAAATTTCAGTCGATCAATGCCTACTCAGTACCACTTACTGATATTCATAGTACACTTGTCACACCCTGCAGATCATAGTATGAGTTCTCACCATTGACTTAAAGCTTTTGTGTAGGAGCTTTTGGGGTTTAGAGACTAGGGTGAGCTCCTAGCGTTGGAGTTACCGAATTCAATCTATTCGGGATAGGCTAGTGTTTATGTTGTATTCATGTACTACATGTACTTGTATTGTAATTGTAAAAGACTTGTACTCTTAGTTTGATTAGATGCTCGACTACTGATTAATGACAGGTCATGGGATGGCTTCTTGTATTATCTTAGTTGACCTCTCTTTCTTCAATTTTGTTATCAACTTTTTGCTTCTTACTGATTATCTTTAGCATGAACTCATGTTTCCTATGGCTCCGGCCTAAGGGTTAGGGTGACATGTTGGTAAGGTGTAGTATATGCCATCATGATTTGACAAATCAGGTCGTGACAAATTTGCTGATAACCAAACTAATATGTGGTACCTCAGGCTTGGACATCCTTCCCACAAGCTATGCAACACATCTCATCTCTTAAGGATCATAGATGCTACAAAGCATAGTTGTTGCCACACTTGTCCCATAGCTAAGAAAAGTATATTAGTTTTTCCTGATAGTCACAACATGTCATATTTTTTCTTTTAACTTATTTATACAAGGAGATGTATGGGGGCTTATAAGACCCCTACCTATGACAAGAAATAGTATTTTGTCAGAGTTTTATAAGGATTTTAACAGGTTTACTTAGATTTTTTTTATTCAATGTAAATTGAGGTACACTTCATTTTGAAAAATTTCCAGGTTAAAATAGAGTTTGGTGTCAAAATACAAACTCTCAGATATGATAATAGAACATAAATATTTAATTTAAAATGTAGCACTTTATTTTCTTATCTTGATATTTTACATCAAAGTTCATGTGCTTATACTCCACAACAAATTAGAGTGGTAGCGAGAGAACATAGGCACATAATGTACACTACTAAGGCCTTGAGATTTCAGAGTGGGGTAACTATTAGATACTAGGAACATTGTGTCAAAATAGTCGTATATTTGAACAATAAAATAGCTAGTTTTATGTAACAATGCAAATTTCCTCAGGAATGATTTGTAGGACATAACCTGATCTTACTCACTTGAGGGCATATGGATGTTTGTGTTTCGCTTCAGTTCTGCCTTGAGTGGATATATTTGCTCCTTGAGCAAAGAAGGATTCTCTAATGGGGTATTCAGAAACTCAAAAGGATTACAGAATATTGGACTTACTGAATAATCAATTTTTAACTAGTCAAGATGTGACTTTAAAGGAACACATATTTCCCTTCAAGAACATTCTTGATGTTCCATTAGAACTATTTTTGCCCATCCAACATGATCAAGATGTTGATTGTTCCTTTGATGATGAGGTGTATATTGAGAACCAAGAAGTTGATAGCAATCCTGATACTCTAGACCCTTATAAGGTTCTTGATTCCTCACTTATGGGAGGAGAAGTTTTAGTTGATGATCTTTTTTAGGAAGCCATAGATTTTGTGAAGGATATACCAACCGATGTCAAAGATCATGTCATAGACATTGAAAATATTGAGGTTTTAGCACCACTTGAGGATACTAGAAGGACCAGCAGAGTACCAAGACCACCATTATGGCAAAAGGATTATATAGTACCACAAAAACTCAACTCTAGTTATTTCTATCCAATTCGAGACTACTTTTCCTTTTCTAACATGAGTGATTCTTATCAATCTTATATAGAATCTTTATCTATTGTTGTGGAGCCTTCAACCTTTAAGGAAGCATGCACTTCTAAACTATGGATTGATTCTATGAGTTGTGTTAACTACCTCTAAATAAAACAAAATCTAGTGCATAGTTGTTTTGCCGGATGAGAACCAAGTTATTGAATCAAAATAGGTTTATAAAATCAAGCATAAAGTTCATAGTGATATAAAGAGATACAAAGCAAAACTATCTGCTAAATAGTACAATCAATAAGAAAGATTTGTTTATTATGAGACATTCTCTCATATGACAAGTTGGTATGAGAACTGTGACTAGAGTTGCAACATCTCACAACTGGACTTTATTTCAAATGGATGCTCATAATGTCTAATTAAGACTTATCTTAGGAAGTTTACATGGAGTTGCCTCAAGATTTCCAAAGGAAGGGGAAGCATAACGTATGCAAAATATTTAAATCCTTGTATGAACTTAAACAAGACTTTAGATACTGGAATCTCAAGCTAACTGAGACCCTAGTTGATCCATGATATGAAAAAAATCCTTATCACCACTCACTATTCACTAAGAAGGAAAAAGTTAATGTAGTAGTTTTCCTGGTCTATGTAGATGATCTACTTATTATAGATAATAGCAGCAAACCAATTCAAGACATAAAAAGTGTACTACATAGTAATTTTATCATGAAAGATCTTGGAGAACTTACTTATTTTCTAGGGGTCGAAGTATTGTAGTTTAAGACAAGCATACTAATCAATCAAAGAAAATATGTTGTGGAGATGATATTTGAATCGAGTATGAGTGGTGCTAAGCTAACCAGTACACATTTAGAACCGAATAAGAAATTCACTACATTTTACTATGATGAACTCACTAGAAATATAAATAATCCTTTTGTACGACGATATTACAACCTACTAAAGACTTATTGGAAGGTTGTTACATATGACCACAATAGGGCCTAACATAAGTTTTGCGGTGCAAGTACTATCACAATTCACGTAGAGTCCTAATATTTCTCATTCCGGAAAAAGGTTTGAGGTTAGTGAGATACGTCATATGATGTCCATGACAAGGAATACTTTTTGAGAAATACTCCTAGTACATAGTTAAAGGAATCTGTGACTCGGATTTGGTAGCTTGTAAAAACACAACAAGACTAGTGACAGAATATGAAGTAAAGCTAGGAAGCTCACCACAATACCTTGAAAATCCAAAAAACAGCAAACAGTGAGCAATTGATCAGTGAAGGCTGAATATAGATGTATGGTAGTTGTAGTCTCAGAAATCATTTGGTTGGAAGGGGTCTTAAAGGAGCTGATGTGGTCATTGACGCACCTATAAAACTGCATTGTGACACTAACGTAGAAATATAAATCAAAGCTAATCTCAATTTCCATTAGAGCACTAAGCACATTAAAATTGATTGTCTCTTTGTGAAGAAGCACACCAAGAACGGACTTATTCACATAAAATATATCAACACTTAAGAGAATTTGGAAGATGCACTCTCAAATGGCTGGGTGCAACACAAAATCATCTCTTGTTGAGCGATCTTGGAGTACTTGATGTATACACAAACTCCTGCTTGAGGGGGGTATTGGAGATAGTAAAGCGATTTAATTAGTTAGTGAATATGTTTACTCATAATCAATCTTTTAGGATTAGGTGAGCTATTAGAATTTAGATAGGATCACCACATATAATGTGAGTGCTTAGGTATGTGATCACTCTGTATAAAAAGCCAGATTACTGGCTCATTCTACATTGAATGAAAACTAATCTTCTTCTCTAAATTTGCCTTTTTATACTTAAATATTTAAGTTCCATTCACAATTTATGTTAGAAAGTAAAGAATATCTACATCTTATTATTTTGTATTATAAATATTCCTGGAATGTGCTCACATAATGAAGCCTTGGCCATAAACTAAATGGTGTCAACATATTATTTTACTAGCTAAGACTGGTAAGGAAATAAAGAATTGTTCATTTTTATTTTTGTTCTTATGTATTTTTTCTACTCAATAGGAAAATCATAAAAGAACAAAAAAAATCTGTTACCACGACCATGAGAATCAAGTTCAAGACATTGTATAAGTAGCACTGCTTATTACTTTATTGTTAGGTATATGATGAAAATATTCTACGAAAAATACATTTGTTTTTTCTTTTAAACATAAAAAGAATCATGAATAGTAAGAAAGTCACTTCTTCAGAATTTCTAACATTCTCATTTTTCGCAAAAGAAATAAAGACAAAATATAATGTGTTCTTTCTATTGACCTTAGTTGATATTTATATATTTTAATGTTCGGCATGGACAACTAGACATTTAATTTTGTATAAAGTTGAATAAGCAGAAATACAAGTTCTATATATAGATCAATTAAAGTGTGTCTCACATAAATTATCAATAATACACCATATAGAACACATGTGTCTATCTGTACAATGTATAAATTTAAATACCTATTTGTTCACACTCCAAGTCGGACTTCATTTTAGGTTTAATATGCAGAATTTAATAAAAATAAATTGAAATAAGAATTAATTCAAAATACTAAAAAAGAATTAATTTGAAATAACTAAAAAAGAATTAATTCGAAATATTAAATAAGAATAATAAGTTTTTACGTTGCGTTCAGAGTAACTCATCCTGGGGATTATATGAGATTTTATGAATTTGTTATGTCTTTATAGGAGAGGATGTTTCACTCAACCTGATATTGAAAGTTAGTTTCAAACTTTGAATTAAAGATTGAGAATTTGGTAAGTTTTGAGTTTGATAGGCTTAAGTTACTTAAAAGGGGTTTTCGCTGACTTTTATAATTTCAAGTGTTGAAATGAAATTTCTTTAATTCCATCAGTCCCGAAATGTGGAATCTTATCTATGAGAGTTGTCGGTTTCATATTCAGAGTCTTTTTGAGGATTTGAGGTCCTAAGTTGTGAAATTGTAAAAATTTAGCCTCTGATTTAAATTTTGATCAACATTTGAAATCTGAATGCTCGGATTGGGATTCCAATGGTTTCGTTGGACTCGGGGATGACTTTGAGCCTAACTGAGGTCTTGGTTGATTTTTTTGAGGTCTGAATCTTGTTTTATCCCTTTTTAAGTGTTGTATTAGTTTATTGTGGTTTTCATGGATGTTGTGTTGAGGAGACATGATATTCATATTTTGATAGTTCCATTGAGTTTAGTTTGTTTGCATATCTGGTTTGTTTGTACGGGGTTCCAAATTAATCACAGGGATTCTTTCGATGTTCGAGAGTTGGTTGATTTTCTAGACCTAGTTCCCCTCACAATTGCGGAGTGTGTTCACTTTTGTAAACCTCACTTTTGCAAGGGACTGGTGGCTTCATCAAAGGGGGGTTTATCACCTGCAATTTTGGGGTTTGTACCTATTTTCTATTTTGGAGCTTCGGAGACCCTTGGTGGCAAATTTTGAAAGGATTTATTGTGCTAAATCAAATCGGTAAGCTTTTATTATCATAAAACTTTATTACCCTTTGATTATTTATGAATTCTAAGATCAAAATTTGGAATTTTTATGGGTAAACGGCAAGATTTTGAAAGAACTTGAGTTTTGATCTATGAAGGTTATTAACTAATTGTGATACCTTTTTTGAAATGGTTTGTGTTAATGAATTCCTAAAGTCTTAAGCATCATTTTCAAGTATTAATTTTTGAATTCAAATCTCTTTTTGAAATTTGTTTTGAGATGATTGACTTTCAAGTATTAATTTCTCTTCTTGATGTTTATAGATTATGTGAGTTTGAAAATAAATCGAAAAGGGAAAACTCAAGTTTCAGATTAATTGAATGATTTCTTCAAGACAATTGATCTTTTAACCTTGGTAATTTAATAGAATTGTTTATTTCTCTTCATTGTGTAGTTGTTGGGGAGTAATCAGGAATAAGGTAAAGGGCTATTTTGTTCCACTTGAATAATGTTAACCAACAAAAATGGAGTGGTGGATGAAAAGACTTCTTCATGATAATGATAAATTATGAATTTCCTTGTTGCGGGCTCTATTTTATTGATTATTGAATTGCTTGAATACATGAAAATAGACTTCAATTGTATGGATTGGTGTCTCTCTGTTTGGTATGATGTTTATGTGTGCATTGATTATTGAACACTGTGATGAGACTCTTGATATAAAGTTGATGGTAAATGATTTCAGCTAGTGATAGAAATGTCGAACGAAAATGATTCTGGTAAGTGATATTTTGTGATAAAAACGAAAGGAAATGATTCTAAATAGTGATATAAATGTTGAATGGAAATGGTTTCACCAAGTGCTAATTTGTGATAAAAGTCGAACGAAAATAGTTACAACTAGTGATATAAATGTCGAAGGAAAATGGTTTCGGCAAGTGATTTAATGTGAAAGTAGAGGACAATGTTTCTAACTAGTGACATTGTATCGAAGGAAAATGGTTCCGACAAATGTGAACCTTTAAGATCAATCTACTTGATCTATATATTTGTCTTAATCTATGCAAGTGATTGAGCTAATGGATGTGTTTTATTGTTTATTTGATATATGAGTTGAATATGTAGATATTTGTGATTGAAATGCTTTGCACTTGTGAGTAAATGATTTGGTACTTGTCGGTTGTTGAGATGTGACTTTTGGTTTATGATTTTTAAGCCTTGTGACTTGCATCTTTTAGAATTGTTAGGTTTGACTGATTTCTATACAGGTTGTAGTTTAAGGAGGTTAAGTTGTGATGGAAATTAGAATTCCATTCTAGATAGGTTGCCTAGTTTATTAGGTTGCTTGTTAGGTACTGTGTTGTTGGTACTCACCTCTTCTTGCTTCTACACTTGTGTAGTGGTGACACCCAAATTTGGTCTAACTTTTTAAAAATTCGTGATTTGAAGCTTTATTTATTTAATAGCAAATTTTGGTCCGATGATTTTAAAATTCATATATTTTGAGTCAATTACAAAAAAAAACTGCCTTTCCCACATTATCTCTCAAACAATTTTAAATTTGGAATAGTCCCACATCGGTATTTCATCCTTTTTGAGGATTTTTGGGTTTCTATATAAGCTCACTTCATTCACTATTTTTAGGGGGATTTGGAGGGGAAGACAAGATACTCATAAAATTTTGAGAATGCTTGGTTCCAAGTTCAAAAATTTTAAAGTGTTTTTGTGGTTTTTGAGTTTGAGGAGGGGAGTTTGTCTCCTTCAAACTCGGAGTTTCGGTTCGGCTGCCAGAACCAGGTAAATTTTTGTTCTTAGCTTATTGATTAATTCAGCTCTATGTTTTCTGTTTATTATATGTAGCTTGTTTTGTTTTTTTAGTTAATATAGTTCTTAAAAGTCAAGTAAATTTGTGTTTATGTGTTTTAATAATTAGCATTTTTTTACGGTTTGATGTTTAGTTATTTATTATTATTATTATTTTAAATTGTAGTCAAATATTTGCTATCTTAACTTTCAGATGTTTTGTTATTATTCTATTTTAATGTTATTTTTAATTTTTATATATTACGTTATGTTATTTCCATTTCTAATTATGTTGTTTAGTTTGGTGTTGTTGTTCCATATTATCCTGAGATAAGTTGTTATGTTTCGTTGATGTTCAGGTATATGAAATATATTTGTTAATGGGCCGAGTGAAAAATCTATCCGTCGGGTTTAGAGGTCTTTCTCATTTAATTGTTAAAAGACAGAATGTAATTTAAGTTTACATTATTTTAGTGTTGAATTGACCAAATGAAAAAACTCTCCGTCGGTTTTGGAGTCTTTCCATTTTAAAAGATGGAATTTTAATTAAGTTTGTGTATTAATTTTACTTGTTAAATTGGACCGATGAAGAAAACGATTTCCAAGGCCTCCCATGTTAATAAATCGATTTTATTTTTAAGGTATTCATTTTTATTAATTGATTTGGTACTAACTTTTTACTAAGTGTACAGGTACCGGGGGCTTTCCTTGAATTATTAGAATGAAGTTCGAACAATTTGTAGTTCCATTTATTATGTGAATATTGAACTTAGGGCAAATATAGGCCGATGATTATTAATTTTAATTTTATTTTATTGTGTATATTGCATATTTGTTATATTGTACAGTATTGTATTCCTTAATTAAAAAAAAAATGATTTCAGTCGGGGACCGGGAACCACAATTGGGGATCCGAAGGGTTGCCTAACTCCTTCCCTTCGAATAAACTTGAACCCCTTACCTTAGAATCAATTTGGTTTCGTAGATTAATAATTGGTTTCCTAGTTTTCCTAAAATTAGGTGGCGACTCTTTTTAAAAATCGTTTATTCTTAGAACTTTGTTAAAATTGAATTAACTAATTATTTTTTGAGTTGCCACGATGTTTCGCCTTATTCTAACACAGTAGGGATGTAAACATGTAGGTTTCGAACCTAGACTTGTGTGATCTTCTTCTCTTGACTTTTTGGTTCGTTGAAGAACCTGAGAGGTAGTTGCTTCTCATTTCTACAGACCTTCTTTATCTTTTATTATGCTTTGTCCTATTTGAGAAGCAAAGACATTTAAGACTTGTATTTATCTTTCGAATTCCGTTTTTACAATAGTGGTTTGTACACATGACAACTAGATTTTTGGGTATTGTTTAGAATGAACAAGTTTTTCATCTTTATCTTGTTCTTGCTTTATCTTTCCACATTTCCTTCATTTTTGTTTGACTGAGGCTGACTTGTCTTGATGGGAATAGATAAATATCATCATGTCCGTTATTGAACCGAGACAAAGGATATATCTCTTTTTTCTATGCAAATTTTACATGATATAGAAGACTCTGGAAGTAGACACCTCTTTGACATACTTGTTTCTAGATGAGCATATTTATGTAATCTATGTACTTTCTTTCTATTAATTAATATATCTTATTTTCTTTAGTTTGTCGTATATTTGAAAAAATCACGTAAAAGAAATGTTATAAATCATGATAATTAACAACGTAAAATATTTAACTTACATAAAAAAATTGATTGACTCTCAAAATTTTATCGATGTCACGTAAATTGAAAAAGAACAAGTAAAATATATTATTTTAAAATAGATTTAAAAACATTATAAATCGTTCAAATTAAGAACTTGAAATATTTAAAAGGCATATAAAAATTTTGTTGACTCTTGAAATTTTATCCGTGACAAATAAGTTAGTACATTGGGTATAGTATATATTATTTGAAAATTATATAGATACTATAAATCACAATAATTAACAATTTTAAATACGGAAATATCATAAATTTGAATGACTCTCAGATTTTAATCGTGTCACATAAATGAATACAAAAAGAGTAACATATATTGAATTTGTGCTCACACGAATTTCTATGGCTATTATGACAATAATAATTACACTTACAAAAACTTTAATTAATGTTATCTTTATTGTTACTTTATATTCCCAACTTTTGACCATAAAATTATTAGTATATGTATATATCTCATCATCCATAGTTTTCTTTTTATCATCCAGTTGGTGACGAGGGTCTTATGGAAGGCGAGGACATATAAGATGCGATGTAAATCATTAGTTATATTTGTAATGCACTTTATATAAAAAGTGTATTCTCAATAATAAGTTATATTATGCTACAAATTTTCTTGTTACTTTTGATTTGTGAGTTAAAGTAGTTTTAATTGCATTACAATTGATGTGTGAAAATAAATGATACCTACCTACCTTTTATTATATTAGAGTTGGGAATCAAATAAGCCACAAAAATATAAAAGTAATCAAAATAAGTAACTATTTTCGTACAGCAACTAAAATAAGATTGGGGAAGAAAAGTTTCCACTATATCCAATATCTAAACGTTTTCCAGAGTTTCATAACGTTTATTTTTAATATATAACAGAATTTTTCTTACACTTCCTAAAGTGGAGTTTTTTCTTTCCACTTATAAAGTGGAAACTTTTTATTTCCACTTTATAAAGTTGAACTTGTTATTACACTTTAGAAGAAGAATAGTTTAGAAGCTTTTTTAGTGGTGTCATAAAAAATTATATTGAGTTGATATTGTCATTAGAACAGAAAAAAATTCCATTCTGTTTTTTATTATTTTATTCTGAAAAAAATCTATGTTTAGGACATTTATACATAGTGATAGCACCTACACATAAAGTTCTTCTATATTTGTTATTTAATCTAAAAAAATATCTTCTCACGTAAAGGTAAAGTTTCAATTTATTGGGATAGCGAAAGATAATGAGGAAAATACCATTTATTATAATTGTCCTCCCAAAACACATGTTAAATATCCACTAAATGTCCGAATCATTAAAGGATTTAACAAAGTTATAAAGGAATGAGTATAAACAGTAGATTAATTGATGATAGCGGAAAAATACCCTACTCATTTTTATCACAAGGACAAAGTAAATTTTGGAGAGTGACTTATCTCTAATGATAAATCGTTGACCGACTTTTTAAGGGTTCCAAATGACTATATAGATCAAACAAGTTCAACATACTTGGAATCTATGTTAGGAAAGGAGGCCTAAGTAGGGGTGTGCAAAAAAATCGAAAATGACCAATAAACCGAACGGATAAAATTGTATTGGGTTATTGTAATGGGTTATTGGGTTATTGGATTTTTTAATGGGTTTAGAAAAATTAATTATTGGGTTATTGGTCGGTTTCGGTTTTTCTATTGGGGTATTGGGTAAACCGATATAACCCAAAAGACTATAGTTATTTACATTTTACCTTCCTCAATATTAAAAAATATAATAATTTAAGACATAAATAGATTCAATATTAGCTTTTCAGGCTATGTGATTTTTGGTTAGGGAATTGGTGAGAACTTGTGATTATCTGCTGGATCAAGCACTATTCACGATTGTCTAATTGAAATATTTTATTTTTAGTGTTAATTCTGTTTCGTTACTTGTAGGCCGATAGCTTTTTGAAACTTTGTGATGTTAGTATTTGATCAATATTCAAAGTTTTTAGTATGTTTTTGGCGGTAAGTTGTAAAGTCATGTAATTATTAAAATACATACTATTATATATTATTTGATGAACATTTCTTATTGGGTAACCCGAAACCGAACGATAACATCAAAAAACCGATATAAACCGAATATAAACCGATAAAAAAATTTCTTATTGGTTTGTTTATTGGGTTAGCATATTTAAAACCGAAAAACCGAATATATAAACGAACGATTATATGTAAAACCGATCGAACGACCGATGCACACCCTAAGCCTAAGATTAGTAAACAATGTCTCCTTATCAGTCGATATTCATCCCTAATTAGAAATATAATACATGATGGATTTCCATAAAAACTCAATCTACTGATTTTATAACATGACTCATTATCAAAATTAGGGATCGGTAATGCTCAATGATTATATTTCAATTATTGTTGTTGATTTTGTAATATTTATTAATTATATTATCTATATTCTATATATATATTTGAGCGGTTACCTCAGGCAAGGATAGGGATATTGCTCAAGTTATGGATAACTAATTCTTTTGGTCAGTCCCTCACAACTTTGAAATGACGGGAATGTGGGACTCCTCAAAATTTCATGTTCTCGCCTACCTACTTTTGATGCAGATATGACTATCGCTATGTCTAACATATTTTATATTTGGTATAATGCATGAGCCAAATATGTATATATTATGTTAACAGATATAGAGGAAAAATACTACCAACAAGAGAGCCCATTATAACGACCTTGTTGTCGTTTGAGAAACAGATTTTATTCTGGTGAAAAAAAAACGGGCAGAGGGTTGAAGGAGGCCACGACGGGACGTAAAGGCACGAAGGACCGTCGTGGAGGGTGTGTCGTTTCAAAAATTGGAAAATCTGAAATTGGGTAATGAAAATCGACTCTCTGAAACGTCGTGACGAAATTGCAGGACGGACCGTCACAGGCGTGCGGGTTGTCACAGACTCTTATGGTGTGAAATTGAGTCTATGACGGTTGCGACGACCTGCAGGACGGACCGTCGCAGGCAGCGGCCCGTCACGGGCTACGCCAATCCCAGTTTCGGGTCGGATTTCTTTAAACGTTTTAAGGGACGTTTTTGACTATTCCTGCTTTAATGATAAGTTAGAGGGTTAATGTTAATAAGTCTATTACTGGGGGTTAAAAGAGGTTAACCTTAAGTTAATTAGTGGGTTATGTATTTCCATATTTCATCCTTAATTACATAATAATTAGGGTAAAGAAAAGAGGGTTTGAATAAGGAAAAATAGGGCAAAGAACAAAGACAGAAAGAAAAAGAGAGGGACGGTAGAGAGAGAGAGAGACGAAGAGGACAACAAGAAATTGAGGAATTGCTTGGCTTGATCGTTCTTCGGTGGAGGTAGGTTTGGTTCTTTACACTATTAGTAAGTAAACTCTTAAAGCGGAAGATATGTGTTCGGGTAGTATTATAGAGTCTTTTTATGCTTATGTGTGTATGCATGATGTGATTTATTATATGATTGTGATGAAACAAGCATGATGAAGCTATTCGAATCCCAAATCTGATATAAACCTAATCTCTGGTTAATGATGATGCTTGGTATAAAAGAGGCCTGATGAACTAACGTGATGAGATGATGACGCCTTGGTATAAGAAGGCTTGATGAACTAAAGTATGAGATGATGACGCATTGGTATAAAAGAAGGCTTGATAATTAATAGATGCGATAGGGGGATCGGAGTGGGTAGTGTCACGTAACCGACAATAGAATTAGTGGGACGGGTGTCACGAAAAACCGACACGTAGATGTTATGGGATGGAGTGTCACGTACCGACACATAGACTTAGTGGGACGGGTTTATGTCACGAAAACCGGACCAAGTAGATTTAGGGGATCGGAGTAAGTGTCATCGTACCGACACATTGAGATTAGGGATCGGAGTGTCACGTCCGACACCTAGTAGTAGGGGATCGGAGTGTCACGTTCCGACACATAGTAGTAGGGATCGGAGTGTACGTAACGACACAAGAGGAATAAGAGAATGAAATCTTGAAGATATTAATATACTCAACTAAAGAACAGGATCCCAATAAGTAGGGCATGGAGGCTTGGTCCTCATAGATATGATCGGTGATATATAAATGATGTTTGTACTTGTTGCTACACATGTTAAGAATATTAGGTGATTTATGATGTTATCTGAGATATATTGTTTTCTTTTTGAGTTGGCCGATGATACCTAATCCGTACTGTGGTTGTACTGACCCCCTACTTTATGTTTTCCCTTTGTTATTTGTGGGAGTGCAGCAAACGTGCCGTCCTCTTCGAATAAACATTAGTTCAAGCAGTATTCGTCTACCGGACTTCAGGGTGAGCTAATGTTCTAGGCTTGGACTGGATCTCATCCAATGTCTTGATGCCTGAAGTTCGGCATAGACTAGCTTTTAGTTATTTTTTTTAGCTTCTTAGAATACTCTTAGTTTGTTAAATTATCAAGATGTTCTGTGATGATGACTTCCCAGATTTGGGGGATTAATAGAGGTGAATTTCGAAGTATTGGAATGGTCTTTATTTATGAGTTAAGTCTCCGAATTGCTTTATGTATGCTTAAATTGAAATGATAAGGTTAGGATTGGTTGGTTCGCTCACAGTAGGAGGGGTTAAATGGGGTTTTGCCAGTCGCGGCTCGGTTTTGGGTCGTGACAAAACTTGGTCATCAGAGCATTAGGTTCGTTGGTCTCATCACACCAAGAACAGTCAGTAGAGTCTAAAGAACGGTTAGGGGGACGACTTTATTTTCTTTGAGAGGGCGATTAAGACGTAGGAAAATTCATTCTGTCTTTATTCGTGCATTACTTGGATCCAATTGGTATCTAGGTGATACAATTGGGTTATCATGACCATCTCACTCTATTTAGCAGATGGTTAGAACTAGAGCACGGACTAACGCCAACATAACATCAGCAAGAAAGATGCATCTGAACCAGCCACTGGGGCTGTAGCTCGGAGTGCAACAGTTGCAAGAGGGCCGCGGTAGAGGTCGTGGGAGGACGTCCTCTTAGGGGAGAGGACGAGAACATAGCCCATCTGGTGCTAGGGCGGGTTGACTCTTTACCGGACTGAGGAGGTTAGTAAGAGAAAGTAGAGAAGGGGAGGATGGGGAGAATGAAACAAGTACAGAACGAGGAAATGCCACCCCAACCTACCCCAGAGATGATCAATCAGGTGCGCGGCATTATCTTGTGGGTTGTATGATCAGGGTCAGGCACCCCCAACGTTTTCTGCACCAAACCTCCGGTATCAGAAGGTACGCCATGCAGCCACTATTGTGGCCCCTCGTTGGATGGCCTCATGGGAACATGGCACGTTTCCACGACTAACTACTGGGCATAATGACAAATGATCAGCATGAACTTTTTGTAGTTCCTTGTGAAATGGGAACCTCCAGCTTCAACCGGGCCATCTGCAGAATCTGAGGATGATTACGATTTTCTGGTGACTGTCATGAGTACACACAAGATGGGTTATGTAAGAACGGTTTGGTGTCTGAGCGTGAGGGTACCAGTTTCAAGGGAACGCCCAAAATGTGGGGGCGGTACCAGTTTGAGTGTAACCAACGAGGCACCACTAGACTTGGGCTCATTCTCAGCTTGTTTATGGAGAAATATATTCCCCGGACCTGAGAGATAGGAAAAGGGAAGAGTTCTGAGCCTTAGAGCAAGGTAGGGGTAGGATGTCGGTCAATGCAATGAGGGCAAGTTTCAGTTGCACTATCCAGATAGGCCACCCACGAGTTTTCAGTCCACAAGAGCGGATTCGCCGTTTTGTGAAGGGTTGAGATCAGAATTGCGAATTCAGCCTTACAGGTAGCGGGCTGCGGCAAAATTCAATTCCAAGAAGTGTTATAGATTCGTGGGGAGAGGGGGAAGGAGTGAAGCCAGATGAATTCACCCCCCGGCATCGACATCAAAGAGTTCGAAAAGGGGAGTGAGTTTAACAATGGTTTCTTACTCGAGGACAGGGTTCGGAGGTTACTCAGTCCGACCATTCAGTCCTTCATAACAGACTGTAGTTGGGGGTCCACCTAATGACCGGTAACATTTCTCTAAGAGACCATGAGTGAATCTAGAGAGTGTTATGGATGTGGGGGGCACTGGACATATTAGGAGGAAATTGTCCAAAACAGGAGTAATAGACCCCCAATAGCTAGAGGTTTAGAGGTGGTAGGGTAGAGGCCGTTTTTTTCTGGCGGAAAGCGGGTGGACGAGGAGTGGTAGTGGGGGTACCAAAATGGCCGGGGGGGGTCGGGGGGTAACGGTCAAACGGGAGCCACTACATCACAAACCATGGTAGGGACAACGAGACAAACAAACGAAAGGGCCCATGTTAGCTTCCCTGGAGATAAGAGGCGGAAACATTGATGCTGTCATAACAGGTAATTTCTGGTTTTGTGATTGCATGGCTCCGTATTGTTTGCTCATGGATCCACATTTCTATGTATATCCTCATTTTTGCTAAAAAATGGTCTAAATTTACATGTGAATTACTTGATCTGCCTATTCGTGGGGTCTACTCCGGTGGGGAGTATGTGGTAGTGAGAGGTATATAGGTGTGTTTGGGAACTTGTGGGAGTAGTAGTAACACTTATGTAGATTGGTTATCCTAGCAATGGTTGATTTTGATGTAATTCTGGGTATGGACTTGGCTTTCTCCGCAATTTGCGATATGGGATTGTAATGCTAAAACGGTGACGTTAGCCAAGCCCTGGGACAGATACGTTAGTGTGGGGAGGGTGACTACACTTCCAATCCGGTGCGTATAATCTCCTTTTTCGTGTCTACAGAAAATGCTGTAGTAAAGGGGTTTAGATTCTAGACATCTCAGGATGACACTACAGTACCCTCGATGAGTCGCGTTTTCGGTGGTCCGTTGAGTTTCTTGTGTATTCCCTGCAGATCTTCCGGGATGCCCCCAGATAGGGATATTGACTGCTGCTATTGATCTTGAAACCGGGTACACGCCCATTTCTATACCCCTTATAGAATGGCCCCCGCGAGTGAAGAGAATAAAAGCCAACATCCAAGAATTGTTGAGCAAAGGCTTATTTTATTAGACCAAGTGCATCTCCTTGGGTGCTCCGATTTTGTGGTAAAGAGAAAGGATGGGAAGTTTTCGGATGTGCATAGGACTTACCGGCAGTTGAAACAAGTGACTATAAAGAACAAGTATCCTCTTCCGCATGATGACTGTTCGATCCGTACAAGGTGATGTGTTTCTCTAAATTGGACTTGAGATCCGGTACATCAATTGAAATACGAGCAACGGATGTGCCAAAGAAGACTGCTTTTAGAACCAGGTATGGGCATTTACGAATTTGTAGTTTGTAATTTTGGTCTTAATAATGACCCCTGCGGCGTTCATGAGTTTGATGAATGGATTTTACAGCCAATATTGGAATATCTTTGTGATTTATTTATTGACGATATAACTGAATCTCCAAGAGTAAGAAGGAAACATGAGGAGCATTTGAGCATTGTATTGGAAAGTTGAGGGAGGAGGGAGAAAAAGGCGTTATGCCAAGTTCTCATAAGTGTGAGTTTTGGCTAGATGCAGGGTCCCTCTTGGGGCCTTGGTTTCTAAGGGATGGAGTAATGGTGGATCCTTCTAAGATCGAAGTAGTGAAAATTTTGGGTAAGACCCACTCCCTAACCGCGTCGTCAGAAATAAGGGCTTTGTGGGTTAGCTAGCTACTACTGCGATTTGTCAAGGGATTCCTTTTATTGCTCCCCATGACGAAACTTGAATAAGCAAAATGTGCCATTTGTATGGTTGAGGATGAGTGTGAGGAAAGCTTCAGAAGCTCAAGACTCTGGTGACTTACTGCACCAATCTCCACCTTGGCCAGTGGAAGGTAAGAATTTTCATTGTCTATTGTGATGCCATCCCTATTGGGTTTGGGTGCAAGTGCTTATAATGCAAGAGAAGAATTGATTGCTTATGCGTCAAGAAAATGAAAGTGCATGAACGTAACTATCCCAACTCATGATTTGGAAGTGGCCGCGGTTGGTTAGTGTTTGCACTAAAGCAATGGAGGGACACTATTTATATGGGGTTAAGGTGGGTCTATACGGATCATCGTAAGTTACAGATGTCTTCACCGAGAGATTTGAATTGAGACGAGGGAGAGGAGGAACAATGAAGGGACTACGACACCACTCTTTTGATACACTCCGGGGAAGGCGAATGTTTGTAGCGGAGCTTTAAGTAGAAAGGGCGGAAGCTATGGTTAGTCTAGGCCACTTGCAAGCTTTAGGCCCCATGGCTAGGGAGTCGATTCTGGCTAAAGACATTATTGAGATTGAAGTAAATGAGAAGAAGGGGGATTTTAGCTTATGTGGAGGCAAGATCTTCTTCCTTGACAAGATTAAGGAAAAGGCAGTTTAATGATGAAAAAATTGATCCGGATCCGAGAGTAATGTTGCAAGGAGAGGCTAAAGAAGCGCCGGAAAATCGAGGAGGAAGGTGTTTTGAGGATTTAAGGAAGAGTATGTGTAACGAAGCGTCGATGATTAATTAACACTATTTGGACAGAGGCTCATATTCGAGGTATTCGATACCATCCGGGCGCAACCAAGTGTGACGTGACCTCAAACAAACACTTTGGTGAGAAGAATGAAGCGTATATTGTGATTTATGCCAAACTGTCCAAAGTCAAACAAAGTAAAGTATGAACACCCCAAAGGCCCGGAGGACACTTCCGAGAATGGCCCATTACGGAATGGAAATGGGAGAGAATGCAAGGGACTTCGTGGTTGGTCTTGCCAAAGACATGGGCAAGTTGACCCCATTTGGGGATTGTGGACAGATTACTAAGTCTGCTTCATTTCATTCCGGTTAAGGTGCCTTACAATGCAGAGAAGTTAGCCAAACTTTACATCTTCAGAAGTTGTGCGATTGAATGGAGTTCCACTATCCTATATCAGATAGAGGTACGCAGTTTATTCTAAGTTTTGGAAAAAAAACATTGCATTGCAGGAATTGGGTACTAGGTTGGGACCTTAGTACCGAGTTCCATCCTCAGGACCGATGGTCAGTCTGATGCGACCGATTCAAGTGTTGGAGGATATGCTCGTGATGGGTGATAGAAATTCGGTGGACATGGGGATAGCTTCTTTACACTTAAGGGAGTTTTCATACAATAAATCTATACCCACCCCCCTCCAGCATTGATATGGCTCCCTTGAAGCATTGTATGGTAGGAAGATGTAGTCTACATTGGTTGGTTTGATGATTCGGAAGTTAGACCTTTGGGGGTACGATCTTTTGAGAGATTCGATGGAGAAAGTGAAGTCCATCAAGAAAAGCTTTAGCGGCCAAAGAGACAAAAACGTAATATGCAGATCGAAAGGTTGAGACTTAGAGTTCATGGAAGGTGACACGTCTTGTTTGAAAAGTTTCACCATGAAAGGGGTGAGCGGTTGTTTGGTAATTAAAAGAGGCAAGCTAAGCCCAAGGTATATGGGCCCCTTCGAAGTACTTAAGGCAGTAGGGGGGTGGCGATATGAGTTAGCCTTGCCTCAGGGCTGTCCGGAGTAACATCCGTGTTTCAGTGTCGATTTGAAAACGACCATGGGGATGGAAATTCCATTATCCGTTGGGAGGATTAGTTTTGCCTTGATGTGTGAGACTTTGTCTTTAGGAGGAGCGCCTGTTGCTATTTTAGATAGAGAAGTGCAACGTGAGGTCAAGAGAGATTGATCCATAAGTTGACAAGGGAAGAATCGATTTCCGGTTGAGAAAGCCAATGGAGAGGAGGCAATATGCAGAAAGAAAGATACCCAAATCTGTTTACAGAAGTCAGGTATTCCTTTTCGCCCTTGTTCCTTCTGGTGATCGTTCGGGGACGATACGATGGTAATGGTAATCTATTGTAACGACCTGTTTAGTCGTTTTGAGAAAACAGATTATATTTCTGGAAAAACGGCAGAGGTGACGGAGGACACGACGGACCGTCAAGTGGCACGACGACCGTAGTGGAGGGTGTCGTTTCAAAACATCTGGAAAATCTGAAATTGGGTACTGAAAAGGACTTCTGAACGTCGTGACGAGAATGGCAGGACGGACCGTCACAGGGTGACGGGGACCGTCACAGGACTCTATGGTGGAAATGCGTCTCTGACGTTGCGACGACCTGCAGACGGACCGTCGCAGGCACACGACGGCCCGTCACGGGCTACGCAATCCAGTTCGGGTCGGATTCTTTACAAGTTTAAGGGACAATTTTACTATTCCTGCTTTAATGTAAAGTTAGAGGGGGTTCATGTAATAAGGTCTCTTACTTGGGGGTTAAAAAGGTAACCTAAGTTAATAGGGGGTATTATTTCCATCTGTCATCCTAATTACATAATAATTAGGGTAAAAGAAAGAGGGGTGTTGAATACGAACAAAGAAAGAACCAAAGACAAGAAAGAAAAAGAGGGAGAGAGGAGAACGAGTAGAGAGAGAGAGGACGAAGAGGACACAGAAATGAGGATTTGCTTTCTTGATCACGATTCTCGGTGGAAGGTAGGTTATGGTTTCTGTTAAACATTCGTAGTAAACCCCTTAATAGCGAGATATGTGGGGTAGTTATTATAGAGTATCTTTATGCCTTAATTGTGGTATGAATGATGTGATTTTTATATATATTGATTGTGATGAACAAGCAGATGAAGCTATTGAATCCCAAATCTTGATTGATTATAAACCTTAATCTCTTGTTTAATGATTGAGCCTTGGTATAAAAAGAAGGCTTGCTGGAAACTAAAAGTGAGAGGATGATGATGCGCTTGGTATTAAAAGAAGGCTGATTGAACTAAAGTGATGAGATGATGACGCTTGGTATAAGAAGGCTGATGAATTAATAGAATGAGATTAGGGGATCGGAGTGTCAAGTACAGACACATAGAATAGTGGACGGGGTTGTCACGAACCGACACGGAGATGGAGGGGACGGAGTGTACTACCGAACATAGAATTAGTGGGACGGGTGGGTCCGAACCGACCACGAGATGTAGGGGATCGAGTCTAGGTTCAGGTACCGACACATAGAAATTAGTGGACGGGTGTCACGAACCGACCCCCCCCCCAAACGGTTTAAAAAGAAGAGATGTAGGGGCTCGGAGGTGTCACGTACCGACACCATTGAATTAGGGGATCGGAAGAGTGTCACGTTCCGACAACATAGTATAGGGGGGGGCTCGGAAGTGTCAGTTCAGACACATAGTGTAGGGGAAGATCGGAGAAGTGTCACGACCGACACAAGAGGAATAAGATAAGAATCTTGAAGATATTAATATACCAACTAACGGACACAGGTATCCCAAATAAAGTATGGCATGGAGGCTTGAGTCCTCATAGATATGAGCGTGATATATAAATGATGTTTTGTACTTGTTGCGATCACATGGTAAGACATATTAGTTGATTTTATGATGTTATCTGAGATATATGTTTCATTTTGAGTGGCCGATGACCGATGATACACTCCTCAGTACTTGTGGTTGTACTGCCCCCCATACTTTTATTGTTTGCCTTTTGTTATTTTGTGGAGTGCAGCAACGTGCATCATCTTCGACTCAACATTAGTTCAAGCCGTCTTAGTCATACCGGATCTTCAGGGTTAGTAATGCTTATAGCCTGGAGGATCTCCTCTCAGTCTTGATGCTGAACTTCGGCATAAGACTAGCTTTTATTTATTTAGATTCTTAGAATACTCTTAGTTTAGTTAAATTGATACATCGATGTTCTTGTGATGATGACTTCCCGATTTTGGGGAATAATAGATGTTGAATTTTAGAAAGAGTTATTGAATTGTCTTTATTTATGAGTTTAAGGTCTTCCGCATTGCTTTATGTTATTATTAAATTGAAATGATAGGTTTCAGATGGGGTTGGTTCCTTCACATAGGGGGGGTAATTGTGGGTGCCAGTCGCGGTCGGTTTTGGGTCGTGCACCATTGACTTGTGAACTTTGTGAATATCGTGATCGTGACCTTCCTAATTACGGCTCACCTCAGCTAGTGATAGTGATGATTTGTCTAATGCTTGAGGAATAAGGGAGGATGGGGATTTTTTATTTTTTTAGATTATTTATTTTGGATATTTGGGGATTGATGAATTGTGGGAGGAGGAGTGGGTGGCGGGGGGGATGTAGGGGAGTTTGTTTAAGTGAAGCAAATTGGGGATGGGGAGGGGATGGATGTGAGAGTGGTGTTGTTGGGGTATTTTTGGGAGAGGGGATAGGAGGTGAGTCTGCGATTTGATTAATTAGATTGTTTGATTGGATTGGGGGGGGGATAATTGTTTTTTTTTTTTTTTTGGAGGGATCGGGGATTTGGTGGGGAGGATTTTAATTGATGTGGAATTTAATGGAATTTTTGGGGATTAGAGATTGGGGGATACCTTATTTTTTTGGAGATTTGATTTTTTGGGGATATATTGATTTTTTGGATTATGCTTTTTTTTTTTTTTTTTGATAGGAGTTTAATTTTTTTTTTGATATTGATTTAATGTGCTCCATTGGAGGTATCATCTTAGGAGAGATTTTTGACTCCCATCGATATCCAAGACAAATTTCCATGAGTCTGTTCGTAATCCTTGAAATACTTTCTTGATCATCTCTCGAATGGTCCAGATATCTTGGTGATACACATGATGAAGATAATCACAACGTTACGTGGCGATGAACAGAAAGATGTCATGAATGATGTGATTTATATCGAAAAAGCCATGTTATTCAATTCAAAGAAGCAGTTTAACTTCTACATTGGAACCTAGCAAGAGAGTGCTTTGTTAGAATCAAACAAAAGAAATCATGGCACTTGTTTGAGGCGTGTTTGACCAAAGAATGTGATTGAGGTTAACTTTCTTTTATTGATAACATACTAACATGTGGAAAGTTGGACGACACATTAAAGAACATCCATGGATATGGTACGTTTGCCGCGAAGGGCATGCAACTTGGATGTTGAGGATGATTGCGAACGTCCTCCGTATTGATATAGAAAAGAACGCAAGGTTACAATTTAGTCCCTGATATTTTTATTTAATAAGGAAAAGGCAAATATTTATTTTTATTTGATAATTAATATATTATTTCATTTCAGGTTCCCATTCAAAGAATGTCAAACATTGTTCGTAAAGCATATGACATTTGAGTAAGTAAAAGAACAAACCTATCTTGATCGCAAGCAGGATTTGAAAAAGTCATGGTACTTGGGAGTTTTTTTGCCGAGGTGCCGAGGTACATGAAAACTTTTGAAACAGTTCAATCGTGGAACAGTAGGTCAATTGCATGTGATTAGTCCAAGACAATATTGGTGCAAAATAGTCAAAACAATAACTCCACCATGTGGAAAAAATTATGAAAAGATGTGGTGATATTTTTTGCAAAAAAAATAATCAGAAAATAATTTCAATTAAAGATAGACAAAAAGATGAATTTTTGTGTTACTTAATGACATAGATACTTTTATTGTGTCTTATATTTTACGAGTATTATGCTCTTAATATTATTTTATGTCATATGATTTTGAAGTAGTGTTACTATTGAACTTTTATAGGCCGTGGTAAACCTAAAGTTTTCTATAATGAAATTTAGATGGTCGTCCTAACCAAAACTAAATTAAGTCTAAGGTTGAAAGTAATCAAAACCAAATCACATTCATAAATAAGATATAAAATTTCCCTACTAGTACAGGTTCAATCTTACTATTTTGCACCTAAAAAAACGAATATGAGTTGTATGTTGTAGGGGTTGTTGTACTCCCCAAAATTCGATCGTGTGTAGTGTGGGGCCTCTTCATACTGTCGGATTGGGGACCACTTCAAAGTGATTTTTTTTTGGAAAGCATGAAAAGGAAAAAAGGAGAGAAGGTGAAGGTGAGATGACAAGGTTAATTTTTATAATTGGAAAGATTTTCTCCACTTATAAAGTGGAATTAAAAAGTTCACTTTTATAAAGTGGAAGAAAAATTCCGTGAATATTTAAAATAAACGTTGTGACAGTAACGGAAAACGTTTAGAAAATTGGATATAATGGAACTTTTTCTTCCACTAAGATTATTTTAGTACGTACTAAAATAGTGGCTTATCTATTTAGTTAATTTTATGATTTTTGTGGTTATTTGATCCAAACTCATTATATTACTAGTGAAATACGTTGCGCTTTTCGCGCTATAAAAATATTTTTATAAAATAATAGTATGAAAAAAAAAAATATTTGTATTCGGGTAATATCGAATATATTAAAATTGATATAAACGATATTTTTACATCTTTTTAAAGCAAACCTTTCATTATTAACTATTGACAAGGACCCCTCAACCTATGCCCGAATTCAGAGACCACATTTATATATACAGGTCCCCTTAACCTTTGAAAACTTATTTATTATAATTTCTATCACTTCTCGGCCTACGTGACACTAGATGTTGGTCCACGATGATGATTTTTTCAGCTAGTGCCACGTAGGCCGAGAAAAGGAGTAGAATTACTTATAAAAAGTTTAGGGAGGTAATAGGACCTTAGTATAGTATAAGTATGTCACTGGGATTTCGGGCATAGATTTAGGATGTACTTCTGCACTTTCCCTTTTATTTTTAAAATAAGAATATATTATATTACGTTGAAAATATATATTTTTTATGTTTAAATTTTCTATTTCTTTTGTTGGAGTACAAATACTCTATAACATTAATAATATAAGAATTTCAAGAGGACTTAAAGAGAAGGATTATTGAAAGAAGATTAATAAAATTAAAAAAATTTAAGTTGTAAAGAAATTTTTTATTTATTCATTCAAATCGATTAAATAAATCAACTGGTTAACTTATATGATAGTATCTTATTATAAATGTTGTGAGGTTTTTCGTTTATCAAAAATTAATTTGATTCATCTTTGAAATTCAATTGAATTAAATAATATAATATTCTCAAATTAGAACAAAAAAACATATCAACCTATGTGTAAAATATTTAATTCATATTAATAATTTTTTATGAATTCAGTCATATTCTTGAGTACACTGCACTTAATATAATTGACAAATAACTTTTTGACCCAAATTTTCCTTTAATTAGAAGATAAATTCCTTCCTTTTTTTTCTCTTAGCATTCTAAGCCTTCCTTTTTCTTCTCTTACCATTCTAAGAATTGTTTAAGTAATATGTTTTTCTATTTGACCAATTTGTCATTATTATACATTAATTTCGAGAAATTTAATATAAAATAAATTAAGACTATATATAGAACAAATTAAATGAATCATTAACTATAAATTAAATTTAAATTTCAATTATATATCGTAAAACCTTTACAAATTAATATAGGTGGGAATCATAAAATTTTATTATTTTATAGAGATATTATTTAATCGATAAATTAATATTCGTTAATTTAAAGAATGATTTGAGATTTAATGAAGGTTAATTTTGATTATATCAAAATCGTTATATCTTACTAATTTATGTATCATATTTATTGATTTCACATAAAAAAATATTATACATAAAGTACAATGAATACTTCAAAAATTTTGTATGTTACTATTTTATGTATCATACTCATTGATTTCAGATAAATATTAAACTTATTATACATAAAGTACAATGTATGTATATGATTCAATGAAATATATTTTTTGTCAAATGATTCATTGTAAAAAAAAATCAAAAATGCATTCATTGTAAAATTATACATAATGTTTATTATTTCTTAATAATCAATTATTATTCATTGTATTTTATTTAAAAAATTCAACGTATGATGGTGAAATTTTTTTTAATATAAAAAGCATAGGAAACTTCTTTAAACCGCATCCAGGAATAACTTCTCATTTAACAGGTGTTACAAAATTAACAATGACATATCAAATACGTAAATCATTATGTGTGTACAAAATACATCATACCACATGCACTCAAAAAGATTTACAATTGTAACTTAATGAAAAATTTAATTCAAAATTTAGTCAAGGTACAGTTCACACACTCAATCAATCGGCTAAATATCTTTCGACTGACTTAGAAAAAGGAAAGGATGTCAAGAGACACAAGCCAACAAAACATCCATACATGGGAGAAAGATATTTATGAGTGATTTCTCCAATATCAAGACTATATGAATATAACATGAGAGTTAATTTTGGAGAAGGAAATAGATGCAAAGAAACTTTTATATTCTCAACAAGATTTTTAGCATAAATTATCTCTAGGTTGGCTTGAAAAATTCAATCTAAAGATATGATATCATGTCATTTCGTCGTTTTGGAGAGAGCGGTTCAGTTGATATACAAAACAAAGAGATGAAAGTGGAATCCATAAGAACAAAAATAGATAATTTTTTTTTATGAAAAATGTTTTTAATACGGATGAAACTGCTTTCTTTTACAGGTTACAAGCTAATCATTTTCTTGCTACGAAACAACTTGAAGGAAGAAAGTAGGACAAAGAAAGACTCACAATTGTCATATGTTACAATGAAGATGGATCTGAAAAAATTTCTTTATGGATTATTGGAAAATATTCAAAGCCACTTTGATTAAAAAATGTCAACGTGAACAGCTTGAATTGTCACTATCGTGTCAAACAAAAGAGCATGGATGACAAATGTGCTTTTTGATGAATATGTTCATTGGTTTGATCACAAAATGCATGGTAGAAGAGTTCTGCTTATAGTAGATAATCGTCTAGTCGATAACACAAACATTGAAGGACTACAAAATGTTGAATTGTTTTTCTTGCCACCCAATATGACTTTCAAAATTCAAGCATATGATGTTGAGATAATAAGAACTTTCAAGATGTATGATCAATATATTCTATGATTTTAGAAGGCTATGAAGTGGACAAAGTGATCCAACAAAGATTAATATTTTTGATCCTATCAATTTTTCAATCCCTGCTTGGACAACAAATATTCGGCAAGAGACAATAGCAAATTATTTTCGACACTGCAAAATTCGTTCGAAAAATGCAATCTTAGAGAATTTGAATGAACTCACTCGTGAAAACATCATTCATGATTATGAACTAAAGATCATGATTAATGATCTTGATTACCACAATAAAATGGATGTCAATAACCTGTTGGATTATCTGAGTGAAAGTGATACATGTACAGAGGTCCATAGCTTAGAAGAAATTATGGATACGACAAGAAAAAACAATATTAATGATGAAGTTGAAGATGATACTAATCCTTGGAACCAGTTACACGTAAGGAAACACTTATCGCATCTAGAACTCTTCACAATTTTATGGTGTAGTTCGAAAAGACTACACCAAAGCTCTTGAATGCAATAAGAATAGTTAGAGATGAGTTTTAAGTAGATTTAAATTTTAAGAAAAAACAGAAAATAGTATAATCATATTTCACAAAATTATCTTAGATATATTTCTACTTTTAAAGAATTACTAATTTATGATATTAACAGGAACCATATATTTATATAGGGGTCTTGTGAAAATATATTATCTAATTATCTTATAGAAATTTGTGATTTTTTCCATTGGCTCAAGTCGAATCGAAGAAAAAATATTATTTTAGAGAGACTATTAATTTTCTGAGTATTTATTTATAGAAATTTTACGATAATATGAAAAATTTATTTTATATGGAACAAACTAAATGAATCATTAACTACAAATTAAGTACAAAAAATACTGCTAAGAACTATTTTGGATTGTCAATTATTTCTTTATAGTAAAAATTGATATTTGAAGCTTTTAAGTGTATGCTTTAGTGACTAGAGGATTAATGTTAAATACTAATACCATATCTTAATATTTTGTGATAACTAAAGGTAATAATTTGTAAGTAATATTTAATACAACGAAGAAAAACACCCAAAAAACTCATTAAAAAAATATGATCCCGACCATAGAGGCATGCCATATCAGTAGCAAATCTAACATATATATATGTTTTTAAAATGTAATTGTGAGGTGAAATCTTGGTCGTACACGAAATGATGTGAACATATAATACCATTTTGTTAGGTGAGACTTGAAAACAAATAAAATATCACAATATTTTTTTTTGTATCTTTTTTCTATTAAATAAGAAAATCATAAAATAACTATTAAAAAAAAAGAGAAGAGGAATCATGTCTATGAGGGTCGAGTTCGGAATTTTGTAAGTAGCACTAATTAGGACTCTAAAGGTATATGATGAAAATATTTTACAGTATTTAATTATAGGTATGAAAAAAGTATGATGAATGGGAAGAAAATCTATACTCTTAGAATTTATAGCATTCTCATTTTTTGCTCTAAATAATAAAGGAAGACTATAAAGTGTTCTTTTAGTTGACCTTAGCTATATTTATATTTTTCAATTTCGAATAAGTACAAGTAAACACATACGTTTTATAAATGCAAATTATTCTAGTATATCTCACTTGAATTGTCACATAAAATACATATATTTATTTGTTCAATTTTATATAAATTTAAATATCTACTTGTATACTTCTAAACCTGAAATTCACTTTACTTTACATTTATTTTGTAAATAAAATTCAAATTAAAAACCAATAAGAAACTCATTTAAAAAAAAGACAACTCCTGAAATTAGACGAGACATTAAGATTAGAGAGGATAAATCTCTCTCTTATTTTAAATGCAAAATTGACATGATATAGAATATTAATATTACTCCCTTTGTCCCAATTTCTGTTACATTTTTGTTATTCGAGAGTCAAATAATTTAAGTTTGACTGACGCGTGAAATCTTCAATTTTTTAAAAATAAAATTCATATATTTGTAAACTACGTACAAAGTACTATAAAACACAATAATTAACAATCCAAAAATAACTAAAAGATATAAAAAAAATTACTATAAAAATATAATATAACTTAAAACGAAAGAAATAATTAATAACAAAGTTAAAATAAAAAACATGTGTTATCTATATTTTTCTTACATATATGGGGTAAAATAGAAAGGCAAAAGGTGCTCATGCTATGATGGTATGGGGATGCAATTTACAGCAGAAAACCTCTTAGATATTTATTTGGTGACTAGGACATATCCAATTGAAAACAAAGACAAAACAGTAATTTCGGACAAGCGAAACTATGGGGTCCAGCAGCTCATTGACAACGACTTTATCGGCATCTACCAAATAATAATTGATTAATTAATATATATTGTATATATATATTTAGCCAAATATAAAGCTAATCAGAGAAGGTGCCACGTGTATCTTTATATCGGATCCGAGAAATCAAATAGATCCGCCCTAAACAATGCAGCGCCCGTATTTAGATTCACCTCCACGTCATCAAATCTTGTCCTACGTGTCATATACGTGGCACCTCGCCTGGCCTCTTGCACCGTCACGTCACCCACGAATAAACGTCAGTCAGTATTCTTAAATTTCTTCTTCCTTTCTATCGCCGTTTCTCAACCAGTAAAAAACAAACAAAACTCCAAAAATCCCACCCCTTTCATACCCATAAACACCAAACCCTAACCTTATAAGAATGGGATAAAATACCTGTACTAAATTTCCAATTTGTTCACGATTTCAAATTTTTGTTTTCAAATCATACTAGTCTGTTGTCTTTAAGGTAAGTAAAGATTTTGTGATATGATTCATAATTCGGGAGGATTTCCCGAGTTTATTTTCTGAAATATTGTGGATTTTTTTGATTCTTTTTTTTTTTTGTGTTTGGTGGGCTGAAGGCTTCGTATCTGTCATCTTTTGCATGTAAGGATAGGTTTTTATATTTTTGTTTTAAAAAAAAACAATGGAAAATTAATTGAAGTTTGGATTTTGGGTAGTGGATTTGTATGTTGAGGATTAGTGGATTTCTAAGATGATGAGATGTAGTATTTTACATGTAGTAGTGAAAAGTTGTTTTTGTTTTCAAGATCTTGATTGTTTGACTTGAATATAGTTGAGCTTTATGTTGCTTTCATTTCAGGTTGCCTAAAGCAGTTCAAATGTAATTCATTTCTTTCAAAATTTAATGAGATCTTAGTTATTTATTTTTTAAAATTGAAGTTTACAAAAATGGAAGCTTTTTGATCCTTGATTAGGCTCAAGTTCAAGCTGAAAGTTCTCTAAATCCATTAAAGCTGCTCTTATTCTGATGGTGGGGTTTACAGTGGGGGTGTGGGTAAATGACAGAGCATAGGCGGATCTAGGATTTGCGTTTTATTGGGTTCAACATTAAGGTTCCTAGCAATGAACCTATTATATCTTCAAAATTATGGGTTTATAACTACTATTTTTTTCAATTTTATGGATTCTTACATATAAATTTGTGTGAAAATACTAGGTTTAGGTAAACCCTGTGTAGGTATGACACATCTGCCCACGGATGAGAGGAGGTTGTTATTGAGTGCATACTGCATAAGGTCGAGCACTCTCGATCTAGGTTTTTGTTGGGGTTCCATTTTGTTGAAAGAGGGTGCTTTTTCATAGTTTAAGATGCATGCAAATTTTTGTGAAAGAGAAGCACTTTGGTAGGATATTTGAGTACATAGCTTCCATGTATGCTTCATTATCACTTGCTTATAACTAATATGTTGACGTGCATGGATTTTGGTTTAGGCCTCGTTGAAGAGCCGTTTCATTGAAAGGTTGGTACTTGAAGACAACGGTATGTGCAATTTTTCTTCTAAATTAGAGGTTTGTGCACCAACTCAATCCGCTGCCTTATTCATTATTGGACTTTTTGAATCTGGTTGATGAGGAGAGTTCGGATGGACTCAATTGGTCCCCCAACTAAAAGGTTGGTGGAACTCAATCGTCATAGCATACAGGATGGTCAGAATGGTGTAAGGGATGGGATTACTGGTGATGGACAGGGGCTTTCAGAAGAAGATGAGTCAAGGATTAATGAGGATGTCGAAGGTGGGAATGAAACACAGAGGGATTTGTTACAAGTGCAGGCTGTTTTACAGACACAGCAGCAACAGCCCCCAGGGCCTTTGGTTAGGTGGGAGCGTTTTCTTCCTCTTAGATCCCTCAAGGTTCTGCTGGTGGAAAATGATGATTCAACTCGTCATGTTGTCAGTGCATTGCTGCGAAACTGCAGTTATGAAGGTTTGTTGTTATTTATTTGTTTCATCAATAATTTGTGAGTAACTCAACACAGTAAGTTTTTCTTCCATCCAAGTGTTTGGTGTGTGTTCCATATGCATGTCATTTATACACTTAAATATGCATATACAATTTCATATTAGCTTTCTACCTGAATTTTGGCAGTTTATTTTTTTTTCCTGTTAATGATTTTACATATTTCAGGCTATTCTCACGCTGAACTATGATGTTACAGCTGTTAGTTTTGAGTTCAATGTTTTATTAAGTTGTTGGCTTTAAAGATATGTGAAGGTGTATATTTCTAAAAGATATACATTTACCAGTTTCAGGAAAAAAAAGAAAATATACATTAATTTTTTTGTCAAACATACAGTGAATTTAAAAGTCATACTTCGTTTTCCTTGCTTGATGCTTCTAGCTGGAGTATTTCCTGAATGGAGTTACTGGAAAATTTTACTACTTGCTCTAAAATTTACTTGACCTTACTATGAGGGCAAAAAGAGTTCTGATATATCTAGTATTAAAATAAGAAACTAAGCCAGATTGGATCCCAAATAATTTGATTCGTACTATAAGTAATTGACCAACAGGAAAAGTTTACTGTTTGTGCAACTTATCCCAGTCTGTATCCAGTCCCAGTCCTTATCCAGTTGTCTGCTCAATTTTAGAGAGGGTATTTTGACCATATTCCCATAGAGAAATATGAAAAAATCCAACTAATTAATCTTCATGCATTTAATTGTTCTAAAAAATTTGGATTCTTGTCTTATTAGACTTCCATATTGCCTTGTCAATCCAGTCCAAAAATTTATCTCATGGATGCAGTAGAGCATAACCTTGGTTGAAAAAACGGTGTTGTGTTTAGGAGATCCTATTGTTATGATTGCAGACGAAACAGTACAAAGATCTTTTTTGTTCTTCCATTTCTCAACTCTCTCTTTGGTCCAACTCCATGCATCACATGGTATCTTAGCCTTTTGGATTTCTATGATCAAGTGGCAAGGTGATGTGAAATATATTTTGAACTTTTGGGGATCTTGGGAAAGACTACCTAGAAGACCTTTCATAATTTACAATACCTTTGTAGCTTTATTTTATAATTTTTGATTTTTAGCTGAATCCCGACATCCATATCCATACCGTGATCCGTACCTCCTAATCTCAAAATTTAGATTTGCTGAATCTGATCGTCGGATTCGCATCTGCATTGGATATCTGCACCCGAGTCCAAGCAACTTAAACAAGAAGTATGTTAGCTCCAACAACAATGGGCCTTTAAGAATAGGTAGCTAATCAAAAAGCAAAAGAGGGCTATTGAGCCAGGCTTAGAGAGCCTATGAAATCTACAAAAGAACCTACATGGAGCATAATTAGTCCAACTAAAGAGCAGTAACAATCATGTACCCTTGAGAATGAGATGGGAGCTGGAATTCCATCAAAATATCTTCTATCCTTTCTACCTCAAAATATCTTCTATCCTTTCTATCCAAACACCCCAAAAAAATCCGACTAGGGATCATTTTCTAGATGTTCTTGATGGCTTTGCTGAATCTGCAAGAATTCCAGCTTTCAATTGCTTCCTTTGTAGTCAAAGGTAATGCCTAAGAGAGGTAATAATATGAAGTTCCCTGGAAGTATATCATAGAAAACAAGTTCCAAATCGCAGTACATGAGAATGAATAAATTAAAGGAGATGTAACGAATACAAGGTCGAGCCTAACACATCAGATCGGAGCAGGGACGTACACGTAAATTTGGCATAGTAAGGGAGCTTATAGTAGCCCTTAATCTTAATCAATTTCATTGATAGTATTGGTGCTTGTCTAATCATGAGTCACTTCACATTTACCTATTCATATGAATTAAAGAATACTTTTTAAGTTTTTTTTTTGTTTGAGCTATATCTTATTATCAATCTTTTAATAGATTGCATCCCTTGAGGATATGAGGAGACGAAAAATCAAAAAGATATAGAAATACAATGTTGTTAGGCTTATTCGAGTATGTATATCTAGATTTTTTTCTGGATGAAGAGAAGACTGAAAAGGTTCTTTTTATAAAGTTAATGTTAGAAGATTTATTATATGTTTCCTACATTTCTTAGTTCTAGACCAATTTCTTGTAGATAAATGAGGTTGCAAGGACAAAAGATTATGTACTATTGCACTTTTAATCTGAGGTGATGAAACTCACAACATAAAAAAGAAAGATTTTTTTAATGACAAGTGTAACCCACAGCCGCTACCCTTTTGGGTGCACACAAGGTAAAACCCCCGCTCCTATGCAATAACTCGCAAACTACATAAGCGAGGTACCTACACTAGGCAAGCCTGATGCAACGAGCTCGACCCAAAAGACAAACCTCTTGCTTTCACTAACAAGGAGTTTTGAACTTGAGACCTCCAACATGGAAGTCCAAAACTCAAACCACTTGGCCACCCCGAAGGTTAAAAAAGACAAAATTTAAGAGAGGAAAAGAGTGTAAATAGTATAAACACGAACTCTGGGGGTCGTTCGGTAGAGTGTAGTAGGAAAAATAATGCATGCATATTAGCCTTATGTATAATTAGTACCTTGTCATTAGTTATACATTCGATTGTGTATTAAGGTGTGCCTTGCTAATACTATGGATTTCTAGGTATCAACAATGCGATGATTTTAATGCATGCATTAGAATGATAAGACCCATTTGCCCCTCAAGACCTATTTCTTTTACATATATTCAACCATAATAATTGAATCTCTGGAAATAATTTTTTGTGTGCAATGCATGCTATTTTTAGTGCATCAAACCTATAATGCATAGAAATACTCTTATGTATAATTTATGCAAGCATCACTAATACATGGCTAATGCAAGCATTACAAATGCACTCTATTTAACATTATTTTTATGCACTCTACCAAATAACCCCTTAGTGCTAAACATGAAAGAATAAAGATGGCTTTGAGTTTAAACCCAACATTATAGGACTATTTAAGCCTTTTGTCTCAAAAAGTAGAAAACCTACAAAATATATAATTTTGTACGAACGATACTCAATCTGCTATATACACAAATGAACCTCACGAGTGCTTCAAGCATAAATAAGTAAAGCTATTCCTCAATTATACGAAGTTCATCTCTATGCTTTTAAAATACTTCTATTTTTATCTCCATACGATCCATGTAAATGTAGTGGAGCAACATTTCATCCTGTCTTCCTTTCAACGTTTCATAGTTTTAATTGAACATTAACTCTTCCATGAATATTGGTATCACTGTATACATTACAAACAACTCATATTTCCCACATAACCTCGAGACCCCTGACAATGAAAAGGGAGACTGTCCACAGGAAGCACCAACTAATGTTACTCACACTCTCCAAAAAATGTTGTGACACCTGCGTTAGATCCTTTAAAATGAACTACTTTTGAAGAACCCGACATATATCCAATTACATTTTTGAGCAGTCCGAGCAACATAGCCAGTGTATATAATTTTCATCCTTATTAAATTTTGGTTGTCAATATCTCCCTCTTATTGCAACCTTCTCTCTTACTAGGAGTTTTTCATGATATGACTTGACAAAAAACACTCCATTGTACCCCACTTCCACTTCCATATGTTGCAGTTATCCTATGGTGTTCCTTGTTCATAAAGAAATTCAACCAGCTTTTAGAATTCTACGTTTTTATAATCTTGAGAGTTCCTCCAATTCTTCAAATATGCCAAAACTTCTCCATTTTGTGCCCTTTGGCTCTGATGGACTATAATTTCATTTTGGCTCGAAATTTTGATAATGTTTGAAATTGTGAGTCTCAAAGTATTCCTTTCACAACCGTGCCCCAAAAGCTAACTTTTTTCCCCATCCTGACCTTGAATGAGACATAGCCGCCTCACCCCTGCTTTGTGAATATTTATTCCCTTGAAAGTAATATCAACGTAATTATTTTGAAAGTTAGCAAGACAGTACCAATCTTCTTCAAGGGAATAACAAAGTCTATCATGTTATTAGCATTGCCGCATTTCTTTTCAAATCACACGGTAATTGTTAAGGTTTTTATGTAAGTTAAGAATTTTCCGTTAAAAGAAAGAAGCCTAGTCTACCCTTCGAGGTGGCCTAATGGATCGGGCTTGAAACTTCCATGTTGAAAGTCTCATGTTTGGACCCCTTTTCTAACAAAAGCAAGGGGTATTGCCTTCAGGGTCGAGCTAGTAGCATCGAGTTTGCCCAGTACGGATTACCTCTCCAAGTTATTGCATAGGAGTGAGGGTTCTATTTTTGGGGTAGCTGCTGCAAGTTTTTCTTGTTATAAAAAAAGAAGTCTAGTGTTTGAGTATGGTTCTTTGTTTTAAACTAAGGTGAGGTAGATTAGTAAGTAGTGTACCACATGGGAAGAATCTAGTATAAGCATATGATGTAGAAAAGAATATAAACAATCGAAATAGTTTATTTTCACAACATGGGAAGAATCTAGTATAAGCATATGATGTAAAAAAGAATAGAAACAATCGAGATAGTCTATTTTCAATGCCTATGGGTGTGGAGTGGTTAGTGGTCAATGAAGTGGTTGAGAATCTTCAGGTCTCAAGTTCAAAACTTAGCGGAGACAAAAATCACTAGGTGATTATTTCTATGTCCTAGCCTTGGTGGATACAGTTAATGGGTATTAGTTGTTGGTGGAGGTGACTTGTATTACATGGAGTTAGTCAAGGTGCGTGAAAGTAGATGTGAACACCACAGTCATCCAAAAAGAAAGAAACAGACTGGTTTTTAAATTTTTTAGCTCAGTGCACATATACTAGTTTTTCTTGTCACTAGAGATACCGTTTTAATAAAACTAACTTGGACTTAACGTTTTGTTTTCCCCGTCCATCGGAACTTTCTTAGCTGCTTGTTCTATTATAGACATATGTAACAAAGCTAGCAATACCTTTTTTTTTGTATAAATTGCATCTTCTTGATGTATGAAACCTAAGTTGCTCGGACTCATCACTTTTGGTGTCGTACCCATGTCGACACAACATGGGTGAGTGTGTGGGATTAGTGCCCAATTTGGTTATCCAATTTTGGTTACTTTGACCAAAATCGATGGTGAAGTCTGGCCAGTTTTCATTTTTTGTAATCAATACAAAAGCTAGCGTGAAATGTAAGAAAATGAAATACCTTTTATATAGAAATTCCTGTTTCACTCTTCCTTTAATCTCCTTCAAGAGTTCTCCTCATGTTCTCCATATAATATCTCATAATTTACGTTTTATAACTCCAGTTTTAGACTTTTTGATTATTATTAGGCCGATCCCCGCAATGGTTTTCATACATGGATCCATATACCCGAATTTTAAAAATTAGATCAAGAAGGATTTGACCTTTAGATCCGCACCTGTATTCGACACCCGCACCTGAGTCCGAGCAATTGAGCATGAAACAACATCATTAAAATAATATGAACAATTGAAATACAACTTGGAACACAATTAAAAATAAGAATAGATTGGTGTTTCGTTGATTCCTAAAGTGAGAAGCTCCTCCTCTAGGCATCATTGCTTACAAAATGCTAACTATTGTCATATCCTGTCACCTACTAAAGAACCTCCACCCGTCACCTATGATGGTTAACACCAAAAATTTGTCGCTAGAAGAATTAGTTGGCTGTGGCAACGATGAATCTCCACAAATCCAAAGATTAGAAGATGTAGCAACACCAATTTGACAGCGATAGGCTCAGAAAGGTACTGAATCTCGCAAACAATGCTTAGCATATGGGCAAGAGAAACTAGATCAATAACAACTACAATAATCATTTCCTTCAAAATTCTAAGTAACTTTATAAACCTGAATTAAGCAAAATCCAAGTTTAGCGCTTATTTGGATGTGCTTATAGCTTTTGGCTTTTAAGTGAAAGTTAGAAGTTAGGAATTCTAACTTAAGAACTTCTGGCTTAGGTTTGTCTCTTTGACATAAAACAAGTGCTTGGAATCACCTTTTTGTTTTATCCAAACATTACCAAAGTGCTTAAAAGCTATTTTGGCTTTAAATCACTTAAGTAAGTCAATCCAAATAGGTTCTTAGTTGGGTGCTAACAAATCAATAACCTAGAAACAACAATTGCAAGCACCAGGTCAAAAGCAATCACCGAACACCAGTTTTATTTATAGTAGTCTCGAAGGAATTAACAAAACCTCTTCCTCGAGAGTTTCAAACTTTCTTTGTTGTGGCGATCCACATCATCCTTAATTGCGAAGAGATATGGACTTAAAGCCTAACTTAACCCCAAAAGTTAATTCATGAGTAGGAGGATTGTTTAAGGTTATATAAGGAGTTTATGTTCCCATTCCACAAACATGTGGGGCTCCAACAATTCCCCCGCACACACAAACTATGTGGGACTCCAACATTCCCCCTCCCCTCGACACACTCAAGTCTGGACATCTAGAGTGTGGAAAATATAAGATGGGGGGCCAACATCAGAATCGATGAATTGGGATGGGTTCAATTACCCTTATCTCAAAAAAACAATGAATTGGGATGGTCCAACACTCTCTGGCTATGATACTATGTTAAAGAAATAGAAAGTGAGTTTTACTCAATCCCAAAAGCTAGCTCAAGAAATGACGACTACTCAAGACCATTTAAGGGGTCTATATTTCTTTTCCACAAATGATGTTGACTGCAACACGCCCAAGATTGAACATTTGAAGTGTGGATTATATAAGAAGGGGGCCCAACATAAAGAATAATGAGATGAACTTGACTCTCATACCATATGAAGATATAAAATCTAGCTTATGAAGAAAGGATAGACTAGGACCGTATAAGGAGTCTATGTTCCATCCCTCAAACAATGTGGGGTCCAACATATATGAAGTGGCTATAGTCTATCTAACTTGTGAAAATCACTTATGGGACACACCTTGGTGACTAATAATCCAACAATTTACTTTAAGCTGAACACTAATTTCTTAATTTGGCCAAGGATTGCAGATTAACTATAGTAAGAAAGCTCATCGAGGGTCAATCAAGCACGGAGGTTGTAAGGAAAATATTTGTTACTCAATTTCATTTAAAAGAACTTCAATCATAGAAATGTCCATTTAGACTTCAATAATCTTTTGGACTACAAATATACAATTACATTATATCAAAAAATTCATCCATGTTGGTGATGTTCCTATGAACTTTCTAAAATGGTCCCCTAATTTCAAACTTGAGATTAAAACATCAATAGCCTTTGTTTGGATTTTGGTAAGTCAATTACGTTAGCAGTTTTTTTAGATGGGATATTATCTCTAGACTGGTGGAACCAATTGGAAATGCAGTAGCATCGGACTAGACTACCTACTCAAACTCTAGAGGAAATGTGGTCAAAATCAAGATTGAAATTGATCTCCTAAAAGCTAGGCTCAATTAGATTTGCTTGGTTTAAAAAGTGGGCTATCTGGAAAGAGAGGAATCAAGGAGCTTAGTGAACAGTGTGCAGAAAGTTAAACTTAACTGCATTGTTTTTCTAGTTTTTTTTTGTTTAAGCAGTATACTCAAAATGACACTATCTCTTTTATTGATGTCCTAGACTCAATCTAGGCCTATAGAAGTGAAATTGTGAGTACATTTGTATATAAGGTGTCAATACAACCCATGTATTGTTTCTGGATATAATATAAAGTTATCAAATTCAAAAAAAGGTGGGAAGGAACTCAAGATGGCAAGTGCTAAATGTGGAATATGAAGCTGCTCGTGATGACTGCAGTCGTCACACATTGCGAATTGCAAGAACAATGTCACTGTAGAATAAAGAATATAATAATCAGGGATAATAAAAAACAAGAGGTTGATAAAGGGAAACATCACTGATTTACAGATGATGGTTTCACTATAGTCAGAAAGCAACAAAATGAAGATACCAAGCACAAGAAAGAACATGTCCAGAAGACAAAGGATGCACAATCAATTAGTTAGAACAGTGGAGCCCAGAAGCTGGATAATATGAGGGGTCCCTAAGCAAGCAAATTTAGAGAAAAATAAGGAAAACAAAGGTAAAGAAGAACACCCGAAAGGAGCCAGGGGGCAGAAAATAAGCAAGGAGTGATATCGATGTTAGTCGTTAGGTAGTGAGCAACATCCAGTCTAACATACAAAACCAATGTCAAACTAGCAATTATATAGAGAGAAGAAAATTGTGCTTCACTTTCCTCCACCAATTCACTAGAATATTCCGGGGCTTTGACCGCATATATCAGTGTGTTCTAATTTTACTACACAAAAAGTTATACTTGAACCTGAATTGGAATGGGTACTTCAAAATTTCTTGTATTCGCTCCTTTAAAGTTGCTTGTTCTCTTAAACGATTGCTTCTTGGTAAAGGACTATCAACATCCACTGCCTTTATTGCTTTTCAACTTATTGAAAAACGTATTTCTGGTCTTCTTGCTCTAAATTTCTTGTTGGAATATTCTACATGCATGTTCAATTTCTTTTGATGACAAAGAAAACCCGCAGCCACTACCCTTAAGTGTTCACGGGGTAAAACCCCCGCTCCTATGCAGTAGCTCGCAAACCGCACAGGAGAGGTAACCCGCACTAGGCAAGCTTGGTGCGACGAGCTTGACCCAAAAGTCAAACCCCTTGCTTACGCTGGCAAGGGGTTTTGAACTTGAGACCTCCAACATGGAATTTCCAAGCTCAAACTACTGGGCCACCCTGAAGGTTCCTGCATGTTCAATTTTTGAAACCTTGATTTATCATTTTCTTCATATGCTAGTATTTTCTTGACTCCTACTAAACCCCCTTTTTAATATATCTCTTGGAGACACTTCATTATAAGTATTGCAAAGTTAAACGCATGAATGACTCCTAGTTGTTATTCTCTCTTCCTCAATTTATGTGACTCTTTCTTTTTTAATTAGTCTAAAAAAGAATAACACCTTATATGTTTTGAAATAAATTAACTTTAAGCTTCTCATTTACCTTTAAATAGATTATTTATAATCATAAAAAATTATATGACTTCTCATAGACCACAAGTTTCAAAAGTTAGTCTTTCTTTCTTAGATTTTGTATAGTCAAATGAACTATCTAAAATGGGAAGAAGGGTAGTTAAAAAAAAGGAGAGAGATGAGTACTTTTTATTGGTAATTATATGATTTGCACCTCTTTTATATGAACTTGTTATGTTTCCTCCATTAAAATAATTGGGTTATATGAACTTGCTATGTTTCCTCGATTAAAATAATTGGTTTATATGAACTTGCTATGTTTCCTCGATTAAAATAATTGGGTTTCCCCTTTGTCTAAGGTCTAACTTGAAATGTCAAGATTAATAGTTGACAATCATTTCCGTCATACCAACTTTACCAAGCACATAAACAAGAACAATTTAATTTGCGATTGGTGCTAAAGATTGGCCCAGACAAGTATCATCCTCATCAAGGATAGATTGCATGAAACACATGTAGCATTTTCTGGTCATCAGAAGTCCCTTATCTTGAATGTTTTCTCGTCCTTGAGCAGAGAACTATGCTATCTCAATGGAACACCCTTAGTAGACCATTTAATTTTTGAAAAAAAGATAAATATACTCCCGAACTATCGTAAATGGTATGCGTATACCCTCCGTCATACTTTTGGGACATTGGTGCCCCTGCTGTCCAAAAATTAGAGCATATATGCCCTCCACTCTAACAAAAGACTAAGTAAGGACTCGTAACACAATCTTATTTGTTGATAAATGTCGGATCGGTGAATAAGATTATGACACGTGTATGTCTGTTAGTATAAAGAGTATATTTGTTCTAGTTTTTGGATTGCAGGGGCATCAATGTCCCAAAAGTATGACGAAGGGTATTTACATACTATTTACGGTAGTTCGGGGGTCTACTTGACCTTTTTGCCTTTAATTTTTTTGATTGTTAAGCATACCTTACAAAATATCAATTGCCTAAAATTTATACACTAATTTCACCCATGTGATCTTTGACTCGTTGTAAACCAATATAAAACACATTCATAAATAAGCATGATTGCAAAATGCCAAGTACTTTAATAGCCTCACGCGTATTTGTGTTCTCGTACCGTAAAGTAAACCACAAGTTGCTAAGACTTGACTTTCATCACGTATGTCATAAATGCTTTCCCATTTTCATTTTTTCTTATCTCCAGTAGGTTCAACATTAAGGCTCATTTGGGTTCATTATTTAGAATTGACTTTTCTTTATCTTCTCAAAATTTGGATCCCTGAGACCTAGATCAAGATTAGCCTTTTCACTCGAGTGTTGACGTTTGAGGTATCAAATCCAACTCTATTTTCTCTTCTTTTGCTATACCGAACTCAGTCTCATTGCATGTTTCCTTCAAACAACAAGAAAACCCATTTGAGAATGAATCCCTAACCTAACGGTAAAGGAATAAAACAAAGGAAACAAATAGGGGAGGCGGTGAAAAGATAGAAAGATTGAAGACAACTTCTACTCCTATGTGTTTTTAACCTTTAGTTACTAAATCTTGTCTTTCTCTATTTTGCTTGTGTGATATGTATACTTGGTCACAAAGAAATATTATGCTTGATCGAGCATATGAGAATCACCTAAAACCACATTTAAGCTTTTATACTCTTTGTAATTTATTCTCGTATGCCTTATTTTATCGACTTTACCCTACTTCAATTCAATAAAGCCACTAGACGATCACAACATTTCATGAATTTACCATTTCAACTTCGGCACAATCATGTCCCACTAAGCTTTCATGTGCTAAATAAAATGAGAAGGGTAGAGACAAGTAGTATGCACACTAGCTTTAGTTTAAAATACCATGCAAAGTTAGAATTGCCTCAATAAATACTGCAATTCATATCTTGTACCATAAGGTTATTAACAGGCTTGATTCGCTAGATTAAATCAACTCAAAATACCACCTAATAAAGCCCCATTCAAAGTTTATAATCTTGGCGAATCATCAAAGCTAAGAAGACATTCAAGGAAGTTATGACAAAGAAGCTAATCTACCCAAAATAGAAACATATACACATATAGGCAAACACAAAACATATTTCAAATATATTTTCACTTACCTTTGCGATAGGCTAAACTTGTAAAAACGTTATAAATGAATAGAGATCTTCAAAAAAGACCGTAAATTTCACGTGTATAAAATGCTTTCATTGAAATATATTTTCATTATATCAAATTTATAAGATCAAAGGCTATAGTCAAACGATATAAAACAAAATATTTACAAGCTAAATTGTTAATTTCATAACTTCCAATCTGAATACGAAATAAAATATTTACAAATGTTTATAAGCCCAAATTTGAAATAATATATCTTAACATTGAAAACTATAAACTAATTAAAATAATATTAACAAAGTAGATCATAATTAATATTTTTTTATCTATAAAATAAAATAAAATCATATATATATATATATATATATATATATACAGTATGTCGTCGTGGTTTGGGTTTGGCTTAACTTTTTTTCTTTTAATACCAAACCAAATGATGAGTGGTAGGTTTTTTTCTAAACACCAAACCAAACCAAATCACAAATCAGATTTTTTTTTGTTTAACTTCGTTCGTTGGTTTGATTTGACTTTATGATTTGTCTTGTACACTCTTATTTGGGAAGGTAGAGTGTATCTCCATGAGGTTTTACCAATACCTCTTGGAGGTAGAGAGACTGTTTTCAAAAGATCCTCGGCTCAACTGTAGCAAACCCAAGTACAAAGAGTAAGAAAACAGTGAGGAAAATCATAGTAACTAACAAAGGAAACAATGAATCTGAACAGGAAGGAACAAAACATCAAATAGTGTGACAATCAAAATACAATACACAATAGACTCTGATAGATCTTGAAAGCAGGAACTACAATATTACAACTACGACAATACACCTAAACAACAAGACAAACCCACTCCGTACTAACCTTCGACGTCAATTTGCGTCCTCTACACCCTCCTATCTACAATCATATCCTCAGTAACCTGAAGTTGAGACATGTCTTGTTTAATCACCCCTCCCCAATACTTCTAAGGTCTACCTCTTCCTCATGTACCTGCAATAACCAACCTCTCACACCTCCTCCCTAATACTTTTTTCACTCTACTTCTACCTCTCCTCGCACCCTTTATAACCAACCTCTTACACCTCCTTATTAGGGCATCTACACATCTTTTCACATGTTCAAACCAATTGTAATCTTGCTTTCCTCATCTTGTCCACGGCAGAGGTCGCTCCTACGATATATTTGAATACCCTCATTCCTAATCTTATTGCTCCTTGTATCCCCACAGATCAACCTCAACATCCTCATTTTCACAACATGCATTTTTTGAACATGGGAGTTTTTGGCCGGCCAATAGTCTACCCCATACAACGAAGTCGGTCTAACCACCACTTTATACAACTTACCTTGTAGTTTTGTGGTATCTTTTTATCACATAGGAGACTCCGGATGAAAGCCTCCACTTCATCCATACTGCACCAATATGATGCGTGAAAGGTACTTGAAATTATCTTTCTTGGGATAGCATGAGTGTCTTCCAATCCAATCCATTTCAAAAAAATTTCAAATAAAGTGTATTTTTTTTATTTTCATGGCCAATTGCACACTTAGTATTAGTAATAATTGTCTTTAGACTAGAAGGCGACTTTATTGGGCTTCTTGCATCCTCCACAATTGATTAAACATTATTCATATGCCAGATGAGATGAATAGAATTGATGATACTTCTCTGGAATTGCCTTGTTCTTAATAAGTAGTGTTTTAAGGGTCTACCTCGCCACAAGGCTAGGCGAGCTGTGAGGCGCTTGCCTTTTTGAGGTGCAACCCAATTAGTACCAAAAAATTAAAATATTTAATTGCATATATAAATAATAAAAATCTCAATAGCATTAGCATATTAGCAAATATTTCAATTCAAAAATTGAAATACATGAGAAAAAACCAAAACAAAAGTCAAAATAGTACGAAAAAATTGAGTTAGAAGTGACATAAAAAAGAAGGAAAAAGAAATAGCAGAAGAAAAAAAAAGAAGACATACGTATTGGTTGGACTTTGGAGTGGCCAAAAATGTTTGGTACTTCCCTAGGAGTCTAGTCGAAAATCCTAAAATTACCTTCTAACTTTTCAAACCCTAAATTGGTTGTTTTTTTTTTAAAAAATACAAAAGGCCATGGCTTTCTCGCCTCTCGCATTTACCGTCTAACTTTTAAAACCCTAAATTGGTCGCTTTTTTTAAAAAGAAAATACAGAAGGCGATGGCTTTCTAGCCTCTCGACTTTGTTGCCAAGACGTCACCTTTTGAAAATTGTCTTGCACAAAGCTAAAAGGCGATGAAGGGTCGCCTTGCCTCTCACCATTGATGACGAGGTGATCACCTTTATTAACATTGTCTGAAAGTTCGTCATTCATCAAGCAATTGTCTTAAGGCGTGCATAAGCAAAAATATATTGTGATGTTGGCATTACTATTGCAATATAATGCATTTAGCCATAGCAATGCTAGAGTCTTCAAGGGTTTCATCTCTTGTATAGAATGTTTTTGTTTGAGTAAAAAATAATTCAATGGTTACTTTGTACCTAATGATCTCCTCGAAAAAGATACTTTTGACATAATATGAAGCTTTAGGAAAGAGTGATAGAGGTATCAATAGCCTTACGGACAATACAAGAGTAACAAAAAGTTAGGTTGGATTTGTGCATGGTGGATCTACAATGGAGGTTGTATTCTTGCTAAGAAATTGATGGAGATTTATCGCTAAAGGAATAATATGTACGTATAGTGTTTATTGACTTAGATATAACATATAGAGTACCAATGGAAGTCATTTAGTCGGTGTTGTGGAAGAACAAAATTCATATTAAATATATATATGGAGCCGCCATTTGTTCAAGAGATACAAATGTGTGATTACACCTGGGATTGACATTAGGATCATACTTGTTCACCCTAATTATGAATGAGGAGCTGAGCCTAATCAAGTTGAGCTCAACTAAGTCTTTACCGTATCGAGCCGAGCTGTCTTTTTAAGTTTTAGTTGTGTAGTTCTACTTCATTAGAAAATTAAATTTATGATGAATTTGTTTGAAAAATATAATCATTGCTAGTTTAATTGGTAATTATATTTAACTTAATTTAATTATATACAATGTTAGTCTAAATTAAAACTCAAATCAAATGACCTTAATTTAATACTAAACATTGAATAGAACTCTCAGGTTAAAAAAAACAAAATTAAGCGACAACAAATTCAAGAAAAAACTTACACAATGTTATATTTCTAAGAATTCTCATTTTAGTTCCACCACAAAAAAAACTTTCAAAATTTGGATGAAAACTAAGAAACATTTCTTCAAATAATATCAATTTTTTTATCAAATATCCCTGGACATATGCTAACGTGGAAAGGAAAACAATATTTTAAAAAATGGCGGGGTAGAGGGAGAAAATTTTGTAAAGTAAATGTAGAAGACTAATATAAAGTAATAATTTGTAGAATCAACGTAAATTTGAAAGATTTAGTGTATAAATCAACATATAATAGTCCTCCTATCTTTCCTTGACAAAACAAAGAAGTTGAAATAGATAGTTAAAACGGATTACTTTTAAGTGAAATCACATTACAAAAAATAAAATTTGACGAAGAGAATGACGAATAGAAGTTAGAGTTGCAGAAAAATAATAGAATCACATGCTTAAGATAGAAAACTAACAAAAAGAAAAGAAAATACAAAAATGGAAGAGGCCAGTCACTGAAATTAAAAGAAAGGACCAAAATTGTGTAAAACATTATTTGATCATTTAATTTTTGTTTGGTCATTTATGCCATGTAAGTACTTAAAGGTGTCTTAATTCTACTTAAAAATATTAGGGGATCATAGGATCCTGCAAAGTAAGTGTGTTATAGCAAATTTGGATATAGTTCAAGTGTTTTAAGACATTTTTCCTAACAATATAAAAAAATTAATTGCATCAAATTAATTAAAGAAGTACACAATTATAAATTATGATAATAATTATTAAATAGACATTTTTCTAAGTTACCTTTGATTGAACTTTAACTGAGCCGAGCCCTGAGTCGACTCAGCTCTATGCCTATGCCTACTTACATAGCACTATGAGATCCCATAGTGCTTGCTATTTGTTGATGCAGGCAAGGTATCAATCAAAAGCTTGAACTGTGGAGAAACTCTAGAGAATAAGAAAAGTGAAGTAGGGGTGATATAGATAGGAATGCAGTACGTAATGCAAATAATTCAGATTATCTTATACACGATTAAAATAATGTGACCTCTTCATTAATGAATATTAGTTGCCAACAAGTACCCTCATCGTTGTAATTTTTATTCGTTTGTTAAGCCTTGTTGAATGACTAACATTTCAATCACCCATTCTATTGCATGTTTCTTTGGTGTGCTAATAGGTAAGCACTGTCTTCTTAGATCTTCTTCACTCGCCTTTATATTCCTGTAGTTGCTAGGAGTTAGATGCTAACACAATGTTTATTTGTAATGCAGAAGCAGTTTTTCCCTGTCTATATTTTTTGGTGAAGAGCAGTTTTTTCCTTATCTAATATATACCCTTCAAAAGATGAATGACCAAATACTAAACATAGTTGTCATACAAGAACAAAATCCTGAAATAATGTGAAAAAGCGTGTTCTTCGGTCCCAGAAACGATAAGCGTGCTTTTTATTTAAGCGAGAAATAATCTCGCTTTTAAGAGATAAGCGCTAACTAGGTTTTCTTTAAGCGTCCCTCCTTTGTCGACTGCTGCTGGATTCTCTGTAAATTTACATTAGTTCTTTTTCTCTTTCCGTTCTTTGCTCCACAAGGTAAGTAGGTTTTTTTTTTCTTTTCAACTTTCTGTTACTCTTCTTTTTATAACATCTGATTTAAGATTCCTCTGTTTGTAATGCTACTGTGTATGTTTTGTTTTTCTCTTTTTTTCCGTTCTGCTCTATATTTTTTTTCTTTTGTGTTTTTGCTGTTCTGTGACTGAGTCAGTGTTCTGTTTTTGCTTGTAGTAAGTTGTATTGCTTATCAAGTATTCGATTTCTGTATCTAATTATTACATTGTTTAATACTAAGAATTGAAAGTTTCTTAATATGTTACAGGTATTGGAGTTCTGACTATTTATCAAATAAAAAAATTGCTATTTAATACATTTTATTTTTTATACTACATAACGCTTTATTTTAAAAAGTGTGTGCTTCAGTGAAGCGAGCTCTTGTCGCTTTTTTCCGCTTCTCGCTTCCCAGAACACTAAACTTCACTTTCAATGTTCATGATAAAGAGTAGAAAAAAAAAGTAACTACAATAACAGTGATATACATACTGGGCAACAGTGTATTTGAGACAGAAAGAAGACTAATAGGACAACCCGATTTCGTCATCATATTGTGGACATTTATATAGAGCAGTGAAGAATGTGAAAACGTTGTGGGGAAAAGTTAATACATGGAAGAAGGAAAGTAGAAATAATCAGTAAAACTAAGGTTATTCATATTGCTGTTAGTAAGGAATTTAAAATGCAGGTATTTAATTTACAATAGTGAAAATAAACTGCACATGTTTAGGGAGGAGTAAAATTTGGAGCCTTGGGGTCGTTTGGTACAAAATTAATAACACAGGATTAGTAACAAAGAATTTAATTAATGACAGGTGTAGTTTTTCATCAAGGGTTGGTCATTTTATTTCCACATCATCTTGTGTGTGGAGTAAAATGATATAACAAAGTTCTTTCAAATTATACCCTTGAATTATTAGGAAACTGGGTCAAGGTAGATAAGTACCGGACAAAATTATTTCTTTATGGCTTTCTAACTAGCTATGAGAGGAACAATTTTGTTATCATGTTTGCTATTTTTTCACTTGAATTATTTGATGATAAATAATTGTCATCTTAATAAATTGATCACTTACAAAATGTCATTTTTCAATTTTAAAAAAATAAACCATCTCTTTTAAAATTGAAAAGACGGTCGACAATGGTAAAATAAAACGAACCATCTACATTTTCACATAAAAATTGCAAGTTGTAGATTTAACATGTATGTATGTTCTAAATTCGTAAAATACAATATAATTTTTTTAGAAGAAATACAAATAATTAGAAAACAACAAATATATAATATATATATATATAGTACGTATATATATATATATATATATTATATATATATATATCGATAGTATATATATATATATAATTTCACATTTCAAATATTTGTATTGGATTTATTTATGTGACCAAAAACTCTCTAAATTAATTGTAAGCTTATTTATTTAAATAAATTATAGTACAAATATAAATAAGTAAAATCAAGGAAAAAAAACAAATAATTAAATGATTTGAGGGTATTTTGTCTTACATAGACTAATTCATGGTATTATATCCTATGTATTACTAATACCTCCAAATGGAAGGTATTAGTAATACAACATATAATACCATGTAGGAGTATAACTAATCCATGTTGATTAGTTATACATGGGCCCAAATTCCTACGAATCATAGTACTAAATAATACCTTGCCTAATACATGGGATTTTCACCTCATACGGCTCCTCGTTCAATTCTTTCGAATTCATTGGATCCTTTTTTCTAATGCGGCCTACCAAACACCCCTTAAAGTATTGATGTAGGCAATTAATTTATATTGATAAAAATAGACTGCACACTATTTAGGAAAAAAGTGAGTGTGGAGTCCAAAATGCATTACTGTTTCTGAACGTGTAATTCTATGTTCGGGTAATTAAAATATTACTATCTAATATTCAACTAATTAGATGTCTGATAACATTTGATTACAACAACGGAAAAATCGTGATCCCACTTTGAAGGTAGTAACTATCGGGTCTGTATAAATGATTATGTGCCAATGAAAAATATAGTGAACTTCTAATATTTCTATTGTAAATAATATTACTATGATATTAGCTTAAATGGAACAACATAATGCATGAGACGAGCAGCCCTTAAACAAAAAGGCCCTAAAAGGGTTCTTTATATTTTACATAAGGCCTAAAGTAGGTAACAACGAAAGCTCAGCTGAGTGGGTTTTGGATTGCCACTTTCTATCTTATTAGTCAAACCTAAACGTCCTTATTTAAAAAAACAGAGCTAACACCCTATCTATAGTAAGAGCCTTTTTCAATTGAATCTCCCACTTGATTCCGGACAGTCAAATAGAAAGACTCTTTGTTAGCTCTTCGTGCCTCCTTGACTTCTTAAACTGAACTAAGACTGTCCAACTAGAGTATAGCGGGAAGGAAATCTTTTTGGAAAAAACCGTTTTGTTATTAATAGACTAGGAAGGGGGAAAAGAATAACTGAAAGAAAGGAAAGCAATAGTGCTCGTCCAAGTTCATTTGTTAAAAGACCAGAATTAAACGAGGAGAAGTATAGCTGCACAGATTTAGAAACCAAAAAAATCGTTTAATTTGCATCAAGCTTTTGAGGGGCTAATTCAAGGCTTACTAGAACTATAATTTAAAAGAAAATAAGAGCTTTAGTTTCGGCTCATCAGGATAGGGATAGGAAAAAGAAAGACTTTAGTCGTTTGTTGATCACTAGGATAAACACAGTAATTCACATTCATATATCCAAACCCAACTTGCTTGTTTGAGATTAAGACATAGTAGTAATTGTAGTATGCATCATAATGTGAAGGTTTTCTTTCCTCAGTAGAAGCTAATTTCTATCGTGGTAATTACAATACTTGTCCTCCAACTTCCGCTAATTAAAGGATCTGGATGGAGTAATTTCATACTGCAACCTTCAACTAATTTATATATACTTGCAGCTCTTTTACTTCATTACAAATATTTGCTGCTCTACTGTTAAGAAGCCTAAGAAAATATTATGCTTCTTTAGTGCATGTTATTACTTATTCTGCAAAAGGGTGCCCCAAATCATTTGCTTCCATTACTAGCTTTTTTCTTTACTTGCTGGGTAAGTTGGGGCTTGCTTATGAACTGAAGCAGGTAAATATGCATAAGAGGATATGTACTAATAACAGGGAAAAAATCTTGTTCTGAGATGGTATTTCTTTTTGAGGGAACGTGGATATCTCTTAAGGTTTTTTGAAACTCAATTGTTTGAGACTGAGCCAAGACTTGCAGATTTTTGAATCTTTTGATCCATCCTCTGTCTTTTTTATTTTCTTATCGAACGTATTACTTTGGAATATTGGCAGTTATAGCTGTGGGATATGCCCTTGAAGCATGGAGGATTTTAGAAGATCTAACTAACCATGTTGATCTTGTTCTGACGGAGGTGGCCATGCCATTTTTGTCTGGTGTTGGTCTTTTGTCAAAAATTATGAACCACAAAACTCTCAAGAATGTCCCAGTGATTAGTAAGTATCTTTCCTACGTAATTTTTTTTGCTTATTCATATTCGGAGTTTTGCTTAATATCTTGAAGATATGATACTTTTAACTGCTCCACCTGATGAGTTTTGTGTGCAGTGATGTCTGCTAATGACTCTATGGGTATAGTCTTTAAGTGTTTGTCAAAGGGCGCAGTTGACTTTTTAGTGAAGCGTATTGAAAGGAATTGCGTTAAAAATCGTGGCAGCCTGTTGGAGGCAAATTGCCCAGTGCTAAAGTTTGATGCTGTCATTCGGTTATGTAACTGGAAGTTTTGGGAATGCCCTCTTAAACCTCGGACAGTATAATTTTTGGTCTGGAAGCACCTTAATTGATAGAATTTTAACGTGTCATTCTTTTAGATCTCTGTTCTCTATGTTGTCTTAGAAAGACATTAGAACGAACCGCGTATTAAGTGAGACCCATTTTGCTTTGATTTCTCATCCTTTCCTCAGTCAAGCGGAAGTGGAAGTGAAAGTGGTATACAAACTCAAAAGTCGACGAAATCTAAAAGTGTTGAAATGTCGGGAAACAACACTGATAGCAATGATGAAGCTGAGAATGGAAGCTTTGATCTGGACGACAGGGACGGAAGTGACAATGGAAGTGGCACTCAGGTATTCTGTCTTCATGGCTATAGTTTGGCATGGCTTTTCTATTAGTGGTCTCTTATGTTGTAGCAACTTTTCAGAATGTGCCTGTACATTCCCTCTTTATTCACATGGAGGGGATACCACAGTTTCTTCTTCTTTCTAGTTAGTATCTGAAGTTGATGGACTTGAATAATCCAAGTAAACGCAAGATAATATTTTTAAGTGTCAGAATGTTTGTTGAATTTTGGTAGTTTTCACAAATTTCTGGTTATTATGAAGGCATGACCAAATACATATATCTATTGTATTAGACAAGTAGTGGCTCCAACTATCCAGCTCCTTGGTAGTTATTGCTTCTGCACAATCCTGCCCACCATGTTTTTTGCGGTAATTTGTTCCTCTCATTGCCACACTACTTCACCCCCTTCTCCATTCAGAGCTTTCCAAAATTGAATTTTCTCTTGTACCCACAAACATCCATATGTTGAAGTTCTTTTAAGCTATCAGTTAACGACTGTGATAGATTACTAACCCTGTTAATTCTCTATCCCTTTGATAAATTATTAGGTAAAAGTTGTCATTTTGTTCTGAAGTACAAAAGATGGAGAAGAGAACAAGTTGTAATCCAACTCTTCTGTTATTATCCAGCGGGTCACTTCCGACTTTATCTAGAAGTCCTGAAACTCCTTTCTCTCCCATCATGAGCAACTTAGCCAGACAACAATCAAGATTAGATAGTTTTAGGTCAACAATCCCAAGTTACTTAGACTTATTTACCCAGGTTAGCAATAAACGGACACTAGTTGGAATAACCCAGTCAAGTTGAGTTTTATATAGGTTACTTAGAAGTTACTCTGTGAAGGAGAGAACCTTGGCTTAATGGGTAAAGTTATTGCCATGTGACCAGGAGTTCATGGGTTCCAGCTATGGAAACAGTCTTCTGCAGAAATGCAAGGGTAAGGTTGCATACAATAAATCCTTGCTATCTGGCCCTTCCCCGGATTCCACACATCGTGGGGAGCTTTATTGCACCGGGCTGCCCTTTACTTAGAAGTTATTCTGTGTTTGGGTAATTTTAGTTTTTTAATCTCTGGAAAAGAGAAAATAAGTATGGATCTATTCTTTGTGTTGTTTTGTAATTATGTTCCTTAATCTATCTGTTAACCAGACAGAAATGGTGGGAAGTACAGAACTTAAGATTTGGAAGTGATAGAGAACAACGGGTTAGACCAGAGAAGAAGGTGGGGATCTGGGAATCATGTGGAGGGAAATTGGGGAATTTAGGTGAAAGACCAAAAAGCTCCTATTTTAATGAGATAGCATGGGTTGTGTTTAGTGGATCAAAAAGTGTATTGCCAAACCATTACAACCATGTACTAGTTAAAAACTATACACACATATGATTCCCCTAATTCTTTTTTTCCTTGGGATATGCCCTAATACGTTGTAGCTAAATAGCTTTGTCGAATGATATGGTCAGCCAATTATGCTGACATAGTTACTGAAATCTCTGACATGATTGTTTTGTATTATGTTAACTGTCTCTGATTCTATACAAGAGTGATCATAATTGTTCATCAAAATAATTAGTTGTATTGACGTAATAGCTCAGGACCAATCGATGATTTGTGATTAAGGTGAACGTTGATTAAAGAGAAAAAAGGTGTGCTAGAGTAGTACAATATCATCAAACATTCAAGCCGTTTCGTGATAAGGAGATGATCCCTTTATTTTGCTTGTGTGAACCTGTAGGATATCTGACAGTTAACTCCCATCTAGTTTGAGTAATTGCACTACCATTATTCTTGCTCTGGATTTTCTTAGACTCCCATCTCCTCTCTTCATTTAAAACTTGACCATGAAAGGCTGAAACTATCTCCAAAGTCATGCAGGTTGAATTAGGAACATATTCATGGATGGTTCAATTTGGGACAGCTAGAATTGCCTCAAAAGTTTTGATCAATTTGGGCACCTAATATAACCCAATTGATTCATAAGAAAACACTCTAAAAATTAGAAATAATATCTACTTGATTAGTCAGGAATATTTTTGTCTCTCAAGTGTTCACGCGCACTCTCTATAAACAAAATAAACTTTTAATTTGGTTTTGTGGGTGTGTATCTCTCTCTATATATATAATTATGTTGACTCGGGTGGGTTGATTATCATGACCCATTGTTTGGACAAAAAGGACACTTATCTTTCCTCGAGTGAACTTCCAGCATGGATCCTTAACCATTCAGTCACTCAACATGTTTTAGCCCACTCTTATTTAGTTCTTCCTTCATATTTACACACATACCATAAACAGACTAATACATATTGCATAGGTAGCTCATATCTGTGGATTAGTGTCTTGATTCTTACGCTAGGTAGGCAGATAAGGGCTTGCAGTAAGATTCTTCCATTATAAATCATCTTCTTATTTCTTTTGTGGCAGAGTTCGTGGTCTAAGAGGGCCATTGAAGTCGACAGCCCCCAACCCATGTCACCATGGAATGAATTGGCAGATCCCCCTGATAGCACTTGTGCCCAGGTTATCCATTCAAGACCAGAAGCACTTAGTGCTACCTGGGTGCCTGCAAATGCCACAAGAAGATGCCTCAATGAGAAGGATGAACTGGGTAGGTGGCTCTTCCACGCCCCATGGATAACAAAACATCTTAGATCAATTTCTTTTTATTCTGTTTACTTTTGTTATTGTGTTATTATATAATCTGTTATATTCATGATGTGGTTTACATCTCAGGAAATGTTAGAATGGTGAAAGATTTGAACATGGGCGTTGCTAATGTTCCAGAGCTCGAAGGCCTATCAGGTAAAGTTATGGATGGTTTAGCAGCTTCTATGAAGGACAAACATTTGGAGTTAGATCCTAAAGATAATGAGAACATGGGTAGAAACCTAAAGCTGAACAAGGAAACACGGGAAGATGACCTGAAGGACAAGGATGTTGGTTATATGGGTGACATAACCAACACATGTACGCCTCAAGTAGAAAGTACTGCCAATGAAGTTCCAAATGATCCTTCCAAGATCACAAACATCAAAGAAATTGCCACCTATGACGGTAAAGACATGCCTTCACTTGAACTTAGTTTGAAGCAACTTCGAGATGTTGGAGAGAATGGGACTGGTGTGCAAGAGCGAAATATACTCAGGCATTCAGATCTGTCAGCGTTCTCTAGGCATGTGATTCATCTGTCACTAAAACTCAACAGCCTGACCAAAGAAGCTACAGTTGCTAATTGATTGTCATCACATGCAGGTATAATGCTGCTTCAACTGCTAATCAGGCTCCAACTGGAAACGTGGGCAGCTGTTCACCAGTTAATAATAGTTCAGAAGTTGCAAAAGCAGAATCAATTCAGCGCTCAAATGGAAGTAGTAACAACAATGACATGGGCTCGTCGACAAATAATTTCTTCATCAAACCAGACACATTAATTGACAAACCAACAAACAAACCTGCAGTCAATGCCCATCCCTGTTCTGCATTTCAACCAGTGCAACATGGACATACTTCTTCTCTTCAAGCAATGGTTCCAGGAACACAAGATACTGCAAAGGCAGCTGTGGGCCAAGCAAGAGCAGTGCACCAGAAGTTCCAAGTTCAGCACCACCATCATCACTACCATCACCATCACCACCATGTGCTTAGCATGCAGCAGCGACAACAGCTGCTTAATGCTGATGCTTCGTCTTTGCGAAATGCTGTTGAAACTGCTCCCGATTGTGGAACATCTGACATGGTAGGTACTCCTGTTGAAGGAAATGCTGCTAATTATGGAAGTGCATCAGGAAGTAACAATGGAAGCAATGGGCATAATGGAAGCAGTGGCCAAAATGGGAGCAGCACTGCTGTAGTTGCTGAAGGAACCAATTTGGTTGCTGAAAATGAAACTGGTGAAAAATGTGAAATTGGAAGTGGGAGTGGAAGTGCAACTAGAAGTGGTGATCACTCGGCTCAAAGAGAGGCTGCTCTGATTAAGTTCCGGCAAAAGAGGAAGGAGAGATGCTTTGAGAAGAAGGTAATTGTTATGGTTGCAATATTGTTGAAATTTATTTTAGTTGCTGCAGTAGATTTTACAATAATAAGTTGCTTAGGTTTAGGATGGATTTGAAATTGGACTTTTTATTAGGTTGTGTTAGTTGTTGAGTTATTTTAGCTCTTTTGAATTGAAGCTTTTCTGCATATTATTTTATCAAATTGGCTATTCAAAGCCTTCTTATGCTTAGTAAAAAATTTGAGAGACATTTTCAACTCTTTTTTGCTGCACCATCTTTTAAGAAAAAACCTACAGTGGTATTAAGAGCCTCATTGATCTTACAGGATCTGTGAGTTCTTCTAGAGAAACATTTTCAACCTCCCAAGGCTACTTTCAACCTATTTTAACCCATCACGCAAGGCTATTTTCAACCAATTTATAACTAATATCAATTTTTAAAGCAATTTTCAACTTATGGTAAGTAGTCTCTCTTTCAGTGCCTTCACAAACTTTCACCAATGAAAACTATCAAATTTGGTCGGTGAGAATGAAACCATATTTTGACACCTATGTTTTATGGGTTGTTGTGATGGAAGAAAGATCCTTGCAAACAACTCCTACCAAATCCTATCATTGTCCAGAACAAAAACACTTTCAAAAGAGCTTCCAAACAAAATAAAATTTTTGAGGGTAGTTTAGCAGAAACCCAACAGAAAATAAAAAGAGATGAAATTTCCTTCCAATTTCAAAAACAGTGAGCAACAATTACCAAATTAAAATTTGAGGAGAATATTTTAAATTGTAGTAACGAAAGCAAGGGAGGAGTGTTGAAATTTACTTTAGCTACTCCAGTAATTTTTAGCATAATCAGTAGTTTATGTTTAGGATGAATTTGAAATTTGAACTTTTTTAGGTTGTTTTAGTTGTTGAATTTGAAATTTGATATTTAACTGTCTTGAACTTTCAAGTACACATTATGTGCTCACATTGACTAGTTAAATCCCTCTTATGCTTAATAACAACATAGAGACTGAGAGACATTTACAACGCTTTTCTGCTGCACCATAATTCTGTAGTTTGTTGAAATACCACTTGAACCTTCTTTTTAAGCCGTTCAGCATACCAATTCCCTTGTCTTTTTGTTTTTCATTTTTACTATACCATAACTTGCACATGAAGTCAATGATGCAACTTTGTCTGCTACACCTCATCAGCAAGATCTAAAGTTCTTTGCGGTTCAAATTTAATTCACAAAATTTAGCTTTTGTTGGGTTTAAAGCTATCGAACAGTCAATTGTTGGCAGAGAAGCAAAACTTGTCTGAATTTTCTTCCCATGTATTTTAGGTCCGGTACCAGAGTAGAAAGAGACTTGCAGAACAAAGGCCACGCATGCGAGGGCAATTTGTGCGTCAAGATGCAGACAAAAGTAAAAGCAACAATACAAATTCCTGACCCCTACCGTTTGAATTGGATGGTTGATGTCAAATGAGTTCAAGAAGCTTTAGCTTTGATCGCCTAGGTAGGGAGGAAGCAGTTCGGTAAAACAGCTAAATTTATTTAGTTGAAGCATTGGTGTCTAGTAATAATTACTTATTGGAGATGTTATTAATTGGGGAGTCCTATGAAGACGTCTTTGTTATATAGTCAGTTTGAAGATACTTATTTTGCACTTCTAGATGTTGGGATACCCTAATAAAATTCTTCAGTATGTTGTGCTTTCTGGTATGTGCTTAAAACTGCTTCCAAAGTCTCTCATGTAACATTTGTTGCATTTTCCTACTAATATCATCCATATCTCATTTTACACCCCAGGAAGTTTAGTTTTCTGATACAGTTTACGTCTGTCCTAAAATTTCTGAAGGGATCCCCAGCAGAATTGTAGTTCAACATAAGTTGTGCGGACTGTTCACTTCCGGTGCCACATCCATGTCAGATACTCTAAAATACGCTATTTTTGGAGAATCTGACATGCACACCGACATTTTGGAAGAGTCCCGAGTCACTTTGTATAGGGGGTGTTTGTTTTGGAGGAGTCCCGAGTCACTTTGTATAGGGGGTGTTTGTTTTGGAAGAGTCCCCAGCTGACTGAAAATTTTGTTTCTTCCCCCTTCCAAGAGACTGCATCTTTTACTTCCCTTGTGCTTTGACAGTCCTCCACAATCTTCAACATATCAGCCACTCTATCAACCTCAGTCATTTAGTAGTCTTCTGAAGGAAAAATTCTGACTATTTAAGTTTCAGACTTTTCAATGCTGGCCTCAATAGCATCTGGTAAGAGTAATAAATCTGGAACCTCTAGTGCGCGATTCGAATTTAGTCGGTGCTTCTTTTGTCAAGCCAAAAGGAATTCTTCCTTAGACTACCCCAACTGTGAAGACAATGTTTCAGACCATATTTCTCTCAACTGAGTTGCGCGGACTCTTCACTTTCATTGCTACACCCTTATCAGATTCTTCAAATATACATTATTTTTTGGAGAATTTAATACACATCCGTGGGCATTTTTTGAAGAGTTCAAGCAAGACTCCCATTGTGTCCTGATAGCTTTCCAAGTGCAGGTCCCAGAACATTTTTAATCAATGTGACCTTACCTCCCAAGGATAAATATTGAGCCTTCCATCTTGCATTAACCAATCACTTCTTGTTGGCCTGTCCTTTGCTCTCAAAGACAACCAAATAGACGTTAGGAACCTCACCTCACTAACAGGGAATATCAGACTTTTATCCCAATGTAAGAAATAACTTCAAAAACTGTGATAATGGGTCTGATAAATCCTTGCTTGCTCTCTAAGTTGATATTACAAAAATAAAAAATGGAGTACCATCTGTGTAAACAAGTTAGAAAATCTCTATTCTTAAAAACATCTACCATCTTTTTTACTCTCTATTTTCTTTATTTAAAGAGTAAAAATAGAGTATAGGGTCGTCAACTCCCTTCTATTTATAGAGGAGTAAAGAGTAATTCTCCAAATTTTCACTTTTGTAGTAGTTCTCCATTGATTAAGTTTTTACTGTTTGTAATGATTTAATAACGTAATATAGCATTTAAAACATATTATTAATTAAGTATATTACTTTCATTTCGGATTAACAATTATTTTAATTTTTTTTAACTTTTTCGCTTTAAATATGTAATTTAAAATATTAATTATTTTTCACTATGAATAATGCACAAAATTTACTCTATATTACTACGAGACAACCAACTATATACAATTCAATTCTCTATTTTGCTCTCTAAAAATATCTCCCTCTCTTTCCTCATATTTTATTTCTATTTTTAGTTCATTTTAATTTCTTATTTCATAATATAAATTCTTTCTTCTTCTATATTTTCAAATAATAACCGTATGTAATCTTAAAAAAGTTTTCTTTTCCATATTCTTTGTTAAACATCAAATTATATTCTTTTCTAAATTTCTAAATAATATAATTGTAAGCAAGTATTATATATTACACATATTAATGGACAATTCAAATAAAAAGTGAAATCATCAATGAAATACAATTACATAAAAATTACCTAAATACTTGACTTCTAAGATTATTACGCTACTTCTCATTAATGTTCAATTAATGCATTATGGAGTCAAAATGATTGTTGTTGATTAATATGTCATGTATTATATTTTTAAAATTAAAAAATCCATTTATCATTTAAATTTCGTGCATTCTTCATAATGAATAATAATAATTCTATTTTAAATTATATATTTAGTGATGATTTTTTTTTAAAAATGAAATATTATTAATTCGGAGTGAAAATAGATTAAATAATATATATTTAAATTGTTATATCACAATAAAAAATAATTACGAATATAGAGATTTAATTAACAGTCTTATGCGATTTATAATATGTTAATTTTTTATGTTATATAATATAAATAATAATAAAATAATTAAAAAGTGACATAAAAATGATGAATATAACTTTTCTAATTTGGAGAACTACTATTTATCTATCTATAAATGGAGAATAGAGAATAAAATCAAGCATACTCTACTTTACTTTTCAAATATAGAAAATATAAGGTGAAATAGAGTGGGTTGGAAATGACCTTAAAGGGTCAACACCTAGTGTTCTTCTTTTAGGATATGAAAAAAAGCAAACTCTTCTTTCAGGGTAGGACAAAAAGCAAACCTTCATGTCTCTGATTCACAATAGATACCATCTCCGACCCTTAAAATGTAATGGTCTTGAAATATGGGTGTCCGATCCTTATGGACTAACTTGGAAGGTGTTGATCCTTTTGTTCCAGGCGGAATAACCTCTCATCATATTGCAGTAGAACAGTTGGCATATTAGAGGGCCTATTCCATCTTAGCATTCGTGTCTATACAGTATGGGAAATATTGAAACCGTCCTTTCCAGTAGTATCGTTGTTGTCGCCAGTCTGGGCTGGGGCTAAATTACAATGAAGGGTATTGGAGGTAATTAGGAGAAGGAGTTCCCAATTATTGTCGAGTTACTCTTATTCTTACAAGTATTACTCATATTTTAAATTTCACTTTTTGATTATTATATTATTATTTTAACTATATAATATTTTTAATTAAAATATTATAAATAAGATCAATAATTAAATCTCTAATACTGGTAATTCTTTTTAATGTAATATAATATTTTTAAAAATGTAAAATTCAATATATACTACTTCCATTAATAATATTTTATTTTTTTAAAATTTGATCACTTCAGATGATGTAAAATTATTATATTATTTTTTATTATAAAGAATAAGCATACAATGCACGTGTTTAAGAAAAAGAAAAGACAACTCTTAAAAAGGCAACCAAAGAAATATATAGAATATCTCACAAAGAAGCTGAACCAAAGAGAATAATGGAGGAGAGGCAACGCCAAATAGCCTACTAGATACATATATCTAAAAACTGAGATACATGTGTGATCTTAGATACATTCTGAAATATAAATATATAAGGAGAGAGGAGATAGATGAGTGAGGGAGTTTGTGTACCTCATATATTTACTTTGTTTATTTTTATTTATCTCGGTTTGACTTGACATATTTATAAAAAAAATAATTAATGATATAGGTATTTTATTAAACTATCCCATGTTAAATGATATCTTGGAAAAGGATTTGAAAAGTAAGTATGGGTGTACACTATTCGGGTTAAACCAAATAACCAAACCAAATTTTTATTTGGATTGACTTTTTGTTGTTTCGAATTGATTTTGGATTTAATAAATTACTTTGTTGTTTTTTTGGTTGGTTGTTCGATTTTTTAAAAACGAATTCGTCTCCTCTATCTCTCTATCTCTCTCTTCTCTCTATATAATATAAATATATATATATATATATATATAATATATATTATAATATATATATATTTAGGTTTAGAATGAGTGGGAGTAACAACTTTTTGTCTCGGATGTGGTTATTGTCTTTCAGGATGATTATGTTTATTATATTTATGCGGATGAACATATATAGATATTATACTTAAAGAATTGTGCTTTAAGTTTTTTTATATTAGAAGTATGTTTGAGGGATTCAATATTATTACTTTGATTATATTGTTAATATTGACATAACCGAATAACCAAATTGAAAAAAATCGCACCGAATAGAGGAAAACCAAATCAAATTAAATTTATTTTGGATCGAATTGAGTTACACTTTTACAAAATCAAAAATTTAAAAATCTAAATCGAAAAATCGAATACACCCCCCTAAAGTTAAGTACTTAATGTTGAAGGTAAAATATGGAGAAAAAGAATTATTGTATTTTTTTGATATGTCAAAAGTGACAAGTAAAAATAAAAAATATTTGAGGAATAAGTGACAATCAAAAGTAAATGGAGGGAGTAAATGCAAATCCACTTATATAGATATATTATATCTTTTTATTTAAAATAAATCAGTAGGTACGTACCTCCATCCAATATTGTGTTGATCAGTTTCAGTAGAGCTGTGGAGACTGATAAATTGTTTCTTAATTCCTATGAAAACACAACAAACTCTTTATTAGTTAGGAGTAAAGTATATAATATAATAAGAGTGAGATAATATCTTCTCTTTTGTGTATGAATAGGACTACACCATTTCTTTTTATAACAAACAATCTGTCCATTGTGAAGGACAACATTCAAGGATTCAAAAAGATAAGAGCACATAACCCAATATATTATTGATCAAGGAACTTTGTGAGTCAAGTAAGTAAAACCCAAAGGGTTGTAGTGAAGTGATGATTATTCTTTTATTTTTAATCAGTGTGTTACGGAGTGTTTTATTTTTATTGTGAGATTTTCCATTATAATTTTAAATTTAATCAGACTTCAACACGAATAAAGAAAAAAAGAAAAACCCCAAGGGAAGTTTGGAGTTATCTCCTCACTTTTATGCGTTATTATCATATCATTGTATTTTTTTTTCCTTTTCTTCTTAGGAAAATGTGTAGGAGTTGTTATTGGATTAATTACTTGGTCAAGATCACAAACCTGTCCAAAAGAATAGGGGACCAAAGTAGTATCACATGACCAAGCATTCACCTAACTTTTAACGATCATTATTCTTCATAATGTATTATTATATGTTATTTGAATTGTATTGTATTATTCTTATAAATATAATATTTATATAATGTAACATTTTACATTGTTTTGTAATGTCACACATTATTTTTTAACATTATAAAGAAAAATGTGATATGAGGTTAAATTATTCTTAAAACAGACAGGAGAAGAAAAATTATTATACAAGGATGATATGAAGAAAAAAAGAAGAAAAGGACACAATCACACAAATAGATTGTTACATGAAATGAAGCTTTCTGTTATAACATGACAATTGTTATAATCAACTCTGTTGCAATAAATTGTAAAGTAACACTAAAATCAAAACAATTCCATAATAGTATATATAATTATATATATATATTAATTTTCTCCATTCCTTTTTTATATTGTTCAATTTGTATTTTCTAGTTGTCTCTAATTACTTGTCTAGTTTGACGCAATCAAGACGGGACAATTTTTTTTTACTCTCTTATACCCATCAATTAACAGGACTAATTATTTTTTTAAAATTTAATAAAGAACTTTTCATCCACTTCATATTAATAGAGGTAAAATGGTAACTCAGTACGTAGTATTAATTATTTTTTATCGGGTGCAATTCAAAAGTGGCAAGTAAAAAAGACGGGGAGTAGTATAAAAAAGAAACCTAGACTCGCCTATGTGGCACCCCCCCCCCACAAACTAGGGTTCCCTTTTAATTTAATGTATTTTAAAAATTTAGTTTCCCTTTCAATAAATGTGATTTTATGAAAGTTAGATCCTATGCCAAAATGTGACTATACGAAGATTTTGTGACTTTATGAAAGAAATTCTAACTGTAGGACGAGTTTGCAACTTTATGAAGGTTGCTTATTTTTGTGAAAAGTTGTGACTTTTATAAGAGGTGTGACTTTTTCCTAAAGAGTTATGACGATTCCAATAAGGCACAATAAATATTTTTTCACACTACCCTTTGTTGTCTATAAATAGAGGGATTTTTTTTCGTTTTGAGACAACACAAATTCTAAACTACTTCTTATGCTTATGCACAATTAAATATTTGTATACTTTGCTCTTGTTGAGTGGTTCACTAACATTATTGTTTTTGTATCAATACTGTAGTGAATAACACCATTTATCTGTAAGTGTAGGATCTGAATATAGGCTAGAAGAATTTCTTTAAGGGACGGATGGGCATTCAGTGAACTCGATAGGTGTCTTGCTATTTCAGTCTGTTTTTGACAAATCCGGTATCTATGATATATATAATATAGATAGATATATAATATATTAGATATAGCTATATATTACTAAGATACTTATCATATATATCGAGAGCCAAAGGTGAGTCTCGGAGGTGAAGTACGAACCAAAATAAGACTTTTGGAGCTTTTGCTTGGTTTGGGACCTGTACTAGTCCGAGGAAATAACTAAGGCAACTTCAAAGTGGATTGTTGTGCGAGAGTGAGGTATGACCCGTGGCCGCCTTGAAACTAGTTTTTTCACTTGCTTCCAAATCCATCCATATTACTTACTCAATATATATTCGTATATATATAGATATCCTATAGTATAGATTATAGCATAATAGATATAGATATATATATTATATATTATATATATATATATTAGTTTGTATTAGGACGTGTCGTTGTTTTTGAGTATATGTTTTGAACTTTTAATTTATGTTATAATTGATTATTATGGAAGTAAAGATATGTAATCAAGAATTTGGATGTAATCATTAGACTATTGATGGTTTCATGTAGGATTAAATTCTGAAAACTTCGATTTAAAATAAAATGACTTTAATCTTTATAGAATTTTTCTGTGGCCTAAAAAATTCATGGGATATCCAAGAAGGGGGGGACTTTTGAGTGTTCAGACAGTTATGTGTCTCGCTCTTACCATGAGTTTTAGCTATTAAAACTTCTATCTTATCGAGTGATTCAATCGGATTAGGACATTCAGAAATAAAGAGAATGGATAGGGTGGAGGGTGAAGTATTTATCTGCGAACTTAATTAAAAGATTGGGGTTCAAATGTTGGATTGAAATCAATGAACTACTCCTCAAAGTTGGATGAACCCATATTAATTTAAAAAAATAAAGAAATAATTATCTCCTTATAAATATTAGATTAAAAGTTGAAAAAAAAATGTTTTAACCATATTGATCGAAACTTAACAACAAAATATACCTTTTGACTATCAAAGTAGTGACATACACTGCAAATGATTTTGAATAAGGGACTTGGCGAGACTTTATTTAGTCCAAGTTATTTGAGTGACATACGTTATTTCATTTAACTCCAAGAGTATTTTTTAAGATAAATTAAATTAACTTATCAAGTACACAACTAATTATAGAAGATGTATAGTATTTAGATTCTTTATTTAGAGACATAGAATAAGAGAAAAACTCTCGCAATTAATGAATAGAATATTTGTACAACTTATGAAAAATACAAATATAGACAATGAAATAAACACCTATTTTTCTAAACACTTTGGTGATTAATAACCATAATGAAATGAATAATTACTAATATGAATAAAAACTTATAATCAATTTTTTTTTATTTTAAGAAAAAAGAAACAATTCATTTCATCTATGGATAAAATATTGAGAAAATCGTACATAAAAGAACCAGTAAAGTTGTCGTGTAATTTGAATTAAGACCACCTTAAATTTTAAAATGTCTCTATCACCCCACAGAAACTATTAATTCTTTGAAATGGACCATGTGCACAGTACTAGCATGAGTGTGTTACACGCATGGAGGCGCGTCATGCATAATTTTACGGCAACGGACCAGTCTAAGGGGGACAATGTGTCATATTTTTGTGGATCTAAATGTCATTTTATCATTATGTCAATCTTCCCCAAATTTAAACCCAAAAAATAAGGTTAGCATAATGTTTCAATTCAAAGAGTTTTTACCTACCCACCCCCACCCCGCCCCCCCCCCCCCCCCCCCCCCCCCCCCCCTTAGCAAATCAATGTTGATACTCTTTGTTGGACCAATTCATCATCTTATCTCTAAGAAAATAAGACACCACTATTGTGCGAGAAAATTAGGATTAAATGAAGAAGTGATTTTCTTGTTCAATAAATTCAAAGGTAAACATTCCAAGCTATGGATGATCCTGTCTAAGCATCACAATGCCATAATGGCGTGAGAAAAAGAGGTCTGAAACAAGTTGGCCAAGGAACCTGCATGAACAAGCAAACGGGTTATAATGGAGGAAATGTTGTCAATGGGATTGCATCAACTTTCTTGCCAAGGTGCAAGAAAGTGTAACACATGGGTTTTGTCTGAGTTAGGCATAAAGGTGGTGAGTTATTTAGGTCGAGTTGTGCTACCACAAAGGGTGGCAACTGATAGCAATCGCACCTTCAAAATTTGGTTGTCACCTAACTCCATAGCTGAAAAAGAAAAAATTTTTTTTATGAAATGAAGAAAAATTAAAAAAAAATTTCTTGAGGTGCAATCAAACAAAGAAGAAAAGAAAATGGAGAATATGATTTCTCTTAAAGAAATAGGGTCGGGTCGGGTCAGGGTGATGATGGAATAGGGGTTGAGCCAACACGCGCCAATTACATAGACGATGAAAAATGGGTGCAAAAATGGCCAATGTACAAAATATTTTAATTAGTTATGTGGGGATAATAGGGACACTTAAAAGTAAGGTGTCTGTATGCAAATACGGAACAACTTTGATGGCTGGCTGTATGTCTTTTCTCTAAAATATGCTGGAAAAGTTATATTTGGTGGTACCCCACTCGAATATACACCTTATATCATCATGTTTAGAAGTAGATAATTGAGTACTGTACCATCGCGTGAAGCGGGGAGCCAATTTACACTAGTATCATACTTCCTCTGTTTTAAAAAGAATGTCCCTATTTCGTTTAGTTGTTTAAAAAAAGTAATGACCCCTATCTTTTTTGGCAACACGTTTAACTTAACTTTTCACGGACATGTTTAAGACCTCAAAATTAAAGACTATTTTGATTACATTTGCATAACTTTAATTTAGAACCACAGATAAAAAAATATTCTTTCTTTTCTTTAAATACCGTGCCCAAGTCAAATCCCCACGTCATACCTTTTGAAAACGGCGGAAATTATAATATAGAGTAACAAGCCATCAAAGTTGGTTACCGAAATGCCGTTCACTCTATTATCCTGAAAATAATTTTACAGTCAAAATTATTATATAATTATTTTTATAAATTCAAAACTTTTAAGTCAAATAATATTTTATTATTAGATCTTTTCTTATTTTGACTATATAGAAAATCCTAAAATTTTGGACTTCAAAATTAATTAAAAATTATATATTATATAAATCATTGTCTTATTAATTATGGATTATAACTATAATGCCTTCCATATTAATCTTGTAATATTTAACATTTTGAAATTCTCATTTTCTTTCCAATTCCTACATTTGGCAAATCTTTCCAACTATAATTTAGTATATATCTTAAATTGTGGGTTTCTATGAATAGGTAAATAAATATACGATTTGTATCTTTATTTGGTTGGGTAGGTGTATTCTAACTTGATTGTAAGAGGTTTGCAAGAACTCTTATTTTCTTCATCATTGGCAGACGGATGCACTCCTAGGTGGGTTATCACGCAGTGAACGGTGTTAGGATTTTTAAAAAGGAGTTCAAAATTTAAAGAATTAAATAAACACATAAACTATTTGAAAGGAATTCGATATCTACTATATATATAATCATATATAAATAGTAATATTTTCCGTCAAAGAGGATACGAATGAACCCCTAACAATATGTTTGACTTTGTCCCATGATACAGGTATTGTGTCTTGTGCAAATCCTTTGTCCATTTGTTGACATTAGAAGATGACACTCTCCTTTACTCAAATAATGAGTTGGCGCGCTAGATTTCCTATGTAACTTAGACCCTCTTAGTCTTATTCACTCAATTCTTTTATCTATTATCAAACTTTGAACTATGATTGTACTGCATAGATCAGTCATCTACCTAGTAACTACGTTATTATCTTCAATTGCTGTTACAAGGAATATTTTATCTCCTTCAATAGTGATGATCTTTCTTTGGGTTGAGAACAAGAAGAGATATATAAGAAAATATAGAGTAAAAAAAATGAATACTATATATGTTGTGTTTATATATTGAGATTAGTGTAGTGAAACAGAGAGTTGGACGTTTGTGAGGAAAACTATTTGTTAAGTCTTTAACTACAGATAATGAATGAGATTGGTATATGTTTAGGAACCGCGATTGGCCGTAGTGGAGCTTTGAACTCTTCAACTAATCCGGAGTTGTTTGAATCGTATGAGGTTATTGGGTTGTTATATCCTGTACGGAACAAGTCAAGAGTATTATTGTTGAATCAATGTAAATTATGCCGCAGTGGACTCGATTCTCCTCAAAGAAAGTGAAATATTTACGCCTCAACCTAAATGATTATTTATTTCATTTATTTCAATTGTAATTTAGTACATTTATGGTATGTTACAACAACAATTTTAAGAAGATTCATGTTGTTGTTACAATTTAAAAAGGTGTGGATATCAAGATAGAAGATCTCAACATCAATATGCTCAAATGTCGTTGTAGACAATAAAATTTATGTCGAGAAAACAATAATCAAGAACAGAAAATTATGTAATTATTTCAAGTGTCAGTGTTACAATCTCTACGATTCCTTTGAATTCGCCTTTTTCAAATATAATTCAAGGGCTCTTGAGCTCTTAATTTTGAACTTGGGATTTATCTCTATCTTGATTTCTATCTTGATCTTGGTCTTCATCTTAAACTTGGACTTAGACTTGATCTTGAACTTTATCTTTGATCAACGGCTTCGAGCTTGATCTTGAATTCGTAGGTCTTGATCTTGATCGTTCTTGAAACTTGGATGCTTGAATTCTTACTCTTGAACTTGTAGAGAAATCTGCGGCTTTTGATCCACGAGTTTACTCTAGCTTCTTGTTAAAATTCTTGGTTATCTATTTTGAATTATGTTGTAACATCTCACAATTTGAAATAGCTAGGAATAAGCTAAGAAACTTACAATATTCATTTTTGGAAAGAAAAGGAAAAATCTGGAAAATAGCATAAGTTAAGAAAGTGATTTTTGGTCATTTTCAAACGGCAATAACTTCTAGCTCAGGGTGAGTTAGCGGAAGTTTTTAATATGGTTGGAAAGCCCTTAAAGATATTTTTCCAACGCCGCTAAGTTTCTGCATTTTCGATATCGTATGAAGGAGATATGCCAATGAAGTGAAGTAAGAAAGTAGCCAATCCGAATTAAGGCAACAATTTAAATTTCCTAGTGTTCATTTTAGGGGTTCTTGGAATAAAAACTAAGTTTTGGTTAGTTTTTCGAAAACAAGTCACGCTTAGGGCTTGGAGAAGAGATAAATGAAGAAGGAAAGGGAGAAAAGTCAAGAATTCGCCAAAAACGCCAAGGTTTGCGAGTGGAATTCGTTGGGGTTGATCCCTATCAAGGTATGTGAGATCTTTTCATGTTGAATTAGTTCACATACACGAGCTTATTTAAATTCAGCAATTTTGAGTTGGTTACATGTTAAAAAGTGAAGTTCTTGAAGTCAAACCAAATCCGGTGTCAACACTTGACTGACCGGAGGACCTAACTAGCTTCAACCGAGTTTTCGGTAGGCTAGGTTAAGTTGTTGGATGCTTAGTGTTGATTTGAATTCGGTTTTTCGAGTAAAACTCTATTGGGTATTGAGGGTATTAATGACCCTAAGAGTTTGGGGAAAGAACTATGAAAGTTAGAGAGGTTTAGGGATGAAAAATGAAAAAGAAAAGTCTGAAGTTTTCTGGGCGAGGCTTGGGGCGTCACGCCTGCCAAAGCGCCACAAAAGTATTTCTGAACTTTAGCCTTTGACGCGTCGCGCTAGCTTTTACCCCACCAAAACTTCTCTGAAGTTTGAGGGATGGTTCCCCGTGCCTTTCAGAGTGTTAGGGACGCCAGTTCTCCCCATTCTTCAACCATCTTTTCGTACTAATTCGTAAGTTATGTACCTACTTTTCTTAGTTGATTCCAAACACTATAGTAATTTAAAAATCATGAAATCCATCAATAACTGGATAATGATGAAACCTTGAATTCATTAAGCAATTCAAGGAAAGTTAAGATCAAAGTTCAAAGAAGGTAAGAGTGAAGTCTAGAAGTTAGAAGTTAAGAGCAAGTTAAATAACAAAGTTCTTAAGAGTTCGCAAGGGTCTAACAAGGTATTAACTTTGTTTGAAGACTCAACTGTAAAGCTATGTAAAGAGTACCCAGAGTAAAGTTCAGTGCTTCAAAAGTATAGGGGGACTAAGTATTTCCCAAAGAGAATAAAATACTTCACATTTAATAGAACGGAAAACTGAGATTGTCAAGGTAGCCTTCGGTGTTTGTATTGAAGAAAGAGTAAAAACTTTATAAAATGAAGCACGCAGGGGAAAAGGAGAGTTCCAGATAAACCTTTTTGAGCTAGGTTTGAGCCGTAACTCAAAATCACAGAAGAAGTATGTTTTAAAAACATAAGAGCCAAAGATATTTTGGGATAGTAGTTGAACATGAATGGGACGAGCCTGAGTTCAAATAACTCACATCTGAGGTTTGATCGCTGGCTATCATCACTATAATATTCTAAGTAATGGTTGGTCGGTTAGAGAAAACTTCCCAGATAGTTAAATGTAGTTATATATTACACAGTTTGTTTGTATTTTTAATACATCAGTCAGAGTTAATGGTCCTTGTAATGTTGACACCCACTTTTCTTTAACCATTTTTAAGAAAATTATTTGATTAAATACGTACTTTAAAATTTATTTAAAGTCTAGAATTTTTCGTCGAATTTTCTTGAAAATTTTATATTTTAGTATGTTTTACTTTATAAAATTATTGTAATATTATTTAAATATCTTAAAACTATGAATGAATTTCGAATGTTCTAAAATTAAGAGATTTCAATTAAAAAAAATAAAAATAGTTAATATATATGTAAGCATTTAATTAATGTAATACGACCTTTCCTCAAAATTATTTAATTATAGCTATTTATTATAATGATTTCAATCTAGCCACTCAACTGTCAAATTTGATTACAATTAATAAACACTTTTCATTTCAAATTTAGCTTCGTTTAATTGCAATTTTAGCCATTTCAATACTCCAACCAGACTTGATTTTAAGTTTTTACATTCTTTAATCTCATCCGGTATCATTGTAGATAAATCCTAGATCGATCCTAGTCCATTTAGTTTTATGAAATCCTACGGTCAAAATTTAACCTCTATTTCCTAAAAATTCGAATACCCTAAAAGACCAAAAACAAACATTATCTCTTCCTCCCCTCTCTGCTCCAGAGCCTCCCCTCCCGCCTTCTTTTGAAGATTTGGCGAGGCCATTTCAGCCAGGAGTGGCGAACGACACTATGTCACCACCCCCTACCCCAGATTCCTACCTTCTACAAGTCAGTCCCAATCCTTCTCTCTCCGTAGCCTGACACCACTATGTCCACCCCCTCTTTCTCTTCACCCCTCCTCTCCATATTCTACATCTCCCTCAGACTCTAGTTCATTTTTTTTAGCCACCGGCTTGACAAGGAACAGGAGCAGCCGACGCCACCCTTTTCTCTTCTCCGATCTCTCCTCCCTCTTCTTCTCCATCTTCTTTCTCTTTCCTCTCTTTTCTTTGCAGAACGAACATCAGCAAGGACGGGCAACAACAATTCTGGACAGCAGCAGCCACGTGAGGACTGCTGGAGTAGCAGCAACACAAGAAAACAACTCTGATCGGCGAGCTGCTTTCTTCTCCATAAGCCCCATTTTCCCTTTTATTCCCTTGAGTTTCACTGACACCACACCCTCACTCTGACACGTACACTTCCCTCACTGCTTACGTTTCGGGAGGTCGAGAACCACACATACAACCCCACAAGTAGTACCCCATCCACTACTCCTGTCTGACCAACCTTTCTTATTTAATCAACTTGTCTCCCTCTTTTTGTTACCACAAGCGTCTGGCTCTATCAATCAAGGTACTTCACACCGACAAAAAATACCGTACCCCCCATTGCTACACATGACCGTCCCCCTTCTACCACCCCTTCCTTCTTAACCCGTATAACCAACACTGGAAACCCTAACTTTTCTTTACCAACCATCTTATAATCCGATCCGAACCATAAGGGTACACCGAACCCCGACTCAACGAATAAGTAACCTGAGAGCCCCCGGGTTTAGATTGACAACAATCTTGAAACCGTACTCTCCATTCACCCGACATAGCCTTAACCCTCCCCCCGATTTAAATGATACCCCCAACGGCGGTATCCCCTGTGAGGTTGTAAGACAGCACACAATCAACGGATCATCGGTAATTTCTTTTATGTCAGTAGTAACACTCTCCTGGTGGTTATTATCTGCAAGCTGTGGTTGTGTTGGATATGGGCAGGTCGGTGAGAGTGTTTTTTCACCGTCTTTAGTAGTGGGGTGTAACAGGTATCTTTTGGCGAATTAAATTGAGACGTTCATGGTACGTAGATCTACCGAGGGTGGTTTCCGAGTGCTGCTATAGGCCGCGGGAATACGCACCGATGGAGGGAGACACCTAAACAAATAAACAGGAACGCAGGGGGGTGTGCGGACCGCACTCCGCGCTGGGGCTGGTATGCGGTGTGGGTTGGGGGGTAGGGGTGTGGATGGCGAAAGTTATGAGCTTATGAAGCAGACAGTACTAGATAGGATAGCATGAAGGCCTAAAGCGCGTTAACTACCTGCATCTCCCATCCGGAAATTCCCACTCCTGATCTCGGCCAACCTTTCGGGCTTTGTTTCTGCCGTCGCCCAGTATTTATCCATAGGCCAAACGTTTGCGAGCCTTCATCACAATTCGGCTCCATAACTCCCCAATTACTCCTGCCGCTGGGCCGCCCCCCTTACGTTAATTACCATAATTACACTTCACTCATGGAAGTTCTATTTCCCACCACAGCATTTTTCTCATTAATTTCTATTACCTCGTTTACAATGTGACCTCCGACACCGACTGAATGTCTCTATTTTCCCATCTCCTCTCCCCGTGATTAATACACCAGTCAACGATTCCTGACAAAAATACGTGATCACGTTACCCCACCTAGCCATGACATCATACGCGGTTTCCCACTCTTAACCCCCAACCCGACCCCCTGTTCCACCACTCCCATTACCCGCCAAGACCTTACCTCTGCCCCGCATCTGCGCTATTCCCTTGCCGCTTTGTATTTCAAGGCTTTGAAATAACCCCCCCTTTCCACACATCTGGGCCTATCCCTCACGACATACCTCTTCGCTCGGTCACTACCCGCTCCGCGTCAAAATCGAACCACAACCGTAAACTTCTTATCGATCGGACTCAGACCCACCCCTCTTCGTTTTCCCCCACCTAGAGCCCTCGTTTTGATTCAGAGCCTCACACAATCATTGCCCTCCTACCCACCCTCTCCGACTCACACTATCCCACCGTTTAACTTCTCCCTGTACCACCCTCTTTAGCCCCATGTACATTGATCGATCCTTAACCCTCCAACCACCCCACACCGCAGATGGGATAAATCCGCGGGCAACCGCCACCACAAAAAGAGAGGCTAATCTTGTTACCTGCTTTGTACCTGTACCGGCTTGAGAAAGAAGTTATTCTGCCCTTTGCTCATACTTTTTTTAAACACCTAAGAAAACTCAGTCACCCCCGAAGCTCTTCTGACTACCTTGCGCCTGTCTCTCAGCCCCAACTCGTCCACCTAACACCCACGCCTACCCCTTCTTGCTTCTTCTTTCCTTCCCCACCTTGTATACTCGACGTTTGCTACTCTTGGGCTCCGTTCCTTATCAACTTCCAACAAGCTTTTCTTGATGCACAACGTATAGGGGACTTTCAATGTCCACTTCCACCTACAATCCGGTCTTCCTTTCTATCCCTTCTTCTAAAAAATGACCAAACAGGTTTATTCATTTTCCCCAATCGTCCCCCACCATACCTAATAACTCGAGCTCCAACCACTCATCTCCACTTCCATCAACCATCTCTTGCTGCTGCACAATTCGCCCCATCCTTCACTACCTTTATCGTTATTGTCAGCTGCAACGCCGCGATAGCAGCCCCGTATTCACGCTGAAGCATGCTGGCGAACTCCCAATAACACCAACACCCCATTCCCTTCATTCGAACCACCCATCGAGAAGCTACTTACCCTCCTCTCTGTGAGTATGGCAATAAATTCCATACAGGTCATAATATCTGTTGTTAGCACTTAAAACCCTTCCTTTTTACATCAACCGGAGCCCCACATCGCTCTCCCTTAGTCATTTCTTGACGTAAGATCTCCCATCTCCACCTAAATGCACCTCGCACCACATAACCTCGACTCCTGCATCACTCACGTTGAAACTCGTTTTAATAAACAATGCACCAGAAACAGCCCCCCCCCACATAAGATTTGTTCACGCTCAATTTCCCAGATCATCCCTACACTCCAGGCCTTACGACTACTTACTGCAACGTCCTCGCGTTCCCCCTCAGCTATTCCCCTCCATAATTCAGAGTGGTCCGCCCCTCTTACTCTTTCTGCGCACTTGTTAGCCCGGCAGGATCAAATGTTCCCTACCTTACCTCCTTCTCATCGAAGTTCACAGTTGTCTCCTACCCCCCATCGATCAATTGCTCGTTATCCGAAAACCGAGACGCCAATCATTTGTGCTCACGCCTTCTATTCGCGTATTACCTCAATTTCCTTTACACCCCATTACCCCTCCCCTCCCGCCTCGGCAGTAGCGGAATGCTCAATGTCAGCCCGCACAGTCCCACTCCGCGAAAACTACTATTCCACAATTAACCCTGCCGGTCCCCTGACATCACGGACCCCCGATCGACATTCGCAATCCCTTGCATCCAAGCCTAAAACAAACCACGAAAATAAAAACTCAAGACCCACCAAGTTTCCCATATACACCCCCGTCAGCCTTTCCTGTGGTTAAAAAGAACCCCAATACGGCCGTATCCACTGCGCCTGCTTTTTGCACTGCATTTAAAGGCGATGCCTTTTAACCAACCTATCGTCACATCTATGCGCGTTCGACATGGCTCCGTACTATTCACAACCGATACAACATAGAGCCCTAACCATGTTTAAGAGTCCCACGCCCTTACGACTGTACCTCACCGACGCATCCCACGAGCAGCACGAAGAAGGCCGACCTAATCGTTATGCCACATCGGGAAATAGACTAAATCAATCCGTTGATTTGCTAGGCTGACAACAAATTAACAATGAGCTGCTGCGAACCACCAGGAGAAAAACGGCAGACGATCCCCGGGGCGGGGACTTGATATAGACAAGTATGAGGGAGCAGCTTTTGATGGGGGGAAGAAGAGAAAGAGAAGCGGAAGGGAATTAAGGAGCAAACATCATAAAAGGGCTAGGAAGAGAAAGAAAAATAAGAAGGAAAGCAGATCCCATGAAAACCCAGCGGAACACATGGGGCCATGGACAAAAAGAGAAACAGAACAAAAGAAGAAAGAAAAGAAAAAAGACAGAAGAATAAAGGTGGGAAAAAGAGCTACCAAAAGAAGCAGAGATAGTTAGGAAGGAAAACGGGGTAAGAAAGACGGAATGGAAGGAGGCAAAAGAGAAGGATACAATTCTTCCTGATCCCTCCAAGCTCGGGATTTTTGTCCCAATTCCCCGGACCCAATAACATTAGACTCCCCAATTCCCTGCCTACTGGTGAGTGGGCCTTTTCGTACGCTACCCACTCCCTCCCTTTCTGCCTTCGTCACTAAAATACATCCTTCTCCATGTTTTGCCCCAGTCACCTCCTATCCGACGCGCGCTTGTCACCCTGATTCCTTGGGACCACCCCGTTCCTTACCCGACCCCAACCGTAGTGTCGTACACCACAACACCGCCCCCAACACACTGCACATCCCCAATGGGCCAGCACCGCAGCTTACTCTCCCCACAGGTCCCCCAAAAACCCGGACCACCCTAGAGGTGTTGAGAAGACAGCATGCTCCGATCAGCGAACTCCATCAAGCGCCTTTGAAGTTTTCTTCCAAGTTTTAAGACGTATCTATGACAGATCCATTCGGGTCAATTCTCTTGTTCGATTTATTTTATCTTCTTAGTGCTATTATGAAATATATATATATCAATAATGTTATGAGTTTAGCATTTTCGTCAAAATTGCTACCATTTATTTCTTCATTTGTTTGTTAGTGATTAATTTATCCTTGAAACGTGCCCCCCAAGCTTGTTGGAAAAAAAATTCATTTCGTTTTGATTTCTACAAAATATTTGGTTCCACCATAAGTTAGAAATTGATTTGCTGCCCTTGTATCTTGGTTATGTCTTGGTAAGCTTGATTTGAGAAACTAGTTGAAATAATTGACTGATTATTAAAAGTGGCTAAATTCTGGTTAAATTTATTGATTATTGGATTTGTTTCAATAGTTGTTTTATAGTTAATTAATGGTTTGATTCTTCTAGCTTACGGTAAGATATATTCAGGTTTAGGATGACGCACGCTTAATTTAAGGTGAGGTGTTACTTTGTTTTAGTTGAGGGTGAGTGATGATTCCCTTTTCATTAGAAACGTGTTAATCATGGTGTTGATTTGTCATGCAATTGCTTGAGAATTAGTAGGTTAAACCGAACGTTGAACTTGACTATGGCGTTATAGTCATGTTATCCTTCAACATATTATCTTTTTTGCCTGATTTCTTTATATTTTTAATATATATATTCTTTTCGAAAAATATATATATATGTATTTACTCATTTGGAAAATAATTGTTTACCGATTTCTTGCTCTCTTATTTAGAAAAATAGTATCCCTCTTTCCTTACTTGAAGATTGACTGATTCCCTTGTTTTTTTATATGGTAAAATAATAATCATAATTTAAAAAAATTAATTTTGGCTCTTCTCATTTAAGGAAAAATAATATTAATCTTCCTAATTTATTCTTTTGCTTATATTTGGTAAAAATAATAATGATTTTTTCTGATTTGTTTCTCATTTAAATAAGGAAAAATGTATATTTATTTAATTCCATAAAATACACTTTATAAAGAGACCCCCTTTTCATTCTTTTGGAGGCAGTCACATCTTTGAGGAAGAATTCACTTCTTCAAACTACATAAACTCTTTATTCTCTCTCCAACACAAAAAATAGACTTCCTAACGTCTCTCATTACTCATCTGCTACTATAAAAAATAAATTAAGATTCTCGTAAAAATATCAAGTGCTCTTTTTACTACTGTGTACTTTGCTTTTGTTTCGACAAAAGTTGGATCAACTGTTTTGCATGGCTACTATTTTCTTTTCTGCTTAAACAGATTAGTATTCTTAATTAAAATTTTATTATTAGGCAAGCCCTATATTTTTAATTTTATTTTATTTTGTTGTTATTAGTATGTGTGAGGGAAGCAAGCAGTCTTTATCTTTCCCCAATGTGTGATTATGTCTATGCCTATGTTTTGTCCTTTTTATTATTACGGGTGTTGTTTATATATGTACATGATAGTAATTTGTTACTATGAGGCATTTACTATTAGATATTTCCTCATGTATATGGTTTTACATTACCTTTCACCAGGTATTGAACTTATAGGTCAAGATGTGAAGATTTGACTCGGAAGAATGTGACGAAGCCTCGTTCATTTTATTATTATATATATGTTATTTCTTTATTTTTACTTGTAATGTTTGTATAACTCGTTAACTATATATATTAGAAAATGAAGTTGGGGGATCGTCCTAAGAGGAGGAGTAAGTATTATGTGTACTTGCCACTTTGTCGCGAACATCTTATTGATAAGCAAGCTAGATTTAAAATCAAATATCATGATAAAAGTTTTCTGTGGCTGATCAATTATATAAGCGTGTCGATTTTTAGTACTCCCCCTTCGAAACTAATTGGTATTATATTAAATTAATTGGTAGTTCCGCATATCCGGTAGGTGATAATACGAATAGGAAAATCAATAGCTTGTCATTGATTTATTTTAAATGTTATTCCTACATCGCGGAATACATGCCTATTGGATTGAACTAAATATTGCAGAAAATGCCTGTAAGGGTCATCAATTTAGTTTGTCTTAGAAGTCATGCCATGGGATTTACTAATAAAATCAAGCATTATTAGTCAAATAAATTCAGTATGTAAGTAATTGAAATCAATGTGCGTACACTTTTTTTAATGTTAAATAATTTTGCATTATAATTTTCTTTCGATCCATATTAAAATTAATTAAAAAATAGCTCAATAGTGCTAAATGTGCTTAAATCCTATCTGTGATTAAATATTGCCTTAAGTTATTTTCTGCATTTGAAACCTCTTGTCACATAAATCAGTTGGTAATTTTCCTGCAGTTCATTAAATTTTACAACTTTAAATGCTTGTGCCCAATTAACTTTATTAGTTTTTGCATTGTTTGGCTACTTAAAAAAATAAAATGGATGAATGTTTTTATAGCATATCACAATATAATTGACAATAATTGTCCTTCACCAATCTCCATATAAACATAGTTGCATGTGATCACTTTGCTACTGTCCGTTTTTAAAAAAATTATTTTTGCTATTAGTAATAATTTATTGTCGTTCTTAAAAATAATTTTCTGTCTAAGACAAAAATAAAACTCTTTTCCGTGAATCAAAAGTTTTCTAGCTTAATAATTAGACCGAATTACTATTTTAACTAATATGCATGTGGGATCACTCGTTACTACTAGAATTCAGAGAAAAACCTGTCTATTAATTCTGCTCACCTTAAATTAATAAATATTGAAATCTGTATACATGTTATATTCGTATGCTCTCACAATTGTTTGTTTATTATAACTTTGATGCTTCACACATTAGCAATGAAGACCTTTTCCACAATTCTGTTGTTGAAGCATGTCTAATTAAAATTTAGAGGCTAATTGAATCCTACATGATAAAATGACGGTCTGGTCGCCTGGTTTGTTTGACTGGTCTTCAGGACGGCGCTTTATCTATTTTGTCTAAACCCACCCTGGTTAGAGTCCAATCCTCTTGGCACGATGAAAGGCGGACGATAGACACCTTTTAGGTACGATAATGATGCGGTTGTGGTGGGTAGTAGGGGTAGTTGGCCCTACGGAGAGGATGAACCATCGACTCAAGCTTGAACGACAACTTTGGTTTTCGTATTCCCTATTATACAGCGCAATCGAAAAATAAAAGAAAAGTCGAGTGCTGGTTCCTCTACATTCCTCATATCTGGACGACCTCTTGCTGGTCTTTGTGAAGGCATGGTTAACTGAAACATAAGCAAGCACAAATTAGACAGAAACTTTCAAAGATAAACTCTAACGCACGAAATGAGTACGATAAAAGTGAGGAATTTCCTAAATGTTACAGCCTATCAATTTAAGATGTGGCGCACTTCATACCAATAACTAGGACTCTACAGATACGATTTGATAGACTCCCTAAGACTCTTGAAATCTGGGCTTTGATACCAAGGTTGTCACGCTGCGAGCCTACACCCTGGACATGACTGGCACTCGGAGACCATTGCTGGTCCCAGGTGAACCTTTGGCCTGACTTACTTACTCGGCGAAAAACTTATAGCATCAACAAAAGACTTTAGTTGCTAACTAATCAACTATCTGGAACTGAATCAAAGGTTTTTAAAATAAACATTTTACTTAGCCAAAATGGCAACTCAAATATGAATATAAGTCAATAAAAAATGATAACGAATGAACTAACATCTCACTAACTATGTAGGAAGCCTCTAATAATTGAGATGGATGTTGGGACAAAACCCACAATATTCTAATGAACTAAACTAGAAAGCAATGAAAATGGATCCTCCAGAAAGCAAAGAGGCTTACCAACTGACTCTGAACTGTTCACTGGCTCATCAGTGCGATAGAATGCCGATTCTAGTTACCTGCCTCTACATCATCATACAATGCAGGACAACTGACATCAGTACATTGGATGTACAAGTATGCGAGTTGGAATGATAAAAAAAACATAAGCTTGAAATGGATTCTGAAAGAAACACTTACATTGACTCTTCTTAACTCATGAATTCTTAAATGAACTCATCTTATTGTAAAACAATTTAAAACAAGTGCAAATAAAGAAAAAGGAACAAAACTTTTTTCAAAATAGGTTTTCAACTTGTGTAGCAAAGATAAAAAAGAAAACTAATGTCAATCATAACCACTTAAAATATGACATATCATGCTTCCCATCAAAGCTACTTGTGCAATACATGACCGAAGTCCATACCCTAAAATTCATACTAAGAAGGACTCTTGAGGCCAATGCAATTATGGTTTTGGTACTTTCTTATAACCGAAAAAGCGTTCATTAATAGTTAGAGTGTGATACAACGTTACTCTGTCCCACGCTCCAGACATTCTAATGAATCCACTAGTCTATTTGTGAAAATGTTATTCATACTAACAGGTTTCTATGACCATTGTACACAGAATGATGGCTACATCATTTTCATGGAGCCTTGAGTTTAATGAGGAAACTCGCACCCCGACTATCAGTTCTACAAACTACTCTATAGGATCTAGACTGTAACTGCGTATGTTTTTAAAAAACAACTTCTTGTGGTCGACTTGAGATTAGTGTTAAAAAAATTTAGCTCAAAGGCTATCTGGGAATCTCAATTCCCCTTCTTGCTATTTAGAAAGGATTATCTTTATGAAAAATAACCCAAAGGCTCTTGTCGAAATCTCAATTTCGTTTCTTGTTTATTGTGAAAAACATTCTTTAACCCTTTTGCGGAATACATAGTCCCCATAGACTTCTGAAGAAAGAACTTTCAACTCTTTTACTCTTCCACTTAACTTGGAAACTTGACTCTTAAAACAACTCTTTAGGAATATTAGTTCCCTTGGAATTTTGAGAAATGAACTCAAACTTTTTACTGGCTACTTAATTGCAACTTGAATATTAAAAACAAAGTTAAAGCGTTGCAAAGACTCTTGAAAAACTTTTTTAAGAACTGTGCTTTAACTTGCTTAATTAACTTCTAGATCGACTCTTAACTTTTTTTGACTTGTGATCTTAACTCTCCTTGAATTGAATTATGGATTCAAGGTTCATGACATCTAGAGTTTATGGATGATTTACTGATGTTAGACGGTACCTTAGAGTGTTAGAATCAAGTAGGAAACGATAGGTTATCACTTTTAGAAAGACTAGCTGAAAAAGATGGGGGGGGGGGGAGTAATGGGGTGAAATACGTCGTGTGTATGAAGAGCGTGGGGGCCAGGCCCCCAACTCAGAGGCAGGTTGGATGATTGGTTGGAAAGGAGACGCAGGCTTGTACGAGACAGAGATTGTCTTGTGGGGCTGATGGGAGTGCGAACCCCAAGGGCCCGACAAAAAACATCTCAAATCTTGCCTAGTTTATCATCTCTTAAGACCTCTTACACAATCCCTGGTTTTCCCCCCCCAAATCAATTAGGATATATGACCTCATACCTAATATTTTATCCTCAAAAAAAACAACCAGGAAACACGAATCAAATAAACACTAAGCATACAACAACTCAACCAACAAGATTTCAACAATGTTCTTTAAGAACTTCACTTTTTAACGTTTAACCAACTCAAAATTCAATGAATTGGAAGAATTTGGTGTATGGTTGAACTGACCCAACATGAAAAGATCTCATATACCTTGATAGGGATCACCCCCTACGAATTCCACTCGCAAAGCTTCACGTTCTTGACGAATTTTGGACTTCTCTCTCTTCTCCAAGCCCTAAGCGTAATTTTGATTTTTCTAAATTGATCTAAGACTTTTTTCACCCCAAATAAACCTTTTAAACGAAATAGTTAATTAATTGGTGAGTAGACTAGTTTTCCCTTTCCAAAATACGGATTGAGACTTTCCTTAATCCAACAACCCAACTTCTGAATTGCATAACTCACTCGTACAATATAGAAATCACGCAAAGAAGGTTGTGTTGGAAATATCTCTCCAAGGGTTTTCCAACCAAATCAAGAACTACATCTAACTCATCTTGAGCTAGAAGTTATGGACATTTGAAGATGACCAAAACTCACTTTCTTAACTTAGGAAATTTTCCAAGATTTTTCCTTTTCTTTCCAAAGATTAATATTTTTAGCTTCTTAGCTTATTCTTAACCATTTAAAATTATGAGATGTTACACCATCGTTAACCCCAAGGGAACCCTTGGCCTAGCTAACTTACTCAACAAAAGACTTAAACTTCAGAAAATAATCTTAATAGAGAACTTATGAATGTCTTTAAAGAAAGCATTCAAACTAGACAAAATGGCTACTCAAGTCTCATAGCAAAACATCTTTAAAATAAGTCTAAAGGACTCATAACTAACTGTCTAACTATTTATGAATCCGCTAAACTAACTTATATGGACGTTGGGACGAACCCCAAAACATCCTAATGAATTGAAAATAAAACTAAAAGTACTAAAAGTGGTCCTCCAAAATGCAAAGAGGCACCTATTGACTCTGAAATGCTTATTCGATCAACATTGTCACGCCTTGAGCTACCCCTGAGATGCGGACATGGGACCTAGGACCACAAGTGATCCCAAGCTAAATCTACTGGCATGATCATGAGTATACTAAAGATAATTAAATGTTGCAGAAGCTAAATGATAAATAAAAGTAAAAGATAGGGAAATACCCATATACTATAATTGAGATAAATGAAATACTTATGAGTTTAATACAAAGATGATATTAACTCAACACTAAGTTGAATCTAACTATGTCTGAAATAAGTCTCTAACTAACTAGAAATGCTGGGACATGCCTTAACTAGTCTAGAAAAATTGAAAGTAAAGGACTAAAAATACTTAAAAGAAAATTCATAACTATTGTCCTCGGAGAATGAGCACTCACCACTGATGGGACTTACAACCAACTTGGCTAGTAGTTCTAGGACTATTTGGGTAAGTTGAACCCTGGTCCAACTCGGTATCATGCTACTCCCAATGAGTTAAGTTGATAACGATTATGAATTGAGTCTTCTTGTAAATACTTTAGATAGGCTCAAACTGACATGGCAACTGAGAAATGCAAACAATTGATCTGATAATGATGCATTAAAAACTGAGGCATGTATATCTGAATAACTGATGTATTTGACTAAGCATGTGTAATTCAAGAACTAAAGATATATGTAGCCAGGGTTTTAAAATTCGTGTAATAAACTTAATAGTAACATGGTAATGTGATTTAGAACATATAACTAAATAATTCAGGATGATCTGCAATAATTCTAGTCTATTCATAATTAGAGAATCAAGAAACTGAATGAATTCTAGGGACCAATGGGCAAAAGTAACCCACTAGTAAAATCCAACATACCTGGTGATGAATTCTAGAAAGAAATCTTTTGATTTCAGGATTTCAATAGATGGAAACATGTTGCATTCTTAAACTAGAGTTCTTGACCTTTTTCTCCTCTCTTGCTTCTAATTTTCTATGTTTTGATTAATGATCTTAACTTAGGTAAGTCCTAGTTATGTTTCTAGGCTTAAATTGACTAAAACCTCATGATTAGGGTCTAAACGACGTAGCTTAGGGGCCAAACGAACAAGAAAAGACCAAAAGACCCCTGACTTGAAATATGTTGGAATCACTAACGGAGTCGTCTAACGGTTCATAATAGTCGATCGTCGTTTGTCAGTAAGAACAGAAAGTCAGCTAGCGAATGTACGGAGTTGATAAACGAACCATAGTCGACTGACAGTTTGTAGTGGTCGACCATCGTTCGCGACTGAGAACTAGAAGTCAGTTGGCCAATCAACGGAGTCGACTGATGGTTCGTACTGGTTGACCGTTAGTGACACCTTCAACTTTTGAAAATCTTTATTTTTTTGTCTGTTTCATATATGGGTGCTACATTATCTCCCCCTTGGAAAAATTCATCCTCGAATGAAGACTAAACTAGATGAAAGGGAGGAAAAAGATTGCAATCCCTACCACTAAACACTGAGAACTGAACATTTGACTAAACTGAGTTCAAAACATGCCCAAATTATCTGGGATGGAAATTGCAAGTACAACTGAGTCGGAAACATGATTCTAAACTGAACAATTTCATTATGTGAAAAACTGAATTAAGAACATTACCTACAAGCTGATGAAGTGCTTCTTTTCTCTGAATAAAAAAGAAAGAGGTGAGGATTACTGGTTTGCATGGCTGCTTTTGCCCTCCACCCAATTAGCTCACTACGAAATGACTCCATCCACAAACCTTGATTGAAGCAACTTCTTGTTCTACAACTCTTCTAACCTTCGGTCAAGGATTTCAATAGTACATCCTCCATACAAGACACATCAAAGCACACTCTCGAAATGGAGGTTGGATCACCCACAGAATTATTCAAAAGTGAGATAGGAAAGAACAGATGCCACTGCTCCTAGTTTTTGCTCTCACCTAAACTCATTATGCCCTTTCAAAACCTTTTAAGATCTTGCTAAGGTTACTACCTATCTACGGATGAGGCTTCCCTTTCTTATCAAACCTCATCACCCAATGATAGGTGACACTTTCAAGAAAAAACCCATCATAACTGGAACTATGTTACCTTCTCCTTATATCTACATAAGGGATTCTGAGGACTTTGGATTGGTCTTTGAGTCTATCTCTAATGAGTTGTGCATCTGATCTCATAGCATAAGGACAAAATCTGGTCAGATTCCAAAAGTTTATTCCTACTTTAAAACAAAAACAACACGAAATAGAATATCACATCTACGCCCATACAGTGCCTCATAAGGGGCCATCTGAATGATGGAATGATAGCCATTGTCATAGGCAAACAGAATAAGAGAAAGGTCATCATACCAGTTGTCCTTGAAATCGATCACACAAGATCTCAACATATCCTCTAAGTTCTAACGGTACGCTCTGCCTGTGCATCCATATGTGTATGAAATGTTGTGCTAAGGTTAACCTGAGTACTAAGACCCTTCTGAAATGACTTCTAGAAATGAGAGGTAAAATGAGTACCTCTATCTGAGATTATAGACAAAGGAAACTATTCAACCTTATAATTTCATTAATTTAAAGCTAGGCATAGTCCTCCGCCGAATTTGTAGTCTTGACTACCAAAAAGCGAGAAGACTTAGTCATCCTGTCAATTATCACCCAAATAGAGTCATGTTGTCCGTGAGTACGAGGTAACCCTGTGGTGAAATACATATTTATCACACCCCACTTCCAAGTAGGAATGTCGATCTCTTGGGTCATACTCCCTAGTTTATGACGGTCTACCTCTTGCTGGCAATAAGGGCACTTACTTACAAAATATTCTATATCTCTCTTCATGCCATTCCACCAATAGACTTCCCAGAGATCGCGATACATCTTAGTGAAAATTGGATGAATACAATATCTAGAATTTTTGTCTTCTGCAAGAATATGTTGTCTCAATTCACTCGCATCAGGAAGACAAAATCTACTCCAATAGAGAAGTACACCATTTTACCCTTAAGAGAAAACCCCCACTCTCTGATTGTTGATTGCACCCTTAAGATCAAGCAAGATTGGATCACTGTCTTGCTTTTCCTTAACCTCTCCTAACAATGAAGATTGTTCCCTATTCTGAACTGTCACACCACTGTCTGATATGCTCATAAGTCTTACTCCCAAGCGAGCAAGCTTGTGAACATCCTTAACTAGTTAGACAACCCATAGATTATATGCTAAGAGCATCTGCTACTATATTCGTCTTACCAGGATGGTAATGAATACTCATATAATAATTCAAAAAGAACTCAAGCCATCTCCTCTGGCTATGATTCTACTCTTTCTGGGTGAACACATATTAAAGGCTATTATGGTCAGTGAACACATTTACATGAACACCATACAAGTAGTGTCTCCAGATCTTGAGTGCAAACACCACTGCTGCAAGCTTGAGGTCATGAGTTGGATAGTTCTTCTCATGCATCTTAAGTTGTCTAGAAGCATAAGCTATAAACTTATCTCACTGCATCAACACATAACCTATGCCGAATCTGGATGCATCGTAATAGATCACATAACCAGCTGAACCCTATGGTAGAGTCAATGTAGTTTCAATTCTGCAATTCTTTTAACACAATCATTTTACCATTGAAACTTGACCTTCTTTTGAGTTAACCTAGTCAATAGTGAGGCTATAGATGAAAATCCTTCCACGAACTTTCTATATAACCTGCTAAACCTAAGAAACTTCTGATATCTTTAGCAAAGGTAGGTCTGGGCCATTGTTTCACTGCTTTTATCTTCCGTGAATCCACTCAGATCCCTTCGCTAGATACAATGAGACAAAGGAAAGCAACGGATTGCAACCAGATTTCACATTTTCTAAACTTAGTGAATAACTAGCGATCTTTGAGAATCTGCGGAACAACTCTCAAATGAATTGCATGTTCTTTCTCTTTCCTAGAGTAAATAAGGACATAATCAATAAAAATGAAAATGAACAAGTCCAAATACTGTTTGAACACTCTGTTCATCAAACCTATGAAAGTTGCAGGAGCATTAGTTATTCCAAACGACATAACTACAAATTCATAATGACCATTACCGAGTTTTGAAGGTTGTTTTTGGAATGTTACTATCTCTCACTCTGATCTTATGATACCCCAATCCGAGATCTATCTTTGAGAAATAACTAACACCCTAATTTTGGTAAAAACAAGTCATCTATCCTAGGGATAGGATACTTATTCTTGATTGTGAACTTCTTCAACTGTCAATAATCAATGCACATTCTGAGAGAACTATATTTCTTCTTTACGAGTAGCTCTGATGCACCCCATGGAGAAATATTAGGTCTGATGAAGCCCTTATCGAGAAAGTTTTTCAACTACTCTTTCAATTATTTAAGCTCAACTGGAACCATTCTATAAGGAGTAACAGAAATAGGCTGGGTTACTAGAAGGAGATCTATTCCAAAGTCAATTTCCCTTTCAGGAGGAACTCTCGGAAGATATTCTGTAAATAATTTTGGAAACTCACTGACTAATGGGACTAACTCAAGAGTAGGAGTTTCATAGCTAGAATCCTTTACCTGACTAGATGATAAAGATAAACCTTAGAGATCATCTTGCTTGCCTTAAGGTAAGAAATGAATCATCCCATAGGCTCTAAGCTACTACCCTTCCATTCTAAGATTGGTTTGTTTGGAAACTAAAAACGAACAATCTTAGTTCTACAATCGACTGAGGCATAACATGAATGTAACTAATCAATCCCCAGAATGACATCGAAGTCTACCATTTCTAACTCTAGAAGATCTGTTGAGATGACTTTCTGAGACACTATGACAGGGAGATTTATGAATACCTGTCTAGCTATAACTAGGTCACCGACAATAGAGACTGATAAAGGTTCTGAGAGTGTTTCTGGAATAACACTGAATTGGACTGCTATATAAGGAGTTACAAAGGAAGAGTAGACCCTATACTAATAAGCATACACATCAATATCAAAGAGTAGTAATGTACCAGTGTCTACATTAGGAGAACCTTCCTAATATTGGCGAGCTTGAAGAGCATAAAATATGTTTTGGCGCTAACCGCCACCTGTACCAGATGAGTTAACCTGCTGAGTCGGGCAACTTGTTAGTGATGCTGATGTTGTAAACTGATATGTACCATTAATACCTCTTTGACCCTGTCCAGAAGGATAATCCCCCAACTTGTGACCAAACTGACCGCATCCAAAGCATCTTCCTTTCCTGTGAGGCACTCGCCCAGATGGTTCTTACCATACTTAGGGAAAGTGGGTTAAGTCTTTGTGCCTGAAACCTTCTTTGAGACTTAGAGTCTGGTGCCCTAACCTTCTAATCATACCTGTTTGTAGAGGACGGAACACTAGCTGACAAAGGGGCTAGGGCTGAAAACTTTTGTTGACTCTATGAGCGATTTCCACCACCCAATTTCTACTGAAAATAGTCATAGTTCCCAGTCTTAACCTTCTTATTCTCCTTTGCGTGTTTCCTAAGCTTATCAGCCTCAACCTTCTAAGCACGAGTCATAAGCCTAGACATGTTCATATCTCCCAGTAACATAGAATTTTTGCACTCAATTTTCACTAAATTTGACACTCCATATAAGAACTTGTTCTTCTGAGCCCTGGATTCAGCAACCATGTGAGGAACATACTTGGAGAGTTGGTTAAACTTGAGCCCACACTCTTGGACTATCATGTTACCCTGCCTTAAGTTCTTGAATTCTTTGTCCCTTACTTTTTTCAACTCTATCAAGAAAAACCTATCCAGAAGGTCTCACTAAAACATTACTAAGTAGTAGGGATGCATCTGTACCCATATTTTCCTTCTACTAAGTGTACCAGATATGAGCTACATCTTTCAGCCGGTATGATGCCAACTCAACCTATTATACTCAGTGACCTGCATCCTCTTAAAGATGTTCTTGATATCATCTATGAAATTCTGGAGATCCTCACTAGTCTGCGATCCCAATAACTCAAGCGGATTTATCCTAATAAATTCACGGACCCTAGATGATGTTGAACTACCATTAGTATTCACAGGAGCTTGAACCCACTGATTTTTCTGGCTGGAAACACTATGAGCCAACATCTGAATGACATTCTTGAATTCAGCATAGGATACTTCCTGATTTGGGACTGGAGGAGCTGTGTTTTCATCCTAGCGTTAACTCTACGATGAGGCATGATCTAAAATGTAAAACGTAGAGTTAGAATGGTATTAGATCATACCTTACGCACGATAAGAATATAAAGAAAATGACAATTTTCCTAAAACACTTTGCAACCTCCCTCTCATTAGATGTGGTGAACACTACACACCCATGAAAAGGACTCTACCTAGTGCGTCTTTTCAGAAATCCTAGGACACATAAACCTAGAGCTCTGATATCAAATTTGTCATGCCGCGAGCTATCCAGAGACGCGGAAATGCGACCTAGGACCACAAGTCCAAGGTAACCTTGCTGGTATGATTATGAGCATACTAAAGATAATAAATTGGTGGATAAGCTAAATAATAAATAAAATAAGAAAATGGGGAAATACCCATATATAACTAAGATAAATGAAATACTAATAATTTTAATACAAACAAGATATTAACTCAACACTAAACTGAATCTAACTATGTCTGAAATAAGCCTTAAACCGACTAGAAATGTTGGGATAGGCCCCATCTAAGTCTAGAAAAACTGAAAATGTAACATCTCGTAAATCAAAATAGCTAGGATTAAAACAAAAAAACTAAGAATAGTTATTTTTGGAAAGAATAAGAGAAATCTGGAAAATTTCTTAAGTGTAAAAGTAAGCTTTTGGTCATTTTCAAACGGCCACAACTTCAAGCTTAGAATGAGTTAGGGCTAGTTTTTATATGGTTGGAAAGCCCCTGAAGGGATATTTCTAACGCCGCCAAGTTTTCATAATTTTAATTTTGTATGAGGGAGATACGTCTATCGGAAGTTAGGCTGTTGGATTAAGGATAATACAATCTGGATTTTTATAAGGGTAAAGTAGTCTTTTCACCCTACTATTTACTAAATTATTATAATGGTTTATTAACGGAAAAATTATGCCTTAAGTTTTAAGAATATTTAATATGCTTACGGCTTGGGAGAAAAGAGAAGAGAAGAAGGAGAAAGAAGAGAAGACCGAAATTTGCAAAGATCGTTGAGTGAATTTCGTTAAGGGAGATCCCTTTAGGTATGTGAGAACTTACTATGATGGTTTCTTCCACCCACACAATAATATGTTTAATTTAGCGCAATTAGAGTAGATTGGATAATAGAAAAACCGTTGAATTCTTGTTGGTTGAGTTGCGGTATACCTTGGGTTGTTGATTAGTGCTTTTCGGGTTGTTTTACGAGTTTAAACTATTGGATAGTTAGGTTTTTTTTTTATCCTAAGTGTTTGTGGTGAGATCCATGGGAGTTAAAAAGGATTAGAGTTGAAAATCGGAGAAGAAGAGTCAGAAATCCCGTCAGAAAGACCTAGGGGTGTCGTGCCTGCTAGAGACCCTCAGGACAGTCTCTGTCTGTTAGGCTCTAGAGCCCCGCACCTCTCAGATCACCAGGGTCACCTGGAGATCCCATTTCCCCCATATTTTTATACGAGTTCCTAAGTGATGTACCTACGATTCCTACACTATAAAGTAGATCTAAACATCATGAAATCATCTATAAATATGAGATCATGTTCCTTGAATCCATAATCCAATTCAAGAAAAGTTAAGATCAAAGTCAAAGAATTTAAGAGACAAGTCTAAAAGTTAACAAGCAAATCAAAGTGAGTTATTAAAGTTTCAAAGAGTCTTTAACAAATAATCTAACATTGTTTTAAGGCTCAAGTTACTAGTTAAGCAAGAGTAAAGAGTTGAGTTTTTTTCAAAAGTTATAAGGGAACTAAGTAATCCCTAACAGTTACAAATATTTTCACATTTAAACAAGTAAAGAGCCTTCGGGTTAGTTTTCAGACAAAATTAAGAGATTTATGAAATGAAGCAAGAAAGCAAGCTATGATTTAGAGCTATTAAAGTTAAGTTTTGAGCACTAATCTCAAACCACATAATCAGTATGTTTTAAAAACATAAGAGTCAGTATATTTTTGGGAGTAATATTGAGCACCGATATGGGGATGCGAGTTCATATTAACTCAAGTCTCCATTAAAACCATGTAACCATCATGGGTAGGAGAGGGTCATACTTTTTAGATGAACCCTTTTTATAGTTTACTAGTAGATCCATTAGGCAGTTTAGGTCCTATACTCTGGCAAGTTCAGGATGGCCATCAGCGTGGGATGAGTAACATTGTATCATCTCTATAGTTCTTAGGTGATGATTGTCGGTTAGAGAAGCTCCCACAGAAGTTATTGTTTTTCATACACATCAGTTATTTTTACTTTTAGATAAATCTTAGAGATTTATTGTATCCATATATACATATAGAGTTTACAACATGTTTTCAGTCAATTTTTCTTTATATTGCGTTTACTTTTAAATTGTTTTATATTGAAATAAGTAGTTACTCATGAGTTGAATAGAGCCGGGTAAGAGTCTCTTCTTACTCCGTTCTAGCTTAAATTTGTTTTAGCTTTCCAACTCGAATACTCGTACATTCATTGTACTGATGTCAGTTAGTCTGCATTGTGTCATGATGCAGACGCAGGTAACTAGGATCAGCATTTAGCGCACCCGTTGATCCAATTGGAGCACTCAGAATCATTGGTGAGCCTCCTTGCATTCCAGAGGATCTTTTTATTTTTTCTTTTCAGTTTTGTTTATTTATTAGAATGTTGTGGGGTCTGTCCCAACATTCCTCTTAGTGCTTATAGAGTCTTCATAGACAGATAGTAAGATTGTTCAACTGAGTCTCTTTTATTTCAGATATGTTATTTTGAGACTTAATCGCCATTTTGGGCTAAGATATTAATTAAAGCATTTTATGAATATGTTCTTGCTTTCCTATTGAGTTGAGTTAAGTCTTCTGGTAAGTTATGTAAGTCAGGGCAACGGTTCGCTCAAGACCATAAATGGTCATTGGCTGTCGGCCACGTCTATGGTGTAGGCTTGGGGACTGACAAACTTGGTATTAGAGAACAAGGTTCAATAGCCCCTAGGGAGTCTATGAATCTGAGTCCGTAGAGTCTTAGTCATCGGTGTTAAGTGCGCCACATATATGATTAGAAGGTTGCGACATTTAGGAATTTCTTTACTTCTTTCATATTTATTTTTGTGCGTTAGGATTTATCTCTAAAAAGTTTCCCTCTAATTCGTGCTTGCACATGTTTCAGATCATCATGCCTCCACGAAGAGTGGTCAGAGATCAACCACCAAAAGGAATTTCAAAGAGTCAGGGGTACCTAATGCACCGAATTTTCAACCTCAAGGGGAATTCACCAATGAGAGTTCCGTAAGGCTATTCGAATGCTAAAACAAGTGGTGACTAACTAAGTCATCCAAAAAGGGGGAGCTCAACAAAAAGAGGTTGACACTTTGAGGATTCGAGAATTCCTGGGGATGAATCCCCCAAGCTTCACTGGTTTGAGTACTACCGAGGATCCAGATAACTTTGTGAAAGAGTTGAAGCTGGTGATGTGATGCATATGGCTGATACTGAAAGAGTGGAACTAGTTGCATATTAACTCAAGAATGTGGCTAAGACTTGGTTCAATTAGTGAAAGGAGGGCAGAGGTAAGGATGCACCACATCCAAGTTGGGTTTGTTTTGAAGAAGCTTTCTTGGGGCATTTCTTTCCCTTGGAAATGAAGGAAGCAAAGGTGCGGGAGTTCCTTACTCTAAAACAAAACTTCTTGAGTGTTCATGGATATGGATTTTCAATTCACCCAACTGTCTCACTATGATCCTGAGATGGTTAAGGATATGAGGAGCAGAAGGAGCCTGTTTGTGGCGAATTTGGGTCGTACATCAAGTATAGAAGGCAAAGTTTCCATGCTGATTGGAGACATGGACATTTCAAGGTTAATGGTATATGTGCAGTAGGAATAGGAAGAGAAGCTTAGGGATAGAAAGAAGGTCAAGAGAAAGAGAGCTAAGACAGGGAATGAGTCCAAGCAGTAGAAACATGATACCAAATAGTCGTCCTTCCAACAGAAACAGAAGATTCCTACTCCATCCTCTGCTAGTGCACCTACACCTAAGAATAAGAATGAGAACTATGGGCAAAATTCCAGAGTTAACCCTTCCTACTCTCTGGGTAACGTGGCACAGGGAAGTATTACGCCTCCTGCATAAGCCAAGTGTGGTATAAATCACTCCGACATTTGTTGTGAAGTCTCCGCGGGTTGTTTCAAGTGCGGTTAGACCGGTCATTTTAAGAGAGAGTGTACAAAAATCAATCAAGGCAGTGGTAATGGGGGGCAATAGAGCTAATTCTTCATCAACTACTCCACCAGACAGGGCTGCACCTAGGGAGATACTTCTGGTGCTGGCAGAGGAACAAACCGCTTGTATGCTCTCAATAATCGCCAAGAACAAAAGATTCACCAGATGGTGTCACTCGTATGATTTGAGTCTTTGACTTTACTATTTATGCATTGTTAGATCCTGGAGAGATTTTATCTTTGTAACTCCTTATGTTGCGATGAACTTTGAAATCATTCCTGAGCAAATTAATAAACCATTTAGTGTTTCCATTCCTGTTGGTGAATCCATTCTAGCAGAAATAGTCTATCCTGATTATCTTGTTTCCGTCAGCCACAACAGTACCATGGATGATTTAATATAGTTAGACATGGTAGATTTTGATGTAATTCTAGGTATGGACTATCTCCATGGCTGTTATGCATCAATAGATTCCAGAACTTGAGTTGTCAAGTTTCAGATCCCAAATGAGCCAGTCTTAGAGTGGAGTAGTAGTACAACAGTTCCTAGGGGTCGTCTTATTTCGTAACTTAAGGCGAGAAATTTAGTTTCAAGGAGGTGTATCTATCACTTAGTCCGAGTTAATGACTCGAGTGTTGAGGTACCTTCCCTTCAGTTAGTTTCTATCATGAAAGAGTTTCCAAAAGTTTTTCTTGATAATATACCCGGATTTCCTCCTGAAACAGAGATAGACTTTTGCATATACATCATTCCAGATATTCGTCCTATCTCTATTTCTCCATATAGAATGGTACCAACAGAGTTAAAAGAGTTGAAAGAGCAAATGAAAGTTCTATTAGATAAAGGTTTTATCCGACCAAGTGTCTCACCTTGGGGCGTATCGGTCTTATTTGTGAGAAATAATAGACTCGACTAACAGACCATAAGCCAACTGACGATCCGTACTAATCGACCGTCGGTGGCACCTACAACTTCTGAAAATCTTCACTTTTAGTTTGTTTCAGGTATTGGGGTGTTACGGATGTGTTGGATGTTGATTCTAGTTACATTCGTTTGCATCATAATACGATGCAGGCCAACTGGCATCAGTACATTGAATGTACGAGTATGATATTTGGAATGCTAAGCACAACATATGCTTGAAATGAATCTGAAGAACTTACTTGGCTCAACTAAACTCAACATGACTGAACTTATTTCAATGTAAAGCAGCTTTAAAACAAGTGTTATAACATGATGTCAACTCTGTATGTATGCATAGATATAACATAACTCTGACATGTATGTCAAAGATACAAATAAAATGTCTATAAAAGAATAAAAGTACTTCTGTGGGAGTTTCTCTAACCATCAACCATCACTTAAGAACTATAGTGATGATATAGTGTTTTTTCTCACGCCACCAGGGTCCTACTATACCTTGCCATAAGTATAGAACCTGAACTATTAAGTGGATCCACTAGTCTATGCTAAAAAGTACTAAATGAATCATCTAAAAAGTACGACTCTTTTTTACCCATGGTGGCTACATGGTTTATGGGGGCTGTGAGTTGTCTGAACTCTCCCCCATATCGGTGCGCAATACTACTCCCAAAAATATTATATTAGCTCTTATATCTTAAAAATATACTTCCTTATGTGATTTAAGATCAGTGCTTAAGAACATAGCTCAAAGCCTACCTTGAAAATCAAAGTTTCTCCTCTTGCTTTACTATGAACGCATATACTATCTTTCTATAAACTAGGTCAAAGGCTCTTTATTGAAAACTATCTTAAAGGATCTTTTGGAAATTAAAGTTTCCTTACTTGTTTAAATGTAAAAACACTTAAAGACCTTTGGGAACGCATAGTCCCCATATACTTTTGAAGAAATGGACTTCAACTTTACTTTTAACTGAACACAAAACTTAAGCTTTAAAACAAAATTTAGACATTTGTAAAAGACTTTTAAAAACTTTATGGACTTATCTTAACTTGACTGTTGACTTCTCTTGACTTGACTCTTTATTGATCCTTGACTTGACTCTTAACTGATTCTTGAGTTGAATTATGGATTCAAGGGTCGTGATTTGTGATAGGAATGATCTCATGATGTTTAGAAATGATTTTCGATAGCTAAACAAGAGAAAAATGATCAAACGCGAAGAAGCATTTAAATTTTGGTTTTAAAAAAAAAATTTGAGGTAGAAAGACGGGGGACCGCTTCGCGACGTGAAATGATTTTTCCAAATTCTGGGGAATGGCTCTGCGACCTGCCACCACTACTGAATTTTGTCCGACGAAATTTCTTATTTGTTTTTCACCTCTAAACCCTATAAACTCCATGGGTTCTTTCCCCCAAACACTTAGAATCGATTATATGATCAAAGTACATTAGGTTCTACTAAAAACACAATTCAAATTGTGAATCAATCTTAAGAAACTCCAATCAACACAACCCACAAGAATTTGAATAAAATTTATCAAGAATTCAAGGATTTAATTTCAAATCTAATAACTTCACTGAAATTGAATCATGATTGGAGTGTGTGTGAACTAACTCAACGTTATATGATCTCACATACCTTTGTAGGGATCACCCCCGACGAAATCCACAAGATAATCTCAATGAATCTTTAACAAATCTTGAGCGTTCTTCTCACATCTCCTCTTTTCACCTTTCTTTAATCCCTAGAGTGAAATTCACTTTTTTAAAATTGACTAAATTCTGATTTTTTCCCCAATTAAACTCCTAAAAACGAATTAGGATAATTAAGTAAGGAAAAGAATAAATAACCCTTTCAAAATCCGGATTCAAACTTTCCTTAATCTAATGGCCTAACTTCCAAAGGGTATAACTTACTCATGCGAATTAGAAAATCACAAACTCGGTGACGTTGGAAAGATCATTCCAAGCAACCATATCAGGAAGTGTTGGTAACACATCCTAAGCTAGAAGTTATGGTCGTTTGAAGTTGGTCAAAAACTCATTTTTTAAAACTTAAATAATTTCCAAAGTTCTAATTATTTCCAAAAAAATGACTATTTTTATTTCTTAGCTTCTTCATAGGAAGGTTCCGACTATATAAAAAGGAATATTTATATGTTGAATATAGGTATTATTATGTGGAGATTTGGACTCTTCAACTAATTTGGAGTTGTTTAAATTGTACGACATTGTTGTGATGTTGCATTCTAGAAGCGACAAGTCAAGAGTATTATTGTTGCATTAGTGTAGATTATGTCGCAGTGTACTTGAACCTCCTTAAAAGGGCGAGATATCTGTGTCTCAACCTATATGATTATTTATTCATTTGTTGTCATTATATTTTCAACTATAATTTATTATATTTGTGGTATATTACACCAACACGAAATAACACTAAACAATATAGGCGAAATGGTCTGATGGACGCTTATACTTATATGTGTTTGTATTCTAGAGACTTCTACTTAGTTTTTCGCCAACCGAACCATTAAACTTAATTAAAATTAGATTTTTAAATCATCTACCATTGACCAAACTTATGTGGGATTCATTTTGCTGACTCCATAATAGTGTGTGGTATCACACTTAAAAAGGCGACTGAGAGCAATGAATTTGTTACAAAAATAATTAAATGGTAAAAAAGAAGAAAAGGAAAAAACAAATTAAAGTTTCCAACCCTCCCTTTTCTTCTCCCTTTGCTTCTGGAATTCTGAGAAAACGATTTAGATCTCGCCGTCCCTTACAACAGAGTTTTCTTGTGGTTCTCAACTCATTCCGTCCATTGAACCTCCGTTAATGATAGGTGTTTTGGTGAGTTTTAGAAGTATTAATGGAAGTTTTAGAAGTTGAACAAGAAGGTTGATTTTGCTACGGTGGCTATGGGTCTTCCATGGCGGTTATGTGATTGATTTTGCTTTAGCGGCAATTTTGCTCCGGTAGTTTTCTCCTCCCATCACTATTAAAAAAAATAATGAATACCAACATAAAAATTACCGACCTCAAATGGAGGTCAGTATTAATAAAAAAGATAAAAAAAAAACATTAGAAATCGACTATACGTAGTCGGCTTTTATACAAAATAAAATGGGAAAATCAAAATTCCGCTGTTGAGGTCAAAATTTTTCTCGAAAAAAATAAATTACAATAAAAACTGACTTCTTGATGTCGGTGCTTAATGAAATAAATAAATAAAAATATTTTATTTTTTCTCAATTAAATATAAAAACAAAATTGAAAAATATTTTGAATTAATACTATTTAAATTGACTTCCAAAGGAAGGTTTTGTGTAAATTAAAAAACAAACAATATTAGAACATTGACTTTCGAAAGTCGGTATAGTTAACTAGTATGTAATTAAATTAATTTTCATTAAAATATTTATAAAGTGACTTCCAGAAAATTCATTAATTCATCTTTTTAATCAACTTTAAATAAATCGTCCTCTGGATGACGGTTTTATATAAATTAAAAATAAACTTATATAATATATCAATATGACGAGGTTGGTATTTCAGGTCGATATTTTTTTAATCCAAATATAAAAGCGACATCCAGAGGTCGATTTGTTTAAAATATTCCTATTAATTATAATTTGCTACCACAATACTAAACTTTCATTTTACACCTACAATTAATTGTTTAAAAAAGTGTAACAATTTTATATACTTTTATAAATAAAAGGGAAAATGCACAAGTACCCCCTCAATCTATGCCCGAAATCTTAGACACACACTTATACTATACTAATGTCCTATTACCCCCCCCCCCCCTAAAATTATTTTATAAGTAATTTTCTACCCTTTCGGCCTACGTGGCACTCGCTTGAGATAAAAGTCCCAATCAGACATTTGGCACAAGATAGTGCACGTACGCCTAAAGGGGTAGAAAATATTAATAAAATAAGCTTCGGGAGGTAAGAGAGACCTTAGTATAGTATAAGCAGGTGGGTTTTTTTTTTTCTCTGAGATTTGGGTTTAGGTGAGGGGGGACTGCGTGCATTATCCCTAAATAAAAAGTTAGAATATATGGAATAAACCAAAAACATAAATAATACATACTTAGAGTATGAAAATACGTTCATATGAAAATCGACTACTCTATTTTTATACAAAATAAAGCGGGAAGACCAAATCCCGACCTCGAGAGGTTGGAATATTTCCTCAAAAAAATGAATTACAATAAAAACCAACTTCTTGATGTCAGTATTAATAAAATAAATAAATTAATAAATAACAATATTTTTTTCTCAATAAAATATAAAAAATTGAGAAATATTTTGATCTTAATCCATTTAAATCATCTTTCAAAGGATGATTTTTCATAAAATACAGACAAAAGAGATTATAATACCGACATTCAAAAGTCGATCAAATTAAATATCACGCAATCAAATTAATTTCCATTAAATATTTATATAGTGTCTTCTAGAAATAAGTTAATATTTTCAATTAACTTCAAGTAAATAGTCCTCCGGAAGATGGTTTCATATAAGTTAAAAATAAAATACCGACCTCATGAGGTCAATTTTTTATTTCATGTAATTACTTTTAATAAAAGCTAAATTCGGAGGTCAGTTTGTTTAAAATGTTCCTATAAATCATAACTTTGTTAGCATAATACTAAATTTTCATTTACACCTACAATTAATTGTTTAAAAAAGTGTAACAATTTTGTATAGTTCGGAGTGTGAAATACGTTGATTAATTATAGACTCATCGAGTAGTTTAACGAAACATGTCTTATATATTAGTGGTTCAGATATGAAATAAATTATCAATTAGAAAAATATTGATGATCAATTCAAGGGGATATATATATATATATTAAATTTGATATTGATAAATTTTAGTTTGTTGATCGATAAAATTAAATTTATATAATTAGGAGGTATATAATTTAAATTTATAAAATTAACTTGACTGATAAAATTAAATTTATTAAATTAAACTTCTGCATGATATGTAGTTAATTTGTGTTTGTGTGAGAGCTAACATATAATCCATTCGAGTATGAAATGTGAGATAATATTATTATATACGTTAGATCTTGAATGGATGTCAAGTATAGAGATCATATCGTAGGCAATGATGACATGTAAAGGATAATTCATCGGAGTATCAAATATGTTGACTATTATATACTCCTCGAGTAGTTTAACAAATCAGGTCTTATATATTAGTGGTTCAAATATGAATTACATTATTAATTAAAGAAATGTTGATCATCAATTTAGGTAGATAGATTTATCATTTAATTTGATGTAATTTTATTGTTATCAATAAAATTAAATTTATATAAATAGGAGGCTTATAATTTAAATTTATAAATTAACTTGATCGATAAAATTAAGTATATTAAATTAAACTTTTGTTAATGTGTAGTTAAATTATGTGTGCATGAGTGCGCACGCGTGTGTGTATGGGTGTGTGAGCGTACGTACGTGTGTGTGACTGATCCATCTCAAAAGATGAGCTTATATTAAAATAAATTAATAAATACTGACCTTAAGAGGTCGGTATATTTCAATTATTATTTTATATAAATACTATCAATTTCACGATGTCTATATTTATTAAATATATTTAAAAGATACAGACATCTTGTGGTCGGTAAATTAAACAATTCTATTAAAAAAATATGCTTAAGTCATCGACTGTAATGACCTGATTCCGTCGTTATGGGAAAAGTCAATGAAGAAAGAATTGGGGCCAGAAAATTCTTTTGTAGTAATTAAAATACCCCCTAGTCAGATAGAAGAAATCGAATCATAAGTGTAGGAAAAATCGCAGTAATAAATAGAGCTCCTAATATAGATTTATATATGAATTTTATCACATGAGTGTATAGATAAGACGATAACAAACTCGTATCTCCCAAAAATGATCTTTTCGTGAATGTGCATATTTTATCCGCGTTGAGACTGTTGGAGCGGGATGGGTCCGATGGAGCTGTCCAGACGCGTTTTAAGTATCTAATAAACCCTAAAACAATCATATTTGGTACTTTTCGACTTTTTGGAAAAAGGAGGCGAGCGCACACGAGTTTTTAACATTTTTTCACCATTTTTTAGGCTAAAGGTAAGGTTTTAACTCTCCTGATATATTTTTCAATTCGTAGAACCTATTCTCCTGAGTAATCATTAACGGGGAAGGGCTTTGATCTAAAGAAATTATGGTGGGTGCGAAACACCCGTATTGCGTTATTATTATTCGGTATCTTGAGTTTGGTCTAGGGTATATGAGTTCGTTAGAATGCGAATCAATTAGACTTCGCTTGTTGGTCTTGGCGTATGTAATTGATGTTAGACCTAGAAAAGCGAAAAGTATCCAAAAGGAAGATTTCAATAACATGCCTTGGGATTCAGCTTGGATTACGAGTACGATGATGGTTAGTGATCTTCATGCGTTGTGTGATATATGTTTGTTAATTAGCTTCATTATAATGCCATAGTATATAGCAAATGTTGCAATTATTGATCACACCTAATCTAAGATGAAGGATAATGAAAATGTACGTCATTAATCACCACTTTGTTGTAGGATACTTAAGATATTGTAAACTTATCGTTGGATTGTAGGTGTGTAATTGGGGATCAATTTGTCACGTTCCCGCAAGCTAACTTGGATCGGTTGTCATGTTACGATATAACTTAGGATCGGATTGTCATATTTCGGCAAGCTAACTTTGGATTGGTTACCACGTCCCGACATAACTTGGGATCAGATTGTCACATCCCAGACAAGATAAACGTTTGGCTTGGGTTCCATCGAGAGCGACCATTAGACTTGTTAATATACTGTCTTATGTTATGACATGATACTCAAAAGGAGTTCTATTAGTGGAAATGGGGAATGCCGGATTTTCTTCATGCATGCATAAGCTGGAATATTAGCGTCTCCTGTTTGATGAGTTCTTTTAGCGTTCTATCTATAGCTATGAGAGAGATTGTTATAAATCAATGTGCTTGTACGAGTATGTTATGTGGTTAATGTTTGTAATAGCTTAATATATGTACTCAATTCTTGGGACAGAACGATGAATCCTACCGAGTATAAATGTTGTGTGGTGCTACTGAAATCTAAACTTAGCACGCTTATTTTTGTTCAGTACAGGCATCTTCTGATAAGGCTATTGAAAGACCTCGCTTAGATTGACCCAGTGACCATTATCGAATTCAAGGTATGAGTTCTTCGGGTTGCCTTAAATTCTTTTTTGTTTAAGTCTACTCTTTACAACACTAACAGACTATTGATTAATAGTGTTGTTTAATTTGAGGTTGCACGCCTCTGTTCTTAAGAATATTTTGTCGTTAGTAGAGTTTGGGTACAATGACTTTCCAGTTCAAGGCGTATGTTTCGCATTGTTTTCGTTTATTTAACTTGCTTCTGTAACTTAAATACCTTAGTTTTAGATTATTTGTTTTAGTTGGATGGTAGTAGTGATCTTTTCCCCGGAGAGTTAGGGTGGGTGCCAATCACGACGGGTTGGGTCATGACATCGACGTCCCTTTAAAGTTGTCCGAGTAATTCACTTAGACACCTCAACTAAGACTAATACCTATTGAACACTTTTACCTATTCAAAAGTTGTTCCTAATAGGCATATTTTGATAATCAGCAAAAAATATGAAGAGTGTGTGATACACTTGCCTGACATGACAAAACAACTAATTAAAAATGGCATGTGGCATTGAGACCCTAAAATATATTTAAAAAGTTATTTAAAGAATTTTCAAACACATTATATAAAAAAAATTTTAGAAAAAAAAATCAAATGTAAAACCGATTTCAGAACCCCACCCACCCCACACCCCTTTATCTTATATAGGCGCCAAAAATAATCTTTCTCAAATTCACAAAACCTATCCCCATACTGTCGAACTTCATCTTACTTACCCTAAACACATTCATTGAAGGGCGCACATCACAAAAACCTTAAATTACTTTTCAAATAAATGAAGATCTAAATTTTGTAAAAAAATATTCATTCTTCATACTGAGAGGAAGAAGAAAAAACATTTTATCGGAAGTTATTCATTTCTACACAATGACAAAAAAGAATTAATAGCTCAAAAATAAATTCTTTCAAATTTTTTAATATCATTTTTGATATATGTAATGAATTTATATTTGAATTTGAGTAAAACTATTTGTTCGGAAATTATGATAAAAAAATATCGACTAATTTTTTTATACTAAGAATCATTTACCTTCTTTTGTCTTCTTCATATTTGTTCCATTATTTTATGAGATTTGCAATAATTCATACAAAAGAAAGTCTTTCTTTCAAATCTGATTCGTATGATCTTTATAGTTGATTATCATTTATCTTCAGATTTGGAAGAAATAATTTTGATATATACATAAAAAATAGAGACAAACAATGTTGGAGCTTTTAAGTTAATTATAGTGCCGATTTTCAATAAAAGAAGAAAAATGTAAAAAATAAATAAATGTTATTTTGAATATTTTCACGCGCTTCAGTGAAGTGCAAAACACATTTTTACCATATTAGCATTAGGTACATGTTTTGAACAATTTAAGTGTTCAATAGGTACAAATCTCAGTTTAGGTATCTAAGTCAATTATGCGGACAACTTTATAAGTAATTTTCTACCCCTTTTAGGCCTACGTGGCACTAGCTTGAAAAAAAAAAGTCAATCAGCGTTGGGCCACAAGATAGTGCCACGTAGACCGAATAGGGGTAGAAAATTATTAATAAAATAAGTCCAGGGGGTAATAGGTCCTTAGTATAGTATAAATGCGTCTTTGAGATTTCGGACATAATTTGAGGGAGAGGTGGTTGGAGTATACTGACGCGTTATCCTTGAAATAAGTTACTTATAGAGAGCGAAAACTGATATAAGTACTCCATCAACTAGGTCCGAATCTTGAGACATACTTATACTATACTAAGGTACCATTAACCCCCCTCTAAACTTATTATATAAGTAATTTTCTATCCCTTTTTGATCTACGTATCACTACCTTGAAAAAAAGTCAATCAGCATTGGGCCCACAAGATAGTGTCACGTAGGCTGAAAAGGGGAAGAAAATTATTAATAAAATAAGTTCAAGGGGGGTAATAAGACCTTAGTATAGCATAAGTGTGTCTGTGAGATTTTGGGCACAAGTTGAGGGGGTACTTGTGCATTATCCCTAAAATAAATAATGTGCTTTAGTTGGTGGATTTAGTTGTTGGAATTAAGTCTAAACTAAACTAGTTAAACATAAAAAGTTATTAAGTTGTTCAAATAAGTTAATATAAATAATGTGGTTTAGTTGGTGAATTTAGTTGTTGAAATTAAGTTAAAACTAAACTTGTTTAAGTGAAAAAGTTGTTAAGTATTTTAAATAAGTTCAAATAAATAATGTGGTTTAGTTGATAGATTTAGTTGTTAGAACTAAGTCTAAACTAAACTAGTTAATGTTTTTAAAATTTAAGTTGTTTAAATAAGTTAAAATAAATAATGTGGTTTAATTGAGAAGATATAGTTGTTTAAAAGTATAGTCGAAACTAATTATTAAAATAAAATGTTGTTAAGTTGTTTTTTTTTAAGAAGGTAACTTAACTTGTATTATGAACAAAAGGAATACTTAGAAAAGTATTCCAGTTATACTTACAAAAAAAATTACAGAGGGAGAGGTATTACTACTAAGCTTCATAAATAATCTAAAATACCACAAATATCCTCTTTTTCTTGAGGATATTCGTGTTTACATCAAAAAAGAAAATGTCTAGACAGTTCATCTTCAGTTTCTGCAGAGAGACACTCCCCATCTTTTCATTTTATTTATGATTAGCTCCGATACTCAGTTTATTATGTGTCATGACCTGTTTAGTCGATTCAGCGCAAGTAGAATCATTTGTGATGATAAAAACTGACTGGCTGTCGACGGATCAACGCGACGACAGTCATGCCAGACAGACCATATGGACCCCGTCGTCCACCACATGTGTAATTTTCTGTATGCCTCTCCTATGCCCCCGACGACAAGATAGGACGGACGATTCATAGGCCACAAGCGGGGTCCGTCGAGCGTCTTCGCTGCCAAACACTTTAACTCTGAAATCTAAGGTTGTTCTGCGGAAAGAGACTCTCTGAACTCGCCGACGCGAACGTGCAGCAAGGACCGTCGTAGATTCGACGGACCGTACCAAAACCCTTGCACTGAATTAATTTCTGAATCTTGTGACGGGACCTGCAGGACGACGTCATAGACACGACGCGGCCGTCACAGGTTGACGTACTAACATCGACTGGGTCGTATTTCTGCTAAAAGTTTTAGGCGGTTGTTATTGGAACATTTGACAAAACTTCATGAAATTAGTGGGGTGAGTTTGATAAGTTATTTACTTGACGGAGGTTAAAAGAACGTAACCTTAAAATATAATAGTGGGTTCACTTTATCCTCTCTTTATATTGATTATAGAAAATAATTAGGTATTAAAGAAAAAGAATTGGAGAGGGGACAAATAAAAAGAACAGGAAGAGCGGACCGTACACGAGCCCTGAGAAGGGAAAAGCAGGAGAAGCGAAGGGAAAGCAAAGGCATTGAGAATAACCTCTGCTTGATCGCTGATTTCTTCGCAGTGGAGGGTAGGTTACTGGTTTATAGCTATTTCATAGCTAAACTCTTAATAGCGATCTGATATGTTATTGGGTTGGTATTAAGTAGTCTTCTATATGCTGGATGCGGGTTCTGCTATGTTGTTCAATTGTCGTAATTGTGGTGAGATTAGAAATGTGATACGGCTATGAATCTTTAATCTTGAATTCTCTATGTTAGGAGACGCCTCGAGCATAACGAAGACTTGCAGAATAGAAATTAATGAGATTGTGGCATTTCGAGGGTCACGTTCCGACACGTGAGTATTCAGGGGATCGGGTGTCATGTTCCGCCACGAATAGCTATTAGGGGATCGCCAGGCTGTCACAGTTCCGACACGTAGTATCTAGGTCCGGCATCGGGTGTACACTCTTTTTTTTTCCGACCGTGAGTATTAGGGGATCGGCAGGTTAATGTCCGACACGTGAGTATAGATGTCACGCAACCCAAAACGTCCTCCGACGCCGCCCCGACTGGCCACCCACAACTTACCCTTTCTTATAGTGAGCAAACCCCCCCCCCCAAACCAATACTAAACTCTGCACATTTCATATATGATACACATGAAAGTTAATGCGGAAGACTTAAAACTCATTGAATAAAATACCATATCAATAACTATCCTAAAATTCAACATCTATTATTTCCCAAAATTCTGAAAGCATACCACAGAACATCTATGATCAAATTACTAAGACGTAAGGAGTATTCTAAGAAGCTAAAATACCAAAAAGCTAGTCCATGCCGCGAACTTCAAGGCGATCAAGGGACATGAGGAGAATGATCAGTCCCAAGCTCAGAAAGAGTCTAGTCACCCTGAAAAATCCGGTGATAATTTGTCAATTCTGTAAGTGGTGGAAACATGGTAGAGTTGCGGTTGAAGGTATGAGACGCGGTTATGTTCGACCTGCCCATCCACAATATCCCAGAAAGAAAATACAAGTATGCGGCGTCAGCTACAGAACACGAATGTACTGAGCTAGGATATACATCGGCCACTCAAATAGACAAACCAGTATATTATCAGAGATAATTAATAAATCAAAAATAATCTCAACATGATAGCACAACAAGTTCTATAATCATTTATAAGTACCGCAAGTTCACACATGAGAGACTCACAAGCTCAATACCATACAAGTCATTTGCGGATTGCCGTCATATGGATTCGAGCCTATCATTAACATCTTTCCAGATTCATTATTTTACTCCGCTATGCTATCGGTACGGACACTCCCGCTACACCATACTACTATTAGTAGTCGCGCTAAGTGACACTCCGATCCCCCTAATTACTAGTGTCGGTCGTAGGACACCGATCCCTATTATTTTACGTGTCTGGTTCGTGACACCAGAGCCCCTAATTCTAGTGTCGCGATCTGTGTTGACGACCCCAGGTCCCCCTAATTCGTTACTAGCGTAGTGGTGACAGTACGAATCCCCTAATTCTACGCGTGCTCCCGTCGTGCAGGACCCGGTCCGCCCTCAATACTACGTGTCGCCGTTCGTGACACCGCTCACTATCTCCATTATCATTAATTCATCCAATCCTTCTTTTATACCAGCCATCATCAGCCCCCATTACTTTTTTTAGTTCATAACGCATTCTTTTTATTCAACCAGGGGCATCATCGAGCCCCCATTACTTTAGTTCATCCAAGCCTTCTTTTTTTAAACCAAAGGCGTCCATCATTAACAAGCCGGTGGGTTTCAATGATATTGAGGATTCTTATAGCTCATCTGCTTAATTTATCACAATAGTATAATCACAATTCATACAAGCATACAATTAAGCAGTATAGAGACTTTACAATCCAACCCAACACATATCATTCGACCCCATTAAGAGTTCTTACTACGAATAGTATAAACACATAACCTACCTCCATCCGAGAATTCTGCTGATCACAACAAGCTATCTCAAAGTCTTGCCTTTCCCTTTCGCTTTCTCTTTTCCTACTCGATCGTTATCTCTCGTCTCCCTCTAGTTTTTATCTATTTTTCTTATTCAAACCCTCTTTCTTTTACCCTATTAAGACTATAATATCATATAGTATAAAACAGATGAGCAAATAAATAACCATAATTACTTTAATGGTACTCTTTTAACCCCAAATATTAGACTTATTAACTTCAACCCACTTACTTTATAATTAAAGCAGAAATAGTCCAAACGGCCCTTAAATTACCTTAACAGAAATCCGACCCAGCCTGGCGATTCGCATCCTGTGACGCAGCTCCCATCGCGGGCCCTGCGACGGTTTCATCCGCTCTATGCTGCATGCCCGTCACCAGAGTTCAGAGACTGATTCACCTGACATGCCGTGACGAGCGATCCGTCGTGCCCACGACGCTTCCGTTCCATAGACCATTCGTCTTGAACGTTCAGAGAGTCGATCTCAAGTACCCAAATTTTCAGATTCTAAGTGTTTTTTGGAACGAGACCCCCACAACGGTCCGTCATGCTCGACGGTTCTGTCGGTGCGAAACCTCGTCGACTACCAGCAGTTTTATCAGAAATAAAATATGCTGCCATCAAAACGACTAAACAGCGTCGTTTACATAGATAACCCCAAATACCCATCGTTATCCTCGAAATCGATCACGGAAGAAAACAAGAGTGAAAAGACAGTTAACCTGAATCTGCTAGAATAGTGTTATGATGGGTACTTTCTTGCAAATCAGCCTACCGTTACTCCCAAGGTGGATTCTTCAACTGGCGATTCTTCCATTGCACCTTATGTGGATGCAATCATCCCTCGACCTCACACTTGCGGACTTCTCTATCAAAATGGCAACAGGCTCTCCTCATAAGACAGCTTCTCATCACGCCCAGAACTGGAATCCCAAAGAATGATGTAGTTTCCCATCCCCATGTATCTTTCTAAGAGAAGCACATGAAATACGAATGCACTCCTGACAGGCCCCTCGGCCAGCAAGGCCTAGATCATAAGCACACCTTCCGCCTACTCACTTAAGACTACTTCAAAGGCGACAATATACCTCGGGCATTAGCTTACCTCTTTTACCCAACCGCCATCACCCCCTTCATTGGTGAAACCTTCAGCAAAAATTGACAACCTCACCTTCCCATCGAACTCACAAGCCCTAACCTTTGCGATCTGCATACTACTTTTGCCTACTTTGAGCCGCTAAAGCTTTCTTGATAGATTTCACACTTCTTCATAACGAATACTCAAGAGTCAGTACCCCTAAGAGTCTACCTCGAATGCCATCAAACCAACAAATGGGCCAGACCTATACATCTCCTTCCCCATATCCAAAAATGCTATCGAAAGGAAAGGCCATGATCAAATACTGGGGATAAGCTATTATCTGTCATGAACTACCGCACTAGGAGGGTAGCAAGTTAATCCAATGACCACCGAATTCATCCACCGATGCTCGAAAAGCATATCTTCAAAACTGAATCGTCATTTCGCTCAGACGTTCTCATCGAGTCTGAGGGTGAAATGCAGTACTAGGTCCAACCTTAGTACCCTAAATCCGCGATGCAATGTTCTCCCACTTAGAAGTTAGAACTGCGTAACCTATCTGAGATGATGCGAAAGATTGAAACTCCATGACAAATTAACCCCCCATTATCCTGACAAACAATTTCTTGAAGATTGTAGAGTGGGGCTAACTTCTCTGCATTGTAAGTCACCTTAAAGGAATGAATAGAGCAGACTTAGTTAATCTGTCCACCAATTACCCAAATAGAGTCAAACTTGCACCCAATGTCTTTGGGAAGACCAACCACGAAGCCATTGCAATCATCCTCCCACTTCCATTCAGGAATGGGGCATTCTCTCGAAGGGTCCTCGAGCCCTATGGTGTTCATACTATACGTTGACAATGTTGGGACATTTGCAACAAATCGACCATGTCGGGTCTGTTTATTTTCTTCTCTCACCAAAAATTGTGGCAGGTCACGGTAACCTCGTGGTTGCCCCAGGATGTTATAGCATATCCCAGAATAGAGCCTCGGTAAGAAAAATGTGGATTCAAATCATCAACACGAGGGTAAATACCCTCCCTTAATTCTCAAAACACCTTCCTCAATCCAGTATTGCTTCTTAGACTCTCCTCGCAAAACTCTTATCTCGAGATTCGGATTAGTTTCTCGTTATCAAACTGTTTCCCCCTTGATCTTGTCAAGAAAAGACGTCTAGCTCGCCTCCACACGGGCCAACAATACGCCGTATCAGTACTTCTAACCTCATAAAGTCATTTAGCCAGAGTACTGAACTCTAGGCCAATGGGCGTCTAAGAAACTTGTAAGTGGGCTCTAAAACTACCCAGGCTCCCATTGCTTTTCTACTTAAGCGTCTGTCACAAAAATTAGTGCTTGTCCGTGATACAAGATGGTAAATCATAATCCTTCAGTAGTTCCATCAACCTCCCTCTGTCTCAAATTCAAATATCTCTGAGTAAAGGCTACTGTAAACTACGATCTGATCAGTATTAGACTTCACACTTAACCCCATTAGAGATAGTGTTTCTCATTCTTTAATGCAAAACACCACTGCAGACAACTGAAATCCTGGGTCGGATACTCCGTCATGCACCTTTAATGGCTCGCATGCATAGCAATTACATTATTCTCTTGCAGTAGCATGCCACCCAAAACCCGGAATAAGATGACATCACAATAAAAATGGAAGTTGACCCTATACTGAACAAGGTCATTAAAAGGATAGGTAGCGGTAAGTCACAAGTGTCTTGAGTTTGACAAGCTTTCCTCACAATTCATCCCGACCAACAAAGGAAACATTCTGCTTAGTCAAGTTCGTCACTGGGAAGCCAATAGAAGAGGATCCATGCGACAATCGACGGTAGTAACTGGCTTAAACAAACAAAGTTCTTATGTCGGAACTATTAGTAGGTCTTAACCCAATTTTCACTACTTAGATTTATTAGAAGGATACACCATAACCCATCCTAGAAACCGTGCCCCCAGACGGGCACTGAATTAGCACAAAACCACCACTTGGAGAATTTGGAGAAAGCTTTTTATCCCTAAACATTTCAAACAATTCTCAAATGCTCCTCATGTTCCTTCTTAACTGGAGTTATATACAGTATTATATCAAATAAATACGATCACAAAGAGGTCCAATATGGCTTAAAAATTTCCGTTCCTCCAAGCTCAGAAAGCAGCAGGGGGCATTCGTTATAGTCCAAAGGACTTTACCAAGAATCATAAATGGGCCCCTACATGGTTCGAAAGCAGCTCTGTGGAATATATGATGCCCGTATTTTCAATTGATGATAACCAGACCTCAAGTCGGTTTTGAGAAGACACAAAGCACCTTGTAAATGATCGAAAAAATCATCAATGCGAGGAAGAGGATACATTTCTTAACAGTACTTTATTCGTTGCCGGTGTCTATGCAAATCCAAAGACTCCATCTTTCTTATTCCAAAAACAAAACAGGAGCACCCCAAGGGGATGCACTTGCGTCTAAATGAAACTTTGCTCAACAAAATCTTGAAGTTGGGCCTTTAACTCTCTAACTCAGCGGGAGCCCATTTCTATAACGGGGGGATAGGAAATGGGCGAGTACTTGGTTCAAAGATCGCTGCAGACAGTCAATATTCTCTTATCCGGTGGCATTTACCAGGAAGGTCTGCAGGAAACACACCTAGAAAACTCGCGACCTATCGCACCCGATCAATTGAATGGTACTTGGGTAGTATCATCCCGGAGGTATCCAAAGAACGCTAAACACCCTACTAACTTATTTTCTTAGCACGAAGAAAGGAAGATGATACGAACCGGATTGGAAGTGTAGTCACCCTCCCCACACAATGGCCTGTCCCAGGCTTGGCTAACGTCAGTTTAGCATTAAATCCAAGAATTGCAAAAACTTTGGAGAAAGCCAAAGTCATTAACATGATTTACATCGAATCAACCATTTCTAAGATAACACCGTCTACATGGTATTGCTCCCACAAAGTCACCAGACAGACCTATATACTTTTCAACTATCACAGGGAATCACCCACCGAAGTAGAAACCAGAAGAGGCATGTCAAGCAATTACAATGTTAAATTAAGACCAGTAGCAAATGAGGAAGAAACTATGAAAATGTGGAGCCAGGATCAATAATACCGTTGGGAGAAGCTATGCAATCAAAACCAAAGAGATAAGATATTACCTGTGATAACAAACATCTGATGCCTCCGCTGCAGACCGCACAGGCGAACAGCGTAAAAACAATGGGCCCTAATCACACGGCTGCCGGTGCCAACTACCATTTTGGCTGTAGTGCCTCCAGTTTGCCCGGTGACCGGCCGCTTTGGTGACCCCCCCCCCCCCCACACCCCATTACCTCGGCCACCGCGTTTCCAGAATAAACGGCCTCTAAATAGACCACCTATACAAACTAGCTATTGGGAGGTCTATACACTCTTCGTTTTGGACAATTTCTCTAAATATGTCAGTCTCCCACTCCATTAACAATCCCTGGAGTCAATAATAGGTCATTCAGAGAAGTGTTGACGGTCTGAGAGGACCCCCAACTACAGTCTGTAGTGAAGACTGAGTGTCGGACTGAGTAACTAGTCCTGAACTCGGTCTCTAGAGTACTAGAAATCATTAAACTCACCTCCATTTCGAACCTTTTGATTCGATTGCCATGGTGAACGTCATCTAGCTTTACTCCTTCCACTTCTATCACGAAGTTCTACACTTTCTTGAAAGGATTTTGCCCGTGGCCGCTACCTGTAAGGATGAAATTCGCAATTCTGACCTAACCACTTCCAAAACGGGAACCCGATCTTGTGAGACGGAAAAAAGTTGGGAGTGGATTTACCTGGAAAAGCACGAAACTTAGCCTCATATCAGACGTAAGAGTACCCCACCGACATCCACCTTGCTCCTAGGTCAAGAACTCATATCTTTTCATATCCCGTAAAGTCCCGGGGGATTATTTCTCAATAAACAAGATAGCGAAGGACTGCCAAAGTCATAGGTGGGTGTTTGGGGGTTGGTGGACATCAACAGTGACCGCGCCACATTTTGTGCAGTCCCTTGAAGTTGATACGTCACAAATACCAAACACCAAAACCGTCTACGAACCAACTTGTGTGAGCTCATACAGTCAACCAGAAAATCATAGCGCATCCTCAGATCAGCACCCTTGAAGAATGGAGGGTTCAATTTCACAGACTTACTGAAAAGTTCATGCTGATCATTTTTTATTAGGCCCTGGTGGTCAGACGAGGGAGAAGGGGAGGAAAAGTGACTATTCCAATGAGGCGCCATGCGGGGAAGCCATAGTAGCTGCAGGTTGTACCTCCAGAACCGGAGGTGTTGTGTGCGGACAAGGAAAACAATGGAGACGTCTAGCCCTGAAAAATTAGATAACCCACTAAGATAAGCAAGAACTAATTGGATCATTTCTGGGGTAGGTTGGGGTTGGAAATTCCTCATTCTGCACCTTGGTCAGTCTCACCATCTCGCCCTCTCTCGATACTTCACTAAGTCGAGGTGGACCCGAGTACCGCCTAGTACAGATGGCTAGGTGTCGTCCTCTTCCTCTAGCGGAGTCCTCCCACGACTCTCTCTCAGGCATCTTGTCACTACTCATATTCGAGCTACAGCCCCAGTGGATCTGGCTCAGACGCTTCTTGTATTGCTGATGTTGGTGTGTTGCGCATAAGTCGTGCTTAGTTCTAATCATCTGGACATAGATCCAGTGAAGATGGCAGATACCATTTGTATCACTAGATACAATTGGATCAAAGTAATATCACGAAAGAAAGAAAGAATGGAATTTTCCTAAAGTCTTATCGCCTCTCAAGAAAGTAAAGCGTCCCCCTACCGTTCTTAAGACTCTACTACGACCTGTCTTGTGGGATGGACCACACGAACCTAATGCTTGATACCCAGAGTTTGTCACGGCAAACAAAACGGGCCGCGACTGGCACATAACTTACCCTCCTCTGTGAGCCGACCAACCACATCTAAAAACCCTGACATTCAATTATAATATCCAACAGGAAGTAATGCGGAAGACTATAATCATTAATAAAAACCAATTATATAACTTCTTAAAATTCAACATCTCTTATTCCCCAAAAATCTGGAAGTCATAACCACAGAACATCATGATAAAATTAGGATCTACCTAAGGAGTATTCTTTCTAAGACGCGCAAAATAACAAAGTAGTCCATGCAGGAACTTCACGGCCTCAAGACAGAGGAGAGATCGAGCGCAAGCTAGAAGCGTTAGCTCACCTGAAATCCCGGGTATGACAAATTTGCTAGAGTTGAGGTCTCTGAGTTGAAGACGACGGGTAGTTTGCTGCAATCCACATATAACAAAAGAAAGAAATACAAGTAGGGGTCAGTAAAGAAAACGAGACGTGAGTAGGTTCATCGGCCAACTCAGAAAATAGAAGAAAACAGTATTATATAGATAATATCCTTAACTCAACTATAATACTAACATGTGTAGACAACACAAGTTCTGATAATCATTATAAGTACGCCAAGTCACACATGCAGGATCAAGACTCAATACCATACTCATCTTGGGATTAGGTTCATGGGATTGAGTAGATAACATCTTTCAAGATTCATTTTTTACTTCTCTTGTGTCGGTAGTGGACACCCCGCTTCCTACTACTATGTATCGGTACGCTGACAATCCGATCCCTAATTCTACGTGTCGGTTGTGACACCCGATCACCTAATTCTAACGTGTGGGTTCGTGACACACGATCCCCTAATTCTAAGTGTCGGTCCGTGACACCGATCCCTAATTCTACGTGTCGGTTTTCGTGAAACACCCGGTCCCCCTAATTATAGTGTCGGTTCGTGACACCCGATCCCCAATCTACGTGTCGGTTAGTGGACACCCGGTCCCCCTAATACTAGTTCGGTTCGTGACACCCGCTCCACTAACTCTTCATTCATTAATTCTCACTCCTTCTTTTGTTATTAACAAGGCATAATCAGCCACCATTAATTTAGTTCATAAAGCCATTCTTTTATACCAAGGCATACATCAGCTAGGCCTCATTACTTTAGTCATCAAAGCCTTCTTTTAAACAAGGGTATCTATTAAAAGGGGTTTTTCCAAGATTTTTGATTAATAGCTTCATTTGCTTATTTATCACAATTGTATAATCACATTATTCACAAGCATACAATTAAGCTTATAGGAAGGACTTTACATACAACAACACATATCATGCGCTATTAAGCGTTTACTACGTAGTATAAAAAACCATACCTACTCCACCGAAGAATTCGGTGAGCACCAACAAGAGAATCTTCAAACGTCTTTGCTTTCCTCTTTTTCGTTATCTTTTCTTCGATCGTTATCTCTCTTCTCCCTCTGTTCTTTTATTTTTCTTATTCAAAACCCTCTTTCTTTTACCCCCTAATTAGCATATAATTAAGTATAAAAGATCGGCAATAATAACCACTAATTACTTAAGATTACCTCTTTAACCCCAAATAATTAGCCTTATTAACCTTTAACACACCTACTTTATAATTAAAGCAGGAAGGAAATAGTCCAAAACGCCACCCTAAATTACTTAAAAGAAAAGACCAACCAGCCTGGGGTTCGGGATTTGAGGCATCTGCTGACGCCGCGTCGCGCCCTTGACGGACCCGTCACTGCTGACTGTCACAGAGTTCAGAGACTGAATTCACTGAATGCCTCTCCGGTTTGACGGTCCGCGTGCCCATGACGTTCCGTCCTTGGCCCATTCCGTAGGACGTTCAGAGGGAGTCGAATATCAGTACCAAAATTTTTAGATTCTAAAGTGTTTGAACGAGAACCCCCACGACGGGTCCGAGGCCATGACGGTTCGTAGATCGGGGTTCTGTCGACTCAGCAGGAGTTTTGCCAGAAATAAAATCTCGTGCCTCAAAACGGCAATAAAATAGGTCGTTACAATTAGGGGATCGGAAGTGTCACGTTCCGACACCAATAAGAATAAAGAGACGTAATCTTGATCATTGCTTAATATACTCATTTTTGAAGCAACTAGGTCCCAAATGAGTATGGTGTGGAGGGGCTTGAGTCCTCAAGGTGCGTTGAGTTGTTTGACCATGCGTTCTTGTACATGTTGTGGCCACCTGTTGTTGAGTATTGTTAGTTGAATTTTATAATGTTACTTGATATATATTTGCTTTCTATTTGAGTTGGCCGATATACATACCCAGTATGTGTTCCTTGTACTGGACCCCCTACTTGTAATTTCGTCTTTGGGTTTAAATGTTTTTTGTGGAGTGCAGCAAGCGTTGCCATCGACTTCGGGAACTAGTCCTCAACTTCTAGCCAAGTTTCCAGACATCGCGACTTCAGGTTGAGCTAATGACTACTAGCTGGGAATCGGATTTCTCCTTCGCGTCACTTGATGTCTGGGATTCGGACATGGACCATACTTGTTATATTTTTAGCTTTTAATTACTCGTAGATTAGGACTTGAGGATAGATGTCTTGGTATGTGATGACTTCCAGATTTTGGGGATATAGTTGATAATTCTTAGAAAGAAGTTGTTTTATTGGTTTATACTAAGAGCATTTGAGTCTTCCGCATTATATTTTTTGTTTCTCCATGTTGAAAAGTTGGTAAATGTTGGGGTTTAGATTTGTTGGTTCGCTCACCTAATAAGATAAGTGTAGGTGCCACTCGCGGCTCGTTTTGGGTCGTGACAATTATCTTTAATATGCTAATGATTATGTCAGTCGGGTTAGCTTGGATACAATAAAACTTTTACCAATACGTATGAATGATAAAGCCCAAATCAGATCCCGCAATACTAAATAACACCTTGGATGCTATATTCTTGCATGAAAACACTGGTTCACTATCTGAAATAATCACTTTTGTTCAACACAATCTTTTATGAGATATGAGAGCCTAATTCAATCAAAAAATTTCACAATGTTTACGAAAATAAAATCTTACCAAACACTTGTTGGACTGCTAATCACAATTTGTTTGACAAAACTTTTTCACTTTCAAAAAATTAAGTCTAGAATTCTTCCGTCGGAGCTTTGTGTCGAGCAAAATAATAGATAAAAGGAGTAACGAAGCAATCGTAAGAGTTTTTTAGGGGTAGGATAAAGGTTTTTTCCTTATTTTTTTTTTGTTTTAAGAAAGTGGGTGAGTGGAGCTGACAGATGAAAAAAAAAGGATAGAATTTGGCAGTTCTTTATTTTTATAAAAATAATTAACCACGGGATATTTCACTTTTCACAGTGGGGTATTTCTTTCAATGGTGTTGATTTGAATTTTAATTTCAACGACCAAAAAAATATTGGTTGTGATAAAGACATTTATTACGACTGTATTTTCGTCCCTTCGTTAAAAAGTGGTCGTTTTAAAGTCAATTTCCCTGCTCGTACATGTTGAAATTAAGTCAATAATCAAATAGTTACAGTAAAAAACAGTTGTAAGTTGCTTACATCAGCCCCAATTAAATAATAATTTGTAGTTTAGTTGGTGAAATTCGTTGCGAATTAGTCTAAACTAAACTAGTTAAAAGTTACAAAGTTGTTAAATGGTTAAATAAGTGAAAATAAATAATTTGTGATTTAGTTGGTGAATTTTCAATTCTTGGCATTAAGTTAATCGACAGCGAGTTAAACAATTTAAGGTTGTTAAAAGAAGTTAAAATAAATAATGTGGTTTAGTTGGTGGATTTCGTTTGTGGAATTAAGTCTAAACTAAACTAGTAAAAATTAAAAAGTTGTTTAAATAAGTTAAAATAAATAATATTGGAATTAAGTTAATGCTAAACTAGGTAAAAAGTTTTAAGTTGTTAAATTAGTTAAAATAAATAATGTGGTTTAGTTGGTGGATTTCGTTGTTGGAATTAAGTCTAAACTTATAGTTAAGTTACAAGGGTTAAGTGTTCAAATAAGTCAAATAAATATTGGGTTTTTTAAGTTGGTGGATTTAGTTGTATGAATTTAAGTCTAAATAAAACTAGGAAAGTTGTTTAAATAAGTTAAAATAAATAATGTGGTTTAGTTGGTGGATTTAGTTATTGGAATTAAGTTTAAACTAAACTAGTTAAAGTTGTTAAGTTTAAGTTGTTTAAATAAGTTCAAATAAATAATGTGGTGTAGTTGGTAAATTTGGTTGTTGGAATTAAGTCTAATCTAAACTAGATAAAGTTCTCAAGTTGTTTAAATAAGTTAATATAAAGGGATAATGCACAAGTACACCCTCAACCTATGCCCGAAATCTCAGAGATACATTTATATTATACTAAAGTCCTATTACCCCCTCCCCCCCCCCCTCCTAAACTTAGGTTATTAATAACTTTTCGATCATTTCGACCTACGTGAACAATTCTTGTAAGCCCAATGCTGGCTACTTTTTTTTCCAACAGTATCACGTAGGCCGAAAAGGGATAGGAATCCTTATATAAATAAGCTTAAGGGGTATAGTACCTTAATAGATAGTATATAGTGTATCTCTGAAATTTCGATCATAGGTTGAGGGGGTGGGCGGGGGTTGGTCTTGTGCATTTTTAATAAAATATGTGTTTAGTTGGTGGATTTAGTTATTGGATCAGTTAAACTAAACGAAGTAGTTGTTTAATTTACTAAGTGTTCTCTTTAAACAAGTTAAAATAAATAATATAGTTTAGTTGGTGAATTTGGTTGTTGAAATTAAGTCAATACTAAACTAGTTAAAACCTAAAGTTATTAAGTTTTTTTTTTTTAATAAGTAAAACAAATAGGGGTTTAGTTGGTCGGCTTTTAGTTGTTTGGAATTAAGTTCTATACTAAACTAGTTTAAAGATATAATAAAAAATGTTATTAAGTTGTTCAAATAAGTTAAAATAAATAATGTGATTTAGTTGGTGAATTTAGGTATTGGATTAAGTCAAAACCTAAAACTTTATTTAAGTGAAAAAAGTGTGAAGTTGTTAAATAAGTTCAAATAAATAATGTGGTTTAGTTGATAGATTTAGTTGTTAAAATTAAGTCTAAACTAAACTAGTTAGTATTTTTAAAATTTAAGTTGTTTAAATAAGTTAAAATAAATAATGTCGTTTAATGGATAGATTTAATTGTTGAAATTAAGTCTAAACTAAATTAGTTAAAATAAAAATGTTGTTAAGTTGTTTTTTTTTTTTTTTTTGAAGAAGGTAACTTAACTTGTATTATGAACAAGAGGAATACTTAGAAAAGTATTCCAGTGATACAAAAAAATTACAGAGGGAGAGGTATCCCTACTAAGCTTCATAAATAATCTAAAGTACTACGAATATCCTCTTCATCTTGAGGATATTCGTGTTTACACAAAAAAAGAAAAGGACTAGATAGTTCATCTTCAGTTTCTGCAGAGAGAAACTCTTGTTTTCGAAACATCTCTGGTTCTTTTCCATCAATATAGTCCACCAAATGCAGGTTGAGACAATCTTCCATCTCTCCATGCGTCCCAACTGATTCACATCTTTATTCCAACAAGCTAGAGCCTCTTTGATGCTCCTTGGCATAGTCCAACTTATGCCTCTTAAATTGATGAAATCGGTTATAACTCCAGAGTCTCTCTGCAATGTAGAAAGAGATGATTTATTGTTTCAATCTCACATTCACAAAAAGAGCACCTAGAGAAAAATTGACGACCTCTTTTCATAAGGTTTTTCGGGTGAGTGTGGCCTGTTTGGATAGTATCCAAGTGAAACATGCAACCTTGAAGGGTACCTTGACTTTCCAGATCATCTTCCAAGGCCAGCCACTACTTTGAAAGACTTATCTTTGTGATTTTTTGTAAGCTGTACCAACTGAAAATCTGCCTTGATTTTGTGGTAGCCAAAATAGATTGTACTCATTGGGATTTAAATCTTTGTATTGCTTCATAGTCTTGAGAAGTTCAGCCACTCTGTTAATTTCTCAGTCGTTCAAGTGTCTCCTAAACCTAAGATCCCACCCTTGATTTTCTCTCATTTCTCTAATTGTGGATACCTTTTGAAGGTTCAGGTTTAACAAGTCAGGATACTTGTTCTTAAAAGTTACTTGTTCAGCCCACACATCTTCCCAAAATAGTGTTTCCCCCCCCCCCCCCATTTCCCACCTTAATTTTATAGTTGTTTGCAAACTTGATCCACTGAATTCTGATAGACCTCCATACTCTAGTCTCATACGATTGTGTGGGCATGTAGGCAGTCCATTTATTCTCCATTCCAAACCTAGTCTTGATTGTCTTCTTCCATAATGCTTGTTCATGTGATGCAAATCTCCCCAGCCATTTCATCAAAAGGCTTCGATTCTGCATTTTTTGGTTCCTTATACCCAGACCCCTTACTTTTTTTCTTTGAATGACTTCATCCCACTTTACAAGCTGATATTGTGCTTATTAGGATCAGAGTTCCCTTGCCACAAAAAATTTCTCCATATAGCATCATCCATTATGTCAATCACATTTGCATGCATTGGAAAAACTTACATCATGCATGTAGGCATGGCATCCAACACACTGTTGATGAGACTAACTCTTCCACCTAGAGACAAATATTTGCTTTTCAAATTCACTAACTTCTTCTCATATTTATCCAGAACATTATTCCATATGCCTTTTTGAATTTCTCTTATCACTCTAAGGGCATGCCAAGGTAAACTGTGGGATGTTATCCTATTTTTTTCACAAAATATTTACTAACACATTTATGTTGGGCACCTTATTGACGGGGTAAATAAAACTTTAATTCCGATTGATGTGTAATCATTAGATAGCTTCGAATAATATAAAGATGATTCTTAAATACTCTAGTTTGCATCTCTCTGCATAACCAAAAATCAAGGTGTCATCAGCATATTGTAAATGTGATATGGCCAGGCCCTGTCTGTCATTCATATTGGCGTTGAAACCTCCCATCCATCCTTTCATTTGGACTGTTCTAAGCATGTCATTTAGTCCTTCCATAGCCATAATAAAGAGAAAATAGGATAGGGTATTCCCTTGTCTTAATCCTCTATGAGATGAGAAGAATCCAGAAGGAGATCCATTTATCATAACGGAAAACTTCACAGTTGTGATGCAGAATTTCATCCATTTTCCACCAAAATCCATATGCTCCAAAGTCTTCCAGAAGAATCTCAGTGCAGGCGATCGTAAATTTTTCATTATCTAACTTACAAGGATCCTTGGGAGGCTAGGACATTGTTGATCTTTTTGACATCAACACGCTCATTTTCTAGATCTACATGAATTTCTGTATCAGATCTACTTTCGTCTTGGATGATTAACATGGCATCATCATCACTTGATGTTGTATCCTGGTGCTCCTAATTTACATAAACCCAAATAGTTATTTCAGTTTCTGTATGAATAGTTACTTATTTGGTTTGCACGTGAAGTGGTACAACATCTTCCACCACCCAATTTTCCTCCTTCGGAATTTTGTTAGCTCCATCTTCTTCCACCACCGTACTGTTCTCCCCCATATTATTAAGTAGTACCTCTACTCCCATATCTTTGTCTGTGTTTTCTGCAATCTACATAGTGTCACAAAATTCGATCGCTTCCGTATATTTTAGTGGCTCTGGATTTTTCTGGTTGTCTGTGAGAATCTTTATCTGTAGGGGATAATTACTGAAATCCGAGACTTCTACGACTAGATCATGTTTTCTATGTCCCAATTTACTGCTTTGCACTTTATTATAAATCAGAAGGGCTATTGGGTCAGGCCTAAATAATTTTTTGTGTTCAGATTGAAAGTCCACTTTACTGTTGTGGCCCAATTCTTTATTCAGGGTTCGTACTTTGATTTTTTAAAAAATTGAGTCTCCCACGTGACTCTCACGTGCTTTTTTATTGAAATCAGGTCCAGCTAAATAAGTCAAAACTAGTTAGATTTAGAAAATTGTTAAGTTGTTTAAATAAGTTAAATGTTATTTAGTTGTTTGGAATTAAATTATCATTATTGTTTGTGTAGATGGATCATGATCGTAGTTGAATTATAATAGAAACATTTTTGGTCGAGTGGGTATGATTCCAGAATTTGCAGAAAGTGTCACTAGATTTATAAATCACGCAAAGAGATTTGATGATTTTTTTAAATTCAAGATTAATTAGGTGTCCGTGCGTTAATTGTGAAAATGAGATATCTCACAACAGAGACTATTGCAATGCATCTTATGATGAATGCTCCCCGTGGGGCCTTTTTTCTTCGCGGGCCTCGGGGGTTTTTGCTGCCTCGTTGAGGGGTCTTTTTTTCGGATTCAAACCAGAGTATACATTGGACTGTTCTCATGATAAGGTTGATAAGTGATGATTGACCCACCCACCACATGTTTAAATAACTTTGTTGTCGGTGAAATTAATAGATATATAGAGCATAATTATTTCCAAGTAACTAGAATTATGATCAATGCTTTTGGGATGCATTCTGATTTTGAATTTGGGAAAATATAAAAGAAGCTCCCAATGAAGAAGCAAACATGTTTATGAACATTTGTGTGATTGTAATAGTCCCTTGTTCAGTGGGACTCAACACTCAAAATTGTCTGTTTCAGTTAGATTGTTAATTGTCAAATCTGACAATAATATTTCTCAAGCAGCAATGGACTCTATGATAGATCTTATGAAGGAATTAGTTGATCTCAATGTAGAGATTCCTGATTCTTATTATAAAGTAAATGCATTGGTGTCTAAGTGAGGACTCTCCTTGATAAGAATTGATTGTTGTGAAAAAGTTGACCACCGTTTATATTTTATAAGTAGGACTATCACGATCTAGAGTCTTGTAAGTTTGTAGTTCACCATTACTATAAACCGGCGTTTATCAAACAAAAGAAACTTGCTATAATGGCAGTGCATTATTCACCTCTTATATCAAGATTGAAGAGGTTGTATGCATCAAATAGCTCTAGACCTCATATGAGATGGCACCGTGAAAATAAAAGGTCATCTGTGTCATGTGTCATCCATCTGACAGAGAGGCTTGGAAACATTTTGATAGAATTTCCAGATTTCGCAGCTGAACCAAGGAATGTTAGGCTTTGTCACCTGATTATGAGTTTAGGAGTAAGAAATATGCATTTATAAAGAATACAATTGAACGAAATGGTCCACCCCCCCCCCCCCCCATATTAACGGGTGATGATATTTGGGAAAGGGTTCAAAACAATTTAAAGGTAACTAAGGAACCACCGTACAAAGTTGATGGATATGATTATGCACATAATTGGACTGAACAGAGTATATTCTGAGAGTATTTGTATGTCGGTGTTCACTGTTTTTTTAGTAGTGCATTCTGTCCATAGATTTCTTTTTTCTATGTATAGATCTGGGTTTGATTGTGCGTGATATTCTTCTTCGAGCCTCAAAAATCTTCCATAAGATCCACCATTAAGAAAACTTTGTCCATTCATATTAGTTTTGAGATTTGGATTTGACTTGTGGCTTTCTGAGCTTTATAATCATTTTTCGAAGAAGAAAGGAATCAGGAAAAAGGGAGATTATTTTGTTAGTTTATATAGTAAGAGCGTTCAAGTAAGCTTATAGAAGTGGAATTTGTCGAATTTGTCCAGCTTACACATGTTAGGCTGAAACTATAAATAAAAAAATCTTATAATTTTATGTTTTATTTGCTCTTCTACATGACATAATTTTAGCTTGCCCAAATTATCTTTCCAATTGAAGTTCAAGGAAGAAGGAAAGTGATTCTAAGAGATAATAACATTTCTCACTATCTCATTTGAGAGATTAATTATTTTTAAAAACACATATTTTTTCCTTAATATTCATTATTTTGAATAAAATAAATAAAATACTCAATAAAGAATAATTTTCGCATAATTTATCGTTCATAACTAAGCTCATTATAATGTATCCAATCATAAATGATCCCGTCATAACTTCAGTTCACACCAAACGACTCCTAAATAGTTAATTAAGTAGTCAGTGAAGTGTCACGCTAATAGTTATTTAAGTGCAACTCTTGATTTTTGTGTTCCGTTCTTTTTTAGAGAGTACTTTGAACCACACTTAGTATTTTTTTTCTTTAGGATATCTTGTTGGAATTTTTTTTTTCAGGTTTAAAAGAAGAAAAGTTACCCAAGCGCCTTAACAAACTAGGTACTTAATCGATATTATGCTACGATAACATTAGACAACTTTCTTAAAATTATTGTGTATAAAAAATAGATATAAGTTCTAAGATTGACTCTAGACAAATAAAAATGGACTTAAAATATCTGGTTTGTGATAATCTTCTGTTAGGATCTCAGGAAATACAGTAACTAGATGACAATATATATCAACTTTAGGTAATATGTGGGTGAGCCTTATTCTATATGTACCTGATAAAGGTGAAATGCCAATTATCAGTAATGACAAAAAAAATCTCATTCCAACAAAAATATTTATAGATTTATAAATTTTAATGGATTATAGGAATCTGAATGCAGCCACAAGGAAAGATCACTGCCTCATTTCATTTATTGATCAAAAGCTACTTAGATTAGAAGGATAAGAGTGTTTTTACTTCTTGAATGAGTTCTCAGCTATAACAAGATCTCTAATATTCTAGAGAATCAAGAGATGACCACTTATTTTTGTCATTGATAAGAAATTAAAAAATAAAAATTTGTGTAGGATAATAAAGGGGGATGGAAGTCTCATGAAATAAATCAAGACATTAGGGTTGTTTGTGATACATGAAGATTCATAATTACAAGGGAATTACTAACGCATTTGAAATTAGTAAAACATGAATTAGTAATGTAGGGTTTAGCAATGCAGATATTAATTTTTATTAAGTATTTTGTATATGTTTCTCACCCAATCTTATGTCTTGTTTAAAACTCTACGAAAAAGTTTATCCCTATTACACCCTTGAGTTATTATGAGATTTTATATTTATTTAACTAGTCAAGTTAAATACTAAAATATAATTTTAAAATATATAATTATTTTGAGATGTGATATGTCACTATAGAGATCCTTGATAGAACCGTATATCTCTAATTTTTTGTTGATCAAATATATTTTAAATAACTTAAAATTTAAACACGATTAAATGTTCAACTACGCGACGCTTTATATTTTAAAAAACAAATTGTTCAAGGGCGTCATCTGACCAAAAAATACATTTTAGAAAAAAAATCGAAAAAATCCAATTCAATTAACAATTAAACATGGCCAAACAAAATATTACTTTGAAAATCATCAAAAAACATGAAATGACCCTTGGAAAAAAGTTTTTTTTAAAGAATATTTATAAATCTTCTATATAATGGTTAAAAGAAGGAACATAAATTACAAAAAAAAATTAAATTTTTTTCTAGGATACATTTAGTCATTTAGGGATGTGATTACGGTATTACACTTCGATAGTTCATTCCTCCCTTTTTCTAGGGACATCAAATAAGCTTGTATGAGATAAATTAGAGGCAGTCTGGATGGCTTAATAAAGCAGGCTTAACAAAGGTACTTTGGCAAAAGTGCTTTGAAATTCTTTTATTAAAATACGCAGGTATTGCTTTGGATAATATAAACAGTGTTCCGAAGTTCTATGCCAAAAAGTAAAGGGAAAAAAAACCAAAAATGGGAGAAGAAAGAGATGTTAGGGGTTTATGTTTTGAATCTTGGGAGATTGTATAAAAATATTAAGGTAAACACATAAAAATTTGCGTTCAATTAACACAGCTTAAAGCTTAAACAAAAAAAAAGCCCCTCTAACCTCTACCCCAGTTTATTAAATTTTGGCTTACAAAAGATATTTTTTTTAACTTACAACATAAGCTCTATCTCTTCCGTATTGCAAACAGCTAAATAGTCAAAAATCAGCTTTTAGTCAGTTTGATAGTTTTAAGCTGAGCCAAACACGGACAGCCTTAATCAGTGGATAGGTTAAATAAAGTTTCAAACAAAATGTTCTTTATTCGTGCGCTAAATTTTAATTGATGGATATTTTAGTTTATATAGCTTTACCAAACAATCCTACGGCAATATGTATTTTAAAAAGTAACAACCAAAGAAACACCCTCCGTCCGTTCTATAATAGTTGTCTATTATATTATTTTGGGATGTCCAACGACACTTGTTTACTTTATGAAATCAATGAACAATTTTACAATTAAGTATTTTATCATTAATTATAATTATTACTTTATTAGATTTTTCAAGACATTGTATTTAGTTATATTCAAAGGGTAATTTAAAAAAATTATTCTCCTCTTTATAATATATTAAGATATAAGAAAGGCCTAATAATTTTTTCCATTCAATGGAATAATAATTTCCTCAACGGAACAAATAATCAAACGATCCGTTAGACTTTAGACTAGGGTTCCAAAAATAACTCTCATTTTTCAAATATCCATCTTGCTTTTGCTGAGTCTTTCCCCGCTGCCGCTCTGCCGCCGCCAGCTGCCGCTTGTTCATTATAGGTAAGTTTTGTCTTTCTTTTTTTTCCAAAAGGAACAAATTAAATCTTCTGAAAATAACCCCAAGTAAACACGGAATAACTGAATTGAATCTAATTCGAAACGATATTTCTGCTTGTTCAAACCATGAATTCGAAGTAGTTAGAGAGGCTATAGTTGAGATGATAGTTACAGAAGAACTATCTTTTAACTTTTTAGACTGTTGTTGTTAGACTCATTAAGTTATTATGTTGGTTGTTAATGCCAAGTGACTTTACTGTTTGAGTCTTCGAGATTTTATGCTAAACATAGTATGTGAAAAGAGTCTGCTTTATGTGAAATGGTTCTTTTACCATTCAAAATCAGGTCTTTGAGGAACCGCTGCCTGATTTAATGGACAAGTCAACCCGCTAAGACTAGTATGTGAAAAGAGCCTGCTTTGGGTTTTATTTTATATATTTTTGGGCTTGACTATTTTCAAGGTCCCTGTTTATTATCCTGATTAGGTTGCAATCTAGTGGGGTTTTGCGAGGCTTACTTTGCGGGGTACATATCGGATGGCAAAGGGTTGGTGATCTTAACTGATCGCCTCTAGAGCGGGAAATTTGGTTTGTACACCGATAAAGTATAGAAAAAATAGTACAAAACGTAAAACCAAATGCTACAGAAAAGAAGTAGCTCTGGAGAATTTCACACTGGATTTAAAGGAGTAAAGAAACTGAACATATGTTTGCAATTGATAAATGGTATGCAACAATGAAGGTAGTCCTAAGTGGTTATTTCTATTTACTTTGGTGGTACAGGGCAGGATATATACAAGAGATAGGTTGTTTAAATGGGGAGTTTCTATTGCAACTGTGTGCCCCCTATGTTTGGTAAGACGATAAAACTCTAGAGCACCTGTTTTCAAATGCCCATACTCAACTAATTTATGGGCAAAGCTGTTACACTGAATGAATATACACAGGGAGGCATAGGGATGGACACAAGAACTGGAATGGGCTATCAGTCATGCTAATGGGAAGATGGCCAGTGCCCGAGGTTACTGGTAGGGGATGTTTATTCTATCTGGCTAGAAAGGAATCAAAGAGTGTTTCAAAACAAGAGAATTGTTGAAGAAGTCTGCAGGATAGTACTAGAGGTGCATTGTTGAGGCTGCTGCCAAAACAAGATAGCAAGTTTCCTACTGCACTCAAACGAATGTCTCCCTTAAAAACAGTGCAGCAACTAACAGACAGAAATGATTTCTTATCAGGGTCGTTTAGAACAGGAGGGGTATTAAAAACAGTGCAGACTACAGAAATGATTTTTTCTCATGTGTCGTAGAACAGGAGGTACAGATAGAGAATAGGGGGGAAGGAGGTTTAGCTGAGATACTGATGGTTTGGTGTTGGTTGTATTTGATACATATCCCATACTTGTACATTTCTGTATTTACCCAAAAAAAGATAAAATCTAGCTGGTTAGTTGTTCAGAAAATGGTAAATTGCTGGAAGAATGTTTATAAGGTCTTTGCTCATTCTTTTTGTGTCATCTAGTTTCCTTGTGGACTTGTTGGAAATAGCAAATTCATGTAAATAAGCAGAAATAGCGCAAAATAATTGCAAAATATGAAATTATTTTTGGATTTTGTTAGCTCTATAGCTTAGAAAGAGGCTACAAATCCTTTTTATGTGAGCTTAACTGATCTATCCTTGTAAAGTTTGCATCTTCTTGATGCCTTGAAATGAATCTACTTCATCAAAAAAAATATATATATATGAAAACTTAAAACTTGTAGAAGAAGTCATTAGTTGTTCTTAAAAGCATTTATGATTGTGAATTTGTTTGTCCACACTTGATATACTTACGTTGCGTTGCATTCTCAATTAGATGTTTTCTTATTCCTGCACTTTGGATTTATGATATATCGGAAATCTAATTTAACGATTAACATGCAGCATATAGGAGATCATCAGTTGCTTGCCCTTGGTTCTGATATGCAGTCAAACAGCAAAGATCTGCTTCACTTGGAGACTGAAGGCTTGTCCTTGGAATCAAAACTTCTCTTTTGCACTAGTGATGGCGGATCTCAATCTCTAAATTTGAAACCTGACGACCTTCCTGATAACAAGCCTAACAAGCCTGAAATCTCTTCTGTACCGAAAAGCCAAGTTCTAACAAAGGTCAAGGATTTTTTGGGAGTATTTTTGGAAAATAATAGAAAAGTGGAGCTTGAAGCAAAGAAGAATCCTGTGAAATATGATATCGAAGCTCTTACCGGTGAAGAATCCGAATACATAGAGATGGACTTAATGTTGGGTGTTGCTGAACTTCACACACAGGAGGCTGTATCAGCTGCTGAATCTGCAATAGCAAGTTACCAACCAGTAATCGATCTGGATACCAATGATATGACAGAATCTGAAGACACTAGCGATGAGGATGACATTAAGGATACCAACAAAAGTGATGATGATGATGATGATGGAGGTTCTTCTCTAGGAAAAGAATCTAAGCTTACAGAAAAGGATTCTCCTAAGAAAGCATTGAAGAGGAAGCGACAGCCTGTAAATCGAGCTAACATAGTTGAGCTCTCTTAGCGCTAAGGACATTAAACAATTGTAGCTTATTTTTGGGAGAAATTCAGAACATAGTTATAAGTGTGCTTCTCTTCCATGTTCCTATAAAACTTGTTTTAGTTCTACTCTTTATTAATCAAGTGTAATGCAAAGAATACAAATCAAGTCCGTTTCTAAGGGGAAAGATATCCGTTCCAAAAAAAGAAAGTTTCGTTTCTCAAAATTCTCTCCTATTTGCAACTCTTGCAAATATCAACCAAAAGAAAAGAAAATATCTTCCTCCTTTCTTGTTTCTTAAGTCATTTTTTAACAATTGAACTGTCAGCCATCAATGGGCATGTTTAAAAGCAACTGTGAAAGGAGCGACAGGATATCTGACACCCAAAAGTTGACTAGTGCTGAGTTACCAAAAGTTAACTAGTGCTGAGTTAGAAGATTTTTCTTTGGATTATTGCAACGCTCGATGAAATTGTTTTCAAAGCAATGACTTACTATGATATAATATTTATAATATATTATTTATTTACTATTTGTAATTTTTGTTCAGCATCAATATTATAGTATTTTCCAACATCTTTATCTCTATTTATTTATGAAAAAAATGACATTTATAGGATCTAACTCATGCAGTAATAAATCTCATTTATCAAAAATTTAAATTGCATACACAATTAAATTTTATTTTAAAAAAAAACATAATTTCTAATTATAATTTTATATTACATGTTGTGAGTTAAATTTGATATGACAAACTTAAAAAGGGACAGTCAAAAGGTTAGATTTGTCATTTAGTTAGGAGTGATACACAAATACCCCACTTGTCCGTAATTAGTTGTCATTTAACCAATGTAACATGAAAAAAATATATCAAACAAGATATTAATATATAAAATTTATACTTTTTAAGTTGTAATATATAAAATTTATACATTTTAGAACATATTTTTCATCAAATTAATATGTAAAAATTTGCAATGTATAATACTTTTTCATATAATTTTTAAATATTTAAACTTTTTGTTTAAAAGATCGAATTAATGCTATTTAATTTAACTTTAAAAATAAGATGAAAATTAACTAACCAACATGACAAATAAAAATATACATTATTCTTGCCAATACACTCTTCAATACGATTTAATAGTTATGAAAATTTGCTTGACTTGAGAATATGTTGTGATTTTTTTTAGTGAAAAAGGATTAAGAAGGGTCAGCTAAGCAAAATAATTGAAAATAGGAATATACTCTTTCTGTCTCTACTGTCTTGGTGCTGCTTTCCCTTTTTTCTCAAAGGGCAGAAGAAGAAAAAATGGGATGCTTCCTTTGCTCTGTAAAATCAAAGAAGAAGCAAATTGGAAAGTTTTCTGCTCATCAGATCTCATCCTCAGTAGGTACTGTAAAATCACTTTGCCTTTTTCTTGTCTTCGAGTTTTCATGGCAAAAATAGCTTACCTCATTGTAAATGGTCCTTTTTTTTGTGACTTGTGTGCCATGTTCCATTTCCCTTTGTTGAGCTTGGGATTTCAAACTTTAACTTATTCACATACTTCCATATAAATAATATGTTTAGTTAAATTCAAGTGTCTCTAGTTTTTTATGCTTCTCATAGTTTGGTGTCATAGGCCCTCCTCTCTCCAGAACCAATAGAGCGTACTTTTGGCTGGATAATGTTGTTATTGTGACTTTCCTCGCATGAGAACTTGCAACCTTGAGTGTGGCTCAAGTTTCTTTTTAAGTTTTCTGTGCAAGATCAAATTGTTTGAATTTATCTTCTATGATGAAAATGGATAATACGTTGTGTGAAGTGTGTAAACCATCTGTCCCCCAATTCCCCCCCCTTCCCTCCCTCTAAAAAACTAAAGTGTCTAGAAAATTGTTGGAGCTTTTTGTCTCATATGAAAATTGGATAGCCACATTGTTAAGTGTTTGGTAAACAATCTCAAGCTCAAAATTTAAGTATACCAAAGGAAAAGCTCTAAAATACAATAAAAAAAGAGAAAATTCATAAAGGAAATACAAAGCATAAATGCTTAAAACACAAGTAAATAATGTGACATTAAGGAGGAACTGAAAATATTAAGAAAAGCATGTTTTAGGTTTAGAGAAGGAAAAGTACACCTATAGAAATATATTTGCAGATGAAGAATATACAACCTACTAGAAAGAAGTATAATAAGTGCCAAGTTTAAAATTAATTTAATATACAAAAATTAAATTTGGTATACATAAGTGCTAATTACTTAGTAGCAATTAATGACAGAAACCATAAGATAAATATTAGTATTATATTGGAAAAGGTAATATACTCTGATGAAATATATTTCTAATCTATAAAATATGTATCTTACTTATGATTAAGTCGCACACCCCCACATTGTATCAGAGCTATGAATCAGATGAAAAGAAGTATGGTATAACGGTAGTTAAGAAAATAAAAGAAAATTGAAACCAAATATATTCCAGACAACATAAAGAACTTAATATTACAAAAAACCAACAAGAAAGGATTTAGAAGAAATGATAGATATTATTCTTCATTCGAATCTAAATATATGAAATATTTAAAAAATACGATGAATAACGAGTATAAATAGAAATGATAATAATAATTATGGTAAAAAAGGAAAAGAATTAAGGCATATACAAAATAGGTAAAATACTAATGTATTACTGGAATTGATGGAAAATCTGTAATAGCACAAGAAAATACTATTTATATTCTAGAAATACAAATAAATAATCTAGAATTAAACTACAACGTAACTTTATAAATAATAAAGAGAATATGAATAGATGGAAAAATATTTGAAAATATGAAGGATATTAAAAATAGAATAATTATTTCTAATCTCCGAAGAAGATTAAGAAAATAGGTGCAATTAAGTGTTAAGTTAGAAAAAGAACGGTTTATATGTTAAATAGGAAGATAGTTTAACTCCTATGGTTAAGGATAGCAAAAGAACATGAAAAAATGATAGAAACATGGAAACTTCGAAAAAAATAAACATCAAGCGAAGAAGGAGAAAGAAGTACAACAATAGAAGAAGTAAAAAAACAAAGAAATTTTAGAACTAGAAAAAGAATTAGCATGTTAACAGAAATGTATGAGAATAAAACAAACAAAGAAAAAGAAACAGAAGAAGAAACTTGGCAAATGAAATTAAAAAATTAAGAAAGATGCAATTAGAAGAAAAATTCAGAAGAAATATCAAGATGATATAACTAATCTACCAGAAGGAAGAATTGATGATTAACCATAATTAGAAGAACAATACGCAGAGATAAGTGAAACATATACAGAACTTTTAGATATATAAGACATAAAAAAAGTAGAAAATACAATACGAGAGATATAGACATGGAATGAAAACTAGTACATAGGAGTAAATAAAAAATCAAAATATTAAATCAACATATTATATGTAAGATATGAAAAATATGATCGAGAAAAAATTTTTATGGGCTTAAAAGATTAAATAAATAGACGCATAAACCAACAACTGAACAACATAATTTTTAGATTTAGGAGTGTAGCCAGATATAAATAAAACCAATTCAAGTAGAGATGAATATAATGTGCATTTAGAGAATATTATGATAAAGGAACATATAACATGGACAGAAAGTAAAGAACTAAGGAAAATTACTATTTACAAAATTACTAGAACTTTTTCGTTCAAGAATAATAAAAAAGTTGTGAAATGAAGCAGAATTAATAGATACTTTGAGGAGCTAGAATGAAATGCTTACAAAGATGGTTTACAGGGAATATGTGAAAAACATAAAGAAAGGACATAAAAATGGAAAAAGTATTAGTAACAACTTTAGCAGCCACGTGTGGGCAAAAAATAATAAGTAGCACCTCAATTTGGTGCAGATAGATATTATAAAAAGAAGTATAATAGAAATAAAAACTATTAAAAAAATAGATCAACATAATAAATATAAAAAAACAAGAAAAAAAAATTATGTTAAAACACTTACCAAAACTAAAAGACCATTAGACCAAAAAAGACTGACGAAATGTAATGCTATAATTGCGGGAAAAATTAGCGACTATAGTAAAGAATTTTGTAAATACCTAAAAATCAAAAGAAAAACAGATATCATAAATAATTAGGGACAAAACGAAAAAAATATACACAATAGAATATGTCGACTACGCTTAGAAAGTGGAAGATAGTATATATGAAATATCCGAAAATGAAATAGAAATGACATAGAATTAGAAAGAATTAGAATAAATAATGAAACTTTATAAATAATGACGAGCAGAGATACAATACTAAATAAAGAAGAATGTCAACTGAAGAAAGCTTTAGAACAAAAAAAATATTGATAATAGTATATCGAACAAATAAAAGGAAAGAAATCAGGGGGGGGGGATTCTTAAAAAACAGTGTAGAAAAAAATATAGAAGTACCAAAAAAAAAAAATTTGTGTAAAAGACAAAAAAGAAAAGATAGTATGGTAGTAAGCCAAAGAGAAACGTTATTCATAGATTGTAAGTATAATAAAGGAAAAAGCTAAAAATAACAATAATAATAAGAGAATAATTCATAAAGAAATACAAGATATAAACGCTAAAAACCCAATTAATATGTACATTTAGGAGGACTGTGAAATATTAATAAAACATGTTTTAGAGAAGGAAAATGATACACCTGTAGAAATATTAGCAGATGACAGAATTATACAACCTTATAGAAAAAGTATAATAGTGCAGTAAAAGGTAATTAATAACAAAAAATTTAAATTTATAATAAGTGTTAATTCTCAGTAGCAATTCATGACCAGAAGAAAACATAGGTTAAAATCATGTAGTATATTGGAAATGTCAGGACTAGAGCTAGACCTGAAAAGTAAGTTAAAAATATTGACAGCCAACTGTAAAATATATGTTTTAACAACCCAAAACATAAAATAGCCGCCAAAAAAATAAAATCAAAAAGAATAAAAATAGAACAATCCTTGTGAAAAAAAAGTTTATGGTTATAGAAATAATGACTATATTATAACGAATTGATATAGAAGGAGATTTAGGCGATAGTACAAGAAAGACTAAGCACATCCAAAAAGAATAAGTGCTATTGATATATACAAACATCACTAAAAATGAGTATTACAAATAGTTCCAAAAGAATAAATATAAGTTCAAAATATTAATAGAAGAAGAATAAACAAACACCATTTTATATAACAGGAATAATAGAACAAGAAAATATTAATACTAATTAAAATAGCGACAAGACAGAAAGCTATATTACACGAGAGTTAGTAATGGAAGATAAAATAATAACTACGGAACCTCATGCCAGAGTACCAAAATATTAATAAATATTGAAGAAACCAGAACAAGAAATTAATAATTGGAGTTACCATGATAATAAAATTTAAAATATATAAGGAAATGAGATCATCACATTAGAATAAAAATGGGCTAGAACAAGTAAAACCATATAATATAAAGGATAAACAAATAACGATAAAAATTATCAAATAAATAAGTCATAATAAAAAGACTTTAATATAAATATATGAAAATTATATACTCGCGAAGATAATAAAAGAAGGATATTAACAGATATTATACACCAATGATAGATACAGGAGCAGTGCTAATATATGTAAATACAATGGTTTACCAGAAAGAAAAAATGGCAAAAAGTAAAAACACCAATAGTAGTAACATGTTTAATAATGAGGGGAAGTATGATTCACATACAAGGCAAAAGATTATAAAAATACAAATATGGAATAAAATATTAACTGTAACGAAAATATATAATTTGAACTAACTAACAAAAGGATGATGTAATTAGGAATGCCATTTTTAGAAAAATTATATCCAATTAATAACAAAAACACCTGGTGGTTCCACTACACCATTGTAAAACAAAAAATAGGAGCAAGAAGAGTAGGCAACAAAAGATCGAAAAACCAACAGCATGGATTCCAAGGCAAGTGAAAAATTAAGGAGGTGGGCATTCGGATTAGTTACGAGTTTTTTTTTCTCAGTTTTTTCGATTTTTAATTTGTAAATGCGTATCGACCAAATCATTTGGTGAGGTTCGGTTTTTGTTAATTCGGTTCGGTTTGTTTTATAATTCGATTGGGTTTTTATTTCGGTTTTTTTTTTAGGGCCTGTTTAGGGGGATGACTGCTTGTTTGTCGCGGGCCGGAGGGGGATGGCTGCTGATGCATTTTGTCGCGGTGGCGGCATGCTGCTGGTGGACGGCGGCGGGCGGCGCTGCTGGTGGTGGACGGTGGAGCCCGCTGAGTAGAAGGAGGAAGAGGAGAAGAAGTGGAAGGAAGAGTGTTGAACTGCTGAAGAGGAGAGGAGGAAAAGAAGAGTTGTTGAAGTGCTGAATGACGAGGGAGGAGGATGGGGAGTGCGTGAGAACGAGTCAAAAATGATAGGGTAGGTTTTTTTTATTTTTTAAAAAAAAATTTATTAATATTAATAATTATTAATATAATCTATATATTTATAAACTATAATATAATATTTCGGTATTTTTAAACCAAAATACCGAATTCCCAAAGTAATATGTACCGAAATTGAACCGAAATAACAAAATATAAAAATCTAAACGAAATACGACCGAAAAGTGAAATACCGAAACCAAAATTCTGAAAAATTTAGGTTCGATTCGGTGTTTCGGTTTTCCGGTGTTTATGCCCACCCCTAGAAAAAATTACACAAAAATTAGAAAATATAAAAGAAGAAGACACTAGAATAGTTCAATTTTTACTTCTGTTTTATGTTTTTTCCATCCTTGTAAAGGATCTTTGTCATACAATAGTTCTAATTTTTCTTGGATTATTTTTACTTTATCTAAGGAAAATATAATTAATACTGGTGGAGAACCATCCCAGCATCATCTGGTGGACTCTTTGGAAAGAAAGGAATTCAAGGTGTTTTAATGGACAGAAGACTAATCTACAGAAGATTAGAATGAATTGTATAAGCCTTTTGTTTTTTTGGTGTAAACAAAATCTGATAGGGGAGATAGTAGATTTTATAGGAAACTTGTAAAGAATACCCATCGGATGTGGGGTGTAAATTTCCAATTCATCATTTTTTAGTGTGAATATAATGTTGCCATTTTCTAAAAAGAAAGAAAAGAGTCCTTCGCAATTACCTGTCAGCAACTCACAGAAATGTCAGGGGGATGAAAGGTGCACTATCCCATCCCCGATGACTTCGAGGACGAGAAACCTTAATGATTGCATCTTAATATTTAGCTTCCTGTGGTTTATACCTTTATAATGTTGTGCCATAACGCCTTGTTTCCATGTTCCTTGACCGATGGTGCTATGACTGAACAGATTCAGATTCATCACCTGCATTGTCGTCTTCTCATTTTATATTCTGCAACATTTTGGCGCTTATGATGCTGTTAGCGAGAATTCTTTTATCCATCGGAGAAGTTGTAGATGCACAACTTGGGTCTGACATATTAGTTTTGCCACCTAAAAAAAAACTAATTGTTTTGCCCCCCCCCCCTCCTTTCTCAAAAAAAAATTAGTTTTGTCACCTTAGAATTTTTCCTCCGTTCATAACTAACTTTTATCTATACTTTTGTGCTGTTAGCGGGGATAGATACTAGAGCTACCAGCCTCGAGAGAAAAACAAGACTCGTCCACCTAATGTGTTCCAGTGCCACAGGGTCATTTACTATTACTGTGCTCAACAGTAGATTAGTTCTGTTTTGTCAATTGGATATTGCACGTACTCTTTAGATTGCTTATGAGGCATGGAAATGATTTCTTATATAGATCGTGGCCATCAAGCAAGACCGAAATGGATTGCAAGGAAATAGGGAATTTCTTGTTGAGGTCCTGATGTTAAGCCTACTTCACCATCCACACCTTGTCAACTTGATTGGATATTGTGCTGATGGAGATCAGAGACTTCTCGTTTACGAGTTCATGCCGTTAGGATCACTGGAAGATCATCTACATGATATGTATAAAATAACTAATTAATTAATTCTATCATGTTCTGGATCATGTTGTACTTGACAAAAAATGTGTTCTTAAGATTAAAATAGCAATACTGCAGCTTCTATCTTAGGTGATAATGATATGACTACTGGAGTTCATCTGGAATTTATTTGAAGGAATTTTGGTTAGTTTGTGAAGTACTAAGTAGTCCAAGGGATTAATATCAAATCTTGCTGCACCATAAAAGAAAATATTGCATAGCTTCCTTTTCTATACAAATCGGTATCTGATGGGACTTTTGTTAGAAATATGCATAAGAACTGCATCGTCAAGTCAATCTGTATGGTAGGGGTAGTATTTATGTTTAGCTGGTTAAACTTCTATCTGATCCTTATCCATTAGTTTTTAATCTGTATCCTTAGGAGTTGGATTATGAAACTCTATAAAACTATGTCTGTTATAACGAGTTTTTTAGTTTTGCTAATAAAATTATTCTTCACTTTAATGTTCTACTGTTCATAAACAAAAAAGAATATCATATGTTATGTTTCCTTCTATGAAAACTAACAATTGGTTATCAGAGCATTTAGTTCTTGATGGAGCCGTGGAATGTTTCTGATTGTAATCAAAAGAGAAGAGAAGTTTTAATCATGGAAAAGCAGAGAGGAATCACAGTGTTTCCAATGGCACAACCTGTTTTTAATGGTTATAAACATCAGATGTCGGGCAGCAGTAAGATGAATAACATATCTTACTGCCTGATTGGATATGTGGGAGAGGCAGTCGAAAGAATATTATGAAGTTCCTCTGTTGCCTCCCTAACATCCTACTATGCCCCAGATCAAAACCATAAAGACAGGAAAACCAAAAAATAAGGCCTATTTACTTTTCAGCAGTATCTTCTTCAATTTTCATTCGAATTTATGTATCAAAGTCAGCAAAAGTCATATGGGATGATCTCCTCCTCCCCAAGTTCGTGTGCAGAATACGAAGGGGATTTTTGGGGGGAAAGGATCAAGGTATGCAAGTGCTAATCTTATAGAGATTTTTAGATGAGAGATGAAAGAAACTGAAACAATCAAAGCATACTTTGAAAGCGTTGAAACATCAGCAAAACAAGGCTAAGATTGCTTGGTCCGTGTTTAATGATTAACGTATTGTGAAAAGATTTTGGTTAACTGTGCCTGGAAAGATTGAAGCCACCATAACTACTTTGGAAAACACGAAGGATCTGTCAAGATCACCTTCGCAGGTTATGGAATGCTTTGCAAGCACAACGAACAACGAAGAGCCTGAGAGGGAAAAAAGGAAATACGAGGGAGACTTTTGTTTGCAAGCCTCAAGAGGAGGCAAAAACAAAAAGAAGAAGAAGAACAAGAAGAATGGTGAAGACATTTCAAACAAGTTACCAAAGGAAAACTGGACTCTCAAACAGAAAGTTATCCCCTTGTAAGCATGGTAACAAGAAAGGTACCACCATATAAATGTGGGAAGAAAAGCTGATGCTAAATGTAGTAAATGCAAGCAATTGGGCAATGAAGCTGTCATTTGCAAGAACAATGGCCAGCAACAAGAAGCGAGGCTAAATTGTTGACGGGTGAGCGAGGAAGATCAACTCTTTGTACTAATGTGTTTCAAGTAGCATAATCTAGTAGGTTGCTGATTGATAGTGGATTGCATTAAATTCATATGACAAATGACATGTCTCTCTTCAAAGAATTGAAGCTACGACCCAGTACTAAAGTCGAATAGGTAATGACGACCCTCTCCTGTAAGAGGGAAAAGAACCATTGCATTCCAATACTTTTAGGTACTAAAACAATTGCTGATGGCTTTATGTACCTGACATAGATCAAAACTTCTTAGTGTGGTCAATTGATTGGAAAAAAAGGCTTACACTATTAAATTTGAAGATAATCATCTTTCTTGATCAAGGATGTTCAGATCAAGAAATGTTTTAAATTAAGAAGGAGAGGCAAAAGTTCTTCATTAGATCCATTTTGAGGAAAGAGTTCGTTTACAACAAGAACAAAAGGGTTTGCAAAAGTTTTGGACAAACGACCTCGGACACTTCACTATGACGGGGTTGGTTTTAAAATACACAAAAATGAAAAATAGTAAAGACTGCCTATTTTAGAAGTCCTTCTTCAAATTGTCTTGACGTGTCGATATGGAAAACAAAATGAGACTTAACCATTTTCAAAAACACCTTGGAGCGCCTCGAAACAATTGCAACGAATTCAAATGATATAGCAGGACCTCAAATAACTCACTTCACTAAAGGTAGTCTTGCTATATCATTTTTGTAGATGAATCGTAACCGCATGTGCTGGATTTGGATTTATTATCTAGCATAAGTCAGAGGCTTCTAATGTTTTCAAAGTTCAAAGAAAAAAGTAGAAAATGAAACAAACTGTCACAAATTCAGTATGATGAACAGATAATGGAAAGGATTACATTCTTACCAGTTCGACATGTTATGTGAGGGGGGACAGCAGGGGATTAATCATCAGCTTATACTCCCTATAAGCCACAAAACTATGAGTACGCTGAGAGAAAAACCGATACAGTATGGAGAGATGACAGATGCATTGTTGCACTAGGAGAATTGCCAAAATTCGTTTTTGGGGACAGAGGCAGCAAAAAACAGTTTTTCCTCAAATAGGCTTCCCATAAAGGCAGTGAAACACCGAATTTCATTGAAGTTGGTATGGATTTAAAACCATTTGTTAAATTTTCTTAAAGTGTTTGGTTGTCTCTGTTTTTCCTACATCCTCAGGTTAACAACGAGATAACACTAGATAAAAAATTTGTCCAAAACTTTTTTATTGGATAAAGTTAAGTTTCATAAGGCATATAAACTCTTTCAAACCACAAATGAAAATATAATCTTTCGTAGAGATGTGATTTTATAGAGAATGAGATAGTGTTGGAAAAAGACCGAAGAAGAAATTTTTCGCGTAACACGTCTGACAAAGCAGAAAAAGTCTCCTACCCAAAATTTTTTGAGACGAAAATTATCACTCCTCACGGCAAGATGAAATGGTGGATCATTACCAATCAAAGGTACTCAACCAACTCATGCATATTATCACAAGATGTAATGTAGCAGTTATGTGAACCTGCTGAGGTACAATTGAATCCAAAAATGATTACAATGGGTTGCTGCCAATGAAAGAAGAGTTGTTATGATCGGAGAAAAACATGATGTGGGGATCTTGTTGTCAACCTGAAGACAGAAGAAAGAAATTGGGTTGAATGAAAGGGTCTTTAGAACCAAGCATTAAACGTAGATGGTCAGTGAATAGCATAACTCAAGACTTGGAGTAAGGTATATGCTCAAATTTTTGGTGTGGATTATTTTGATACATTTACACCAGTAGCCTAGGCTTGACACGATAGGTTTTCTTGCTCGCTTGCCACACAAATTGGGTTGGAAAAGTGTATCAGATGATGTCAAATCAACATTTCCTAGTGGCTCTTCTACAGAAAGAAATTTATGTTGCGCAACCTGAGGTTTGTGCAGAAGCGGCCAGAGGACAAAGGTTTATTGGTTAAGAAAGGACACTTTATGACTTAACAGACACCCAAAGGCCTTGGTATGGTCGAATAGATGGCATTTACCTTGGCTTGGATTTTGAAAACGGTTGCTATCCAGAATCTAACTCTTTATGTTAAAACATCATGGCATGATATTCTGTTGTGTCTATATTGTGGATGATGTAACTAATGACACGGAAAGACAATACACGGCAATCGAGGGGATTCAAGAAAGAAATGATTTGCAAGCCTTTGAGATGAGGATTTGGTCTAAGTTTAGTTTCTTGGCAATGAAATCAAAGCAGGGACAGGGTGAAATTTTTCATTTGCTAGAAGAAATATGCTAAGAAACTTCTAAGACATTCAACATGGACAAGATGCACGGAGATGAAGTACTCTATGAACCAAAACAGAGAAAACTAAGCAAGAATGACGGACTAGAGAGAAAGTGGAGGAAACGTACTTCAGAGGGCTTAGTAGGTTGTTTGATGTATCTCACAGCTACAAGACCTGATATTTGTGCTGCTTTATAAACATTCTGTCGAGGTCATGCATTGTGCTAGTGATGTGCATCTAAAAGCAGCAAAACGATGTTGGTAGATACATCAAAGGAACCACAATTATTGGTGTCAAGTTTCAGAAAAACATGATTTGAACACTACTTGGTATTCTGATAGTGAGGTGGTTGGATCGCAGATGACATGAGAGCACTCGGATATGTTTCAGTTTGGGTCAGGAATGTTTTCGGTGGTGCTCAAAGAAGCAGGGGACATTGTGGCTCATGATCCACTGCATAGGCGAAATTTGTGGCGATGCAACAACAGCTGTGATCAAGCATTGTGGTTGAGGAAACGTTTTGATGATCGCAATGAATCAGACAAAGGGAAACTAAAGTATTTGTGGAACAATCAATCGGCAATAGCAAACTCTCTCCTATACTGTATTTCATGGGAAAACAAAACACGCAACACATAAGCTTCTTCTGAGGAAGTGCAAAATCATGGTTGACGTGATTCGCTCTATTGCAAAACTGAAGAGCAGCTGGCTGAATCTTCACCAAACCATTATCAGGCAATAATTTCAACTTTCGGCAAAAAACTTGGGTTCTACAGCTCTTAAAAGAAGGAAGAGTTGGGTAGAAAATATGCATACAGAACTGCACAGTCCAAGTTATCTGTAATGTAGGGTAGTTATTTATTAGAGTAGTTATTTACTATTTAGCAGTTAAATTCTATCTTATCCTTATCCTTATCCTTAGTTTTTCAATCTTAACCGTAGGAGTTGATTTACTTGTAAACTCTATAAATATTTGTGTTATAATGAAGTTTTTTAGTTTTGCTTTCATAAATTTTTTCTTCACTAATGCTCCTACTTGTTCAATAACAAAAGAAGATCATATTGTTATGTTTTTCCTTCTCTGAAAACTAACAACTTTTTTTCAATAAATAGAGGAATATTATCAAAAATAAAGGGCAAAGCACACCTGTTGTCATCTGACAGAAGTTGAAAGCTAATCTTTTGTATTCCTGAGTAATTTCCAGATGCTTGTTGAGCTAATGAAAATTATTATTTGTGGTTTCGTTGTGGCATAAAATTCCAAATTGGTAGTTTGTTTTTCATTAAATTTTTCATAAAATCTTTCCTTTTCTGTTGCTCCTTACTGGTGTCATTATCTCCAAAGTTTCTTTGATGTTGCATCTAATTTATCATGTATTTGGCTAAATAATCCAGAGCTTTCACCTGACAAAAGACGACTAGACTGGAATACAAGAATGAAAATAGCTGCCGGTGCTGCCAAGGGCCTTGAGTACTTGCATGATAAAGCAAATCCCCCTGTTATATACAGAGATTTAAAATGTTCTAATATTTTGCTTGATGAAGACTACAATCCCAAGCTATCTGATTTTGGGTTGGCCAAGTTGGGACCTGTAGGCGACAAGACCCATGTTTCCACCAGAGCAATGGGAACCTATGGCTATTGTGCACCAGTTATGCAATGACGGGGCAGCTTACACTTAAATCTGATGTTTATAGTTTTGGAGTAGTTCTTCTAGAAATTATTACTGGTAAAGGGCAATTGACACATCAAGAGTTGTTGGAGAGCAGAATCTGGTTGCATGGGTAAGAGAAATTGATTTTTCTGTTAATGTGTTGGCTTTATGATGTCACTTTTTCTGACAGTGTGGTGGAACAACTTAGTCTGTGTAGTTTATGTGTCTTTTCTTTAATCTTCAACTAGTTGGTGCATGCTTATTATGTTGCACGACCAATCTGTTGTGGTTTTTATTATGTGCAAGGTTTCTCAATTATTTTCCCTGCCTTCTTTCTGAATCAACCACTCAAATGCTCATTGGGACTTGAATATATTCTGTTGTCCTTTGAGTTCTGGGCATTTAATGGTGCTCTCTGCTACATCTCTAGTTGTTCTTCAAGTTGTTACATCACATTTATATATATCTTCTTTTTTATCTCATGATAAGGTAAATATTTTTATAAAATGTTGGGAACAATTCTAGTATACAAGTAGCATACCTAAATCTAGAGAATGTACAAAAGATATGATTCTCTATGAAATACAACCAATCTTCTATACAAATAAGAACCTTTTGGCTGCAACGTTGTCAGTGTCATTTGGTATCAAGTCATCAACCTAGTCCATATCTTTATTCAAATAGTTGTACTTTCGAGTGCCTTGTCCAGTTAGTTGCTTCTCGGATAGTCTCATGTGTGTTATTGTATTCGGTATACCAACCTGCACCTACCTGCTTAGTTTTATCGAGTTCCTTGCTTCACTTCTAGATTGTTAGCATTTCAAACTAAATCCTGTCATACAGTTCGCTGCCCAATGAGTAAGAGTTTCATAGCTCTTGGTTTGTCAAGCTACTTATGGGTAAGAAATTTACACCTTAGAGCTACATTTCAAAATTAAAATTTAGACTGACCAATGTTCAAAGGACAGTAGACATTAGAAAGTTCGCACAAAGGCTTGAATAGAGCTTAAGGCCAGTATCCAGTTAGAGGCTTGTATCAAGCTCTTGCAGTAGCTGCAATGTGTGTCCAGGAGCAGCCCAACATGCGCCCTCTAATAGCAGACGTGATTACTGCCCTTAACTATCTTGCCTCCCAGAAGTACGACTCTGGAACTCAGCCAGTCCAAAGGCATCACACAGGTCCGTCAACTCCGAGAACAAGAAAGGACTTATGATTGATGCAGTGGATGGTAATTAGCAGACATTGGAATTTGACAAGTACATGGTTGTTCTCAGCAAAATATGCCACTTTGCCTTAATTTTCTCTTGGGAATTCTTTTAGGTACCCTTTTCTTTTTTTCTCATTTTACTTTGTAGATAATGTAAATTACAGAGCCAATTGGCAGTTGGACAGTAGTGATAAAAACTTGTTTGTAGTGTCCTCTCATATGATAATATTATTGTATTATGAAAAAAAAATAAAAAGCAGGAAAAACACTGGTATTGCTTATTTTAGTGTGTTTTGCTAATTTCTGCAAGAGGAATTACTCATTTAAAGGATTTGCCAACTCACTACACAACCAAATCGTAGTCACCGTCTTATATCAATTTCTTACCTTTGCCAACTACAATTGATAAAAACATTCTACTATTCTATTCTTTTGCTCAAAATAGAAAATTTTTCTTCTACTTCGACATAGGAATGGCAATACGGCGGGGTAGATGCTGGACAATTTTAAGGCTATGTGGGGTGGGGCAATCTTAAGGTTTTGCGCGGCAGTTTGGAGTGTTTTTTTCAAAAACTAATGCGGGTCGGGGCAAGTTGCGACTTGAAACTCAATTTTAACTTTTTTACATGTTATAAGGGTGATAAAACATTATTTATCAAGATAAATTCACTAAAATATTCAAGATAGTAATGAAAATGGTTAATCAAACTAATACAATTTCTTACGTGCTTCCCAAATAAGCTCTAAATAATAATTTGGTTCCTTTTTCTAAGACAACATTCCTTCAATCATGAGGTAGAAAGATTGAGCAAGTATTCTTTTTCACGTCATTTGGTTTGAAGAATACAAAGTAGGAAAAATTACACAAATAAGCAAATATGTAGTATGTATTTACGATAAATCACTGTCAAATAATTATAATTCATAGTTATAAGTATGGTTTTATAACAAATTTCTCTCCCTCTCTCCCTTGACTCTCCTCTCACTGCCCCCTTTCTTGACCTTGCCAATAAGAAGAAATTCATTCAAATGTATTATGTATCAATTAAATTTTTTTGGAAAAATGCACAAGTACCTTTCTAGACTATGACCAAACTCCTAGAGACACCTTAACTAAAGTTCTATTACCCCATGAACTTTTTTTTTTAATATATCTTTTGTCTTATGTGACACAGTTTTTTCCAAACTACTCACTTAGCTTCATACTAGAGATGCATGGCCCACGCTAGTATTTAATATTTCACATTTTTATGTGATGGATACTTTCTAACACATGATTCAGTTGAAAGGAAAAACATAAAGCCAGCACTGCTACAGTAATGTAAAAGTACATTGAATAAGTATTTAAGTTAGAATGTCTTGGTAGGCAATAATAGGCATTCCACATATGCAAAACAAAATTACACAAGTAGTATCTATTCAAACTAAGCTTATCCAATCAGATTCAACAGAAACACCTTGATTGTTCCATTTCTTGAACAAAAAGCGGAAATTGATAAATGAAATTGTAGCAGAAGTACAAAGGCATACACCTTTTTTCTCATACAAATCAGATTTTAATCTGGTAATAATTAATTGGATCTTCTCTAACAAAGAAACATGAAACTATAGTGAGGTGACACAACCACTCTCAAAAGGAAACATGGAGATGCCAATTATTCTTGAATTTCTCATCAGATGTCTTTTTTTGTTAAAAATATCTAGTGAAGTGGCAGATGTCGAGAAGAGTCAGTTGCATTCTGTCCTAGTTGATAAATTCAATTTGTTGTAATGTCATAAATGAATCATATGTCATGACTTGATAATAACATAACAGAGGAATTCCTGTAAAAGCAAAGCAATAAATTACAAAATCATAAAACATTACACATATCATGCATGCATCATACTATTAAATTTTTGCTTCCATCATCTCATAATCATTCATGTACTATTATTTCTTACTCTATCATGACATAGATCTAGAAAATTTTACAATGTCACCTATAACGTATAAACTTCGGAAGTGTAACTTTTACTATTTGGTCCTAGAACATATAAACTATGCAAAGAGCACAAAATAAACACCAAACAAAATAAAAATCATATTTGTAGCAAAAGTATACTCACGGCAGAGCTTCTTATTGTAAGCTTAAAAGGAGTTGAATTAGTTTAACTATAGTATAGGTTGTATGTAAATTTGTACAAGAAATGAAGGACAAGACTCCTACAGAGGTAAAAACTATTAAATTATCATAATAAGAATATTGGCAACACCACAATTGTACATGATAGATACTTATCTTTGCAGCAAAAAAAATTATCTTGAATAATATTTCTTCTTTTGAAAGCAGTAGAAATTTAATCGACTTGTTGCACGCTAAAGTCGACTGCCTGACTCAATAGGAAAGCTAGAAATTTCCATATCCTCTTTTCCTTCTTAGTAGTTAAGTCATGCATACAATCATAAATTCAAAGCTGAATCAATATTTGAAATCCTTTTCCGCACAATTTTAAAAAATAAAAAATAAAATCAATAGGTCTCATATTATGTTGATACCTACTATGTTCCATGAAATAGTTGAATGAAGAATCTTATTATATGGAGAGTGAATAAATATCGTACTTTACTTTGAAAATTTCCAACCAATAGGCAGGGAGCCAATTTAGTCGTCCAGTCTATACATAATAATATACAGGTAAGGAGAAGAACTAAAGTATCAAACATACCAGTAAAGGGTGTAGCAATCAAACTACTCTCTTTTTGTGTGCCTAAGGTGACATCACCAGTTATAATGTTGAGCAGCTGAAAAGATTTCGAGATATTGCTAGAAAAAAATAATTTCAAAGGTCTACACTTACTTCAAGAATTCCATCGTTTTCATCACCGGGTGCCTGATTGCCATCAGTGTGATTCAATATATAATATGGCTTGATAAAATTTTCATCATGTTGTATTAAACCATCAATTAAGCTAGACAAAAATAGTGTCTGCAAAGACATTGGAAACTTGTAGCTTAAGACATCTGTTTAGAAACTGTGATAGGAAGGTATCCCCCCCCCCCCCCCCATTTGAGAAGGATGGGAGATGAGAAGCCAACAATCAAATAATTGAAGAAATCTTACTTCACTTTGTGGCATTGCCAAAGAAGGCTTCAAACAAAATATTATAAATGTCTTGGAAAACACAAATGTATCGGGGAGATGCTTAAGAAAACTACATACTCCAGAGGTGTTTTCATCAACATGTTCTTTCCTCTATGTTAATGCTACTACATTTTTCACATCAACTCCATGAAAATTTAAATGACTTTAAATACAATTATGGATGAATGATTTGTAGAATTAAAAGCAGAGCATATCATATCACCGGTCAATGTGAAAATACTGAATCAAGGTGAATAAAAACATATTAAATGTAAGATTCGTATCACCATAGAACACAAAAATGACCAACTATATCCAATTATGTCTTTCTGTTCTAGGGAACATGAACCTAACCTGGAAACTTGAGGGTAGAATTTCCTCAGAGGACAAACAACATGGAAGCTTCACCGATCTTACACAACAATTCCGTACTTAGATGATAGTAATTTTTCTTTTTACCTTTTCTTCCCTCATTTATATTTTCAACAATTGGAACATTTCAGGATTTAATTGGGTCAATTAGAAAAGTTGCCAAGAATATGCTTAAAGATTCAAGCTTTTGAAAGAGCTTCATTTTTTTCCTCTTTTTGGGTTACCATGTTTCCACAGATTAGAAATAACATGTCAAATTATATCACAATAATTTCTTCCTCTTCCTTAAAAAGCACTCAGATATCCAAAAAAAAAAAATTTATCTCGACTATCATCATCATCATTTTATAAATTCTTTTGTTCAATCCTTAAGCCTATTGATACTCATCAAAATAACTAAAGTTATGATTCATCTCTAAATTAGAGTAAGTTTATAAAATTCCCCTTATGCTTTTTGCCTCTTTTACCTTCAAATAAATATCATAGCAATTATTAATACATATACTTACAAAGAAAGAACTGCTCCATCTGGTACAATTTATTTGTCTTACTTTCCTTTTAGTCCAAAAAGAATGTCTCTTTCCTTTGTTAAGCAACTCTTCAATTTCAATTTTTTACCTGAAATGTTTAAAACCACAAGATTAGAGGATATTTTGGTCCATTTGACATAACTTTAAATTAAGACGACAAGATTCAAAATTCTTTTATATTTTGTTGAACTTCGTGCCAAGTCAAAATAGGACAAATAAATTGAAACGCGGAGAGTATTATATAAACAGCGAGACGGAAAAGGTGAACTATTGTTACATGTAAATAGATGTATTTTCAGCTTAGACAAACACTATTGAATACCATGTAATAGTGAAACAATTGTGACCTTTTAAGTTAGAATCTATGACATCGAATATATGATTTCGATCATCCCTATAATTTTAGCTTCGGTGTTTAGAACAAATTTTACCAACTTGTTCAGGTAATAGTTTAAGACTTTTAAGATGATTGAAGTGTATATGCATTTCTGTAAATTACTATCTAGCGATTAAATTAGTGAAATTAGAGACCAATTAAAAGTCTTAGGCTCTCAAGCCATAAACTACCATCAGATATCCATCAACAGGAAATTTGATACTTTGAAAAAGTGAGAAAAACAGGGAGAAGTCATGAAGATAGTTCAGAAACTAACCCAAAACAGCAAAAAAGATAGATCCCGCCACCTTCCTTCAAGGCATGCAACACTCGTCATTTTTTTGTCGAACATTCCTGTTGCAAGTAGTGCTCAATTTGTTAAAGTAAAAGTCATACATTCTATTCTACTTTTTTGGTGGACACAAAATACTTAAGATGTATACAAACTTTCAGCAAAACAAGAAGCAACCCAATTTTTTGGGGTCACTATAAACAATGAAAGTACAGTCTCACCAATACAAAGAGCTAAGACAAACACCAAGACAGATATATAGTAACTTTCAAAATGCTTGATACAGAAAAAAGGTCACAAAATTTGAGAGCCACAAAAGCAAAAAAGATTGTAATAGAATTATCATAATTTGATCATGGACAGAGTCGGACATGAGCAAGTATAATGTTATACTAAAGAATTTTTTTTATTTTTTTTTTTAAAAAAACTCTTACAATCAAATCAGAGAAGATTAAACATAGTCAAAGAATGTAATCTGTATTGAAATCGCACACCAACTTACCCTATGAGAAATGGAGAAATTTTTGAATATGAAGTTTCTACATTTCATGGATCAAAACAACACCAAATTAAATTTAAATTCAGTGCATGCAACACACACAAAGACCGAATAGCTCAAAAATTGAACAAAAAAAACAAACCATTCGAATAATAAGTAGACAAAATAAGACCTAAAATCAAATCCAAAAAATAAAATCAGAAGTACCCCTTCAGTTTTCGAGACAAAACTCATGAAATTAGTGGGAAAAAGCCTAAATTGACTGAAGTTTCACCGCACAATAAGGTTACTTAGTACAAACTACTTTTTTCTTAATAAAAAATGGGACGGAAAAGATGACCACAAATTGTGTTGCTTATAAATTTGAAGTAATATTCACAAAGCTTTTCGCTACGACAAATGATAGCCGTGTTCGTCCAACCCTTCCTTGTTCATTTATATATTAAATATAAAAAAAATAAAAAATAAAAGGATAGGGCTGAGCATAAATATCGGAAAATTGAAATATCGTATCGAATTGAATTTTTTTGGTATTTCGATTTCGATTTTCGGTTTTTGGTTTGGTTTTCGGTATATGTTTTTTTTGTATTTTTTGGTATTTCAGTTCGGTTTCGGTATGTAATTTTGTGTTATTTAGTATTTCGATACCGAAATATATATATTATAATATATATGAGTATTAGATGTAAGTTAGTAATATTAAATAATAAAATATTATAATTTAAAATTAAAAACATTAAAAGTAAAAGGGATTTTTGAGGTAACTATTTTTAGCCCATTAAAGCTGAAAAATCAAAACAAAAAAAATTATAAATTTCTAAAAGCCCAACTAAGCAGGCCCATAAAAAATTGAAATAACGAAACTGAACCGAAATAATAAAAATCGAATCGAAATAATAAAAACGAATCGAACCAAAATATTTCGATTCGGTATTCGATACACAATTTACAAAAATCGAAAATTGAAAAAAAAACCGAAACCGATCCGAAATACCGAATATATCAGTATTTTTTTTCATTTATTTTTTCTTTAACTCCCCTCGACAAACATGAATAATATGTCTATTTTTACTGATTTATTTTTTATGGTTTAAATATATTTTATCTTTATGTTCTATATTTATAAACATCAAAATAATAATGACAGAATTTTTGGTATTTTGCAATATTTATATTTTTGAAAATAAAATAAAATTGAAGGGAAATATGGGGAAAATTAGAGTAATTTTACCTTAATTTTGTAAATTGACAATTAATTTGTAATAATCATAGGAGTACACATTAGTGTTACGTTATTTATAATTATTAGTATTTTCTTCATCTCAAAATAAATGACATTTCTTTTTTTCTTTTCTTTTTTGCCTTAAAAAATATTGTCTTATTCTATAATTAAGAACATGTTAATAATGTTCTTCCAATTTTATCGATATTTAAATTTAAAAAAAAAGAACTATATATTTTTGTTTTGTAAATTGACAATTAATTTAAAATAATCACATGAGTACTAATTAGAGTCACATTAATAATTTCTTGTCACGACCCAAAACGAGCCGCGAGTAGCACCACACTGATTCTTTATAGGTGAGCGAAACCAAACAAATTCTAAAAACACTAAACGTTTACCAATATTTCAACCATAGTGAACCAAACTATAATTGCGGAAGACTCAAAACTATTAACGAATCAATAAATAACTTCTAAAGCTCCATACTTTCGTTCCCAAAAATATGGAAGTTCATTCACATCAAGAAACATCTATCCTCAAATTTCTAAGTCTAGAGTATTTAAAGAACTTAAAAATAAGTAGAAAGATGGTCCATGTCGGAACTTCAAAGACATCAAGACGTGAAGAAGAGAATCCATGCCAGAGATTTGCGGGATTAATAGCTCACCCTGAAAATCTGACTGGCTGCAAGACTGGATAGAAGTTGAGGAAGGTCGAAGTCAATGGTGAACTGTGCACTCCACCACAACAACAGAAGAAACTAAAAGTAGGGTCAGTAAAGGAAACACGTTATGAGTAGGTATCCATCGGCCATAAAAATAGAAAAGCAATATAACTGAACAATAATATAAAACCAAACCCCATATACTTAGCAGGTAGCAATCAACAAGTACCAAGAAACAATTTGGCAACAACACCACGCACACCTTGAGACTCTCAAGCTCCCACACCATACTCCTGGGCACCATAGGGTTCTTCGAAATTGGTCTATAATGATTCCAGATTACTTCTCTTTATTCTTATCGTGTCGGAACGTGACACTCCGAATTCCCTAATACTACGTGTCGGAAAAGTTGACACCGATCCCCTAATTACTACTGTCGGAACGTGACACCGATCCCATAATACTGATTAGCGAAAAACGTGACACCCGATCCCCTAATACAGGTCGGAAACGTGACCCCGATACAATAATCTCATTATTTATTTCACAAGTCTTCGTTTAGCCGAGGCGTGCGTCATCTTAAACAGATAGGATTCAAGATTTAAAAGATTCAACCAGTATCAAAAATTCTAATCCACCACCAATTCACAATTACAACATACAAACCCCACAATCAAAACCATTATAAGAAAAAGACTTTACACTACACCCAATTCATATTCAATCGCTTAATTAAGAGTTTACATGAAATAACATAAACCAAAACCTAATCCACGAAGAATCGCGATCAAGCAAGGTTATTCTTCAATGCCTTTGCTTTCCTCTTCGCTTCTCCCTTTCTCGCTCGTTCTCCCCTCTTTCCTGTTCTGTTATTTTTCCATCTCCAAATGTCGTTTCTTTTACCCTAATTATCATATAATTCTTATGATTAAAAGTAAAACCCATTATTATTTTGAAAGTGATCTCCTTAACACAAAGTAAATAATTATTGAAACTTTTACCCCACTTAATTTCATAAGGTTTTGTCATGAATAGTTCCAAAACACCCTTTAAAACCCTTTAGCAGAAATCCGACCCAGTTGGGGCAACGCAATCTGTGACGGCTTGTCGCCGTCTATGAACGGTACGTCTGCAGGTCCGTCACAAAGTTTCAGAGAGTTTAAATTCAGTAAGGAGTTGGTGACGGTTCGTCGTATCTACGGGACGGTCGTGCTGTTTGCAGTTCCGTCGCGGGTTCAGAGAGTTGCTACAGTACCAAGATTTTTAGAGTTGAAAGTGTTTTGGATACGGGAGCCTCGGACGGTCCGTCGTGACCGACGGTACGTCGCTGATCCATCGACAGTCAGTTATTTTTCCAAAATAAGTTATGCCGATAACTGGGACTAAACAGGTTGTTACATTTCTATTATTTGCTTCATTTTAAAATAAGTGGTTTTTTACTTTTACTCTGTTTATTTTAAAGTAAAATTTGTTTTACATAACAAAAAACACATTAATTTTCTTTCAACTTTACTATTGTTTGAATTTTTGTAAAAAAAGAGCTTCATGCATTTATTTTGTACGTTGATAACTAATGTGGAATAATGGTAAGAGTACTAATTAGTGTCACAGTATTAATTTTTATTTTTTCTTTATTTTAAAATAAGTGTTGTTTTAACTTCTTATCTTTTGTTTGCTGCAAAATAAAATTTGTTTTACATAATCAAGAACATGCTAAAAATGTTCTTCCAATTTTATTGTTATATAAATAATTAAAAAAAGGTACATATATTTATATAAAGTAAATTAGAAAAAGATTCTTCTCACTTTTTAGGAATACTTAATTTCCTTAAGAGATGTGCTCAAATTACTATTTCTTTCATTTTAAAATAAGTGGTGTTTTACTTCTTTATTTGTTTTAAAATAAATTTACATACACGATAATAATGTTCTTCCAATTTTATCATTTTTTGGATTGTTTTTTTAAAAAAGAGCTATGTGCATTTATTTTGTACACTGAAAATTAATTCAGAATGATCTTAGGAGTACTAATTAGTGTCACTTTATTAATTACTAACTTTTTCATTTCAAAATAAGTGGTATTTTTATATTCTGTGTTTGTTATAAAAGTAAATTTTGTTTTACGTAATCAAGAACATGTTAATAATGTTTTTTCAGCTAAATCATTATTTAAATAATAAAAAAGAGCTACATATATTTATTAAAAGTAAATTAAAAAAATGCATCTCAATTTTTAGGAATAGTTAATTTCCTTAAGAGTTGTAAACAAGCTAAAAACACCACTTTTTTTAAAAATGAAGAGCTATTGTGCTATACTTTTATTTATTTATTATTATTACTAGTTTTACAATACGTGTGTTGCACGTGTATATCATTTTTACAATATATGTGTTATAAAATAGTTGTTATTTTAATAAAAAGGAAGAGCCACATATATTTATTTTATAGATTGACAACAAATTTGGAATAATCAGAGGAGTACTAATTAGTGTCATATTATTAATAATTACTATTTCCTCTATTTCAAAATAAGTGGTGTTTTACTTCTTTTTTTGTTTTAAAATAAAGTTTTTTTACATAATAATAAACATATTAATAATGTTCTTCCAATTTTATCGATTTTTTGAAAAAAGTAAATAAAAAAAGAGATATATCAATTTTTATTATGCATTGACAAATTAATTTGAAATAATCATAGAAGTACTAATTAGTGTCACGTTATTAATTACTTTTTTCTCAATTTAAAATAAGTGGTGTTTTAACTTCTTATTTTATGTTTGTTATAAGATAAAATTTATTTTACATAATCAAGATGTAACATCTCGTAACTCGTAATAGCCAAGAATAAGCTAAGAAACTAAAAATTATCATTTTTGGAAAGTATAGGAAAAATCTTGAAAATTTGCCTAAGTGTAAGAAGTCAGTTTTGGTAAATGGCCATAACTTCTAGCTCAGGATGAGCTAGAGTCAGTTCTTTATATGGTTGAAAAGACCTTGAAAATATCTTTCCAACGACGTTGCGTTTGCATGATTTCGATATCGTATGAGGGAGATATGCATTTTGGAAGTTGGATTGTTGAAGAGAGGAAAGTCCAATTCCGAATTTTAGTAAGGGCAAACTTGTCTTTTCACCCATCTATTTCCTAATCCGTTTTAAGGGTTTCTTTGGGGTTAAAATAAATTGGAAATTTAGAATAGAAAAGTTGTTTACACTTAGGGCTTGGAGAAGAGAAAAGAGAAGAAGTAAAAAGGGAGAAAAGATCAAGAATTCATCAAGAACACCAGGATTTTCAAGTGGAATTCGTCGGGGGTGATCAATAATAAGGTATGTGAAATCTTTCTGTGTTGGGTTGGTTCACCCACACACCAATTTGTTTAATTCAGCGAATTTTGAGTAGATTGAATGATGAAAAGTGAAATTCTTGAAGAACATTATTGAAATCTTGTTGGTTGAGTTGTTTCATGCCTTTAGTTGATTTGATTCGTGTTTCTAGGTTGTTTCTTGAGTTTAATCTATTGGGTATTGAGGTCATTAGTGATCCTAAGTGTTTAGGGAAATATCCATGAAAGTTTAGAAGATTTAGAGATGAAAAATAGAGAAGAAAAGTTGAAACTCCCGTCTGACAGGCCTTGGGGCGCCGCGTCTGTCAGAGCCCTTCAGGACAGGCTCTGTTCAACAAGCCCTAGTGCGGCGCACCAACCAGATCCCCTCAGGACAACCTCTTTCCGTCAGGCTCTGGCGTTCCAAGCCTCTCAGGGCGCCAAGGACGCCTGAATACTCCATTCTTTCCTCATCTTTTCGTACTAGTTCCGAAGTGATATAACCATATTTCTTAGTTGATTCCAACACTCTAAGGTACATCTAAACATCATGGAAATTATCATAAACTGGATTCATGAACCTGAATCCATTAATTCATTCAAGGAAGTTAGAGTAAATCAAAGAAGTTACCGAGTCAAGTCTAAAAGTTAAAAACAAGTCAAACTAAGTTCTTAAAAAATTTCAAGAGTTTCTTAACAACATTGTTTTAACTGTTTTAAAGGATAAGTACAAGTTGAGCAAAGAGTAGTGAGTTGAGTTAGAATTCTCAAAAGTTATAAAGGAACTAAGTATTTCCCTAAGAGTTAAGTTACAAGTTGAGCAAAGAGTAAAAAGTTAAATTCATTTCTTAAAAGTTATGAGGGGACTAAGTATTTAATAAGAGTACAAATGTTTTCACATTTTGAGAAATAAAGGAGGCTAGACTTCTAACAGAGCCTTTGGCTAGTTTTTAGTAAAGAGAAAACTATGAGTTCCAAGAGAGCTTTTAAAAGCTAAGTTTGAACAAACTACCTCAAACCAGAGAAGAAGTTGTTTTTAAAACATTGAGCTAAGTATTTTGTGAGTAGTATTGAGCACTGATATGGGGACGCGAGTTCATATTAACTCAAGCCCCTATAAACCATGTAGCCAACATGGACATATAAAGGGTCATACTTTTTACATTATTCCTTAGTGAGTTTTAGCATAGACTAGTGGATCCACTTAGTAGTTCAAGTCCTATGTCGACGATAAGGTATAGGACGGTTGTCTTGCAATGTGAGGTAAGACGTTGTACTATCTCTTAGGCTCATAGTGATGCTTGTTGGTTAGAGAATCTCCCGTAGAACTATATTACTTTCATATATAAATAAAGTTGAGTTTGTTATTGCATTTTCTTTAACTAACTAAGTTGTTTTACTGTTTTACAAAGCTTTATATATATCATATGCATTTCAATTGTCTTATATATATACATTGAGTTGAGTATTCATGAGTTGAGATAAGTCAAGGTAAGTTCATCTTATTTTTTTCAAGCTTTAAGTTGTTGTTTAGTATTCCAACTCGCATACTCGTACATTCAATGTATTGATGTCAGTTGACTTGCATCTTCTCATGATGCAGACGCAGATAACCAGGATCAGCATCATCCAGCGACTCGTTGATCCAGTTGAGCATTTGTAGTCAATGATGAGCCTTTTTGCATTCTGCAGGACACTTTTATTCGCTTTCTAGTATTTCATTTATAGGATGTTGTGGGGGTTGTCCCAACATCCATATTAGTATTGTAGAGACGTCGTAGACAGTCAGATAGTCAGTTTGAGTCTTTTATTTTTGTATTTCAAATACTTTTTATGAGACTTAAGTGCCAATTTGGCCAACTTATTATTTCTTTAAGTTATATCATGAGACAGTTTATTTGAGTTAAGTCTTCCACTGAGTGAAGTAAGCCAGATCAAGGGTTCGCTCAAGACCAACAATGATCATTGAGTGTCGTCCACGTCCAGGGTGTAGGCTCAAGACACATTAGTAATATTCTTTCAATTTTATCGTTATTTAGATAATAAAGAAGAGCTACATGTATTTATTAAAAGGAAATTAAAAAAAATACATCTCACTTTTTAGGGATACTTAATTTCCTTAAAAAGTATGCACAAGCTAAAAATACCATTTATTTTAAAATGAAGGACTATATATTGTGCTATGCATTTTTTGTTATTACTAATTTCACGACACGTTCATTGCACATGTGTACCATGTATATAATATATGATGTTATAAAATACGTTATTTAAATAAAAAGAGTCATAGATATTTAATTTATAAATTGATAATTAATTTGGTATAATGATAGGAGTACTAATTACTGTTACTTTATTAGTTACTTCTATTTTCTTCATTTCAAAGTGGTGTTTTACTTCTTCTTCTTTTTCTTCTTTGTTTTAAATAATCAAGAACAAGTTAATAATGTTCTTCCAATTTTGTGGTTTTTTAAATTAGAAATAAAAACAAAAGAGCTGCATGCATTTATTTGTACATTGACAACTATTTTGGATTAATTATTGGAGTATTAATTAGTGTTATGTTATTTATTACTATTCTTTCTCCATTTCAGAATAAGTGGTGTTTTAACTTTTTATTTTTTGTTTGCTATAAATAAATTTTGTTTTACATAATCAAGAACACGTTAATAACGTTTTTTCAAAGTTATCATTTTTTAAATAATAATAAAGCTAAATGTATTATTAAAAGTGAATTTAAAAAACTGCATTAGAAAAAATGCATCTTACTTTTTACGAATACTTAATTTCGTTAAGAGTTGTGCATAAGCTAAAAACACCACTTATTTTAAAATGAATGACTATTGTGTTATTTTTTTCGTATTACTAGTTTCACAGCACGTGTGTTGTACATGTGTATCGTATATTTAGTATACAATATTGTAAAATAATCTTTATTTATTTATTTTTTAATAAAAGAACCACATATATTTATTTTGTAAAAAATTGACAACTAATTTGGAATATTCATAAGAGTACTAGTTAGTGTCACGTTATTAAATAATACTATTTGCTTCATACAAAATAAGTGATATTTTACTTCTTCTTTATTCGTTTTGTAATAAAATTTATTTTACATAATCAAGAACACATTAATAATGTTCTAGCAGTTTTATCGTTGTTTGAATTATTTTTTTGAAAAAAAAAAGCTACATGAATTTATTTTGTACATTACAATTAATTTGGAGTATTCTGTAGGAGTATTAATTAGTGTCACATTATTATTTATTATTTTTTATCCATTTCAAAATAAGTGATGTTTTAACTTCTTATTTTTTGTTTGTTATAAAATAAATTTTATTTTATATAATCAAGAACACGTTAATAATGTTCTTCCAATTTTCTCGTTATTTAAATAATAAAAAAAAAGCTACATATATTTATTAAAAGTAAATTTTAAAAAAATGCATCTCACTTCCTTAAGAGGTGTGCACAAGATAAAAACACCATTATTTAAAATGAAGAGTAATTATGCTATATTTTCTTTTTATTATTACTAGTTTTACGAAACGTGTATTGTACGTGTGTATCATTTTTATAGTATACGGTGTGTAAAATAGTTGTATTTAAATTTAAAAAAGAGCCATATATATTTATTTTGCAAATCAACAACTAATTTGTATTAATCATAAAAATACTAATTAGTGTCACGTTATTACGACTATTTCCTTTATTTCAAAATAAGTTTTGTTATACTTTTTTTTTTGTTTTAATGTAAATTTTGTTTTACATAACCAAGAACACGTTAATAATGTTCTTCCAATTTTATCGATTTTATTATTTGTTTAAAAAAGTGTTGCATGCATTTATTTTATATATTGACAACTAATTTGAAATAACGTAGGAGAGTACTAAATTAGTTTTACCATTTTCATGATTTTTTTTTCTTCCCAATCCCAATTTTAAAAATTCGGTTGTTTTTACTCTTAATATTTATTTGTTATGAAATAAATTTTATTTTATATAATCAAGAACACGCTAATTATGTTGTCCTAATTTTATCGCGATTTAGATATTAAGAAAAGCTACATGTATTTATTAAAGTAAATTAGAAAAATGCATTTCACTGTTTAGGAATACTTAATTTCCTTAAGAGGTGCACAAGCTAAAAACACTACTTATTTTAAAATGAAGGGCTATTGTGTAATTTTTTTATTACTAGTTTCACGGCACATAAATTGCACGTTTGTATCGTATATATAGTATACGATTTTGTATAATAGTCGTTATTCACATAAAAGAATCACATATATTTATTTTGTAAATTGACAACTAATTTGAAATAATCACAGGAGTACTAATTAGTGTCACATTATTAGTTACTACTATTTTTTTCATTTCAAAATAAGTGGTGTTTTTTTTAAAAAATAAAATTTGTTTTTACATAATCAAGAAGATGTAAATAATGTCCTTTCAATTTTATTGTTTTTTGAATTATTTTTTTCAAGAGCTACATGCATTTATTTTGTACATTGACAACTAATTTGGAATAATTGTAGGAGTACTTAGTAATGTTACGTTATTAGTTACTATTTTTCCTCCATTCAAAATAAGTGATATTTTAACTTCTTATTTTTTGTTTGTTGTAAAATAAATTTTGTTTTACATAATTAAGAACAAGTTAATATTGTTCTTTTAATTTTATTGTTATTTAAATAATAAAAAAGAGCTATATGTATTTATTAAAAGTAAATTAGAAAAAATGCATCTCACTATTTAGGAATACCTAATTTCCTTAAAAAGTGTACACGAGCTAAAAATACCACTTATTTTAAAATGAAGAATTATTGTGCTTTTTTTTTTAATTATTATTACTAGTAATCAAATATAAGTGAGAGTTTTGTCATGTTAACAATTGTATTGAAAAACTATTTTTTATTTTTATTGAAAAATTTTTTTTCTGAATCTTTATCAACAATATTATATTGGTATTCATATGAATACAACAACATGCATTTATCCTCTCTATCAAATATATTATGTATCAATTTTATCCAATCAAATATAGGTGAGAGATTTGTATTTTATATCGATTGTATTCAAAAAATTAAGTGTGTATTCAACTGTATTTGTGTTTATATTAATTATATTTGTTATACAATAATACAACATGTATTCATCCTCTGTTTTCCCTCTCTCAAATCCGCTCGCCTCTCTCCTCCTAATATGTATTCATATTAATTTGTATTTATACTTTCTTTTTTCGAAATTCGCAAAGAAATATAACGAATACAAATATATCAAATCAAAGTGTAGCAACGAATTGTAATAGCTAAGGGTCCTACTTAAGACCTAATGTTTGTTGTCTTTGAAATTTTCCAATAAAAAAATGAACAATTGTCAATGGAGGTACCATGCTAATCCTTTAACACACTGTTTTCTTTTCTCTATTAAGTATATTATATCAACCAGTGTATTGTAATAGATATTTTTAATACATCACACTTGGTGAAGACTGTCACGACCCAAAACCGAGCCGCGACTGACACCCACATTTATCCTCCTATATGAGCGAACCAACCAATCTAAACCTTATCATTTCAATTTAATATCAAAACATGAAAGAAATGCGGAAGACTTGAATCATAAATAAAAGAACATTCAATAACTTCTAAAATGCAACATCTATAATTCCCCAAAATCTGGAAGTCACCACCACAAGAACATCTATGATCAATTTACACTAAACTAGAGTTATTAAAGAAAGCTAAAACAAAAAAAAATTAGTCTATGCCGAAACTCAAGGCATCAAGATCAAGACACGAGGAAGGAAGATCCAGTCCAAAGCGGAAGAAGCATAGCTCACCTGAAAGATCCGGTGTGTGGCGAAGACTTGGCTAGACTACTGTTGAGTCGAAGATGGACGGCGGTTTGCTGCATACCAACGAATATACAAAAAGAAGAAAACATAAAAGTATGGGGTCATACAACACAAGTTACGAGTAGATATCCAGCGGCCATCAAAAATAGAAAGAATATATTTCACGATAATATCATTAAAATCAACTAATATTCTTAAATGTGATCAACAACAAGTACAAAACTCATTTATAATATCACCGATCATATCTTGAGGACTCAAGCCTCCACCACCATACTCTTTTGGAAACGCGTTCTTTAGATGAGATTATTTTCATCTTTCAGATTCATTATATGATTTACTCTGTGTCGGTACGGGGGACACTCGCTTCCTCATTTAATCCTGGGGTACCGGACCGTGGCACCCGATCCATATTACTATCCTGGTGCGGAAAACCGTGACCACTCGATCGTAGACTATCTTGGTACCGGAACGTGGCACCCGATCCATATACTTCCTGTTGTCGGAACGGACCACTCCGATCCTTCATAACTATCTGCCAGGGTCGGAAAGTGGACACTCCGATCCTAATATACTACCTGGTACCGGAACGTGGCACCGATCTCCTATCTCACTACTTTCGTTCATCAAGCCTTCTTTTATACCAAGGCATCTCATTAACAGAGTGATTCGGGTTTCTTCAAGATTTAAGGTTCAATAGCTTAATCATCTTTATTTTCTTCCATATCATATATATATATAAAGGATCAAATCATGCATTAACACACAAATAAGCATATGAGACTTAAAATACTACCCAACACATATCATTCGCTATTAAGAGTTTACTTCGATAGTGCAAAAAACCATAACCTACCTCCACAGAAGAATTGGATCAACAAGCTATCTTCTCAAAAATACTTGCTATCCTCTTCGTCTCCTCTCTCTACTTCGTTCTCTTTTCTTTTCTGTCTCTCTTTTTCTTTTCTTTTCTTTATTCAAAAAACCTCTTTTCTTAGATCCTAATTAAAATTAATTAAGAATAAAAGGATGGCAATATAACCCACTAATTAAACTTAAGGTTACTCTTTTAATACCCCCAAAAGAATTAGAACTTATTAAAATTTAACCCTCTAACTTTATAATTAAAGCAGGAATAGTCAAAAAAGTCCCTTAAAACGTATAAAGAAAAATCCGACAAGACGGGATTGGCGCAAACCTGCGACGGCCGTCGTGGCCTGAGACGGTCCGTCCTGCAGGTCGTCGCAAAACCGTTAGAGACTCGATTTCAACCATAGGATCTGTGAAGGTCCGTCACGCCTGTGGACGGTCCGTCCTGCCTTGTGTGACGGTCAGAGAGTCGATTTTCAGTACAAATTTCAGATTTTTCAAGGGTCTTGAAACGAGGACCTGCGCGGTCCGTCGAGGCCAATGACGGTCGATCGTGGGTCAGTCGCCTCAGCCTATTTTTTCATAAATAAAAAATTTGCTGCTCGAAACGACGAAAACAGGTTCGTTATAATAGATACCAATTTACCAACGTTCGTCCCCGAACGTCACAAGGGAAGGAAAACAAGGGCGAAAAAGGAATACTGAATCTGTAAACAGATGTGGGTATCTTTCTCGCATATCTGCCTCCTTCTCCCAAGTGGCTCTTCAACGGGTCGACTCTTCCATTGAACTTTGATAGATTGCTATCTCCCTTGATCTCAACTGCGAATTTCTCTATCTAGAATTGGGCAACAGGTTCCTCCTCATAAGATAAATTCTCATCAAGCAAAAATGAATTCCCACGAAATAATGTAGTTTCCATCCCATGGGACCTTTTCAACATGGGAAATGAAATATCGGATGCACTCCGGACAAGCACTGGAGGGGCAAGGCTAACTCCTAACAGCCACCTCCCTAACTCGCTTAAGTACTTCAAAGGGACCAATGTACCTTGGGCTTAGGCTTGCCTCTTTTACCAAACCGCATCACCCCTTTCGTTGGCGAAACTATCAACAAGACTTGTTCACCCTCCATTGAACTCTAAGTCTCTAACCTTTCGATCTGAGATTTACGTTTTGCCTACTTTGCGCCGCTAGAAGCTTCTCTTGAATAGATTTCACTTTTCTATCGAATCCCGCAAAAGATCAATACCCCAAGGTCTAACCTCGATGAATCAAAACAACCAATGGGGGGGACCTACATCTACATACCAATGGCTTCAAAGGGAGCCATATCAATGCTGCGTGATTAGCTATTACTGTATTGAAAACTCCGCTAAGGGTTACGAAGATCCCAATGTGCACCGAAATTCTATCACACATTCACGAATGCATATCCTCAACACTTGAATCGTTAGCTCAGGATGACCGTCGGTCTGAGAGGAACGCAGTACGAAGATCCCACCTAGTACCCAATTCCGCATTGCAATGTTTCCACAACTTAAGAGAAAAATGCGTACCTCTTATCTGATATGATGGATAGGGAAACCATGCAATCGAACAACTTCTGAGATGTAAAGTTTGGCGGTAACTTCTCTGTATTGTAAGTCACCTTAACCCGGAATTGAAAGGAGCAGGATTAGGTTTAATCGTTCCACAATAACCCAAATGGAGTCGAAATTGCCCAAGTCTTGGGAAGACAAACCACGACGTCCATAGCAAATCTCTCCCATTTCAATTCCGGAATGGGCAATTCCCTGAAGTGTTCCTCCGGGGGCCTTTGGCTGTTTCATACTTTACTTGTTGACAGGTTGGGAAATTTGGCAATAAAAACCACAAATATCACGCTTCATTTACTCCACCAAAGTGTTGTTTTAGGTCACGTACATCTGGTTGCACCCGGATGTATCGATACCTGAAACTAGGCGCCTCTGTCAGAAATAGTGTGATCAAATCATCGCCCCGGAGGTACCCACATACCCTTCCCTTGAATCCTCCCAAAACACCTTCCTCATCGATTGTCGCTTCTTTAGGCCTCTTCCTTGCAAAACTTTATCTCGGATCAGGATCAATTTTTTCTCATTAAATGCTTTCCCTTAATTTGTCAGGACGGAAGATCTGCAATCACAAAAGCTAAAAATCCTCCTTCTATGTACTTTAATCTCATAAGGTCGTTAGCCAGAATCTGAACCTCTCTTAGCCAATGGGCGTTAGAAGCTTGCAAGTGAGCTAGACCCCATGACTTCCGCCTTCTACTTACGCATCCGGTCACAAACATTCGCCTTCCCCGGATGATACAAAAATAGTGATGTCGTTAGTCCTTCAGTAGTTCAATCCATCTCCTCTGTCTCAATTAAATCTCTCTGAGTGAAGACAACGGAGACTCAGGAGGATCCGTAAGACCTCACACTTAACCCCATATAAATAGTGTGCTCCATTGCTTTAGTGCAAAACATACCGTGGCCAATTCCAAATCATGAGTTGATAGTTACGTTATGTGCAACTTTTAATTTCTTGGAAGCAGAAGCAATCACATCTTCTCTTGCATTAGCACTGCACCCAAACCGAATAAGATTGCATCACAAATACACAATGAAGTTTTGCCTTCCATGTCCAAGGTGAGAATTGGTGCAGTAGGTCAACAGGTTTTTTGAGCTTCTGAAAGCTTTCTCACAACTCATCCGGACATACATGGAACACATTTTGCTTAGTCAAGTTCGTCAGTTGGGAAGCAAATAGAAGGAGAAAACTTGACCAAACGGCGGTAGTAGCTAGCGAACCCAACCAGCTCGTATTTCTGACACATTAGTAGGTCTTACCCAATTCTACTTACTTCGATCTTAGAAGGATCCACCCAACTCCATCCTTAGAAGGAAAACACGTGCCCCAAGAAGGGACACTGCCTTTCTAGCCAAAACTACACTTAGAGAACTGGCATAAAGCTTTTTCTCCCTAAATTTACAATACCCCTTCCAAATGCTACCTCATGTTCCTCATTACTCTTGGAAGTATATCAGTAATCATCAATAAATAACGATCACAAAGAATCCAAATATGCTTAAAATCCCGTTCACAAATCATGAAGCTAGCAGGGGCATAGTAAGACCAAAAGACAATCACTACAAATTTGTAATGACCCTACCTGGTTCTAAAAGCAGTCTTTGGCACATCGTTGCCCGTATTTTCATTGATGATACCGGATCTTTCAAGTCAATCTGAGAAGACACAAGCCACCTTGTAACTGATCGAACAAGTCATCAATGCGAGGAAGAGGAGACTTTGGTTTCCTTTATGGTCACCTTGTTCAACTGCCGGTGTATATGCACATCGAAAAAACTCCCATCCTTTTTCTTTTCACAAACAAAAACCGGAGACCCAAAGGAGATTGCACTTGGTCTCTGGAAGCCTTTGCTCAAACAACTCTTGAAGTGGGCTTTTACTTCCTTAACTATGCTGGGGGCATTCTATAAGGGGGTTATAGAAATGGGGCGAGTACCCGGTTCCAGATCAATACAGAAAGTCAATCTCCCTATCTGGTGGCTACCCGGAAGAATCTGAAGGAACACATAAGAAACTCACGACCACCGAAACCGCCTCAATCGAAGGTTACTTGGGTAGTGTCATCCTGAGATGTGCCAAGAAAGCTAAACATCCTTTACTCCACCATTTTCTAGACACGAAGAAAGGAGATTATACGCACCGGATTGGAAGTGTAGTCACCTTCCACACGAACGGATCTGTAACTAGGCTTGGCTAACGTCACCGTTTTAGCATTACCAATCCAAGATCGCCCAAATGCGGGAGGAAAACAAAGTCATACAAGAATTACATCAAAATCAACATTTTCTAAAATAACCAATCTACTAAGTGTTGCTCCACAACAAAGTCACCAAACAAGACCTTTATTCCTTTCAACTACCACAGGACTCACCCACCGGAGTAGTTAGAAAACACGAATAGGCGTATCAAGTAATTCACAAGTAAATTTAGAATATTATCAAAGGAGGAATGAAACATAGAAAAATGTGGATCCAGGACTCAAACATACAGAACCATGCATACAAACCAGAAATACCTGTGATGACAGCATTAGCAATGTCTCCGCCTCCGATCTTCCAGGAAAGCATAACAATGGGCCTTTCATTGGTTTGTCCGTGTCCCTACCATGTTGTGATGTAGTGGCTCCCTTCCCCCTGGTTATTGCCCATCACCCCCGGCCGTTTTGGTGACCACCATCCTCGACCACCACGTCCTCCGGAAATAACGGATCTGGCCATGACCACTTACCTTTAGCTGTGGGGTGTCCTATAAACCTCTGTTTTGGGAACAATACTCGTGATATGGCCAGTCTCCCAACCACCATAACACTATCTAATTCACGCCATAGGGTCTCTCAAGAGAAGTGTGGACCGGCTATGAGTGGGACCCCAAACTAAGTCTGTAGTGAAAGACTGAATGATGGGGTTCGAACTGTGTAAACCTCCGGAACCTGTCTCTAGAGTAAGAACCATAAAAATACTCCCTTTCGAAACCTCTTTGATGTCGATGCCATGGTGAATTCCATCTGGGCTTCACTCCTTCCACCTCTACCACGAAAATCTACCACTTCTTGGAAGGATTGCCCGAGCCTACCTGTAAGGCTGAAATTCGCAACTCTGATCTCAAAACCTTCACAAAAAGGGCGAATCCGCTCTTGTGGACTGAAACAGTGCTTTCTTTTTTTTCGGGTTGGCATATTGGATAGTGCACGAACAATTAGCCTATATGCAGTGGACCGAAACCCCCTAACCTTTGCTCTAGGCTTTTTCCCAAAAAAAAACTCATCCCTTTTCCCGATCCTCAAAGTACGGGGGATTACTTTTCCATTAAACAAGCTGAGAATGAGCCAAAGTCATAGTTGGTGCCTCTGTTGGTGACACTCAACATGTGACCGACCACATTTTGGGCTGTTCCCTGAATTGAAACTAGGTAACTCACGAACTTCAACACCAAACGTTCTACTCTACCCATTCTTGTGTAGTAGCTCATGACAAGAACTAGAAAATCGTAAGCATCCTCAGATTTGCCCACCCTTGAAGACTGGAGGTTTCAATTTCAAGAACGTACTAAAAATTCATGCTGATCATTCGTCAATTAGGCCAGGTAGTCAGGCGTGGAACACTCGCACATTTGTCCATGAGACATCCATACGAGGAAGCCATAGTGGCTGATGTTGTACCTCTGAAACCGGAGGTGTTGTGCGAAAACATGGGGGTGCTGGACCCTGATCAGACAAAACACTAAGATAAGTGAGAAACCTGATTGATCATCTCTGGGTGAGGTTGGGGGGGCATTTCCTCCATTCTGTGACTTGTTCATTTCCCCATCCTCCCCTTCTCTTACACCCTCCTCAGTCGGGGGAGGAGTCAACGCCCTAGCACCAGATGGGCTAGGTGCTCGTCCTCTCCTCTAGACGGACGTCCTCCCACGACTCTACGCGCCTCTTGCCACTGTTGCACTTCGAGCACAGCCCAGTGGGCTGCTCAGATGCATCTTGTCTTGCTGATGTTGATGGTGGCGTAGTCGTTGCTCTAGTTATAACATTGCGGCATAGAGTGAAGATGGTCAAATACCAATTCTGTATCACTAGATACCAATTGGATCCAAGTAATAGCACGCAAAGAAGAAAGAAAGAATGAATTTTCCTAAAGTCGTATAGGCCTTCTCAAGAAAGTAAAGGCGTCCCCCTACCGTTATTTAAGACTCACTAGACCTGTTCTTGTGTGATGAGACCAACGAAACCTAATGCTCTGATACCAAGTTGTCACGGACCCAAAACCGAGCCGCGATGGCACCAAATTACCCCCTATGTGAGCGAACCAACCATCTAACCTTATTCTTTCAATTTAATATTCAACATTAAAGAAAATGCGGAAGACTTGAACTCATAAATAAAGACAATTCAATACTTCTCAAATTCAACATTATTAATTCCCCAAAAATCTGGAAGTCACCACCACAAGACATCATGATCAATTAACTAAACTAAGAGTATTCTTAAGGAAGCTAAAACAAGAAAAGCAGTCTAGGCCGAAACTTCAAGCATCAAAGGACACGAGAAGGAGATCCAGTCAAAGCTAGAAAGCATTAGCTCACCCTGAAGATTCCGGTGTGGCGAAGACCGGCTAGAATTATGTTGAGTCGGATGACGGCGCGTTTGCTGCATTACACACAATATACAAAAAGAAAAAAACATAAAGTAGGGGGGGGGGGCAGTACAACCACAAGTACTGAGTAGATATCATCGCCAACTCAAAATAGAAGCAATATATTTCAGATAATCTCATAAAATCAACTAATATTTTAAAATGTGATAACAACAAGTACCCAAAAATTCATTTATAATATCATCGATCATATCTATGAGGACCTCAAGCCTCCCACACAAAACTCTTTGGGAAACGCTCTTTAGCTTGAGTAGTAATATCATCTTTCAAGATTCATTCGTTATTTTACTTTGTGTCGGTAAGGGACACTACGCTCCTCCATTTTATCCTAGGTACCGGGAAACGTGGCACCGGATCCATATACTATCCTGGTGTCGGACCGTGGACACTCCGATCCTCATAACTATCCTGGTACCGGAACGTGGCACCCGATTCACATATTTTTTTACTATCCTGGTGTCGGAAGTGACACTAGACCTAAATATATCCTGGGTGGGAATGTGTGTGGACACTCCGATCATCATATACATCCTGGTACCGGAACGTGGCACACCGATATCCTAATCTCACTATTTTCGTTCATCAAGCATTCTTTTTTATACCAAGGCATATCATGAACAGAGTAGATTAGGGTTTCTCAAGATTAAGGTTCAATAGCTTCATCATGCTGTCTTTTATCATAATCATATATCTATATAAGATCACATCATTGCCATAAACACCAATTATTAAGCATATAGAAGACTTAATAATACTCACCCAACACAGCATCTTCGCTATAAGAGTTTATACGAATAGTTGTAAAAAAACCATAACTACCTCCACCGAAGAATTGCGATCAACAAGCTGTCTTCTTCAAAATCCTTGCTATCCTCGTCGTTACTCTCAATTATCTCGAAGAGTCTCTGCTCTCTTTTTCTGTCTATATTTGTGTCTTTCTATTGTTCTTATTCAAACCCTCTTCTTTTACCCTAATTAAACATATAAGTAGAATAAAGATGGCAATAATAACACACTAATAACTTAAGGGTTAAATCTTTTTAACCCCCAAGTAATTAGACTTATTAACATTAAATCCTCTAAGTTATTAATTAAAGCAGCAGGATAGTCAAACGTCCCTAAACGTAATAAAGAATCCGACCCAGGACTGGGATTGCCGGCAACCTGCGACGGCCAAGTAGTGACTGCGAACGGTCCGTCCTGCAGGTCGTCGCAACCCGTCAGAGACTCGATTCCACCATAGGTTTGTGACGGTCAGTCACGCATTGTGACGGTACGTCTGCCATTTCGTGTGACGGTCAGAGAGTCGTCGATTTTCAGTACCCCAATTTACATATTTTTTCAAGTGTTTGACACGAGACCTGCGACGGTCCATCGAGCCAATGACGGTCCGTCGTGGGGTCCATCGCCTCAGCCAATTTTTCCAGAAATAAAATCTGCTGCTCGAAACGACTAAACAGGTCGTTACAAAGACACTGAATAATTTTTGTCCGTTTATGTTTAAATACTCAAATTAAATTATGTTGCTATTTCATGTGTTAATTCGTAACCCTTAAATATGATTTTAAAACCTTAATAACTACACTTTACAAGGGCTTATAACTCATAGAATATAGTCTCAATATCTTATTTAATTCTTTTGAAAGAGTTTTTATCATTTTTTCCCTCCTTAGCTCCCACCCCTTTTGCTTTCTTGGTGACTCGAACTCGCAAATCCAACTCCTATCCCCTTTTCTCCCTTGGTGACTTGAACTCACAATATTTGAGTTGGAAGTGAGGGGTTCTTACCATCCAATCAACTCCCTCTCGTCATTAAGAAACTTGAGTTCTGTCATTTATAACATAAACTACATTTAAAATATTCAAGTTACAAAATAACATAAAAATCTTAATTCTTGACAAATTGATACAACTAGTGACTATGTTTGATAACTTAAAGTTTAAAACTTTAACAAGTGATTTCACATAAAACCCCAAATGATAAAAAGTTAAGATGTATTGATTTATAGTGATTTGAGTTTATTATTATTAATTCATATTTTCTTTCATCACAATAAACACCACTAATTCTTATAAAATAATAATATTTTGGCAAGTATAATATGAGATTAATTGCTAATTTTAATAAATTTATATTAATTATTTCGACAAAAGACAATTTATACATTCCACATCTTAAAAAAATATCTTTAACTGCATAGTAATTGGGTCTTAAAAATAATATCCTAATATTTAAAACGCTGTATTTAAAGTCAATGTTAAAATTTAAATGCGCACCAAACTTAATTATTTCAGATTTTGACATTTTAATATTTTTAAAAGTGAATGATACTAAATCATCTCAAAAGATTTCTCATTTTAAAGTCAAAAACGTGTATAGTACCTTTATGGTGAAGGGTTGTATTTTTTAATATTACTAATCTTGTATGACTGCACATCCAAACAATCCACTTCTTTGTAATATTCATTCCTAAAATATTTACTTTAACGAACTATTTCTTATTATCATATAATTGTCATCATATCAATTTTCCTTTTACTTTTTTTAGTGTAGTGGGTGGCGTGTTGTGGTGTGTGTGTATAATATATATATCTATAGATATATATATATATATATTTCATTCTCTTGAAAAGAAATGAACCTAAATATTAAATGGTGTTACTTTGACGTCGCAATTCAATAACAACTTAATTTGCATCGTCTCATACTAATTAAAACATGCCAATGTAAGAGTTAGTTGTATTTATACTGTTCAGTTACATTGTTTTCTTAAAGTATTTTTTTATTTCAGTTTTTTTTCTATTTTTTTATAAAGGTAACAAGTAATGGAATGTGGCATGTACAACTTCCGATTGATGTAATGGTAGAGGTTATCAAAAAACCTTCCCACAATAAAACCACTCAATTATAATAAAGTGTAAACGTCACAAAATCTCACAAAATGGTGGAACATGATCACATGCCTCACAATAAAACCGTCACAAAAATAAATGATATCGCATGTGTGGGGGGTTTTAAAATAACACTACAAAATGATTTTTAGTTGGAGTTTTTTTTAAAAATTTTTTTTTTTCCACACAAAAAATAACCTTTGCCACCTTAGTTTGTTTTTATAGTGAAAGTGTTTGCTACGACTTAGAATTAAATGAAATTGTGACAATAATATTGAATTTTAGTTAATAGTTTGCTATTTTATACAATTTTCCCTATTTTATTATAGTTAGGATGATAATGTCATATTCTATATGTATGAATTTTTGTTAACAAACAAGATTGTTCACCAAATGAAATATGACATAACATACCAGAAATTGACAAAACTCTCACAGTGTTAAAGAGCTGATTAAATTTTATTCCTACTCTATTCCAAATTATTAAAATACCTTAAATTTGGTGAAATCTAGATACATCCCAAACCGTTCCGATTCTTCGCATTTCGATTCGGATACATCTTTCAATGTATAGATACATCGCGGCTCAATTTCAGATATATATCACTCAACGTTTCAATACATTGTGTATGTCCCAATACATCACATAAAGTGATGTATCACAACTATATATCGCGTAAAATGATGTATTATACCGAGACATTGTGTAAAGTAATGTATCCAAGAATAGAAGAGAGTGAATTTTTTTTATAATTTTTTAAATGGTAGAGATTTTTATAAAAAAATATGATGAAATAAATTATATATTTAGTTAATTTTCTATAACACACATAAGGTGTAGACTCATGTTTGCGTTGCGTGGGCTAAGGCCATCTAGTAATATATCTATGTGGGCGCACAAAATTTCTTGAACTCATGTTTAAGCCTATATGACTATGTTGCTTATAAGAGAAAGTGACATAAATAATCCCTAAACTATAATAGCAATACCATGCAATACACATATACTGTATAGTTTTTAAATTAAGATTTAATAAACATTTATGTAAAGAAATTTCAGGCACAAAAGTATATACTTCTCATGAAATGAATTTATAAAAAGTAACAACACAGACATTGAAGAAATAAATATATTACCAGATAATGATTTTCTAGCATAATTCAGCATATGAAATCAAGTCTTTCATACAACAAAATACACTTCAGAATCAAAGGATGAATCAAGAACATCATTATCTTTTAAATTCACAGTACCACTTTTGTTTCAAAATATGTCAAAAATATACATTTTAAATAGACAACAAAAAAATATAATCAAACGTTTGTGACAAATGATGAATCGAAAGAACGACGATTCAATCAAAGAGTTAACATGCAATGTAATACTCAACCTTAATGGTGACCGATCTTTCACACATTTCACAAAAATATAGCTTGACTTATTAATTCTAGATCCACCAACAAGTGGTGACATTTATGTTGAATTAGGATGTATATTTCTGGATAATTGTTATTCAACTGACGTCTTTGCATAACAAAAATCTTCACTATTTAGTGTTTTAAGATATTAAAGACTTAGCAATAGAGTCAAACTCAATAAAAATATATAGTAGCTCGAGAATCAATTTCAACATCTATGTTATCGTGATCAGACACAGACTCTATCATGATTAATAAAGTTCGAGATCTACCAACTTCATTTTTCAAAACAACATGTACCGGAACATCACCTTTCGAAATCCTACCATGATCAGACACATGCTCTATCATAATATCTACAGTTGGAGATTCACCATCAGAACAATATTTTCTTTCAAAGTCCCATCAACTTCACGTTCACCTATGACATTTCATATCAAAGAAGTATCAACTTCATGATCAGTATCTTTAACACCAGCAGGAGCATTCAATAATGAATTAGATTTACTTGTCACCACGTCAACAACAACTTGTATAATAATTTCTAATTGAGTGTCACTAATGACACCAAACCATCAATAAATCTTGATCTTTCGCAGATAAATTACTTATTTTTTTCTATAGTATACCTATTCAATAACATCAATAGCAAATACACATATAGAAAGAAAAAGAGAACCAACATTATAATCTGGTTCAACACTTAGCTCACCTTTTAACTTCTTGGAATTCTCATCATCAATACATACATCATCCTTCAATTATTGAATATCTTCATAAAATTCTAATACAGGTGATTTAGTGATTTGAACGGAGATGCTACAATATCGTTATCCAAATTTGTAGCAATATTATCCCTAAAATTAACATATTCATCCTTTTTTCTCCCCTGCATAAATGTCAATCAAATAGAAACTAAAATTGCATATTAATGATAAAAAATAGTCAGCATATAATTTTAAAAACATAAACATCAAAACAAATAGTGTAGATAGAAAACCATTTTAAAAAAAGAGGTTTTCTTCAAGGAACTAAAAGCTTCAAGAATCTCTTTAAACTTCTCATCAATATGTGTTTTCAATCTTTCTTCAAATCAACATTAGCAGGTAATTTCTCTTTATCAAAATCAGACTTTGCTGGTTGTATGAAAAAAAATCAATTACTTAAATACTCAAGTTGATCAGCAACAAGACTAGTTCTAAAATTAAAATTAATCAAATCAAGTAACAAAGTTCATTTTCAGCTGGTAAAATGTTGTTCACCCAGAAATTTGAACAGAATAAACAGATTACAACAATATTCGGTGAAAATGATTAGTTACAATTGATAAATAACAAAATATAGATACCTCATTATATGTCAAGCCAAATTTGCGCAAATATACAAATCACGCGTCAACTATTTGTGCATTGTCTAATTTAAAATTTTAATCTGTTCAGATCGTGTATGTTCAACAAATAAACCATTCAAATAAGGCAAATTTACAAAGCTAAAAAAATTCACTCAGTCTATAATATTCAGAATTTGTCTAAAAAATTTTGAAAGACGCTTGCGTTGAATACATTAATTTCTAAAGTATATGAATGATGTCCCCCGCTCTCGACCAAATCAAAGTATAACATTTCAAGAATTTTAGTCTTAACTGTGGAGATTAAGAATGTATTCACAAAAGAAGAACTGCCAGCTTCACTGCATCAACATCAAACTTGAATTTTCCAGCACGAAACACATGATAAAGATCAGACCATGTCACCGTTGAACAGTCAAAGTAACTTTGAACCAATCGATTTTCGTTTGAGAGAATTTGAATTGATATACTAACGTTACATAGTATGTCAGTAACAAGAGCAAATTCAACAATTTCAAATCAAAATTATACCCTATATATTAACAACAACATATATACACTCAGAATCAACATGATACACTCATCGCATCATCATGATGTTGTGTATAACAACCCAAGACATGTTTTTCTAAATATCAAAAGTTATTTTTTAAGTTATGTCCGCAATAATAGAAGCATTAAAACTATGGTCAATCGTTGATTTATAATCAACATCTATTTGAATTAAAATTGGAATTTCTGCAAAAAAAATAACAACATACAAATTACTATACTAGGAAAATTAAAAAAACAAAATAAAATTTTAAAAATCATAAAAAAAATATAAAACATGCATGATACCAACATAACATTTGATATTGTAATAGTATGATCAAATAGAACAAACACATGATACCCAAATAATATATGATACAATAACACTATCATATAATAAAGTATACAAAGACATGGACATATATTTGATACCCAACCAAAATATGATACTTGAATAATATGATAAGGTTGCAAAAACAACAAACACTAAAACGTTCAAATCCACAAAATATCAAGTAACAAAAAGAGAAAGCATATCATAAGCAAAAATAATAATGATACAATAACAATATCTTCATATAATGCTTTGTCATGATACAAAAATTGATACATGATACCAACATAACATTTGATACCATAATATTAATAATATGATCAAATAGAACCCAAACAATTACGCTAATAGTATCCTATAATAAAGTATATAAATAAATGAACAATTATCAAAATCCAAATAGCATATGATATTTGAATAATATAATAAATTAACAAAAACAACTAACACTAAAATAATCATATTTCATAAAAGATCAAGTAACAAAAAGAGGATAAGCATACCGTGTGAAAAATAATCAATGATACCATAACAATATCTTCATATAATGTTATGGCATAGCACAAAAACTAATGCATGGTTCAAATATAATATTTGATACCATTATGCATGCATGATACCAACATAACATCTGATACTGTAATAATATGATCAAATAGAAACAACATGTGATAGCTAAACAATATATGATAAAGTAACAATATCAACATTTAACGAATCAAAATTTTAAAATAATTTATCAAAATAATAGCATGATGTAAGAATGGTACCTTCAAATGACAATATTGATCAATTTCTTCTTTAAGAATTTCGTCGATATTTTCAGTTTTAGTTTGGAAGAACGGCTCAAAAGGATTGCAAGAACTTTCTTGTTTTTTATGCAATTGTGTCATCACAAATCACTTGTTTCTTCCCTTTCCTGTTCAAATAACTCTCGATTTTATTACCCTTAACAATAGAATTTTGATCTGGATTGTCAAAATCACTATCGGATTGAGTTTAGTTCAAGCATTAATATCTCTATGATCGAATCCACCATTTAAGCCAACATTATCTTCTCTGTTTCCATCCACCAATTAAGAGAAAAACTTGACCCAAACATGCTAGAAACTTTTGAATCTTGGTCACCTATATTATCGTTATCACTAGCATTGTCAACAAAACTTGCATAAATAGAATGATGACCACACCAACAACTAGTTACTATATTTTACCACCCACTGAAAATAATTTGAAAAATTAAGCAAAAAATCGTAGAGTAACAAAAATTATTCAAAACTAAACATTTTGAAAAAATAAAATTGAATATATATGGAATAGAGGAAAAACTACCACACACAAAGTTGAGTAAATTGGACTGATAATGGCGGAATAGAATCAGCAAGATAATGGAAGAAACTGCAAATAACAGTAGAACTGCTTGTAGTTAAAATCGTCATATGTTGCTCCATATAGTGCAACGTGGTTATGGCGTTTGGACAATAAATCATATGGGTCGAATGGTTGGGTTATAAACTGGAAGGGTTTGAATAACAAAGTGGCCCGAAATGGGGGGAGGTATCAGGTGTGATTATTTATGAAAGAGTGGGTATATCAGAAATTACTTTGGGTTTGAGTATGAACTTATAATTAGTATAGATTTTATGACACATTTATGTAGTTTTCCAAAGAAAAAGCAAAAAAGTACTCCCTCTTCCGTCCAATAATATGTAACATCTCGTAACCAAAATAGCTAGAATTAAACAAAGAAACTAAGAATGGTTATTTTTGGAAAGAATAGGAGAAATCTGGAAAATTTCCTAAGTGTAAAAGTGAGTTTTTGGTCATTTTCAAATGTCCATAACTTCTAGCTCAAGGTGACTTAGATTCAGTTTTTTATATGGTTGGAAATCCCTTGGAGAGATCTTTCCAACACCGTAGAGTTTGCATATTTTCAATATCGTATGAGGGAGATATGCCTATCGAAAGTTGGATGTTGGATTGAGAAAAGTACAATCCGGATTTTAGCAAGGGTAAAGTGGTTTTTTCACCCTACTATTTCCTAATTCATTTTAAGGGTTTATTAGGGGTAAAACTAATGCTTAGTTCAGTTTTACGAAAGTTGAATACGCTTAGGACTTGGGAGAAAAGAGAAGAAAAGATTAAGATCCAGAATCCTTCAAGAACGCTAAGGTTTCGCAAGTGGAATTCGACAGGAGTGATCCCTATCGTGGTATGTGATATCTTTCTGTATTGGGTTTGTTCACCCACACACCAACATGTTTAATTCAGCGAGTTTTGAATAAATTGAATGATGAATATTGAAATTTTTGTAGAACAATGGTTAAATTCTTGTTGGTTGAGTTGTAGTATGTTTTAGTTGATTGGTGTCGTGTTTCTAGGCTGTTTGTTGAGTCTAATCTATTGGGTATTAAGATTATTAGTGATCCTAAGTGATTGGGATGAGATCCATGGAATTTTAGAAGGTTTAAAAATTAAAAACAGAGAAAAAAAGTCAAAGGTCCCGTCTGAAAGGCGTTGGGGCGCCACGCCTACCAGAGTCCCTCAAGACAACCTCTATATGACAGGCCCTGGCGTGCCACACCATCTTTAGCGCTTCAGAACAGAGTCTGTCCGTCAGGCTTTGTCACTCCACCCTCTTAGAGCGCCAAGGACGCCTCGAGACCCCGTTCTTTCCCTATCTTTTTGTACTAGATTCTATGTGATGTACCAACAATTCCTAGTCGATTCCAATACTCTAAGGTACATCTAAATATCATGAAATCATCCATAAACATGAATTATGAACCTTGAATCCATAATTTAATTCAAATAAAGTTAGGATCAAAGTCAAGGAAGTTAAGAAGCCAAGTCTAAAGTTATGAAGTAAGGTAAAGTAAAGTTTCTTAAAGCTTCCAAGAGTCTTATTTAAACGTTTCGAATTCGTTTTAAGGCTCAAGTTTAGAGTTAAAGAAAGATCAAAAGTTGAAGTCTTTCCTTCAAAAGATATAAGGGAACTAAGTATTCCCTAAAGAGTTGATTAAGATCAAAAGTTGCAAGTCAAGTAAATAGTAAAGAGTTGAGTTAGTTTCTCAAAAGATATAAGTATTCCCTGGAAATTTTATAAATGTTTTTACATTTAAGTTAAGATGAAACTAAGATTTCCCAACAGAGTTTTGAACAAGAAAAAGGAGCATTCATCCCAAGAGGACTTTTTAAAGCTAAAAAGGGTTCAACAAATTATCTCAACCCAGAGGAAGGAAGTTGTTTTAAAAAGCATGAGCTAAAGTATATTTTTGGAGTAGTATTGAGCACTTATGTGGGATGAGAGTTCATATTAACTCAAGTCTCCATGTAAACTATGTAGTCATCATGGGTGTTAATGGGTCATAATTTTTAGATGATCATGTAAGTTAAGCAAGTGGATCCACTAGGTTGAGGATATTCTATGTGACGCCAAAATATAGGTTAGTTTTGCCAGCATGGGCGAGACGCTGTATCACCACTTAGGCTCATAGTGGTGGTTGTCGGTTAATGAAACTCTCACAGAGCTATATTACTTTCATATATAAGTAAAGTTGATTTTGCTACTGCATTTTCTGTGTTGAATTGAGTTGTTTACTATTTTACAAGTTTTATATATACAATTTATGTGTTTTAAATTGCTTTATGTACATATATTGAGTTGAGTACTTCTTGTGTTAAGCTGAGCCAAGGTAAGTTCATCTTATTCTCATCAAGTTTAAGTTGTTGTTATAATTCCAACTCGCATACTCATACATTCAATGTACTAATGTCAGTAAGTTGCATTGTCTTATGATGCATATGCAGTTAACCAGGGTCAGTATTCAGCGCATCGTTGATCCTTTTTATCCTTTTGAGCACTCAGAGCCTCTTTGCTTTCCAGTGGATCCTTTTTATGCTTTTCAGTCTTTTCTATTTTAAAATGTTGTGAGGTCTGTCCCAACATTCATCAAAGTATTTATAGAGGCTTCATAGATAGATAGATAGATAGATAGATAGATAGTCAGTCAGATTGTTCAGTTGAGTTTCTTCTTATCTTACAATTCATTTGTGCAAATGTTGAGACTTAACTGCCATTTTGGACAATACAAGTATTTAAAGTATTTCTCATGAGAATGTTTCCAGTTTTATAATGGTATTTAGTTAAGTCTTCCGCTGAGTTAAGTAAGTCAAGCCAAGGGTTTTCTCAAGACCAACAATGGTAATTGGGTTCCGGCCACGTCTAGGGTGTACGATCAGGGCGTGACACAGTAGTTATCCCATAACATCTCACTAATTCAAAGACTAAAAAGAGTTAGAATTGGAAATAGTCATTTTAGGAAAAAATAAAATAATGTTAAGTTATATTAAGTATGGATTTTTAGTAAACTTCAAACGACCATAACTCTAGATCAAGATGAGGTGTTCTACCAGATACTGTACGAAATATCATGGAATTATATTTCCTACGTCGCCGAGTTTGCACCTTTTCCAGTTCGTATAAGTGAGACATGGTCATTGAAAGTTAGGTTTTTCAAATAAGGGTCGTGTAATCCAAATTTTGGAAGGGTAGTTTGGTGTTTTTCTTACCAAATTACTTTATTTCATTTTTATGAGTCCAATTGAGGTCTAAGGAACTTGGTTAGTTTACGCTTTTGAAAACCAAGTTAGGGTTTTGAGAGAAGATAAAAAATGAGAAGAAGGAGCAAGAATCGTCAAAATCTTCAAGAATCTCTCATGGATTTCAAAGTGATACCCACGAGGTATTTGAGATCACATAACGTTGGATTAGTTCACCACACCCCAATCATGATTCAATTCAGTGAATGTTCTATTGATATGAAAGTAAATCCTAGGAGTTCTTGATGTAAATTTGTATGAAACCTTATGAGTTCTTGTTATTGAAGTTTCTTGAGGTTGATTCATGTATTTAGGTGTGATTTCGAGTTGAATATTGTACATATTTAGGATATAGTAGATTCTATATGTCTTGGCAAAGAACCAAGTTTAAATAGGGGGTTTAGAGTTGGAAAACAAGAAAGAAAAGTCGGAGTACACCTGGGCAGGGGCTTGGGGTGCCGCCCCAACCTAGCTTCTGAAATTTAAGAGTTGGAGCCCCCACACATCTCAAAGCGTCAGGGACGTCAGTCCAACCTATTTTCCCACACTTTCCGTACTAATTCCTTAGCAACGTACCTATGTTTTCTAGTTGATTCCAACACTCTAAGGTATGTATAAACATCATGTACTCATCCATAAACATGAGATCATGAACTTTGAATTCATAATTCAATTCAAGGAAAGTTAAGGCTCAAGTCTAGAAGTTAAGAATCAAGTCAAGAGATAAGATTTTAAAATGTCTTTCATAAACGTTTTAACTTTGTTTTAAGACTTAAGCTTCGAGTGGAGTAATCAAGCAAGAGTAAGAGTTCATTTTTCTTCAAACATTATACTGGAACTAAGTATTCCCAAGACTTAAAATGTTTTAAACATTTGGGAAATAAAGGGAAACACCAATTTCCAAGGGGCTTTTTACCTAAATTTTGAGTAATTATCTCAAACTAAAGAAAGGTTTTGTTTTAAAAGTATATAAGTTAAGTATATTTTGGGAGTAGTATTAATCACCGATATAGGAATGCGAGTTCATAATAACTCATGTCTCCATAAACCATATAGTCATCACTGGTAGAAAAGGATCAGAACTTTTAGATGAATCCTTAGTGCTTTTAGCATATACTAGTGGATCCATTGAGTTAAGGCGTTCTATATGACGACAAAGTATACAGTTTTGATAGCGTGGAAAAGATGTTATATTACCACTTATATTTACAGTGGTGGTTTCCGATTAAGGGTACTCCTACGAAAATTATAGTACTTCATTATATGAGTACATTGAGTTGTTATTGCATTTGTATAACAAATTTAGTTGCCTTCTCTATTTTAAAAGTTTTCCATATATTGCATGTGTATTGTTGCTTTATATTGAGTGAAGTTATTTGTGAGTTCAGTAAAATCAAGGCAAGTGTTTTTTTAATATTCTTTTCAATCTTATGTAATGTTTAATATTCCCCTCACATATCCGTACATATAATGTACTGATTTCATTTGGCCTTCATCTTTTTATGATATCAACATCTAGTGTCTCGTTTATCCAATTGATTAGTCAGAGTCTGTTGGTGAGCTTTCTTGCTTTTCAGAGTTCTCTTTTTTACATTGCTTTCTAGTATCGGGGGTCTTGTCTCGATATCCCTCTTAGTTTTAGAGGCTTCATAGACGAGTAGTTATAGTTCTTTAGTCTTATCATTTCAGATGTTGTTTAAAGACTTGAGTTTGACTTATTGCCTAGTTTGAATGTTCCCTAAAGACATTCTAAGTTTAATTCATAAGTTTCTTTATCTCGATTATTTCTTCTGTTTAAGTCTTCCGATAAGTAAGTAAGTCAGGCGACTGGTTTTCTTGGGGATATAAATGGTTCTAGAGTGTTTCACCCAATGTATAGGCTCGGGCAGTGATAAACTTGGTATCAGCGTACAGAGTACAAGAGTCCTAGGGAGCCACATGAAGCCTTGTTTATAGAGTCATAGTTATTGGTGTGAAGCACGCCACATCTATAATAATGAGGTTGCAACACTTAAGAAATTATCTCACTTCTTTCACGCTAATTTCATGCGATAAAGTTCATCTCTATAAATTCTCTTTCTAATTCGTGCTTGCATATGTCTTACAGTTAATCATGCCTCCACGAAGAGCTGTCAGAGGTCGTCCTTCTAGGCGTAATATTAAGGATCAAGGGGTACTCAATGCACCTAAAGAGCAACCCCAAGGAGAGGTTACCAATGTTGAGTTCAGCAAAATGATCAGGATGCTAAGCCAAGTTGTGAATAACCATGTTGGGAAACAAAGGGGGATCAACAAGAAGAAAATGATACTTTAAAAATTCAAGAGATCTTGAGGATGAATCCTCCAAGTTTTACTGGTTCAAGCACTATTGAGGACCTAAAGAACTTTATTGAGGAATCACAAAAAGTTTTTGAGTTCATGCACGTTGTCGATGATGAGCGAGTTGAACTAGTTGCATATCAACTTAAGAATGTTTCTAGGTTTTGGTTTGACCAGTGGAAGAAGGGTAGAGCTGAAGGAGCACCATCTGTGAGTTGGGCTTGTTTTGAGGAGGCTTTCTTGGGGCGTTTATTTCCTCAAGAATTAAGAGTGGCCAAGGTATACGAGTTTCTCACTCTTAAATAGGATATATTAAGTGTTCATGAGTATTGTTTAAAGTTCACCTAATTGTATCGATATGCTCCGGATATAGTTGCAAATATAAGAGAGAGCAGGGCAACTATGCTAATTGGGTCATGGAGATGGAATGAGTCTGGGTAGCAGAGAAATAATGTGAACCATTTTTCTTTCCAACAAAAGCAAAAGTTGCATCATCTGTTTGTGCACCTGCACTCACAAACAAAGGTGAGTACAATAGTCAAAATTCACATCCTTTTCGAGCTAGACCTGCACAATCTCAGAGTAGTATCGAACAAGGAGGAAACGGGGCTTCTCCATGTGCTAAGTGTGGTAAAACCCATCTAGGTGAATGTCGTGATAGCTCCAGAGGTTGTTTCAAGAGTGGAAAAGAGGGTCAATACATGAAAAATGCCCTAAGAATCAGCCATGTAATGTGAATCAAGATAGTAGAGCCAATATTCATAAGTTGCTCCAGCAGACAAGGCTGAACCAGGATGAGCTACTTCTGGTACTGGTGGAGGAGAAAACTGCATGTATGTGATCACTAGTCGTTAAGAGCATGATGATTCACCATATGTTGTGATATGTATGATCAAAGTATTTACTATTTATGTTTATGATTTTCTAGACCCAGAGCAAGTTTATCTTTCGTGACTCCTAAATAATTTTGATGTTCTTCCTCAGAAACTTTGTGAACCTTTTTGTGTTTCTACACTTTTTAGGGAGTCTTTTATAGCTGAGCGAGTATATCATGATTGTGTCATTTGCATCAATCACAAGGACACAATAGTTGATTTAGTTGAATTAGACATGGTAGATTTTGATGTCGTTCTTGGTATGAACTGGCTTCATGCATGCTATGCCTCCATTGATTGTAGTTTTCGAGTTGACAAGTTTGAGTTTCTAAATGAGAAAATATTAGAGTGGAAAAGTAGTTCAGAAGTGCCTAAGGGTCGTTTTATTTCATACCTTAAGGCAAGAAATTTAGTTTCCAAGGGTGTGTATATCACTTAGTCTGAGTGAATGACTATAGTGTTGAGATACCTCCTATTCAATCAGTTTAAGTAGTAAATGATTTTCCAGAAGTATTTCATGATGATATTCTCGGAGTCCCTCCTGAGAGAGAAATAGACTTTAGTACAAACATTCTTCCAAAAACTCATCCAATCTATTCTACCACATATAATGGAACCATTAGATTTGAAAGATCTTAAAGAATAGTTGAAAGATCTATTTGATAAGGGATTTATTCGACCAAGTGTATTACCTTGGGGTGCTCTGATATTATTTGTGAGAAATAAATATGGTTCCCTTAGAATGTTTATAGATTATCGTCAGCTAAACAAGGTTACCATCAAGAATAAGTATCCTTTTCTGAGAATTGATGATCTTTTTTATCAGCTTCAGGGCACTACTTGTTTCTCTAAGATAGACCTTAGATCAGGCTATCATCAGTTAAGAGTGAGGGAATGTGGTATTACAACGACATCCTTCAGGACCTGTTATGATCATTATAAGTTTCTGGTTATGTCCCTTGATTTAACCAATGCATCTGCCACATTTCTAGATCTTATGAATAGAGCATTCAAAACTTACTTAGATGTTTTTATTATCGTATTCGTTGATAGCATGCTAATCTATTCGAGGAATGAATAAGATCATGCTTGTCATCTCAGAATAGTTCTCAAAACTCTAAAGGATAGAGAGATGTATGCCAAGTTCTCCAAGTGTTAATTTTGGCATGAGTTTATGGTATTCTTAGGCCGCATTGTGTATGGAGAGGGAACTAAAGTTGATACTCAGCAAATAGACACAGGGTTGAATTGTCCTAGACCCACATCTCTAACTGATATTAGGAGTTTCTTTGGTTTGGCAGGCTATTATAGAAGGTTTGTAGAGGGATTCTCATTTATTTCATCCCTTTTAACCAAGTTAACTCAAAAAACAATGAAATTTTAATGGTCTGAAGCTTGTAAGAAAAGCTTTCAGGAATTGAAAAATTGGTTGACTATTCCCCTAGATTTGACCTTACCAGAAGGTAGTCAAGGTTCTGTCATATATTGTGATGCTTCTAGAGTTGGTTTGGGTTGTGTGTTGATTCAGAATGGAAAGGTTATAGCTTATGCCTCTACAAAATTGAAGGTACATGAGAGGAAATACCCAACCCATGATCTAAAGTTGGCTTTTGTAGCTTTTGATTTTAATATATGGTGCCATTATCTTTATAATGTTCATGTGGATGTGTTCACTAATCACAAGAGTCTACAGTATGTGTTTAGTCAAAAAGAACTTAATTTCAAACAAAGGTGGTAGTTACAATTCCTCAAGGATTATGAGACGAGTATTCTTTATCTTGTTTCTCTAAGATAGACCTTAGATCAGACTATCATCAGTTAAGAGTGAGGGAATGTGGTATTACAACGACATCCTTCAGGACCTGTTATGATCATTATAAGTTTCTGGTTATGTCCTTGATTAACAATGCATTCTGCCCATTTATAGATCTAGAATGAGTATTCAAAAACTTACTTAGATGTTTTTTTATCGATTCGTTGATAGCATGCTATCTATTCGAGGAATTGAATAAAGATCATGCTTGTCATCTCAGAATAGTTCTCAAACTCTAAAGGAAGGAGATGTAGCCAAAGTTCTCCAGTGTTAATTTGGGCATTTGCGTTTATGGTATCTAGGCCAGCATTGTGTATGGAGAGGAATAAAGTTGAACTCAGCAAATTAGCACCAGGGGTTTGAATTTTCCTCAGACCACATCTCAACTGATATTAGGAGTGTTCTTTGGTTTGGCAGGCTATTTATATAGAAGGTTGTAGAGGGGATTTTAGTATTTTTCTCCCTTTTAACCAATAACCAAAAAACAATGAAATTTTATGGTATGAAGTTGTAAGAAAAGAAAAGCTAAGGAATTGAAAATTGGTGTTTGACATTCCCTAGATTGGACCTTACCCAGAAGGTAGTCAAGGTTCTGTTCATAGATGTGATTTTCTAGAGTTGGTTGGGTTGGGTTGTTTGATTCAGAATGGAAAGGTTATAGCTTATGCCTCTACAAAATTGAAGGTACATGAGAGGAAATACCCAACCCATGATCTAAAGTTGGCTTTTGTAGCTTTTGATTTTAATATATGGTGCCATTATCTTTATAATGTTCATGTGGATGTGTTCACTAATCACAAGAGTCTACAGTATGTGTTTAGTCAAAAAGAACTTAATTTCAAACAAAGGTGGTAGTTACAATTCCTCAAGGATTATGAGACGAGTATTCTTTATCACACGGGTAAGGCTAATGTTGTTGTTGATGTCTTGAGCAGGTTATCTATGGGTAGTACCAACCATTTTAAGGAGGATAAGAAAGATCTAATAAAATATGTGCACAAACATGCACGGTTGGGAGTCTGACTAATGTATTCCACATAAGGAGTAGTGGTGATTAATTGGGCTGAATCATCATTAGTGTTAGAAGTGAAATTAATGAAAAGCAGGATCAAGATCCTATTTTGCTGGAATTGAAGGCAAATATCCATAAGCAAAAAGTTATGGCTTTTGAAAAAGGGGAAGATAGTGTATATAGGTATCGAGGTAGATTGTATGTACCAAGGGTGGTGATTTGAGAGAAAATTTTATTAGTGAAGTAGTTTGAAGAGGGCATTGCAGAGTTTGTTGCTAAGTGTCTAAAAATCGCCAACAAGTTAAAGTAGAGAATCAAAGGCCCGATGCTTTGGCTCAAAATATAGAACTTCCGGAATATAAGTGGGAGATGATCAATTGGACTTCATTACAGGTTTGTCAAGGTTTCGCGGGCAGCATGATTCTACTTGAGTGATTGTTGACAGAATGACAAAATCAGCCCACTTTTTGCCGGTAAAGACTACCCATTCGGTAGAATATTATGGTAAGTTGTATATTCAAGAGGTAATTAGACTTCATGGGTGCTAGTTTTGATTATTTAAAACAGAGGTGCACAATTTATTGCACAATTCTGGAAATTTTTTTCAGAAAAGAATTGGGTTTAAAAGTAAACTTGAGTATTGCCTTTCATCCTCAGACGGGTGGCAAGAAGAGCACACAATTCAGATCTTAGAGGTTGGAAAATCTTGTAGCTTGTAATAGCCAAGAATAGGCTGACAAACTAAAATTTATCATTTTTGGAAAGAATAGGAAAAATATGGAAAATTTCCTAAGTTTAAGAAAAAAGTTTTGATCCTTTTCAAATGGCATTACTTTTACCTTAGGATGAGTTAGAGTCAGATCTTTATATGTTTGAAAAGCCTTGGATATATCTTTACAACGCCTTCGAGTTTGTGCACTTTTGATATCGTATGAGGGAGATATGCCTATCAGAAGTTGGGTTGTTGGATTAAGGAAGGTCCCGATCCCCATTTTAGTAAGGGTAAAGTTTTCTTTTCACCCAAATATTTCTTAATTCATTTTAAAGGTTTATTAGGGGTAAATCTAAGCCTTTAGTCAGTTTTAGAAAATTTATTCACGATTAGGGCTTGGGAGAAAAGAGAGAAGAAGGTGAAGGAAGAAAGATCAATAATTCATCAATTTGACAAAGCCAAAATCGTCAGGTAGATTTCGTAGGTGTTAATCCCTATTAAGGTATTTGAGATCTTTTTGTGTTGGATTAGTTCACTCACACATCACTTTGTTTAATTCGGCAAATTTTGAGTAGATTGAATGATGAACATTGAAGTTCTTGAAGAATAATGGTTGAATTCTTGTTGACTGAGTTGTAGTATGCCTTTAGTTAAATTGATCCGCATTTTCGTGTTGTTTCTCAAGTCTAATCTATTGGGTATTGAGGTTCTTAGTGATTCTAAGTGTTTAGGGAAAGATCCATGGAATATTAGAAGGTTTAGAGATGAAAATGGAGAAGAAACGTCAAAATTCCCGTTTGACAGACCCTGGGGCGCCGGGCTTACTAGAGCCCCTTGGGACAGTCTCTATCCGTTAGGTTCTGGCGCTCCACACCTATTAGAGCGCCAACGACGCTTGGAGACTTCATTTTGTCCCTGTCTTTTCGTACTAGTTCAAAAGTGACGTACCCATATTTCCTAGTTGATTCCAACATCTAAGGTACATCTAAACATCATTAAATCATCCATAAACATGAGATCATGAACCTTGAATCCATAATTCAATTTAAGGAAATTTAAGATCTATATAAAGTTAAGAAGTAAAATCTAAAGTTAAAAAGTAAGTTAAAAGTAAAGTTCTTTCAGGTTTTCAAGTTGCTTATTTAAATATTTTAAATTTATTTTAAGACTCAAGCTTCAATCTAACTAAATAGTAAGTTGAAGTTCTTTTCTTCAAAGGTATATGGGGACTAAGTATTCCCAAAGAGACTTAAAATGTATTAACATTTAACAACTAAGGAAACTTTGATTTTCAAGGAGCTTGAGGGCAAGTTTTCAGAAAAGAACTATAGCTTTCTAAAAGAAGCAATCAGGAAAACTATGATTTCCAAGATAGCTTTGGGTAAGTATTTTGAGCACCGATATGGGGGAGAGTTCAGACAACTCATAGCCTCCAAAAACCATGTAGCCACCATAGGTAGTAAAGGTTCATACTTTTTAGATAAACCCTTTTCAAATTTTACTAGTGGAGCCATTAGGATGTTCAGGTCTTATACCTTTGGTCAATTATAGGATGCGGTGGCAGCGGGAGGTAGATCGTTATATCATTATTGTAGCTCTTAAGTGATGGTTGTCGATTAGAGAAGCTTCCACAAAATTTATTGTATTCTTATATACATCATTTTATTTGTATTTTACATACACACTAGATTTAATTGTATCTTGCATACATTCAGTGTTTACAACATGTTTCGGATAATTTTTCCTTATATTGCACTTAATTTTATATTTCTATTTATTGAAACGAGTTAAGTTATTCATGAGTGAGCAGAGTCAAGGTACGTGTTCCTTCTTACACCTTTTCAAGCGTAAGTTTTGTTAGCATTCTAACTTGCATACTCGTACATTCAATGTACTGATATTATTTGGCCTGCACTAAATTATGATACAGATGCAGGTAACTAGGATCAGCATTTGGTGTATTGTTAATCCAGTGAGCAGCTCAGATTCAGTTGGTGAGCCTCCCTTCATTCTGGAGGACATCCTTAACTCTTAATTACTTGCTTTAGTTTTCAGTTATGGATGATTGGGGGTCCTATCCCAGCATCCATCTTTACTTTAGAGGCTTCATTGATAGACAATGTTAGTTTTCTTTGGTCTTTCATATCATTTGTAAAGACTTGAAGTTGTCATTCTGTCTAAGTACTATTTTAAAGATATTCTTGAGTTATATCTTATGTTTATGTCTTCCACAGAGATAAGTAAGTCAGGCCAAGGGTTCTCTCAAGGCCTACAATGGTTATCGAATGTCGACCACGTCCAGGGTGTAGGCTTGGGGCATGAAAGAGGGTATGTTGAAAGGTTTGTGTGATTGATTTCAAAGGTAATTTGGATGATCACCTAGCTCTTATTGATTTTTTGTATAACAATAGTTACCAATATAGCATCCAAATGACACCTTATCAAACTCTTTATGAGAGAAGATGTGGATGTCCTATTGGATGGTTTGAAGTTGATGAATCTGGGTTGATAGGACCAAACTTAGTTCTATAAGCTATAGAGAAATTTAAAGTTATTCAAGAGAGGTTGAAAATGGTCGAGAGTCATCAAAATCCTACACTAATGTTAGGAGGAGAAAGTAAGTATTTGAAATAGATGATAGGGTCTATTTGAAGGTTTCACCAATGAAGGGTGTTATGAGATTTGGTAAGAAGGGAAACTTAGTCCCCAATATGTAGGTCCTTACAAAATATCCAAGAGGATTGACAATGTGGCTTATGAGTTGGAGCTACCACAAGAGTCAGCAGCGGTTCATCCAGTATTTCATATTTCTATGTTGAAAAAGTGTATGTGAGATCCTTCATTATCATACCAACTAAAGATATTGGTATCAAGGATAGCTTATCTTATAAGGAGATTCCGTTCTAGATTTTGTCTCGCCAAGTTCGCAAGTTGAGGACTAAGAAAGTAGCATCAGTCAAAGTTCTTTTGGGGAACTGGTTTGCTAAGGAATCTACTTGGGAATCTGAAGAAGATATGGAAAAGAGGTATCCACATATATTTGAGCCCCGAGAAATTCCATACCAAGTTACTAATTCTCTTCTTTATACTCTATAATTTATATACTTGATGTGTTAGATTTGATTGGTGTTTGAACTGAATGAGTGATGTTACACCCGTAACCTAGTAAGCGTAACTTCATTCGAAGGAGAATGTTCCCAAGTGATACATATTGTAACATATCGCTAATTAAAAGGACTCGAAAGAGTTAGAATGGGAAATAGTCATATTAGGAAATAATGAAAAATCAAAAAAATTGTTAAGTTATGTTAAGTTTGGGTTTTTAGTCAACTTAAATATATCATAACTCCTAGATCAGTATTATTTAAGTGTGCTTCAAGATATCATATGAAAGATCTTAGAATTATCTTTTCAATGCCGCCAAGTTTCCGCGATTCCGAGTTCGTATGAGTGAGATATGACCATTGGAAGTTGGGTTGTTCAAATAAGAAAAGTAGAATCTTGATTTTGGAAGGGTAGTTTTGTATTTTACTTACAAAATTACTTTATTTCAATTTTAGGAGTTTAATTGGGGTCTAAACTGAACTTGGTAAGTTTACTCTTTTGAAAACTAAGTTGGGGTTTTAAGATAAGAGAAAAGAAGAGGATAAAAGAGGAGTAGGAGCAAGAATGGTCAAGTTCTTCAAGAATCGCTTGTGGATTTAGTCAAGGGGTGATCCTTATGAGGTATATGATATCACATAGCGTTGGGTTGGTTCAACCACACTCCAATCATGATTCAATTCAACAAATGTTATATTGATTTGAAAGTACATCTTATGAGTTCTTAATGTAAATTGGTTTGAAACATTATGGGTTCTTGTTGTTGAAGTTTTGAGGTTGATTCATGTATTTAGGTTTAATTTTGAATTGAATCTTGTGTATATTGAGGATATATTCAATTCTAATTGTTTGGCGAAAGAGCCAAGTTGAAATAAGGGGTGTAGAGTTAAAAAATGATCAAGAAAAGTCGGAGTGCCCCAAGACAGGGGCCTAGGGCCGCCCCATCCAGAGCTCCCCAAAAGGGGTCTCTAAAATTTAGGATCTATGGCGCCGCGCCAGCTAGAGAGACCAACCCAACTCCTAAAATTCAAGAGTTGGTGCCCCGTGCCTCTTAGACTGCTAGGGACGTCAGTTCTTCCCATTTCTCCCTCATCTTTTCGTACTAGTTCCATAGTAACATACCTATATTTTCTAGTTAATTCCAACAATTTGAGGTATGTCTAAACATCATGAAATCATCCATAAACATGAGATAATGAGCCTATAATTCATGATTTAATTCAAGAAAAGTTAAAAGTCAAGTTTAGAAGTTAAGAATCAAGTCAAGAAAAGTTCATAAAGTTTTCAAAAATCTTTCACAAACATTTTAACTTTGTTTTAAGGCTTAAGCTTCGAGTTGAGTAATGAAGTAAGAGTAAGAGTTCATTTCTTCAATGATTATATGGTTACTAAGTATTCCCAAAAGTTAAAATGTATTCAACATTTGAGCAAGAAAGAGAAACATCGATTTCCAAGAGAGATTTTAAGATGAGTTTTGCGTAGTTATCTCAAACCAAAGAAAGAATTTTGTTTTAAAAATATATGAGCTAAGTATATTTTTGGAGTACTATTGAGCACCGTTATAGGGATGTGAGTTCATAATAACTCAAGTTTCCATAAACCGTGCAGTCATCATGGGTAGATAATGATCATACTTTTTAGATGAATCATTAGTGCTTTTTAGCATAGAATGATGGATCCACTTAGTCAAGGCATTTTATATGACAAAAAAGTATATTATAGCTCTGGCTGAGTGGGCAAGATGTCGTATCACCACTTAGTCTCATAGTGGTGGTGGTTGGTTAGAGAAACTACCACAGAAATTATATTACTTTATTACATGAGTAAGTTGAGTTGTTCCTGCATTTCTTTAACAAACTGAGTTGTTTTCTACTATTTTTAAAGCTTCCCATATATTGCATGTGTATTGTTGCTTTATATTAAGTTAAGTTATTCATTAGTTGAGTAAAGTCAAGTTAAGTGTTTCTTTCATCTTCCTTTCAAGCTTACTCTCTCGCATACTCGTACATTCAATATACTGATACCATTTGGCCAGCATCTTTTTATGATGCACACACATGAAACCAGGATCAGCATCCAGCGCCTCGTTGATACAGTTGACCACTCAGAGTCTGTTGGTGAGCCTCCTTGCTTTTTAGAGGGCTCCTTTTTGCATTGTTTTCTAGTATTCTAGTTAGTAGGATGATCGGGGTTTTTTTCTTGATATCCCTTTTAATTTGAGAGGCTTCATAGACAAGTAGTTATAGTTCTTTAGTCTTATCCATTTCAAAGTTGTTTAAAGACTTGAGTTTGCCTTATTAGCTAGTTTGAATGTTTACTAAAGACATTTTAAGTTTTATTCATAAGTTTCTTGTTTGAGACTATTTCTAATGTTTAATTCTTCCGCTGAGTAAGTAAACAACGCCACGGGTTCTCTTGGAGCCATAAATAGTTCTCGAGTGCCAGTATTGTTCAGGGTGTAGGCTCGGGGCTTGACATACCTACTATACTATTTTGGAATATCCTACAATACTTTTCCACTTTATAAAATCATATCATAATTTTTACACTTAGTTCTTAATTTAATTTATCATTAATTATAGTCATTTTCCTATTACATTTTCTAAGACATTGTATTTATTAGGTAAAGTAGTCTGATGGACCCTTGTAGTTGTATGCATTAGTATTTTGGAACTTTCAACTTAGAACTTTATCAACTGAACCCTCTAACTCAATGGAATTCAACATTATAAGTTGATTAATGAGTTGGAACAAATACGTGATTTCACGTGCAAAAAGAGCGTATACACAAGAATTTAGACTAAAAAATTTTTTAAAAAAAATATAATAAAAATAATATTTAAATAAATAAATATATTATTCTTTCTCCTTCCCCCACTCATTCCCATTTTGTCCTCTTCTACTATTTCTTTAGTTTTTTGTTCTTCCCCATCCAGACCCTTATTTTTCTCTTTCTCCCTTTCCCGGCTCCTTTCAAAAATAAATTCTCCTTTTTTGTTTTCTCTTTCACCCAAATTAAAAACGAAATTGTGCAGAAAAGTTGAACATAATAAGCAAAGAAAAATTCAAAAAAATGGTGTCATACACATAGTTGTCGAAAGAAATATGTCTAACAAGTATGTTAACCTCTTTTGCTATCAAAATACTTTCTAGGGTAAAGTGACAAGCTCTGGCAGTTTTGAATGGTGAAAAGTAATTGTTGAATATCTTTATGAACTTAGATGAAGTGTATTCTGTAAAATTATGTGCAATTATTAAGATATATAAAGGTATTGTAATGGTGATTCATAGGCATCAATGGAAGAAATAGTTTTAGAAGTTGCTCAAATAACAATGAAGGGACAAATGGAGTGGGAAAAAAAAAAGAAAAAAAATATATTTTAAAAAATTAAATAATAAAAGTTATCTCATGTAAATCTGATGTGGATGATGTTCATACAAAGCCAAAGGGATTTAAAATGTTGAGTTTTATTGAATTAAATGGTTCATTTGACAAAGAGCAAAGTTAAAAGGTTCATGATACAAACTCATACAAATATAAGGACCATTTTCACCTATTAATTATATTGTGCGGTCATAATTAATCTTTCTAAGCTTTTGAACAACCTTTCCAATAATAGATTGTTATAAGAAAAAAATTAGTAGGTTTTAAGAACATTTCAACAGATTTTAAATGATTTGAATTATCATATATTTCAAGATTGTTAGATATAAATGAAACGCATTTTAAAAAATATTTTACAAGATTATCTAATTATTTTTGTTCTTTTAAATAATTTATATAATATATGTTTTGATGAAGATAATTGTCTTGTTAAACGGAGTGATGTTAGTAGTATGCGATTGTAACATCACTTTTTTTTACCATTCTTTTTACATGAAAATTATAGAATCTGATAATTTTATGGTTAGAATAACTCCTTGTGAAAATAAAGTTATGTGAAAGTATTTGATAATCAATAATAGTTATAAATAAGTTAAGACCGCTCAAAATGTACACCACAACAACAAAAATAATTTTTTAAAGACAATCTACTTGTCTGAGCTCAAACATTCATCATTATTTGTTATTGTTACTTTGTTAGTCTAACAAAATTTATAGGAGGAGAAAAATAAATTTGAAATAAAAATAAAATAATATTGTTGACTCTTTTAGAATTTCATTCTTCATTAAATTGTTGCTCTGAAGGCCCTTCTAGATGCTTCATCAATGCAACTTTATGACTTTTTCAAAACTATGTATGGATAATTTTTTTCATAATGAAAGTAAAAGTCGATCAAAATGTTGGATGAAATTAGAATCATGTAAAAGAAATATTCTCGAACATTTAAAAATTAAAAATAAGTATAACCTACATAACTCAAACGCTCAACAATTACTTGGGACATGAATGTCAACAAATCTATGTTAATTGACATATGTTTTGTAGCTTAAGATGTTACTTTTATTTAGAGCAGGTTTCATTTCATATTCTTCAAATTAAACTAGCCGAAAATAGTCATAATTCATAACAAAAAGTATTTCGAATAGCCAAGTAAGAAGGAAATAAAGGAAAACATTAAAAGGTTGAAAGATTTGTCCGAGTGGGATAATATACATACCAAACAAAAAATAATCAATACGATTTTAAGGAGATCACAAAACAACGACAAAAACATACATTAAAAGGAGTAAACTTTGAGATATCGAATGATGATAACAAATCATTCTAAGCAGAAAAGTTCTTATGTTTTTAAATAACATATCTCAAAAAATTGACTATCACTTCAATCAACTTTCAATCATTAAAGTACTCATAATATATACTGATAAAATTTTGTTAAAATAGATGAGGACGACATAAAAAACAAAAAATATGGGCATGCAAAGTTATTAACTCTCAGAGGATTGTATAAAGTACACAAATCTCATCCTTGTATGTGAAGGAGTGACTTTGTTGATGAAGAAATTAGTGATTTATAAGCGCTTTTTTTTTTATCGTACCTTCAACATTTCTTGTAGACAAAACTTGCTTGAATTCTCAATTAATGTTTGTTATTTAATCTATACTAGAAAATACTTAAAACAATAATTTTGCAAAAATATAAACAACAAAGTTTAAAGCATTTACTTAAAAATAACAATTAATAATATAAGCATAAATTAAGGACCGTAAAAAAACATACCAAGATTTGTAACTATAGAATGAAACAGAATAGAAAAACAAGCAGTTGTCAGTGAGTCATTTAACAAAATCAAAGTACACAAATATTTAATTGTTCAGAAGATATGAAGAAGAAGTAGTTCAAAATTATCGTTATTTTAAAATAAGAGGAAATTCCTCTATTAATAGACAATAGAGGGTCTCGTGAACGAATGATTATTGTGTCTTATCACAAATGTCACAACTGTTTGAAAAAGTTATAATCATTTAGGAAGGTCACAACTCTTCGTAATGTTCACAACCTTTCATGAAAATCACAACTTTTCATAAAAGTAGCAAATATTCATAAAGTCGCAACATTTTCATAAAAGTCACAACCTTTTATGAAAAAGGAAAGCTAGTTTTGAAAAAATATGAATTAAAAGGGAATCCTGATTTTTGGTGGCACCATGTAGGTGGGTCTAGGGTTTTCTTATACATATAGATATATTATTCTTAAATAGTTTCATATTATTTTATTCCTATATTGAAAATAAATAGTATATTTTATTTATTCATTTAGGCAAATCAAAATTCCCCCTTAAAATATCCATAGTATTAAATAACTAATAAATTAGGATAGTAATCAAATTAAAAATTCGAAAATAAAATTAATTTAAAAAAATATATCTTTCTTGAAAAATTTGTGTGATAGAGGAAAAAGAATAGTTCATGTAGATTAAGGCCCTAGTGAATGGGTTTTTCAAGCATAGCCACTCTCACTCGTCACTATGCTTTCTGCTACTCTTTATCGGTATCATTATTCTCATCTTCACTCATTCACATTAATCCTTCAACAAACTTACTCACCAGAAAACTCTCTTTCCATCAAAATGTCTTCTACGAACCCCAATGTCAAGAAACACATAGCACCCTATGGTTCTTGGAAGTCTCTCATCACCGGAAATATCGTTTCTGGATCCACTAAAAACCTTGTGGCTTTTTGGTTGATTCACTAGGTCATCTTTTTTGGATAGAATTTCAACCTAGAGCGTTCGACTATACTAAGTATGAAGCCTTAAAACCCCTAATCCTTCAGTGAGATTCATCTAAAAGTTTCAATTAGTATTAATTCATATGAAATCATGTTTATTAAATTCATAATTAAATTCTAAAGCCCATGAATATTGTGATGTTTCTTTTATGTAAATTTCATTTTGATATCTTGTGTATTCATGAGTTTTCGATGAAAGATGTCTTAGTGTTTTGTCACAATTCAAATTCACAAGTCGTGAGGAACCTATGTTTCCAGCCAATAGGTAAGTCAACCCATCATATTTTACCAATTTTAACTAACTAATGAGTAAAAGGTAAACACTAAGTAAAAATGTCCAACACTGAGTTCTTTATAATTACGAAATGTGGAAAACTAAAAATACCACCCAAGAATTGGAATCATAAGTACAAGAGCTTCTAAAATACGATGCAAGTATAAAACTAAAATTAAAAATCCAACATAAAGGATATCCTTTCTAAATACTAAAATAACAGAATAAGTAGAAGATAGAGGGAGGTGTGACCACGGAACAGCCAAGCAGCTCAGCACATCTCCAAGACACTAAGCTCGGACTCAAATTACTCCAGGAGATGTGCTAGTATTCAAAATCGAATTTGCATCACAAAGAGTGAAACAAGCATACTATGAGTATGAAATAACGTGTACCCAGTATATCTAATTGATCGACAACGAAGAAGTAGTGATGGGAGTTTATATAAGAAAAATCAATACTTTAGTTATACCAATCTATATTACACTTACTAGTCAAGTTTTGTCAAATGGGGGTAATCAAATATCAAGTACTTCCCAACCACCAAATAAAATACATAATCATAAAGAATGAAGGATTTCATGAGATGCAATGCAATATGACACCTTACAATGATATACCTCAGGATACCAGTACTCTCTCAACCGTATATACATGATACTCATCGAAAATACATCGAGAGTTCATGACCCATGGGGACTCACGATGTACATATACTGACATGGACGATATCCACCTGTCTTTGTGAATGATCTCAATGTATAATAAAATCAAACAATTTTAGCACGGACGGTCACCACGTGCCCAAATTACAATCTAAACATCTCACCGTCCCCAGCACAGACGAGCTCCACGTGCCCAACTTATACTCAATCTCATGTCAATGCATGTATACAATATTATTTCAATAAAGGGGATGATGATACATCTCAATCAATCAATATCACCATTATACATAACCACCTCAACTATCACAACTATATGGGTGCAATAACGAAAAACACAATCACAAAGAATTCAAGTCAATAATAAATCATCTAATGCACATATGCTTTGGCATTCTCGAGTTTCAACCCGCATTATATAGAAAACGTCATTCAACAAGTCTGAAAAATCTTAACATACCTTAAATGTCAAAATTGTGCCAGAATGCTCAAGATAATTTCTTTCCTTTTTGCAAAGTTTCGGAACATACTCAATCTACCAATTATGCAACATTCCTAAGTAAGCGAGTTTGTAGACACTGAAATTATTATATGTCTATCATAGAACTTAAAACACATTCATATTTCTAATCAATCTCAAAATCTTGATATAATTTATATGCCCAAATTATCACATTTGCTACATTTCAAGCCAATAATTGAACCTTAATCTCTCCAAATATCCTAAAATTTAATGTTAAATCATATAATATACACCTAATAACTAATTACCTATCTCAATATATCAAAAACTAGTATCTTGATTTGGGAAATAAAATAAATAAGAATCAATACCACCAATTAACAACACCAGGCAAAGCACTGCAAGTCTACAACGTGACCTTTTTTTCTTAAAATCCATTCTGTAAGAAAAATGTCTAATTTCTAAAATGTATCTACCAAATGCCGATCATTGGCATGATTGTCTCCAAATAATGTTCCCTACCATTTTTAATACCTCACTAAATAAGAAAATTGCAGCGTAACACTTTAAACTAATTGACAGATACTACCCTCGCCTAGCCTCGTTCATATAAACATGACAACAAATCAACTAATCGTCATATATATTGCAAAAGTATCCAACTCAAAGTTAAAAATATGGAGAGATATCTACTATATTAATTGTTTAATAAAATTTTCATTAACTAAAAACTCATAGTTACTAAATAGTTTTATAAAATTCTCATTTAAATTATAAGAAAAGAGTCAGAACCGTAACAACCAAGAAACCTTTTGAGTTAAGAATCTAACTATTCTATGTAGTGAGTGAGATTTTACCTAGGAATTAAAAATTTATTAAGTATTAAGGTCGGGTCACAAGATGTAGCACCTTTAGTTCCAAAAAGAATTAAATTGGGAATGACAAAAATCTGAAATCTGGAGAGTTAAGTTAAGTATGAATTTTGAGTCAGCTTCAAACGACCATAACTCCTAGTACAGGATGAGTTAAGTATGCTACAAGATACCATATGAAAGATCTTTGAATTATCTTTTCAATGCTGCCAAGTTTGATAATTTTTGAGTTCGTATGAGTGAGATATGACCTTTTGAAGATAGGTTGTCCAATTAATGAAAGTTAGCCGAAAATAGTGAGGGGTATTTTGGTCATTTCCTTACCCAATCAGATTTAATTCATTATTAGTAATATTTTAAAGGTCTAATACTTTTAGGTTAAGTTTTATAATCTCAACATATGCCTAGATTTTTAGTTGAGATTTAAAAAAGAGAAAAGAAGAGAAAAGAGGAAAGGATGAAGGCGTTCGTCGACGTTCTTGAGTTTAGTTGCGGATTTTTGCCATGGGTTTAATACCTAAGAGGTATGTAAGCTTCCATAGTGTTGGGTTAGTTCACCCACGCTCCCATCATGTTATTTTTAGCGAAATTTCATTCTTAAGTTTTAAGATTAGAGTACTTGATGAGTTCTTGATAGGTGTTCTTGAAGTTCATTCTAAATCTTATTGTGTTGAGGTTTCGATGATTTATTAATATGAAATTGAGTAATTATAGTTTTGTTTCCAATATATTATTTTGTAATTAAGTTAAGTAATCAAATCCAAGTGATTGGGAAGAAATCGTTCGATTTTAGGCGAGTTAGGGTGAGAAAACGAGCAAAAATGTTCTATAGATTTTCTAGGTTGGGGCTTGGTGTGACGCGCTTGACAAAGCGCCCCATACCCTTCTCTATACTTCAGTGTTGTATCCCCGCGCCACCCATATCCCCAAGGTCACATCATAACCTTGAAACAATAATTCAAATTCAAGGTAGAGTTAAGATTATGTTTTGAGAGTCTTTCGAACCTTTCTTAGAGAGTCCATTCGAGTCCTTTTGACGAGTCTTCTATAACTTCTAGTAACTTGTTTCAAGACTCAAGTAAGTGAGGATGAGAGTGAGTAGAATGTATTCATGAGTCTACAATATCACCTAGATCCTTCATATCATGAACCATAACTCTTGAATTCATATTTAAGAGAGAGTTAAGAGTAAAGTCCAAGAAAGACTTTTTGAGTCCAATTGTCAATCCTTCGAGATCAACTACTAAGTTTGAGATAAGATTTGAGGAAGTAAGTAAGAGCATGAGAAGAGTTGTATACATGAGTTCCATCTAGTTACTTAGACCTTCGAGTCAAGTCGAGTCATTCATGCTCATAACTTTTGCATGAGTTCCATATATTGAGTATCATTGTGAGGAGTAGTATCCCCAAGTTCTGATTATTCAGTATTAAGTTTCTAACACCTTTGAAATTATAGTTCTAATCATGGGACTATTTTATGTTACCCTTGAAGTCCTTGAGTTGAATTGTTCATGCCCATAATTCCGCATGAACCCTATAAGTTGAACAGTCTGAGGTGAGGAGTAACTTTGAGTTCTCGAGTTGAGCACTTCATACTCATAATTCTGCATGAACCCTTCAAGTTGAAAATCATGAAATCATCCATAAACACTAGATCATGAACCTTGTATCCATACTTCAATTCAAGAAAAGTTAAAAGTCAAGTTTAGAAGTTAAAAAACAAGTCAAAGTAGAGTTTTTAAAGTTTTCAAAAGTCTTGATTATACGTTTTAACTTCGTTTTAAGGCTCAAGTTTCGAGTTAAAGTAAAGAGTAAAAGTTGAAGTCTTTCCTTCAAGAAATATAAGGGAACTAAGTATTACCTAATAGTTGATTTAAAACTTTCAATTTAAGCAAAGAGTAAAGATTTGAGTTCATTTCTCAAAATTTATAAGGGAACTAAGTAGTCCCTAAGAGTTATAAATGTTTTTCACATTTTGAGAATCAAAGAGCCTTTGGCTAGTTTTAGAAAAGGGAACTATGATTTCCAAGAGAGCTTTTAAAACTAAGTTTGATCAATTACCTCAAACCAGAGAAGAAGTTGTTTTAAAAACATATGAGCAAAGTATTTTGGGAGTAGCATTGAGCACCGATATGGGGACGCGAGTTCAGAACAACTCAAGTCTCCATAAACCATGTACAACATGGACAGATAAAGGATTATACTTTTTAGATAATTTCTTAGTTCTTTTTAGCATAGACTAATGGATCCACTTAGTAGTTCAGGTTCTATACTGACGGTAAGGTATAGGACAATCCTCTTTCAATGTGAGATAAGACGTTGTACCATCACTAAGGCTCATCGTGATGAATTTTGATTAAACAATCTCTCAGATAAACTATATTACTTTCTCATATAAGTAAGTGCATTTCTTTAACGAACTAAGTTGATTTTAATGTTTTATAAAGCTTTCTATATATTGCATGCATATTCTTGCTTCATATTGAGTTGAGTATCTAGGGTCGAATGTCATATCTTTGAGTTGAGTATCTAATCTCCAATTGAGTATCTTATTCTTGATTGAGTTAGGAGGAAAACAAACGAAACCCAACTACACTCAGCCTTCCAATACCCCTCCCCAACACCCCAAAACACCTCCACTACCCATCACCCCCACAACCTCCCACAATTCCCCCTTCCTCCCCCAAACCTATACTCACCCCACCCACCTCATGCCCCTCCCCTCCGCCCCAACCTCCGCCCCAATCATCTCTCAACCCCCACTCCCTTCCACTCAACCCTCTCCTGCAATACCCCAAATTAACCCCACTTACCAGCCCACCCCTAGTAGTGCCTGCTCACCCACAAAGCGTACCCTCCCCACCCCTACTCTCTACCAACCTCTTCCCCACACCCCCCTCTCTCCCCCGCCCACACCTACCATCACTACCTCGCACCTTCCACTGACTTCACCCTCCCCCCCCTGCTCGCCCAACCCCTACCCCACAACAAACCCACACCCTCACACTCCACCCCAACCAACCCCCTCAATTCCCAACCCCCCAACCCCACTCCTGCTCCACAACGCCCACATCTGGCCATCTTTAGGCATTATGAAGACTACCCCACATGACCGCCTCCCCGTCCATAAAGTGGGCCGAACCAAGCCCACCACACCCGACGCGCCCACGACACCCCGACACCCTCCACCCACAAAAACACATCCTCACACTCCTCACCGCGCCTAAACCCACCCGCCCACCCCTCCACTATAGTGCCAAACACCCCTCAAACCCAGCATCAACACAGCACACTCTCCCAACCCGCCCTGCCGCCCCAGATTGGGACACCAACAGCCCGATCGTTATAACACCTATCCCACTGCGAACGCGCACTTACCTCCCCACTCATCACGCATATTTCTCCCTTCCCGCCAGATGTAGCAACGATAATTCACGTGTATCAAAGGCCACAAACACCCCAGAAGTCGCAAACAGCGTACCCAAAGTACATTCCTTCCATCCCTCTTACGTCAGTCCATCAACGAAACACACAGAACCAGAAAAAACTTCATCCCTCCCACCTGGGCGATCAACACCGCGCCAAAGCCTCAGTCCACTATCCGTACCAGGAACCCTCCCTCCACCCGCAAGGACGCCCCACATCAACCACCGCACCCACGTCCCCCCTCCACCTTAACAACCAACACACCCCCCTCCTCGCCCCACTAATCATCTCCACTCCGCCCCACCCCCTAGCGCCCCCAACATACACACCCAAACACACAACACACCCATCAATTGGGCCCCTAGCCAAACCCCCTCCAATAACACACACCCCGCATATCCAACGACCACCACCTCCCTCCCCCATCCTACCCTCCCGCGCCCCCCCCGCCCACCACCTCGTCATCAGCAAACTAAAATGTGCACCCACCCAGCCATCTAAACACCCTGTCTAACACCGAAACTCCCAAACACCCAGAGACTCCCCCCCTATCCATCCTAACCTCGTCCCCTCTCCGCCTATTCCTTAGCTCAACCCCCTACCACCATACCTTTCCAACCCCATATAGTCCCTCCCTTACACCCCACCCCGACCCCACCCGACTATTCTTAGCATCCCTCTTCTCTACCCCCACACCCTACTCCCAGCGAACGTCCGCACACATACAAAAATATACCAACTCTCCACCCACCTCGCACCCCTCACACCCCCCCCCAAATCCGACAATGAGATTTACCTGCACCCACCGCACCATCTTACCCCCCCATCCTCGCACCTTTCACCACCCTACAATCTAAACACCTTCCCAACCCCCACCACTACTCTATAGTCCCACTCCCCCCTCCCCAATCGCCGCAATTACGATATCCCCCCCCGACCCCCACAAACACCCCTACCCCTCTGCCCTCCACCAAACTCACCCTAAAACCACACCCACTATGCAACCCATACTTGATCCCACCACACCACTAACAACAGAGTTTGCCACACCCCAAACCTACCCCGACCCTCTCTTGAAGACCCCAGACTTCCCACAACCCACACACCCAACCAATAGATCCTACTCCCCCCAGAACGACACCACAAAGCCCTAACTCGTACTCTCGCAGCCGACACTATCACCCACTACCCATCCGAGCCGCGATGCCCCTACAAAGGTCATACCCACAACCCACACCAACCCCCCAACCTCCGCACCCTAACACATACATCCCCCAACTAAAACATCCTACGCCGAGCCGCCGGGTCACCATCCCCACCCCCCACGCCAGATCTCCCAAAGAACCGACCCGAAAGAGAATCCCTCCCCTCTCCTAAGTGTCACCCCCATACCATTAACTACCACCTGAACCTTCCCATCCTCCTCCTCTCGGAACCAACAGTCGATCCCTAATACACTCCCCTATGGCCCCCAGCACGCCCATCCCCCACCAACAAGGCCTTGACAAGCCACCCGTCCTCCCCTCAAACCTTTTGAACCACCCGTCTACACCAACCCCAATGACAAGAAGTCACAGCCGACCAAACCCCCACACCTCTACAAAGAACACTAGGGGAACACCTAAAAAATGACACCCGACCCACCAACATCCCCCATTACAACCCACAGCCAGCCAATCCACCCACACTCTCGACCCCACCTCTCTACTCCCCCCAAACCGATACACACAATCCCACTCACTACAAACGCCCAAACCACTAAATAACGACCCCCACAACCCCACAAGCCTCACCCCCCTTTCATAAACCACTAGAACCAAGACCCCACTTCCCAACCCACCATACACGCCAGACAAATCACAACACAACCGGAGGCACCAAAAGAAGCCGTAACCCCCCCGCCACAATCACACACCCCCAAGACCCAATAGAGCCCCACACCCCCCTAACACCGTCCCAGCCAAACCGACTACATGTAACCGCCAAACAAACCACCACCCCGTAACTACCCTCCCCAGCTAGCACGACACCCCATTGAGAACCCCCCCACCTTCCACAAACCCGCCGGCTGCGCCCAGTTAATAAACAACCCCAAACACATATACCCAGTGCGACGTACTACAAGAAGGCAACCTCCCCCTTTCCCCCACCCTTACAAACAACAGAGACGATTCCCCACACCCCACTAGCACCACACCACCCCACCACCTAGGCCGCTCCAACTTATACCCGACAAGCCAAACCCCCTCCCACACACCAGCACAGCCTCCCCACTCTCAACAGAGACCCATATCCTCAATTGCCGATGTCAGCATCCCCCACACATCGACCTAACAGAAGAGACCCATCTCCTCCGAAAGAAACCCTCCTCATGACTAATTCTACACACCACATTCCCCCCGACCCACACTCAACCCCCCGTCCATAAACTATCCACTGCCACACCCCTCCCACCACCTCCTAGCCCACCACCGCCGAAACAACATCCGCACCATGCACCCCCCCCCCCAAAAAACTCGCTGCCTCGCCTGACCTACTAAGGCAAGAACCCTCACCCCCTCTCCCACCGCGCCAAACCCCCTAGACTCCCCCAACTACCAGCGGACTCATACGTCTACCCACAACCCCCCAACGCCCCCATACGCCCCTAACTCCCCCAAGACCCCCCATCCAACAACTGACCCCACTAATTCGACGCAACAGTCCCTCTCCATATAAACACCCAAACCCTCACACGCCGAAAGACCCCTTCACTGTATTGGCTTATCAAGCCACCTAACCCAACGAACCGCACCAATGCCCCCCCGCTACAAAGTCATTACCACTAATAATCCCACCGGGCCAATGCTCCGGAGCCACCAAACCATACTTACGCGCGCCTGCCTGAGCAAAACTAGCAACGCCCCCTACCCCCACGAGAAGACAACACCCGTTCACACCCCTGCCCCCACAATCCCCCACCTCACCAAAGACCACCATACAACGTCACCCCCCTCGCTCCCTTCCCCCCTACCCGCCAGAACGAAACACCACCCCCCCACAATCCTGTCACCGCCAACCCCCCCTCACACGCATCATCCCCACTAACGAAAAGCCCCAACCCCCAGCCCACACCCCATTCCCCCTGATGTCCACCAACCAACCCCCAACCAAACCAGCCACTTGACCCCGCAACCTACCACCTCCATACACCCCTCAACCATGTATCAATTTCTCCGTCCCCATAATCTCCCCACCGCGCAAACGACCATCTACCCCAACCCCCCAAGACCACCCCACTACTTATGGACCTATGCCTTTTTATTCGCCCCACACTCACTGCCCAAATTACCCCCCCGCCCCACCCATTATCCTCCCACTCAAACACCCACCCACTTAAACCACACCTCAAAATACTCCCCCCCCACCCTCCACAAACCCCCACCACCACCCACGGAGATACCTCCACGACTTTCAACCAACACACACACCACCCCAAAACCAAACCTCCATACTAAACCTACTCCAACTCTAATTCCTAGCCCCCACACCACTACAACCCACCTGCACCCCTCTCTGAAACCTCCATAGCCTAGCCAATACCCCCTCTCCCAAGTCGCCCACACCCTTACGCCCCCAGCTATGCAATCTGCTCAATCACCACCCCCCCACTTTCTCAACACCCGCCTTCCCCCCCTAATACCATCACCACATCATACAACCCCACACAACAAACCCCTAAACCAACGCGTCCCGAGCCAACCCCAACACACAACACAACAACTTTATTTGACCCCGAACCACAAAATCCCCACCACAGCCGCCGCCCCCACTACCCGCCCCAACCCCCCCCATCGCTACCCAGTTCCCCTCCAGCTCCAATGCTAAAAATTACTCGCGTCAACCACACGATCCAACACACATAACAAATCCACCACCCCAGCCACGACGACCCCTGACTGCCACCCAAATCTTCATACATATCACAGACACCTCCCAACCTCTTCTGGACCACGTACCCACAGAACATTCAACACCCCACTGAGCACAACATCTTCCTTCTGATACGTACAACCGGACCACGCACCCCACCACGCCCCATCATCACCTAGCAATTCCATGCCACGTTTCTGCCTTCCCACAACCCCTTGCCCAACCCCCTCCCCCCCACATTCCACTCACAAAACCAACCTCCCCGCGAGGATACTAGGCCCCCAGCACCACCGCGAACGCGACGGCCATCACCAATACCATCTCCTCCCGACCAACAACCTTGACAGACCTACCTCCCTAAACTGAACCGGGAACGTTTCCATAGACCCACCCAACCCACGCGACCCATCCAAACCAGAACGCCCTCCACCCCAAGGAACGAACCCACCACCAAACCCCGGCACCTGCCCCCCCATTCCCATCTCACACAACCCCAACTCACTCCCCACCCAAACACCCTCAGCACGCCTCAACCACCTATCCCCACACTAATAACTCAACCTCACAACCACCGCCCCCGACGGCCTACCCCGTACCGGAAAAACGTAGAACACCCTTCACCCCCGCGACCAACACTCAATTGCCAGGGCCCACGAGAGCATCTACCACCCACCCCACACAATCTCAGCAGCACACTCCTTCACCCCCTACCCTCAATTGGTCTCTCATCCTAACACACCTATCCCCTCAACACGGACACACCCAGCCCGGCCTAACCCCCCAACCCTACCCATCCTCCACTCCCCCCCCACCCCGTTCTCACACACAACCCCCCTCAGAACAACCTCCCCACAATCTACCCCATAATTCCCATCCTGCCCACACAACCCCCGTCCCTCACTCCCACACCCACCCACAATATTCACCACAATCCCCAAACCACCCGAACTAAACCAATCACCACAATTTCACACAACCCAAATTTCCTTCAACCCTTCACCTCGCCATCGCGACTCAAAACCACACATCCAGACACCAGGATCCCAGCCTGGGAGACAAGGATGCAATCAAATCAGTCCGCTCACAAGCCTCTTCCTCACAAACCCCCCAATCTTCCCACCCGGATGCCCCCCCACTGACCGCAGCCCTCTCCACCACATGCCCCAACACCCCCCCACAATCAAAAACAATTCCCAGCCCCACCCCTACCCCCCCCATGCCCCCCATCTCCCCAACCCCCACACCCCCACACCCCCACACGCCCACTTCCTTTCCCATCTCCCCACAATCCACCACCCATCCCAACAACACAAACCCACCCCAACAACAGCCAATCCTTCCTACCACCCTCCACAAACAAATCTCCTCCATGGGCACGCCGAATTGCACACCCCCAATCCCCCGCCCACCTCCCGTCCCCTACACAACCTAACCCCATTCTACTACCGCCCCTCCCCTCCCCACTCTCCCCTCTCCACCAACTCATCCACCCACACTCCGCATTCGTACTATTAGCCCGCGCTACCCCCCATCCCCCCCTCAACACCCTCTGGACCGCCGCGACCACACCGTCGTGAATCCCCCATAAAGCACCCTCCCCCAAATCCACCATCCCCTCCCCCATACCCTCCCCCCCACGTTACCCCCCCCTATCCCCATCTTCGGAGAATAATGTTCGTCAGTGACCACTAGAGTGTGTTTCTGAGACTCGGGTTGTAAACAAAAACAATCATAATTCTCAAAACGACCTAGAAGATAGTTACATCACCTACCACTTAAACAAACGTTCATCCTCGAACGAAAAAGAAAAGAACTCACCTGAAAGCTAAAAAAAGTTGAGGATATCTACTCCTCATGTAAGGCTCGATCTCCCATGTAGCCTCCACCACTGAATGATGCTTCCATTGAACCTTTACTGAAGCAATCTCTTTGGACCTCAACTTCCAAATTTGCTTATCCAAAATGGTTATCGGCTCCTCATCAAAAGTCAAATTTTGATCAAGTAACACTGAATCCCATCGAATATCACCCTGTTGATACTTTTATCAACATCAAAATATGAAATATGGGATGAACATCCGACAAACCAGGTGGCAAAGCCAACTGATACGACACCTTATCAATACGCTCCACAATCTTAAAAGACCAATATACCTTGGGCTTAACTTTTCCTTCTTCCCAAATCTCATCACACCCTTGTTGGGTGAAACCTTCAATAAAACCCTCTCTCAAACCATAAACTCCAAATCATGAACCTTTCAGTCGACATAACTCTTTTGCCTAGTCTAAGCCATGAGAAGTCTATCTTGGATCAATTTGACCTTGTCCATGGACTCCCTCAGCAAATCTGTACCCCACGGTCTAACCTCAAATGCATCAAACCAACCAATTAGAGATCAACATCTCCTACCATACAAAGCCTCAAATGGTACCATCTCAATTCTCTAATGGTAACTTTATTTTCAAGAAAATTCAACATGACAAGAACTGATCCACGACCACCAAAGTCAATCACCACGGATCGCAAACATGTCTTCAAGTTCTGAATAGTATAAGACTAATTCATCAAATATTGGGTAAAGGTAATACTAAGATCCACCGCGTTCCAACTCCTTCTACATAGACGGCCCATTAAAATAAGATGTAAATTAGGTTTCCACCAATTTGTAATATAGAAATGGGAAGCCCATTGCATGTGGAACAACTCGAATATAGATTTTGGCTAACTTTCTCCGAATTATAGGTAGTTTGAACGGTTACAAAGTGTGCAACTTAGTCAGTAGATCACGATGACCCATACAACATCAAAACTTTAACCAAGGACGTGGAAACCCTACAACAAAGTCCATAGCAATGCTCTCCCACTTCCACTCTGGTATGGGCATCCTATGAGTCACATCTCCAGGATTTTGATGTTCATACTTCACTTGCTGAAAATTCAAACACTGAGATACAAAATCTACTATGTCCCTCTTCATCCGACACCACCAATAATGTTGCTTCGAGTCACGATACATCTTAGTAGCCCCCGGATGAATCGAGTACCTTGAACTATGTGCCTCCTCCATGATTAGTTTAGTCAATTCACCAGTCCGAGGAACACAAATGCGACCTTTTATCCTCAAAACTCTCTCACTATCAAGAATTGCAGCCTTGGCTTCTTCTTAACACCTTATATCTAATCTTACATAAATCACCATCGTCAAATTGTTGAGCGAGAATCTCCTCCAACAAGGATGACCTAGCCTCCATAAAAGCCAACACTTTACCAGATTCTGAAATATCAAGTCTCACAAAGCTATTGGCCAAGGATTGTACATCCCTAGCTAAAGGACGCTTGACAACCTGTAGCATGGCTTGACTACCCATACTTATTGCCTTCCGAATCAAGGCATATTCTAGCACATTTGCCTTGCCTAGGTGATAAAGAATAGTCATGTTGTAATCTTTGAGCAACTCCAACAATCTCCGCTGCCTCAAATTGAGATCCCTCTGATTGTATACATATTGGAGACTATGGTGATCCGTGAACACCTCACAATGCACACCATAAAGATAATGCCACCAAATTTTTAATGCAAACACAACAGCCGCCAACTCTAAATCATGTATAGGATAGTTCGTCTCATGAACCTTCAACTGCCTCAAAGCATAATCTATCACCTTTCCCTTCTGCATTAATACACAACCAAGAACAATCGTAGAAGCATCACAATATACAACAAAACCCTCTCTCTCCACGGGTAGGGTAAGAATCGGAGTAGTAGTTAATAAAGTCTTGAGCTTTTGGAAACTAGCCTCACACTCGTCAGACCACTGGAAGTTCATCTCCTTCTAGGTCAATCTTGTTAATGGGGATGCAATGGAAGAGAATCCCTCTACAAATCGGCAATAATAACCTGTAAGACCTAAAAAAAACTCTAAATCTCAGTAATTGAAGTAGGCCTGACCCAATATCGAACTACCTCAATCTTCTTAGGATCCAGCATAATACCTTCCTTGAACACTCCATGCCCCATGAATGCTATCGAACTAATCCAAAACCCGAACTTTGAAAACTTTGCATAAAGCTTCTTCTCCTTTAGAATCCCAAGCACAATCCTCAAATGATGCTCGTGTTCCTCGTTACTATGGGAGTATATCAATATGTCATCTATGAAGACAATGACAAAGAAATCCAAGTACGATTTTAACACTTCGTTCATCAAGTTCATAAAGTTGTTGGGCATTAGTCAATTCGAAAGACATCACCAAAAACTCGTAATGGCCATAACGTGTTTGAAAAGTTGTCTTTGGGATATCCTCCTCCCTAACCTTCGGCTGATGGTAGCCAGATTTTAAGTCAGTCTTGGAGAAAATAGAAGCATTATGCAGGTGATCAAATAAATCATCAATACGAGGTATCAGGTACCTATTTCTAATGGTTACCTTGTACAGTTGCCAATAGTCAATACACATACGCGTAGATCCATCTTTCTTCTTCACAAATAACACTGTACCACCCCAAGGTGATACACTCAGTCTAATGAAATCCTTTCTCAATAAATCTTGCAACTACTCATTCAACTCTCTCAACTCAGCTAGTGTTATACGATAAGGAGGAATAGAAATAGGTTGAGTTCCCGGTTCCAAATCAATACAAAAATAATGTAACCATTAGGTGGAAGACCTGGTAAATTTGTAATAAATACCTCCGAAAACTCACTCACCATTGGAACAGACTCAAGCATAGTAGTCTCAACACTAGTATCTCGAATTTGTGCCAAGTAAGCCAAACATCCTCTCTCTAACAACTGACGAGCCTTAAGAAATGATAACTTAGAAGGGTGACTAGGAGAACCTCTCCATTCTACTATAGGAATTCCAGGCATATCTAAAGTAGCTATCTTGGCACGACAATTAAAAATTGCGTGGTAAGGAGATAATCAATCAATACCAAAAATCACATCAAAATCTACCATATCTAAGACCTTTAAATATCATGAGTGTCATATCCTATCAAGGTAACAATACATAATCAATACATCCGCTCTACCACTATAGAATCCCTGACATGAGTAGAAACATGTATATACAAATCAAGAGACTCACATGATATATCGAGATTCTAAGCAAAATATGTGGACACATATGAATAAGTAGAGAATGGATCAAATAATACAGTAGTTGGTCGATGACAAACTAGAATAATACATGTGATAACAACATCTGAAGCCTCAGCCTCTGGCCTACCTTGAAAAGCATAACAGTAAGAACGACAGCCCTCAGATTGTGAACCTCCAAGACCACCACCTCGACCAGAAGGAGAACCACCGCTACCTAAATGAGTACCACCTCTGCCACTATGTACATCTCCCCTAGTTTGAGGTTGTGCAGCCCTAAAAGTATAGCCTAAGAACCCTGATGTAAGCCACCACGTCTGGTCCTAGGGAAGTCTCTCACAAAAGTGTCCCATATCAACACACTAAAAACAGCCTATGTGAGAAGTAGGCTGATTAGAGGAACTTGAATGACCAGAATTTCCTCCACGACCTACAAATCTAGAAAATGAAATCTGTGGAGTACACACCGAACTCGAAGAACTATGCCCAACGCAACCAGCCTCAGACGCTGGTAAATCTACATGAATGGGTCCACTAGACTGAGAGTGATAACCTCTTCCCAAGTAACCTGGACTTCTAGTCAGAGCACCACCACAATGACCTGGGTGAGGGGTCTTCTTACCCACACACTACTCAAAGACCTCACGTCAAATCATCTTCAACTCCTTAGTAACATTTACCACCTTCTGGAATGGAATACTAGAAGTAGCAACATGAGAAACTCCCAGTCGAGTCAGAATAATCATCCCCTTAACAAATCATCTCACTCTGTTAGACTCTATAGGAAGCATCATCGAAGCATGTCTAGTCAAGGCATGAAATTTACCCTCATACTCTGTGACTGACATACCATTTTGTTGTAAACCCTCAGACTAGATCCTCTTGTGCTCCCTCTCACTGTGTGGAACAAATTTGGCTAGAGATACCTGAGTAAACTGAGTCCAGGATAGTAGAGGGGATCCAGATGGCCTACTACAAATATAATCCCTCCACACTGCTTGGTAGAACCAGTTATCAGAAACGATGTCTAGTCAACTCCATGAGACTCCACTAATCAAAATTATGCAACCTCTCATGAAAACTAACTATATAATATGCATCCTTAGTTAAGTCACCAGCATAAGTCGGAAGGAATGTTTCCAATTAGTCTGAACCTTCTCCAAAAAGCTTTGTGTTATCAATGGTCATGGAAGCTGTTCCACCACAATGTCGTATGTTAATACCTAGCATTTCCATATTGTCTAAACGCGGAGCTACAGCAGCAGTTGCAGAGTCTTAGGATTCTGAAAATCTGGAGCCACCATCGAATCTAGAGTTTGATCTCCAACACGGTTCTGTGAGGCATCAGAAGTGACAGACAAAGATCTCACTTGAGTCATCCCCTCTATAAATCCTAACATACAAGCCAAGGTATCTTGAAGCACTAGGGTGGCAATAATATTGGGTGGATCCATGAGATGTGCTCGTACTCGGAATCGAATCTACACCACAAAAAGTGCAAAAGTGTAGTATGAGTACGAAATAATGTGTGCCCAATATATTTTTTTGACCGATGACGAAGAAATAGTGATGGGAGTTTATATAAGAAAAATTCATTCTTTAATTATACAAGTCTATATTACACTTACTAGTCAAAGTTTCATCAAATAGATGTAATCAAATATCAAGTACTTCTCAACCACCAAATAAAATACACAATCATCAAGAATGAAGGATCTCGTGAAATGAAATGTAATATTACACCATGATATGATATGCCTCAGGATACCTGTACTCTCTCAACCATATATACATGATACTCCTCGGAAATACTCGATAGTTCATGACCCATGGGGTACTCACGAGGTCCATATACCGATACGGACGATCTCCACGTGTCTGTGGAACGATCTCAACGCACTATCATAAAATTAAATAATTTCTGCCATGGACGATCTTCACGTGTCTAAATTACAATCTTAACATCACACCATCCCCATCACATACGATCTCCATGTGTCCAACTTATATTGAATCTCATGTCAATGCATGTACACAATATTATTTCAATAAAGGGGATGATGATCCATCTCAATCAATCAATATCAGCATAATACATAGCCACCACAATTATCATAATTATACGGGTGCAATAAGGAAAAACACAATCACACAAAGAATTCAAGTTAATAATAAATTAATTAATGCTCATATGCTTTGGCATTCTCGGGTTTCAACCCGCACTCTGTAGAAATAAACTTTTCTTGTATATCATCAGTACTCGTATCAATGCTCGTCATACCATAAGTACGATTACCCATCTATGACAGATCCGTCTGGATCAGTATTTTTGTTCGATTTGTTTTATCTTCTCAGTGCTATTTGAAATATAGATATATATATATATATTATATATATATATTTATATATATATATCATAAGTTATGAGTTTAAAATTTTGTCAAAAAAAATTACTACCATTTGTTGGTATCGATAATTGATCCTGAAATGTGCCCACGGCTTGGTGAAAAAAAAAAGAAAAAACTTTATTTCGCTTTGATTTCTACAAGAAATTTCGGTTCCACCACAAGTTAGAAATTGATTTGGTTGCCCTTGTATTTTGGTTGTATCTTGATAAGCTTGATTTGAGAAACTAGTTGAAATAATTGGGTGATTATTAAAAGTGGCTTAATTGTGGTTAAGTTTATTGATTATTGGATTTGTTCAATTAGTTGTTATAGTAATATAATTGGTTTTGATTCTCCTAGCTTACGGTAAGATTATTACTTCAGTTCTTAGGATGAATGCAAGCTTAATTTAAGGGGAGTGTTTACTTGTTTTAGTTGGTGAGTGATGATTCCCCTTTCCATTAGAATTTGTTATATCCTTGTGTTACTTTGTCATGCCAATTGCTTGGGAATTAGTATGTAAACCTAAGTTTGACACTTGACATGGGTAATATTCATGTGCTTCCTTCACATATTGTCTTTTTTGCTTGATTTTTTTTATATTTTAATATATGTATTCTATATCTTTTTTTCCGGAAAAAATATATATATGTATTTACTCATTTAGAAAATAATTGTTTACCGATTTCATGCTCTCTTATCTAGGAAAGTAGTATCCCCCTTCTCTTACTTGAAGATTGACTGATTCCCTTGTTTTTTTTATATATATGGTAAAATAATAATCATAATTAAAAAAAAATCAATTTTGGCTCTTCTCATTTAAGGGAAAAACTTAGTACTCTTTCCTAATTTGATTTCTTACTGGTTATCATTGATAAAGATATTTGTTTGGCTTTCTTTATTTTAAGGTTAAAAGAATATTCTCTTCTTAACTTTATTCTTATTTATTTTGGTAATGGTATATTTCTAAAATTTTCTGATTTTGACTCCTTTGAAAATAAAGAAAAATAATATTAATTGATCTATTTTTTCCTATTTGTAAGTTTATTGATTTCTTACTTGCTTATTTATGGTAGAATAATATTACTCTTCCTAATTTATTCTTACTTGTTTATATTTGGTAATGAAATATTTTAAAATTTTCTAATTTGATTCTCTTTTAAAATAAGGAAAATAGTATATTAATTTAATTCCTAAAAATATTATTTTCCTTATATGCTCCCTCCTCTTTGCTATATAAATAGTCCCCCCTCTCATTCTCTCATGATTCATTCATATTTTTTATACAAGTTCTCTCACACATTCACATCTTTGAGAAAAACACATTCTCCAACTCACACTAACTCTTGCTACAATTTTTCTCATTCTCTTGTTGCTCATACACATATTCATTCTCTCAACTCAACATACAAGTTGATAATCTTTTCCTCATAATTGGTTAGTCCTCTTCATTAATTTCAATTTGATTTTTGCATATTTATAATATTCGTGTGTTGAACGAAACAACAAGGAAGCATCCAAGTTAGTTTCAATATCCTTTTATATTTGAAATATAACTATGGTTATTCTTTATCTCTTTTTGTGTGTTATTTACATATATATGAGGGTAATTTTCTACTATGAGCATTCTATATTACAACTATTTTCTCATCGTATATGTGTTAAATTATCTCTTCTTCAAGTTTTGAACTTAGAGTTCAAGATGTTGCCGATTGCCTAGAAGAAATTGTGGCCGAAGTCTCGTTAATTCTATTGTTATATATTGTTTATTCGCTCTTATTTTACTTTGTAATATGGTAAACTATTTAAATCTATTATAAATAAAATATTCTGGGGGGGATCTTACCTAAGGGGATGGGACAGTATATGTAATTTGTTGTTTATTTACAAACTCATTTAGAAATCAGGCATATAGGATTTAAAATATAAAGGTTTAATATCATGCTTATAGGATTCACTAACAAAATCCAAGGTAATTCTATTTAATTATTCTTCAAATGTTCAACAACTTGAGGGTAGTTCATTATCAAGTTTACCTAATCTCAAATTGCCTAATAAAAATTCATGCCAAATTGTTGAGAAACCTGCTATAAACTTGATCGTATTAAGTAACTTGTCATGAATAATGTTATAAATCTTGTTTTCTTTCGTAAATTTTATCAATTGATTAATAATAAGCTAGTCATTATTTTATGCTTTGAATAATATTAATCTCAGCATGGCTAGTATTTTTTAAAAAGAACAATTTTAAGTTTGTTAAGAGTTTTAAAATAAATAGATTCTTACTAATACTTTTTTCTTGTTTAAAAAATTAGATTCATGAATAATCTTGGTATGTTAAATCGATAGACTTTTATAACGGTTTAGTACTAATAATGTTCACATGTCATACAAAATCACTTCCCTAGGATTTAACAGTACAAGACAAATGTCAATGAGCCCGGTAAAGTCAATTTCAGTATGTGAAATAATCCAATAATTTGTTGCATATTTGATGCTCACTACAAATAACACTTTCTCAAAATATTTTTTTTTGTCACTTTGAACAAATCCATCTCGGCAGTTTTCCTGAAATCTATATCCATGTCATATTTCGCCCGTATAATTAATCTTTATTATCGTAACCCCAATAGGATCACTCCACAACCCACTTTAGCATCGCAAAACCCCTCTCCACACAACTTATGTGTTGTTGCAAGCCTGCTCCCGTGCATGACGGCCGCTTATATTAATGCTGTATGAAGGCCAAATTGACTTAAAACCTACCGTGCCTCAAAGACCGTGTTGTTTGTCTGTCTATGGAATTGGTGTTTGGTCTAGGAGGGCCTTATATTTTAGTTTATGTCCTAAACCCGCCCATTTAAGATTTCCAATGCCTCTTGGACAATAAAGTTGGGATTATAGAACCTTTTAGGTACGAAATGCATTGCGGTGGTTGGCCAGGGGTAGTTATGGAGATGATAACATCGACTCAGGCTTTGACAGCAACACTTTGATTTTGTAGTCCTTACGGCAGCCTATGGGACATAAGCAAAGTCGAGTGCTGATCCAAAAAAGTCTCTTTGAGTCTCCCTTCGCGTTGAACATTTTATTGGTTTGTTTTAATTAATTCCTGTTGACAGACTAAAATAAAAAATTAAAAATAATGTTTATTTGTTTCTTTTCTTATCTTCTCGCTTACCTCTTTAATTTAGTAGATATATGTATAGATATATATATTAGATATAGATATACTAGATTATATAGATAATATGATATATAATATATAGCGATAGATATATATAGTATATATTATTATATGAATATTATGTTATCACTTAGATGCATGTCAAAATAATAAAATTATAACATGAGTTATTTGTTCGATTGTTATAACATAGTCGCGTATGTCAAGATAAATATAAATGAGTTTGTGTTTTTTATTTTCTTGCTATCACTAGCTTGCATGTTTAAATTAATTCAAATAAAAAATTAATTGCTTAATATTATGTCATACTTAGCAAGCATATTAATAAATATAATGTAAAAGAAGTCGACCATGCTTGCTACTGTAACCTCCACATAGATTGCATTGAGACACGGTCGGGACCCACATTTGTGGACTCGAGGGATGCCACATTTCCCCTCGAGGTATATTTGATACTCTTACCCCCAATCTCTGGCTCGTGGCCTAGCGGAGGATTAGTTAGGTTAGATAGGTACCCTAACAGCGCCTTAATTCGTTATTTCTTTTTTTTGGGGGCGAACCCAAAATCACAAAATCCCAAAGAGTGTTAGGTCGTGCACAAAACTCATTTGCGAAAAAATGGGGCGCGACAGTTAGTTTTTATCTAATAGTATGGTTGGTTCGGGTTTTGAGACTTTCATATTTAGTGTGTGACATTGGTGTTTTAACTAATAAATTTTGACCAAAATTTGGACTCGTCATGTCGAAGCTCATTTTTATGTACATAAGACAATAGAGGAATGGGTTTTTAGGCTTCTATTTTTAGTTTGTGTCGTTAGGAATTTTAACTTTTAAGTTTTGGCCAAAATTTCACTTTAGTTAATATTTTTGGTAATTGTGCTCGAATAGAATTTTTGTCACCCTGGTTAGCCATATAAGTTCAGTTTTTGTCTCATATGATGGTTGGTTCGGGGCTAAAATTTGAATTAGGTCAATTTTTATGAAAAACATGCTCAAATTTGAATTTCGCCAGCGCGGTTAGCTCTAGAAGGTCATTTTCCTTATTATAGGATGGTTGGTTTGGATTTTGAGGTTTGCATATTCAGTTTGTACCTTAGGTGTTTTAATTTTTTGCAAAAATTTAACTTTACTCAATATTTTTTGTGAACGTGCTCTGATGAGAATTTCGTCAGCGCGGTTAGTTTTTTGGAAGGTCATTTTTATATCCAATAGGATGGTTGGTTCTCATTTTAAGGATTCCATTTTCAATTTGTGTTGTTAGGCATTTAAACTTTTAAGTTTTGGCCAAAAGTTAGATTTGGTCAATATTTTAGATAAAACATGCTGAAATTAAATTTTTTGATATAATGATACGTGTCATATTAATTTAACTTGTTATCATAGATCTTATATTGTTTAATTCAAATATGATTTATAAAATTGATACTAATGTTTTGGGATTTATATTCGTGCTCTTAGATTTTTAAATGCAATAAAGTTATAAATATATTACTTAATCATTTAGTTTATAATATTTTGAACATATTGTCAATCAATTATTAACCTAACATTAGAAAAATAAATAATCATACTAACGTATTTAAAATTTATTACCAACAAGGGTTGTGGTGGAGTGATAAGTACTCGTTCATCCTTAATCAAGAGGTCTTGGCATCGATTCCCTTGGGTACGCATTTGCCTTTGTTAGAGAGCGCTTTGCTTTACCCCCCTCCCCCAAATGTGGAACTTCCCGGTGTGAATCCGGATTAATTGAGCTCCAAATATGGGTGCAGGACACCATATGAGAAACAAAAAAAAATATTTAAAATTGATTGGTAAATTACCAAAATAAATTTTATGTTACTAAAATTGCCAACCAATGGAATCGAATAATGAAGAAAAAAATTTACTAACTCCTTTCAATTCGTTAGTAAAGGTAGTACCGATATACTAACCAAAATTTAGTTGGTGAATTTTCAAACGAAAATTTCAGGTCCATATTCAAAATTTTGTAACAACATTTTTATGTGTTTACCAACTCATTTTTGGTTGGTAAGTTTAACAACAAATTAATAAAGGTTGGTAAGATTTACCGACGAGCTTTTTAGCAATAGATTAATATAAGCTGGCATTTGGTTGGTAACTCAATTTACCAAACAATTTGATCAATTTTCCGATGAATTTTTTTGTTGGTAATTGTGGTTCCTTTTATAGTGAAATTGTCGTAGTTTAAAATTTCAAACCAAGATTTGTTGAACCTTATAATCTCTTCCAACCATATCTAAAATTCATGGTTAACAGTCATATTAATATTACACCTAAAATTAATAGCTACCATTATCAAACAAAATTAGTATCATGATTTGGTAAATGAAATAACTAAGAATCAATTCTACCAATTAACAACACCAGGCAAAACAGTGCAATTCTGCGACGATTTTTTTCCTAAAATCCATTTTGTAAACAAAATGTCAAAAATCTATTTTGTAAACAAAATATCTAAAATTGTAACAACCCATAGCCAAGACAGACCAGAAACCAGCTTTATAGAAAAATATGTAGGTACACCCAATGGTGGCATCGACGGACTGTAGTTAACCCACGATCAGTCCCGCACAACCGTCGATGGGATCAGAAACTCCAAAAGATTTCAACCCAGAAAAATTGGTTAAGTCTTGGACGACGGACGGACTTACAGTCCGTATGTCAGTCGACGGTCCATAGTCCATGACCGTCGATTGAGACTCCCATTCACCCACTTTCTAACAAGATCTACAGATGACCAGCACGGTCCGTAGGTGGACCTACGGTCCGTTGGTCTGACCGTAGGTGGAAAATTTGCAGACAGTTAAGGGGAAATGCAGTTGGGTCAACTTTAAATGGTCATAACTCTTAGTACAAAATGAACTAAGTGTCCCATAACATACCCACAGATAAATAATAGACTTATCTTTCTATAGCCACCAACCTTGCTAAAAACAGACCTCAGAGTAAAACGTTATTCCCATTTTAGTAAAGGCCTGTCGAACAGCCAGTCGACGGACCCAATAACGGGGTATCGGTCAGACGACGGACCGTCAGTCCTGGACGTCGTTTGGTCCAACAGCAACTTTCTTAAGGGTCTTTTTTAACTTTCCCACTTTGTTCAAACCCTAAGTTACGTCGTTTTGACCCTAAATCAACATATTTTAGTCAGTTTAAGCTTGAAAACATAATTAAAACATATCTAAGTCAAATCATTAAATCAAAAGTTAGAAAATTAGAAGCAAGAAAGGAGAAAAAGCTCAAGAATCCTAGTTCAATAACGCAACAAGTTCTAGCAGTTTCAGCCCCGAAACCTAAGTATTTTTCCGTGGATTTCATCACCAGGTATGTGGGATTTCACTAGTGGATTCCTTTCACCCATTGGGTCCCTAGTTTTTAGTCAAATTCTTGATTCTCTTGTCATGATTAAAACCTAGGATTTCTAGAACTTTAATAGAACTTCATGAATTTATTAAATATATGTTCCTAATCAGATTATCATGTTATTACTCAGATTATAGCATGAATTTCATAACCCTAGCTTTGTATTTCTTTAATTCTTAAATTACACATGCTAGGTCAGATATTTCAGTTACTTCAGATAGACATGCCTCAGTTATAAATGCATAATTACCAGATTAATTGTTGCACTATCAGTTTGCATGTTCAATTTCGAGCTATCCAGTATGACGAACTAGACATAAATCAGTAATTTACAGATTTCATGGAAGTAGCCATAATGCCGAGTTGGACTAGGGTTCAAAGTTACCCAAATAGTCCCAGAACTACTAGACCAAGTAGGTTGTAAGTCTCCTCCTGTGGGCAATCAGTTTAGTGATCAACCACATGTTTTATACCTTTGGCAGGGTTATATTAAGTCCTCTCGATGGGGCGTAAAATCGACGCCTCCACATTTAGCTAATGTGGTTTTATTATCGGTAATTATGAGTAGCTCCAACAGTTAGTCAGGACTCTCTGCTTGACATTTATCAGATATTCGCTATTTCAGTTTCAGCATGCTTATAAATGGTCATTACATCCAGTTAGCTCAGAATTAGTTTCTCTTGTCAGATTCTTATACTTGCTTTTTGCTTGTTAGTTAATTTATTCAGATTTACTATATCCTACATGCTCAATACATTTCAGTACTGACGGCATTGTGGTGAACACTTCTCGTGATGAGGTTCAGGTTCTCAGTATCCAGATCACGCATAGATCTATTTTCGATCTCAGTTCAGGAGAGTCAGTGGTGAGTCCTCATTCTCCTGGAGCGAAAGCAGTCTGAGTGTCTGTTCAGTCGTTAGTGATTTAGTTTCAATTTTTGCTATATTTAGCTGGGGCTTGTCAAGTTTTTCTCTAGTTTAGAGTCTTATTGCGGACATAGTTAGATAAGCTTAGTATTAAGTTTAATATTTGCATTGTATTTAACTCATCAGTTTTCATATTAATCAGTTTTAGAATATGGGTAGTCCCCATCTTTGCATTATAAGTTATGATTTAGCTTCCCGCATCAGTTTATATCTTTAGGTGCTCATGGATAATGCTTGCAGGGGCGCTTGGGGGTTCAATTGTGGGGTTCTAAGTTTCGTGTCCGCATCTCGGGGACAGCTCAGAGCGTGACAAAAACCTAAAATGTATCTACCAAATGCTAATCATTGGCATGATTGCCTAATGATTGGCTCTAAATCTTGTCCCCCGCCATTTTTAATACCTCGTTAATTAAGAAAATTGCAGGCTAACACTTTAAACCCATTGACAGATACTACCCTCGCCTCACCTTATTCATATAAAAATGACAACAAGTCAAGTCACCACTATATATATTGCAAAAGTATTCAACTCTATGTTTAAAATCTGGAGAGACATCGTATCGCTTTACCTGAACAAGGTTTTCTTCTCGGACGCGATGTGCTGATCAACTGTTCCTATTTCTATTTCCCCCCATATTATGATATAACAATTTAATCCCTCTAACTTATTTTAATTCATGGGTCAAATATAAAAGGATATTAAATGAATTATGGACTTGGTCCACTAACTATTTACTATATTAATTATTTAATAAAATTTTCATCAACTAAAAACTCGTAGTTACTGAATAGTTTAAAAAAAACTCTCATTTAAATTTTATGAGAAGAGTCGGAACAGTCTTAATTCTCAAAACGACCTAGCGGGTCGTTACATATTTCTACCCCAAAACTCATAACATATGATATTGTAATAGTATGATCAAATAGTACAAACACATGATATCCAAACAATATATGATATAATAATAGTATCATATAATAAAGTATATAAATACATGATACCCAAATAACATATGATATTTGAATAATATAATAGAGCAACAAAAATAACAAAATACTAAAATATTCAAACCCGCATGTAATAACAATATCTTCATATAATGATATGACATGATACAAAAACGTATGCATGATATAAACATAATATGTGATACCAATACGCATGCATGATATCAACATAACATCTGGCACTGTAATAGTATGATCAAATAGAACCAGCATATGATACTTGGACAATATATGATACAGTAACAATATCGGCATCTAACAAATCAAAATTTCAAATTAATTTTATCAAAATGATATCATGATATAAGAATATACCTTCAAACGAGAATATTGATCAATTTCTTCTTCAAGGGTTCCATCGATATTTTCAGTTTCAGTTTGGGGGAATGACTCAAAAGGATTGCAAGGAGTAACTTTTTTTTTATGCAATTGTTCATCACACCCCATGTGTGTCTTCCCTTTCCTCTTCAAATAGTTTTCGATTTCGTCACCTGTAACATTAGGATTTTGATCAGGCTTGTCAATACCTACAATTGGATTGAGATTAGTTCAAGCATTAACATCTCCATAATCGAATTCTTCATTTAAGCCGACATTATCTTTTCTGTTGTCATCCTCCAAATTAAGAGAACGCGTGAGGAACTTTCGACTCGTGGTCATCTATATTATCATTATCACTAGTATTGTCAATAAAATATGCATCAATAGAATGATGACCCCACCAAGGACTAGTTGCTACATTTTTACGACCCACTAAAAACAAAATTTAAAAAATTTAAGGAAAAAAACACAGAGAAACAAAAATTGATTCAAAATGAAGCATATTGAAAAATAAAACTGAATACAATTGGAATAGAGAAAAAACTACCGCACACAAAGCTGAATAAATTTGACTAACAATGACGGAATAGAATTATGATGACGAAAGAAACTATAACTGACGATAGAATTGCTTGTAGTTAAAATTGTTGTATGTTGCTCCACACGGTTTAATGTGGATACAACGGTTGGACTGTAAATCGGATGTGCTTGAATACGAAAGTGGACCGAATTGTTGGGTTATAAACTTGATGGGTTTGAATAAGAAAGTGACCTAAAATTAGGGGGGATATGAGCTGTAATTATTTATGAGAGAGTGGGTATATCAGGAATTACTTTGTGTTTGGGTATGAACTTGTAATTAGTTTAGGTTTTATGACTCATTTATGTAGTTTCCAAAAAAATAAAAGGAAAAGAAGTACTCCCTTCTCCAATAATAGTTGTCCACTATACTATTTTGGAATATCCAACAATACTTGTCAACTTTCTGAAATCAATAGATAATTTTTAGAGAAATTTTTTAAAACAACAATATTTTGACATTTAATAAGATCCCTTAGCAATACTTTCAATATTTATTAAAAAATGACACTATTTTAGTTTGTTATGAGTTGATTTATGTAAAAAAAATTCTTACTTTAATTTAACATAATATAATTAAGAAATAACAAATTAGAGAAAATCGAGGGGGGATATTTCAAATTAGATTAAGTTGCTGAAAATCTTTATTACTTTCCTTACAAAAGATTATGAGACCTAAAACAGGTGGTCTCTTCCTTCGTCCTAAAGGCTATTATTTGTCCTTGTCTTTCAAAACTAGTTATTGTTATGAAACTTTATGGTAGTACCTTAGAGTTCAGGCTATCTATTAAAATTTTTGTGATTTTTTAAAAATTTACAAATTTGAACCACTATAGTTTTTATATGTTTTATTTGACATACTTTTGTTCCAGTGTTGTATTATTTTATATTTACCAGAATTTTGTATCTTTTCTTAAATCGTATTCATTCCAATATGTATGTTATTTGAATTTGTATTCATTGTAGTTGTATATTTATAGGGAAAAAGCATAAATTCCCCCTCAAATTTGTACCCAAAAGTCAGTTTCACACTTCAACTATTATGATGAACTATTACACACTCTTAGTATTTAAAAGTGAATTTAATACCACCTTGAGATGCATAACACCACTCTCACAGTATGTGATGTGTTACACTTGCTGCCACATCAGCATTACGTCAGTGCCACGTTAGCAACACGTTAGAAATTATATATATTTTTTAAATTTTTTAAATTTTATTTTCTTTATTGATTAATTTTTCTTTTATTAACTCTATTTTACACTAATTAATTCTTAATTAATCATTAAAATTCTCTAATAATCATATCTTCTTCTTCCAATCTAAATCTTATTCACTTCTATCTCATCTAGAAAATTATTCATTTGAATTTATATTACAATTCTTTTGTATTCTCCGACGCAAGAACAACCAAACGGCCACCAACACCACCAAAACACCCCCTTAGCACCCCACAACATAAACGGTCATTGATAAACCACCAAATCGAAACCCCTTAACCTTATCCCTTTTCACAGTATTTAAGATCCATGAGTTCGTTTCAATTAGTTTTTCCCCTCCAACTTGAGTACAAAAAGATGTTTTTTCAGTTCTGAGCGTTCTAAGGAAGATTGTTCTATTTTTGGGCTCATTTATGATCCATGGTGTTTGAGTTAGTTTTGTGCTTTGTACAAATTTCTGAAGGAGAGTGAAAAGATTGGAACAAGAAAGTCTCAAATTTCTAAAATCATTGTGAAATTTAAATTAAAAAATTATTTTTTCTTAGTATAATGATGACATTGAATGAAAAATTATGAAAATATGATAAGAAGAAAATGAAATTGAGTGACAATCTGAAAATGTGCTTAGAAGAAAATGAAAGAAGAACCTTTATGAAGGAAATAAGAGAAGATGAACATGAGAAGAAAGAAATGAGCGGGTGGGCGGTGGGTGGTTGGCGTGAACAAAAAATTAATTTTGACTTTATTTTAAATCAAACAGACCTAATTTATTTTTAGTTTTAATTTTATTTCCACATCAGTTTCGAATGGTATTAATTATACTTTGAACAAAAACAAGTGTGTAATAGGTCCTCATTATAACTAAAGTGTGTAACAGACTATTCGATACAAGTTAAAGGAGGAATTTATGTCTTTTCTCTATATTTATATGTTATTTAGTTTTCTCACAATATAGTTATTTAAAATTTATCAGAATGGTATCTTTTCTTAAATCATAATCATTCAATATGTATGTCTTTTTATTTGATTCATATACTAGTTTTATGTTGTATTTGGTATAATTGATATTTGTATTTCTTTATTAGTTCGTGCTCTTCCAGTAGGTAGTCAATTGGAATTTATGTTATTTAAGAAACATTATGTGTATTCATTTTATTTTTTATTGTGCTATTTTAATTTTTCTTCAAAATTATGTTTCTTTCCTAAAATTGTATTCATTAATAGATATATTTGTATTGTATTCATTCTAGTTGTTATATTGTACTTGATAATGATATACAAGATTACAACATCATTCATATATAGATATATATATAACTACCCTAGATATATAATTATATATCTATATAAGAATATTTAAACAAAAATCACAGAAATTGGAAATCAACGGCAAGGTCCGTAACATGTGTAGAATTGATGCTTTAAACATCAAATCAAAAAAGTATTTTAGATGATGAAAATTACCTTGCCAGTCGAGAAATCTGCTTGAATTAATAAATAATTTTAATTTAACGATAAAATATTTCTTGGTGAGCATCAATTTAGCACCTTAAAAGAATATAAACTTCAAAGGTGAGATATAATGAAGAAATGTGAAATGTGGGGAAGAAAGGTGAATGATAATGAAAAAAGGTAAATTGTATTAGTTTTATTTTTTTCAATTTAAAATGGTTATCAGTGTGTATTTTGGTCCAATAAATGACTTTTTCATAAATAAAATAAATTAAAATACAAAAATGTACTAAAATATGAATTCATATTATTTTATAAAAATATTGTTATTCTGACATTTTAAATAAATATTTTAAATTATTTTTATTTTAACTAATTATGTTAGTAATGTGACTTAATTGCTAATTTATCCTTAATTATACTTGTCATTTGGTCGAGTGTATAAGAATAATGTTAAATAGAGTGTATTGGCAATGCTTGCGTTAGTAATGCTTGTATTGATTATTCTTGCATTAGTTATATATAAATATTTCTTATGCATTATTTGGTTTTCTGTATTAAAAATAACATGTATTGTACAAAAATAATTATTTACAAAAATATACTCCACAATTATGGTGAAATAGATAGGAAAAATACATAGAAGTCACCAAATTTGGCAACAAAATTTACTTTTAACCCTTAAACTACACGGGCATTTAAATACATCCATTAACATTTTTCAAGTGATTTAAACACCCCTAAGAAATGACATGGCCGGGTGAGTATACTCTCCTTAAAGTGTGGGAAAAAAGGAAAAATAAACTTAATCTTTTTAAAGTCCTACACATGACCTTTTTTTATTGGTCAATATATAATTAATATTTTAAATAGTTTTTCTTGATATATTAACTTTCTAAAAATATGTAAATTTTTTTCATTTAGAGGTATGTAGAATTAGTGGGTCCCCCTTTTAATCTCTTTAATTTTTCTTTTCGTTTTGTTGTCTTCCTCAACACACTTTTTTCTCCATTGAAACACCTCCTCCTCTATCTTCCTCCCACTTTAAAAAAGACTATTTTCATTTTACTAGTTATTTACTAATCTGTAAAATTCAATACCAAAGTCATTTTATTGATGTTGATTTCGCTCTATTAGCTGGTGCGATTTCGTAAACGTTAACTTTCTTGAATATTGAGTGACCCATTTTGATTTCTACATGTATTCAAATATTTCTCATAGAACTTATATTTTTTTTATCAACTTTCTTATGCAATCTTCATTTCTTATTTGAGTTGTCAAGAAAAACTTGACTTTAAAAAGAATTCATTCTCCGAGAGGGTAAATTCGTGGGGTGTGTTCGAAGAAGAGAAATGTAAATAGTATAGTATTTTTTTCATTCGAGGTATTAAAAAATGTTTTATAGGTGATGAAGACGAAGGAAAAAAGAAAAAGTACGTATTGAAGTTGAAATGGTGAACACAACAAGGAAGAAGAAAGCAGAGGGGGGGGAGGTCTGCATTTATAAATTAATTAATTTATATAATTAATCTTAAAAAAGTGTTCAGTAAAAAATAGTGAACAAGTAAGAAAGAACTAAAAATTAATGACGTGGTACCTTCATGATTATGATGTAGCGCTTATGTGGCTATGATGTGACGGTTGAGAGTGCTATTATAGTCTAATGGTGGGAAAAAATCACTTTGAAGATAATAAGAGGGTTTAAACGCTCGTGTAGTTTATGTACTAAAGTAAAATTTGCTGCCAAGTTTGTTTTTGTTTTTTTTGGGGAGGGGGGGGGGGAGAGATTTTATATATTTTCTCAAAAAGATAAAGAAGAATCTTTGAGGGGTAATCGTGTCTTTAAAATGCTAATGCATGCATTAAATTCCTTTGCGTTAATAATACCTAAAAATTCATGGTATTAGCAATACAATCCCTAATATACAATGTAGGAGTCTTTTGGTAATTATATAAGAGACATTTTATTCATGTATAAAAAGTTGCATAAGTTTAACTATGTTTGGTAGAAGTTTTGTATTACATATAAAAGTCAACATAATTTATACCATGTTTGGTTGTATTTTTTGTAGTTCTACATAATTAATATCAACATAACTTATGAGGAAATCTATGTATAAGGTTATGCAGAGTAGAAGGTGGAAAAAGTTACGTGGGTTAGTTATACATGTATTAAAATAATAAATTATATATTTACCAAATTAATTTTTTTTAATTGAAAAGTTTAGTTGTTTCCTTTATATACGTTTGTTGTTTTTATTATTTTTATATATGGATCATTTTAATTTTTTTTAAAAATTGAAAACTTTATTGTTTCCTATCTACATGTGTTATTTTTATTTCTTATTATATATTGATCATTTTCATTTTTTTTATATACTTACAGTTCTTATTAATTTATGCAAATATAAATATATTTTTAATACTAGAAAGTAATTGTATATTTTTAATGGTACATATGCTAATCAAATATTAACATCATATATTATTAAATATATTTCACATTTTATGAGCATGTATTATTATTTATAAATAATATATATTAATAATTTACAACAAGTTTAATATTCAATAATTGATAATCATGTATTGTGATCTCTACATAACTAAGTAATACCTACATAACTTATGTTCATATAACTAATACTAGCATTATTAAACCAACATAATTAAACTCTGCATAACTAAACCCTACATAACTAATACATTTATAACTAAACCCTGCATAACTCTAACCGGTAACCAAACACCCCATAGTGTATAACTAATGCAAGCATTAATAATACCTAGCATGAAAAAGTGCACAAAAGAAGGTACTCCCTCCGTCCCATTTTATGTGACATCATTTCCTTTTTGGTCAATCCCAAAAGGAATGTCACATTTTCTTATTATGGTAAGTATTTAAAGGTACAATTCTTCTTTTATCCTTGTTGGTCCCACTTAATTTTAAATAGTACTTTAATACATTTATGAGGAGAGAGAAAAGTGAGTCCACTTTTAAAGGACAATTTGACAAATAATTCCAAGTCATAATTTATTTTTTAAACTCGTGCCGGGTCAAATGGTGCCATATAAAATGGGACGGAGGGAGTACTATTAATACATAAAGCTAATGCATGCATTAATTTTGTTAATACACTCTACCAAACGATCCCTTAGTTCCGAATTTTTCATTTATCATTAATTATATTCATTCCTCTATTATATTTTTAAGACATTATATTTATTATATTCAAATTGTGATATAGTAATCCAATCTTAAATGGTGGACGAATATTATTAAAGAGGGGGAAATTTCCTTTGTCTCATTTTATTTGATTCATATATTGAAAATAAATATTTTTATTTTATTCGTTCATTTAAGCAAATCAAAATCCCCCCTTGCAATATCCATAGTACAACTCCCTCCGTCTCATTTTTATGTGACACGATTTTCTTTTTGGTCAGTTCCAAAAAGAATGTCATATTTCCTTATATGGTAAGTATTTAAAGATATAATTTCTCTTTTACCCTTATCGGTTCCACTTAATTTTCTAATACATTTATGAGGAGAGAGAAAAATTAGTTATTTTTATGAAGGGCAATTTGATAAACACTTCAAAGTCTTTATTATTTCTTAAATTCCGTGTCGGATCAAATGTTGTCACATAAAATGGAACGGGGAAAATATTAAATAACTAAATAAACTAGGAATAGTAATCAAGTTGAAAATTAAATTAAAGAATAGTCCATGTAGATTCGGGGGACTTTTAAAAAAAAGTGACAAAAAAGTTTCAAAATAAATGAGCGGTGACATAATTCTTAAGTATGAGTGTAGGTAACAATTATGTGATTAATGATTAAGGATTGTGGAGTTGCCCTCAAGTTTATAAGTTGATAGTTTGGTCCATTGAATTAAATGAAGGGTGAAATGGTAATTGATTAAAACCTAATTTAACCAATTCTGGTGGGAATTAAAATTGGGGGAAGCCACCACCAAGCTGTACCAAAAGGGAAAACAAAATATTCCCCCCCTCTCGTCATATTTTTTTTTCTTCCTATTCTTCTTTGTCGTTCTTGCTTACTTGCTTGTCTTTCTTCTTGTTCTCTTTATCTTCTTTTTCTTCTTTTCGTACATTATTGGTCTTGGTTGATAGTCCTTGAACTTTCTTCTTTTCTTCTTCTTGAACCAGATTTAACTAATTTAATCAGCGGATTATATTTTGTTTGTTCTCAATTGAAACACTTCATTAAATGATTAGGGTCACACACCATTGTTTTGATATGTAAAAATTAATAGTTCTTTGAAATCATTAATCAGATTATTTTTGGGGCACCGGCAATGTGTTCAATAATTTGCTTCGCGCTTCCCATGATTGCTATATGTGCAACAATTGACTATTGGAACAACTTTATAAACCATATGTAGCAACAAAAAGATTATTTCAATAGCAACATAATTGACAGGATGTGGCAACACATATCTTAACAAGCTCCAACAATAAGCTTAGACATGTCGGCAAATATGACTTACAGGCGCAATCGACATGGATAGTCATCTAATAACCATTGTAAAAAACAAATCATTGTTTACAAGTGTTATATCATATTTTATTGCTTCATTATGATTTAAAGTACTAAAATTTTGCCAATTTGACATTTTTTTATTTCCTTAAATCGCTTAATTTATGATTTATGTAAGTCATTATTTGAAATGACCATAAGTGGCAAACATATGCAGGTTCGTTGGAAAATTGAAACAGAAGAAATGTCATTCTGTGGCAACAATATGTATATCATAAAATGATCTTTTGGGGGAGATAATTCAATTAAATTGTCACATAATTCAACATGTGACACTAATATATAGTCCTTACAACATGTTTGTTTAAGTACCAAAATTATGGTATAATACCAACAACTTTATCAATTATTTTTTGCAAGCATATCATTTACCACTAGTTCATCATACCATGATCAAAGTAACTAATATTGATAATTATATAACCCATTATAAATCATTATTTTCAAGTGTTATAACATATTTTGATTGTTAATTATGTTCAAATTACTAAAATTTGGTCTAAGTTGACATTTTACATTCTAAATTGCTCCATTTATTGATAAGTCTCATTGAAATGACATATGTTAAAACATGATGCACGTTCTTGTTGGAAATAATACAACACAATGTCATATATGGCAACCATATGGATAATAAGTGATCTTTGTGGGGTTAATTCATTATCAATGTCACCTAAATTCAACATGTAACACAATTATAGTCTTTACGACATGTTTAAGTATTAAAAATAGTTTAATATGTAACAACCTTCCTCAAGTCTATCAAGTAACTTCATGTGATAGTTATAAACATTCGTTGTAAATTGTTGTTCCAAGTGTTTATAGATATTTTTATTGCTTAATTTTGGTCAAAAAGTACTAACATTTGGTCCAAATTTGACAGTTTTCCATTCCTAAATCATTCAAAATTTATCGATTAATTTTAAACCCATTCTTGAAGTGAAATATGTGGCAACATATGCACCGTCTTTGGTTGAAAAAAAAAAATTGGCAGTAGACATGTTCATATGTGGCCAACATCTGTATATTATAAAATGGTCGTTTGGGGTTTTTTTTTTAAAAAATTTAATTAAATGGTTCACCCTAATTCACAGTTTATATAATATATAGGTCATACAATTCTAAGCATAAAAATATAATTAATACCAACAACTGTCATCATGTTATCAATTATTTTCACAAAGGACTAATCATATACCATGTTCATCATACAATGACACGTAAAGTCTCCATATGATGGTTATATACACTCGGGAAATTGTGTTCAAGTGTTATAACATATTTTTAATTGTTTAATTATGGTCCAAAAGACTAAAATCAATTTTGACATTTTTTCATTCCTAAATCGCTCAATATTGATTAAGTAAACATTGAGGTGAATATGTGACAAATATGCACGTTTGGTGGAAAAATTGCCAAACAAACATGTCATATGTGACAATGTACATCTTAAAATGTATTTTTTGTCAGATAATATTCAAAAGAATAACAACCCAATCATCCTACAACAAAAAAATAAGTGATTAAAATCAATAAAAGTCCTGATTTAATACCAATAACTATGTATTTTATCTAGGAAGAGATAAACGAGTTTGAAATAATAAAATAAGAAATGAGGAAGGCAACGATGCTTTGTTCTGTAGAAGAAAATTCGCAACATATACAACTGATGTTGTAGCAAACATAGCAACAACTTGAATTGTCAAGAAAAATGATATGAGAGAAAGAAAAGAATGAAAAGAAAAACGAAAAATTAGAAAAAAAAAATAAATTGAACTATGAAAACAAAAGATCCTTTTATAAAGGAGGGAGGAGAGTAAAATGAAAAAGACATTGTTTGAGATATTTTTATTTTCTATTTTCTATTTTTTTTGAAATCATAGTGTGACATCTGTTGCCACATTATCTTCTTTCGGTGGGGTACATGACAGATAATGTTATAGTTTTTACGATAAAGAGTTATATGTTGCCACAAATACCACATTTGCAACAATGACATGTTGACACATATAAGTCATCTGCGGCCCTTAAAGTTGTCCACATAATTCACTGAGACACTTGAAACTAAGGACTTATACCTATTGACACCTAAATGATCAAGAAAAGGGCCCTATTAAACACAACAATGCTGATGTGGCAAAATAAGTGTATCTCCTGACTGTTGAGCGTGTGATTGTGAATGCATTTTTATTTTTTTTTAAAAAATAGTTATTACCTACTTTGTTGACATTGGAATTCATGGACTAACTATATAAAAAAAATTAATTTACAATCTTTTAATCATAAAAAAAAAAACCACACTCATATTCCTTCAGGCTGCAACCACCATTTTTGCCTTCCAAAAAGAGTCGGAAGTTTACGTACGGCGGATCGGAAAATTCTTTCATATTTGAATTAACAACTCTTTTCGCATGCGTATGTTGTATTCAAGAAGTCAATTTTTTGCGTTAATTTTTAAGAGAAGTTGTTGGACTTGTGGTGTTTCAGTGACGAGGTCCTGTCAAAAAAACCCTAAAACATAACCAAATGATCTATCAATTGGTTCTTTCTCATATCTTGACACCCTTCTCATTTAAAAGGATAAGAATGTTATTGTTTGAAAATACCATTGACGGAATGTTAAAAGTTGGAAATGACGGTGGAGGAAAGAAAGAATTGCCATGGGTGGGGGATTATCTTTTTGTTAGAATTCTTTTAATTTTTTAATTAGTTAAATAGATTAATATAGTTTTGTCTTTTAAGTTTATTTTGTTTAAATTAAACTTTTTGGACCTCAAATAGCACATGTCACATTTCAATTTGTCATTCTGTCATGTATCGCCATGTCTAGCGAGTGTATTACACACATTTCAGTTTTTTTGCTGTATGTAAAAAAAAAATGTCCAATAGGTATTAATTTTAAGGGGCATAGGTGTTAAATAGGTACAAACTTTAGTTGAGGTGTTTAAATGAATTATGTGGACAACTTTAAGGGGCCGGCCGATGACGTAAGCCTATGTGATACATATCTCTCTTCCGTGACATATGTTGCCTCATGTGTATTTTGTAGACATGACAATGTTGAACCCACATATCGTCTTCTGTGTGAATAATGTTATCATAGATCGCGTATTGGAAATATGTTGCCAAATCTTCTTTCTGTGACATTTGTTTCCACTTCTCTTTTGTGACAATGTTGCCACATATATCCTTCTGTTGGGCACATTAGATAATTTTATAGTGTTTTTACACAATAGGTTATATTATGTGCAATACACCAACATTTCTCTTTTCATCATAGTGACTTTATTTCAACAAAAAAAATCATTAATATTATCAACAAAAAATAACACCCTTCACCAATTGTTTTATAAAACTATCAACAAAAAAAGCAATTCATAATCGTAATACATAACCATCAATCTAATCAATGGGGGATTGTTGCTTACATCACACTTGACGCACTTCGACTTTTTTTTTCTTTCTTTACATTTTCTTTCGATGCCTCGCCATTATAAGCCTTCTCCTTCTCTTCCCCTTGCATTTGGGTTTGACTTTGTAAAGGCAGTATCATGTTTTTTTCTTTCACGAATTATAGATAAGTGATGAGGAATAGTGTTTTTCAATATCAACACTCCAATATCTTGTGGACAACTGAACAAAACTATATTTTTGATCTATGAACAAACTGGTTCAACAAAAAGAACAACAAAAAACAAAACAAAAAATAAATTTTCAGGTGTAAATGTTAATATTACATATACATTTTCTCAAATTATGGCTTTTTGATTTGTTAATTTTCTTTCTAAAACATCAATAATAGGTATCATACAGATTATTCATTTCACATCTATATAAACGATTTATTCTTTATTAAAAAAACCCAAGAAAAAAGCGTAGAGTTCGTAGGTATAGGTATTGTTTCCACATTGTAAACCTATCCACCGAAACTGACTTGCTCCCTAAGTCACACACACAATTTTCCAGTTCCCCCCCCCCCAAAAGAAGGAGCGAGTCCTGCCGCACGATGTGCCACGACCGTAAATAATGGGAGAGCGAGCATATTTCTTGTGCTAGTGCTATTGTTTCACATTTTGAACGAGAGAAGAAGGAAAAGAGGAGAAGACATGAAAAAACAATACCTATTTGGTTAGGTTGAGTATGGTTAAAAACGAATGATGTAGATGAAACGTTTAAAAGAAGTAAAAGAAAATAGTGGGGAGGATGGGAGAGAAAAATTATATTGTTGGAAAAAGAGAAGGAATCCCAATTTACTTAAGTTAATTTTAAAAATCACTTTAATCAACTTTGATCTGAGCGTAGACAAAAAACCAAACCAAAACTTATTTGACACCTTTCATTTAATTTTCTCTAGATTCGGGCCAGAGTGAATGGGTTTTTCAGGCATACCCGCTCTCACTCGTCACTATGCTTTCTGCTACTTTGCATCAGTATCACCATTCTCATCTTCACTCACTCACATTACTCCTTCAACAAAGCTACTCACCAGAAAATTCTCTCTTCCCATTAGAATGTCTTCTACAAATCCCAATGTGAAGAAACACATAGCACCCTATGGTTCTTGGAAGTCGCCCATCACCGCTGATATCGTTTCTGGATCCACTAAACGCCTCGGTGGCTTTTCGGTTGATTCACTTGGTCGTCTTTTCTGGCTAGAATCTCGACCTACTGAGTCCGGGTACAGTGCATATGAAGCCCTCAAAACCCCTAATCCTTAAGTGGGTCTTATCTAAAGTTTAAATTGGTATTAATTCATATGAAAAAAATCATGTTTACTAACTTCATAATTAAATTCCAAACCCCATCAATATCGTGACGTTTCTTTGTTTGTTTTATGTAATTTGCATTTTGATATCTTGTGTATTCATGAGTTTCCGATGAAAGCTGTCTTAGTGTTTAAACCTCAAAGCTCATAATGATTTTGATATTTTTTTGAGGATCATGTTTAGTTTGATTTTCGGGTTCATATGCATTCCTAATTAGCGCATGAACACCACACTTCTCCTTTCTTTCTAAACTAGCAGAATCGTGGGACATCAAAAGCGGTAAGTTGATTGTTGGTTTTTATCTCCTCACATCTCGTTATAGGTGAACTTGGTTCGTCCCATTTTAGGGAAGGATACCAATGGATAAGGACTGCGAGTAGTTCTTCATTAGCGGAAGGAATAGGAATTAGTTCCCAACTAGCTCATTCAATACGAACAGAAAGGGGTTACTGTTTAGGATAGATGGATGTGGCCCAATGGCTAAAGCTCTGCCAGCTTCTTGTAGACTGAAATCTCTTCTCTTTAGGCTCTGAGTTCTTTTTGGGGGGATGGTCTAGTTTACTAGTGGCAACGAAGTTCTTAAATGACTAGATTCTCCCGGAACGCTAGCTAAGCTACTAGCACCACCAAGAGGTGTGGTGAGATAGAGCCACAGAGGAGATTTCTCCACCCTTAATTAGAGGTTTGGGGTTCGAGCAATTCGAGCCTTGGGAATGGAGTAATCATGGGTGAGGAGTGGCACATGCTTCCCCTTTAATGGACCAATCATGAATACAGATTAATCAGACCAGTGGGTTCTGTATATCGATGGTTAAATCAAAAAGAAGTTAGTTTTTGCACCTTAGGGTGTCACCTAGTGGTCGATGAAGTGGTTGAGAATTCTGAGGTCTCAGGTCTAAAACTCGACGGAGACAAAAAAACACTAAGTTATTCTTCCCATCTGTCCTAGCCTTGGTGGACAACGTTACCTGGTACCTGGTGCTGGTGGGAGGTGACAGACTTCCCATGGAATTAGTTGAGGTGCACAAAAGCTGGCCTGAACACCACATTCATAAAAAAGAAGTTAGTTTGCCTATGAAACTCATGTTTATGGATTTGTGTTCAAACCAAAAATATTGTAAAACTTTCTCATGGATTTACTGTCGTGTTTGAATATATTGTTAGCATTCTTGATTTGCATATGAAACTCATGTTTGCTGTCTTCACTCTTAACTCCAAAAACCCATAGAGATTTTGATATTTTCTTGAGGAGGTTTTATGTTGAGTTTGAAAGCTTATTCACATGCCTTCATAAGTTGCATTTGAAACACATGTTTACTGTCGTGATGTGTAAACCCCAAAACCCATAAATATTGTGATATTCTCCTTCTGGATTTCATGTAAAGTTTGAATTTTTGATTGTTCTACTATCATAGTTTGCATGTAAACTCGTGTTTACTGTCTTTGTGTTTATGCCCAAAAACCCATAAGTTTGTGAGTTCTGCGTGAAGTTTGAGCTTTTTTTTATTTTTTTGGATTCAGACGAGCGGTTATTGTGAAGGAACCAGGGAAACCAGGGGAAGACCCTATAGATGTAACTCCTAAAGATTTTGCTGTGAGGACGTTGGCTCAGGAGTATGGTGGTGGTGATTTTTGTATACAAGGAGACATTTTGATCTTCTCTAATTACAAGGATCAGAGACTATATAAACAGTCCATTTCGTCCTTAGGTCTTCATTTTCCTTTGTTTTCTATGTCATTGAATGCAGTTGAATATAATTGCATCCAGTTTTTACCATTTTGTTGTATATTTAATATAAGCTTCGATGGAGAGACAATTTTATTTATGTACATATTTGGGATTATTAGCATCCGTTCGTTTACAAATGTGCCATATTTGATCTGTCCATTTTATGGTTATTGTTGAATTGAAATAAGTAATAACCAGAAAAAAAAGAAACTGTCTCGCAGGTAGCAAGTTGATTCATATTAATTTTGGATGATTGAAGCTCTTAAAGCATATAGTTCATCATATACTATTTGCATACCAATAGCATTAGTACTAGTCTCGTAGTTTCTTGTCCTTCGATCTATGTTGCAGCCTATTGTTTCTTTGCTTTGGTTATGGCATTATTTTGTTGTTGCTGTTCCTTTTACTGTATGCCATGTGCTGATTTCTCTATTATTTTCTAGGTCTGCTTTACTTCTGTAAATTTTTCGAAAAACTTTAAATTGCTTTGATATGTGTTACTTGAGACGAGAGTTCTTCATAAGCAGCCTCCCGACCTTGTAAGGTTGGGGTAAGGTCGCGTACATTCTACCCTCCCCAGATCCCACCCATGAGATTACACCCGGTATGTTGTTATTTCATCATATTTATTATCAATATTTTTGAGATGTTTCTTTCCAATTGATCCCTGTTGTTTTGGTACTAGATTCTGCTCCGTTGCCCCTCACTCCAGATTATGGCGGACGAAGTGTATGCTATGCTGATGGAGTGTTTGACTCTCGTTTTAACCGTTATGTGACAGTGAGAGAAGGTTCTAAATATTCATCATCCTTCAAAGTTTTAGCTTGATTCTCTGAGAAATTTTATCCTATTCCTTGCTCCTTCTGTAGATCAACGTGAAAGTGGTATAAATGCGATTACCACAATTGTGTCTGTTGCTCTGAGCAGTAACAGCGATCAAGGTGAGAATCTGTCAGTATTGGTTAACCATGATTCAATGTGAATTTTCTTTGCTTTTACATCTGTTTCTCGGTGATGGGCTACAAAACTGTCAAAGAATGTTTGTATATTATGAAGGGCTATTCAATTGTTTTCGTATTGCCTCTCCCCTCCTAGGCAATATTTGTTGGACTGCACAATGAGTGAATTTCTGATCTTAATTTTTTTTTTTGCTTGTTTGGCACATAAATGCAGAACCAAGGCTGTTAGTTGGGGGCAATGACTTTTATGCTTCTCCTCGGATTGACCCCAAAGGGGACCGTATCGCATGGATTGAATGGGGTCACCCAAATATGCCATGGGACAGATCGGAGCTTTGGGTTGGTTATATATCAGACAATGGGTACATCCATAATAAATCTCTCTCTCTCTCTCTCTCTCTTTCTCCCTCTCCCTCTCCCTCCCTCTCCCTCCCTCTCTCCCCCCTCGCTCTCCTCTCTCTCTCTCTCTCTCTCTCTCTCTCCCACATGTGCACACAGTCGAAAACACACAGATATATGCAGCTATATGACACACTGATGCTCCTACCAACAAGAGGAGGCACATCCACGGAGAGATCACATTTTATTTAGGCCTGCATAAGCTATCACCAGTTTCCAAATAAATAATTAAATTTTGAGTCCTAGTATATGAGGAACATAACCATCTACTTGTTGATTTTCTCTTTGCCGTTCTTTGTCTTTCCCCTAGGGATGTGCAAAACCGCATATGTGTTGCTGGTGGTGATCCTACTCTTGTGGAATCTCCTACTGAACCCCTATGGTCTTCTCAAGGTACTCTTGAATAACTGCCAGCCTGTGCATCGTATAAACTTTTATTGTTCTTCTCTGTTTCTAGGATTAGTCTCGGTAGAGAAGTATTAAAAATTTGTCCTGTGCTTTAGTGAATATTATTGGCTTTTGGTAGCATAAATTGGAATTCTTTTTTTTGAGAAATGTAACAGTTAGTCTATATTTATCCACATGTATACTACCTCAAAAGTGTAGTTCCCCTCCAAAAGTGTTGAAATTATATAGGATCCTATACCTACCAAGTTACAAGTTACAACCAATTAATTTTGTGCTTGATTACTTCCTTGATCTATCTAGGACGTACTTGTGCACACAAAATATAATTTTACAGTGGCTAAAATTAAGCAAAATCTTTGTATGGTTGCTCGCTTTCCTTCAAAACAATCTCTGGTTCCTCTCGACCATACTGTCCACCATATATTATGATGGGACAATCTTCATCACTCTACCTTTCTTCCTGCATTTCCATCTTATTCAAGCACTTCAAAACCTCTTTAATCCTTCCTGGTTTCACCCATTAATCTCTATACATATTTGTGAAACATTGCCACAGCTGTTTGTCCACTTGCCGTGTAAGAAGAGATGGTTGACTCGTCTCTCCTTGTATTCACAACAAAAAAGCACGTTGAAAAAATTGAAAGTGCCTCTTTTGTTCAGCTTATCATGTGCACCAAAATGCCTCACTTAGCTAACAGACAAGCTCAAAACAGTTTCCTTGATAAGGTATTCTTGTTTTCATATCATCTTCCAAGGCATTCTACTTTTTCAATGCAAACTGTGTTGAGCATCTTCATTTGCTGAATTTACTCGTGAAACAACCTTTGACTCCCCACATTCCAGATCAGTGAGTCCTCTTCCTCAGTCAGATGCTAATTGTTGCTAGGTAACCAAAAATCTGTTATTCCTGCACATTTCCCAATCATTCTGAGGCAAATTCCACCCCCTGATCATTCAATAATTCGGTACAGTTGCTGTGCATCTTGGACAGAGGTTGAGAGGTCAGGACTTTAGGCTTTAAAGGGAAACCTGTCACACCATTTTGTCCATACAGAAGCCACCTTTTGCCATTTCCCACCTTACCATAGTGATCTTTTTGACAACCAAGGCCCAAGATCATTGATAGATCTCCCCATACACTAGACCGTGGAGAGTCAACCTTTGTTGACCATCCACTATCACTCATTACATATTTTGCAGCAATCACTTCCTTCCCCAGTTGATTTTCAGCAGATGCAAACTTCATTACCACTTCATCATGAAGGGCTTTGGTCTGGAAACTTCGGTTTCTGATGCCCCCACAGCCCTTATATTCTTGCTAATTCATTTCTTCCCATTTGACAATTTGATATTCTATATCTTCATTCCTTGCCAAAAGAAAGTTCTATGAGTTACTCTATTCTGTTGATAAACCAAGGTGCTGGGACACAGACCTCATTGTATGTTGGAAGGCATCAGTCACACTGTTGATCATAGTAGTCCCCCCCCCCCCCCATTGGGATAAGTATTGGCTTTTCCAGTTTGCATTTTCTCTCACATCTTCACTCACTCCACTCCAAATGCTTATTGACTTAATTTTTCGCCCCCTGAAGGGCATGCCCAAGTAGATGGTGGGTATTCCCCTATTTGCTCCTAGTGATTGGCTCGCTCCTCAATTTGTTACCACTTCATTAATGGATAGATGTAGCTTTTTTCCCCAAGTCTTATATGAAGGCCGACAACAGATTCAAAATAATGAGAATGATCCTCAAAATCAGAAAATGGTTCCTCACCGTTTCACAAAAAACTAGTGATTTCTAAGTTGTTACTTGCATAAATTTCAATTCAAAGATCTTTATATCTGAAAATGGAGTTCGGAGGGTCAGGCCTTTTGTTGTGGAAGAAATTAAGTGTCAAATCTTGGAACTGAAGCATAACTTCTCATTGCTGCAATTTGGACTATGTAAGTTCTTCTTCAGCAAACACTGGACTGGTTGTTGATTTCTTGTACAATCTGGAAATGTTATTTAGCCTGTAACTATCTCTTCGATTTGCCTTATCATTTCTCTATGAAATGTCGTAGAAGATATGGAGTGTACTCTTGATCCACTTACATTTAGAGCTAGTATTTTATGGTATTTTTAATCTGCCTACAAAACGCATATCAGCAGTTTGATAATTGAGCCACTATTCTTTTGGCTGTAGATGAGCACTTAGAATAAGCTTGTATTTTAGCTTGAGAGAGCAAAGTAAGCCAATGACTGCTCTGAGTTGGAACAGTTTCTTTTGTTTACGCTGCGAAGTATAGTTATTACAGGGCAACTGGAAACAGAGAAAAGAAAGACATTCTCAACCAATTGACAAACTTGGAGGTTATCCAAGAACAAAGTCTCACAATGATGGGATAATGTAGGAAGTCAAACTCAGCTATGGAGTTTGAAGATGTAGCAAGAAACAAGGAGATAATCAAGGATACAATTGTTGAAACAAGGAGACAATAAAATAATATTTCCATAGGATATCTACTGCTCATAAAAGGGCAATTCCATAGATAACCTGAAGTTGTGGGAGGTGTTGAGGTTACAAATCTTGAGGGGATCAAGGAAGCTATTTAGAATTTGTACAAGAACATCAACATCAACAAAAGAGTGAAGTCTAGAATTAGTGCTACATGAAGTTACAGAGATCTCTGTCAAAGAATAAGAGGGTTTACACGGATAATTTGATGAAGCAGAAATCCTAGAAATCAATAAATTGTCTGCAATGGAGAAGGATCCTGGGGTTGATGGATTTTCCTATGTCTTTTTTTCTAACTCATGAAATAGGAGATTTTGAAGAAGATTGTGGCAAAGTTACTAGCTGAAAAACTTAACAAGGTTAGTTACAATTGGTTAAAAAAGCAAAGATGACCATTTATAAGGGGAGGCAGATAAATGGAAGAACTCTAAAACTTGCTGCTGGATTTTGGGACCTAAAGGGGCAAAAAGCAGGGTCGTATGTGCAAGCTAGACATAGAAAAAGCTTATGATCATGTGAACTTGAAATTCTTGCTGAATATTCTTAGACAAATGGGCTGAGAAATGGATAGACTTTTGCATTTAAACTGATAGTTTCTCTTTTGTGGTGAATGGAGAAACTAGAAGCTGTGGCTCTTTTGCTTCTGAAAGGGCCTTAGGCAAGTTGACCCCTTGTCTCCTTTCCTGTTTATACTAGCAATGGAGGGATTTGATAGCATGATGAGGATACCATTGCAGAATAGGTGGATTTAAGGTTTTGAGATAGAAGACAGTAGGGAGACAATGGAGGTATGTCATTTACAGTATGCTGATGATATAGTGATATTTTGTGATCATGCATAAACTAATTCATCAGGCTGACTGAATAGTTTATGTTGGTCTAGTGTGTGTGAGCAATAATTCTTCCAACCAATCTCTAATAGCTCTCCTTATCAACTTGCTCTCCGACTCCTGTTTGAAACTTGTGATTACTTTCAATGGGCAAATTTGCTGGTTTGCAACTTATCATACCAGTCTCTTAGCAATCTAGAATTTACTTCCTTTTGAGAGATAGAACCCTCTTTTTGACATAGAAACTTCAATTCCCATTAAATGTAATTTTCCTGGATCATTGATTTCCAATTCTTGTGCCAACAACTTTTCAATCGGGTTATCTCCTCTTTCTCATCTCATATTATGTCATTAACATAAACTATGAGAAGAGTGAGTTTACTCTTTTGTTGTCACGAAGAGGGTATGGTCAACGTTGGTTTGCTGGTACTTGGTAGCCAAAAAAGATTGTAGCTTTGCAAGATCAATCAAACCAGCTCTAGGGAATTGTATAAGACCGTATAAAGTTGCTTCAATCTGTACACCTTACCTTGACTTTGTTCAGTATCAAATCCAATAGGGATGTTTATAATTTTTTTGAGATAAAGGTAATTGTGTATTCACAATAGACTCATCATCAAACGGAGCATAGGTCACTTACAATCTCATCAGAGCATGTCAACACTACCCTATGGGAGATCACAAATGTCCTATGAAATCAACAAAAAGTTCTATATTCTCCATCATATTTTGCTTACACCAAAAATACAAAAGGCTAAGGCAATTCATTCTAATCTTCTGGGTTTTGTTTCTCTTATCCTCAAAGCATCTTGCGTTTCTTTCTGTTCACAGAATCCACTAGATGCATGTTGGGATTAACTCCCACCAATCTTTACCAGACCCTCTTCTTCCTATCTCTTCCCAGCTGTATAGTACGTCCTTAGTAGTCTTTGGCATTACCCAATACACACCAAGTACACAGTGGAACTTTCTATAGGGATCTATATACACCTCTTTTTTTAAGTCTCCATGCAGAAAGGCATTTTTTTCTCTAATTGTTGCAAGTCCCAATCAAGCTTAGCTACACAGCACAAAAGAATTCTAACGGTGTTCACTTTAGCAACATGGACAAATGTCTCTTGATTATCCACTCCATAAGTCTGAGTCAATCCCTTAGCCGTCAATCTTGCTTTGAATCTTTCAATCAAACTATCAACTTTGTCTTTACGGTATGAACCTATTCATATCCAACCAACTCCTTGTCATGTGGTAAGGTGACATGTTCCAAGTCTCATATTTTGATAAGTCCTTAAGTTTTTCAGTTATAGCCTGCTTCCAATTAGGATTTCCAAAGCTTCCCTACAATTCTAGAAAATAGACATAAAAGAAATAGACAATGCCAAGGGATATATTGGAGGAAGACAGAGAATTATAGGAGAAGATTAGATAAAGTATATTTGGTGCAAGATTTGACTCTTTTTCTATGAGAAAATTGGCAAATCTAATTCATTAGGAAATGCAGATAACTCACAAGTAGAAGAGGATTTAACTTTGGCAAACTGCATGATTTCTTTTTCTTCTCTGTTTCTCCTTGTGCACGTTATCAAATTAGGTCTATTCAAATGCCCAATAGTCTCCCCTTGAATTCTCTCTCCAATTTCACTTTCCCCTGACATTGGTTTCAATAATGGAAATAAGGAGAATAATCTGTTCCTCTCTATTGCTCTCCCCCTAAAGAGGTGACGATGTAATACTAAAATAGGGCTCAAACTCTCGAAAGGTATCATGCTGACAAAGGATCTCCTGGAGGGAGGGTGACAGCATTTGTATCTTTTTTTTTTTTTTTATATACATGTAGGAGAATACCTAGTAAAGACAAACTTAAGGACTCTAGTATCAAGTTTCCTAGATCATGATGTGAACATAGTACACAAACACCTCTATAGGAACATTCTATATACATATTTTTTTTTGAGAAGGTAACATTGTGCATATTCATTGAAACCCGTGCTTGGGTTGCACTAAACCATAATTACAGCTTGTCAAAAAGTAAGAAAACTGAATCTGAATCCTAACAGGAACCTAGGATATCTATAATGGATTTAGTGTCCTCTAAATACATTTGCTTGCACCAGAAACAAAGAAGCCTGATACAGTTTAGTTTGATCTCACCCTTTCAAGTTTCTAGAGAAATTTGAAAAATTGAGGGTTTTAAGTGGCATTCTATTGATAAGATAACAACTAGAATGACACCCCCAATAGGATTTTTGTAGATTCATGGTAGACGTAAGAGATCTTGCCACTTCTAACAAATGCCTATTTATCCCTATCAGCAACTATGTTTTGTGCACTAGTATAGGGACACCTAGGTTGATGGATTATCTCATTAAACTCCAGATAAGAACCAAATCCTTAATAAAGTATTATATGCCATAATCAGTTCGCGAGATTTTTATCTTAGCCACTAATTAAGTACAAATCATCTTATGAAATGACTAAAAGCACGAGAAACCTCAAATTTGGCCTCGAACAAATATATACCTACTTCATCCTAGTGCAACAGTCGATTTAAGTAACAAACCATCAAGTACCAGGCAAAGAAATCGTTTGAGTAGGACTTTATACATCATGTATAGTCGCAAAAGGAGTTGTACTTTTATCATCACTCAAAGGATAAGTTTCTAGTAATACCATGTAGTTTTCAGTATGTGTCCTTTGTATGTTTTGGTTTTCCACAATAATAATAGTGAAGGTGGTCATTATTGGAATTGGATGCCCTTGGTTGCTCATGAGGCAGTTAGCCCAGACTTCTTGGTTGGTGCCGAATACAGCATGATCCTTCGTTGACTCTCTTATAATGCTTCCCAGTACTAATCCAAGGAAGGAAACTTTCAAAAAAATCAAATAAGGATTCCCAGCATCTTAGTGGTCTGGTATGCAGGAAAACTTAGATCCGATATTTTGGAAAATAGTGGGACCCGGATGGATAGGCTTGGAATAGGCCAACAACCACCAGAGGAAAGACCTCCCTGAGTAAGTAGTTGGACAAGGGCCTACTCTCCGGTGCGTGTTATTGACATGTTGTCATTGATAGTGTTGTACATAGAGGGTGTAGTGTTTCTTAGCAGAGATTCTTGCTGGGTTTTGGTCGTAGGTGTAAGGGGAAACTTGTGGTGGCGTTGATTTTTGGACACCACTGTCAGAAAGCAACTCTGACATGCACAACCTTTGGAAACAAAGTGGAGCAGTAAAAGAGAGAAAAACTCAAACCTCTTCGAACCCTAGTGTTGTGAGGGAGAAAACTCACCTAAAAAAGACAATGGCTCTAATATCATGTAGATTTTGAGAATAAGATTTTTGTTGTATTCCAATATATTTGTACAACATATGAGCTTGAGTATTTGTAAATTAGTCCTATCTCTAATTTAGGGATGATAATTAATCAAATAAAATAATATCTATAATTAAGCTAGGGGATAAAATCTCTTTGAATCAAGCTTATTGAATTGTCAACAAAAAAGGGATATACTTTGACTGGTAATGTTGAGTTCATATATGCCTTAGTATTCAACTGTAAGATTCTATATCCTGTGTTGTGATTTGATCATGATAGATCTTGTTTCATGATTAGCTCTACACTTGCAATATGCCAAGACTGATTTCTCTTGTTCCTTGCATTTATTGCTATTCTTTTGGGGTGCAGGGGAGCTGTACTTTGTAACTGACAGGAAAAGTGGGTTTTGGAATATTTACAAATGGGTAAGTCCTCATTCGTGTGATGTCATAGTGTCATACTGATTAAATCTCTGCCATCTGTATAATCTTTTATCGTGCCTTATGTCTAAACTTGAACTTGTTATGTCTATCTTCTGTCTAGCATTCTGGCTTAACTTGAACTTCTCTTCTAGGGTATGATTGCATCTAGTTGCTTAGAAGTTTTTTTAATAACCGTCTCATCTTCTTTGAGTTCTAGCCTAAACTTGTGTTCTTTTGCTCTTTACGAATTTGACCCTTGTGTTTTTTACTTTCTTAAGACTTAAAGTTGTGGATACTTGGTAGATGTTGCATTGTCATTAAATTCTATTGCCTTACAAATATGGTGGACGGTGAACCTTCAGTCTGGCCCTTTATTAACCACATTCTTGTTATAGAAGATGTGAAGTTGCATTAATAAGAAATCAAGTGGTTAAAACTCTGATATTTTGTCGATCAAGGCTTAAAAATTTCAATTAGCTAGATACTGCAACTATAAGAATATGAAAAAAATTTATTGCTATGGTGGCCTCCAACTCTAACTTAGTCTTATTATTTAGTGTTTAACAGACACTAACCTTAGTAAGTGTTTGATCATTTATTTCAAATATTTTTCACTTTATCTGGAATTTTTCAAGTTGAAATTGAAGATTGAGGTTGTGTTTGGTTGTATTTTTTGCGAAGAAGGGGAAGAGAACATTTTTTTTTGAATTTATAGAGATGGAGTTGGAATATAGGTTTGGAGCACTTCTCCTAATTTAGAATCCAGCTCCAAGTTGGATTTGGAAATTTTATAACTTAACACTGATTTTGAAATAAAGTGAAAAAGTATTCCGGAATAAATGTGAATAATTCTCATGGCCAAACGGCTCATCTCCACATAAGCATTACACTTTCAGTCCTCTGCTGAAACATTATTTGGATGGAAAATGCAAAACATTTAACTTTTACATGAACTTTTGCATAATTAAAGTGAGAATTCACCTTACCCTTCCCAAGCTAACCATAATCCAACTTTGTGGATACCATATGCCAAAAAGCTAATCTGAAGTTCTGCCATGGCCCTTCCCCTGAGCCAGTAATGAGGTACGTAGGGAAAGTGAAAAAGAAAAACAAGCTTTTGTGCTTGTTCAATTTCTGCACAAGCAGACTTCCATTTTTCGTGTTATTTATGGTGCTGGATATTGGGCATGGAATATGCATCAAAGATTCAGCATCTATGTGGAAAAATAATGGAATATCTACCAGTAACACATCCTTGTTATTGTTGCTGCCTGCTGGCACTGAACTCATACATTAAGTGAGACAGTGTAAACTTGATTGGCCCGTTTTATTTATTGTTGACAGGTAGAGTCTTCTAACGAGGTGCTACCAGTTTACTCTCTCGATGCTGAGTTTACAAGACCCTTATGGATATTTGGGATGAAGTCTTATGACTTTCTTAAGAACCACGACCAAGATACTTTAATTGCCTGCAGTTACAGGTCAAGCTGATAAGTAGTTTGCTATTTAAGAATTTTGTGTATATCATGATATTTGAAATCATAGTGCTTTTATTCTGATTATTTTGGTAACAAAGTTCTTTATCACTTTCCTCTTCCCCTCGCTTAGGGGAAGGGAATCATTCTGGGAGGAAAATTGATGTAGTTCAACTAATCTAAATTGAAAAATATGTGCAGGGAGAATGGGAAGTCATATCTTGGAGTTTTGGATGTCAACCTAGGAAAAATATCAGTGCTTGATATTCCTTTCACAGATATAAACAACATAGTGAGGTCTTGGTAGCACAAGCTGTGTACTTAAGAGCCTGTTTGGATTGGCTGGAAAAAAAAGCTTTCAAACAGTAACTTTTTAAAGTCAAACTTAAATGACTTTTAAGTCAAAAAATAAAAAGTAGGTCAACTTACTTTTGTTTTTTTAACTTTTTATAAGTAATTTTTAAACTTATTTTTAGTTATTTTTAACTTTATCAAACACTCTCAAAAGCTAAAAATGACTTAAAAAGTAGATTTGACCAACTTTTAAGCCAATCCAAACAGGATCTTTAGTGTCCTTTATGAGCTTTTATCATTGTGCTTGTCTTGATAACTACCTTATCACCTAAACAGACTTCTGGGGTTCATAGCTTGTATGTTGAAGGAGCATCTGCTGTTCATCCATCGTCAATAGCTAAGGTTCTTTAGACAAACTTCCCAGTTGCTTGAAATTTTGAAAACAGTACTTGTAAATTTATTGTAGATCATTTTTTAAGCATTTTTTCTGTTATTTCTGCAGGTTACTTTGGATGATCAGAGGACAGAAGTAATTGATTTCAAGATTATGTGGTCATCGTCATCTATTAGTGAGATGTATAACTCCTATTACAGTCGGCCAGAGTTGATAAAGTTCCCAACAGATGTGCCGGGTCAATATGCATATGCATACTTTTATCCACCAACAAACACCGATTTTCAAGCTAGTCATGGAGAAGCACCTCCATTGCTCTTGCGAAGTCATGGTTATTCTTTCCCTGATTAGAACTGCTTCTTCCTGACTGATTTTCTTAGTTAAAACGCTGGACTAATTGTTTTCTGTATGAGATGTTAATGTGTAGTTTATGATATGCAGGAGGTCCTACAGCTGAAGCACGGGGATGTTTAAATCTTACCATTCAATATTGGACCAGTCGTGGTTGGGCCTATGTGGATGTAAATTATGGTGGAAGCACTGGTACACACATGGCCTTTACTCCTTCCATTATTGGCTTGTATCTTTCTATATTATATCTTGATTAAGGGACTATTTGAGAGTTGAAGTTCTTTGAGGGAACGCCATTTCCTGCTTTTATTGACTGATTGTCAGAACCTTTGATATGTATAAAAAGGAAATATACGACATTATTGGTAGAAAAAGCAGAGGCGACCAAGGAATCAAGATGGTGTATGACACGGTGGTAGATTAGTTAGCTAGCTGTTAAGTTTGTTAACATCATTTTTTTTTTGGCTCATATGAAGGTTATGGCAGAGAATATAGAGAAAGGCTATTAAGAAATTGGGGAATCGTGGATGTTAATGACTGCTGCAATTGTGCCAAATTTTTGGTAACATCAAAAAATTAAGTTCACTCATATTCCTTTAATGCTGCTAATAATTTTGCTGGTAATGGTAAATTAGTCTGTTCATCCAGGTTGACAGCGGAAGGGTTGACGGTGAAAGACTTTGTATTACAGGGAGTTCAGCTGGTGGTTATACAACATTAGCGGCACTTGCATTTAAAGATGTTTTCAAGGCTGGAGCTTCCTTGTATGGTGTGAGTGAATCATGAAATTTGTTTGTGATAATAGCCCAATACAATCTACACATGAATTCAATAAGATTAAACCATGATAAATTCACCCACTTTAGAGCCAAATTAGGAATTCAAGGGGCATTTACATCATATTCGGCTATTTTTGGGCAGTTACGAAAAGAATTAAATTTTGTTTTGTCATTTGTTACGATATTCAAAGGTCATCGTTGCCTGTCAATGACTTCGAGTGCTCAGCTGAATCAATGATGCGTTGGATGATGTTGATCCTGGTTACCATCATCGGCATGATGATATGATGCAGATCAACTAGCATCAGTACATTGATATACTCACATACTCGTACATTCAATGTATTGATGACAGTTGTCTTGCATCGTTTCATGATGCAGATGCAGATACCTAGGATAAGCACACAACACTTCGTTGATCCCAGACTTGCTCTCCAATGGATCCTCGTTAAGGGATTTAGATTGTACTCATTCCAATTACCAAACTCATAGAGCCCGGTATTGTTATTTATTGTCACTACCTTAAAAATAAATCTGAGGGTAAATAACATTGATTATTCTAATAATATAATATCCAAAAATTAAGTATAGTCATATTAAAGTCAATAAAGCAACCGTGTTAGATTCACGGGTTATTTGATGAATCTCCTTTGTATGGGGAGTCAACACCTCACATTGTCAAGTTCACTCAGTTCTAAGCTAAAGTCCTTTTTTAAGTAATATCGCATTTCCATATCCTACCTGATCTCGTGTCTGCCACCAGAAACTGATCATAAAAATATGGAAAATACATCCAAGGGTGTGACCTAGTGGTCAATGAAGTGAGTTTAGCACCATGAGGTCTCAGGTTCTAATTTTGAAAAAAAAAACTAGGTGATTTCCCCTAGAATTAGTCGAGGTACGCACAAGCTAGGCCAGGCACCAGGGTCATCAAAAAAATAATATATGATAGAAAATTTTGTAGCTAAGGCTGGTGCCTATATATGAGCATTCTGTTATCTTAGATGATCATCTTTTATGTAGAACATCATCAGTTTGGTTCATAAGCCTACTCAAAGCTCCTTATGTATCATTTATCAACCAATTTTTAGTTTCAATGCTTTATGCCATCATCTTTCATTGAACAGATTGGTGATCTGCAATTGCTGAGAGAAGAAACTCACAAGTTCGAATCTCACTATACTGACAATCTAGTTGGTAATTATCTAATCAATTAATGTTAACGATCTATTTGTTTTAAGTCTTTCTGTTGATTGATGTTTATCAGTATGTGTTGAGGTCTTCTGTATAATTGCAGGGGACGAAAAGGCATATTTTGAGAGGTCGCCTATCAATTTTGTAGACCACTTTTCCTGCCCCATTATTTTATTTCAGGGATTGGAGGACAAGGCAAGCACAGCATGTCCCTTTTAATTTCATAATCTCCGAGTATTTTACATATGGTTATATAACTATTACTTGTTTTCACAAAAGTCACTTAACTATCTTTTCTAACAACAAAAGTCATTAAACTTAAAAGATACTAACTAAAAAGTCACATAGGCGGAAAATGCTTAACTTTCCGATGCAAACTCCTTTTACCTTTTTCTAAAAAAAATACAAATTGAAATTCAGTTAAAGCTTTTACCTGACTCGACCCAAAATCCAAAAATCAAACCCATATGAAGAAAGTAAAATATCAAAAGAATGGTCCTTATCCTTATTTTCGCATTTGGCCATAAATCTTTTAAAGGCTTCATACTTGTTCTTGTTGCAGTCCAAATTTAATCTTTCCAAGTCTTGGCTTTGTGTTTTTCTCTGAAACTTGGATACGTATGTCTAATACAATCCCTATGATCATCGGAAAGTTTTGCATTTTCCGGCTTAGTGACTTTTTAGGTAGTATCTAAAAGTATGATGATTTTTGTGTTGGAAAAAATAGTTAAGTAATTTTTGTAAAACACAAGTAATAATTATGTGACCATATGTGAAGTTTACCCCATAATCTCGTGCATGTGTCATTCTTTTATAGAAGAAATGTCTACATTGATCTTTTCCCTCAACTCTCTTCCCCCTAAAGATTTGACAACCTCCTATAGTCTTTGGCAAGCTCACTCTTTCATATTTCCACTTTCTTTGTATATATTTTTGTATTGGCACAATACATAATCGTTTCCTTTAACTAAACCTCAGCTGACATTTATGCTCTCAAACTTTGGGTGTGCATAAGTAAACAGTTAAACTAGTATAAAGTTGACACGTAGATACACCCGTCTTACGTGGTACTTTGCGTGAGAATACTCGAGCTGATTTATAGTATGCCACGTAAGACACGTGTCTATTTGTTCTACTTTAATGTTTAAATACCTACTTCTGCACACCAAAGTTGGAGGGCATAGATGCCAGATGAGTCCAATTTAAAGGACACGTTTATTTGTTATGCCTTTTGTATTTTATGCAGTAGGTTGGTCTGCTAAACTTGTCAGAAATAGCAAGTTCTTAAACCTTCTATTCATGTTTATCCTGTGACTAAGTATCATCTTTCTGGAAAATTGTTTTGATGCAAATACATTCAATTGATAAAATGCAGCTTCTACCAAAGTGTATGGTCTTTTGTCTTGCTCATCCTATGTGTTGGATATTTAGCTAGTTACTGCTAGAATTGAGCTTTCCATCCTTTTTTACAGGTAGTTTCACCTGATCAAGCACGGAAAATCTACCAAGCGTTGAAGGAAAAAGGATTGCCTGTTGCACTCGTTGAATATGAAGGAGAGCAGCATGGTTTCCGTAGGGTGTGTATTCCAGACTTGGTTAGATAACTTATAATCTGTCAGTCTTGTTAGCTGATTTTTTTTTTGGCCATATGCAGGCTGAAAACATTAAATTCACACTTGAACAACAGATGGTGTTCTTTGCGCGTTTGGTGGGACGTTTTGATGTGGCAGATGAAGTTACCCCAGTCAAAATTGATAATTTTGAGTGAGGTATACAACCACCGGATGCTCTTTGCCATAATAGGTTGTTCAATACCTGTTTGCCATTACTAGGAAAATTTTGATGACGGAGAGAGAAGAAACAAGATGACCTAATTTTCCGGGGTGGTAAATCGACAACGATCAGAATTTAAAAGTACTAAATCATGCTAAAATAAGTTTAATAAGTATTAAAAGGAAATTAAAATTAAATTATGTATTTCACTTGTCTAAATCAATGTAAAATCAAAGAATAAATATTCAATATTATTGTCATTCTTAATGTTATATTGATTTCCTTTTTGCATTAGTATCCATTGATTTTGATTTAAGTTTTAGTATGATTACCAACATCTGTGGACTATAATTTTTATGGAACAATCCAAAATTCTAAGTTCCAAATTTAAAATAATAATATTAAAGAGATAAAAAATTATGACAAGTCTACGTCCATTCCCAGTTCTACTCAACGTCAATATTTTTCTCAATGTCTAAATCAAAAATTTAACTGATATATCTAATACGGGTTGGTTTGTCTCGGTTATGTTTTTTTTTCTTTTAGTTAAACCAATTCAATTCAAATATAGTCGAGTTTTTTTTCAACACTAAATCAAGTCAAACTAACCTCTAGTCAAATTTTTTGTTTGAGTTGACTCGATTTACGATTTGATTCGATTTTCGGTTCAATTTAATTTTATACACTCCTACCAGTTAATCTAAAGCCTTGAGAAAGAAACTGTAGTTTCTGTATCTCTAGATTTGTAATGTGGTTGGACTTGAGCCTCACCAACTGTTAGTCATTAGTCTATGACCAACTCCTACAAACGTTCATTTTATAAAATATCTAATTAATATCTTACTCCTTCCGTCCACTATTATTTATCAGAAGTACACCTTTATGAAAAATTTAATATAAGGTGACAACTTGACAAATAAAACCCTACTATCAATCAGTTTTAAAATGGTTTGTACTTTTTGAAAATTGTAAAAATATTTTTTTTTCACATTAAAATAGTTGAAAAAATGCACAAGTACACCCTAGACTATCACCAAAATCACAGAGACACACCTTAACTAACCTAATGTCCTATTACCCCCCTGAACTTTTTTTTTTTGTAATTTTATACATCTTTTGTCTTACGTGATACACTTCACGCAATTGAGGCACGTGAGAGATACTTGGATGCCACGTAAGCGAAAAAGGTGCGCAAATCACACAGCACACACAATAAATATTTTGTTGTCACAATATCTTATATTCTATATATATATATTATAATATATATTATATAATATATTATATATATATATATATAATATATTATATATATATACTTCCTTATTTTCTTCTTATTTTTCTTTTTAAATGTTGATTCTAGAACCAATGATTTCTTATTTCTTTTCATTCGATTCATTGAGTTTCTGGTAATGCGATAATTAAAAATAAACACATGTCATGTTGGCATACATTGTAATAATTTTTTAAGAACCCTTTTTCCATTATTTTTTAAAAGTATGGATAGAGTAAAAAAATTATTTGCAAATTAACTGCAATTTATTCTTTTTTATTGTCACGCACCCGAGCCTACAATCCCCGACGTGATTGGCACTCAAAGACCATTGCTGGTCCCACACGCCGAACCCTCTTCCTGTCTGACCTCCACGGCAGACTCACTAAGCATACCAAAGCTTGAAAAGTGAAATAAAATTTAATAAACTCAACTTTAGCAGTTTTTACTACACTCAAATGAACAACTTTGAATACGATAATATATTCAACTACCTAAATAGGTAACAAACTTTATCTTTGGCATATGTAATAAAATAAATGAATGAATGCAGACTTCTTAACTAGAACTGCCTATCTATCTATAAGTCTCTAATTTGATATGATGGAAGTTAGGAACAATACCCAACGACCTACTACTAAAACAAAAAAGTAAATGACATCCTCGGAAGCAACGAGTGCTTCACCATAGCTAAACGATATCTCGGATGTATCATCAACGAGCTCCTGTTTTGATTTTATATACCTGTGTCTGCATCATGAAAGATGCAGGCAAATGACTCCGTATTTGAAATGTCCGAGCATGTAAAGAATTCTAAAGCATAACATAAGCTCTGCTTCTGAATAAATTGAAACAATCTTACATCTTTTCAACTCATTCCTCAAGAATAAGATAACTACCTCAAGGATTAGATACTAAACTTCAAGATATGATACTTGCCTCAAAGAAATTACAAATTAACTCAATATACCGACTTAAGATACCTCATTCTTGATCTCACTGAACTTAATTTCAATATAAAACAGTTTAAAAACAAGTGCATATAAATAAAAGCTTTTTAAAACATGATGTCAACCTGTGTGTATACCAGGAATACATATAACTCCACTTAAGAAAATATAGTTTAACTCCTTTATATAAAAATACTAAAACTGTTGTGGGAGTTTCTCTAACCGACAACCATCACTTAACAACTGCTGTGATGATGCATCGTTATTCGGCCCACGCTGCTCGGCCATCCTAACCTTGCCAGGGTATAGGACCTAAAATGCCTAATGGATCCACTAGTAAACTGTGAAAATGATTCATCTAAAAAGTATGATCCTTTTCTACCCATGATGACTACATGTTTTTTCATCGAGACTTGAGTTAGTCTGAAACTCGCATCTCCACATCGGTTCTCAATACTGCTCCCAAAAATATATATACTGGCTCTAATGTTTTTAAAACGTACTGATTATGTGATTTGATATTAGTGCTCAAAACTTAGCTTTAAAAGCTCTCTCAAAAATTTTAGTTTCCTCTTTCTTTTACCAAAACTAGCCATAGGCTCTGTGGAAGTCTAGCTTCCTTTCTTTCTCAAAAGTTGAAAGCGTTTTGTTTAAACTCTTAGGGACTACATAGTTACCTTATAACTCTTGAGAACTGGACTCAATTTGATACTCTTTGCTTACTTGAAACTTAACTTTTAGGGAATACTAGTTCCCCTATAACCTTTGAAGAGAAGAACTTCAACTTACTCTTTACTTAGCCTGAAACTTCAGTCTTAAAAACAAAATTAAATTTTTTTAAATAAGACTCCTGAAAAACCTTTAAAAACTTCACTTTAAGTTACTTCTGACTTTTGAGACTTGACCTCTTAACTCCTTGACTTGGAGCATGAATTCAAGGCTCATGTCTGATGTTTGGGATGCTTTCTGATTTTTCAACTTGGAGGGTTCATGCGGAATTATGAGCAATTACTACTCACTCGAGAACTCAAGGCACTTCTCTCTCACGATTGCTCCCCTACTTTTATGGTTTCATGTGAAAATTATGGGCATGAACCCAATTCAACTAAGTACTTCATATGTAACATGTAATAATCAACAGATTAGGAACCAATCTCAAAGATGACTAGGACTCACCCTTCAAACGGCTTAGAAAATTGAAGATCCTACTTCTCTGAAAGATGCCCAACTTATGAAGTTCATGCGGAATTATGGGCATGAAACAACTTGACTCAAAGATCTATATAACTACATGAACTCATGTATATGAATCTTATCATTCTCTTATTTACTTCCTCAAAACATAGTTCAATCAATGATGGATCTCAAAAAATTTTACAATTGAACTTAAAGACTTTCTTGAGCTCTACTCTTAACTCTCTCTTAAATGTGAATTATTTTTTCAAGAGTTTTGGTTCATGAAATAAAGGATCTCATGGTGACAAGGTATACTTATGAATAAATTTTCTTCATACTCATATTAATATACTTTAGTCTTGAAACAAATTACTAGAAGTTGTTGAAGACTCCTCAATTGTACTCAAAAGGAGTTTCTTAGAACGTTTGAAAGAATTCTCAAAAACTTAACTCTCAACCCTACGTTGAATTTGAATCATGCATTCAAGATTATGATCATGTTAGGACTGATTTTAGGTGTTTAGAAGTAGCTTAGATTAGTTAGAAACTGGAGGCAAACTAGACTGGGAAGACGACCCTGGGGATATGGGTGGCGCGGGGCGCCAACCCTTGATGAACAGAGATGGGTTTGAGGCACTCTGGCAGGCGCGCCGCTTCATGCCCCAACCCAGAAATTCTGCCGAGCACTTTTGCTCGTTTTCTCACCCTACTAAATCGCCTAAATTCGAACGGTTTCTTCCCCAATCACTTGGATTCGATTATTTAACTTAATTACACTCTAATCTACTGGAAAAACACTCAAATTACTCAATTTGATCTCAAGAAATCATCAAAACTCCAACACAACAAGATTTAGAATGAACTTCAAGAACTCATCAAGAACTCTAATTTTTAAACTTTACTGAAAAAAATACAAAATTGGCGTGTGTCTGAACTAACCCAACACTATGGAAGCTTATATACCTCTTAGGGATTAGACCCATGGCGAAAATCCTCAACTAGACTCAAGAACGTCGATGAACGCCTTCATCTTTGCCTCTTTTCTCCTCTGTTTTCTTCTTTTCTTTTCTTGCCTCTTCTTGAACTATCAACTAAAAACCTAGGTGTATATTGTTTATAAATCTGAACCTAAAAGGATTATACCCCTAAAATATGACTAAAAATGAGTTAAATCAGATTGGGCAAGGAAAGGATCAAAACATCCCTCACTATTTTTGGCTAACTTTCCTTAACTGGACAGCCTAACTTCGAAAGGTCATATCTCACTTATTCGAACTCGAAATTTAGCAAACTCGGCGGCTTTGGAAAGTCAATTCAAATATATTTCCAATGGTATCTTGTAGAACACCTAAATTATCCTTTACTGAGTGTTATGATCGTTGGAAGTTGACCCAAAACTCATACTTAACTTAACTTGCAAAAATTTAGATTTTTGTTATTTTCAATTTAATTCTTTTTGGAACTCTTGGTGCTAAATCTAGAGAGCTAACCTTAAGACTTAAAATTTTTTTAATTCTTTTGTAAAATATTACTCACTACGATTAAAAATTCAGGTCTTAGTTTGAAAAAAATTCTGGGGTTTTACATGACTGCGCGAAGCGCGGACAAATTACCTAGTATATATATAATAGAGAACCCTATGTCCGCCTATGTGGCATCACCAAAAACAAGTATTCCCTTTTAATTTATTTTATTTTCAAAACTAGCCTTCTCCTTTCATGAAAAGTTGTGACTTTTATCAAAAGTTGTGATTTTTCTGAAGAGTTGTTACTTTTATAAAGAGTTGTGCCTTTTATGAAATGTTGTAACCTTTTTTTCGGAAGCGGCTTTGTTTTGTAATTGCATTTGTAACTTTTTCCACAAAGCCATCAAACCTTTACGAAAAGCTTGTAATTTATGAAAAGTCGCCCTTAACTCAATGAGAGTATGAGTATGCTGATTCAAAAGTTGTAACTTTTGTGAAATGTTGTGATTTTTATGAAGAGTTGCGACTTTTATGAAAAAATATCATATTATAAAAGGTAGTGACCTTTCAGAAGGGTTGTAACTTTTTCATAGTGTTGTGAACTTTCTAATAAGTCACACTTTATTCACACTATCCTTTGTTGTCTATAAATAGGATTTCCTACCATTATTGTTTGCAAGTCTTTCCGCATTAGGCGTCTAGTCGCAATTCAAAGTAAATTAATAAGCTTCTATGAAGTTTGTTTTATCCTCAAAGGTTTCTCTTTATATTTTAGCTTATCTTCTACTTTAGCCATAGTCATTCATGTAATGTTGAACACAAATTCGTATTTGCTACTTTGGTTTTTTTTTTTTTTTTTTCTTTTTTTTGGTGGAGGCTGACTTGTTTTAAACTTGTTAAATTGTTAATATGTTTTTAAAATTTCAGAAAAGATTTATGAAATTGATATTCTATTTTTTATCACCTTTCTATAGGTTGTCTTCGTAGCCAAAACAAAAAATAAATGTATTTTTATTGACCCAAAACCTGACATTATGAATTTGCATCTACTCATCATTCCACACAAATCTTTCTTAACGCTGTTTGTTGGTTTAAATGTTGTTTAAATGGTTGAATTTGAATGCAATGAATTCATTGCATATTTGCGTTCTTATTCTTTGTTAGCTTAAAAAAATTGTCTCTAAGTTATTTTCCATAGGGAGTTCTAATTAAATAAAGTATTTAATTTTCTTTGAATGTGTTGTTCATTCCTCAAGTTTCTTACCCCACTATTTAATGAAGACTCAATATTTGCTGCTACTGACTTAAGTCATAGAAGTCATAGTATTCAGGATATCTTATTGCCATTTTTTATTGCATATTTGATTAGTGATTTGTTAACTCTGTTAATAAAAAGCGAGAAGGAAGGCCAGGCCATCCCTCTTACAGGCCCACCCCATTACTAATACCCCCCTCTCTTATTCCCTCTACAGCCCAATCCTGTCTTCTCATGCTTTTCCTACTCGTCTCCTCCCCCATCTACACCAATTTCTTCATTCTTTCAGGTCCTTCATCCCACCACTACGTTAAAATTTATATCTCTTCTTTGTCCCTTAACTACAGGTTTTTTCATATATATTTTGGGAGAGTTACTTGTGGTTTGTATTATATTTGATACCACACAACAACAAATATAGGATAACTGACACGGAACCAATAATGAAGTTTCTTAAAATAGTTAATATATTATTTTAGTTATTTTTCTGGTACAAACAATCCGTATGTCATTGCACTCTTCCTAGAATATTAGTATAGATACAATTAGTCCACTTCTTTTGTCGCAAGTTAAGTAATTTGTCATATTTCTTCATGTCTTCTTTTTGTGCATATAGAGATCAAGTTTTCTTGAAACAAACAAATGTCTAAAATACACTCTAACGAATATAATTTTTATTGATAATAAATACGTACATTAACGAAGAGTATTAGAGCCTTTACTTATATAAATTAGTTGCTATTCGATTCAACGCTACTATAATCTTTAGGAACATTTATAGGGAGTATCAATTGCCTTTGTAAATACATATTTGTTGATAATTAAACTATGAATTGTTATTAAATATCATTACAATATCATTTTTACTATAGTGATAACTCTTTATTTTGATAAAGTTTGTTGTTGTTTTTTAAATAAAGAAGTAACAACTCTTTATTTTGGATTATTTCAATTAAATTTGTGAACTGTAAACTTGTATACAACTTGAAAGATAAGCAACATGCCTTTTTCTTCTTGATTACTAGGAAATTAAGGTTGATTTTATTATTATTTTTGGATATTTGTGAGGTCAAGTGCTCACAAATTTATGCTGTGAGATTTTAATATGTTAAGTGTCAAAATTTTTGTTTAGAAAATCCAACAGTGAACCATTCCAATCTGAGGCCACCTACTTCATGGTTGATACTTGCATTCATTCTTTCTAACTGCATACCATAACCATAAAAATAACTATAGTTCAATTCAAAAAAAGGTGGACCCGTGATATGAAACATAATCAATAGTAATGACTACTCTGAGACAATGAGGAAAAATTTGTATGATGACCCAATGAATTGAGAGCCGTTGTGAAACTGTTATTAACCTCTTAAAATTTCTAAGGGTTCCACCCATGTGTTAGGACGAATTCATGCACACACAACACTAGATGAATGAAGAACAAAAAAACTCAAGAGAAAGAGATGAGGAGATTAGAGAGAGAAAGCAGGCAAAGAAAAAACCCAAATTTCGTAGGTTATAACACCCCGGTGCGCTGAGTATGTGAGGAAATGAGCAAAATTCCACGACGTGAGGGTATATTTATATTAATAAATCAGAGTATTTTTGGTTAAGAGAATTAAATAGGAAAGGAAACCCATTTAACTAAAATAGAGAAAATAAATAGGAAAGCCTAAATAGGAGAATAAATAGGAAAAAGCCGAGAAACCTCTAAATTAATCAGGCTCCATACCTAACAATTCCCCACTTGGAGACGAGACTGACTCAGTCATCCAAAAACTTACATTCTCAAAAAAATCTCTTCATCATCAACATCTTTACCACACCGCAACATCTGTAGCAACAATACAAAGACCCAAAACCGAGCGTTTTAACTACCTCAGTTTCCAACAACAACACATTTCGTCAACATGTCTGCCGGCCGTTCTTTGCCACCCTTATCTTCTCCAACGCACATATCACCATCCTCCACTGCCCTGCGGTGATGAGACGTGAAATGCGTTATCGCCTTCTGATGTGCTTTGTCTTCGAATGATAGACGGGATTTTTTGTATCACCAACTGCTATGGCACTCTTATGGCTCTCGTAAGTAAAGAACGCTTGCTTCTTTTCATGACCAATCCTAAAGAGAATCTGCCAGCCATACATCTCTTTACCAGCTTCAGCCCATACTTCAGCTTATTGCCCACAACTCAGCTTCAGTAGAGAAAGAAGAGAAACACCACTTCTGAAGCTTGGACATCCAAACTCACTGCTAGTCCACCTAATAGATAGTTGTTGCATTGTAAATGTACCCGGATGCCTACTCTTCTCGCAACCGTAAACAATCCCCACAAGATCAGCATCCACAAAACCTGCTAGAGAACCTTGACTTTGCCAAAAACAAAGCTGTATAGTACTGGATGATACCTCTCAGCATATCTCTAGAACCAACTTCACAGCTTCCCAATGCCCTCTTTCCCAGGGTTCGCCATGTTACTGCTAACCTACTTCCACTAATGTGCTATATCAGGTCTCAGTTCAGACCAAGCCCATACATCAAATACCAACTGCCTGAAGCATATGGAACAAGTGCCCCCATTGTGATCATGTGTGCATACGCTCCTCCGGCAGTCTTGGGTGACTGCTCCTTTTAAGCACTTGACATTTAAGTGATTTTCCAATGGAGTAGTCCTGCGTGGGTATTAGCATCATTAAATACACTGAATCTTCTCCAAACACCTTCTCAAGCCTACAAATCCTGTGAATAGATTTAATAGTGCCGAGATCTATAGCTCGAGAAATCTTCATCCCAAAATTTGCTTCTTTGATAGCAGACCCACAAATCTTTCATCCCAAACGACTGCAGGACAACCTTGTCCTTCAGATTTTTTTAAATCTCCATCATACTAGATCTTGACAATCACATAGAAATAAAAATATAAGAGCTAGAAAGAAGAAATCTTTTTAAATCAGTTTTATTTATTGAAGTAACAACAAGGATCTTTTTCATCTTTGCCAGAATCCAATCTTGGTCCATGAAGCAGCAGTAAAATTTACTGGATCCTGACTACCACTGCCTTGGTGCTTTCTTTGTCATACAAGCCTCCTGCGGAAGACTCTGCACGCCATGTGTTCCTTGCCTGGAAACTGCGATCGGAACCACATGCGAACCACAAATCCTTCCGCGTTGCCTGAATATAGATCTTTGTCAGATCTCCATGCTAAAAACACTGTGTTACATCCTCTGCTCTAGATGCAAATTTTCGATGCAAAAATATCAACAGAATTCAATAGATGGTTAACTTCACATTAGCGAGGAGAATATTCAGCCCATTAATCAATACCTGTTCCTTGTGATATCCTTTAACCACTAAACGATCCTTGAACCTTCTTTTTCCATCATGGTTCAGTCTTGATTCTGAACACCCACCTGTTCAGCAAAGCCTTATTACCCTGCAGGTTCTTTTAAATCAGTATGTAGTCAAAGTCAAACCATGTGTCATTCTTTCAAGTGACCTCATTTCTCATCATCCATGGCTTGCTCCCCACCTTGATTGATCGAATCCTCCACATTGTAGGCACTCATCAAAAGACTCGGTTCCCCTCATCAGTTCCAACCAAGAGAAAGGTTAAAGAAAGTGATAATGAAGCGGTGAAAACATATCTGGATGCCCGGATGCGCATCTGGATGATCTCCTTAACACCTGCTCAGTGAATCTGTGTAACTTGCTCCAGTTCAGCTCTCTCAGTAGAAAGTGCGTTGAGTATCTGCCTTCGACATCTCTGGGGTTGCGTTACTCTTTCTCTAACTCAAAACACTCAACTCCACTTGACCTTTGTAATCTCTATCGACTAGAAACATTCTGCCTCTCTGTCCTTGACCTACAGGGACAGAATCCTCAAATGTCACGGCACAAGTCTTAGGATCTCTGTTCTTTGATCTATCCCAAAACCTGTAAACCAAAAAAATCAGAACCCCCATTATCCTATGAAGAACACTTCAACCTTGGCATCAAGACTGCTATCTCTTACTTTCAGATCAACATCGAACATAACCAGTGCCAACCAATGCACCAAAAAGCTCCTCAGTGTGCGAGTAACTTGAGTTCTTTTCCTGTCCACACTCCTCTGGAAATCTTGAACCCTAAAGAAATAATGGCTCCATGTTGATCAAGTATGCCAGTGTGCTCACAGTATCCCGCCCAAATGTTTGTTTTTGCCGGCCAGCCCCACAATGTATCCTCATAATCCTTGCCCACGCTCATTCAATGTTCCGCATTCATCCTCTCAGCAATTCCATTCTGACTCTACCTTTACCAGGAACTGAGAACTGTTACTCATCATCTGAGCCCCACCTGACAGAATCGCCTGTGCAAAACTCCGATTTGTCATACTTCATCCATTATCAGCACTTAGGCCATTTGACTTTCAAAACCGAGTCTGATTCTCAACTTAAGCTCCTTCCCTTTCCACTTCTTGAAAGTTTTCAAAACAATCTGACTTATGCTTCAAGAAGATAGATAGTAAGTAAACCCATACCTTCCTGCCTGAATGAATGAAATCATCACGAAGGATAACATAGGAATCTGGATCCTCCAAGTGCATGATCGTGGAGATGGAGACTTCCCAAAATCTATATGACCGACCATTCCAACCGCACCCCGCACTTTCTTTGGCCCTCTCTAGAGTCTTTGTGAAGCTTACTCTTTTCTGTTGCCAGACACACAGCTCTCGCCAAACAAAGAACACATATCAACAGACTTCAGATCCTCTAATGCCCTTTTGCAACCAGTATCTTCATTCCTTTAGTACTCATGTCGTCCAAGTCTTGTTGTGCCACAACATACAACCGGAGAAAAGAACCTTCCAGCAACAGCGACCATGTTTTACACCCTGCGGTGGTGTTACAATGAGGTTCCAGATTCGCGTAGTGCCATGAGCTACTACCAAACAACTTTCACGATCATTCCTAAGAACCTCTTCCCAAAATCTGCCCTGACCCCCTATCCCGCCTGCTATCCAACTGACCAAAAGAGATACGATTTTTACTTGATCCCACAGGATATATCTGACATCCTCCAGTATTCAACTGGTTTCCCGCGAGGGCGCGATCTTTACGCAACATACCACTTTCCTTCAATCTCTAAGGCTTTATTGCTCCAGCAAGAGATATACTTTTCCAAAATTTTCAGATTTGAATAGATTGGAAAAAACTACTTGCCTGCGAGAAAGATGAATTGAAAGAAGAGTGCACCAGAATCCACAAAATCATAGATTCAACCGCGGGCCCTGTTAACACTAAGGATAGAGCATTCCCCAATGATCCTCTGCACTGAATTTAGGCGAACATGATCATCTCCAAATTTCTGATTTCTTTTTATCCACAGTTCCAACAAGTCACATTTGATCGGTTCAGGAGATTTTTTCTCGATTCTTTGCATTTTGATCGGACCATGTTGCATTTGAGCCCCCTCTTCGTCTTAATTCTACCCCCTTCGATCAACGCCTGAGAGCACTGCCCGATGAATCTCTCCCACTCACTCTCGTTGCGGGAATACTTAGCTAAGAACAACACAAAGATTCATACAAACTTTAGTTCTCAGATCCACAGCCGAATGCTAATAGCCCAGCAAAGCACAACAGTATTATCCCAAGACTCGCCGGCCCCCAAACGATGACATCAAATCAACGCCTAATTCATCTTCAGAAATTAATATCACATAATTAAGTTGACTCAACAATCATATTGCAATCGTTTATATAATCAGAAAACGGATCCATTCTAGACTCTGTAAATTGAACATCTAGCATCAAATAACCTCTGTTCATAGCCCCCCGATGGTGTTTTTTTTTCAGTACATGTTTGACAGTGCCTTCAACAGACCGACGTAGTCTTCTCCTTCACGATGTTGAATGCCACGTTTTCTTGAACAAAAATCAACCGGATTAACCCTAGAGCCTGGCGATCCTTGAGTTTCTTCGAGTTCTCCATATCTCAATAACGTCATCGGATCATGCCTTCACCCAGAGTAAATTGCGTTCATGAAGATATTTATGGCTACAGATAATCTTCGATCTGCCATTCTTCTAGCCTAACTGAAAATGAAATCGGATCGTGTATGGATCCATCAAACTTCTGAATTCAAGCTTCGAACATACCATCTTCTGTGCATCGTGTTGAATTCCTTTAGCCCCTGATACCAGTGTGTTAGGATCCCAATTCCACGCACACACACTAGATGAATGAAGAACACAGCGAACTTTCAAAGCGAAGAAAAGACACGGAAATGAGAGAGAGAGACCAAATACCCACCGAGTCCCTCACTCCCCCCCACGCCTCCCCTTCACATTTCCCCCTAATCACAACATACGTCCATCCGCTTTCTACCGTACTCCATTAGAGCTCGAGAAAGCAGAAGGAAACGAGGAAAGAGAAAAAACCCAAATTTCGTCTAGGTCGGGAGTAACCCCCCGTCTGCAGCCTAAACTTCCAGGCGGTGAGGTTGAGGGATATTTTATATTAAAAAATCAGGAGGATTTTGCGTTACAGAAAATAATAGGACCCAATCCTAAATAGAGAATAAATAGGAGGAAAGCCTAAAATAGGAGAATAAATAGGAAAACCTAACATTAATCAAGCCCTCCCACACCTAAACCCTAACACCTATGGACACTATCTACAACCGCTCGATGACTCGATTCATCGACGGGCCGTCGATAGGTGCCCCCGTTATGTTTTAGACTCATTGTACAACATATACATGATATTGTCAGACTATAATAAAAATAGGTATTGTAGAGGTTCATAAGAATGATATGAAAATATTCATTGTTGAGTTTATTATTATTGAGTTGTGCCAGGGAAAGGGAAGGGAGAAAACGGGAAGGGGAGCAAACACGCTAAAAAGGGGGGTATGATCTCGGAGGAAAGCGAGGACGCCGGCGGAAGCCAGGGGGGTAGGCAGAGCAAACGGAGTGCCCCATATATGGAATCTGCCTACTCATTCCCCCTCCATCGAAAGCCACACGGCGATAGGTAAGGAGAAAAAAACGCATGGGAGTGATTGAGGGGATGTTTGCAACTTTGTAAAGCGCCTATAATAGAAATCTATATATGTGAACTAATACTTTTTATTAACCCAAAATAATAATAAAAAAATAGCATTTTAAGGATTTTGCGCAGGAGAAATTGAAGAGGTCAAAAAATCCCAGAAAATTAAAGAGCGAGCTTAAGATAAATAAAAGTTTCTTATAATGTGTAGCCGCCGCTTAGGGGGGACATATCGACAGGATTGGGGTAATTCATTATAAAAGGGGCGATGATAATGGTATGAGATTAATAAAATAGCTTCATTTCCATTGCAAAGCCGACGGGTCCTAATTTATTAGTATATATATATATAGAGTACTTCATGAGACGATATCATATATATAATATATATATATATATATATATATATATAGAGAGAGAGAGAGAGAGAGAGAGAGTGAGATGAGTGAGAGAGATAGGAGAGAGAACGACTAGAGGAGAATGAGAACCTTAGGCACCCGCTTATGCTGGCCACCAATACAACTAAAATTTCCTTTTAATTATTTTTATTACACAAAACTATCTTTCCTTTCATGAAGCTGTGACAATTATGAAGAGTGGCGACTTTAATGAAGAGCAGTGAAGTTATGAAAAATGACGAATTTTCAATGAAGAGATTGGACTTTTATTGAAAGTGCGACTCTTTAATGAAGAGTTGATACTCTATGAAAAGTTGCCACCTTTCTGTACATTTAATGAAGAGTTGGTGCTTTTATGAAATGTTGCACCCGACTTAATGAAGGTTGGGGTACTTTTATAGAACAAAGTTGTGACTTTTCTAATGTCTAACTTAATGAAGAATTACGACCTCCTTTTATGAAAAGTGTGACTTTTATTGAAAGGTTGTGACATTTCAAAGCGATTGCAACGTCCAAATAGTTAAAACCTTTCTGCATAAAGACATAATAAATATTTGTCACACTTTCCTTTGGAGGCTTGAGCACATGGCCAGGCCAGAAACGAGGCTTCTATAAATAGAGCCACGGATTTCCTCTCATTTATAACAATGATGAAAATTTTGAATCTCTTCTTTTCTCTTTTTCCGCAAACCATCCACCAACCGCGCTGCAAAACCGCCCATTCTTTACCTTCAGCCTCAGATTACCTAATAGGAAAAGATTCGGCTTCCACCGCCCATTGTCGGTACCCTCCCATCATTTTCCCGTCCACCCCCCCATCCTTCCAACGGTCCTATGGCCTGAGACTCTTCCGTGGAATACCCCGGCATGTAAGATGAAACTCGCCAAAGTGCCCGTCAATTCATCGTGTTATCGATTTACTGACACTATGCTTATGTTAAAAGAGCAAGGCAAGAGAAAGAGAGGGCACCCGTCTACCTTCAAGGCATAAAAAAGGAAATGGGGAGAAGTAGACGGCGAACACTCCCCTGGTGAAACCCCCCGATCTTGTCTGACGGGGCACGGGGCCAGCGACAACAGCGACTAGCAACCTCTAACCCATCCTCCCCGCAACTTCGCAAGACCTGTAAATAGTTCAGTATCCACCATCTCCCACCAATGGATATACCAATACCCTCCCTCTCCCCCCATAGCCTCCCTTTTTCTCCTCTATCACTCACAACACAGACAGATTCTTCCCACCGATATCCACGCCCCGCAACTCCCCGACCCCGCCCTCACCACCCAAGCTACTCGACGTCCAGCACTCAAGCCCACACTCCACCGCACCCCAAAAAGTCTTCACAAATCGACTACAGTGTAAAGACCGCTAGGGGCCGCCCGGTTGCCCCCATCCCGCACCCCCGACCCTGACACGCAGATGACATGTTTACTGAGCCCTTCTTGACCAAGCCAATCCGCCGACTCCACCCCAGCGGACTCCCCTATCTCCTAGTTGCCCCCTCGTGCACTTCCCCCACAACCGAGAAGCCCCGAGCCTCGTCTCGACCCCCCAATACCCCACCACTAATCCCGGACATGCCATCCAGAACCGGCACTTGTCCTACTCGGGGAGTGATAGTCAAACACACGTTAGGGAGAGGCAATACCTCTTGCCTACCCCATAGCCAAACCCAGCTCGGCCCACCTACCACCTCACACATTGTCTGTTGAGTGTTGCACTAGGAAACTTTCACGAGAACGTACCAAGCACTCTATCTGGCGGGCTAATACCCTCGACACTCTCTCTCCGCCCCAACACTACTAAAGCCCCATGAACCCACCTCCACTACTACCACATTCTACATCCCTATTCTTATCACCCGTACACCATCTCCCCTGACTACCTCCATCCACGGCACATGCATCGAGCTCTCACAAACTACCCCTCCCACTCCCCCAAACAGTCATGATAGTGCAAGAGGGCGCTCCCACTAGGGATGCCACACACCTTTTGGTGGAATTTGAACTCTAGACAACAGCGATTGGCGTACACTCCAAAACCTAACCCTATTTCTGCCTCATTTCGAACCGCAGAACCCACGCCCCCCCCCCCAAACTTCAATCTCTCTCCGCTACTTTTTTCCTAGTCCTACATGATAAACCCCTTCTCCCTCCTACTGAGACCCCTCGACTCTACCATCATCTCACTAGAACAATGTCTTGCCCTACCGTTCCATCAGCCCCACCTCCTCTAGCTCAATTTCCCCGCCACACCCGCCCTCAAGAGAGAGCTATACCTAAGTCCCCCGGCAGCAGCGTACGCAGCGTCTCCACACTGTATCCACTCCAAATAAGAGCTCGCCCTGCTTCCCAACCCATCCTCACCCCCCCCTCCTCAACTTCGCAAACACCCACCTTATGTACTTGCACATACATATACCGCACTCCTAACTCTAATTGTTCGACATACTAAAATATGCCCCTATTAAGTCTAAGAAGTTCTTAATTCCCCCCCACCATCCCTACTCGTCCCAGCCCCGCAACGACACCTAGGCGCCTTCTTCACCCACTTCCCTTTTTTTTAGAGCCAGTCTTATGAACTCCCCTCAGTTTCAGCAGCTCTGCTACTGCCCCTCCCGAGCGGAACACGGTTAATTTAGCTAGTTTTAGTTTAGTAGAATAGATTAAATGAGTGCATGAAATCCCCTTGGATTTTTGAGCAAAAGCTATGTCATCAGGCAGATATACATTTATAATAAAAAAAAGAGGATTAAAGGGTAGGACAAGACAAAATACATCCACAATTCAATAATTCTTTTTTGTAAATCATATATTTGTATTATCAATAATAGTGTAGGTTTGAAACTCCACTCCCCCCTCACACCATTTTTTTCACGACCGGAGTGTAGATTCCAGACGAGACCGGCGTCGTTGACCTCTCAGAGGTCGCAGACAAGCCTACTTACGTCATTCTTACTTTACATAGGTTAATTTTGGCCAAAAATTTGAAATTTTTTGTTTCTTAACATACTTATAAAAACATTCTCATTAATACATAATTGTTCACATCAAACCATCAACATATAAGCATATAAGCAACTGTGAAGAAAATCGTTCAATCTTAATAAGTGCATAATAGCCAAAATGGCACCAGATACATAGTCTGCAATAAAAACAGGAAAGAAACGCCTAGTGCGAACATGCCCTCCCTAGCTCAACTCTCAAACTAAGCCTAGAATATAAAAACAGCATCCCGAAAGATGCAGGAATGCCCTACCAATCAAGGATGAAAACTCCAAGTCGGGATAGCCTGCAATGTCACCATTGTAAGATCTAAAGTCAACCTGCGCCCCATTACACCTAAAAGTAGATATTGTATTGAATCGAGATAACACTTTTACTAAGTATGGCAGTATTGCAAGACACACCAAGGGACATGCCATGATGCGAAATAATAGATCTTCCTAACAACATGATTTATGGATAAGTCAAGTTAGCTGCCGACTTGCCAAAGTTGGATCAGAAAATCAGCAATAAGCTGTAAACATGACATATTAAACTTATCATTTAGCCCGCAAAAAACAAATACATATTACACATAGTACAATCATAGAACATATAGCCACTACAGCTTTTATAACACTCATTCCTATGCCATGATACCTATGCGGGAATCATGGACTTAACATTAGAATTACAAAATGAGGCGGGCTCGGGCTAACATGTGCGGACCTCAACTAGGGCATGGTGCTTTAGCAAACACAGAGTATGCTTCATTCATTCATACGTACTTCATTTCAGTTTGACACAATGGCCCTATGATGAACACCAGCTATTACTAGGATGTAGTTTAAGATTCACGCGGTTTGCTGTGCCATGATCAAGAATGACCTAGTGTCATTACTTCGCAGTCTAAGCTCACCTCTGATTATCCTATCCTAGCACCGTTGGTACGTTCATGTCATTATTGATATCATGCAAATCAGTGAAATCCAGTGTCTTCCTACCCACACCCGGAAAAGTGGTATAATCACGACCAATTTGAACAAATAAAGTGCTAGCGTTACATGGGAATCGAACCCCGCAGATCCCTATATTGCATGTATAGGTTCGAAGACTAGAAAGATATAAGAATACCCATACCCGAAGGTATGCCGCGGACCAATTCATCTCATGAGAATATGTGAAACCTCCGCCCTTCCCAAAAGAAATGGCATCACCGCCTCATATACTAATCTATCGGGCTGCTCGTCATAAAGTTCCATTTCATTCATATTCCTACGTCACGGAAGCCTAGCTTATAGTATGAGAACACATAGCTCATTAGATGATTCTAATCTCATCATTGTATTAAGATGCTGTAATCTCAATACCTTATTCAGAGTGCTTTCATTAGAGACTAATCTCTTCAGTAACTTTACACTCTCATAGGTGAATACATTTTGGATAACATTTACTTAGGCTTAATGTTGAGATTGTTCCCACTTTACATTAGCCTCATATCATGTTGTCACCACATTCATTAACATTAGCCCCCAATTGTCTTCATAATTACTCACCCCTTTTTACATGATGTTCATTTCAATAAAATGACAATTGCACTTGGCCTAATTTGTGTTGTTTCTACTCTACGTGATGCCCCTTCCCAGGGTTGCGTTGCATCATTTTTTTTTATACATAATAATCATCTCATCGCTATGCTAAGAGACTGGCTAATTTGTTGTTTTTCATACTCGACTTGACCCTTCCTAGGGTTTCATCATTTCATGAAATAATAACCATTTCATCGCCTATGGCCAATGACACTTGGCGTTCAGTCCGTTCAGGGTGTTTGCACTCGCCTACTTAACCTTTCTAGAGTTACATCATTACATACTAAATTCTTAGGTTCACTTCTTTTAAACGTATGCTAGAATAGCTTATAGACTTATGAGTATATACCACACAAGTTCCATGAGGCTTCATTTCATAGTTCGTTAGTGACTCATACTTCCATTAAAGATCTTCAGATTATGATAAAAAAGGCTATGCTATACTTATATATATGCCAAGATCTTGATTCGATCATCTAGTAGGCTGGCCCATTATTCTTGACATTAATTAAACGTTATGACTTATGTATCATACCAAAGTTTGAGCGTAAAGGGACCCAAGGTTCGAATCACGTGCGATAAACATTTGCATTTTATGATTTAATTTTTCTAAAACATCCATGACATTGGGACTCTAGATTGACCCCCACATAACATTGTATCTTAAATTTTTCTACTTGGATTCACTCTTAATTGCGACCGAAGGGTTGTGGGTTCGAACCCCACCAACCCTTTATTATTTCCCATTAACACCTCATTGCCCCTTTTCGCCCAAACCAAGAGGTTGTGGGATAAAACCCCCACAACATCTTTCATTTTATTCTTTATTCCCCCTCTTTTTTTCATTGGGCATTGGGAGTTTGTGGGTTCGAACCCCCATAGAATCCTTATTTAAATTTTTTAGTTAAATCTACCTAGGCTAGGCGCTTGGCAGTGAGGTTGTAGGATCAATCCCCCACAACCTCACCTCATTTTTCTTATTTAATTCTCCTTCTCCTTTATATCCTTGAGGTCGTGGGTTCAATTCCCACACGTCACATTTTCCATTCCTTATTTTCGCTTACTTTCACTCGATTGCCTGGAGGTCGTGGTGCTTGTTTTGGCGAATCCCACACCTCCCAGTTATTTAACGGAAAGGATTTGGTATTCTCTCTCCTTATCCAACCAGTTGCCAGACTGATATACCGCTGTTTCACTGACTATTATAATACCTTTTCCCTAAGTTTAGTGGTCCCAAAAGCCTTTTTCATGCTAATTTTTATATAAGTTTAATTTTATTTGCAACGAAGAGAATGGAAAGGGAAGGAAATAGTGCCGAAAGATGATGAATGCCGCGAGGTTTTTGACCACCGACGAAAAGATAGAAAGAAATGACCACCAGAAGAGGACCACTACGGACAGCATTGTGTGACGCGTCCCGTTGTAGGCTGCGTAGCGTTAGCTGCAGCTGCCTGAATGAAGGAAGCAAGATGGAGAAGTTCTTACCAAGTGTGGCCCTGGTTTCAGAAAGCCGTTAACGAGACCGTGTTAGCAATGACGGTCCGTCCGCAGTTCGTCATGAAGCATCATAGAAGTAGCCCAAGAGGAACCATATTCCAAGAGTTTAAGTGTTTTGGAACGAAGACCCTCGACGGACCGTTTCGTTCTCGTCACGATCAACGTCATACCTGACTCGTCGAGGAGCGTAATGAAGAAAGCAGCAGAGAGAATTGCCACAAGCTATGCGGCGACGGAATCTATGACGGCCCGTTAGGACCATGACAAATCCGTTCGCGAGGTCCGTCGACCCAGCCGCGTTTTGAGGTTTGACAGATTTCCAGCAAATAGAGTCAGTCCTTATTTAATTAGGTTTTTATTTTCTATAAATAGATCAAAAAACCTCGTTTTGCGCGGTAGACTCTGTATTATTAGATTAGACCTTAATTATAGTTAGACTCTTGATCAAATGTAGACTTGAATATTTTAGATTCTGAGATTTTTGAATTGAGTGTTGGTGATTTGTGTTGATGTAATCAGAAAGAAAACTTCTATTTTACTCTTTCTCATTGAAGTAAGCAGTACAGGAATTCTTATATCATATATTGACTAGTGTGATTATAACTATGGACGTACTAAACTCTATAACTAGGGTTGTTGGAACCATAGGCTAATAATGAGGGTGCGTTAAACCTAACTAAAATAACATATTCTAGAATAGTGTTCTTACATGTATTGCATAATGCTTTCGTTTAGAAGGTCTTTTTTTTATGTAAACGGCAATGGCCCACAGTTAGTTACAGAATCGCTTAATGACCTACTTGCCGACCAACCAAGAATGGTAGATAATAGGACAAAGAATTATCAACATAGATTTAGTGTATTATACTATCAATAGCGCCTAGTTTGTATTGATGGTACGAGCGTAATAACTTAGTCAAATATCGAGATGATGCTTATATGAGGGTAAAGATAATGACGTTAGGATAGCACCAACACCACTTTAGCCGCCGACCAAGGAATGACGGAGAGTGACATTTTCGATCATGCCGCCCGACCCAAGATTAGAGAATACATAAATATCACTTTGCATGCAAGATACATAGGAAAGAATTGTTATAGTTAGACTCTATCGAGCTATAGGAACCGGTGGGGAACACCCTACCTAATACTGTAATTAAATGCCGCTTAAAGTTAAACTCTTTTTAAACTCTACATTCTAAGATCGTTAGTTGTATCCTTTTATTTTGCTAGATATTTTATCCATTTAATTAGAAAAGAAACCCCATTATTGCTTTATATGCGTCCAAGGAAGCTATGTGACAGAACAAGTAGTTAGTAATAGCATTGAAAAAGTTTCTGTGCCTTAAACTATTTCCTCCGTGGCGAACGATCCCAACCTCACTAGTTGGGTTATTTACTCGACACGACCGCTTTACTTCTTATTTCAAAAGTAAGTTTGAGCGTATCACCGACTTCAATCCCCCCCCCCCCCCAGCCACATTTTCGTTTCTTTTTTTTTCTCGAATCACAGTAGCCACACGTGTTCGATTCTCCTTAATCCCATTTTCCCCTTTTACGTTTTTAACATCCTTCACATGTGAGGTCTTGGGTTCAATACCCAGTGACCTCACTTATTTTATTTTTATTTTAAAAACCCAGCTTCTTAGCCTTATTTGACCGAAACAGAGCTACCCAAGTGGAATTTAATCCCAACTTCGTAGCTTCCTTTCATCAACCTTTTTCATGTAGTTTACTTGGGGCATTTCACAAAAACATTTAGTGTATTGTTAGCGTGTTCGGTGACTGTAGTTTGTAGTTACATTAGCTCAAGCCGCTTTCACTAAAAATCAGTAACCTCCCATCAGCCATAGAACATACGTTGTATACAACTTAAGCCCAAAGCATAAAATACAAGGTATGATTAACATACCATTACCACATCTCCCAACATGACAACTCACTGCCACCTTGCAAACACACGATTCACTTTTCTCATGATTTCAATAACATATCAATATTAACAAAATTTGATCATGCATACTTAAACATAACATACGACCAACACATTTTTTTACGTCCACCTAATGAGTACCAGCAAACATAGCAAACATACCCAACTTATGAGTCAATGGGAAGCTAGTATAGGGACATGCCAACGGCGGAAAACCCGAGTTTTCAGAATAAATATCTTGAATCTTAAGGGGATTTCTTGAGGAGGCAGAACTTTTTTTTTGAGAGGCAACAAAAGGAAGAAAACCTAGAAGACTAAGAAACCCATCCCTTAATAATGTCTGAAACGGTGAACTTTCTGCACAAAGCCCTCTCCAAAAATCAGATTCACATCTTCCTCAACATTCCACCACACCACTCGCGATACGGACAATTCGCTTGGCCTTTATCGTTATTGGGCTTACTTTGTTTTTCTTAAAATTTAAATGTGAGTTTCTCACGTTTGCAAGACTCTTAATATAATTTCGTTCTTATAGTTGTTTAGGCAGCAGAGAGCAACGCATGAACTGAAATATCATGCAGTGGAAACGTGAGAGAGATCGTGAGAGAGATGAAAACGTGTGATGAAGTTGTTGTTTAAGCAATCTCAGAACTCTCTAATACTGCAATAACAAATAATAAAAAACATTATTTTCCTTTGTTAATTAAATCAGATAAGTAAATATACATTATCTACATTAAATTAATTTATCATTTTATATAAAAATAATTTAAATCATTGCTTCCACCTAAGTTCGAACCCGGGGGGAGCAAGACTTCACTTCAAGAGCTCAATTTTGTCTCTCTCTCTCTCTCAAATTTTCCCACCCCCATCTTATTAAATAATTAATTAATTATATATTTATTGTAATTATGATATGTTCCTTATCCTTTTTAAAGACCATTTTACCCCTAGACGCTCAAAACTTAAGATTTTTTCTTTTTAAGTCCGGTGGGTTAAAGATCCTTCGATTAAATCATCATTATCGGAGCCCTATATCGGTATGAGATTCCAACCTTCCAAGCTCAAACTAACTCCCCAAGTTCGTTGGCCCTTGTCCGATAGTAAGGCGTTACTGACGGTTTGGTTTACGCGTTTCAATCTGTGCTGAACCTGCGTCTGATCTATCGCCCAAACATTAATTGCACTCATTAAGACCATTTCTTAACTTATTCATTTTTAGGGCTTGCTACATATCCCCCCCCCCCCCCCCTCCCCCCCCCCCCCCCCCCCCCTTAGAAATTCATCCCTGAATCGACACTACCACTACATATCGTTTAACTGCAGTCAGATCAGAACATAATTACGATGCGACAAGTCAGTAATAGACAACAAAATACGGAGGAACGACCTCGGTGCATCCTCAGCCTCACTCCCCCCCCCCCCCCCCCCCACACGTAGGCCCCTCAATAAGATGATTTTCTCCACAATACCTTCACGTGTGAGCCATCTCCTTGTCCAACAACCGAACTTACTTAACCTGACTCTGCTCAAGCATCTCAACAGCGTACCTCCTCATAAGGACAAGTCTTCATAAACCCCCAAAACTTCAACAGAGTTAGGAAGTAGAACGCATGATGGATCACCCAGCCACTTCTTCAACATAAGAGACATGAAGACGGGATGAACAGAGGCCTAACTCCGAAAGGCAAGTGATAACTCGACTAGCGCACACTTCACCCCACGCCAGTAGGATTTTATCTATATGGCCCAACATACCTCTCAAACTTAGCACTCCCTTTTCTACCAAATCTCATCATTCACTTTCATAGCGTGATATCTTCAAGTAAACCCTGGTCACCAATATCAAAATCATAAGGGCCGCCGTTTCTCGTTATGCCATATGAATTCTGTCAGCTATAAGCACAGATAGACCAACCTGTCCCTATTGTACCCGGAGCTAATCACTGACTTTCTCTAAGCCGCATGAATGATCTATGCACCCAAAAATGGAAGGACTCTCCAACTCGAACCCCAACTGGAGATATACACCTCATACCCATACAGCCTCAAACTGGGCATGCAAATCCCAATGGAAGGGAGAGTGATACAGTGATATGGAGTGCCTGACATGGAGTGATAACTATCATTATGCCCGAGAACCTATCAAGCGCAAATGGTCATCCCATATACCTGAAGTCAATCACGCACGCTCTCAATATGTCCTCCAAGTCTGCAATGGCATGCACTACTACGTGGCCCATCAGATTGCTGAGGACTGAAAAGGCAGGCTACTATAAGGGCTACATAAGCCTTTACTGCCCTTGCGAGGCCCAAGCTTTTTCTGGATAAGATCTCCAGACATGTGAGTAATAAACTCAGCCTCCCTATCATGAATGATAGACAAAGCGAATCCCATGCCAACTCACAATATCATCCAGATAAAGTCTCCACATAATCCTTGCTTGCTAGGTAACATCACAGGCATAAAGCTGAGCGACTTACGTACAACCTCCTTTCCACAATAACCCATATGGAGTCACGTTGCCTCCTAGTAATCGGAAGAACAATCACAAAGTCCATATTAATGGCTTCCCACTTCCAAGTCGGAACCTCAATTGATTCAGACCACCAAGCTTAAGATGCTCTGCCTTAACCTGCTGACAATTAGGACACTTAGACACATATTCTGCAATGTCCTTCTTCATGCCATCCCACTAATAAATCTGCTTAAGATCACGATACATCTTGGTGGAACCTGAATGTACGGAATATCTGGAACCATGCGCCTTTGCCACAATCCTGGTCAGCAAATTATCCACATCTGGTACACAGAGCCTGTCCTGATACCTAAGTATGCCATCACCTCCCAAAGCGAAAGACTCATTCATTTATAGCAACAATGAGTCCTTAAGCTCCATCAACACATGATCAAGATGCTGACCCTTCTTGACCTCAAGTATCAAGGATGATTCAGAACTAGGATGAACTGAACCACCCCCACTAGTAGAGTCAACCAATCGCACACCCAGTCTTTCCAGTCTGTGTACCTCTTTTGCCAACTCCTTCTTCTCATCCTCAACGTGGGCTTTACTCACCATGCTCATCCTGCTCAAAGCATCAGCCATAACATTAGCCTTACCTTGATGGTAGTGCACATTCATGTCATAATCCTTCAATAGCTCCAACCATCTCCGCTGACGTAGATTCAACTCTCTATGTGTGAACATGTACTGGAGACTCTTATGGTCTGTGAACACATCCACATGCACTCCATATAGATAATGCCTCCATAGCTTCAGTGCAAACACCACAACTGTTAACTCCAGGTCATGAGTGGGATAATTCTTCTCATGAACCTTGAGCTGTTTGGAAGCATAGGCTATCACCTTACCAACCTGCATAAGAACATAACCCAAACCAACCCTAGATGCATCACAATAGACAGTGTAATTCTCACCACACTTAGGCAAACTAAGCACCGGGCTGAAGTGAGTTTGTCCTTGAGCTCCTGGAAACTTTTCTCAAAAGTCTCCGTCCATTCAAACTTGGCTTTCTTCTTCGTCAAAGCTATCAGTGGGGCAGTAATGGAAGAAAAGCCCTCCACAAACCTGCGGTGGTAACCAGCCAATCCCAAAAAGCTATGGATGTCAGTGGGAGTAAGGGGCTTTGGCCAGTTCTTAACAACTTCTGTCTTCCTAGGGTCCACCTCTACACCTTGATCGGACACAACATGACCCACGAAGGTCAATAATCTCTGCCAGAATTCACACTTGCTGAATTTGGCATACAACTAATGTCGTCTAAGTACCTACAAGGTTAGTCTCAAATGTTGTTCATGCTCTTCCTTGGTCTTAGAGTAGATGAGAATGTCATCAATGAATACTATGACGAAAGATTCAAGGTATCACGGAAGACCCTGTTCATGAGATCCATAAATGAAACAGGTGCATTTGTAAGACCAAATGACATGACGAGAAACTCAAAGTGACCATAGCGGGTACGAAAGGCTGTCTTTGGGATATCTCCATCCCTTATTTTAAGCTGATGGTACCCTGAACGAAGATTAATTTTTGAAAAAAAACTAGACCCTAGGAGTTGGTCAAACAAGTCATATATTCTGGGAAGTGGATACTTGTTCTTGATAGTGAATTTGTTGAGCTGCCGATAATTGATACACATTCTAAGGGTCCTATCCTTCTTCTTTACAAACAACATTGGAGCGCACCAAGGGGATATGCTCAGCAGAATGAAACCCTTATGAGTGAGATCTTTCAACTGCAGCTTCAACTCTTTGAGTTCTGCTGGAGTCATTCTATAAGGAGGAATTAAGATTGGTTTAGTATCGGGTTCTAAGTTGATACCAAAGTCAATCTCTCGAAGGGAAGGGACTCCAGGAAAATCTTCAGGAAACACATCTAGGAACTCATTCACTACAGACACTGAGTCTATGGAAGGAATGTCATGATCTAAATCATTAACACTCACAAGATGACATAGTAACCCATTGGACATCATTTTATTGGCCTTAAGATTTGAAATAAAGGGATTAGGACGACTCATTGCACCACTCCCAGACTAACTCTTCTTCATTAGGGAAGCGAAATCTCACCACTCTACTAAGACACTCCAAGTAATCATAACAACTGTGAAGCCAGTCTATGCCAAGAATAACATCAAAATCATGCATGGGTAACTCAACCAAGTTTGCACACATAGTCTTACAACTTACAATTATTGGGCAGTCCTTGTATACTCTATCAGTTCTTACATTTTCTCCTAAAGGTGTACTAACCACTATAGGCTCATGCTGAACTTCAAGCAATATCTCAAAAGTGAGAGCAAACAAAGACGGTACAAAGGAAAGCGTAGACCCTGAATCAAGTAAAGCATAAACAGAAGTTGAGAATACTTGTAGCATACCTGTGACCACATCACCGGACTTATCCTACTCCTCCCTTCCCTTCAGGGTATAGAACCTGCTCCTCTAGGAGGCTCGGCTGCTGCTGCACCCTGCGGATTTGGCCTAGGCTCAGCATTACCTTCAGCCTGACCTTTGTTCTGTGGGCAGTCTCTAACCATGTGCCCACTCTTACCGCAACCAAAGTAGGCATTAGTGCCATGTCTTCACTCTCCAGTATGAGCTCGGCCACACTTAGCACAATTCTTCTTAGGACGCTGCATCTCACCTCCATTGCCCTTCTTGGGCTCAGGTCTGCCTCCTCTAGGTGCTATACTCCTCTGAGAGTTAGAGTTCCCAGAACTCTGTTGCCCCTTCTTGAACCTGGGCTACTCACGGACGCCAAAATTGTTTCTGTGGCCTCCATGGCAGGGTCCTACCTGATCTTGACGCCTAAGACTCCTAACATCACGAACACCTCTCTTCTTGCAGCTGTCCTCTACCTGTTGGACATGCACCATTAACCTGGAAAGGTCCATATTATCATGGAGCATCGCATAGCGACACTCCTCCTCCAAGTATCCATTGATTCTCGTGAGGAACCTGCTCATCTCATCCCTGCTGCTCGAAACTAGGGAGGTAGCATACCTGGATAATTCCAACAAGGCTCAGTACTCTCCTTATTCTAGCTATTAAATAGTAAGGAAAATAACATACCTTGATAGCTTAACAAACTTCTGGGAATACTCCCTAACTGTCATAGAGCCTTGTTTAAGGTTGATGAACTCCTCAACTATGGCTTACCTCATCTCTCTGGGAAGAATCTCTCCATAAATGCTGTCTTGAACAGCTCCCAAGTGACTGGAACTCCACCCGAAACTCGGCTATCTTGCCACATCTTGCACCAACTCTGTGCAACATCCTTGAGCTGATAAGAAGCCAGTTCAGCCTTCTCAGTATTTGTGGCCCCCATAGCAACCAGAATCTTATACCTCATCCATAAACTGCTGAGGATCTTCTGATGTCTTAGACCTTGTGAATATAAAAGGGTTCATCCTTCTGAAGTCTCGCAGCGTGTCAGCCATGCTGCGAACCGGTGGGTTCTCTCTCTAAACATTTTGCTGGTTGACTTGGGCAGTCATAGCCTGAGCCTGCATCGTAATGGCCTGTGCCATCTAAGTCAGAGATGCCCTCACCTCACCATCAGTCAACCCAACTGGGTTAACTGGCATGGCCACTCCTTCAGCTGGAGCTTGAGGTGGATCTTGATTACCCCCAACAACTGCTCCTCCCCTCCTTTGACCCTTACCTCTCCTAGTGTTCATTCTCTAAAAAACAACAAGGTTTGATGTTAGACACACAATTTACACCAAGAACTCAGACATTAGGAAAAGCACGATAATATCAAAAGAAGGGAAATTTTTCTACACATGATGCAGTCTCTAATCCCGGATAGTGGTGCACTTTACTATCATGACTTAGAAACTACTCAAAGTGGTTGATGTGAATTTATTATTTTCTCGAAGTTTAAACTAGTGCTCTGATTCTAACTTTTTCACGACTGGAGTGTAGACCCCAGACGAGACCGGCGTCGTTGACCTCTCAGAGGTCGCAGACAAGCCTACTTATGGCATTCTTACATTACATATGTTAATTTTGGCCAAAAATTTGAAACTTTTTGTTTCTTAACTCACTTATAAAAACATTCTCATTAATACATAATTGTTCACCATCAACCATCTAATATTAAGATATAAGCAACTGAAAGAAATAGTTCAATTCTTATTAAGTGCATAATAGCCAAAATGGCACCAATACATAGTCTGAATAAAAACAGGAAAGAAACGCTAGTGGAACATGCTCCACTAGCTCAACTCTAAAACTAAGCTAGAATATAAAACAACAACATCCTCGAAAGCATGAGGACCTACCAAATCCGGATGAAAACTCCACGTCTGGATAGCTGCAATGTCGCATTGTAAGATCTAACGTCAACCTGCGCCTGCACCTAAAAGTAGATATTTGTTTTAAATCAGTACACACTTGTACTAATTATGGGTATATGCAAGCACACACCAAGGACATGCATGAGAAAGAATAGATCTATCCTAATAACATGATTTATGGAAAGTCAAGTTAGTGGACTTGCCAAATTTGGATCAGGAAAGTCATGCCATGAGTGTAACATGCATCATTAAACTTATCATTTAGCAAACAACACATAACATCTTACACATAGTACATATCATATAACATATAGCACATAACATCTTACACATAGTACATATCATATAACATATAGCACATAACATCTTTTATAACACTCATTCATATGTCATAATACCTTGGAATCATGGACTTGACATTAAGACTTTCCAAAATGAGGGCTCAACATGTGGGACCTCAACTAGGGAGTGCTCATTAGCAAACACAGTCTTCTTCATTCACTCATACGTACTTCATTTAATTTTGTTCATAGGCTAGTGTGAACAGCAACTATACCTAGGATGTAGTTTAAGACTTTCATCATCGGGTTTTGCTGTGATGATCAAGAATGACCTAGTGTCATTACTTGAGTCCGAGCTCACCTCTTGATATCCTCCTAGCACCTTTTGTATCATCATGTCATTATGTATCAATTTGAGGCTGGCCTCATTCATTCATTGGGAACTTTATGTGATCATCATGAAATCCAGTGTCTACCCCACATCGAAAAGTGGTGGAATCACCGGCCAAAGTGAACAAATAACATGCTAGCGTACATGGGAATCGAACCCCACTGTATCCCTATATTGGTAGTATAGGTTCAAAGACTAGGTAATAAGGATACCCATACCTGGCATGCCAGACAGTCTCATCTCATGAGAGTTATGTGAAACTCCGCCCTTCTCAAAAGAAGGCATCACCGCTTATATCTAGTCTATCGGTGCTCAGTATAAAGTTTCATTTCATTTATATCATACGTCACGGAAGCTAGCTTTTAGTATGAGAACATCATAGCTCATTAGATGATTTCTCATATCATCATTTGTATTGAGTGTGTTAGTTTCAATACCTTCATTAGAGTGTTCATAGAGACTGATCTCTTTATTAACTTACACTCTCATAGGTGAATACATTTTGGTAATATTTACTTAGGCTTATTTGAGATTGTTCCCATCTTTTACATTAGCCTCATATCATGTTGTCACCACATTCATTACATTACACTTTGGGCTCTTCATATTAACTCACCCTTTTTACATGAATGTTCATTTCAACAAGACAATGCACTTGGCTATTTGTGTGTTTTCTAAACTCTTACTTGAGCTTCTACTTAAAGGGTTTCATCATTTGATTACATAGGTAAATTCTCTTCATCGTATGACACTGCACTTGGTCTTATTTGTGTGTTTCATACCTTACTTGAACTTCCTAGGGTTTTCATCATTTCATTACCTACTAAATCATTTCAATCGTATGCCAAGTGCACTTGGCCGTTCAGTGTGTTTTGCCACTCGTACTTAACCCTTCTAGGTTTACATCAATTTCATTACATAGATCTTAGGTTTCACTTTCTTTTTGAAAACCGTATGCAGACTTAAATGACTCTATACTCCCAGCCTGGGCTTCATTCATAGTTCGTTAAGTTACTCATACTTCCTAAGATTATGTAAAAAAGACGTATGTATCTTATATATATGCCAAGATCTTGATTTTGATCTAAGTAGGTGGAATTATTCTTGTACATTTAATTCACGTATGACTTATGTATCAATACAAAAGTTTGGGAAAGGGAATCCAAGTTTGAATCACTTGGATAACATTTGCATTTTTCATTGATTTAATTTTAAACTCCATGACATTGGGACTTTAGATTGAACCCCAACATTAACATTGTATCTTAAATTTTCTACTTGGTTTCACTCTTAATTTGGTCGAAGGGTCGTGGGTTCGAACCCCCACAACCCTTTTTTTTTCATTAACATCTCATTGCCCCTTTTCGCCCAAACCAAGAGGTTGTGGGATAAACCTCTTTTATTTTATTCTTTATTACCCTTTTTTTCACTGGGCATTGGGAGTTTGTGGGTTCGAACCCCCACAGCCTCCTTATTTAAAATTTTTAGTTAAAACTCCCTAGGCTAGGCGTTTGGCAGTGAGGTTGTAGGATCGAGCCCCCACAGCCTCACCTCATTTTTCTTATTTAATTCGCCTTCTACTTTCCATCCTTGAGGTCGTGGGTTCGATTCTTACGCCTCACATTTTCCTTTACTTATTTTCTCTTCTTTCACTCGTTGCCTGGAGGTCGTGGGTTCGATTCCCACACCTCCCATTTATTTACTTAAATTATTTGTTCTCTCCTTATCCAACAAGTAGCCGACTTCAATTCCCCCCCCCCCCCAGCCCCATTTTCGTTTCTTTTTTTTCTCGAATCACAGTAGCCACACGTGTTCGACTCCACTTAATCCCATTTTTCCCTTTTATGGTTTTAACATCCTTCACATGTGAGGTCTTGGGTTCAATCCCTAGTGACCTCACTTATTTTATTTTTATTTTAGAAACCCAGCTTCTTAGCCTTATTTTTGACTGAAACTAGAGTACACCAAGCTGGAAATTTAATCCCAACTTTAGCTTCCTTTCATCAACCTTTTCATGTTAGTTTACTTGGGGCATTTCACAAAACATTTAGTGTATTGTTAGGTGTAGTTTAGTAGTTACATTAGTCAAGCGCTTTCACTCAAAAATAAGTAACCTCACCCCCCATATAAACATCACGTTGTATACAACTTAAGCACATAAAGTACAAGGATTAACATACCATTACACATCTCCAACAATGACTAACTTCACTGCCACACATTGCACACACACATCACTTTTTCTCATGATTTGAAACAACATAATCAATATTCACAAAATTTCGATCATGCATACTTAAACATAAAAATCACGAAAACACATTTCGTCCCTAATTAGTACCAGCAAACATACCCAAATTATGATTCAATGAGAGCTAGTGATAGGGACATGCAACTGGGACCAACCCTAGTTTTCAGAATAAATATCTTGAATCGTAAGGGGTCCTTTGGGAAAGGAACCAAGAGAGAAGAAACCCATACCTTAATTAATGTTCAAACATTGATATTTCTGCCCAAAACCCTCTCCAAAATCAGTCCAAGCTTCCTCAACGTCCACACCACTCGACGGATAACTTCTCTTCGCCTTAACGTTATTGGTTATTTTGTTTTTCTTAAAATTTAATGTGAGTTCTTCAAGTGTGAAGAACTCTTAATATAATTTTTCTGTTTCTTCCTAGTTTTTGTTTAGATGAGAGAGCAACGTGAAGAGATGGTGAAAACGGTGAGAGAAGATCGTGAGAGAAGTGAAACGTGTGAAGTTGTTTAGGCTTAGAATAATGACTTAGTCAATTTAGAACTCTTCTTAATTCTTGAATAACAAATAATAAAAAAACTGATTTTCCTTTTTCTTAAATCAGCTAATAAATATTAATTAATTAAATTAATTTATCATTTTATATAAAAATAATTTAAATCATTGCTTCCACCTAGGTTTGAACCGGGTGGAGCAAGACTTCACTTCGAGAGCTCAATTTCGTCTCTCTCTCTCTCTACAAATTTCCCCTCCATCTTATTAAATAATTAATTAATAATATTTTAGGGTAATTACGATATGACCCTTAACCTGGTAAAAGACCATTTTACCCCTAGACCCTCAAAACTTGAGATTTCCTCTTTTTAAGGCCGTTAAAGACTCCTTCGATTAAATCATCATTTTTGAGATCCCTATATGGTTGGTTCCAACCTTTCCAATCTCAAATAACTCCCAAAGTTAGTTGGCTTGTCTGTAGTAAGGGTTCTGAGGTTTGGTTCTACGCGTATCAATCCGTGTGAATCTTGATCTAATCGCAAGCATTCTGGACACATGAAGCATTTCTTAACTTATTCATTTTTAGGGTTGTTACAATTTTGCTAAAGAAAACCTTAAGCGTACATTATTTTCAAGTGTTTACAAAGCTAATGTTTCAAGTGTTTACAACTTCATTAGAGAGCTTTGAAAATCCACCACTGTAAATTCATAGTAGCTTAGAGTTTTTCACTTTTATTTTTGTTTATCTTTGTATTCTGACATATCTACTATTCTGATCAAGTAAATCATTCTATCCTTAGAGCATATATTCTAGAATCTCGAGTACTTGAGGAACTTTTTTAAGTGATATAATGATCGTTTTTCTATTTTTTCTTAATATATACAATAGTATGTAATGTTCCAATATATGAAGCTAATGTGAAGTAGTCGAAATTTATTTATTTTCCTTATGTATATATATGCTTCTGAATATATTATTTTAAAAAAATTAAACTTCTCATGAGTCAGGGAATTGTCACGAGTTGTTTTGCTGATGCTCAATACATAAGAATGATTTTACTTATAATGTTATTTATGTGATTGACCTTATCAGGAAGTTTACTTCAAAATAGTAAATACTATATATAAACATTCCCCTTTCTCTTTACTTATTTAATTTTTTAAAGACAATCTTTTATGTTTATTAGTTGAAGAAAATTCATATTATTTATAATGATACTGGGTAAAAGTATGTATTAGTTAATATCTATATTTTCTTTAATTGCTAATTTTTATGAGATAAATATTTTTTTATTATATGCAAATCTTTAGACAAAGATATATATTTTGCCGAGTGTTTATATTTACATTAAAAATATTATATGTATCATGAAAGTATCATCAAGCTAAAAAGATCTTTTAAATTCAAAATATATGGAGTATTTTTAAGAGAAAAGACATAAATTTCTCATTAAACTTGTTCCGAAAAGTCAATTACACACTTAGACTATTATAGTGACCTATTACACACCTATACTATTCAAAAGTGAATTTTCTAACCCCCGAAACTGACCTAAAATAAAATAAAACAAAAATAAAAAAATAGGCGCGTTACTTTGGAAAAAAAGTTAAAAAAAAAAGTTATACTCCTCTTTTCTACCGCCACCCCACACCTCTTCTTCTTCACACCCCACTCACTGTCTTCTTCTTCTTCATTCTTTATTTTATCACACTTTTTTTATTTTTTATCACAATCTAAAAGTACAATTTGTTTTATTTGTAATTAAGTTAATTTTCATAGATTGTTAGTGAATAATTGTATTTTACCTAGAAGAGTTTCGATTGATTGTTTCTATCTCTTCTATTTTTTCTTAAAGAAGTTTTGTTTGTTGATCAATTTTTGGGTTTGGTGGTGATGGGTGGCAGGTGGAAAAATTGATATAGGTAATTGAAGGTGATGAAGAGGAAAAAATTGGTATTGATAAAGGTGGTGGTGATCAAGCCCGAAACCCCTCGGTAAATAATTACGTTGTATATTAAAGATATTTTAATTTTTTTTATGATTATATATTAATTTTGAAAAGTCTTTTTCAAGTTAATCATTTGGGACCGTGCACATCCAATCTTTTCCTATTCAAAGATCCTGAATACAAGATTAGAGGTTGGCTTAGTGGTTCAAACCACTATTGTATTTTTTCTAAACCCCCTTAATGGAAATCCTGGATCCGCCACTGGTGGCGATATTTGGTAGTGGGTGACAAAGAAGAAGAAGAAGAATTGATGGCGATAGTGGTGGTAAAGAACATAATCAATAGTGACGGTGGATTCGAATATGATTTTCCGATGAAATGAGAACTGAAAATGGGTGAAATTTAGTGATGAAGAAGATATAATTATTAAAGAATTAAAATAATCAATTTGTATTAATTAGAGTAAAATATAGTTAATAAAAGAAAAGTTAATTAATAAAGAAAATAAAATAAATATAATTTATGACATGGCACTGACGTAGCATTGATGTGGCAACGAGTGCAATACACCACATAATGTGAGAGTGGTGTTACACGTTTCAGGGTGGTAATAAATTCACCTTTGAATAGTATAGGTGTGTAACAGGACACTATGATAGTTTAAGTGTGTAACTGACTTTTCGGTATAAATTCAAGGGGAAATTTATGTCTTCTTCCTATTATTTAATGTTCAGATTTTCTTCTTCTTTTTCTTTTTTTTCTAAAAGTCACAAAAAATAGAAAAATATGTGAATCATTTAAAATTTATCATTTGCAAAATAAATTTTATATTAAGTAATATGAAATAAACATGCAACACAATTATTGACCCTTGAATGAACCATGTATGCTAGAGTAAATTAAAAATCATTTACAAAGATATAAACAATTTCATTGTTAGGGTTAAAGGTAAATTAGTGATTATAGATATGATTTCACATATTGAATATATTTTGTATGTTTAATATTTAAAATATAAATGGGGAAAAAAGAGAAATGAAAAGTCAAATAACTATCTTTTATTTATATAAACATTCCATCAAGAAGTCAAATATGAGGACCAACAATAAGAACATTATCTAATATGTACCGTTCTAAAATACAAAGTATTCTGTAAAAATAAGCTTTTAGAAGTAAAGACAAATCCTCTCTTTATTTTTTCACACGTTCATATGATATATAATTTTTTTAATTCAAATACTTCAACTTTTAAATATTAAACCGTACAATACTATAAACTAACAATCAAACGTATAATATATATTTATGTATGTTATATATAATGGTATATATAGGTATATATATATAATATATATATATATATATATATATAATATATATATATAAATATATATATATATATTGTATGTATGTATATATCTATATATTATGTGTATATAGATGTATCTATTATATATATATATATGTATTTATGTATATATCATTTATTTATAATATCTAAACGGACCTTTTTTCATAAGAAGAAATGAGAGTATGGGAGGCCTTTATCTCAATCGAATAAGAAATCTCGAAAGGGAAATAGCTTTGCTTTCCTCCTGGCAATTCAAAAAGAAAGGGGGGGGGGGGGGGAGGGAGAGTGAAAAGCACCTGTAGATAAAGATCGAGAGCCTGGGTGGACCGGGGTTGAACCATATCCCCCCTTTTTTGTTTTTTTTTTTTTTTCTGTTTAATCGCGAGTGTGACGAAAAAGTGACCGAAAATATTGTGCGGTAATATATATATATATATCATTATATATATAAAAGAGAATCTAGCCCTTGTACATCCTTAAAAATTCAGAAATTTACTTTTATGTTTTTCTTCATACTTTCAAGTTTTCTTAGCCCTATTTTATTTTTGCCTCTCAACTCGTTTCTTCATTGTCCCTTCTGACTGTCCTATCCCTTTGATTGCACCTCTTCAGAAATTACCTATAGAGCTAGGCAATTCATACTTGTTGGTTGTCCTCTTCTTCTCGACAAGTTTCATCCCTAATACAGTACTATAAACTATTAAAAACCGCCAATAGAAATGCGACAGACGACGTCATATAAAAAACGACGCAATTTGCCATATTATAATTAATAAAAATAATTATTTCTTAAATTATTTTACAAAAAGCAACGGACGACATATCTTAGTATGTCGCGACTTTTTGCGGATTTTTGTGCCAAATATATATAAAATTAATAATTAATTATTAATTATTTAATATAGATATATTCGTTATCCGTCGCTTTTTATTAAAAATAGTTATATATAAATTAAACAATAACCACACCGTCTGGCGCTTTTAATTTCTTTTATTTAATTAATTATTTTTTTATGAAAGCGACGGACGGCATCTTCATGTATGTCGCTTCTTGGATAAAATATTTGGTCAAATATTTTAAGTAAGCGATAGACAATGTCTTTTTGTTTGTCACTTTTTGGTCAAAATATTGCTCAACTATTTAAAAAAAAGCGACAGACATAGAGGCGATACCCGTCGCTTTCATTGAATATGTGAAAGCTATAAACATGACTTTTTTCCATTCCCTCATTCTCTACTCCTTTTCTCCATTCCTCACCGATCTCCGCAGCCACCGTCGTCCCACCATTTGTTGCGGCCGCTGATTCTAGTTATCAGCAGCTGCTGGAGCCGCCGTGAGTTTGTAGCTGTCGGAGACTCCTCCTCCTCCTTATCCTCTCTCTTCATTCCCTCCTTCTCCTCTCTCTTCATTCCCTCCTTATCCTTTAAGGTTGGAGTTTAATTCATTAAAAAAAATAAATTCAATTTGAGCTATATTTGATTTTGTTAGTTTTTCAATTGTAATTAGTTTATTCAATTTTTATTTATTGATTGTTAGTTTGAATTAGACATTATTAGTTAAGTAAGTGAATTTTGATTTTTAATTTTAGGATTAGTTTGATGTAGGATATTGTAGGATTGTTTTTCTGAATCAATATTTTAGGATTAGTATGAATTAGAGATTTAGGAATAGTTTGAATTATGGTATTTAAAGACTTGTTTGAATTTGAGTATTTCTTGACTTAGTTTCATTAAGACTAGATTGAGTTAGGAATTTTGGATTAGTCTGAGTTATATTTGAGATCTTAGGACTAATAGTTTGAATTCAAAACTAGGAGTAATTAGTTTGAATTTGGGATTTAGCACTAGTTTGATTTTGCAATTTTAGAACTAGTTTGAATTTGTGATTTTAAGACTTCAAGGAAAATATTTTATTTATAAACTCAAGAAGTTCTATAAGTTTTTATATATTTCTGTGTTTTCTATATTTTATATATATATCTATGTGTATTGAAAATAACTAGCAACATTCTTATTTCAAAAGGTAAGAAATCAAATTAAACTAGCACAAAGAATCACTATAAGTAACAAATTTTAATTATACATAAATAAGTAAATACCATAAATAACAAATCCTAAATAGTTAGGATTCCTACTCCAACTTTGAATTATTATTTCTGACATTTTCATGTAATTCAAAGTTGTATACTCTTTTCTTTTTCTTCTTGTCATTGTTATTGAATTGGGGAACTTCTCTCCAATCTTCAACCTTCAATTGTTGGAGTTCTCTTCAATCTTCAATTCTTGGAGTACTTCTCTTCAATTCTCATTTTTTTTATATTGGTTGTGTTGGAGCACCTTCTCTCTAATTTTAAAGTGTTAGAACACTTTCTCTCAAACTCATGATATGTTTTTTTAGATTGTGTTCAACACTTCTCTCCAACTTTCTAGGTGTTGGAGCACTTTCTCTGCAACTCACAGTATTTTTTCTCGTGGTTGTATTGGAGCACTTCTCTTCAACTTTCAAGGTTGATGCCTTTTCCATTAACACCTTTTCTTTTTATTTTTTGGTTTGTATTTTGTGTTGACCTGCTCTCTCGGATTCTCGTTGATGCCCTTCCCATCAATTCCTTTTTTTTTTTTTTGGTGTTGGAGTACTCTCTCTTCAACTCTCATTGATGCTCTTCCCATGATCTCTTTTTTTTGGGACTTCATCTAACTTCTAATTTATAGAAGAGTTTCTTCCTCTTGTGTTTGGTTGCACTTCTTTTAATCTGCAACCTTTTGTACGTTTTTCCTCTTAGAATATTTTTTTCATGCATATATATTATTCTTGCAACTTTTGTCAACATGATCCCAAACAGGCAGCACATATGGGTCATAGCCACCCACCGGCAGTAAAAAAAACTTTGATCTTCTACCAGAATCGTAGAAGCTCTGGTACCAATTTGAAGGAAAATATTTTATTTATAAACTCAAGATTCTACATGTTCTCGTATATTTCTCTAATTTTTATATTTTCTGCATAATTTTTATATTGAAAATAACTTGCAACATTCTGATTTATAAATGTAAAAAATCAAATTAAACTAGCACTAGGAACCACTATGACTATCAAATACTAATTAAACACAAATAAGTAAATACCATAAATAACAAATCGTAAATGCTTAGGATTCCTACTCAACTTTGAATTATTATTTTCAACAAAACTAGTTTGAATTTGAAATTTAGGACTAGTTAAATTATATTTGAGATTTTAGGACTGATAGTTTGAATTAGGGATATTGAGACTAGCTAGTTTGAATTTGGGATTTTAGCACTAGTTTGACTGTGGAATTTTAGGACTAGTTTGAATTTTTGATTTTAAGACTGGAAAAAAAACATTTTATTTATAAACTCAAAAGTTCTATAAGTTTTTGTTTATTTCTGTTTTCTATATTTTCTTTATATTTCTTTGTAGTAGAAAATAACTAGCAACTTCCCTATTTATAAAACTAAGAAATCAAATTAAACTAGCATAATGAATCACTATAAGTAAAAAATTCTAATTAAACATGAATAAGTAAATAAAATAAATAACAAATCTTAAACACTTGGGATTCGTTCTTCAACTTTGAATTATTATTTTCAACATTCTCATGTAATTTAAAGTTGTATACTCTTTACTTTTTTATTTTTGTCATTGTTAGTGAATCAGAACACTTCTCTTCAATATTCAATTGTTGGGAGTTCTTCTTTTCAATCTTCAATTTTTGGAGTACTTCTATTCATTCATATTTTTTTTTCTTGGTTGTGTTGGATCACCTTCTCTCTAACTTTCAAGTGTTAGAACACTTTTTCTTCTAACTCACAATATTTTTGTTCTTGGTTGTGTTGGAGCACTTCGCTCCAACTTTCAAGTGTTGAAGCACTTTCTCTCCAACTCACAATATTTTTACTCTTGGTTGATTGGAGCACTTCTCTCCAATTTCCAAGGTTGATGCCTTACCACCAACACCTTTTAATTTTATTTTTTCATTTTTTTGTGTTGGACCACTCTCTCCAACTTTATTGATGCCCTTTCCATCAATTTCCTTTCTTTTTGTATTTTTTTTAAATTTTATTTTTGATGTTGGAGCACACTCTCACCAACTCTCATTGATGCCCTTTCCATCAACTTTTTTTTTCGGAACTTCATCTAACTTCTAATTTATAAAAGAATTTTTTCCTCTTGTGCGTGGTTGCACTTCCTTAAATTTGTAATATTTGTACGTTTTTCCTCTTAACATGTCTTTTTCATGCTATATATAGTAATATATATATATATATATATATATGTTGTGTAAACATCATCCTAGACGGCAACATATATATTAATAGCACCTTCCGCCATCTGGAAACTCGTTGATCTTCTACCTCTACGCCGAATCGTAGAAGCTCTTATACCAATTCAAAGAAAAATATTTTATTTATAACCTCAAAAGTTCTATACGTTCTTGTATATTTCTGTGTATTTTCATATATACTCTAGTATTTGTAAACATCATCCTAGACGACAACATATATGAGTAATAGCCACCTGCCAGCAGCGGAACTCTTTGATCTTCTACCGGAATCGTAGAAGCTCTGATGCCAATTTAAAGAAAAATATTTTATTTGTAACCTCAAAAATTTTATACGTTCTTGTATATTTCTGTGTATTGAAAATAATTTGCAACATCCCTATTTATAAATGTAATAAATCAAATTAAACTAGCACTAGAAATCACCATAACTAACAAATCATAATTCAACACAAATAAGTAAATACCTTAAATAACAAATCCTAAACACTTAAGATTCCTACTATTACTTCGAGTTATTATTTCCAGCAAGACTAGTTGATTTTGAATTGAGGACATCGTTTTGAATTATATGTGAGATTTATACTATAGTTTGAAATTTGAGATATTTGGGAAATCTATTTGAAATTTGGAGTTTTAGCACTAGTTTGATTTAGAGATTTTAAGACTAGTTTGAATTTGTGATTTTAAGACTCGAAGGAAAATATTTTATTTATAAACCCAGAAATTCTATAAGTTTTTGTTATTTTTGTGATTTCTATATTTTCTTTTTATTTATGTGTATTGAAAATAACTAGCAACATACTTATTTATAAAGGTAAAAAATCAAATTAAATTAGCACAAGAAACCACTATAAGTATCAAATTCTAATTAAACATAAATAAGTAAATACTATAAATAATAAATCCTAAAAACTTAGTATTCATACTTCAACTTAAAATTATTATTTTCAAAATTCTCATATAATTCAGAGTTGTATATTCTTTTTTTTTTTTGTCATTGTTATTGAATTAGAGAACTTCTCTTCAATCTTCAATATTCAATTCTTGGAGTATTTATCGTCAATTCTCATTTTTTTTCTTGGTTGTGTTGGAGCACCTTCTCTCCAACTTCCAAGTGTTAGAACACTTTTCTTCAACTCACGATACTTTTTTCTTGATTTTGTTGGATCATTTCTCTCGAACTCTTAAGTGTTAGAAAACTTTCTCTCCAACTCACAATATTTTTTTCTCTTAGTTGTCTTAGATCTGACACGCCCTGAGCCTACAGCTCGGACGTGACTGGCACTCAAAGACCATCATAGGTCCCCAAGCGAACCTGTCACGACCCAAAACGAGCCGCGAGTGGCACCCACACTTATCTTACTAGGTGAGCGAACCAATAATCTAAACACCAACGTTTACCAATATTTTAACCATAGTGAACAAAATATAATGCGGAAGACTCAAAACTCATTAACGAAAATCAATTATATAACTTCTAAAACTCAATACTTATCGTAAATCGTCCCAAAATTTGGAAGTCATCACATCAAGAACATCTATCCTCAATTTCTAGTCAAGCGTATTTAAGACTACACTAAGTATAAAGATGGTCCCCTTGGCCGAACTTCAAAGACATCAAAGACGTTGAATAAAGAGAAATCCAGCCCGATCTAGGAATAATAGTTCACCCTTAAATGCTGACGTGCTGAAGACTTGGCTAGAGTGGTACGAGTCGAAGTCAATGGTGCCTTGCTACAAACTCCACAAAACAACAAGAATGAAATACAATAGGGGTCCAGTATAAGGAAACTTCGAGTGGTATCAATCATCGGTCAACTCAAAATAGAAAAGCAAATATATATACTTTAATAATCATATAAATCAAGACCATAATACTTAGTCAGGTAGCAATCAACAAGTACGACCATTGGGGCAACACACCACGCACACCTATAGGACTCAAGCCTCCACACCATACTCATTTGGACTAGGTTCTTCGAAATTGAGTATATTATTAACATGATCCAGATTACTTCGCTTTATTCTATCGTGTCGAACGTGACACTCCGACCCCTAATACTACGTGTCAAACGTGACATCCGATCGTCCCTATACTACGTGTCGAACGTGAACACCTATCCCCTAATACTACGTGTCGGAACGTGAACCACCCCGGATCCCCAATACTATGTGTCGGAACGTGACAACCCGAGCCACTAATCTCATTAATTTTATTTCATCAAGTCTTCGTTTATGCCGAGGTGTCATCTTACACAGAGAGAATTCAAGATTTCAAGATTCCAACTATCAACATTCAATCCACCATCACCACAATTTCACAATTACAACAGAATAAACCCCACAATCATGCCTAATAGAAACTTTACAATACCCCAATACCACCCAATTCATATCAATCGCTATTAAGAGTTTACTATGAACTAGCATAAACCATAACCTACCTCCACCGAAGAATCGCATCAAGCAGTTACTTCTCAATGCCTTTCTTTCCTCTTCGCTTCTCCCTTTTCTTTCTCACTCGTTCCCCTCTCTTCCTGTTCTTTTTTATTTTTCCTTCTCCAAATTCTTTTCTTGAACCCTAATTATCAAATAATCAGTTGATAAAGTAAGCCCATTATTTAGTTTTATAAGTTATCTTCTTAAAACCCCCAATAAATAAATTATTAAACTACTCCACTAATTTCATAAGTATTGTCTGAAATAGTCCAAACCACCCCTTTAAAACTTAGTAAATCCACCCAGCTGGGTTACGAACTGTGAAACGGAGGAACCGTCGCGTCTATGACTGTCCGTCCCAAAGTTCTATGAGAAGTAATTCAGTAAGGGTTTGTGACGGTCCAATCTTATCTAACGACGGCCCGTGCTCGGTTTCCTGTCACGGAGTTTCAGAAAGTCGCTCCCAGTACCCAGATTTTAGAGTTGCAGTGTTTTGGAACGGAGGCCCGCGACGTCCGTCGTGACCAGACGGTACGTCACCTGATCCGTCTACCCAGTCAGTTTTTGCAAATAATTCTAACTAATGCTCTAAACTCGACTAAACCAAAAGGTTGTACAATAGATACCAATTTACCCATCGTCCTCCCCGAACGATCCCATAATGAAAAACAAATGGAGAGAAGAGTACCTGAATCTTGTAAAAGATTTGGATCTCTTTGTTGCAATATCAGCCTCATTCTCCCAGTGGCTCTCAACTGGCCGATTCCTTCCACGAACCTTGATCTGATGCAATCCTCTTTTGAGTCTCAACTTGCGGACTTCTCTATCTAATATAGCACATGCTCCTCCTCATAATACAAATATCCATCCAAATGACCTGAATCCCCACGTAATATGTCAAGTTTCCGTCCCCCATGGTTTTTTCAGTCATAGACATATGAAATACCGGTGCACTCCTTAGAGCCTGGAGGCAATGCTCATTCATAGCACCTCCCCCATGCGCCTTCAGACTTCAAATTGACCACTATACCTTGGGCTAAGCTTCCCGTACCTCGCATTACCACACCGCATCACACCCCTTTCATGGGCGAAACCTTCAATAAGACTTGCTCACCCTCCATAAATCCAGTCCCTAAACCTTAGATCTGCATACTTTTCTTCTTCTGCCTGTTCGGAGCTCTATAAGCTTCTTCTTCTCCTGAATGAATTTTACTTTATTACAATTCCCCTCAAGAGATCGGTACCCATGTCTCAAAGACCTCAAATGTCATTATCAAACCACCCATGGGATACCGACAATCCCTCCCATACAGTGCCTCAAATGGGGCCATATCAATACTTGAGTGCTAGCTATTATTGTCTGAAAACTCTGTTAAGGCAAGAAGTTATCCCAAGACCACCAAAATCTATTAACATGCACGAAAGCATATCCCCAACCCTGAATCGTTCGCCTCAAGACTTACCATTCGGTCTGCGGTGAAATGCTGTACTAAACCAACCTAGTAGCCATAATTCGCCTGCATGTTCTCCAAACTTAGAAGTAAATTGCTTACTCCCTATCTGATAATGGAAAATGGGACTACCATGCAATCGAAGCATTCCTGATAATCAGAGTTTTTGGCCTCACTTCTCTGCATTGTTAAGTCATTTGAGACGGAATGAAGTGAGTCAGCTTATTTAACCTACACAATTACCCAAATGGAGTCTACTTTCCCAATGTCTTTGAAGACCAACTACAAAATCCTTGCAATTCTTTCCATTCCATTCAGGAATGGGCATTTTCTGAAGTTTCCTCCGGGCCTTCTGGTGCCATACGTTACCTTCTGACAATCGGGCATTGGGCAAAAAATCAAAATTTCAACGCTTCTCCACTTTCCACTTCACCAAAAGGTTGCTTTAGGTCCAATACATCTTAGTTGCACAGGGATTATCTAGATACCTTGAACTAAGAGGCCTCCGGTAAGATCTTTTGAATCAATTATCAACAACCCCGGGGCAACACTCCATCCTCCCTTAATTCTCAAAAGCCTTCCTCTCAATTAGTGCTCTTTTTCCTCTCCTCGTAAACCATATCTCGAATTCGGCTCAGCTTTCATCAGTAAACTGTTTTCCCTTAGCTTGTCAAGAAAGAAGATCTTGCTCCCACATAGCCAAAAATCCTCCCTTCTCCATACCTTCAAACCTCTAAAGTCTTAGCCAAGTCTGAACCTCTCTAACTCTGCAATGGGCGTCTAAAAACCACCTGCAAATGAGCATGACCTTCCCTGCTTCCTCCCTGCCTTTTCTACTTAAAGCATCCTGCCACAACATTAGCCTTTCCCTGGGTGATACAATATAGTAATATCATAGTCCTCAGTCGTTTCCATCCACCTCCTCTTCGCAAATTCAAATCTTTCTGAGAAAGACATACTGTAAACTACGATGAATCTGTTAATAGACTTCACATTAACCCCATATAGATAATGTCTCATTGCTTTAATGCAAACCTTACTACTGCAGCCAACTCCCCACTCGCAAATGATGGGTCGATAATTGCGTTCATGCACCTTTATGTTGCCTCGAAGCATAAGAATTAACATTCTTCTCCTGCATTATTACTGCACCCAAACCAGAATAAGAATTCATCACAATACACAATGAAATTCTTACCTTCCACTGTCAAAGTAGAATGGTGCAGTAGTCAAACAATGTCTTGAGGTTCTGAAAACTTTCATCACATTCACATCCGACATACAAAGGGAAATTCTGCTAGTCAAGTTGTTAGCTGCGAACAATAGAGGAAAATCCCTTACAAATCGACGGTAGTACTAGCTAAACCACAAAGATCCTACCACTCTGTAACATTCGTAATGTCTTTTGCACAACTCTTCCACTTCAACCGTTTCAATCTTATAAGATCTACCATCACTCCATCCTTAGAACAAACGTGCCCGCAAAAGGAACACTTAATCTAGCCAAAACTCACATTTTGAGAATTTGGCAAAGCTTTTTCGCCTCCTCAACACTTATCCATACCAGTCTCAAATGCTCCTCATGTTCTTTCCTGCTCTTTAAATATATCAGTATATTCATCATGAATACAATAAAACAAAGAATCCAGATATGGCTTAAAAAATCCCGTTTCATCAGACTCATTAAAGCACAGGGGCTTCTAAGCCCAAAAGTACATTACTAGAATTCGTAATGCCCATGACCGGTTCGAAAAATCAGTCTTTGGCACATCTGCTGCCCGTATTTTTTCAATTGATGATAACCGATCTCATGTCCATTTTAGAGAAGACACAGCACCTTGTAACTGATCGAACAATCATCAATTCGAGATAGGTATACTTGTTCTTATAGTTACCTTATTCAGCTGCCTGTATCCTAGCACATCCGAAGGCTCCATCCCCTTCTTTTTCACAATAAAACAGGAGCGCCCCAAGGGGATAACCGTGGTCTAATAAAACCTTTACCTAACAACTCCTGAAGTTGGGCCTTTAACTCCCTTACCTCACTGGAGTCAGTCCTAATAAGGGGGGGATGGAATGGGGCGCGAGTACCCGTTCCTCCAGATTAATACACAAAAATCAATATCCCTATCCGGTGGCATACTAGGAATGTCCTGCAGGAAACACATACAGAACTCATAGACTATCGAACAGACTCAATTGAAGGTACTTTGGAAGTATCATCCTTGAGTGTCCAAGAAGGCTAAACAACCTTTCCTAACCATCCTCTTTTAGCGGCGAAAAAAGAGAGATACGTACTGGGGGAAATTAAATCACCCTCCCACACTAGCGATCTTCTTCACAGGCTTGAAACCAATGTCACAGTGTTAGCATTACAATCTACGCAAAAAAAGGAAAAAAATTTTTTTTTTTTTCAAAATTTGGGGAAACCAAGCATACATAATTACATCAAACTCACCATTTTCTAGGATAAATCACAATCTCAAATCTACATAGGTATGCTCCTACAAAGTCACAAGGCAAGACTATACCCTTCTCAACGATCACACTCAGCACACCCACAGGAGTAGAGACACTAATAGGCATGTCACAAATCGCAATGTAAAATCAAGACCATAGCAAATGAGGAAGATACATATAAATGTTGATCCAGGATCAAATAATATCGCAGCCCTGCAATCACAGACCAAAATATACCTATGATAACAGCATCAGATGTCTCTCTTAAAGACCTCCCAGGGAAACGCTAACACTGGCCCTATCACCTTTTCTGTCATTGCCCTATCACATGGTTGCGCTGGTCAGCAGTTTCTAGCCTTGCCCGCCACCCTGCCGGTTGATTTGTGTGGACCACCATTACCTTGGCCCCACGTCCTCCAGATGGTGGCCTCTCCATGACCACCTCTATAAACCGCTGACTATTGAGGGTCTGTACTCTGTTTTGGACAATACCAACCTCCTAATAATGTCCAGTTCTCCCCACATCCATCACAAATTCCTGGAGTCCAGCATAGGTCTTTGTGAAAGTACGAAGTCTAAAGATAACCTCTAAACTCAGAAAGGCTGACTTGGCTGCGATGACCCCCAGCTAAAGCCGGCATGGCAGACTGAATAAGGCGTTTTGGTAACCTCTGAACGCCTGCCTCTGGAGTAAAGAACCACTAAAATTTACCACCTCCTGTAACGGAACTTCCTTATATGTCGACGCCATTGTGAAGTTGTCTGGCTTCACCCCCCCTACCTCATCACAAAGTCAACCACGTTCTGCAGGATTTTTGCTGCAGCGCTACTTGTAAGGCGGGGATCTCAAATCTGACCTCAAGCCTTTTTCACAAGCGGCGCATCCGCTCTGGTGGACTGAAGCAAAGCTGGGTGGCAACCTGGATAGTGGCACGAAATTTAGCCTCATAAGCAGTAACAAACATTCCGGCCTTTCTCTAGACTCAGAACGCATCCTCTCCTCTTGGCCTCAAAGTCCGTGGTATATACTTCTCATAAACAGCTACAGAATGATGCCTAATTCATAGGTGGTGCTTGTGCGGTTGACACTCAACGTGTCCGAACCGCCAACCACACATTTTGGCATGTTCTCCCTGAAACTGATAGGTCACAACTCAACGCCGAATCGTTCTACTATGTCCATCTGTGTAGCAGCTCATGCCAATCAAAAGAAAATCATAGGCCATTCCTCAGATTCAGCACCCTGAAGACGGAGGTCAACTTCAAGATTATGAAAAGTTCATGCGCCACTTGTCTTATAGCCCTGTATTAACCGAGGAAACCATGCCTACGTCAATGAGGCATCCATGCGGGGAGCCACAACGTTGCATGTTGACTCCTGAACCTAGTTTGTGCAAAAACACTGGAGGTGTCTGGCCTGTCAGATAACCCGCTAAATAGGTAAGAACCTGGTTAATCATCTCTGGGGTAGGCTGGGGGGGTAGTTCCAAATCATCTTGATCTTGCTTATTGTCCCCTTCTTCACCCCTCTTACTTACTTCATCAGCTCGGTGTAAGAGTCACCGTCCCTAGTCACTAGTTGGACAATGCTTCGTCCTCTACCACCTCTAGAGGGCGTCCTCCTGTGACGCTTTACGCACTGCCTCTTGCCACTGCTCCCCCCGAGCTACGGTCCCAATGGTTGGCCTCCGACGCCCCCTGTCCTGCCGGTGGCTGGTGTTTGAGGACAGTGTTGCTCTAGTTCTTACACCATCTGTGAGACAGAGTGAGGATGCAGATACCAATGTGTATCACTAGATACAATTGGACCCAAGTAATAGCACAAAAGGAAAGACATGAAAGAGTTTTTCTTCTAAAGTCCTATCGCCTCTCAAAGAAAGTCCAAAGGCGTCCCCCTACCGTTCCTCAAGACTCTACTAACTCGTTCTTGTGTGATGATACCAGCTAACCTACAGCTCTGTACCAAGTTTGTCACTAACCCAACCGAGCCGCGAGTGCACCCACACTTATCTTACTAGGTGAGCGACACAATCTAAACACCACTTACCAATATTTCAACCAAGTGAACAAAATATAATGCGGAAGACTCAAGAAGCTCATTAACGAAAATCAATTAAAAATAACTTCTAAACTCAATACTTTCGTTCCCAAAATCTGGACGTCATCACATCAGAACATCTATCCCTCAAAATTTGCTAAGTCCTAAGAGTATTTAGACTAAATACGTATAAAGATGGTCCATGTCTCGAACTTTACAGACACTCAATAACTGAAGAACAGAATCCATAGCCCTAGCTAAGGCAAAAATGTTCACCCTGAAATCTGACGTACTGAAGACTGTCTAAGTTGAGGACGAGTCGAAGCAAATGTGCACTTGCTGAAATCCATCAAAAAACACCAAGAAGGCCATAAAAGTAGGGGTCCAGTACAAAAGGGACACGTACTAGTAGGTAGCTCGGGCCAACTCAAATAGAAAGCAATATATACTGAACACTAATATAAAAGCAACCATAATACTTTAGCAGGTGCATCAACAAGTACAGAACACCATTGAACGAAACATTGGCAAAAACACCACACACAACCTATGAGGACTCAATCCTCCACCCCCAACTCCATTGGGGACATAGGTTTCTTTCGAATTGCGTATATTAACATGATTCCAGATTACTTCTCTTTATTTCTTATTTCGTGTCAGCCGTTACACTTGTTCCGATTCCCTAATCCTACAATGTCGGGAACACGTGACACCCGATCCCCCTAATACTAATGTGTCGAAAGTGACCCCGATCCCCTAGTACATACGTGTCAGAAACGTGACACCCCCCGATCCCCTAAATACTACCTGTCGGAAGTGACACCTCGAGCCACTAATCTCTTAATTTTATTTCATCAAGTCTTCGTTATGCCGAGGCCGTCATCCTTACAAAGAGGATTCCAAGATTAAAGTTCAACATTATCACATTCTAATGCCACCACAATTTCACAATTACATACATACCAACTCACCATCAAGCCTATAAAGACTTTACAATACCACCCAATTCATCTCATCGCGATTAAGAAGTTTACTATGAAATAGCTAACCCATAAACCTACCTCCACTACCTCACCGAAGATCGCGATCAAGCAAGTTACTTCTCAATGCCCTTTGCTTTCCTCTTCGCTTTCTCCCTTTTCTCGCTCGTGTCTCACCTCTCTTCCGTTCTTTTTATTTTCCTCTCGCAAATGCTTTTTTCTTTTACCCTAATTATCATATAATTCATTATGAGTACAAGTAGCGCATTATTTATTTTAAATTTATCTCCTTGACCCTCAATTAAATAAATTAATGGACTGACCACCGTACCACCCACTAATTTCCATAAGTTTGTCATGATTGTCCCAAAACACCCCTGTAAAACCTTTAGCATAATCCGACCCAGTTGGGGTTTACGCAACTGTGACGGCCGTCCGCGTCTATGACGGTCCGTCCCTGCAGGTCCTTCCTTCACAAAGTTCAAGAGAGTTGAAATTCAGTAAAGGGGTTTGTGACGTTCCGGTCGTATCTATCGACGGTTCCTGCTGCTGTTTCGTCGCGGATCAGATGTCGCTTTGTCGCTCCCAAGTACCCAAATTTTTAGAGTTAATGTTTTGGAACAGAGGCCCCGACGGCCCGTCGTGACCATGACGGTAACGTCCCTGATCCTCGACCCAGTCATTATTTTCAAATAAGTCCTACTTCTTCGAACCGACTAAACAGGTTGTTACAGAACCCTTGCCCTGGCTTAGCGGAAGACTCTAAACATTATTACAATGATCAAATGCACTTACTCAAATAACATAATAATAAAACTTGAAATGTTAAAAGGATCAACATTCAAGTTGGCCTAAATGACAACAGAAGTCTTTAGCATAAAATAACACTGTAAAGACTAATGAACTACTAATTGTCTATCTATGAAGCCTCTAGTACAGAGAGGGATGTTGGGACAAGACCTCAACTATCCTAATACTGAAATACTGAAAGAAAAATAAAAGGGGTTTGTGAAAAGTAAGGAGGCTCACCAATAGACTCTAACTGCTCAAGATGGATGTTGATCCTGGTTACCTACGTCAACATCGTAAGATGGTGTAGGCCAACAAACATCAATACATTGAATGTACGAGTATGCTAGTTGGAATGCTAAACAAGATATAGGCTTGAAAAAATCATGAAGAAATACTTACCTTGTCTCTTATCAACTTTGGAATAACTTAACACAAATATAACGCAATAAAACACATGCAATATATATACAACTTATAAAAAAAGTGACATACAACTTTTTTCGTTAAAGATAAAACAATAAAAAACTTAACTTTACACATATATGAAAGTAATATAGTTTTTGTGGTAGTTTCTTTAACCAACAACCACCACTATGAGCCTAACTAGTGATACAACGTCTTGCCCACGCTGTCAGAAATGTATAATACTTTCCATTCATATAGAACCTACTTAACTTAGGAAATACACTAGCTTAACTTATGTGATAATCTAAAAAGTATGATATTTTGATACCCATGATGGATACATGGTTTATAAAGACTTGAGTTAATATGAACTCGCATCCCCATACCAGTGCTCAATACTACTCCCAAAAATACTTAGCTCATATGTTATTTTAATAAAAATAAACTTCTTTCATTGGTTTGAGATAATTACTCAAAACTTTGCTCAAAGGCTCTCTTGGAATTGATGTTCCCTTTTCTTTCTCAAATGTGAAAGTGTTTATAAACTCTTAGGGATTACTAAGTTCCCTTATAGTTTCTTTTGAGAAATAAATTCAACTCTTTATTCTTAGATTAACTTGAAACTTTCAGTCTTAAAACAAAGTAAGAGCATTTGTAAAAGACCATTGAAAAATTTGATGAACTCCATTTGACTTGACTCTTAACTTTACTTAGATTCACTCTTAAGTTTTCTTGAATTGAATTATGTATTCAAGGATTATGATTTGTGATAGTAAAGGTATCTTGATGTTTAGGAATGATTCGAATAGCTAAACTTGAGAAAAGTTACGAAAATACCATCTTGGAACAAGTGCGCGACTCGGAGATGTTCCTAAATAAATGCTCACAAAATCAAATTTTGAGACAGAGGAGTCAGTATCATATCCGCTACACGGAAGAAAATTTTTCTCACTAGGGGAACAAGTCCGCGATGCGAACATATTTCAGGAACTCTACTCGACGTTTTCCTTCTTCGTTTTCAAGCCCCAATTCACCTAAACTTGACTATTTTTCTCAAATTCATTTTAAATCCCCATTCCCAACAATTATACTCAAGAATCTAACTCAAGAAAACCCTAAAACTCAATGTAAGGATCTCATAAACTCCTCAATTCATTCAAATTTAAGAACAATATTCAAATTCAAGAATACATGTCAAAAGCATAAAACTTTAAACTCTTTTAGAACGAATTTCACTGATCTAAAAATGTTTGGCGCGTGGGTGAACTAACCCAACACTATGAGAGACTCACATACCTTGTGGGATAAAATCGTTGAAGAAATCCGCAATCAAATCCTTAGAAAATGATGAATCTTGCTTCTTCTTCTCTTTTCTTTTGCGTTCTTTCTCCAAAAATCCTAAATCTATTTTCTAAAAGTGTAAATTGGATCGTATCATTTTAGCCCATAAAATATTTCCAAAATTAATTAAGTAAGTGTCACGCCCGGAGCCTACACCCTGGACATGAACGACATCCAATGACCATTGCTGGACTTGAGTGAACCTTTCCTTACGTTTAAACTCAGCGGAACTTTTTCTTACCTAAATAAAAGCTGAAAGATTCTTCCTGAAAACACTTTTGACTAATAATCTTGGGCCAAAAATGTTGCACGTCAAGTTCACGAACAATATATTGTTTTTTTTTTATATCTATAATAAAAAGAGAGACCAAACGGACTTCTGACTACCTATTTGTCTATGAAGCCTCTACTACTACTAAAATGGATGTTGAGACAAAAACACACAATATTCTATAAAGGAAAGACAGAAAACAATTAAAGAGTCCTCCGAAATGCAAGGAAGCTCACCACTGACTCTGAATGCTTAAGCTGGATCAACGAAACGCTGGATGTTGATCTTGGTTACCTGTGTCTGCATCATAAGACGATGCAGGACAACTGGCATCAGTACATTGAATGTATGAGTATGCGAGTTGGAATTCTAAACAACAAATACAAATCTTGAAAGGATTAAGGAATGAACTTACCTCTGGTTCTCCTCAACTCAAGAAGTCTAACTATTATAAAACTAGTAACAAACACATGCAATATATATATACATATATATATACCTATTTATATATATATATATTATATAGATATATATTATTATATATATATATATATATCATATATATATATATATATATATATATATTAATATATATATATATTTAATAAATATATAAAACTTGTAAACAGTGTAAACCTAGTTCTTAGAGTATGCAATAATAAACTCAACGATTACTGGTCTATGAAAGTAATATAGTTTTCTGGGGGATTCTTCACCCGCCAACACAATCAGTCGCGATTGATACACCGTCTTACCCTCACGTTGCAAGAGGACCGATCTATAACCTTTTCCATTTTGTTTGTATAGACATGAACACTCTTGGGGGTCCACTAGACTATGCTATAAAGCACTAAGGAATCATCTAAAAAGTGTAATCCTTTATTTGTCCATGCTGGGTACATGGTTTATGGAGGTTTGAGTTGATATGAACTCGCGTACCCATATTGGTATTCAAACTACTCCCAAAATACTTAGCTCATATGTTTTTTTAAAACAATTTCTTCTTTGGTTTGAGGTAATTTCTCAAACTTAGCTTTAAAAACTCTCGTGGAAATCATAGTTCCAATTTTCTAAACTAGACAAAGGCTCAATGGAATTCTAGCTTTCTTTCTTTCTCAAAATGTGAAAAAAATTTATACTCTTAAGAACTACTTAGTTCCCTTATAGCTTTTGAGAAATGAACTCACACTTAACTCTTTGCTTTACGTGAAACTTAACTCTTGGGGAGACTTAGTTCCCTTATAACTTTTGAGATTTAAAATCAACTCATTACTTTTTGCTTAAGATGTATCTTGAGCTTCAAAACAAAGTAAAATATTTTTTTATGACTCTTGAAAACTTTAAGAACTCACTTTGACTTGCTTTTTAACGTTAGGACTTGATTCTTAACTTCCTTGACTTTGATCTTAACTTTTATTGAATTGGATTATGGATTCAAGGCCATGATCTTATGTTTATGGATGATTTCATTATGTTTAGATGTACTTTAGAGTGTTGTAATCAGCTAGGAATTGTAGGTACATTGTTTCTCCCAATTGCACATGCAAGTGTACGTGGTCGCGTAAGTATTTCTTTTTGAAAGGAGTTATAGTTCACGTGGGACTTATGATCAACTTATGTTGACACTTAATTCTACAATAAAAGAGAAAAGTAACTTCTTCGTAGATTGAATCTTTTATGGTTAACTAAGACTATTATGGATTGAATTCAAATTAAACAATGGTGAACAACTTTGATGTAATGTTTTAGGCGGATTAAAAGCAATTCCAGAGCTATAGAATCTAATGAATGTCATGTATCATAAAATTGGCTTAAAACTAACTTCAGTTGTCAAATTACTGGTTTATAGGGTTGATAATATGATTCATGTTCGCCACCTCTAATCGCCTACCCAAGTTAGCTATCTAACTACATCATTGAGAAATGATAAATAGACTAACTGACGTGCATTTATATTTCATCCTATTTCATAACCAAGCAAGGTATTCGTCGTTTGACCGTCACTCTTGAACACTAATGTCCTCAATTTAATGGGCGGACTGAGCTCTCTAAATTCTCTGGTCTATCTAATCTCTCCTATGGTCAATTCATGATTTAAACACTAGATTTATTCCTAAATGTCCAGTCAAGAAATAATGAAACAAGAATATAAAAGTAATTTGAATTGACAACCGAAGTTTAATTCATAAGCTTCAAATACTCAACAATCAAACCGTAGTTGCAGCCCCAGAACTAGGGCGTTTAGCTACTCATGCTCATAATAATCAATAAATATAATTTTTCATAAACAAATCCGTAAAATAGAGGAGGTAGGATGATTACAAACTTTATTCTTTCCCTTGTACACTAAACAAATGTCGAACCCCTTCAACTCTCAACTCTATGTCACAACCCCTTGACTTTATCACTTCACCTTAAAATCAACCAAACATTTTTAATCATGATCATGTAGTATACATTGGATGCACCAATTTTCCACAAATATACCTAGTACAACACATGCTAAAAGAATGACTCCTTTTGGGGATAATGCAAATTCATACCAACACATTACTAGATAATCCTCTATATCTCATAGATACCCTACTTTTTTATGATTTTAGTACAACCTTTTTCTCAAGCAATGTCAAAATCACAAGGCTTATTTTTTTCAATTTAAGCAACTCACTCGCACAAGTGAAGTTCTCACTTTCTTCAACATGCCATATGCTTGCCTATCGTGTAGCTTAACTTTCATATTGTACTTCTCAAGGAATCAAGAGGACTTTCATTTGGTTGTAATGTTGTCTTCAGGTACTGGAGGGAATTTGGAATTCATTGTAGTGACTCCTCATTCCTAGTGCACATGTTATCATTTAGTAAACACCATCGTTCATAACTATTCTATTCTTCTAGTACACCCTTCACAACTAAATACCCCTTTATTTTCCACATTTGCCTATTTATTTTTATTTTTTAAATCAAGAAATATGCTTTTGCACTAGCCACTCAAACTCTAGATTTTCTTCTGAATAAGCTGCACATTATCCTTGATACGATCAGGGCCAATGTTTCAAGAATCATCCTAGATTAGCCACCCTCAATTTTAGTTGAGGTGCACATTGTCACCAAGGAGCAGGGCCAAATTAGGATTTTCTTTTCCCACACAATGTAAAAATTCCCTTAGTTTATTCAACCATTTTCAACCCTTTCTTCTTAACATAGTGCACTAAGGATCTTAAGAGGATCAAAATACTTGGTATCAAACAATAGGTTCTGGCTCATTATATGGCTTATCAAATGAATAAGGCTAAAGTCTCAATGGGGCTTCACAAAGGGGAAATTTCATGGTAGGCATACAAGTATAGTCAAGAATTGGCTATTTCAATGAAATGCCTCAATCACATTCCTTACATCCTACTAGCTAATCATTCAACACGCACAAGTCAATTTCTAGATATCAAGTCAAGAAAGAACTAATCAATTCTCATCACACACGACATTATGAAACATATATAGATATATCACTAATATGCTCATACAACTTGCATTACAGTATTACTACACAATTAAGCCCATATGTCAACATTTGAGTCAAACTTAAGAACACATGCTAATATCAAGGTCCACAAGTCATTGCATTTTTCCAAGTATAACTATTCATGAAGTTTGGCTAACTTATCGGGATATATCTTTAAAACACCAAGGTTGGTTTTGTTCATCCTATCCTCTATGTGACTAATTTTACCTTAAGAAGGTCTTCATCCATCTATCATTGGGAACTGTCACTCCTACGACAACTCTAAGATTTGATAAAGCAATAAACTAATCCTATACGGTTCAAAGGGACGATTCCCAGTAAAAGTACTCAAAACAAACTCTGAGGAACCCAAAAGAAAAAATAACTAAAGACTAAAACTAGACTCGATAAAGTAGTAAATAACTATATACATACAAAATACCCCCACCCCACACTTAAAGATAAGCATTGTCCTTAGTGCAACAACAAAATAGTAAAAAGGTAGGAGTACTCCCCGAAGCCTCTAGGCCTCGTCGTCGCTGCGGTCGAACACCATTAAGGCATTCGCCTCATCCACAATGTCTTCATCCTCTTCATCATCCATGTCCTCATCAGCAGTGGACTCATCATCATCCGCTGTCTCAGAAAATGCCAAACCCGTCTTGCACAAATAAGATGCACTATCAATCAAGGGATATCGCTCTGCTAAAGCCTCCATCTCATCATTAGTGAATGGGCGGCCACCAATTCGCAGTTGCGACTCAGCCATTCCAAATATGCATGCCATGACGCGATCATCACGGGCTTACCTATCCGGAGCTGACAAAATAGGCCCATGCGAGGTGTCTAATGCCTTTGTGCGCGTGACATCTACCAACTTACCCATAAGCTCCAGGTGCCTCTCAACACTCATATCGATCTCCTCCTCTTAAAAGTCATGACTCTGAAAAAATAGAGTGATTAACCCCCCATAACAAAATTGCCACCTCAAGTTATTCCTAAACTTCATCATATTTTGTCGTAAAATTGCCCCCACATTAATGGGCATCCCCTTTATAAGCATGTACACTAACACCACCCTATCTCGGGTAACATCAATCAAGTGTTTGGCGGGAAGGAACACACTACACAGTATTTTCAACCACACTCAAGCCACCTGATTGAAATTAGCGAAATGCAGCGTGTTATGCCTCTTCGTGTCCTAACTCATTTCCCACCTAACATTAGACTCGACCCCACACAAAGTGTGCCAGATATCCCTATATGGAGGTTTATCCTTCAACTCGTTACACATATCAGCATCAGACTGTGGTTCCCCAACACCTCATTAAAAACACGGGCTGAAAATCTCACATCTTTCTCCCTCACAAGCACAATTTTATACATAGTGTCAGTCAACCAATTTACATAAAATTCCTGTACTAACTTTAAATTACAATCTCCAAGATTATCAAACAAAAAAGCAAGACCAACTCATTCACAATTTGATATATCTATGGAAATTGAGACTATAGCCTTAATTTATTTACATATTCATTAACCATGTACTTCGCTTCACATTATCATTCAAACCAATCCCATCCATATTGATCCACCGCCTTCTTAACAAATTTTTGTACCAGTTCTCGTCCACGGTAGCTACCGAAGTTTTCACCCTCCTATGCCCACTCTCGTTCGAGACCAGTCACACTATTTTCATTTAGATTTAGGGGCCCAACATCTCAACCTGTTAAGCAAAGAAAAAGTGAGAAGTGGAGGGGTGGTCGGATGCAGATTGGAGAAAGACAAAAGATTATTTGTGATGGATGAAGGAGCGTTGTCAGGTACGCATAGGGGGATTTCATAGTGATTGGGGGCGATCGCGGTTGGCTGTGGAGTTCCTTGGGCAACCCCCACCCTGCCCGCGTTGGGGCCAGGCGCCGCACCGCAATAGAATATTGGGCGGTTTTTTTTGGTTTGCAAAAATCGTGGAATTCGTGGAAAGCATGGGGAGTTGGGGGTTTTATTTTGGGTGAGTCGGGTAAATTTCGGGTTAAACCCAGAGTTCAAAAAAACTTGGCATTGGGGCGATGGAGACGCGGCGCGCCCTTATCGTGCCTAGGAAATGCCGCAGTCCTACTTGCCCTGGTGCGGCGCACCTGCCAGTGCGTCAGACTTGGGGTGATGGAGGCGTTGTTAACACCCAATTTTGGCCTTCCAAAATGTAAATTAGTCATCGAACTTCTTAAATTTTAAACGATTTGAAATAATTAAATTATATAATATTTTAATATTTTCAGTTATTTTAATTAAGTAATTTTTTGTCATATTATAATTTTTAAAATGTTAAAAAAGATAATTTAGTCGACTGTATACTTTGTATATATTTAGCATTTTAAAGTTTGAAAATCAATCCTCAAAATGAATTTTTAGAGTTTACTTAAATTTTGACTAAATTAGTTTAGCTACTTTATAATTTATATTTTTGAATAATAGATTATAATAGAATTAATTATTATATCTTGTTAAGATTAAGAATCTTGTTAATTAATTAATTAATTAATATTATTTCATCTAAATGAACTCAATTTGGCTACATTCTTAATTCAATAGCTAAATTTGTAACCTAGTAGACAAATTCTTTGAATCCAATTGTATACCAAATTTTGGGCCCTTTTGCTCACATTTGCAGCAGCCCAAAACTCCAAACAATGCTCAGTCCACAACAAAATTCAGAAATCCATTCTCCACAGCAAGTCCAAATAGGTTCCAATACCCAACCCAATACAACATACGTACACCATACCAAACGACCCAACCCCAACGCCTGTATTTGCCTTCATCTTCTTCACGCAAGAACAATGAAGAACATTGTGAAATCCAGAAACACGACCCACCCCTGTACTTGTTTGCCTAGAAGTTCTAGAAAAGTGGTGCCAGCAGTATTATCCCATCACCATCGCCATTTTCTCCCCCCCCCCCCCTTCAGAGCTTCCTATCTAGTTTGACGTTTGGTCGTTGAAAAAGGACAAGAAAAATTCAAACTTTTTCTTTCAAAATTCAAAAGGGTTTTCCCCCTAAACCAACACCAAATTCCTCTATACAAACCTCCATCTTCTTTAGTGTAGGAGAGCAGAAAAATCATGTTGAAAAAAATAGGGCAGGAAAGATTAAGATAGAAGAAAAATAGAGAGAGGCTAACAATAGAGTTGGGAAAAGTGAGGAAAAATAGTAAGAATTTCTTAAGAATGGAGAGGGGGAGATGGAGAGAGTTCTACCATTAGAAACAGAATTACAATTACAAAAGATAGCAGGATTGAGGACAATAGTATTCTGTAGCTAGATTTTTTGCGTTAGATGTTCGATTCTGCCGAAATTTCACTTGTGGCGATGAATAGCTTCACGGTTAAGCTCGTTGTCCCGGTTTCTTTGCCTCGAAGAAGGTAACATTCCTTTCATTTTTCATTTCTTTTTGTTCATTTTGTTTCAAAGTTATATGAACTCTCCAGTGTTTAGCCTACGTCTTAATGATTTTAATTTTGAGTTTTTTCTCGTTTAAATTTCTTATTTATGCTTTGATGTACTCTACTTATAGTATTGTGCTTTCTGAATATGTTTAATCTCTGGCCCCCTTTCCTTGCAATTGCTACTTAGTTCTAGTATAGCTCACATGTTGATGAAATATTGTCGTTTTAATATTTTTTTTACCATGAATCTGCGTTTGGATGTGATATGGAACAAGTAAATTAATGTGCACTGCTACCTGTTTTCAACCAACTGATTTGTTACTGTATTTAGCAATACAACATATGCTCTTTGTTAACTCGTAGACTTGTCTTTAACTTACAATGTCTGCACACTAGTGTAGTCTTGAGTATATTTGGTTATGATTTTAACACATTTCAGTGTCAACTTCTTGATACATTCGTGTGTAGTTTGGCAAACTCACCTTGATTCATGTCATCTCGATCTAAGATCGATCTGTGTTTATTTGGTCGATGCATTTTTCAAATGTCTACTTTTGAATACTGGATCACTATGTCTATGTTTCCTATTTACCTCTTGCCTTAAATCTCATGTGTCATCATTGTCATTCTTATCTCGTGATGAGTAGAAGTCTTCATCTAAAGTCATTAGTTTGAATCTTTTGTCATTTGGTGTATCTTGCTACTAATCTTCTGAATGCCAACAAACTAGTTTGGCTTCTTCTCTTAATGTGTTATAGTTGTAATTTTTATGTTGTGAAGCTTTAGAATCATTTGAATGCTAAAAACTGTTTGTTACTTTTCCAGATAAGTATTAGTAATGTGCATCTAATTCCTTACTGCATGACATATAATGCAACCACTTTCATATTTTATCAAAATTGTTTGGTTTTATCCTTATAGACTAACAGTACCCTTAAAAATTGTTCAAGTGGATTCAATGTTATTCTTCTCTTGATCTTGTTGGATCGTAAATGCTAAATCATAAAAATAGTTTGTTATGTGTATTCATTTGAGTGCCAATGGAGAAATGTAATTTTTTAATCCATCTGGAAGTATGCTGATAGATTTGGAATTTTAAATTGTTTAAATATATTTTAGTTGATGAATTAAACGATACTACTTTGTTCACCTCTCCTTTTTCTCGCATGCGATCAATCCGAGTTTATTTTGGACTCCATTCCTACATTTCGTTGAGTATAGATTCTTATTGTGTGGAACTTCATCATTGTTCGAGTTTTGAAAGCTAAAACAGGTCTTGGAGAGTCCAAAAATTGATTGTATACATTCAATATACAGTGATATATAGAAGAAAATGCAGCAAAATAGGTCAAAACGCAGATACACATGTCAAATGTTGATATACAAGTTGACAAGAGTCTCGAAAAATCCAAAACGAGTTATATACAAATTGTTTACAATAGTATTTTCAGGGGGGAAAAAGGGTTGAAGCCCAAACACAACTGCCGCAGGCCTAAGAAGGGTCCCAAATTCAATTTCTCCTTTACCCTTAACTTACTTAATTGTGTGATTATTTATTGATTTTTTTTTATTAACTCTAACTTTAGAATTATTAATTCCTCAAAAGATGAACCATTTTCTTTATGTTAATTTATTTTAATAAAATTTATTTTTATCAACTCTTATACTTTTATTAAATATATTTAACAATTTTTTAGCTTCATGTTTTTATTAATCAAATAAGTTTAAACTATTATTTTCAAAAAAAAAATAATTAAATAAATTCTAATTAGTCTAGTTTTGTCAAAATTGTTATCACTTGTAATTTAAGTCAAATATTTCTATAAAGGTTCTCTTTTCATAAAAAAATTTAAAATAATCTTTGTTTAACTAATCTTCTAAAGCTAATCAAATATTTTAAATTAATATTATTATGTTTATATCAAATCATTTTCCTAAAACATAGTAAAAAAATATTAACCTAAGTAGTAGGATAATCGCATGTTAGCGGGCGCTTCAAATGCTTTGTAAACCTTCTTGACGTGTAAATGAGAGCTTCTTATCCATTTTCTCTGAATTTTTAAAGGTTTATCTGTTAGAATCTTTTTAAATTAAGTTTTCTTAATTTCTTTAAAAATTAAGTGACGACTCATTTTCTCAAATGTTTTATACTTGAAACATTTCAAAAAGTGATTTTTCTAAAGATAGTAAAATTACGGCATAACAGGCACGGCGCGCCTAGGAAGTGTTGCAATCCTCCTTGCCCTGCGTGGCACGCCTGCCAGTGCGCCATGCTTGGGGTGATGGAGGCGCGGTGCGCCAGCCAGTCCTTCTTGGCTTTGCTTGGCGCACCTAGCAGTGCACCCACCTGATATTTTTTTATTTATTACAAACTAAGTTGCAAATAAAGAAAAATTCTAAGTTACTACAGCTAAACTATTGATCTAAAAATCTAGCCTACGCTAAAACATAATTATTTTTTTAAAAAAAACAACCTACCTATATATTACATAATAATCATGGGTTGCCTCCCATTTAGTGCTTGATTTAACATCGCGGCACGACGCAACTTGGATCATTCATAATTAAGCAACATCATGAGGACCATACCATTCTGACTTGAGTTTTCCTGGGAACAACTTTAGTCGGGAATTGAAGAATAATACCTGATCTCCTTGATTGAAGGTACGAGCCACTATGTGCTTGTCATTCCACCTTTTAGTCTTTTTTTTTTATAAATCTTGGCATTCTCATAGGCCTGTAGCCTAAACTCTTCAAGTTCATGCAGCTGATTTACTCTCTTTTTAGCAGCTAGCTCTGGATCCAAATTTAACCTCTTTATAACCCAATAATCTTGATGTTCCAATTCTGTCGGAAGTTGACATAATTTTCCAAATACGATGTGGTAGGGAGAAGTCCCTATAAGTGTCTTGTAGGCAGTCCTATATGCCCACAAATCATCATCCAACTTCTCAGACCAGTATGCCTTTATGCATTCACCGTTTTCTACAAAATATGCTTGACTTCTTTATTCGATACCTCCACTTGGCCACTCGTTTGAGGATGATTAGGTGTGGCAACCTTATGGAGAATACCATACTTAGAAAGGAGGTTCTTAACAAGATTGCTTATGAAATGCTTACCTCCATCACTTATGATGGCTCGTAGAGTGCCAACACGAGTGAAAATGTGTTTCTTGATGAAATTGATCACCACCCTTGAGTCATTAGAAGGAAGAGCGATTGCCTCAACCCATTTGCTCACATAATCAACCACTACAAGTATACATAAGTTTCCATTTGATGGTGGGATGTACCCATGAAGTCAATACCCCACACATCAAAAATATCCACCTCCAAAATATTGTTGAGGGGAATTTCATGTCTTTTTGAGATGGTACCCAATCTTTGACACCTATCACAACCCTTTACAAAATCCATAAAATCTTTAAATAGAGAGGGCCAAAATAAACCAGATTGTAATACCTTGTGAGTAGTGCGCCCTCCTCCATGATGACATCCATATAGGCTTGCATGACAACTCTCCAGAACTTTGTGAACCTCGGTTTCCATAATGCACCTTCTCATTACTCTGTCAATACCTATTTGAACAAAAAGGGTACATCCCAGATGTAGAACCTAGCATCATGACTTGACTTTTTCTTTTGTTGGGTGGCGGCACCCGACGGATAATCTCCACTCACTATTAAGTTCACAATGTCAGCATACCATGGCACTTGAGAGATATCCAAGGCCATCAATTGCTCCTCCAGAAACTCTTCCTGAATTCGCTCACTCTCATTCACATGTGAGAAGTCCTCTAACCTAGATAAGTGGTCAGCTATTTGATTTTCTATACCTTTTCTATCTTTGATCTCCAGGTCAAATTCTTGGAGAAGCAATATCCAACAGATCAGCCTTGGTTTAACATCCTTCTTGTTGAATAGGTACGTAATAAACTGCATGATTAGTAAAAATAATTACTTTGGTACCTACCAAATACGATCTGAACTTGTCGAAGGTGAACACTAGAGCTAGCATCTCCTTCTCAGTCACTGTGTAGTTCGCTTGTGTGGAGTCAAGGGTTTTTCCTGCATAATAGATAGAGTGGAACACTCTATTCTTTCTATGTCCCAACACTGAACCCACTGCTACATCAGTAGCATCACACATGAGTTCAAATGATACCTCACAATCTGGTGCAATTAGAATAGGAGCCTCAATTAAGCTCCGTTTCAACAACTCAAAAGCTCTCAAGCACAATGCATCAAACTCACAAACTTCACCCCCTTCTCCAAAATACTGCACATGGGTAGTGCAATCTTGGAAACATCCTTGATGAATCACCGGTAAAACCTGCATGGCCAAGGAAACTACGCACCCCTTCCACAAAAATTGTAGAAGAGTTTATTCCTCTTTTGCTAGGTGGAACTTATTTAAATATCCAATATTTTGTATGTCTTTCCTCTGGCATATTTTTTTCATGCATATGCATAATTCGTCCAGCTTTTGTGAACATTATCTCATACGGGCAGCATATATGGGTCATAGTTATCCGTCGGCTGCGGAAACCGTTTGATCTTCTACCAAAATTATAGAAGATCTAATACCAATTTGAAGGAAATATTTTATTTATAAACTAAAAAGTTTTATATGTTTTTGCATATTTATATGTTTTCTATATTTTTTGTATAGTTTATAAATGTAAGAAATCAAATTAAACTAGCACTAGGAATCAATATAACTAACAGATTTTAATTAAACACAAATAAGTAAATATCATGAATAATAAATCCTAAACAATTAAGATTCCTACTCTAACTTTGAATTATTATTTCTAACAAGACTAGTTTGAGATAGATTTTAGATTTCAGGACTAGCTAGTTTGAATTTGGGATTTTAGGACTAATTTGATTTTGGGACTTTAGGACTAGTTTGAATTTTTTATTCTAAGACTAGGTTTAATTTGGAATTTAGGACGTGTTTGAATTATATTTGTTATTTTAGTACTAATAGTTTAAATTTGGGATTCTAGGACTATCTAATTTGAATTTGGGATTTTAGGGATATGAGTTACAACTTAATTAGAACTTATAATTTACTATAAATTTGAATTTACTATAAATTGAACTTAATTATGAATATGAACTTGAAATCTTTTTAACCTTAATTAATTAAAACTTAATTTTAAATAACTTGAAAAGTTAAATAGGAATATAAACTTAATTTTGAACTTAACTAGAACTTGAACTTAATTAATTAGTATTCATTAATCAATTAAGCTTTAACTTTTTAGATCTTAGAATGTAATATTTATATTAAAATATAAATTAGTTTAATGTAATAAGATTATTATTTTGTAGATGGATCATCGTTTGTGAATGTATAATATGCATTATGAAACAGGTGGTGGTTTGAAACCTGAGTGTATTGATGGTGTTGGTTCAACAATAACACTTAATATTTTCAAGAATAACAAAATGGTTAGGTGTCCTTGTAGTGCAATTAGGTGCTTAAAATTTTTTGAACTAGATACATTATGGTTTATTTGTATATTAATGGATTTAAACCTAGATATTTTGTATGGATTGATCATGGAGAAAGAGATGGATTGAATGATATGTTTCATAATTAGATGCATGTGAATGAATATAATGTTTTTGCACCACATGATCAAATAAGTATTGAACATGATGATAGAGTTGAACATGATATGGTTCATGAAATGATCAATTATGCTTTCGGGGTTCAAGGTGGGATGGAACCCGAACAATATTTTGATGAAGCTCTTAATGAATAAGAAAGAAGCTTCTATGATCAATTAGAAGAGTTTAGTCATCCACTATGTGGAGGGAGTCAACATTCTTCCTAGTCAGTTATGGTTAAATTAATAAATATTAAATCAGATTGAAATGTTTCTAATGCGGCTATGGACTCAATGGTTGGTATTTTAGGAGAACTAGTTAATCCAAAGTTTAACATAACTAAGAACTTCTATAAACCAAAACGTTTGATTTTCAAGTTAGGATTGACGTATGATAGAACTCATTTTTGTGTTAGTGGTTGCATGTTGTTTTACAAGACTGATCGTGAATTAGAAAACTGTAAGTTTTTAGACATGCTCGTTATAAGAGGACTCCAGTTTGAAAGATGGTCCAGTTAAGGTGATGCATTATCTACATATTATTCCTAGGTTAAAGAGATTGAATGAATCGATCAGGTTTTCCTCATATATGAGATGACATCATGAATATAGAAGGTCATCGGGTGTCTTGTCTCATCCATCTGATGGTGAAGCATGGAAGCATTTTGATAATGTATTTCCTGAGTTTTCTAGTGAACCATGAAATGTTATATTAGGGTTCTGCGAAGATGGCTTCCCACTATTCTCTAATGTTGTTTCGCTTTATTCTTATTGGTTGGTATTTCTTACTTCGTATAATCTTCCTCCTGAAATATGCATGAACAGTCCCTATATATTTCTAAGTTGTGTTATTTAAGGTCCAAACAATCTAAAAAGTTTGATTAATGTCTATTTGCAATCATTGATAGATGAGCTCAATCAATTGTGGTTTGAAGGCATTTTGACTTATCAATTAAGCAAAATTTTGTTATGTGTGCTTCTTTAATGTGGACTATTAATGATTTTTCTGCATACAAAATGTTGCCTGGTTGGATGACAGCTGAAAAACTAGCATGTCCGTATTGCATGGAAAATAGCAAGGTATCAACTTTAAAGCATGGCAGAAAAAATACATGATTTGTTTGTCTCACACCCTGGAAAACTAATGAACTAGGCTAGAGCCTAACATGTAGTCTAGTAGCCTAAACGAGGTTGAACGAAAAGAATAGGGTCAATAACATCCCTAAGTTAGTATCAACTTTAGTCCCTAAACATCAAGGCATGACCCCCAAGGACCCCAAGGGTCCTTGAGAAGGCCCAAAAAGCTATCAAAAAAAGAGGAGGACCCACATATGGGCACCCACAAACTGTGGGTGGACCCACGCCCCATAGGTGGGGTCATGGGTCGAGGCTTGGCCTCCCTTGTTCCTCCCAAGTTATAGACCTAGAAAAAAGATTACCAGCACAGGGCGTGACCCCCCACGGTCCGTGGGTGGGGGTTTCATGAGTCACAACTAAAGCTCATTTATTAAGTTGTCTATGATTGGGATATTGGAGTATTGTTGAATTATGATTGAAATCCCGTTGGGCCCATATTTCCCCCATCTTTCTAAATTGCCTTTGCATTGCACTAGTACAGCTTTGAGTTTCTTATGATATGGTTTGACTAATGTTTGTTCACAAATGTGCATGATGGCTTTCAAACTTGATAAATGTATGATTTCAACTAAATGCTCTTTTTATGTATGTTTTAAGGATTTTTATGCATGGCTTTCACACTTAGTACTTTATGTGCTAACCCATATTCATATATTTACTATGAGTGTGGGTTTCGATTGGCAAGACGTACTTTTTCTTTGAGGTGAAGCTCGGATTGACTAATCCTTAAGATTGGCGAGTCCTCATGGTTTGAGGACAAGATGTTGTTCTTTTCTAGCTTCTATTGTACTTTATATTTTTGAGACTTTATTTTAAAAGGGTTTGACCCTTATTGTACTCTCTATTGTACTAGATGGTGATTAAGACAAGGTCTAGACTCTTATATTTGTTTATGGAAAAGAAGTCAACTTCGATTGTAAAATTTTTAATTTCATATTATTTCTAAGTCTTTATGTTATGATTATGCTAAATGTTTGTATAAGACCCCTTCGGGGTCAAGTGTGTCGTGTTACTTTTAGGGGATAACCCTCGGTCATAACAGATTGTCATCGTCAGTTCTTGTCAATAGATTATGAGTTTAGAAAGATGAAAAATGCATTGGAAAAATAAGATTGAAAGTGACCCCCTATTTCTGTTACTCACAGGGCATTAAATTTGGGAGAGAGTTCCTCAATTACCTTAAGTTACAAAAGTTTCACCTTCTGTACTTCTTAAATTTAGTGTTGAACATAGTTGGACCAAACAAAACATATTTTGGGAGTTATCGTATTGGAAGGACCATCTGTTACAACATAATCTTGATGTGATGCACATTTTAAAAAAAACTATTTTGACAATTTGTTTAACATAGTGATGATGTTAAGGGCAAGACAAAAGACAATCCAAAAGCTAGAATGGACAAAAAGAAATATTGTAGGAGAAGAGAGCAATGGTTGCAATAATTAAAAATGGTAAAATAGTTAAGCCTAAAGCCAGTTTTTCATTCACATTGGATGAGAAACGTTAAATTTGTGAATGAGTTAAAAATTTGTTGAGGTAAGAGGGTTATGCTTCGATTATAGGAAAACGGGCAGATATAAATAAACGAAAATTGATGGGTATGAAAAATTATGATTGTCATGCATAAAAACTTTAATTCCTATCGCTTTTAACCATCTACCCAAAAGGATATGGAAATCATTCATAGAGATAAGTCTTTTCTTTGAAGATTTGATAAGTCTTTTCTTTGAAGATTTGTGTTTAGAAAAGTTATTGGAGAGTAGTTTAGACAGGATGGAAAAAAATACTCCTGTTAATAATACTAAGTTGGAGAATACCTTTTCCATCTGATTTCTTTGATGGGATGGAGCAACTTCTAATTCACGTACAAGAGGCCCATCTTGGAGGTCTAATTCAAACATGGATGTATCCATTTGAGAAATAACATTGAAATATTCAGTAGGTTATATATAATTACTAAGTTTTTTTAACATATATAGATATATACATGCAGAAAAATTAACAGTTCCAAGCAAACAATTAAGCAAAGGGAAATGATCAAAGGATCAATTGTTCAAGGTCATATTGGTAGAAAAACTGATGATTTTTATTCTTATATTTTTGAGAATGATGTTTCATGTAGGAGAAAAATACCCAATCGCAATGACGAAGGTGATATTGATCCTTTATTTTCACCTCCATCAATTTTTAATCAAAATAATCAAGGATCTAAAAAGATTGAAAAGTGGAGATTTACTAGTATGAAAATGCAATAAGTTGTGACACATATTTTACTTAATTGTCCAGAGATTCAATCACATCTCAAGTAAGTGTTAAGAATATATTACCATATTACATGAGTACTAATAAATGTTCATTAACTAAAGAAATATCTGAATGTGCAATGATCAGCTTGTTCATAAACACATGGGTAATGAAGTCATCTATACGAATTTTTCCAAATGGCTAACAGAACATGTAAGTGTGAAAGCTTACATTGAATCAATAAGTATTTAATAATGTATTCATGTTTATTACTAAATATTATTATTTTAACAACAATATATTGGTTTACGATGAATACTCTACTGTCGAACATTTGCAATTAGTGAAAGAAGTTGCACTTGGACCTGAATCTCAAATTCAGACAATGAATAAGTATTGTGACAATGATTTTAAGTTTCAAACTGAAAAAGTTTCTAGGAATAAGAAAAAAAATAATTGTGGTGTCTTCATACATAGTGATGTTATTGGTACTGGACAAACTATTTAATATCATGATGTTGTTCATGAGATTATTGAAGTAAGGTATTCAGATTGGTCTAAAAGGAAGATCGTATTATTTCGGAGTAAGTGGTTTGACCTATCATACAGAGGCACAAAAGTGAACCAACAACATAATATAATTGAACTTAATCACACCAAAAAATGCAGAAGTTATGATCCATATTGCGGAAGACATAAATGAGGATGAGCAAAATGATTCATTCGATGATAAATAATATGACAATGAAAATGAAACAACTGAGCAGGAAGAATGGAGACTGATGGAAATGTAACAAGTGAGAAGGAATGATCAGTCGAATGATAGACTATATAACTAGTATGTAACTTATTTATTTTGCTAATACTAACTTTATTTATAATTTTTATATATAATACATGTAAATTTTCATATAGATGTCATCATAGGGTGAGGGTAATAGATCTCGCGAGCATCTTGGAGTTAGCCAGCCTAATAATACTAAAAAGAAGAAGTCTAGGACACCCGTAGATCTTGAGGATACTCCAGGATTTCTTTGTTCTGTCCAGAGTGATTTACTCATGATACCCATTTATTGGCTATTCCTTTTGGCATGGTGGATCCTCATCATATTATCCTAATTACCATCGATCAGTCGGTGCTTCCTTTACTTCACAGTCATTGCTTTCATGACGCTACGAGAACCTACCTTTAAAAGCTATTCATCGAGAAGGACCCTTATCGACAGGTAGTTCATTGATTAGTACTCCATCTCCCATAGGTACATCTCCTCGCTATCTACCATGAGGATGAGAGATTCTAGTTATGAGTTGTTGTGGCCGATACACCTCCATTGACTCATCATTATGTGCATACTGGTGTATCACTTACATCTAATGTTATACATGAGACAATTGTTCTAGCACCGAGACAGATGTAATGATTAAGTCAGATGAGTAATTGTAAGTTTGTTTTATTATCTATTTGTTACTTTATTGTACTTATTGGAGCATCTTTAACATATTATTAAGGGATAATGTACAAGTACCACCTCAATCTATGCCGAAATCTCAGAGACACTTATACTATACTAAGGTCCTATTACCCTCCTGAACTTATTTTATTAATCATTTTCAACCCCTTTTTGGCCTATGTGGCACTATCTTGTGGGTCCAACATTGATTGACTTTTTTTAAGCTAGTGTCACGTAGGCCAAAAAAGGGTAGAAATTTACTTATAAAATAAGTTCAGGGAGGTAATAGGACCTTAATATAGTATAAGTGTGTCTCTGGGATTTCAGACATAGGTTGAGGGGGTACTTGTGCGTTTTCCCTATTATCAATGAACTATTATGTTAATTATTTGTTTTGCATGTGGCATCCTGCAAAGAATGATGCCCGAGCTTTAAAGGACTCTGTGAGAAGACTTTTTGCATAGGCTTATCACTTTTGGAGTGAGATCCCAAGAAATATACGACTTGTGATGCTAATGAGTTTAAGGTAAAATATTTTTTTAGTTAAGGTTAATAATTTTAGTATAATTAATTTTGTAGTTATCTAACAATATTCATTTTTCAGACTTGTATACTTGGGAATCGAGGTTTAATATGGTCACTACAATCACATTTGAGAGGAGGGCATCCACCAGACTGTCTAGCTGGCTAAAGAAAGTCCAGGATACTGATTAATGTACTAGTTTGATGTTGCTTCATGTTTTTGATGAATTGTGCCAACATTGAAACATAGATAAGTTCAAGACGATGTTCGAACAAGCCAAAAGGTTAGATGCATTCTTAAGGGTGGCTCATTGCACAGTAGAGGTTCAAAGAGCATTGGAACAATTATAACAAAGATGTTAAGTTCAAATCAAACTTTTAAATAAATAATTAGTTGAGTAATATCGTTATAGTATAAATTTCAATAAAAATACATGGGGCAAACTCCCTTTGCATCAGAGATTTTCAAGAAGACTCATGTGAAGAAGATAAAAAAAGAGTTAGATCCTAATGTCTGGGTGGAGGAAAGGACCGAACGAATCGTCAAATAAGAATCTAGATAATTTGGTCCAAATGACACATGAACTGTCAAATTAAATTTGGACAGAAAAAGTGTTAGAGGGAACTCATACGAGTAGAGTTTATGGTCGAGGCTTTTGAAATAATTTACGATGACTCTTTTCAGGCTTAGAAGGTATTGGATTGTCACCTCTAGCTGAGACAGTTGACATCGTTTAGATCACTGCTATGTCGGTACAGATAGAAAAATTGACAGCAACACTAAAAGATTCTGAGCAAAAAAAAGAGTAGCTGAATAAGAACGTAAGAGTGCGATAGTTCAGAAAATCAAAGAACAAGTACTGAACCTTGCTCGTCGACCTACATCTTCATCGTCCCCTGCCGAAGGCACTGACGACGACAGTGAGGAGGAGAAGGATTATATAGACTGCACTCCTTCATTATCTTCTATTGCTTTAGTATATGAATTTTTTAAAAAAAATTGAAACAAATTTTGAATGACTTTATAAGTTTTTGTATTGTGATTTAGATATTTTTGAAGATCGATTTAAATTTTTTACTTTTAATCTTGTGTGGAATCATTATATTATATTTTGTTTGATTGGATCGGTTAAATATGAATTGTTTTGAATTGATTTATATTTGCAGGTGGGCAGCAAAAACTGACAATTTCTGCTGTAAACAAAAATGCAGAAAACAGCAACAGACATGGTGATTTTGTCCGTCGCTTTTTTGCATTATTTTTTTAAAAATAAACCCAACAAAGCACGGATAGGGTCCTTTAGTTCGTCATTTTTCTGAGATTTTCAAAATTTAAATTTTCAAAAAAGCAACGGAATGCGTCGCTTTTTGGAAATTAAAAAAATGAAAAAATATATATAAAAAAAGCAACGTTATCCACCGCTTACCAAAAACTATTATGAAAAAAATGCAGAAAGTGATGGAGTCCTTTTCTTTATGAAAAGCGTCAACCCAAAAGATGACCAACATGACTACGTCGTTTTTTCGTCGAATTTGATCAAAAAAGCGACACAGTCCGTCGCTTTTGGCCGTTATTTTTTGATATTTTTTTAGTAGTGATATTTGTAGAACTTCGTCAATTCATTGAAAGTCTTGTTTGGATCTTCACAAAATAAATAATGAAATAAAACTATAATATCCTTATAGTTTTTTCCTCCATTCAAAATGTCAAGAAAAATTATTTCAACTGCTTTATTCTTGAACAACTAATCACAACTATGACAATTTTTTGATTCCTTTCTACTTCTTTTTGTGGGCTTTTCCCTTTTGGTCATTTTCAAATTTATTTTAGTGATAAATTTAGTGAAGTAATTTTATTCGTTCAATGACTTTGCTACATAAATACTTAAAGCTGAGTGATTTTTTTAGATATTAACTGCATAAATAGGGATCAATAGTTTAAAATCGTTCATTTTCAAGGTCATTTTGATATAAATTTTCATCGATGGTCTTGAACTTTTGATTTAGCTCACCTATAGAAAGACATTAACTTTAACAATTTTGATGTTTGACGACACAATGAATCAACATATCTATGTAATCCCATAAATGGAATTTGAAGAGACTTGAGTACAAACATATATATCGAATAATGAATGAAAAAGGAATTCAGTTAAGAAAATGTCATGTTAAATGAATTAAATCACAAACTATAAAATAAAAATGAATCAATGATAAACATAAAATAAAAATAAAATATAACTTATTCGAAGGAAAACGTAAAATAAAAATAAAATTGAATCAAGGGAAAACATGAAATAAAAGTAATGCGGTGAACGTCGATCAAACACGTGACCTTCAGATCTTCAGTCTGACGCTCTCCCAACTGAGCTATCCCCGCTTGTTATTCATGTTTTGTCAAATAATTATATATAGTTTATTACTCTCATAAACAACTCTTTTTTCTCCTCCGTATCCATAAGTCATAACAGTTCTTTATGTTTGCATCTCTTGTTTCACTTAATGTCAGAATATAGCAAATATATACTAATACTATATGAATTGACTTTATGTCTTGGACGTAACAAAATAAAATAACACAACATGCGATTAGCTTAGCATACACGAAAAATATTTAGTTAAATGTGACAAACATCCAAACGTAAGAAAAATACTACTTGAGAGTTGTCACATATTACTTCTTTAATCTTTCACATTATTGATTTAGAAAAATTTACATGTCCAACTTCTTTTCTATTCTTTGTTTATGTCTAATACAAGAAAAAGTTAGAGAGTCTCAACTATTATAACAACGGCTACTTGTAATTATTCTTGATTCTCCTAATTATTTGTATTCGTTTTTATTTCCTTTATTTTTGTCCAGCTAGTGCCCTCCAAAATAACAAACTTGTCACTTGGTTTCTTCATGATAATGTACTTCAAATTATTTTCAGCTCTTTAAAATACTTAATGAAATCATTTTATGATTTACTAGCTCTAGATCAAGAAACACACATTTGAGAATACAAGGGGCTAATATATTTCTCATAATAAATTTATTAAGACATATTTAGGAATGTTTATGGACAATGACATGGAAGAGCAAGGAAAAGTAGACGTTACTAACTAGACCATCAAATTGAATATCCTATACTCTACATGTACATGAACAAAACAACAGAGAAAGTGATAATTGACTAATCTTGAATATCCTATACTCTGCATGTACATGAATAAAACAACAGACAAAGTGATAATTGACTAATCTTTGAAAAACTGTTTAATATTGAGAACACAGTTATATCAAAGAACAAATATTTAATTAAAAATATGTAGAAGTTAAAATTCATTACGTAGTAAGCATTTACAATCTTACAAGTTCTTGACATATGTGACAATACAAAATTTCTAATATTCGAATATTAAAAAATATCATTCATAATCTTAATAAAGTCATGGATTACCGTGCTAATATATTGGTGAAAGCCATTTCGGTTGAGTTTTAAACATTTGATTCTTTATTTCTTGAACAATCTTCTGTTTATCAGTGAAATTGTGTTTCTAGATAACATTCACATGTACAAAAGATAATGCTATTCACAAATGAATCAATAGATAAATTCTATATAGTATCAGCTTGAAATTCAGTACTTCTAAGTCTTAGTTGTGCGGACTCTTTCACTTTTGATGCCGCGCCATGTCAGATTTTCCAAAAATACACTATTTTTGGGGAATCCAACACAAATACGTTGACATTTTTGAAGAGTTCGAGCTACATAGCTTAAAAAAGTTGTGGTCACAAATTTCAGTAATCTTAGCTAGGTTGCTAAGCAGGTTGGAGAGAGGACCACTGGTAAACAATAATAAGATCATAACAATGGGAGATGAAACTCCTTAATTATTTTTATACCTTCACTTTCTTAACTTGCTCTAGCAATGGGATTTACTAAAATAACGAAGGACAATTCACATATGGCAATGAAATAAATCAAAATTGGCTTCTTCCGAGTACATGAAGATCTAAGGCATTATCATAATTATTCAACACTGAAAGCATTATTTACCAAAACCTAATCAACTAGATTTTGGAAGGACAGGAGCTTTTTTTTATTAGAATGACAAAAGTCCCATTTCATAATATCACTATTGCAATTATAAGTAATTGTTTTTGCTATGTGTATCCTCAAACAGAGGAATGAAGGAGCTTTTCAAATCTACTGTGGCAACAACTATATCAGCTTTACATCTTGAGGTGGTAATACTTGTCAAGGAGCTTCTCGGTGTATTCTCCAAAAGTAAGCGACTCATTGGATTGAATCAACTGATAAAAAGAACAGACATCACAGTTAACCAAGGCAAAAAAATCAACCAGGGGGGAGGGGGGGGGAGGGATGAGGACTTTCCATGGTCATAGGGCTGGTGGGACATCATCACAACTATTCATGTGAAGAGATGAACAAAAATTCTCACAATTAATGGCTTCTCTTTTTAATTACTTGAATTAGAATGTGGCTTCCACTTATCCAAGATATCTGTTATATATAGTAATATACGAGTCAGATGCATACCTCCTGATGAATATGCACCTCTCCTGGAAAAGAAAGCTTTTGGTCCCTATAAAAATCATAAAACAAGCCAAGTATCAGTTATATTTACATGCATAATTGGATTAAGCATGCAAAAGAAAATACTTGTAGTAACATAGGTATTTAGAGTCGAGAAAATCATTACAAATATTGAATAAAAATTGTAAATAATTGTGTTGGCACATAAATTGTTAGAGAGTATTGTGAGGAATATATGAACTTTATATTACGCAATTAAGAAGTCCAAGAATCAAGAGGAACTTTCCTCATTTTATGTAGTTTGGAATTATTTACAATGAGTCGTCTATTATTACTTTTTTTTATTAACAATGAGTCCTTTATACTCATAAAAAATAATTGAATAAACAAATACCTGAGGTACTCTTTTATGTTATTACTAATAAGTAATAATAATGAAGATTATTCTTTTTCCTTTCTTCTTTTCGTCTTGTTCTATCTAAAGATTTTATTAGAAGAAAGATTTGTGTATATACATTCCATGAGAAGAGGAACCTATACAAGTTAAACCTAACTAATTAAGGAGACACCATCAATTAAGATAAAAGGAGATATTGTATTCCTATAATTACGCTTCGGTAAGGAAAAACAAAGTTCCCCAAAATCATGCTAATTAATTTAACACAATCAACACAGACATGTCTAACTTGCAAATCGAAGAACTTTTGCTAAGGCTTTTTGTAAGCATCCGCTGGTTGTTTCCTGATTGTACAAAAAGCAAAACTCAGGGTGTCACTAGTGATTTTCTCTTTGATGAAGGTGCCTATCAATTTCTGTATGTTTTGTTCGGTCATGTTAAATAGGATTATGAGCTATACTGATTGCAATTATGTTGTCGTAGCAGAAGGGAAGTTTACATTTTCAGACAATTTTGATTCTTCCGGTACTTGGGTTTCCAAAGAAGTTCATAAATTTCCCAGTTATCCTAGCATTTGTGGATAGAGCTACCTGGTACCTATTGTTGGTGGCAGGTGGCAGGTGGCAGGTATCCCGTGGAATTAGTCGAGGTACGCCAAAATTAGCCCGGACACCACGGTCATCAAAGATAAACAATAAAGAAAAGAAGCTCATAAACACCCTGCTCATAGCTCTATAGTCTGCTTACACACTTGATAGTGCGACTACATTGTGCTTCTAACTTCTCCAAAGTAATTAGGTTCCCTCATATGATTGTATTAATGGGATGTAAATCTTCAATCATCTAAGGATCCATTCTAATTCGCATCTGTAAAACCTTCAGTCTGGAGGTGACCGACCATGTTTAGAGAAAAGTCAAGTTTTACCTAGTGAATTCAACTAACGCAAAAACTGAATGGCAATTTGCATATGAGGATCTCGGGGATCATGCATGATCAACTCACTAAACTCACTGAAAGGCTATGCCTGGTCTAGTGCTAGAGAGACAAATGAGTCTTCCAAACAACCTTGATATCTCTTATTATGAATATGAACTGACCCTTCAACCCCCATCCGTAACTTTTGATTGCTTTCAACAGGTGATTCTGCTAGCTTGCAACCTGTCATACCACTTTCTTTCAAGAAATCTTGAATATACTTCCTTTGAGAAATAATGATTCATCTTTTGATCTAGAAAACCCAATCCCCAAAATAATGCAACCTTCCGAGATCTTTGACCTCAATTTTTTGTGCTAACAAATTCTTCAATCGGGTCATCTCCTCTTTAATATTTCCTATATTGCTATGTCATTGACATAAATGATGAGAAAAGTGAGTTGAAGTAAAAAATTATCCCCCATAATTTTAATAGGACCCCAAATTAGAAAATAGGATTCCCTAGAACTCAAACAAAATTATTTTTGAAACATGCCCCAGAGAAGAAAAGTTGAGAGACTTTCAGAAATCAGATTTTTCAAAAGTGCTTTTTAATTCTTCTTTTCTATTTAAACTACTTCTCTTTCTCCAATGGCACTTCTCAGAATTGAAATTTAGGTGGACAGATGTCTCTTCTCCATTTTGACTTCATTCTATGGTCTAATGCTAGGGAGGACTAGTGTAAAAATATTCTACCCCAGGGGAAAGAAATAAACTAGGAACGACTTTGAACTTGATTAGTTTTATGTACAAGTGGCAGGAGATAGAGGGAACCATGGAACACTATGAGCATGAACCAAGACATAAGGTCAGCCATTTTTAATTGAAATTTCCATACCAATCAGGTTGCATGAATAATGCAAATGTTGTGCGATCAACACCAGATGCTGCATCACCCCTTGGTGCCTGTTAAAAAGTATGAACAGATATAAGTTACAACACCAAACATTTCAAGAACTTTTCTTCTTTCGGAAATAAAACCTCTAATTTTTCAAGAACTGGAAAACACGAATTACTCTATCCACCCAAATATAAATACATACAGAACACACAAGCACTTGACTGGCATAATTTGAGTGATAGGCTTCCATGTCTAAGACAAATGAATATTATAGAAATAAAGCCGCAAGATAGAAGCTTTTTGGTAGAAAAATAATTGGCTTACAAGTTTTTGAGCCTTATACCATGTCTTGAGCAATTGGCCAGATTTCACATTATCTGCAATTTTACTGGTCAATTGCTCTCATTCTGGATCTCATAATCTGTTAACTACTTGGGTCGTCTTCTCATGTTTTTGATGTCCACCGAGGCCCCATGTCAGAATTATGGGCTCCAAAGTCATCTTTTTTAGTCAATATTTGTTGATTCCAAAAGAACGGCACTTGTAATATCTGTTTTCTTTTATTGTAATATTTCACTGATAAAAAAACCAACTCCTTTGCCTATTGTTCAATGGTTAAACTCAAAGAGAAACTAACAACCATTCTACAGTTGTAAACCACATAATGCATAGCTTCCCAACAAAATTACTTGGTTACATGAGGTAGGCAGAAAGGTTATAGATTGGGGAGTTAAAGATGCTCTTCAATTCCAAGACAGAATTGAAATAGGACTGATGAATTCCTGCTGGAAATTAACATTTATCATTGTCAGGACCCTGATCTTCCATGGGAAATTTTACTTATCATCTTTATCCTTATGGTATTAGCCATTCAATGAAGGAGGTCGTACCACATGCTTCAAGTGAAATAATAACTGTAGTATTTTAATGAACTAATTCCCGAGAATGTGCATTGCACGTTTGTTCCATACAATTATTGTATAGAAAATGTTGAAATTAAAAAAATATTACTTTCACCAATTTGTATTTTATTCGTTAAATAAAATTCATAGTAATCGAATAGTGACCATCAAGCAAAAAATATGGAAAACTAATTAAGATACTATAGCCTCCTAATATGAATACATCTATATGACTTATCCTTAACAATCTCTCATTACGCTCCATATCAGTAAGCACACAAAAATGTAGCCACTTAAAGAAACCATATCAGTAAGAAAAGGATAAAAGAAAGAAAATATTATAAAAGTACATTTATAAACGAATATAAAAGTTATAAATTAGTAATTTCAGCACTAATAAAAATGGTCTTATAACATCATAATTTCATAGAAGATTAAATTGAAGAAGTAAAAATCGGTAAAGAATACAAACAAATTAAACATATAAGAAAAAATACAATATCCAACCCTTCTTAAGACTTTAATCATCACAATACATATACTAAAAAGAAATACATAAGGAGTAGAGTTGGTGATTATACCTTCTCGTGTAACCAATCAAGATTCAAAAGTCTTAATAATGATCCAAGTGCTTAACTCCTTATGAATGATACATAGCATATAAAATTTAAAATAATTGAAAATCCAAAAAGATCAAGAAAAAGTTAAATGATTTTCTTGACCACATAGATATGCCCATCACTTGGTCTTCCTAAATACTATTAGTTAAAGTTTATATTTATTACCGAAATTCTTTTAAAAATCTAAAATACTAAAAAGAAATTCTAAAGGTTGAATAATTGTGGAACACGAAAGCAAATCCTTTACATTGAATTGAATGAACTAATGAGTGAGAATGTGTATGCTTTCTGTTGTTTCATTTTAATGAAATAGTATTAATAGATAGGTAAATTTACTTTTTAATACCAATAATTAAAGGAGTAGTGTTTAATTAAATACTCAAATGACTGTTCAACCTATAAAGGATAATTTGTAATTCAACTTTTAACTTTTTTTGTTCACAATTTTAGTATATATGTGGTTAATGAAAATAACCTGAAAAGAAATTTAGCTTATCAATTAAAAATAAAATAACATAGGAAAAGAGAAGTAAACACAAGAATGAGGAAAATATGACATAATAAGAGTATTATAATTGTTCCACAAAAAATTCAGGTATTTATGAACAGTTAAAATAAAAAAGACATCTAAAATGGTAAAGATAAAACTATGACACAAAATATCATTCTAATTAGGATTAGAACAAATATTAATATTTCAAAACAAAAAAAATACCTGAAAATTGCCTAATTATTCACATCAACAGGAGGCAATTGTTAAAGAACAATTATTTTTCCATGATACATATATAGAGCTAAAGATTTATAGGATAAGATGAAAAAGTGAAGAGTTGTTAAAGTTAATTTTCAGAAATTCGTGATCTTAGACATGGGTAAGAGGAAAGGTTAATTGTTTTTATTAATAATTCAATACATTTTATCACACTAATTATAGAGAAAGGATAACAAATTTAATCCATTTAACCTCACTAATTATAGAGAAATAGTAAAGAATAGGATAAACACTTTAATTATCTAATTTTTTTTTTATAAAAACGCTTCAACAAATTTAATCCATTTAAACATAAGTGTTCTTAAAAGAATTAGATGAAGCGTTTCTATATATAAAAAAAAATTGATTCCTCACAACTTTCTATGAAATAACTTCTATGATTTTCCTATGAAATATTTGCTCTCTTTCAAAGTTTGCCTTTCACCTTAATTTTTAGTATTAGTATCATATAATATGATGATTACTGGTATTTAATACTTACGTTATTTATGATATAATTTATTGTGCAGGTATATGGAGCAATCAAACTTTTCAAGACGCTCATTAATATATCAAATCTAAAGGAGAACCTTCAATTTAATTTTACAGATTAAATACCAAAGCTCAAAAGACTTTGAGAAGAAGTCATTGTAAGAAGAACTACCTTTATACGGGATGGAATATAGAATCATTTAACATCAGATGTTTGCCGTAGATTGGCTATGAAGAAAGCTAAAGAAATAATAAAAATAATAATAATCGATTATTTACATGCAAGATGTCAATAAAAGACTTAATTTTAGAACCGATCCATATCTCATTTTAAAATATGTAACAAAGAACCGATATAAAGCTATAGATTAGAAAAAAGTTTACCCAGATAATTAGAAAAAGCAAAATATAATGACATAATACAAGAAAATGATAGTAAAATATCTGAGAGAATCGATCTAAGTCACACAGAATTTAATGGAACAACAAGTCCTAGTAGTTTCCATTCCAAAGTAACAAATGAACAAGGTTTAAACGTGCAGATAAATATACAGGAAATATACCACGTAGAATAGTATAAGACAATGAGATACTCCCACTGACAGAGTTTAAACTTTATGGGAAAAAGAATGCCTATAGAAGAATAATAATACTACCCAAAGGAGGAAGTAAAAGGAAAAATTTTAAATATAAGCGGCACATGACCCAAAAAGATGAAATTCAGTAATGACTTTCTGAAATGATAGTAGTAGCAGATTTTATACAAAAAATTTACATAAACTGATTCTGAAACTATGTATAAGTTTCACTTAGAAACATTCCTGTAGACTCAACCAAAAGCTCTATGGGAAGCTTATAAAGCGAATTCTCATCAGAAATTTCAGTATTAGTATCTTAGGAACAAACCCATATAATTTTTACAAATAAAATCATACATTAATAACAAGAGAAGATCCAAATAGTGGATTAGTGGCCTTAAAACGAAATGCCGTGATAGAACTAGAACAATATACCGTATAAGTAATTGGTATTATATAAGAATTCTTAAATTTTTCTATTATTGTACAATTAGTGGAAATGTCTTATGATCAAAGATTTAGGTAAAAAGGTTCTTAACAACATCAGGAGCTTTATGAAGAGAAATAGCAAAGAATGGACAACAAGAGGAAGAAGTAGCACAAAACCCCTCAAGCAAAATGGTCACTAGGACATAGAATACAACATATAATGGAAATATTAAAAAATGTACTATTTCAAATACAAAAACAATGAAAGCAAAATTATGAATTTCTGTTAAAAGATTATATATATCAACCCCAAATTATGATAAAAATCATATAAAAGAAAAAGTATAAAAAATATAACCCACAAAACAATACGAGATATAATAAAAAGGATATTTTCTTAGAAAATCTTCAGCAAGGAACCATAATTTAAATACGGACAGACATGTTAGAAAAGTGAACAGATAGAAATTATAAATCAGTTAGAATGTTTTTTACTGTTGAAGTAGAGAACCATTTCGCAAAATACTTGTCCTAAAAGATATCATGCAAGACTAGAATGCTCAATTGGTAGAAGAATTTAACAAGTCAGTATTAAATGTAGATGAATATATGTCCTGATAATGGAAAGCATTTTACTCATATATAAGCTTGATATAGATGAGAATAGCAAAGAAGAAGATCTTCTATTCGATAAGAATAATTAATTAAATGAAATAGAATAGAAATTTAAATATAAATACCCTACAAATTATTTTATGAATCCTAATAGAATGTGAACATAATTTAAAAAAGATACAGGTTTAGGGATTGCAATCCTGTACATTGGTGAAATGGTATCCAAGTACATATAACAAGAGCTCATGTACTAATGGTTTTTTATAAATAGAAGGATGTATGAGTTTATAATAGAAAACACAATTAGACTAATAACTCAAAAAGAAAGAGGTACATCAAATAACCTCTATAAATTTAGGATTAGGAGTAATGAGAGCAAAGTTAGATTAGAAGAAGAATAGTAAGATTAGAAAAAGAAAAAACTTGAACAAGACTACCACTAGATTCAAGAATTAATGAAATGAAGAAATCTAATACTGTAATATGTAATGAAGATAAAAAATAATAAATCTGTTAAAAATATAGCAAAACTTTCAAATCGGAAAATAATTAATTAGACTTTAGCATTAATAGATTCCGATGCCCCAAAAGTATTCTAAAAAAAAAAATTGTACCTCTATAATTCTAAAAACTTCAGACAAACCACTTGCAGCTATGCAAAATGGATGGAACACATAATAATATATAGATACTAGTAATAAAATACAAGTTGTTTTTTAATACTTGTTCAAAATTCTATCACTGTAGCTATAAGATGGATAGATATTGGTGAGATCTAGAAAAGAGTGTTTTTGTTTTAAGACTAGATTTCATACTATATACTAAAGGAGGAATTTACTAACCAAGGAGGGATACTTTTTTATGAAAACCTTATTTATACTTCTGTCCTTAGCTGATCATATTAATACTAAAATAGACTAAGAAAACTGTTGGCGAGAATTTGTGAAAATAACATCAATGTCTAAAACGGACTGTAATACCTTATATGATAATATCTGAAAGAGATAAAGAAGATGAGTAGTCCAATAAAAACTATGTTTTAATAGAAATGGAAACGAATTTATAATTTTAAGACGGATTCAACAAGTGGATAAATAAAGAACCAACGAGAATCTAGAAATATAGTAAATTTTTTTTAGATCAATAGAATAATAATGAGAAGAAAACCTTTAAACATTGGGAAATAATCACATAGTATGCGTTAGATATAATAAAATCCAAAATATAATAAAAACAACCTCATGAAGCCTACAAATCAAGAATTTAGAAATTTAGAATACCAATTAAGACTAGTTAGAATTAGGAGTAAATAAGAAGATCTACTTCAAAACTAGATCCGCAACTTTTGGTAAGAAATCATATTAAATCGTTAGAGGAAAAGCTAGAATGGTTATAAAAATTACAAAAGACTAATGATAATACTCTAACAGACGGTTTTAAATTACCAGACAAACTAGAGTTAATAAATAGAATACAACGGAAAAAAAATTTTTAGTAATTTTGATTGTAAGTACAGGATACTGGCAGATAAAAATGCATCCAGATCGTATAGAAGTGACAACTTTTTACCTGTCTAAGGACATTTTGAACGATTGTTTATGCCATTTGGGTTAAAACCAAAAAAACCGACCTCCAATTGTTTTTCAAACAGAACACTTGACTGATCAAATAATTGGGGGAACTAAAAATTTGTCTTAGTAATATGTAGATGATATTTTCCTATGTGATTTAGTAAAGATATAGTTTTCGGGTAAGTTTTCATAAACACTTAGGACATTTACAACAGGTTTTTCTGTTATTTATGAGTATTGATAATTTATATAAAAAGACATAGAATTATGTAAACACAATAATAAAACTTTTAGGAAATTACGTTAGGAGGGAAAGTTAAACTACAAACCTCATATACTAAAAAAGCTCTAGCATTCCCAGATAAATTAAATAATTTCAATATTTAACAAAAATTCCTAGGAATAATTACTTAATGCAAGACCAGTTATTAAAGATTTAAGAAAAGTGCAGGACCATTATACTCTAAGACCTGGAACTAAGGGAACATTTTTTTTTAATATTGGACATAATTAGTACCAAAAATAAAAAAAAGCTTTACCCCTAAATATTCCTTATCTTAATATGCCATTAGAATCCGACTATTTAAATGTTATATAGACAATGGGTGTTTTCTTTTTTTAATCTTGAACTTCCTTACATATTAGTTTCTAGTTTTTTCCTCTTCCTCTTTTTTTTAGTGGACTGTGTCCACGCATGAATTTTCTTATTTACTTCAATGTTTCACTCAGTTCATCGTCTTTTCCGTCTTGCATCGCTTTTGTTCTCGCCCCTGTTGTTCGTTCTTTACAACGTCGATCTGACTCTCCCCGTGTAAGTCGCGCACCATTCTCCAGCCCCTTGCTTTCCTACGCTGCAGTCTCTTCTTCTCCGTTGCTTTTCGCGTCCCTTTTGTCGTGGTATGGGTTGTCCGTTCGGTCTCTGGTCTTCTCCGTCTTGCCCTTTTCTCTCTTAACCTAACGGGCAAAGGCGTGTCCTCTCTTGCACCCGGATTTGGTTATTCATAGTTTTCTTCTCTAGAACATTTAGTTTGAACCTAACAATATCCTAGGAATTTACAGTTTAATCCCTCGTAATTTTAAGCCGAAAGACTAAACCAGATCTAAGTAATATAGATTCATGGATATATTATCAAAATTATGCAAATTATACATATCAATGTAATTTAACCAACCCCATATTTACATATATGGGAAGCTTACTAGAAATGTAAAATATGAAAACTTACTTCTTTTAACTATGACGTTGAAGTTTCCCTTTCGGAAACCCGACGAAACTTCCAACTGACTTAACACATAACCTTTTGACAACCACACGCTACTCTTCCTAAAAACATTACACATCTTTTCTGCACTGCGTGCCCTTGTGTTTCCGTGTGCGCTATTGTGCACTTTTCCTCTTGTCTTGCTTATCTCCGTGGTCTTGTTCACTTATAGTCAGCCTTTTTCACTCACCCTATCTCTGTTTTCTGGAAAATCTTCCCATCTCTCTGTCGTCTTTCTACATTAGGCAGACTGCTTCACGGTCGTTCCGTTTGCCTACTAAGGACTTCTCTGTGTGTGGCTTCCCCGTAGGTCGCTAAGGTGCTCCTATTATCCCTCTTCTTCCCTTATCCTCTTTTACTACGTCGCTATATGTCACTCTTGGGATCTGTGGTCGCGTTATTCTCAGGCATCCTATGGTCACGCGCGAGCGTTAGTTTAAGCGGGGGGGGGGGAAAGTGTATAAGATCATCATGAAATCGATAGTACTCGATCCTAGTATATGGTTAGGGCTCGTAAGTCCTCCCGCTGTAATGAGCGGGGATTACTTTAAATTCCGAGGTATTTGTAGGTTAACTAAGGTTCTTAGAGAATGAACTAGGAATAACCATCCGGGTGGGGGTTAAGAGACTACTTTTCAAACAACTCAGATGAACCTAGTGAAACACATCCTTAAACTCAATCTACTCATGCATGGTGGACAAATCCCATGGAAAACAATACCACATGTGAAGGAGAACACTAGAAACTCATTGTATCATTAGCTACGAAAAGAGAACTCCCCCTCTGTCTCTTCCCCGTCCCTTTATTATTCTTCGTCTGATCTGACTCTCCCTTCGTCAACCGTATTTCTTCAGAATGTGCTGATCATTCTAGTTTCCCTTCTTCCTCTTACATTGCTCATGTTTTTTTCCTTATTTTGGTTTACGCACGACACTTTTGATGTCTTCAATTTAAAAAAAAATTGTCCTTAGTTTCCTCGTCTTAGAGTATAATGGTCCTGCTACTTTTCTTAATCTTATAAATGTCTTGCATAGTATTAGTCCTAGGAATTTTTGTATAATCTTTGAAATATTTAATTATCTGGCATGTCTAGAGCTTTTTTAGCTATATTCTTCGAGGTTATAGTTTACTCCTCTTTCCTACCATAATAGTTCTCCGCGATCCTTCTCACTTGTCTTTGACGGTTTATACTTCTGTGTCCTTCTTCTTCTGTCCCCCGTCTATTTTTCTTTTTTACTAACAACTCATTAATCATTAACTCAATAAATAACCTACAACAACACTCTGTCTTTAAACTGTCCACTGCTTTCGCTTTCTAAGTGTTTCTTTTTAATCTCTCTTTATCGAAATACTATATAGAAATTTCATCTACTCCATTACTTAATAATCACAAAGTTTTTATCCCCCCAATTTGTATCCCTTCTTTCTATATTTTTGAAAATTGTAGGGGTTCGGCGGTTTTCAACCCTCATTACTATGCGCTTAACTCACATCATTCATATGTCCTTCAAGGCATTGTCCAAGTTGTCCAGTCTATACTATCTGGTGCATTTTTATCTGTCCAGATAACTTCCTGACTTAAATCAAATTTGCTTAATCAAATTGTTTTCCTTGGAATTCAGTGATTAACTCTGTGTTGTCTGGCTCTCGACCATTCGTTTCTCAAACCTCTTTCTCTTCGTTGTCTTCCTTGTTGCGGTGTGTCTCTATTTTGGATACTTCGTCATTTATCTTTTGTAATCTTATACCATTCTAGCTTTTTCCTCTACTATTTCACTATGATTTCTTACCATAATGTTGCGGATCTAGTTTTGAGTAGATCTTCTTATTACTCCTAATTCTAATGTTCTTTCTTTGTATTCTAAAATCTTCTAATCTTGAAAAAAATTTGGTAGCTTCTATTGGGGAGGGGGGGGTTGGGTTTTATTGTATATTTTGGATTTATTATATCTAACTTTGGCATACTATGTTGATTTCTCCAAAAAAAAAAAATGGTTAAGGTTTTCTCTCATTATTTCTATTTGATATAAAAATTTACTATATTATCTAGGATCTCGTGGGTTCTGTATTTTATGCCTACTTGTTTATTCCTGTCTTAAATTATTATTCTGTCTTCCATTCTTTAAACATAGATTTTTATTTCGAACTAATTCTCATCTTCTTATCTATTCTTCTAGTATATCTAATATACCAATGTATTACCTCCGTTTTAGTACATTGTTGTTTATTTTTCACAAATTCTCGCAAAATTTTTTCTTTATGTCTTATTTTAGTATTAATATATCAGTTCTAGACGAAGTATAAATTTATGTTTTTTCTCATAAATAAAGTATCCCATCCTTTGTTTATTAAGTGTCCTCCCTTCATTACTATAGTATGTATACTCTATCCTAAACAAAACTACTCTTATATCTAGATCTCTTACCCTATCTTAATCCATCTTATAGGGTCTTAAGTTTATAGAACATTTTGGTCCCTACTTATGTATTAAAACACTCAACTTAGTTATTTTCTCTCCATCGTATCATCGAATATATACCACTTTTACACCTATCCCCCTCTTTGCTCTTTTTTTGATATTCCTTGTTTCCCACTCCCTCGTGCTCTCTTCATGGCTGCAAGTGGTCTTTTCTTAGAAGTTTTATTAAATCTAGACAGGTACATTTTTTTTTTATTTAAATACTTTTGGTGCACGAATCTATTAATGCTAAGTCTCAATAATCTTCAAATGATGTTCCGACTCTTGAAGTTTGCTAAGAGTTAACGTATCTTCTTTCAGATTTTCTTTCCTTGTCCACTCCATATTTCCTATCACCACTCTCTTCTTACACGTTATATGTTTATATCTCGCGATCTCTGCGTACTTCTGTTGCTCGTTCCTCGCTTCATCATCTCCTTTCCCGTCATAACTCTCTTCATCATATAAATCTATATGGGGGGGAGTTCTTGTTCAATTTTGTTTTCTTTTCTAAATTTTCTATTCCGTTCTTCTAATTCTTTACTGTTTTTGCTCTATACTAATACTTTTAAATTTATTAGCTGGTTCACTGTTGTATGTACCTCTTTCCCTTTTTGAGGTTATTATTCCTAATTTGCTGTTTCTATATACTATACATCCTTTCATAAACATTTATTACTTTGTTTCTTTTATATTTAACTTGGATCCATTTTACACATTACATGGATTGCGAATCCTAATCCATTATCTTTTTTAAAAATTATGTTCACATTCTATTATTTCATAAAATTAATTTGTAGGTTATTTAATGTTAACTTTTCTATCTCCTATTTCATTAATTAGATTCTTCTCTCTAAATTGAAAGAACTCTTCTTTCTTTGTTTATTCTTCATCTATATCAATGCTTACTATAGAGAAAATGGGTTCATTTCATACATATATTCATCTACCATTTAAAATCTTTCGTTAAATCTTCTCTAATTGATCATTCATATCTGCTTATATATTTTAGGTACAAGGATTTGCTAAATGTTTCTTATACTTCCAATTAAACATTCTAATTATTTTTATAATTTCTATCTGTGTCTATATTTTTCTAATGTCTGCCGTATTTAAATATGGGTTTCTTGCTAAGATTTTCTAAGAAAATAATCCTTGTTTATTATATCTCTCATTGTTTTTGTGTGGTTATATGTTTTATACTTTTCTTTTTATAATTGATTTTTATCATATTTTGGGTTGTTTATTATATCTTTAACTAAAAAAAAAAAAAAAAAAAAAAAAAAAACACAAAAGAAAAAAAAAAAAAAAAAAAAAAAAAAAAAGAAATTCGATTTCATTTTGCTTTAATTGTTTTGTATTTGTAAATAGACATTTTTCTTTAAATATTTCCAGTATCTGTTGTATTCTATTTCCTATTGACATTTTGCTTGAGGGGTTTTGAGCTACTTCTTCTCTTTAGTCCCATCTTTTCTTCTATGTCTCTTCCTAAAGCTCCTGGTTTTGTTAAAATAACTTTTTACCTAAATCGTGATCAAAGGCGATTTCCACCTAATTGTACAATTCTAGAAATATCATTTTGAAGAATTTTCTTTATATAATACCAATTACTTATACTTATTGTTCTAGTTTTATTTACTGCTTTCGTTGTAGGCCACTACTACCACTATTTGTGTCTTCTCCTGTTATTATTTATTATACCGTTTATTGTAATTATATGGGTTTGGTCCTAATGATACTAACTATCTGAAATTCCTGATGAAATTCCTCACTTTATATAAAACTTCCCATAGAGCTTTGTTGATTCTCCTAGGAATGGTTTCTAAGTACTTATACATCGTTCAGCTCAGTTTCTGTATATTTTTTTATAAATTGCTACTACTATTCCCTTTCTATAAGTCCTTTACTGAATTCCATCTTTTTGGGCTCATGTGCCGCTATATTAAAAATTTTTCCTTTACTTCCTCCTTCTTGGAGTTTATTGCTCTTCTATAGGATTCTTTTTCCCATAAGTTTTAATTCTGTCTTGGAGTATCTCTTTGTTCTATATACTCTTCTACGTGGTATATTGCCTGTACTATTATCCTGCAGTATAACCTTGTTCATTTGTTCTTTGGAATGGACTACTAGACTTGTTGTTTCCATTAATTTTTTTTGACTTAGTATATTCTAACTCAGATATTTTCCTATCATATTTACTTGTATTTACTGTCATTATATTATTAGCTTTTTCTAATTTTCTTGTAAACTTTTTTCTAATCTTAGTCCTTTATTATCGGGTTTTTTGTTTACATATTTTAAATGAGATATGTCGGTTCTAAATTTAAGTCTTTTAATTTACATCCCTTTGCATGTAAATATCTTTCTTATTTTTTTACTTATCTCTCTTTAGCTTTTTTCTATACCAATCTACTGCAAAATCTTTCTAATATGATTCTATATCATCCCTTCTAAAGGTATTTTCTTCTACAATACTTTCTTCGTCAAAGTATTTTTGACTCGATTATATCTTAATCCTAATTGAAGGTTTCCCTTTCGAATTTGTATGTATTAAATGAGCCGTCCTTGTATTAAGCTTCTTTCTTTAAAATCTCCTAATTTCCATTCTACCCTGGGTTCTTAGGTTTAATCTTTATAGGTTTTATTAATTTTTAATCCCATTTGGTTTCCCCCAATTACTTGCTACTACGTCTTTTATTTGTAATTTAAAATCTAGTATTACTATTATCTGTTCATTTTCCTAAAATCCTACCCACATTATAAATTCTTTCCACTATGCATTTCCTCATATCCTTTAGTTTGTATTCCTATTCTTATTTGGGTTACAAATTATTTACATTCATCATACAATTCTGGACTTATATAAATTCCTCCCATATTAGTCATATCTACTTCTGTTATCCCATAATTGCTTTTTTTGTTTGACCCATCTATTTCATACATAATTGTAATTAATGTCTTGTTCTAAATTTTTCAGTTAATCCTTTAATTCTAGACCTATATCCTTTATGCTTAAGTTCTTTTTTACCATGTTTTAATTTTCCTATTTACAGATTCGAGTTTAAGATGAGGGGGTAAAGCATACAAAATTTTTCCTAATACTGGATATTGTTCTTCTCTATAATGTCTATATAAGTTGAATTTTTGATTTGTAATTATATAGACTTTTGGGATTCATACGTTTAATTGGAATTTTTTGTTGAAACGATTTGATATCTCTATTTGTATTATTATCGTCTAATTGGTTGATTGTTTTCTTCCTTTGTCTTTCTCTTTAATATTCTTGCAAAAAATTATTACTTATTATATGTTGGGATTAACTTGGCTTGGTCTTTCTTAGTCTTTTAAATCTCTTGGTCCTAGTTGGAAAATATAATCCATTTTTTTCTGTTTTTTAGTTATTTATCAATTTTGAGGCGTAATTTCCTATTTTATTTAACTTTTCTATTAATTCCTTCTTTCCAGTTTTGTTTTTATATTTTTACCTTCGAATTTTTCTTTTAAAGTTTTTAATCTATCTTTTATGTCAGTTTGTATAAAAGCGATATTATTATACTTGTTTCCTGTTGTATAAAAATTTGATCTGATTTTGAAGATGGATTTAATTGCTTATAATCTGATGGAAGGGCTATTTTTTGGTCCTATTAATTTTATTGCTCTCTATATGTCGCTTATTCTCTAAATTTCATGAAGAACTATTTCTTTTAATTGATGGCTAATTCTGTCTTCTTTCCTGGATTTTTATTATTTTTATTTACTAACCTCTCTTCGATTTATTTTGTTAACTCGTTTAATTTTTTACTTAATCGACTCCTTCTTCTTTAAGGTAATTATCCCAAAGGCTACTTATTTTCTAATCTTATAAAAAGTTGTTTTTGTTCTACTTTGTGTTTCTTTCTTCTTGTTCACTTTGTCACTTAATATTTTTATAATTTTTAAAACTGTTTGATTCTTTTATTTTTTCACTAATATTTATTATTAAATCTATTAAAGTTTCATATTTAGCGTCTTTCTGTTATGCAAACAATGATTCCATTGGTCAAGTTACACTAATTATATTAACTTCTTTTAATCTTTGAAATCGTTTTTCGATATTATTTGTAAGTCTAGGTTATTCCCTGGTTTTTTTAAATGAAGCTATTGTTACTCTATTGTTATTTTATCCTAAAGCTAGTTGGTTTCTCAAATCATTAAAAAATTTTATTCTGTTCTCAATATATTTATGTATTACTAATCCTTGTAATTCCATTTTAAAGCGTTTTTATATATTCGTCCGTTATTTATGTCTTTTTCAAATAAAATTTTGTGGTTTTGAACAAATTCGTTTTCGTATATATATATAAATAATATGCTTCATTGCTTTTTCTTTCTGCCTTTAAATTTTTTTTTCTTTCTTTTATATCTTTATTATAATAACATCCAATATTCAAGTCTTATACTTTTTGAGCAAAAGGAAGAATTTCTCCATAAAAGATTTTTAATTGGACATATTTTCTAGATATAGATGTCTTCCTAATTTTTGTTCTAATATTTTGGCTAAGAAAATATATAACTAATTTATTACCTATTTTCCTTTTTTTTGCTTGTGTTTCTTAGGTCCTTTTTAATATATAATCTTTTTTACATATAAATCGTAATTTTTCTTTTACCTTTTTATCTTCTCTTTGTATTTTTATAAGGTTGTTCTCATATTATTATCCTACAGAATTATAATATAAGATTATTTTTAATAGTTTTAATTCTCTCTCTTCTTCCTTTATTTCAAAATTTCTTTGATGTAATTCGTCACTTATTTTTTTTTGAGATTGTCTATAAGTTTTCCCTAGCGCTTTACACAGAATATTTATATGGATAGGTTAAAGATGAATCTTAACTTTAAATGTAAATTAGATGGTTTTCTAGGATTTTTTTTATATATTTTTAACTATCTTTAAATTTGTCTATTGTAAAATAAGTGTTTATACGCAATATGTTTCGTAGATAATAATCTTTTTTCATATAACTGTCTTTTCAGATCTCTGGCATCTGATAACCAAATTAATAGGATTATATTCAAATGATAAGTGAGACGTAGGGGGGGGTTTTTTCAATAATTTCGTTACGAGAAGTAGGGGGTTTTTTCAATAAATTCGTTAAAATTTTAAATTGTACAATCCTACTCAGTACCCTTTCACTCTCTTGTTCTATATGTAATTAATCAATTATTTCTATTTTTTCCTTCCTTTATATCTATATATATATATATACTAAGAGATAGAGAGAGAGAGAGAGGAAACTTGGGATAAAATTTAATATCCCAAAAATTTGAACCATTGGTTTCTAGATGCATGAATTTAGATAAAATTTATTATTTAATATAAATCAATCATTTAATTTATTTTAGTTAAGGATAAAATAAGGACAAATGGTAATCACATTAAAGTTTAGGAGCAATGTAAAGTTGGAAAGTGAGCAAAAAACATGAAGTCTCTATTTCAGTAGCATCTCTCGAACCCAGAAATTAATATTTCATAAAAGCATATATGTGGCAAGAAACAAACAGCTCAATACAAAAAATAAATATATTTTCTTAGGACTTACCCGAACACAGTGTGGTGTCGCACAAAGTCGACCACTTGAGAGGATCTCAGTTGTTTCACCTATTTGGTATGCTATTTCATCCACCCCATACTCCACCTAAAATAGGAAATAGTACATGAAGATAGACTATAAACCTTCAATATAAGAAAAATCATGGCAAACTATAGACTATAAACCTTCAATATAAGAAAAATCATGGCAAACTGCCCATACACCTTCAATATATGAATAATCACGGCAAAATCAAAATGAGATGAAAGCTCTAAAGTAAAGAATGTACATGCATGCCAAAATTAATAAAAGATTAAAATGAAAGAGTTGACAAAATGTAACATGAAACAGATCTTTACATTTTTAATGATATAAGATGGTCATTCAATTTTTCTTTCTTAAGTACATCAGCGTATTGACAAATATACTCATTCTCGCAATTCAACTTGAAGTGTTTATGAAGAGGAGATGGGTATTAGCTCCCATTTCTTTACTCGGAAATTCAAAACAGGTGGCTGTACTGTGCACGGTATAATCACGAGAATCGCACCCAAAATGTGACTTAGGGTCAATGAAGTAGATAAGCAATGAACAAACAAAGTTTAGATTTAAAGAAGCTAGATGATTTATTCCCATTTCCTAAAATTTGGTGGGGACGTTACCCATACATGTACTGGTGGAATTATTTGTGTGCACACAAGCTAACCCAAACACCACCAATATGAAAAAGTTATTCCTTCGATTTCAATTTGTTTGATTGGTTTTGACTTGACACGGAGCTTAAAAAAGTAAAGAAGACTTCAGAATTTTGTTAAAGCAATGTAGAATGTACCAAAACATCCTTTGATATCATGGTATTAAGCATGCCATGTGTAAAGTTGAAATTAATTAAAGTGTTTCCAAAAAAGTAAAGAGACATCTGTTTTTAATCGGACTAAAAAGGGAAGTAGGACAGACAAATTGAAACGGAGGAAGTAATATTCATGAGAATCATATTATGCCATTGTCTCTTCAATGAAAAAAGAGGAACACTTAGATAGCATCTTAAGCATCCATTTATTTCTTCGATGGATGTTCAACTAATACTTCTAGATGTGTTTCCCCTTACATTTCTTGCTGTTTTGTGCTTCAGGTTAGTGAAACTGCCTTCTCCATCATTTGATGATCATAAGAAAAAAATATATAAAAGAAGTAACTATACCCTCAACTTCCTCACGAGTATTTACTCCACATCCTAATTACCATTAAGTTTTATTCTAACTTTATGCCTGCTTCACAAACTCATAAATAAAAAAACTCCGACACATGTGGAGAGAAGAAAAGATGGACCAGGGAAACACAGTTAATGGAAAACATTCAAATGCCATCATACGTCAAATATAAACCCAAAACAAACAAGGCACACAACAATACCCTCTAAGGACAACTTTATTCAAGGACAAGAATGAAGCTTCGCTCTTAGAAGGCCAATTTAAAAGAAGTCAAATAAAGATACTTCAAAACAAGCTAATTGGGCTTCAACTGGAAAAAAAAGAGAGTCTGATTTTGGAGGAAGAGCTCAAGCCAAGGAGGATCGTTTGCCTAAGTGCTATAACTATTTTAAGGTCTAAAATTTTAAGTCCAACATGAGGTAGATTGGGGAGGGGGAGGGGGTTGTAAAGAATAATAGGCTACATTAGGACTACTAAGTCAGAAGTCTAAAATGTACCAAACTTGCACCCCAAGAAACTCCCGCTTGGGTCACGTTCTTAGAATCATTCTTGAAGTTCTTGAATTAATTCTAGAAGTTCTTATTTATCTTTATTTCTAGTACTTTAAACTTTGTTTTTAGATTTTTTGCATATTCTTTTTTGTTTATTCAATACTTATCAAGTTGTATCAATGCGGGTCAATCAACATTTTTTGTTCTTGAATATCTTGAGTTTTTCTTAAAAAAATTGTAGCTTATAAAGTTAAGCTAACTGTCAAAGAAAATTCATTAGCTTATCAAGGTGTTCTCTTTTTTTGATGACTATGATGTCAAGGCCAGCTTTTACGTACCTCGACTAATTCTAAGGGATACATGTAACATCACATTTTTATTACTATGTATGTTGTTGTTGATTTACATAGAGCAATTTCTTCAATTCTTGAATTCTAACTCGATTCCTATCACCTCTTCTACAAACTAGATCATTTTAAATATGGCTAGATGAGAACGACTTCTTGATCATCATCAAAAGATTTTATATAGTACTGGAACAGCTTAAATGTGCAATACATGCAATAATCTTTAATGACAAGGCGTAATGAAAAGAGTAGTTGAATAAGAAATCAGGAACAACTTATCAAGGACCTATATAGTCCTAACCTATCCTTTTGCTTTAGAATGTAATGAGCAGAAAGAATATACCTTGACTATTTGACCAGTTCGTGTTTTTATGTATAGGCCAGCATCACTATCAGGGCTATGTATCTCTACAGAGTCTCTAGTAAACATGCCACAAGTAAGACCTACAAGTTGAAATCAACCAGTAATCAGCTAAAGCAGGAGATAGGGCAACGAACAAGTAAATATCCCACAAAATATCCACCCAAGTTACAATGTCATTAAAGATCTTTATATTCATGCAAAATGGTTTGACAATGTAAATGGCAATACAAAAACTCGATTGAAGGGTGAAGTTGCATCTGTGCAGGCAAAGAAACCATATATTTTTCAATTAACATTTTCAATTAGGAAAAAAATATGGAGCTAGATCTACAAATAGCAGACCCCTGCTACCTTGGACTTATCTTCCATTCTCCACATAAATCCCTCCATTGACCCCACCATCATACTAAATGACAACATATATACTGGGAATATGGAGTTTTATCATCACTACAAACCTGTCTTTTACAGTTACAAGATCACCAATTGATTGGTAATTACTAGGGGCGTCAAAAATGAACCCAAACATACGTAACCCGCCCAAAATTTTAAGGGTCGGGCTCAAAATTATTTGAATTGGATTCAATCTCAACTCATTCAATCCTAACTCATTTGAAGAAAATCCTCAATTGAGCCCAATTCAATCTCCAATTTCAAAAAACCGTTTAACATTTAAACACTTTTAATTAAGATATGTTAACCTATGAATTAAGGTATGAATTAAGGAATTGAACATCGGTGAGGAGTTACCATTCAGTGTTACTTTTTTAAAAGAAATTCTTGAGCTGAATTTTAAATTTGTCATTATAAAAAAATACAACTCAATATGTTAATTATGGAGATCATCGGGCAAATGGGCAGGGTCAAGACCCAACCCATTTTTTAGCCCATTTGAGCCCAAGGTAAACTTGGGCGGGTCAAGACCCAGTCGGACTTCTATTTCTACCCATTTTAATATCTCCAATTTCAACTCAACCCGCTCATTTGACACCCCTAGTAATTACCCATATACCTAAAAACACAGAGTCAAACAGACAAATACTCATCAAAATCAGACAATATGGCATGATCAACGATACCAATCACTACCCATGGTTCTCTAGGCTAATGTTTCAGAGATGAAGCAGCTTGACACTAACTTATTAAAATCGTTATAGACTTTACTTTCACGACTAATGACCAGCTAATTGTCTTAATGTCAAACTAGTACTAATAACAGGCAGATAAAATTTGCAGTTGGAGTTCCTTGAGGAATACCATCTGATCAGATGGTATTTGAAGTGGTGACTGTAAATCATTTACCGAGTTTTAAACATAAATTAAGCTTTTTACATTATTCAGCTTCCTGATTTGAGTTGTAATACCATCTTGCTACATGTACCTACAATTCAAGAAATTTACTAAAAGCGGATTTCAAAAAATTAAGTACCCGTAAGAGAACCGTGATCTGTATGCCATCCACACCATGATGACATAGAAGCATGGGCGGGGCTGCTGCAAGAAAGTTGTACACTTCATTAGCTGAAGACTATAAATACTCTGAATCAATGTATCATCGCTTGATTATAGCATTTAAATTATTGGAGTATACTTATTCTAAACCTTTGCAAGAATCAATATAGTCAAAAAAAACTGTGTGCCAACAGAAGGCCATAAAATATTATTGTATGAATAAACTAACTCCAGTAGACTACTCAAGCAGCATTAAAGACATAAAGCAAAAATATAATGTGAATGACAGCCTTGAGCTTTTGCTCGCCTGGGAACTGTCAGTTTGTAACTAGATGTGCCTACAGATAGTAACTGCTGCAATGATCAAATGAAATACACTTCCTCTTGTCAAGATCAACTTGCAATGCCATTGTCTCATTGATATTGGCTTCTAATACCCGCCAATATAGATTTGTCAATCCCTGGGCTTGGCCAAGCGAAGTTCTTATGGTGTTCTACCTTTGCGTAGTCTCGGTCCACAGTGGAAGGCTCCGCACCTGAGCCCCATCACACGGCTCTCAGACCCAACCTGTGGTGGATCCCGGGAGACAAAGTCAAAACGCAACATCCTTTGCCCCATACTTTGAGATGCTCTTCTCCAGTTTTACGAATCCTACAACTCTTTACTGAGCGAGACTCCATCCATGTCCCTACTAGTGGTTTTTCGTGACTAGTCTTTCTTATCCGAAAGCAAGCAAGACACAGGGAGGGTTTCGCAACTCGCTGGTTTTCAAGGGTTTTCCTTGGGGTGTGTCCCACTTTGTTTTCTATTCAAGTTCTGTTCCAATTTCAGAACTCCTAGTTCATTAGGCGAAAACATTTTGGAACCTCATGGGTAGGATAAGGTTGAATTGATAGAGAATTCATCAGAACCTAAATAGGACCCACAGTTGTCCTACAGGAAGTTAATGCTCTAGGAGAGATTGGAGCCTCGGACGAGGAAAGAAGGGGCTTTTGCCCTTCCCCATAAGGCCCCACCGTCGGGGCATAAGCGCCATCTTGCCCCAAATCATTTCGATTAAGGTGTATATAACACTCAATGGACAACAGTCTGTTGCTGATTTTAAATCAAAAGAGTAACAAGACTTCGATCTTTTAAGTCTTAGATCTGCAACGGACGTTCTTGGTTGAATGTTCCATCAGTCTTTTTTGATCAGGAGCGGGGTGGGCAATTTATGTCGGTGCTGGTGCCTGCGGCAGCGCCTTTGGAGCCCCCCCCCCCCCTCCGCTCTGGAGCCAGCGGGTTCCGAATGACCTCCCTCTACCTGTAGGTCGAGCTTCCTTTTCAGCCCTCTCACTTCGTTCGCCATCTCGCTCTTTCCTTTCTTCGGTGCTACCTTTTTTTTTCCAAGGGATGGGGTAGGAGGATATTCAAAAAAAGAAAACGGGAATGCCAAAATTGTCTATTTTTCTAGTTAATGGATTGGGCACCAGGCAGACCTGCAAGCACCGGGTAGTGATCTTCAACTTGACTTTATCTTCAACAATAAGTTCTATAAATAAAAGAAAATGAAAAGAGCTATTTTTGGAATAGAATAAGCTCTGTGTCCTAACAAAATGTCGGGCACGAGCAGGAACATCCAAAATAATGGAAAGGCGGTACCCCTTGTAAAGTTAAGACTTTTTCGGCTCGTAGTCAATCTACTGATGAGCGGGCAATCACCCACACCCGGCACAGCCAATTCCATCCGATCAACAACTTGGAGGTTTGCTGAGTGGCTTAAGGCATTTGGTTTCCAGACTCTTAGTATTGAATTTCCTTTCCTTGTTTTGCACGTAAAAGGCTCATTCCTCTAATAATCTTTTTATGCTCAATCTTCCGTTTTCCTTTTTCAGTCCTACATCTCCTACGCTAAGTTCATTGACGCGACCCCCGCATTTCTTTTCTCCTTCAATAATGCCTTCGCTTCACTTCAAGACGCTATTTCCCAAGGATTCCTGAAATTTACAACAATTATTTGTGAGTGAGTCCATTTCTTCTTTTCCTCGTGCCATTTACAATAACGTTTTTTCCTTTTCTTCTCTTTTTTAGGTATCTGAGTCCAGGCAAGACAGGTCAAAAGTTGTTGATACCCGACGGCTGCTTCAGAGCTTCAGATGCCACCAGTCGCGCCCAATCTACTTCTCATTCTCTATCTATGAGATGCTTACAAAAGCACTGCCAATCCCTTTGAACAAGATTCCTGCAAGCTTGGATCAGTTGTGCTTGAGGGTGATTAGAGGAAATCAAACCCGGCTCTGCCCCGTCTAAAGAGCAGGTTAATAGTATTGAAAAATATTTCAGCGAAGATAGGAAAAGGAAACAACGGAGGGATCCAAATCGGACCTAAATGGGAATGACATGAAAGTCTTTTTCAAAACCTAGGTTCGAAAGTAGGGCTATTCAAAGTACAATGAGGCAAAGCGAGTGACAGGTATGCAATCCCTCCTTCTAGTGAGCAACTAAGACAACCAAGAACCTGGTACAGGAAGCCTACTCTCTCGGGTAGATAGGGTCCATCACAGGCCTCGAATCTATCGCTGGGATAAAGCCTTTCCTCTGCAGGGGCCTTGTGCAGTAAACCCCTTATGGGCGGTCGTCTGTCGTCCTAAAGTAGTCCTCGGTTGCGGGAACGATACGCTTTGGTTACCGGCGAAGGCCTCACTGACCTGAGCGATTTCGATGACCTAGCAAGCCAAAATAGAGAGAGGAGAAGAATGCAACTATCTAATCAGGATCACAGTTCTGACCATTTCCCTTTGAACTGCCAAAGGTGACAGTGTTTAGCCACACTCTTCTGCGGAACAGTCTTATCAAATTGCTCTCTTTTAACCAATCAAACCAAGAAAGATTTCCCATTTCATTTGTCAAGGGATGATCGGCGCGGCATAATCCACTCCAGCCCTTGAGATGGCAACTTCCTAAACGGAGTAGGTTTTCCCCGCTAGAATGGGCCAGGCTGGATGGGAGCGGGTCGAGCGTCGCAAAGTCCGAAACCTACTGAAGCCCAAGGTAAGGGAGGAGCGTCATGGCTAGAGGTTGAAGAAGTTCCAACCCCGGCGAAGGCGGGTAAAACTCACATAAGCAGAGGGAGAGACACATTCATGAAAACGGAGAAGCCCTGCCGTGGGGGACTGACCAACGATGAATCACTCTACTATAAGACCACTAAGAGGGATTAGATTACCAACCCCTCTTTCAGGCAACACCGGTGAGACCTGGGAAAGCAAGAGAAAGGAAGATGCGCTAATTCGGTTAGAGGACAGACAGATTTGATTCACAGCCTACACCCCTTTTGACCAAAAGAGAGATCAGATTGGGGGTCATGGACTCCTTTTTAGTTTAGGATTCCCTTTCTACATTCAATTATTTATTGAGCCGAACATCGTCCCCATGCCCAAGAGGGATGGACATGTTCACGTATGCATCTATTTTTCAGACTCGGAGGTAGCAGTAAGATCTCTGTCTTCAGAGAAGGCATGAGGGTTTTCTAAAAGTCTCCTCTCATTACTTATAAATAAAGCTCTTAAGCCCTTCCTGATATCCAAAGGAGAGTGGAGCTTCAACACCAAGGGTTGGTCCCCTTTTATTTTATCCGGGTAGGACGAGCCGGGCCAACTAATCGTTGCCCAGTTTTGCCAAGACGGTGCACTTTTTACTTTCGAGTTCCTTCCCTTCGTAGTCAAAATCTGATGGTTCTGATCAAACAGACACGGGGGGTAAAGAAGAGAAAAAGAGAAAAAGGGGCAGGGCAAACTTCTGAGTATTCCCTCAATCTTTTACCGGCCGGGCTCGATGGCTTACTAATAAATCTATGCCCCAATGAGGCCCGTAAGGTCATATCCCATAATAATGTGAATGAGTCTAATCTCTTCCATCTGAGGGATGAATTGTTGGAATATATGAAACAGGATATCCTTTTATTAGGGGGTATTATGCACGGAGCGATAAGAACGAAAGGGTTGGTGTGGCCGCAGCTACAACTACTGGCGCTTCGCTACAGGGGAAGAAAAGAATAGACTGGGGTACGGATTTACTTACTTTTCGACTCGAAGTGGAGGACTACCTAGATTAGAATGAGGATTCAATATTTCGTGATAGTTATCATGGATCGCCTATGATACTAGGACCAATAGGTTCAAAACGGGTTTGTGCCGCAGGTGTTGAACAATCTACTCTACACAGGTGTGGGCTTACAGGGCTAAGGCTCATAAACCCTTTCTTCAATTTATCAATAGGGCCCTGCCTCCCGCATGAGTAGAGGCGCGCAGGCAAGCGAATAGAAAAGTAGGGCTAGGGCTCATAAACCCTTTCTTTCATTTATCAATCGCGTTCTCCTTTGCTGCTATGAAGGAAAGCAAGTTCACCCCCGTGCATCCTTTGGTTGTGAGCCCCGCCTAAAGGGAGGCGCCAAGGGAAGGGCGTAGCGTTAAATCTGCCTTGCCTTTCAGAGGTTTGGAACCCTTCTGTTGAGCACCAATTGGGCATGATTGTCACGTCAATCGACAGTTGAGAAATACTATCTCCGGGCCCTCACTTTAGGGCTATCTTTCACCGTTGACAGATATGGTTCAACGTGCCAGCTACGCTTCCTCTTCTAGAACAGTGACGACTTCCAAGAGCTCTTATCGACGGAGTCGTTTGGCACATCAAAGAAGTTGATGTCCGGGGCTTCCTCTTTCCCTTTAAAATAAAAGCGGCAGTTTGGTCCTACTTTTCTTTTATTTTGTTACTAAAAAAATGAAAAAGAAGATTTCTTCCATATCCATAATTAAAGGATATTTCTCACTAGTCTTCCACACGCCAGCGATGAGATGAAAACTGCCCCCATTCGGCGGTTCCCATGACACCACAATGGCATAGCATCGAAAGAGTGACCGGAAGTAAATGAAAGCAACTACCGGAAACAAGAATGTTAGGGTGTTCACAATCAGACAGGATTGTATGGATGTCTTAACTTGATTATTTCCCCTGTATCTTGATATATCTTTGTTTCCTTAGGTTGCTTACCAGTGTTGTAGACATATGTTCAACAAGATATAGACCATTACATAACAGAATCAATACCAGTTCCAGATATTAGAAATAATAAGGTTGTAAATTTTGGTATCGGAGGAGAATGTTTTACTCATCTAAATAGCATGCAAATTTACAAGATAACGAACCCACACGTGTTATTCATATCAAATCAAAAAGGAAACTAATCCCTTGTTTTCTAGTAATCCAAGAGTTAAAAGGGTTCTAATCTGATCCCTAAGTAGCTGAAACTTCTTAACTTATCATATTTGAGAAATCCATTTTCAAAGGATACAAATAAACACACTATGAAATTCGACGATTGAGGCCATGAACCATGTTGGATAAACAGAAGAACTTTAACTTTATCAAAAAAAAAGGATCATTGGATAAAGACCTTGATTGGCAAGATAACCTTTTGATAGACATTCTACATCCGAAAATTTTGTTTTTGTAGGAGGTAATTTGTTGTCTTATAAACGTAAGATATAGAGTGTGGTTGATCAATCTTATGTAGGTGCAAAATATCAAGCAACAATTGTAGCAACCTATGAGCTAGTTTGGATTCAACAGTTTTTGGAGAAATCAATAGATGGAAATATGTGTCAAATTCGGTATTTCGTGAGGACTAAGAGCCTATTTGGCATGATGGTTAACAGTCCAAAGGCACTTTTTTAAAAAAAAATGAAGTGCTTGACCAATAAGTAGAATGGCTTTAAATAAAAGCAGAAGCAGTTTTTCTTAGGTAGGGAAGAAGCTAAAAGTTTCTACTTCTTAAAAAAAAAACAGAATAAAAAAAAATTGATTTTTCCAAAATAAAAGGACCCCTATTCATTTTATACTTATAGAGGCATATATACCCTTGTTCATTATAGTAATCTCATACGTTTTTCCTTCCTCCATCTAAAAAAAAAGAAAAAAATTTTATTTTCATTTTACACTATAGATTCGTTATTTAATTTTATGTTATACTTTGTGGAATATTTTTTAATTTATTTGACTTGATGTTTTTAATTATATTTAAATCATCATGTTAAATATTATATCAATATTTAATATTTTCTTTGATTTATCTATGAACAATACTGGTTGGAAATTTGTAATATGTACTTTTTTGATTAAATAAAGATAAAATTAATTATTTTTTTTATAATAGATAATTAAAATAATTTCTCTCTAGAAAATAATCTTAACAATAGAAGTGCATTGAAAATTGTCCATATTCATAACTGGACTCTCAAAAGTACTTTTAAAAAAGATTAGTAAAACACAATCAGCTTATAAAAAACTTTTCAAATGAATTAGTCAACCACAAATTGTTTTTTTTTCAAAAGCACTTTTATGAAAAGTTACTTTAATAAAAATGTTCATAAAAATACACAGTTTTTAGTCGTGTGGCCAGCAGGTTTTACGCAAACTGAGATTGACTGCCACTTTGTTAGAGAACAGATACTTCGCATAAATATTGTTACAATTTTTGTGAAATCAAGTAATCAACTTACAAATATTTTCATCAAGTCTCTCATATTAATTACATAAGCAACAAGTTTGATCATATGGCTTGTATGCACCAGTTTGAGGGGGAGTGTTAGAATAGAAATAGAAATAGCAATAGAATTGGTATATAGTATCAAATGTGGAAAATGATTGTAATGTACTGTGTATAAAACTATAAATAGGGTTCCATTGTCTCACATGACTGATATGCATCAACTTGAGAGTGAGTATTAGAATAACTTGAGGAAATAATCAAGTTGAGCTTTCCACTCAATGCCTCCCTTCTCTTATTTTTCCCAAAAGAATAATCATAGAGAGGGAAAGACCATTACCTATGCTGAGCTGGAAAATAGTAAAGCAGACGACCTTTATGACATCTAGAATGAACAAGTGTTTGTTCAAGGCCTTCACCCTCAAGCATCACCATCTCTCTGGATGCTGCATTATTTGCATTGAGCAACTAAACTGATGTGATTATTACTCATCACCTTAAGCTACAATAATGTTCATACAAAAAGAAAGCATAACAAAAATAAGAAAGCAAAAGCAGTTTCTTTTATAAAATGAAAAGCGGTTTGACAGTAGAAACATATCAAAATCTAGACCATCAGGGTGACTATTGCAATTCTGTTAACAAAGCTCAATTACAACCATAATGATTTTACTGAGGTTCCAAATGAGGAACTCAAGAAAACTGTTCCTCATATCTGTTGCAGGAGGAATCAATGTCAAAATAAAGACTAAGTACACATTTACAGCATGTCAAGGAAACCAAACATCTTTTATCATTACTTTGTTTAAAGAAGCCAGTACATGAACCAGCACGAAGCAAGATAGAAAGTGAAGAAACTGGTTTTGACATCAATAAAGAAAAAAACAATCAAATTTGTACATTATTAAAAAGACGGAAAGTATCCTCCATATTAAGCCAAGTGGCAGCCTCACAATTGGCCACTTAACATTGCTAAAAGAATGGACATAGGACATAGCTAACTACTTTCGTAATAAAATAGATTTCTGAATATTGAAATTCTAATTTCTTTTTAATTTATCCCACTGTAAATTTTTTAAATTTCAATAATTTCTCTCGTGATAGAGGCCAGTAGAAATGGCAAAGAACCCCGTTTTTAATTTTGGGAGTCAAGAACCTAACTGCTGAAACGCGTAATACATCGTGTCTTCAACGCAGCTTATATTTCTTATCAATACACAATTCTTTTCCATTGGATTATGGTTTTACAATGGAATGTTGAATAGTTGTTGGTGTTGGTCTATTTGATATAAGTAGTGTCAAGATCCTGTTGCAATTATTTGCAGTCAACTACAGAAAGCAATAGATGAGTTGAGATCTCAAGCCAATTCTTGGAGGCCTCTAGAGTGGTACAACCTATATTGAAATTTTAAAGGTATCTTGAACTTGAATTTTCCATTTAAATTTGGAATTGTGTATCATTAATGGGCTTTGGATTTAAGTTGGTTATGTGACTGTGTAGGAATGCTATTGAATACCCATATCAGAACCATGGAAATAAAATAGATGGTACAGACATAGCACAAAAGACGCACCATAGCGATCACAGTGATACGCCAAGAGTAATCCCACATCCAGTATCAGCTTTCCAAGAGTTTTAAAGGCTGCAAAGTAAGACATAAATGTTGAAAAACTCCGCAATGGTAATATCATGAACAAAAGAATATTTCCAACTACCAAATCTTTTTAAAATTGGTATATTTTAATATTACTGATGTATAATAGAAGGAGAATATTGCAGAGGCACAGAATTGTTTCAGCATTCTAAAACAAGGCAGCAGGCAACATGATATGAATTTGTACTGTCCTTTTTAAAATTTGATATCTAGCATCACGTTATATGAGTATATAAGTTGCTTTTAAAGACAAAACGTTTATGATTCTTCTTCTTCTCATACACTCTTTTGAAATTCCCAAATTCTCACACCCCAATTAAACATCACATCTCCATGCCCAAAAAGAAAAAATGAAATAGCGATGACCAAAAGTCCACTCTTTTGAAATTCCCAAATTCTCACACCCCAATTAATCATTCAGATTAAGCCTGTTAAGACTATTAAGTCCATCTGTTTCTTTTTTAAGAAAGCCTCTTAATGGATTTTGAAAAGATCTGAACGAATCAGATTTTTAGGAGAGACTTAATACATCCAGACTTGTTTAATACGCTCTAGAGAGAAGGTATAGGGGAAGGAAAAGTTGTGGTTCCAGTAACGGAGGATGGCAGTGACAATCGCGGCGGGAAGAGAGAGGAGAAGGGAGGCGGTGGTGCCAATAGGGTGTCAAGGATGGCGGTGCATATGGTGGTAAGAGAGAGAAGGGGAAGTGGGAAAAAAAGTGTATCACACACTTAATGTTACAAGCATAGTGCCACATCAACGAATTATGTCTAATAGACATATTTTGGCTTGGGTTCAGGTACTAAATAGGTACACACCTTAGTTCAGATGTCTAAATGAAAAATCCAAACAAGTATTAGCGGCTAAGTATGCATTCAACCATAAAAAACTGCATGATGACTTATCTTTTGCGAGAAATATAGGAAAAGAATATTATTGATTTTGTTGTCGTGTCTGCACTAATTACATGAGACCCCTATTTATATACCTCGCAATACAATACTTTACCCAAGTAGGAATACTATTTACTTCTTAATTTCTATTTTGTATTGCGATACGGCCTATACCTATTCTAAAATAGGATTGTATAAACCTATTCATGTTTCTAACACTCCCGCCTCGAGCTGTGCATCCTTCCATGTACCTAACAATTAACCAATTACTTAATCCGAGGACCTATGAGGAGCTGTGAGATATTTGCAGGGGAGTTGATCACACGACTTCACAAAATTGAGAGTCAATCTCAATTTGCTGTCTTTTCATGAAATATTAGATTTGACGCATAATGTCAATCAATCTCAATGTGTTTGGTCTTCTAATGAAATTGAATTTGATAAATAATGCTGATAAAACTCCGAGTGATAGAATTACAGTGCTAAACTTTCCAAACCAAGCTTGTAAAGAGTGTTTCAGACCATAGAGTGACTTACGTAATCAATATACAAGGCTACTAAACTCCCTCTGAGCAAAGAAGTGCTCAAAATCTAGTATCAAGTATATGGATCACGTTTGGAACAATAGATGAGTCAATATTAAACAAGAAAGTCATCGAAAAATTGGTCGGAACATGCTCATACGCCGGATTATTAGATTTGATGGCTGAAAGTGATCACAACTAAGAAATCAAATTATATGGGTAGGGTCGAAATGATGGCACGACCCAACTATAAAATAAAAATTATAAAGGAGAGGTCGGATTGATAGCACAACCCAACTAGAAAATAGAAATTATATAGGAGAGGTCAGATTGATGGCACGGCCATATTGAAAAAGAGAAATATTATGGGTAGGGTCGGAATGATGGCATGATTAAAAAATTAAAAAAAAATTAAAAAAAATGATGGCACGATCCTACTAGTAAAGAGAAACTATATGGGTTGGGTCAAAATGATGGCACAACCCTACGCATATCAGATTTGAGGAGTCAGTGGAAAGATGAATGGAACTATGCAAATCAAATCTGAGTCACTGAAAAGACAACACGTGATATGCACTCTGACAAATGAGAACGTCGTTTGAAACATCCCCGTCCTACGGCAAATTAATATGAAACGTAATTCCTGAGATATGCACTGTACTATGCAAATCAAATATGCAAAAAGGTTTCACCGAAAGGATGCACAGTGTCTAACACAAAATATAGATGAAAGGTTAGTCATTGATGATGGCACAGTGCTACACAAATTAAATATGAAAAGATAGTCATCAACAAGATGGCACGGTGCTACAAGAATTAGATATTAGAAAGTAGTCACCATAGTGATGGCACGGTGCTACACAAATCAAGTATGAGAAAATAGTCACATGGAAGAAACATGGTGACCCAGCTTTTACTAATATAATCATTGGCCAGACGAGCAGAGCATATATGGGTGTCACCCGCCAGTAGCGGAAGCTCTTTGATTTTCTACCAAGACCGTAGAGGCTCCTGATAACGATGTGAGAAAATAGCGGAGGAGAATATTATTGAGAATTGTTGTCTCGTCTACATTATTACAATGAGACGCCTATTAATAGACAACGAATAAAATCCTTTACCAAGTGGATACTAGTTTACTATTCCTATTTCACTTTGTATTCCTATTCCTGTTCTAAATACGAGGATGGTATACCTCTTTCCTATTCCTATTCTACATATGATTGTATAAATCTATTTCCTATTCTAAAGGATTGGTATAAACCCTATTTATATTTGCATTTATCACCAAATATGGCCCTTCCTAAAAGGACAAAATTGCTTACCAAATGTTACTTAACCATAACAGTTTACATATTATCCACTTCTCCACTTGTACAATAATATTTTCTCTTCCCTCTAAGTAAAATAAAGATAACTTGTAGCATTCACAAGCTTCCCCTGTAATCAGATTTCTTATTGATAACATGACATTATAGGACAAAACATCTACTTGGTATCTAATCAGAGTTATGAACAAGCTTTAACCCACCAACTAAGAAAAAAAAAAATTTGTTAGTTAGTATGTACCTGTTTCAAGTTCTGGCAGAGCCTTATGAGGCCATATATTTGACCCACAATATGATGGATACCTTCAAAACAACTAAAATTTAGCTGCATGAAAATTAAGCATGCATATGCAGTTTATCTCAATTCAAAAGTAAAAGCATAAAAAGTAGTCCCGCCATATTAGTCTATTCCAAAAAGAATGACATAGTCCTATACTTTCTTAATGAGAAGCTTTTATAGCCATACAAATGCTATGATAGGTATAAAGACTACGAATTTCAAAAGTACTATAGCCACACGAATGTCATGGCATAGTTAAGCACAAGTTTCAAAAGTCTCTATTTCTTTTATTTAACTCTACGCCAAGTCAAACTATGACAAATATAGTGAAAAGGAGAGAATAGCAACTACAGCTCATCTTTCTTTTCCTAAGTAGTGTGACTTAGACTTAACTTCAGCTATCAATTCTACACTATGTTCACTCAGTTCTTTACCAATGAAGCAGTGAAAAACTTACCGTTCAATGAGGGATTGCTCTGTCGTAGGTACATCTAATATTGGATTTGCATAGAAAGATCCTTTTAGCAAATCTGCACAGGCACAACCATGACACATTTAAAATCCGTTAGAATGATATATTTAAACGACAGCAATTTGCATCTTTGAGGAAAAGTTAAATAAGTGAAACCAAGAGATACTTGCACACATAATATACAATAAAGAGATATCAATGTTATGGTAGACAAATAGCTTATTAGTAACTGTCACTTCTCTAGTTTCATAGTAGGGTCCGGTTGTGGACCCGAGCTCGAGAGGCGAAACAACAAAAGGTGACAAGGGGCCCCGCCTCGCACGCGGCGAGGTAGCGTCGAGGCGCTCTCCTTTTTATAAGGCGCCAACTAATTACCCAAAACTAAAATATTTAATTGCATATTTTATCCAAAATCTTATAGCGATAACACATATTAGCAAATATTCAATTCAAAAACCAATAGTAGTCTACTCATGTCTAAAACTTTAAAGACTAAACATTCAAATACAAGAAACCAAAACATTAAAAGTCTATTCTTCTTCAAAATTATCCAACCCTTGATGCCATCATGCCACCCAATGTCCCTCTTTTTGCTAGCATTCATCCGCCATTGATTATTAATTCATTTAATTCTCCTTGTTTAGGAATATTGGAATAAATATTAGGAAAAGAGAGATTTTTTTTTTAATTAACTTGCCTATATTTTTAAAAAAAGTTTACAAAAGCAGTAAGACTAAGCACTGCTTATGCTTACAAGCCTTACAACCGGAAAAAACACAACTGAAAAAAAAAACTGCAAAGAAGAACAGAAAAAAATTTTGACGAGAGAGAAAACGATCCCTGGAGAACAGAGAGTCCACGAGGGTCGGAGGAACACATGTGAGTCCGGCGGCCTCGAGGAGAAGGAGAACAGAATCCGACAGCGAGGAGAACTGGAGAGGGCTCTCGATGAGAAGCTGACAGCGATTGAGCTACCTTTTTGCTAATATTATTTAGTCAAATATTTTATTAAAAAGGCGGCGCCTTTTCTGTCGCCATTGACAAGCGCCACCCCATCGCCTTTTTATACTATCTGCCCGCCTCCATGAGAATGCGAGGACCCATCGCCTCGCCTTGCCTCTCGGCCACAAAAGTCGGGAGGCTCGTCGCCTTTGGTACAACACTGAGTAGGTCCCTTTCAAACCATGATGGGTGCTCATGGGTTTGGACTAGGCATCGTGAGAAACTAAGAATAATGAAGATGAAGAAATGTCTTTGTAATAAATGTGGGTGGGTAACTTTTTCTAGATGCATCACAGCAAATCTGTTGCACCCTAAATATAACCATTGTGCAGGAATAGTTTTTTCAAAGTATTTTCAACATGCAAAATTGAATTGTTAATACCATGTTCTTATAATCCATGTAAAAAGACCAAAATGCCCTTAAACTATGTGAAAGAAACAAAAATGTCCGTAGTTGATAGTTTGGTCCAAAAGTTCCCTTGCCTTCAATAGTTTGATTCCAAAATGTCCTTATTGTTAATTTGTTACTTAAAGGGTCAAAAATGTCTTTTTTCAAATAAATATATTACTCCCTCCATTTCAAAAAGAATGACCTCCTTTCCTTTTTAGTCTGTTTTAAAAAAAATGACCTCTTTCTTTTTTTTGGTAACAATTTTTCACATGACATGTTTAAGACCACAAGATTGAAGGGTAATATTGTACATTTGACATAACTTTAATTTAGGACTACATGATCAAAAGTCTTCTTTATTTTCTTAAACTCCGTGTCAAGTCAAACTAGATCATTCGTTGTGAAACGGAGGGAGCATTTCTTTTCTTTTAAAACACATTTTCTTCCCAATGATTACTTTTGTAATGAGAAAATTGTTTAACCTACTTTAATTTGTAAAAAAATATTAAGAAATGAAAAAACAATTGTTACAAACTTTTACCGTTATCTAAATGTAAATTAATGATGGGGTTACTATTAGCCGCATTCCAATCAAAATATTACTTTAAAAAAATCATATTTTTGTTTTTTTATTTTAAAATCACTTTAACTAAAATAAATAAGAATGAAATAATCTTTTTTTTCTTCCTAATCCTATCATAACAATTAAAATAGAATAACTTCATGTACCTTTTAACTGATAATATAGGTCCTATATAAAAAAATCATAGTAACCCATCATTAATTTCATTTATATAACAATTAAATTTTTGTAACAAAATAGAAAAAAAAATTATTTCTTAACATTTTTCAAATGGACTTAGAACAACATTTTCCGCCCCTCCCCCCCCCCCCGACCCCCCCCCCCCCCCCACACCCCCCCCCCCCTTTCCATCTAAAAAGATCAATACTAGGAAAAGAATGTGTCTAAAAAGAAATACTTTATCTATATGAAAAGGGGGCATTTTTGACCCCTTAAGTAACAATAAGGGCATTTTCAGACCGAACTATTGAAGGCAAAGGCATTTTGGACCAAACTATCAACTAAGGGCACTTTTGTTCATTGCACACAGTTTAAGGGTACTTTTTACCCTTTTTTGTATAATCTAACCCCAAAAGCAACAATTATAATCATATGCAACTTGAATAAGTAAACTTTTGAGTTTCTTTTTTGAAAAAGAAAATTATTTTTTTTTGACAAAGGTAAACTTTTGAGTTTCTTAACTTTGTGTTCAAACAAATATGCAGAGAATTCTCTATTTTACTTTGTGAAGCAATCTCTTTGTAATCAATGAGGGTGGGTAACTTTTTCTAGATGTATTACAACAAATTTGCAGCACCCTAAATGCAACCATTGTGCAGCAATAGTTTATTCAAACTTCTTTGTCCCAATTGACTTGTTAATCTCATGTTCTTTTAATCTAACCCCAAAATTAACGATTACACTCATATGGCAAATTGAAAAAGTAAGACGAATTTATGAGTTCTTTTTTAGGACCGTGGTGTCTGGGCCAACTTTTGCGCATCTCGACTAATTCCATGAGATATGTGTCACCTCCCACCAGCAACAGAAGACAAATTTATGAGTTTCTTAACTTTGTGTTAAACAAATATGCAGAGAATGCTCCATTTTACTTTGAACACCAAAGACATCAAAGGTTACAACTTACAATAAAACACAGAGAACTATGAAAATAAAGGGAATAAAGTGCAAAATGGCACTGTTCTCACATTTCCTGACAACTTTCAATTAAATTGCTCATGGAATGGAAACCTGGTAGAATCATACCAAAATTTCTGGCATGTCCACTGTGTTGGAACAACAGTTTGTGATCATTGGTTAAGCATTGCCATACCAAATTCTCTAATTGCCTTCCTACACCTCCAGTCTCTTTTTAGTTTGATAAGTTACTTGTCACTTGTAAGATGATATTCATTGTTATTAAGGGTTATTCAGTGACATGGGTCTTCTAGTTTGACCATAAAACAACTTAGCAATCCATTTCAACCGGATTTCGGAAGCTAGAATCTGTCTCCTATAGCCCGTCGTAGATGAAGGCTTTTCATATGTCCTTTTGGATGATTAGTGAGACCTCCTAGTCGAGGGGAACATAGAACCAGTGGGTTATATAATAACATCATGGAGAAGAGGACATCTACAAGTAGCTTTAGATATCAGTTTTACCAATCATTCCCATTATAGAGTAGCTGATATTATAATTTAAACTGCTGAATTTTGTGGATCTTTTTAAGTTCCAATGTCGTTAAAGGATCACTTGAGGCACATTCCAGAAGCTAGGTGCAGCGCAGGTTGATGCTTCTCCTCACAAAGGTAGTACTCTAGTTCAAACATCAAAGTATGTGCCTCAATTGCCATTAGTTCCATGTTTTAAGGCCAACACCGAAAAATAAATAAAGTTGGTAAAAGCAACATGGACAATTAAGATTAGCATGTTAGTAGGAATATAATTTAAGATTTTGTACAAGCTAATCCAAATAGAAACTTAATATTGTACTAATAACAATTTCAAAATGATTTGAATATCATTAACATAGTAAACTCCATATATTTCACTTAATTTCATCCTTTTCTTTCTTGGTCCATATAATTTTATTTATATTTATGCAATTGTGTTTTATTCACATGATATTATTTATATTTTTCACCAGGCCCTTCTTTACTGAAGCATGCTTGAATTGCATATTGCACTTAAAACACCAATCTATACTTGGCGCTTTTCTAGTTATAGGGGTCATTTGGTTCAGTGTATTAGAAAAAAATGCATGCATTAGCTTTGTATATTATTAGTATCTTGTTTGGTACATTATGTACACTCTATAGTGTATTCAGGTTTGTATTACAAATACCATGAATTTTCATGTATTAGTAATACAAAGGGTTTCAAAACATGCATTAAATTGATTAATGACATAACTATCCCTCAAATTCCTCTCGAGACATTTACCATTTTCCAAAGCTAAAGAATGTGGGGGTATTTTGGTAAACAAACATTTTTCATAGAAGTTATACAAGACTTGTTATTTCTAATGCATCAAACCAAACGATGTTATACGAAATAATGTCCGCATAACGAATATCAGCATTACTATTAGTCCACCTTATACAACATTATTCTTATACACTCTACCAAATAACCCTTTTTTTTTTTGAAAATTGTAATGGTGTATTCTTCAGCATTAAGGAGATGCGGGTGACCTGCAAATGACCCCTTATAGTCTCTTACTAAATAAATGATGATTTCATCTTCATTAGAAATCACACCTTGTTAGTTTGAGTAATATAGTGTGCTAGACTATTTGCTGAATGAAACAACAACTCAGTCAAATTTTAGTAGGCAAACTCCTACCTAGCTTTCCGGATTCAAGCTTTTCTTTTCCATGACTCCATCCAAAGTTGTACCTAAACATCATTGCCAAAATTTGTCAAAGATGTGGGTCAAAGAGAATACATGGACGTACATAAGCATAACTGCATACCATATCTAAAAAAAAAAAAAGAAATGGTTGCAAGTTCTAAATAGATTGCAAGAAGCTGGTGATATTCAGGATCAAAGAAACAAAAATAAAGCATTAGATTATGGCTCACCTGCTTTTAGGATCTTCAATCTCCCTTTTCACATCTTCAGGAAGGTTGGCTAACCTTTTGAGGAAAATGACGCTGATTATATGAACAGTTCACTAATATTTTCCTATACACATACAATTTCATGCATCTACCTATCTTTGAAATACAGAAATATTTCATGTCTGAAATTCTGTACCTGGGACCAAGCTGGAGAAGATTCTGTCGCCACAGTGAATAACCAGGAACCTAGAGAATATAGTCAAAACAAAAGAGGTATGAAGAAGAATAAATTCACAGTCATGTCGTCAACATGAAACAGATACAATACGCACTTCTTATAATCAATACTCTTCAGTAACTTCAAGGCTGGGCATTATGAGACTTCAACCAACTTCTCAAGATGTCCAGACCTTACAATATTCAGATTTTGAATCTGTCTAGGCTGGATCCATCTTACTGTGCTAATTATGTTTCTGATATTAAGTCTCTTACATTTACCAACTAGTTAGATTATCCTTTCCCTTTTAATGCAAAATAGCAACAGATGCATCAGGTTTGATACATATGTTAACAAACCTTTGAAGGGTTTGAGTTCCCAATTTAGGAACTAAACAGCTCCCACACTAACTAACAACTCGATAACCCCTCCCTAGGAGCTCCCATCCTTTTTGCTCCCTTGGTGACTCGAACTCACAATCTTTGGGTTGGAAAGAAGGTGCTTACCATATGAGCAACTCTCTCTTGTTAAAAAAAAGTGTGTATATATATATCAAATATACATCTCTATATATATATATATATATATATATTATTTGCTGCAAAGAGCAGGGCATTATGTAAGAATGCGTGGTAGTGGGTATGTATATAGATTATGAATTTAAAAGGTAGTGAAGGACAAACACATTACTCAATTTCTGTAAACAGTTGAACAAAAGAACAAACAATTGAAATTCAAACCAATGAAGTATTTTACTATAGTCAAATTCAAATATTTTGCAAGTGAATCAAGGCATCAATAAACTATAAAACAATAGCAGAGAAAAGGTAAGGTTGAAGTGAAAATTGGAGAGGTGAAAAGTTACCTCGGATATGGATAGAATTCCAAGACCATTTGGGCCAAAACCTTGTTCAATTTTTGCGTATAAATCAGCATTTTTGTCCTATTTGATCCACAATCAATCAAGTGACAAAAATAAGACAAAATTGAATAGCAAAAATGAAGAAAGGGAACTCCATGAACGAAAGGGTCACCTTTAGTTGGGTATATGGTATGGAAACAGTTTGAACTTTAGCGGAGAAGGAAGTCATCGTGATGGAATGGCCAAGAGAGGGAGAATGAGCTTGTGTCAGTGTGTAAGAGGGATTCATACAAAACATTTGATTCTGCATTGCATAAAGCCGCCACCTAATTATACTCTTTCACAAAGTCATCACAAGGTCAAATTAATATTCACTTTTTGGGGCCCGAAATGGTATGAGCAGTTAATTTTAAGTAATGTCGGAATTTGCACAAATAAAAAGGGTAAATGAGTAAATTCATTTTTTGATGTATCCAAAGTTGCCCTTAAGTAAAATTACTAAAAGAAAATAATTTCATAAAATTACACTGAACAAGAATTTTTTCTCTCAATCAAAAACACTATCCAAGAAGCATTGATGATAGTTTATTATTCCAATTTTTTTGATTTTTCATTTCCTTCCTTTTTTAATATCACTTATTTTTTAATATTTAATATACATATATACACACACTCACAACTAATATGGAATGGATAAAGTATTAAATTGCGACGTAAGAGAAATTTGGCAGCAAACTTTTTAAATAATCATTCATGTTTGAAATTATTTTTTTTGTAATCACTTTTATTTCTTTTAGGACCATAATATTATCGAGTTATTTCTATTTTCCTCAAAATGTAAACTTCACTCCAATGAAATGTCATGTCATGTCATGTTATTATTATTTTTAACTATAGAATAAAAACATTTACCTCGGAATTTTATAAAAAATAACAAATTTTAAGATTAACTAATATTTATATTTATCTTTTTTTTATCTTTTTTTGATATTTTTCTTTATTTTGCCCTATTTTTTTTAATTAAAATAGAATAATTGAATCTAATTAAGAAAGGAGGAGCATTGAATTTGGAGTGACTTCTCATTTCTATATTAATAAATATACTTCATCTGTTTCAAAAAGAATGTCTCTATTTCCTTTTTAGTTTGTTTGAAAAATAATGACTTCTTTTCTTTTTTTGCAATACTTAAATTTTAACTCCACGTGGCATGTTTAAGACCACAAGATTAAAGGGCATCTTGATACATTTGACATAACTTTAATTTAAAACCACAAGATTAAAAAGTCTTTCTTCTTTTTCTTAAACTATGTTCCAAGTCAAACTAGGACATTCTTTTTTAAACGGAGGGAATAATAATTTATATAATAAGTTATACACAATAAATTAGTATGATTGTTAAAATAATTCCAATTACATTAATTTTTTAATTCAAATTTTTGACATTTTCTTATTTTTTTCTATTTGTATAATTTATTAGAAAATCTAAAACTATTTCTTGAGATTCATTTAAACAACAAAGGTTGATATACATTTTCATGAAATAGTTTCCGCGTGACTATAGACATTAAGCATCATTTTCTCTCTTCTTTATTTTGTTTTTATTCCTCCTTCATTTTCTTTATTAAAAGTTTTACATTCACAACTCATTTATTTCATATTCACTCTTAATAATATTCATAACTCATACTTCTCATATTCATAACTCCTAGATTTTTAATTTAAAATTTAAAATACCTTATCATATTCCATTATTTTATCTTTATAAATATGATCATTCTATTATTTCATATCATATTGAAGTGTATATATGTGTATGCGCGCGCGCGTATGCGTGTGTGTGTGTGTCATGTAGTACTATATTTATGTTTTTAATCTTGAAGAATAAAATTCTTCAATAAAGATCGGTTTGTGAAATGAATACCGATAACGATAAGAGTTCGAAGAGTTATGAATTGATGAATCGATTTATTGAATTCATATTTTTTGATAATGAAAGTTGTAAAAATGATGTTTGTATTACTTCTTCCTTTATTTATTTATTTATTTATTTATTTTATATTTTTTTGATATATTTTAGCTTGATTTTTTCATTATTCGTGTAATTGTTATTATTAAGAGCATGTTAAGGTAGTTAAATTTATGCTCAAGTTATTTGACATATTTTTCGTCGCGAATTTCTTGTGGCCTTTTTCTTATTATAAAAGGACAAATATAACTTCTAATATTTTAAGTTTTTCTAATTTACTATTTTTATAATATAACGTACTCATACTGTTTAGATTTAGACCCCGCAAACTATTGATCTAACTACATGCAGACATGTCAAGGACTTGGGGCATTGGTCTTGACATGGATAGATTACAAAACAGTGCAACACAATTCAAGGTGCCTGGGTTGTTGGCAAGGCCCCTTGAACGTGCAAGCTCCGTGGCTAAGGGTCATTGGCAAGGCATCGTGTTGGCTCGACAAGGCAAGGCTGTGAAGACTTGACAATGGAAAGAACAAAGAACAGCTCACCCGAATGCTGATATAAACTTAAGTGTTAGAGAAGCCTAAATATTCTAAGTGTTGGAAGCCTGGCGGAATATCTAAGTGTTGAATATAGCAGCCTGAAATATCTAAGTGTATAATATTAGTATTCCGTGTAGATAAGAATGTAATTTGAATTAGATGCGAAAAAAGTGTTTTTAGAAATATAGCTGTTGGAACTTAGTTGAACCTTGTGCTGACAAGTTTCGGACCGGTGTCTTTGTACCTACTGCCCTGTGCGAAATTTTTATTGAAGGGTGGAATTCGCTCAAGGCTTAGACAGAAGGTGTTTTAGCCTTCGACAATTTCTTGAAGCCTTCCGTTGATTAATTACAGATTAATAAAAGGGGTTGGACCATTTCCTGTAAGTTCGTCTGCTTCGGTTTAACTTTGTTGCTTGAGAATTTCCTATACTTAGTCAAATTTCGTTGGGTGTACGTATGGCTTGATATACGACGTTTGTAAAATACTGCCTGAGTGGAGTTTTCGGTAAAATAATTGAACCCTCTTTCAATTGGTAGAGTGGGTTGAACGATGGTGAAAAAACGCAATTACACTGTGGTGGGGACTGGGAACGAAAAATTAAATCCTTCGTTGGGTTTACTGATGATATTTGGGACACACCCGACGTTTGTGGTCTGTTTACACAAGTCCCTGGATTTGAGACTTGACCGCTGAGAAAGTTCAATGGAGATTGGTTTAATATTCGACAAAATGTTGATAATCTATCCGAAATCTTTGGATTTTTTCGTACCACGACTACGCAACACTGGAGGGAACTGCAAGAAGGTAACAATTAGATCCTTCGTGCAGACTCGTTGTATTGTGTCGTGCGTGGCTACATTGAGTTCAATAGTGTTGAACATCTAAGTTAAAAATTCTAGAACCCAAGGCCTTTAGTGCGCACGCAGTGCTACAGAACTAGAAAATTTCATTTTGGACCTGGAACAGTACTTTTCCGACCTGCAAGGGTGCCTAACGCCAGACAAATAAATATTACCACAAGGTACTTGCGGGTGTGCTAAAACCCTTTGGTGGAGGTAGACTCGAAATCTATGATGTAGTGCTGCTGGTCCTCCTAGAATTGATACATGGGGATAGAGTTATAAAGAAATGTGTTCAATTTCTTCCTCTCATAGCATTGGCTTTCAACAGCTAAAGTGAAAAGCTAAGGCATACGGTTTTCGATGAGAATACATTAAAGATTTACCTCTTTGATGTTTAGACATACAAATATGTCTGATGAGATCATACACAACTTCAGTCGGTAATGCCAGGCTGGCTCAAAATGAACCTCCGAGGTCAGATGTTAAAGATCTGCCTGGTGCAATTGCTGCTGCAGATTCGTTGGTTGATTTTCGGACGCTCGTCCTTTGACAGATGTCCCTCCACTTCAAAAACAAAAAAACTAAGAAAAAGAATGATAAGAAAAGGGGAATGGAAAAAGATAGTTTGTAATGACGGTACCGCAAAATGACAAAGGAAAGCACAAATGATGGTGGAAAATACAAACCAAAGAACAAAGATGGTAATTCCTAATGGCGTGACTGTTGTGGTCCCTCATTTGGCAAATCTTGTCCAAACTGGAAAAAAGTAATCTTTGCTTGCTAGAATATTAATCATCGGGAGGAGATCAGGAACGTGGCTGCATGCAAACCATTGGGATGGTCCCTTCCATCTATTACAGGGCTTAATAATGTTGTTGAAATGTCCTAGTACTTTTTCTTCGAATCCTCATGCTTCCCTAATTCATATAGAAATGAAAAGTGAAAGAACACATGTGATGCAATGTTGATACAGGCCACTCATACTTTTGTAGATGTGAGAGTTGCTACAAAATTGGGGCTGAAGTTTTCTAAAAGCCCTTCCTACGTCAAATTAGTCAGGCTAAGGCACAGCATTGTGGGTAAAATGGCTTCTGGGGTTTCTTGTCAATTGGAATTGGGTAGGAAAATATAAGTTGATGGTGATGCGCTTGGTGAATTTGAATCATACTGGGATTTATTTCTCAGAAAATCCAATTTGTTCCGTTTTCCCTCACATTAGATTGGTATGGTTATGAATGGAACAATGCTGGATTTCTTAAAGGCGTTCCGCCATTTGTACATAATAAAGTTGCAAAGAACAAAGACAAGTTAATGTTCTTGTCTGCTATGTCAATCGACAAAGAGCTGAAGAAAGGTGATGAACACTATACTTGTTGCCTGGTCGAAGTGAAACCGTGATGTTACATGAAGTGCCTTATTGTGTTGCCTGAATTTCTAAACAAGTTGCTGATGTTATGCCTCCTGAAATTCCCAAGAAATTACCACCAAGAGGAATAATTGATCATACAATTGATTGCTGCCTGGTACAGTTGCTCCTGCACCAGGCTCCCTATCGTATGAATCTAAGAATTGGTTTGATTACTCAAATTAATTGAATGATTTTTTGATGCTGGGTTGATTCAGGCCAGCTAAGCCTATGGTGCTCCTGTTTATTTTCAAAAGACAAGGATGGGACAAATGTGAATGTTGTATGACTACAGGGCGCTGAACAGGCAACTATAAGAAACAAGTATCTGGGGTCGTTGGTGCAGGATTTGAATGGACGGTTTGAGTAAAGGCCTGCCTGTTCACACAACTTGATCTCAGGCGTGTTATTTGGCAGGTTATGATAGCAGCAGGTGATGACAAAAAACCACATTTGTCGCTAGATATGGGTTCAATACTAATTCCTTTTAATGTCAATTGGGCGACTAATGCTTCCGGCAACATTTTGCCACTTAATGAATAATATACTGTTTGAATATCTTGATGACTTTGTTTTGTTGTCTATCTAGATGATATTGTCATTGATCTCGAACATTGGAGAACATGTAATCACTAAGTTTGGTTCTTTCTCAGTGAAAAATACATACTTTTGCTCAAAATGAAAGTTGTGAATTTTTGCTCAACAAGAAGATAAAATTCTGGGGCATCTTGTAGTAAAAACCAAGTTCGATGGATCCTAAGAAAGGTCAGCCATTGTTAATTGGCAGGCACCTCGTCGTGAAGGATTTAAGGATGGTTCTGGCTTGCTAACTATACAGAAAATTTCCATTGGCTGGTTACTTTACAAGGGCGCGGTTTACAGATTTGTTGAAGAAAGATACAAGTGGTTTGGTTTGAACTCTGTGGACAAGCATTTTCAGAATTTGATAAGAATGTTATTGCTCTGAACCTATCTTGCTGATTTTGATTCCCGATTTGACGTGCACACTGATGCGTCAGACCAGCCAATTAGTGGTGTATTAGTGCAGAAGGTATCCAGTGGTCCTTTGAAAAGTAGGAATTGAATGATGCTGAATGATTATACTGCACCCATGTTAAAAAGAATGGTTGCAAAGTGTACCTGTTTGCAGGTTTGGAGAGTTAATCTCCTGGGTACTCGATTTGTAGGTAAGGAAACTGATAATGTACAAATACATTTTTTTAAGATCCACGAAAAAGTTGAGTCCTAAACAAACAATCACGGTGGCAAAATTTCTGGCATAATATGATTTCATGTGGGAACATAAATCATCAGGAAAACACAACCCGGTTGCATGATTGCGCTGAGTAGAAAAGAAAGTGTTTGTTGCATTATCTTCAATGTCAAAACTTGAAACTGCCTTTCTCTTATAGAAATCAGGTTGTGTGCGCAAATGATTTCATTAATATGTTAAATGTATGGGTCAAGTACAAGATGGCACAAGATACAGTATTGGATCCAGGCCGATCTGCTCCTATTTTAAGGGGAAGAATCGTTGTACCAAATCAGGAAAGGCGATTGCGCAAGACTTAATGAAGAAGTGCCATGATATCTTGCTTGGTCTGGACACCCCGGTGTTGAAGGATTAGCCTACTGTCTCGTTTTATTTTTGCCGAATATGGAAGATGCTATAGAGACTACGTTAGACTGTCATGTTTGTCAGTTTGACAAACTGATGTAAGAAGGGAACAGGTTTGCGCAACCTTTGCTGTTCCTTGAAAGCCATGGCTATCAGTAAGCATGACGCTTCATTTCTGATTCGCCTAAGTAGATGGCAAAGCAATCTATCATGGTGGTAGTTACAGGTTTTTCAACATATTCGGCTTTTATTGCTGCCCTGAACTATGTTCATCTGAAGTGCTGCTGATTTATTCTACAAATAGTGGTTAAGTATTTTGGTGTTCCGGCTTGACCTTGTGAGTGATAGAGATCCAGGTTTCACTGGTAGTTTTGTACAGCAGTTTCAATATGAGGGAACTGAATTAAATTTTCTACTGCAATCATCCACAAACATGGCCAGACATAAAGAATTATCACTTGTGGAAGAATAACTTGAGGCACTATGTACAAGCAAGTCAACTGAATTGGATAACATTGTTAACATTGCGCATTTTGCTACAATCTGCACAAGTCGTCTGCCACAGAAATGAGCCTTTTGAATCGTTTTAGCCGACAGCCTATACGACACTAGATTTCCGCAATCAAAATCAGGGAAGTGTCCAGCACATAACAGGTTGGCAAGGGACATCCTCCCCCCCCCCCCCCCTACTTGAAATGTTATTCCGAAGGCACCAGGATGCTTTGCGCAAAGCTCAGCGGCGCATGAAGAATTATGTTTGATCAACAGCGGTCGCTCAGTTGAGTTCAATGTGGGGGACAAGGTGTTCTGAAACTTACCCTACAATCTGGAAACAGTTGTAAGTAAAACCAGACATCGGGTTTGCTTCCTCAGTATGATGGTCCTTCGAAGTGGTGAAACGAGTGGCGAACAGTTTGCTGATAGGTTAAAGTTTGCTAGAAAGTTGAAATTCATCCCACTTTCCATGTGCACTTTTCTTGAAACCTTACTTCGCAATGCCGATGAACGGATAAAACAGGTCAAAGAGGGCTCCTCCATTAGTACCATACAACAGTAGATGCTGACATTGAGAAGAATCTTGACACCGGGTTTTTGGCACAAGAAGAAGAATACTATACGAATTCTTGGTTCATTGGACGGCAAGAGTGCAGTTGAATGCATTTTGGGAAGGTAAACACTTATTGCAGTTTGGATGCCAATCGGGACTATCTTAAAAAGTCTCCGATGAGGACTTCAAGTTCAGTGGTGCGGGGGGTCTGTTAGACCCACAAACTACTTGATCTACCTACATGCAGACATGTCAGGACTTGGCATTGTCTTGACATGGATTATGACAAATATGCACCACAGTTCATGTGCTGGGTGTTTGGCAGTCACTGAACGTGCAAGGCTTCCGTGCGGCAACGGCAGTGGCACGTCAGCGTGTTGGCCTCCGACAAGGGCAGCTGTGAATACTTGACAATGCATAACAAAGGCAAAGGCAGTTCACCCGAATTGCTGAACTAAACCTACGTGTGTGAGTAACAGCTAAATATTCTAATTGTTGGCAGTTAGCTGAAATATTCTCGTGTTGGAATGTAGCCTGACATTTCTATTCTAAGTGTTAAAATATTATATTTCTTGTAGATAAGATGTAATTTGTTTGAATTAGATTCTATCGTTAGAATATAATGTTGAAACTTGTTTTGAACCTGTGCTTACAAGTGTTGGACATGTGTCATTTGTACTCCCGCATGTACTGCCAATGTGCAGAAATTTTATCAAGGTGAAATTCGTCAAGGCTTAGACAAGTTGTTTTAGCCTTAACAAATTCGTGAAGCTTCCTTTGTAATTAATTCAGATTATAAGGTTGGGACAAGTTCCTGTAAAGTCTACTTACTGTTTTAACTTTGTTGCTTGAGTTTTTCTATACTTAGTCAAATTCGTGGGTGTAACTTAGGCCTGGTGTTACAACAGACGTTTGTAAGACTGCCTGGAGTGGAGTTTGGTAAAAATAAATCGACCCTCTTTCACATACCCTTTAGTTTTAGTCTTGATAATTTCATAACTTTTGAGTATAGTTTAAATTATTTTTCCTTTTTTATATATAATTATTTTTTATTTGACATGATGAGAACATAAATATTGACACCAAATCTGGTGTGATAGTTTTGAAATAACACTTTTTCTTTTTTTTTTTTTCTGTTTTTTTTTTTTTTTTTTTTTTTTTTTTTTTTGTTTTGACACTTTTTTGTTTTTTTTTTTTATTATTATTTTTTTTTTCTTTTTTTTTTTTATTTTTAAATTTTTGACTTTTTTTTTTTTTTTTTTTTTTTTTTTCTTTTATTTTTGGCGTTACTCCATTTTCCTCATTATATCCACTTTTCCCCACCTACCTCTGTGTTCATTTCCCTCGTTTTCGCCCTCCCTCTCTTTTTCCTCTTTCCTCCTGCCCTTTGGTGCCTCCCTCTTTTTTTCTCCCCTTCCTTCGTCTTCTTTTTCTCGTTCTTTTTCTCTTCTTTTTGTCCCCGCCCGCCTTTCCCACTCTTGTTCCTTTTTTCTCCCCTCTTCTTTCTCTAGTCCTTTGCCTTTTTTCTCCTTTCATTTCTTCCCTTCCTAGTAGCCCTTTTTCCTCGTTCTTTTTCTCTTTTCCTTGTTTTCTCTTCCTTTTTCTCTTCTTTTTCAAGTCTCCCCCTTCCTTTCCCTTCCCACTCCCCCTTTTCTCCCACTCTCTATTTTATCAATCAACAATTTTTTGGTAACAAATTTGAGCCCATAAGTTAAGCTCATTTTTTAACAATTCCCTATATGTAGAAATATGGTTCATTAGGTTATGGGGGTGGATAAAATTTAGGGGTATTTTTTAGAATTTTAGGGTTTAAGAGATAGGAAAAACTACAGAATATAACAAACATCAATATATATTTAAGGCAGATGACACAATTAACTTTTTTTATATTTTATGGATATAATTACATGTTAAATAACAAAGTTAATATTACACCCTCTATATGGATAAAAATAAATATTAAATAGCAAAAAATAATTTAACATCCATGATTAATACTAAATGTTTTCTCCCATATTTACCCTCTTTATTGTTTTCTCTTTCAATATCCCAAATCACCAAAAAAAAAATCAATTTTCTTTCGATTCAACATTCTTTGCTTGATTTTATGAATAATTTTTGTAATTCATCTTCACCGTGAAGCTTTTATTAGTATTTTTTTACTTTTTGTAGGAAGTTTTATTGTATATCTATGAAGGTTGATACATTATTAGTCATATTCATATGTATATTACAAAGGTTAATAGGTTCTTTAGTTGTATTCATATATATATTACAGGAAGAATGAGTAAAGAAAGTTTGAGATTTTTTTAATTTTCAATTTTTTACATAGTAGTACTTATATATTTGGATACTTGTATTGTATTATATTCAATTGTCATTTTTTTGGATTGTCCCGGTGTATTGAAATATTAACAAGTTGAAAGGTTTTATTTCGTACTACAAATAATTTGACTACAAATTACATTATTTCTCTATTAACAAATACTTGAATTATCATTTGTATCTCTGTTATAGAGTGGTAAACAAAAGTAAACATGAGCAAAAAGAGATTAGATTGTGTTTTTGTATGAAGAAATGTTTTTTCTGGAAAAATGTTTTCCAATTTTCTCATGTTTGGTTGGGGCAAAAGTTTGAAAAATGTTTCCAAATCAACTCACATTTCATCAAAATTAAGGAAAATGACTTCCCTTCACAATTGAAAACATTTTCAAAGCCTCTTCCTCCCAATTTTAAATTACATTTTTTTTTTTGGAAAACCTAAATTGTTTTTAAAAATATTTTTCATTCATAAAATCAAAACACTAAAATTATTTCGAAATATTTCTACCACTCAACCAACTGAGAAAATAAAGTTCAAAATCTACGTGTTTTCCAGGAAAACATTTTCTCGGAAAACATTTCCTGGAAAACATTTTCTTCATACCAACACAAACACCCTAAAGTGTTGTTGGCGTTTCACGTTTTTATACAGTCAAATACTTATTCCCTTGTTCTTTTGAATTTTCTGGTGTCATTAAATATTACCACAAGTTGAAAGGTTGACTAGATAATACAAATATATTTTGATACATAATTATATTATTTCTCTATTAACAAATACTTGAGTAATCGATTGTATTTATGTATATAGTTATTAAAAAAATAGTAAACATGAGCAAATAGAGATTAAGTTTTGTTGGCGTTTCAATTTTTTATACAGTCAAATACTTATACACTTTTTTCTTTTTTGAATTGTCCCGGTGTATTAAAATATTAACACAAGTTGAAAGGCTGACTGGGTAATACAAATATATTTTGATACTAATTACATTATTTCTCTATAAACAAATACTTGAGTTATCGATTGTATTCATATGTATATAGTTATAAATAAAATAGTAAACATTAGCAAAAAGAGATTAAGTTTTGTTCGCGTTTCAATTTTTTATACAGTCAAATACTTATACACGTGGATACCTACATTATGTTATTTTTCATTTTTTTTTTAATTTTTGGGTTGTCCACTGTATCTAAATTTTTGTTTACTAAGGGGTACTCATATGTATATTATAATAGGTGTATTCATAAGGTCAAATTAATTGTTAATTTAGTTTCTATTAGTTATTAATTTAATATTAGTTGTTAATTACTAGCTGGAATCAAGATAGGAACGTAATTAATAGTGGTTAACTTAATAATAAAAAGTAGAGAGTTGTAGGGACATAATTAGGGGGCATTCGATTACTATAACAAGAAAATATCTTATTTAGTGAACTGTAATTATAATTTTATCATTGTATAAATAAAAAGAATGAAAAAAGTATAAATATATAGCTAGATTAAGGCAAAAATATAGTCATTTTTTGTAAATAACATACTTGCAACTATTGAACTTCAATAACCCTACAACTATAACCATTTTTGTAAATTGCTCATTTTTTTATAGTTCACTTTTTTTTTCGATTACAAATTCACCGGAGTTCCGTCGGAATCCGCAAATCAACCCCAAAACCCCGAAATCTCCGTTCATTTTGCTTCTTTTTCCAGCAAATCAGTGACTCAGGCAAACATTTGGCCACCCAAAACCCTTTCACCCACTTTTCCGGTCAAACAACTCAGTCACACCACCACCCACACCAACAGAACCTCGCCAGAAATAATCAAAATCAGTCCCTATTCTTTCCCTTTTCAAATCCAAATCACCTGATCCTCCATTTCTCTAACCAACAACAACGATCTCCAAACAGTGAGAAATCTACCTCCAAAACCCTCATTTTTTCATCATTGTTTCCAAGAACAAATGAAATTGTGCCGCCAGTCCGTTTCTCCTCTTCCCCTTCACAATTTTTTTTGTTTCAGGCATTTTTGATCAAAATTGATGAGCTCCAGTAGTTCAAAGCTCACAACGTTCTGCTTTGTATCCTTTCCGGTGAAATCCAGTGAACTCCATGCCGAAATTCCAACCAGACTCAACTTTAAAATCAACAAGTTTTGAAGCTCAACAACAGAACAACCACCAACAATCGAATCTAGCCGCAAAATACATTATTCCGGTAACTTTATTTTTTTTATTATTTTATTCTTTATTCGTTTTCCTGATGTGATTAAAGTTATAATGTTTGTTTAGTTGCGAATGTCATAGTTGTTTGCTACCACTTTCTTCCTTATGTTTAGACATTTTTCATCTGGAATGTATTGTGACTTTTTTAATATTGTGTTTTTAGATTTATTATTTTATGATTATTTTGGTTGATAAGCAAACTTAATGTTATTCTATTATTGTTGTTGTTTTAGTTTTATTATTATTTAGTATTGTTCCATTTGTTATTGTCTTGTTATGGCTAAATATTTTTATTTTTTTATTTTGATGAGTTTAATGATAAATAATTTTTGTTGCCTTCTAATCCTAATGATGTTGCGGCATTTGTTTATGTTTTTCGTTATTATTGGTAACTACTTGTTAATTGTCTGCTAATATTTTATGTTACATACTTTCAGTTAATAGTATAATTTTGTGGTTGAACATTATTTGTTAAAATTGGCGAATGAGAAAATATCTCCATCGGTTTGGAGGCCTCCCTATTTTAAAAGACGTAAATTTAATTTAAATTTATATATTTTTATTTGTTAAATTGGCCAATGAAAAAATTATTGTCGATTTTCAAGGTATCCCATGTGAATAAGACAAATTTTTATTTTTAAGTTGTTATTTGAGTTATTCAATTTTATTCATATATATTTATTACTAACACTTTTACTAAGTGTCTGTACAGGTACCAAAAGGTGCTTCTTATTGAAGCTATTCAGATTAAGTTCGAATTATACGTTTATTGATTATTTTGTATATATCGATGTTAGGCAAACCTTATGCGTTTCTTATATTATATGTTTTATTTTATTCTTTGTGTATATTGCATGTGTTATTATATTTGTATATTATTTTCATCTCATCCTCAATTAGAAAAAATAAATTCAGTTAGGACCACACTACCACACTTGTGGATTTCGAAGGATGCCTAATCCTTCCCTTTAGAATAATTTGAACCCCTTACCTAGAATCAATTGATTTCGTAGACTATCTTTTAAATTAATTTATTAATTGACTTCTTATTTTTTCTAAAAATTAGGTGGCGACTCCCTTTATCACCATTTTCAACCCCTTTACCTTTCTTTTTACTCTTTTTAAATTCTGTTAAAATTAATAATTATTTTTTAATTGAGTAACCACGACGTTGCTCCATTTAAAGGATATCAATATAATGGCGAATCCGCTGGGGATATAGAGGTTCTAAGTGTTATGAGTTCATTTTTTTCAAATTGAGAAGACTATTCTTTTAGTATTATTCATTATATCTTGTATATTTTGTTGATTATTTACATATTTTACTCATTATTTATTGATCATTTGTTGCATATTTTCATTGCATTTTATGGCATAATTTTCGCCAAATGTCAAATAGAATGCATTAGGACAAAGGCGGTTACGTGGCTTTCCACGGTTGTCCTTCAGAAAAACACCTTTGAATTTTTTTGAAGTGATAAAATAATAGTTGGATTGTGGTCATCCAACGTAGTTTATTATACTTCATCATTTAGTTTGTCCAACTCAGATAACCGGATCTATTTTCAAAGTCCACTCTTAGTCAGCTAGTGTAGAGCGAAGCCAAAACCTCATATTAAGCATGACACAACACTCAAGACACATTTGTATAAGACATGCATTCATTGTTGGTATGTTATGTGATATACATGTTATACGTGAATATGTTGTATGAGAGTCCATTATTTCAAAGTCATTATTGCTAATCTAGTTTAGAATATTTATAATCTAACTCCAATTTTTATTCAAGTAGGAATTTGTTGGAACTACGTTTGACCTGATTTCTGCTTCAAGGGGATACGTAGGCGCCACAACAACTTGGTCATGTTTTCCATAAGCTTTTCAAAATTTTAAAATCGATATTGGAGCAAATTTTTTTTGAAGAGGTCTCCAAAAAATTTACAAAGGAGATAGTTGTTACAAGATTAAATATTGGAGGTTGTTGATAGTTGTTACAAGATTAAATATTGGAGGTTGTTGAAGTTGCAACATTGGCAAATTTTTAAGGAATATATTCAAAAATTTCACCAAGTTTGTATTCAGACAACAGAACTTATGAGACTTCACTCCCGAGTTGATTTGCATATTTTAAATTAATTTTTTGTACATGATGCCATATTTATTGTATATCTTTGATTTTATTTATCTTACATTCCATTAAAAATATTCTTTTATTTGACATTTGTAAAGTATGGGTTGTCTACCCTGTAAAGTGACTCATTTATTTTTTATTTTTTATTTTTTTTGTTGTTAGTTTTTTTTAATTAATAAATTTTTTTTTTTGATACATTTTGGACTGTCCGCCCTTCTGTACCATTGATTTTTCATTCTTGTTAAGTTTTCTTTAATTAATTAAAAATATTTTTTTGTTAGGGTTGTCTTGCATTCAATGTGATGAATTCATTTTTCATTTAAATGTCTCCTTTTTAAAAATTAAAATTAAATTGTTTGACATATTTTTAGTTGGATTGTCCGTCCTTCAATGTGACTCGTTCTTGTTTTACTTTTGCTATTTTTTCTTTAATTAATAAAACAATATTTTTTTGTTAAGTTTGGGTAGTCTTCCCTTCAATGTGACTCATTAATTTCTTATTTTATTTTTGTTACTTTTTGTTAAATTTAGGTGGTCCGCCTTTCAATATGACTGACTGATTTCTTTATCCTTGTTAAGTTTTCTTTTAATTTTAAAAAAAAGTATTTTTGTTAAATTTGGGTAGCCCGCCTTTCAATGTGGCTCACTAATTTTTATTCTCATTATTTTTCCTTTTGAAAATTCATTTGTTGTATATAGATTCTATGTCATATGTGATGAACTACACAAACCTGATTTTCATCAATGAGATACGTAGGCATCCCTTCTTGGGTTCGGTATTCTTTATTCAAAAGATTTTATTTATTCTTTTAATTTTTTGTCACGACCCAAAACGAGCCGCGAGTGGCACCCACACTTACCCTACTATGTGAGCGAACCAACCAATCCAATCCCAAATTTCACCCATAATAAACAGAATATAATGCGGAGACTTAAAACTCATTACGAATCAATTAAAATCTTCTAAAGTTTTATCAATTACTATCCCCAAAACCTGGAAGTCATCATCCACAAAACATCTATCCTCAAATTTCTACATCTAAGAGTTATCTAAGAAACTAAAATAAGTCAAAAGAGATGGTCCTGTCTGAACTTATACATCAGACGCGAAAGAAAGAATCCAGTCCGAGCTAGAACAATACCACACCCTGAACTCTGATACTGAAGTCCTGGCTAGAGTTGCGGTTTGAGTCGAAGTCGATGGCACTTTTGCTGCACTCCACAAATAACAAACAACACATACAAGTGGGGTCCCAGTACTAGGCACAAGTACGATAGGTAATCATCGGCCAACTCAAAAATAGAAAAGCAATATAATCAGAGAATACATAAAATCGACTACATACTCAACAGATAACAACAACAAGTACCCAAAAAAAAAAAAAAAAAAAAAAATAACATGGCCACCACCCAAGAACAACTATGAGTACTCATGCCTCCACACCATACTCATTTGGAATAAGGTTCTTTAATCTGAGTATATTAACATGATAAAGATTCAATTCTTTTAACGATCCTGGTGTCGAACGTGACACTCCGAAGCTCCCCTCTACTTAACTACCTGGTGGGTCGGAAGCGGTGACACCCCCCGATCCTCTACTACTATCCTGGTGTCGGAACGTGAACCCGATTCCTCTACTACTATCCTAGTTCGGAACGTGACAACCCGATCCACTACTACTATCCTGGTGGTCGGAACGTGACACCCGATCCTCACTACGTATCCTAGTGTCGGAACGTGACACCTCGATCCATACTACTATCCTGGTGGTTCGAACGTGACCCCGATCCCACTACTAAGCCTGGTGTGCCTGAAACGTGACACCCGATCCACTACTACTACCTGGTGGGCGGAACGTGACCCCGATCCATTAACCCTCATTCTTTTAGTTCCTCAAGCCTCTTTTATACCAAGGCATCATCATAACAGATATGTTTAGGTTTAAGCTTCACACCTCATGCTTCAACTCTTATAATTAATAATCACATCATCAGCAATACAATAAGCATATAGAAGACTTTAACAATACTCACTCAATACTATCATTCGCTATTAGAGTTTACTATAAATAGCATACCATAAACCTATCCTCCACCGAAGAATCGTGATCACAGCAAGCTTACTCCTCAAGGTCCTTTGCTTTCCCTTCCTCTTCGTTCTCTCCTTCTCTCGCTCGTTCGTTCCGTTCGTCTTCCCTCTCCTCGTTCTATTTTTCTTATTCAAACCCTTTTTTCTTTTACCCTAATTGTCATATAATTCAAAGTATAAACGATGATAAATACCCACTTTTTTATTTCAAGGTTACTCCTTTCAACCCCCACTTAATTGAATTATTACATTAATCCACTAACTTTAAATTATACGCATGAATAGCCCAAAACGCCCCTTAAAAACTTTTTAATAACAGAAATCCGAAAACCCTGCCAGGGTTACGCAGGCCTCTGACGTCCGTCACGACTGTGACGGTCCGTCACGACTGTGAACGGTCCTCACGACGTGACGGTCCGTACTGCAGCCCGTCACAAAGTCAGCAGAGTTAATTCTGTGGAAAGATTTGTGACGGTCCGTCGTGCCAGCGACGGTCCGGCCTGCCATTCCGTCGGACGTTCAGAGATCGATCCCAGTCACTCCAAAATTCTCAGGGTCTAAGGTGTTTTGGAACTAGACACCTCGATGGTCCGTCGCGCCCATGATGGTCCGTCGTGGATTCCGTCCGACCCAGACAGTTATTAACCAAAATAAACTCGACTGCTTCAAAACGACTAAACACGGTCGTTACAAGAGATATCAATTTACCCCTCGTTCGTCCTCCAACGATCACAAGAATAAAAATAAGGGCGAAAAGAGGACCGTGAATCTGTAAACAGGTGGCGGTTATTTTTTCCTTGGCAATCAGCCCTCCGCCTACTTCTCTCCCAAGTGGACCTCCTTAACTGGCGATTCTTCCATTGAACTTTGATGATGCATCTCCGTTGATCTCAACTTGGCGGATTTCTCTAATCAGAATGGCAACAGTCCTCCTATTCATAAGACAAATTCTCATCAAGAAGAACTGAATCGCCCAACGAAATAATGTAGTTTCCATCCCCATGGTACCGTTTTCAGCATCGACCACATAAATACCGGTGCACCCCTGACAGTCCTGGGGCAAGCCTAATTCATACGCTAAACCTTCCCCCCCAGTGCTTCAGAACTTCAACATGCTGCTGTGACCAATATAACCTCGGACTACGGCTTACCTCGCTTACCAAACCGCACTCAAATCACCCCTTTCAGGGGTGAAACCTTCATTAAGACTTGTTCACCTCCATAAACGCCAAGTCTCTAACCTTTCGATCTGCAATTCTTTCTGCCTACTTTGAAGCCGCTAAAATCCTTTCTTGAATGCATTTCACTTTATCTAACGATTCCCTCAGAAGGTCAGTACCAACCCCAAGTACTACCTGAAATGCATCAAACCACCCATGGGAGACCTACATCTTCTCCCATACAGTGCCTCAAATGGGGCCATCAATACTTGAGTGATAGCTATGTTGTATGAGAACTCTGCTGAATGGTATGAAGTTATCCCATGACCACCAAATTCTATCACACATGCAACGAACATATCCTCAAAACCGATCGTTCGCACTGACCATCGGTCTAGGTTGAAATGCGGTACTACTTAAGATCCAACCTCGTAACCTTTCTGCATGCAATGTTTCCAAACACTTAGAAGTAAACTGCGTACCTCTATCTGATATAATGGAAAGTTGAACTCCATGCAATCGAAACATTTCTGATATTTAAAGTTTGGCTGAACTTTCTCTTGCATTATAAGTCACCTTGACCGGAATGAAATGGGCATACTTAGTAATCTGTCACAATTACCCAATGGAGTCATACTTACCCATTGTCTTTGGAAGATCAACCACTGAGTCCATTGCAATTCCCTCTCCCACCTTTCCATTCAGGAATGGGGCATCTCTGAAGTTCCCTCCATGCCTCTGGTTTCATCCTACTTTACCCGCTGACAATTCGGGCATTGAGCAAAAATCAACAATGTCACGCTTCATCCTACGCCCACCAGAATGTTCTTTAGATCACGATACTCTTTGGTTTGCACCAGGATGTATAGAATACCTTTAACCTATGAGCCTCTGTAAAATAGTGTTGAATCCATCATCGTACACGGGTAACACATACCCTTCCCTTAATTCTCAAAACACCTTCCTCATTGATTTTGCTTGGCTTCTTTTAGCCTTTTCCTCGCAACCCTTATCTCGGATCCGGATCATTTCTCATACGGTAAACTGCTTCCTTAATCTTTCAGAAAGGAAGATCTTGCCTTCACACAGGCCAAAAATCCCCTCCCTTCTCATTTACTTCTAGCCTCATAAAGTCATTATCAAAGTCTGAACCTCTCTAGCCAATGGGCGTCTAGAACCAACACATGGGCTAGACTTCCCATGCTCCCTGCCTTTCTACTAAAGCTCTGCTACAACAACTTTAGCTTTTTTCCCGGAGATACAAATATTGATATCATAGTCCTCAGTGTTTCCATCCATCTCCTCTAATCTCAAATTCAACGCTTTCTGAGTAAAGACCAATACTGTAAACTACGATGATCCGTATAGAAACTTCACATTTAACAAACCCCATATAGATATGGCTCCATTGCTTTAATGCAAACACGAACTGCAGCCACGTCCAAATCGTGGGTCGGATAATTACGTTTCATAGCACTTTTAAATGCCTCGATGCATAAACAATTCAATTCTTCTCTTGCATAAGCACTGCACCCAAAAACCCGAATAGGATGCATCACAATAAACAATGAATTCCTTACCTTCCACTGGCTGTAAGAATTGGTGCAGTAGTCCAACAAGGTCTTGAGTTGGCTTGAAAAACTTTCTTCACATTCGTTCCGACCATACAAAATGGAAACACTCTGCTTAGTCAAATTTGGTCAGTCGGGACTCAACGGCGAAAATTCCTTGACAAAATCGACGGTAGTAGCTATCTTAACCAACGAGCGCCTTACCTATGAACATTAGTAGTCTTACCACCCATTCTTCAATCTGCTTCATCTTGGAAGATCCACATCACTCCATCCTTTAGAAACCACATGGCCCCAAAAGGACCTGATCTAGCCAAAACTCACACTTGTCTAGAGATTTTGGCATAAGCTTTTCTTCTCTCCCTCAACATTTCGCATTACCATTCCTGAAGTGCTCCTCAGGTTCTTTCTTGCTTTTTTGAGTATACCAGTATAGCAGCAATGACTACAATGACAAAGAGTCCAGGTATGGCTTAAACATCCCATTCATCAAGCTCATAAAGCAGCAGGGGCATTCGTAGCCCAAAAGAACATTACTAATAACTCATAATGCCCATAACCTGGTCCGAAAAAGCAGTCCTGGGGCACCTCTGTTGCCCCCCGTAGTTTCAATTGATATAACCAGAAACCTCAAATCGATTTTTTTTGAAGAAGGTAAAGCACCTTGTAAACTGATCGCAATCAATCGATGCGAGGAAAGGATACTTGTTCTTAACAGTTACCTTATTCGTTGTCCTGTAGTCAATACACATCCGAGAAACTTCATCCCTTCTTCTTCACAAACAAACAGGAATGCACCCCAAGGGGATGCACTTGGTCGAATAAAGCCTTTCCCTAACAACTCCTTGAAGTTTGGGGGGCTGGGCCTTTACTCTCTTAACTTAGGGGAGCCATCCTATAAGGGGGTATGGAAATGGGAAGTACCCCGGCTCCATATCAATACAAAAGTCCAATCTCTATCTGGTGGCATAGCCAGGAAGGTCTCTGGAACACATCCCAGAAACTCATGACTATCGAAACCGACTCATTGAAGTACTGGGTAGAATCGTCCCTGAGGTGTGGCCAAAAAGCTAAACATCTTTACTAACCATTCTCTTAGCACGAAGAAAGGAGATGTTACGATTGGAGTGGAAGTGTAGTCAACCCTCCCACACTAACGATCTGTCCATGCTTGGCCAACGTTCAGTTTTGCATTACAATCTAGGATGGCAAAATTTGGAGAAAGCCAAGTCATCCCAGAATTCATTGAAATCAACCATTTCTAAGATAACCAAGTCGACTGAGTATTTGCTCCCCACAAAGTCACCATACAAGACCTATATACCTTTTCAACTATCACAGCTCACCCCCGGAGTAGAAACCGAACAGGCATGTCAAGCATTCACAATGTAAATTAAGGCCAGTAGCAAATGAGGAAGATACAATATGAAATGTGGAGCCAGGATGCAAATAATATAGAAGCCAATGCAATCACAAACCAAAGATTACCTGTGATCACAACATTAGATGTTTTCCGCTTCCAACCTCCCAGGGAAAGCCGTAACAATGGGCCCTATCATCGTCTGCCCGTTGCCTCTACTCAGTTGGTTCTGCAGTCGCTCTGGCTTGCCACCACCACCGGTTGTTGGTGACCATCCCCCCCCATACCTTACCACCCCCCCACACTTCCTCCGAATGACGGCCTCTTTCCATGACCACCTCTACCTCTGACTATTGGGGGTCTGTAAACTCTGTTTTTGGACGATATCTTCTCTTAATATGGTCCAATTCCCCACATCCATACACTCTTTTGGGTTCAGCATAGTCTCTGTGAGAACTACGGAGTCGGGGATAACCTCCAAACTCAAGAAATGTTGATCGGTCTGCAGTGGACCCCAGCTACAGCCTGTAGTTAAGACGAATAGTCGGGCTGGAAACCTTCCTGAACTCTGCCCTCGTGGAGTAGGACCCACTAACTCACCTCCCTTACGAAACTTCTTAGTTGCTGATGCCTTGGTGAAAGTAATCTGGCTTCACTCCCTCCACCTCTAGCACAAAGTCCTAATACCACTTTCTAAAGAATTTTGATGCAGTAGATACCTGTAAGTCTGGAAATCTGCAAATCTGACCTCAACTCCCTTCACACAAAAAAAGGCTAATCCTCTCTTGTGACTGAAGCAAAGCTGGGTTGCATACCTAATAATGCAACGAAACGTACCCTCTACGTAGTAACCGACATTCTGCTTGCTCTAGGCCTCACGGACTCATCTCTCCTCCCTATCCCTTAAAGTCCGGGGTATATACTTCCTCAGAAACAATCTAGAGAATGATTTCAAGTCCTAGGTGGTGCCTGTGCTTGTTGACACTCACATAACGATCGCCACCACCATTTTGGCGCTCCCTGAAATTGGAGGTCACAAATTCGCGCCAAATCGTTTCTACTATGCCATGCTTGTGTAGTAGTTCATGACAATCAACAGAAAATCATAGGCCTCCTAATTCGCACCCTTGAAGACTGGAGGTTTTAATTTCCATTCAGAACTTACTGAAAAGTTTGGTGCTGATCACTTTTCATTATAGGCTCCTAATAGTTCAATCGAGAAACGTGGCCTATTCCAATGAGGCCATCCCCATGCGGGGAGCCACAAATACATTTGCATGTTGTACTCCCCGGAACCTTGAGGGTTCTGGTGCAGAATAACCGGAGGTGTCCTGGGGCCCCTGATCAGATAACCCTAAGATAAGCAAGAACCTTATTAATCATCTCTGGGGTAGGTTTGGGGTGGTAATGGTCTCATTCTGCCCTTGCTCATTCTCTCTCCCCTTCCTCAACCCTTTTTCTACTACTATTTCCTCAGTCGGTGGAGGATTCACCCCCCCTAGTATAGAATGGGCCAGTTGCTTGTCCCTCAAATTCCTCTAGAGACGTCCTTCGCAACCGCTACCTCTACCACGTCTCTTGCACGGCTCCTCTTCAATACAGCCCCAGTGGCTGTTCGACGCATCTTGCTTGCCGTGGGTTGGTGTTGGCGCAGTTGTTGCTCAGTTCAAACCATCTGCGAAATAGAGTGAAGATGGTCAGATACCCAATTTTGTATCACCTAGATACCAATTGGATCCAAGTAATAGCACTAAAGAAAGAAGGAATGGTAATTTTTTTCCTGAAGTCCCTATAGCCGCTCAAAGAAATTAAAGAAGGCGTCCCCCTCCGTTCTCAGACTCTACTAGACTCGTTCTTCTGTGTGATGAGACAACGAACCTCATGCTCTGATTCCCAGTTTTTCACGACCCCAAATGAGGGCAGCGAGTGGCACCCACCCTACCCTACTATTTGGAGCGAACCAACCAATGCCAATCCCAATTTCAACCTAATAAAACAAATATATCAGAAGACTTAAAACTCATTACGAAATCAATTAAATAACTTTCTAAGTTATCAATTACTATCCCCAAAAAACCCTGGAGCATCCACACAAGAACATCTATCCTCAAATTTCTACATCCTAAGAGATCTAATACACTACAATAATAAAAGAAGATGGTCCATGTCTGAACTTCAAGACATCAAGACGAGCTAAGGAAAGAATCCAGTCCTAGCTAGGACAATAGCTCACCTAAATCTGATTATGCTGAAGTCTGGCTAGAGTTGCGGTTGAGTCAAAGTCGATGGCACGTTTGCTGCACTCCCAAATAACAAGACAGAAACATACAAGTAGGGGTCCAGTACGAGGCACAATTACTATCAGGTATCATCGGCCAACTCAAAATAGAAAGCAATATATATCAATATGAACATAAATCACTACCATACTCAACAATAACAACAACAAGTACCATAACCTTGGCCACCACCCAAGCACAACTATGAGGACTCATGCCTCCACATCCATACGCATTTGGAATAGGTTCTTTAAATCTGAGTATTAACATGATTCAAGATTCATGCTTTTTTACTATCGCTGGTGTCGGAACGTGACACTCCGATCCTCTACACTATCCTGGTGTCGGAACTGACACCCGATCCTCTACTACTATCCGTGGTGTCGAACTGGACACCGCCATCCTCTACTACTCTCCGGTGTCGGAACGTACACCCATCCACTACTCTACTATCCTGGACAACCCGATCCACTACGACTATTCTGGTGTCGGAACTGACACCCGATCCATTACACGCATTCTTTTAGTTCATCAGCCTCTTTATACCAAGGCATCATCATTAACAGAGAGGGTTTTAGGTTTTAATCTTCACAACCTCATCTTTCCACCCATAACACTTACAATTACATAATCACATCATGCAAGCATCATTAGCATATAGAGACTTTACAATACTACCTAATACAATTATCATTCGCTATTTAAGAGTTTTTACTAAGAAATAGCTAAACCATAACCTACCTCCATCGCAGATCGGATCAAGCAAGCTACGCCTCAAGGTCCTTTGCTTTGCTCTTCGTCTCACTCTCTTCTCGTCGCCTTCGTCCTAATCCTCTTTCTATTTTTTCTTATCAAACTCCTTTTTCTTTTTAAACCCTAATTGTCATATAATTAAATTATAAACGATGATAAAAATAACCCACTTTTTATTTCAAAGGTTAATCTCCTTACCCCCACTTAATTTAAATTTATTACAATTAAATCCACTAACTTTATAATTATAAGCATAAAGGTCCAAAACGCCCCTTAAAAAACTAAACTTTTAAAACAGAAAATCCGACCCATCCAGGTTCGCCAGCCTGTGACGGTCCGTCACGACTTTGACGGTCCGTACTGCATGCCCGTCACAAGTTCAAGAGTTTAATTCTGTGGAAAAGATTTGTGACGTTCTTCGTGCCAACGACGGTCCGTCCTGCCATTCCGTCGTGACGTTCAGAGAGTCGATCCCCAGTCTCAATTCTCAGGGTCTAAGTTTTTTTTGTAAACGAGACATCACCCTCGACGGTCGTCGCGCCCAATAGGTCCGTGTCGTGGGACTCCGTTTGGGCGTGTCGTCTGCTGGAGGTGATGTATTTTATTACCGGGGATAAAATAAACTCGACTGCTCAAAACTACTAACAGGTCGTTACATTTTTATATCTTTAAAATCATTTTCTGACTTGGTTGGTGTCAACTCAGTTCAAGTGTGCATGTGAAAAATAATTTGTACAATAGAAAAGACTGACTTTTTGTTAAACCATTGATTCTTTGGTACCTCTCTTTCATATTTTTGTTACACTTGTAAATATTTTCTTGCATACAATCAAGATTAGAACAAAATCAAGTTCATTGTTTCATGTGCATTGTGGTGAGTTTTGAATTAAATCCAATTGTTTTGCATTGTTGATTTAGAACATGGCCTAAATGTTATTGAGGCGAAATTCTGAGTAATATTTGATTTGAAAAATGATTGCAGACCTTCTTTGACCCGTTTGAGCCTTTCAAAGCTACCAAATGACATTAATCCTTAGTGTGTACACTTTGAGTCTTAAGCCTTTTCTTTGGACAACCACATTTTAGCCTATACCTTTTGGGTGCTCCTCTTTTGCCCCGACTTTCTCGAGCGCATTGAAGATTTGAAGTTATAAAAGAAGATCTAAAATTCAAATTTGTCAAATATAAAAGTTATCAAGGTCCCTGAAAGTAAAGAATACAAAAATGACTTCAAAGAAAAAAAGAAAAAGTTCAATTCCCCCTCAAGTACAAGTAAGCAAAATTTCAACAAAAGAAGAAGAATGTTCCAACCAAAAAGGAGAAAGTTCAAAAGATGATGAGAAGGGGAAAAACTCAAACAATCAAATCTTCAATAGAAGTCAAAAAGTACAAAAGGAAGGGACAACAAAGAGAATCGAATGCTAAAAGCGTAACACATGTTGAAAGCATCAATTTAGTGTAATGCTCATCAATTTAGTCACTTTCATCCCAAATGACTATCTTACCTGTCCCTTAGCCTATATTACAAGCCATTAACAAGCCCTACGTGATTTCAGTTCAAATGTTCTGGACCTAGTTTTATATTTAACAGAAGGTTAAGCCTATTAGCACAATTGCACGCGTGGAAAAATTTTTTCCTCGTCTTGATGGTAGAATGTTTTTTTGCCCTTGAGTGTTCCTAGATTAAAAAATACTTTGAATGTTTGAAATTAGGACTTTCTTTGTAATGAGTGCAATTGACACATGATTTTAGGTCTAGTTCAAAGCCTTAGTTTGTAGCAAGATGGAGAAATCTTATCGTTATTTGAGTACTTTGAGGTACTACTTGAATCCATAGAAATTACCTCAAAGTCAATCTCAGTTGAAAGCGAAAGAATTGTGAATTTTTTTTACGCAATACTATTGTTGGTGCTAACCAAGATAAAATATGTTTCATTGCTCATAAAATAAAATCGGATTGAAACCCACTTTTCATACTTGTCCATACCAACTTCGTGGACCGTTTCATTGTTCAATATTTGTCCGAATAACTTTGTGGACCATTTCAAAGTTCAACATGCATTTTTTTCGGGTATCATGACCCTTCAACATTGACATTTTTTTCCCGATAGTCCGAACCAGTGCAAATTGACATCTTTTTTGTTTTTATTTTTCGTAGTCCCGAAACCCTTCAAAATGAACATCTTTTACAAGGATTGTGGATCGGTCATACTTTCAAACTACAGATCATTTTAAATTCTTTCAACATATTCCGTGTCCTAAATTACTTTTGGGGGCCGGGGTTCAAATTTAAAGTTGGGGGGGCATTTGCGGTGTCATACCCTTCAAAATACAATCTTTTTAGTTTTCGATAGTCATTATCTTTCAAATAACATCTTTTTAGTTTTGGATCTCTACCCTTTAAATGACACGTCATTTTATTTTGTGGGGGTTGTCATATCCTTCAAAATGATTTGTATATGTACAAGACTATTTTTAAAATAATTTTTATATATGTTATATTGATACACAAGTAGAAAAAAATCTTAAAAATATATGTAAATATCTAAAACACATAAAAGAGGAAAATGAATAATCTAGAACGGGATAAGTATTGAAGGGGTGGTGGTAGAACTTTTTATTTTTCTTAATTTAAAATATTATCAATGTTTTGGGGAAATTTATTTTTTAAAAAGGACGGGGATTGGGGGGGGGGGGATAAACAGGTAGGAGATGGTGACTGGGGTGAGAAAAATAATTTAAATTTCATTTTAAAAAAAAATATTTTTTAGGGATGGTGATACATTAATTTTTAATTTTCAATTATATAAATAGTTTATTATTCAACTTTTTGGAAATATTTTATCCATGTGAAATGTCATGTGCCAAGGTTTTGTCAAATTAAAGAGAGAGTGCATTACACACACTATTGATGTGTATTTCTCAAACTGATAAGTGATAGTTTATGTATGAAATTCACACCCTCTATAGTTTAGGTATGAAACTTAAAAAAAATAGTTTAGGTGTATTTTTAAAACTTATGTCGTTAATATATACTCCACTTGTTTTGGTTCTCATATATAACAATAACAAAAATAGTGATTTTTTTTATACCTTCCAAGAGATCTCTTTTTTGCTCCATTGGTGACTCGAACTTAAAATCTTCAAGTTGACTCACACCCTTTTCTGTTGTGGTGACTTGAACTCACAGTTTTAGAATTGGAAGTGAGGGGTGAATCAACTCTCTCTCGTCACTCTTTCTTTCTTTTTGTTTTTTTTCTTTTCATTTTTATGAAAAGGCATGTGGAGCTAATTTTCAAGCATGTTTGAAAAAACATTCTGATAATTAGATTTGATATAATTTGATGTAATTACACTATCTGACATATTTAATTGGTCATGTAATCACTTAGTCAACATGTAATTGGATGTAATTGAAAGGGCAATAGATTGTGAATTGCTTCTAATTTACCTGATGTAATTACAAGTTGATTACTTTTTAAATTTCTTTTTTTTGTTTTAATTTACTTTTAGTTCTATTATTTTAAATTATTTTTTATTTTTATTATTCTAATTTTTTTAAATTTTATTTATATCTCATTTCCTTCTCATTCTCAACCTTTATTTATGGTGATTTCATTAAATTTTTTCGTATTATCTATTTCATTTATGTATTCCATTTTATATTTTTCATTAGCATTACTTTTTAGTATTCTAATTTTTAAATTGAAGAAAACCATTATTAAATAAGCTTATAGATTTATGTTTTTATTTTCTTTTAAATCATATTTATGTACATTATGTTGAATTTGACATAAGAGTATTACATTATATTTCTTTGTGAATTTAGAACTTATGTTATGTTTTAATTGTCATTTGTTTCAGTAGTATTGACTTTATATTTCACATTCAAGTCATTTATTTTTTAATAGACTTGTTAAATTATCTTTTTGATAAATATTTTCACAATTTATATATGACATTATATTTATAATATTAGTCTTTTTGTAAACATGTATTTTATGATGTTCCTAGATATCTTTACCTTTTATTTTATTTTTAATTTAATTTAATTAACATATGGTAATTGAGAAACATCATATTTTTTTATAATATTTGTTAACATACCTTTCTTGATTCAATATCAATATAAAGTCTCTTACTTGTCTAATATAAAAATTTTTTACTGTGTTGCGATGATTAATGTTGTGTGACTCTTAAAAATATAGGATGTATGTAACGGGCTTATGTTCTTCATATACATACTAGTACAAATAGTTTCCCAGGCCGAATGAATATATGGTGGGGGATTTGAATCGAACACATCAAATTAGTCTAACTTGGGAGCAAAATTTTACTTTAGTCTTTTAACTACGTAATGTTTGTTTACCCCCTTAAATAATGTTTGTTTACCCCCTTAAATAATTTTCTAACTTTAACTACATGGTGTGGCATCTAGAGTGAAATCACTCTCCCAAAAACGTGGGAAGGGAAAAGGAAAAACTCAATTATAAAATGATATTTTAAATAGGAAAAATGCACAATTATCTCCTCTACCTATGCCTGAAATCTCAAAGACACACTTATACAAACTAAGGTCCTATTAGCTCCCTGAACTTATTTATAATTAATTTTCTACCCCTTTACGACCTACGTGACACTAGCTTTAAAAAAAAGTCAACCATCGTTTGGCCCACAAGATAGTGCCACGTAGGCTAAAAAGGGGTAGAAAATTATTAATTAAATAAGTTCAAGGGGTTAATAGGACCTTAGTATAGTATAAGTGTGTCTCTGAGATTTTGGGCATAGGTTGAGGGGGTACTTATTCATTATTCCTATTTATTATGATATATTAATGTTTATTAAAATGTGAATTTCTTAAAGATAATGAATTTTGTGGGTCCCATCTTTAAATAAATCTTTAGTTTTTACTCTTTATTTTGTTGTCTTTCCCAATATCATCTTTCCACTTACGACCCAAAAATGGACGTGGAACACTTGTTTTTCCCACCAAGAAAAGTGAACTTCACCTAACTAAAATGAAAATAATACGGAAATGTAAAGTAAGAACAAGATAAAAGTTGAAAACTCATTCATTCTAAATAATTCTTTAGAACCTGGTTGTCCCGTATACAATCTACTAAATACATAAAATTTGGAATAAGAAATAAGTACAAGCCTCAATCTTTGTTTCTCAAATAGAAAAAAAGTGTAAAGAAAAGAAAAAAGAGGGTCCACCGAATGACAAACATTTCTCTTGAAATCCTTGATAAGCCTCGAAATTAGAAGACGAAGAAAGATATCACATGAGTTCGAGCTCGGAAGCTACACAAGTGAGGTAGCAACGGGTGAACACCACTAACACAGTACCCAACAAGCAACCTAATAAATAAGACATCTAGATATAAATTGAATATATCTTACACTACAACTGAACCTCTATAAACTACAACATGCACAAAATCAGCTCAACCTAACAGTTCTACAGTACCAACTCGCAAGGCCCAATATTCACAATCTAATAACATAAATCAACAATCACATCAATCAATTAAGTCAAGTAGTTCAATCACACACAACTAGTATATCAATCACAATAAGCAATTAAGTCACACATAAATATCAAATGCATGAAGTCACAATAGTCAACCTCTTGCCGAAATCAATTCCCATCGATTTTACAACTTATCAAAAATGATCTCGACATAATAACATTCATTGACAAAGATCTCAGCATCACAACACTCGCCCGAAATGACCTCGACATCATAGAAACTTACTGGAATCGACCTTTACTTAATAATATTTGTTAGCATAAACCTCGGCCTCATAATCAATACTTGTCTCATCAAGGTGTTCAACAATCAATGCACACAGGCAATGCCACACCACAGAGAAGAGACCACAATTTGCACAATTAAATTTCACATTGATGTTTCCAGACACTTAATCAATTACATCATCATGTTTATCACATAGTCTTTTTCATCTCAACCCATTTTTATTCATTTACATATATCTAGTAGACAATTAAACACTTAATCTCTGTAACACCTCAGAATTGGATAAAGGGTTAAAAAGTACCAACAAGTAATTCCACGAGCCCAAAATGAACCATGGAGCCTTCACGACACCCTAAATGGTCCGTTTAGGGGTCCAAGGCCCCTTAAGGATATTGTGAGCCACCATCCAGGACTTCCTGGGTAGTAGTCACCTAGATGACCAATGGCCACTTGGACAATCCATCTAGGGGTCCGTACAAGTCACCCACCAACTTTTAAATTTTTTGTCAACTTCAAATGATCATACATTTTGGAAAAAAATAAATTAGGTGTCCCATAACCTATGAAATTAAAGGTCTTTGAGTTCTCTTTCCAATGCCACCAAGTTCGCGTAATTATGAGCTAGAGTAAAAAGTTGTTCTGATTTTAGTGAAGCCCTATCGGGCAAGCCAACATCATGACCCTCTAGATGTGCCTTGAGTTTTTAAACCGTCCAAGAAGCCCCACTTTTATGTTACCTCATTAGTTTCAAGTTAGGGTCGTATTGATTTTCCTCCCTATGCATGTGGGTACTTAAACTACATCATTTTAATCATATTTCAACTCTAAACTACAATGTTTCACTTCGTCTAAGACTAGTTAACTAGTCAAAAACTACCTAAAACATTCATTGTCCTGAAATCATCAGACTTATAAAGAAAAGAAGATAAAGAGGCGACAATTTTCTCTCCACAACAAGTAAATCTCTCCTTCAAGTTCATCCCCAAAACCTAAAGGATTTCTTTTTAGTTATCTTTGCCGCGCTATAGGTATTTATTAAGGTTTTTATTTGCCCTTATGCCCAAAAATTTAGACTCATTTTTCGATTATTATGGTTTTATGAAACTAGGATTCTTTACCAACTACGCAGATTCTTTACAATATTGATTCTTGTGATTACTACTCAACTTTATACTTATTTAAATGAGTTTGCATGAATTATTATAGAGATTTGAAAGGAAAAGAACTTAGCCTGTAATTGTAGTATTTTTACATGAATTAGAACTACTCCAGAATTTAGCACAGGGTGTTAGCATTTAGTTTTAAACAACTCTTCTCTAGAATTTAGCACGGCGTGTTAGCATTTAGTTTTAAACAGAATGTAGTCAGTTTTCTGTACATAATTTTTCTCATTAATTGTTTTCAAACTAGTTTTGTCTCATAAATTCAGGACTACTGTTTATAATGAGCTATTAGTTTTTAGTTTGGAGTAGTGTTTATCACCGAGTTGGACTAAGGTTCAGCGTGCCCTCAAGTCCTAGAATTATGTGCCATCATAGGTTTATAAGTCCCCTTTATTGGGCATTAATTTTAGTAATCACACCAGAGTCAAGTCTTTATACCACAGTAAGATATATGGGGTCTTCTCAATGAGGTGTATACATCCGACTCCACATTTAGCTCACGTGGTTTATGTCTGTTAATAGACTTTACAACAATATTATATTCAGTAAAGTACTTAAGGCCCATTGTTATTTTTATTCTAAGTTTTTTTGCATGCTTCCAGTTTACTCTTGCATTCCAGTTTTTATGCATTATTGTATCTTGGGCCTTTGTACTTTAGTTTTATTCAATTTACATACTTGACCAGTATTTTTAGTATGTACATATATTCATTCAACTTTGCATATGCCTCATACTCAGTACATTCAAAGTACAGAATCGTACTCTATGTTGCATCCTATTATGATATAGGCTCAATTGTCATGTTCAGCCACATGACTATCTCATACTGGTGCTACATTAGTAATATAAAGGGTGAGTCGTCATCATACGAGGACGTTATATTTTTTGTTTAGTTAGTTTGTTGTTAGTGTCATTATTTTAGAGTTGGCTAAAGACTTGTCCTAGCAACTCATTCAGTATTTGAGGCTTTTAGACATAGTCAAACTCAGTTGATTTGGGCTGTTCTCATTGAATCAGTTACTTTTTCACATATTCTCAGTTGAATTTCTTTATATTGTATTCATTATTTAGTTATGATTAAAATTGGTTAGTGTAATTTCATTATGCTTGTGATAGGACAGATTCAAGGTTAGCTTGGCGTTACTTGTGACCTTAGGTCCCATGTAAGTCTCGGGGCTAGCCTCAGAGTGTAACAGATTTTGTATCAAAGCATCAACTTCAAGAGTCCTGGAGTGTATGAAAGTAACACTAAGTAGAGTCTCTTTCATGGGTATGAAGCAAGTCATACCTCGTTTCAACGAACCCCATTGGTATATCAACTACAACTAGGGTTTGAGATTTTTCTATATAAATTGACCAGAGCTTCCAGGGTCGAAATTTTTTGAGGACCCACAAAAATTCATTGATGAGATCATGAATATTCTTGAGGTAATGCTAGTGACTGGTAGTGATAGTGTTGAAATAACAACTTGTCAACTAAAGTATGTGACACATATTTGGTTCACATAGTGGAAAAATAACAGGGGTATGAATGCAACTCTTATGATGTGGGATTGTTTTACTAGAGCTTTCTTGGGAAGGTTTCCCTCCAGAGAGTTGATGGAGTCTAGGGAACATGAATTTATGACTTGAGGAAGGGGTTTATGTCAGTCCAGGAATATGGGATAAAGTTCACTGATCTCTCCAGGTATGCCCTACATATGGTGGACAATCCTAGAGTACAAATGGGAAAGTTCTTGTTTAGTGTAAGACCCCTAAAATGAGTTAGGGTGTCTAGAGCCTAACATTTTTTTATTTTTATTCTAGGGAAAATGACTTGATAATAGTGGTTAGAGGCAGTGTGTGGAAAGTTGAGGTGATTTGGAGTCAAACGTCAAGGGACGACAAAGCGTTCGCTCGACTAGTCACCTATGTGCCCTATGTGTCTAGGAAGGGTTATACATTATGTGGAATGAAGATTATGAAAGGCCTTTTAAATGAGTGATAATGATTTTAAAGATTAGTATAAGGTTTCGTGAAGTTGGAGGTCAAACGTTCCAAGAACGTCCAAACACGTTAGAAGATAGCCTTAAGACGCTCAATGTGTGTTTTGATGGGCCAGCATGTTTGGACGTGTTGTTATGTTTATTTGTTTTGTTTGAAAACCTGTGAAGGTATAAAACTTGTTAACGGTTGTATTACGTTGGAACGTGCCATTGGCAAGCCGTATGCGAGACACTAGCATTGGCTAGGGAGGGGTCAATCAACGAGGCGCAAAAAGACGGCCAGTTGGTTGATACAAGGTTGATATAAAGCCCATGGTGAGGTATAAATGATGTACACTTATCCTGGTCAGATCTAAACCCAAAAACAGTCCAAGGTCCAATCTACGGAAGCCAAAGGACAGTTAATCGATTGACTAATAACCAGTCAATGGTGGCCTGCAGTTGTTGCCTGTGTACTGTTTTATTTAAGGGGTGAATGGGAAATTAACCCCACCTCCTACCTGACTCTAATTGATTAATTTACCTATATTTGGGTGTATATAAGGGATCAAACACAGAAACAAACCATTCCCAATCCCCTCTACACGAAATTGAACTTTCACTCCAAAGATCTTCTCCCTAGAAACCTCCATTGTTGTTGAAGATCAATAACAACTTGGATCATGGATTCCTACGGTTTATTCATCAAGTTTTAGAGGTCGTTATGTAGATAAAGGTATGGTTATCCTTCATTTTTAGTTACCTTTCAGTTGGAGAGTTCTTATCAATGTTTCCAGAGAAAGTTCATGATCAAAGTTCTTCTTCTTCAATCCATCCATGGGTTCTTTCTAAAAACGCTTTAAATGGTTAAATCGTGATAAATTAATGTTAATGTATTGGTTTGAATGCAATTTTAATCCAATTGCATGATGAACCCATGTTCCCTCCCTAAATCGATTTAGTCCTTGCATGGGCTTTGTGATCTTGACTTGTTATTAATTGAATTGTGATTCTATTATGTTGAAGTGGTTATATCTAATGTTATTTACGTGAATTGATGTTTAATTGATGATGAAGGATCCATGAGGATCAATGTATGAAAGATTTGAGTATGAACAACCTATGTTTCTATGTGTTACAGTGATTTTTGATTATAACAATTGTGCAAAATTTCAATTATGCATAGCATCACAGTAGCTACTGCCTTTAAGTTGATATTATTGATGAATGTTAAATAAGTGATTCATGAGGATCAATGTCAATTAGCCTATGATTCTTTTATTTTCCATTGATGTTTAAAAATAACCTATCACAGTGAATCCGACTTATTGCAATTGTCAGAGGCTCTTGTATTTAGACTCTGTTGTATTTAGATACTTGACAAAAAATGATGATAATGTACAACGATTATGATGAATTAAAACTAGGGCAGTTACTGATGATCAATAACTCTCTATCTTTATTACCATATAGTGATATAGTGCCACTAGTTGTATCATTGATCTAGTGACAACTTGTATATGGTTTCGTTATGATTTAAGTATATATGCTACTAATCTATAATGTATTATGAGAGAAAGGTGATATGATCACGGTATGATCAAAGGGTGAGAAATTGGTAATCTGTTATCTTTGTCTTACCTTTCTATATTAATGTGTTGGTGAAGCTGTATGTCATTGTGTGGTAGAATGGTAATTATATGGTGGCGTGTTTCCTTATGATAATTATAGATGTGTTGAGCCCTGGCCATGAAGGCAATTGATGATTATATGAAGGAAGTGGTTTATGATGAAACACTTATGTGACTTGTGCTGTCTTATTAAAGCTAGTTGTGAATTTAGGTGATGTTTACTATTGTTATAAGCATGTAAAGGACTATTGAAGTTAATATGTAATTGCGCCTATGATTAGGTCGATAATGCTAAATGGGTAGAGGGATGTATAAAGCTAAGATAAGGACAAAAGACGAAAGCTTTACGTAAGTGTCTTAAACTAATGAGTTCTTATGCTCTGTTAAACAATTCGAATGATGTTGTATGAGGTATCATTCTCTGGATGACTTGATATAGCCTATAATAGGCAAGGGTATGGATAACTTTGACTATGCATTGCACATTGCTCCTTGTTGGGATAGTTCCATATTGTTTGTTACCAAGGAATGCATAGGATTGTATGAAAAATGTTATGAATATAAGTATTATGCTTAATGTTAGTATATGATATGATGAAGTATGAATGTGTATGTGTCTTAGTGTTGTTTAGAAAGGACTTTGCTCATATTGTTATTCATAAAACCTTATGCATGTATCATAGAAACATTTGGACATTATTGGGTTATGTGATAAGGTTGTGCCTCACTTATAAATACACACCACACTGAATGGATGGTCTAGCTAATAAATGGGCCTTTAAAGTTGCCAAGAATACTCTAAACTAGATAAGTCTTGAATATCTATGAGCACATGAGGAATTGAATATCCTAAGCTATATTTCATAGAAAATGTGAATAACAGCTTTCAATAAGTACAACTTAGCTTAGCACCGAGTGATTATTGACATTGAGAGTGTTGATCCCCTTGGAGGAAATGATTCACCATTTGTCTGTGATAGAGTGGTGAATCCCTTAAAGATATACTACACTCTATTGTCAACATGAGTTTGGTGATGACAATTTCCCTATCTGAGAAAGGTTTGCACCGATGTTTTCTCATGAGCGCGGCCCCTAATGCCGAAAGGCATAGAGAATCATACAATTTCTGGTTCTAAACATATTGATCACATATGATCTAGGAATGTGATATCACAATAGGTATGCTAGGATGTACGTATTTGTTTTACTTTCTTCGTGAGCAACACTTCCATTGTGCTAAGTCTCTACAACACCAAATTTCCACTGTTTACGCCAACCTTGGTTTTTAGTGTCGGTTAAGGCTATTAGTTTTCCCTAAAGTAAAATGGACCAATGGAAGTAAATGAACATAAGACCCTAACTAGGAGCGGAATAAGGGAGCGTTACATTTGGATAGGTCAGACGTAATTGAAAGCCATCTAGGACATGACAAGTAGCTCTCTTAGTAAGTCCTAGGAAGGTTTGGATCCCATATGTGTTATGACTATGCTTATGTACATAGCATGAATCATTGTTAGATTTGCTCTACTGGTATGAGGTGTGAATGGTTTATGATCTAGAGATGTGATGATGTTCCTTATATGCTAATTTTGATGTTAATGCCTACATGATGGAATGGTTCTGCCCAGAGTACTTGGATGAAGTTTACCTTTACCTTGTTTATGTTGATATATGAAATGTTGAAGGTTGTGGGTCTCATGAAGGGTTTACTAAGAAGGTATGGGGTTAGGGGCTTCATATGTTCATTGCACTAGTATACAAAGATTGGGGTTCTATGAACAAGGTTTAATATTGTGTGTTGTGAAGTGAAGTCATTATAGGGGTTAATGTGATGTAGCTTTATGTGAAGTTACTAAGTTTGACTTCTTAGAAATGTCGTTATCAGTTGGATTTGCTGAGTTAATGATATATGTGGCTTAGGTAGATTGTTATTATGCTTTCTTTGTGACCTTAAGGTGATGCATTGCACCAAGTATTCACTAGGAGGGTTATTGGGAGGTTATAATGAATAATAAAAAGGAATACTCAATGTAAAGTGAAAGCGCTTTTATTTTTTGTAAGTTGTAAACTTGAAACGTGTATAAATTCTATTTCTTATCTATGTTATGTGTCGGCCTTTAAAGATGTCTATATTGAAGTATGTGAATGATGTTAAAATGTCTTATTGATAAAGGTTTATGAAGGATTTACTCAAAAGAGGCTATGAAGTTATGATTTCAAGAAAAATGTCCCTTTTACTGCAGGTTTTTTCATGTTGCCATACTTAGGTCTTATTTGTTATTAATACCTCATTCTCTATCCTTTACATAAAGTGTTGTTAGGGATGCTTAGATCTTAATTGTAGGATTTCCAAGATCAAGAAAAAGGGTTCTTAAGTTTCCAAGGATCCTCCTACTGCATGTCTTACTATACAAGTTTATTAATGTTGAGTTATGTCTTATGTTATAGGGTGGTCACATCAATGTATAGAATGTTGTTGAGTTCTAAGATAGCAAAGGAGACTTAGAGTCTAAGTATGTAATATCGATATTATATATTATTGAAGTTAAGTGTCTGAATATGATGTTGCTATGACATATGTTTTAAATTTTCCGGCTAAAAAATTACTATTGTTCAATGCGCTTTATGAATATATGTATAGGCTGTATAAGACCTAGAGATGGGAAATACGCATGTTACTTCTAGGTGGGCTCCCGGATTGTGAAAAAGTGTGGGTATCAGAGCCTTGAGGTTTTTAAAGTGGTTTTAGGGCTCAAAGAAAGTCTCATATGCCACGTCTAGTATAGGATTATATCAATTGGTGGTGAGTGTTTTGACACATAAATGACGAGCGGCTATAGACGATAGAGGTTCCACTTCATCATCATTCTTATATCGTGCCATTGAAACCTCTTATAACTCTAAAGATCTCTCTCTATGTTTTCTTGTCCGGTTGATCTTTTAGATGTTGCTTCGTTGGAACTGAGATTGTTCTCGATGTTGAGGGAGGAAACCCAGGAGAAATGCTGAGTAAAGGCTTATTCTGGTTTTATGGTGAAAGTATGGTGTGAAGGGAATTGGCATGTTATTCGTGATGTGATACCAATTATGGGCTATATTTGAAATTTAGGTGGAATAGCATGTTATGTGGAGAAAATGTCATGATATAGTTAAAGAATGTTAGAAGATTATGGTTGACATGAGTTCTTTTGGATGATATGTTACTATATGGGTTTGCATTGATGGTTAGCCTTAGTGTGATTGATTTTGAATTGAAATGTTATTGACCAAAATCTATGGAAATGCATGCTACCCTTAATAATTATCGTGCTTAAAAGTGTCAATGAGTCCTTGTGTATATGTAGTCCGTGATAAGTGGCCTAGAGGATTGGAGTCTTTGTAATAATACTTGATCCTAGGTTGTGAGATAGGATGCTTGTCGGTAAAGTTTGTATCGCATATTGTATGATTTTTCCATTAAATTGTCTTAATGTTGCTATTTTTGGAAATGTTAAGATGATCATATAAAAGCTAGTCAACTTACTGTAAATTTTGAGGAAATTGACTAATTTTCTTTAACTGGAAGTTGTGTAAAATGTGTATAGAATTGATGAATATGAAACATGATTTAATGAATGTAAAAAGTGATCTTTTCTATTTAGAATAAAGATGAGAATTCTGTATGGCATTGAGAGGTCGTTAGATTGTTCTAACTTCTATTGTGTGGTGAGTCCGCAATCCAATTGATGTTCTGATGTGAAAATTGATGTTTTTCCATAGAAGTGATGGTATAATCTTTGTATTTGAAGGGTGTGCTGATGTGGGTTTGATTGACCTAGAAGTTATCGTTACCTAATGTGGTGAAAAGAAGAAAAGAAAGGAGCCTTTAAGTTCTAAGTCTCCTCTACTGTTTTTCCCCTAATGCGGTATGGACCTTGGTATTATTTTATTGTGTGAAACTTATATGGTTTAAAGTAGTACCTAAATTTGATAATTGGAAGGAGGGTTTTGAAATATGATTAAGGTTCGATCTTACTTTTAAAATGGTATGGTAATCACTTTTAAAGTGATGGAAATGAAGGTCGTTGAAGTTAAAGATGTTTCTTAAGGATGGGTTAGTAAAGTTGTCTTTTTTAATTGGGGGGGTTTACCTATGTGGGGGGAGGTTAAATGGTAGTAGTAAAGTAGTAAGGTTGTAGATATTTCTACCTAGGACCTCTCATATTTTGGCGTGAACTTGAACTCTTATGAATTTTTAGTGAAATTGTGCATGAATGGAGTTTTTGCATAAAGTATGAATTGCATGTCCTTCTTATATGGTGGTATGTATTGATTTACATTACTTAAAGAGATTTGTGAAGATTCTGAAAGTGCGATGAAAGAAATTTTTTGATTAAAAATCCACTGTCTCTCCTGGTGATTTTGAGATAGTTCCTTGAATATGCTCGTTGTACATTTACTTCATAATATAAGATAGAAAACATGGAATAGTTCACTTTGTGGTGAGGTGTTAGGTTGGCCTTTAATGAAGAGTTGAGTCTCTTTAAAATGAACTATTTTGAGTCTCTTTAAAAATTGTGTTTATTTGGTGATGGGGAATGCATATTATGTGTAGGCTCATTATTAAAAGAGGAACGATGTTTAGCTATCAAGGGTTAATGTGTTGCCTATGATTTGTGGTTATTCTTTCAAAATCTGTTACCGTGAAGGTGAGTACTATGTTAGAAAGTGACATTTGTGAAATTAATTCCTATTGTGGTAATGTTACTTGGTTGTGATAGACCATTTTAGACCTTCACTAGGAAGGAAAAACATGAGTATTGCACCTTGGTTTAAAAGTGAGGTATTTTAATTACTTCAACAAGGACAATGAACTCCTGTACTTTGCTTAGGTGTGAATCATGATGCAGGTAAGTGTGTTGAGGAGAGGTCATTCCCTCCTATGGACACACCACTAACATGGTATGTTGAGTATGCCTTCATGGCACAGGTCTAAGTAATAAAGTATCTTTGTGCTTTAAGTTAACTTCAAGTCTTGTGCATTGATTGATGAGTTTACTAATTTGCGTCTTGAGTGTTACTGAAATACCCTAAGGTGACTTAAATAGTATAGCTTTCAAACTGAGATCTTAATGAATAGAAGTGTAATTACATGTATATTTAGTTGGAGAAGATGTTCTCTATGAAAATGCTAAGAGCATGTGTTGTGTTTTAATGCATTAAAGAGTGATATGAATGGACGTTTTGCGGCTGTGTGCATTGGTAACCTAAAATAATTTGAAGTAGTTGAGTGTATTTAGAAGTTGCGGTTCATTGACTATATTCTAGTTTTATAAATTATGAATGTAGAACTGCTCTACTGAAAGCATTACAATCCGTGTTGTGATTAAATCTATTCTTAGGGGTCATTCGAGGACGAATATTCCCAAGTGAAGGATATTTGTAAGGACCCCCAAAATGAGTGGTTGTTTAGATCCTAATATGTGTTTCATAAGCTTATAAGGTTTCTAAAAGGACTATAATAGGTTTTTTAGAGGCACAGTGTGTTAAAGTTTGAGGGGTGATTGGAAGTCAAAGGTCAAGGGAGACCAAGATGTTCGACCGAATAGTCACCATGGGCATCCTGTGGATAGATGTGTTTATATATTATATTTCATGCGGAGTATTGAAGACTTTAACTAGTTTATGATGTTGTAATTAGTAGGATGGAGAGTTTCGTGAAGAGTGGGAGACGTCAAACCGTCCAAGAACATGTCCAAACGTTGAAAGATAGCCCCTAAGAGCTCATAGTGTGTTGCTTGATGGGGCCTAGCTCTATTTGACATGTTATGTATATTTTTTTTTGGGTTTTTAAAATCATGTGTGAAGGTCTGTAAAACTTGCACTAAGGGTTGTATTTACATCTGGAACGTCGGTACGACTTCTAAAGGGCCCTCACAAAAGGTCCCCCCACAAGAAGCACTAAGGCTGTCGAGGAATACTGCCTGTTTGGCTAGTGTCTATATCGACGAGGCCAGCCAAAATGACGGCCAAATCGGTTGACCAACGTCCCGTTGGAGATGGTATCGTCGTGGACATATACATGGGAAGGTCTCCACCCTAAAAATAGTCCAATTTCCAATTGGACAAGGAGCCAAAGGACGGCCAGTAATTTGACCAACAGGTCGTTGATGGTGTCCGTCGATGGTGGCCTCAGTGGATGGCCTGCGTATTGTTTATTAGGGGGTGGTGAATTTGTGAAATGAAATTCAGCCCACGTCCTACCTGAATCTATTGATTAATATACCATATTGGGGTGTGTATAAATGATTCAAAGCACTGGGAAAAAAAACCTATTACAGTCCCCTCTACACGTATAAATTGAACTTTCCCTTAAACAATCTGCTCCCTAGATTAGAAACTCCATTGTTGTGAAGCTCAAGAAAAATTGGAGAATGGTTCCTATCGGTTATCTTCACTTATTAATGGTCTTCATGAATATAAAGTATGGGTTATCATTCATCTTAATGTAACTGATCTAGGTGATGTTCTATCAATGTTTTTCAAAGAAGAACAATAAGTTCATGATCTCAAAGTTCTTCTTCTTCAATCCATCCATAGAGTTCTTTCTAAAAACGTGATGATGAATTGATGTTAAATTGTATTGGTTGATGTGATTTTAATCCAATGAGATGAGCCAATGTTCCTTCCTTGTAAATCGATTTAGTCCTTGCATGGGCTTGTGATCTTGACTTGTTATCGCCTTGAACTGTGTATTTCTATACGTTTGAAGTGGTTCTATTTACTGTTATTTGTACGTGAATGGATGTTTAATGATGTGACGGAGCCATGAGATCAATGTATGAAAGATTGAGTTATGAACAACCTAGTTTCTGATGTGTTTACAGTGATTTTTGCTTATAATCAAAGTGTGCAAGATTTAAATTCGGCATAGCATTCACAGTAGATACTGTTTTAAAGTTGATATATTGATGATGTACATAATGGATCATGGGTCTCAATGTCGATAGCCTATGATTCTTCTATTTTCCATGATGTTTAAAAATAACAATGTCACAGTGGAATGCGACTTTATTGTCAATTGTAGTAGGAGTATTAACATAGACTATGTTTTCTTTTGCGTTGACCTTAAATGAATTATATTTATACAAGATGATTTTGATTAATTAACTAGGAAGTGTACTTTATGATCTATAAACTCATATACTTATACCTTATATGTGATTATAGTGTCAACTAGTTGTATCATTGATCTTGTGGCGACTTGTTAATGGTGTTCGTTTTAGAGTTAATACATATAGATATTCCTCATAATGTGATTTGATGATAAAGGTGTATTGATCAAGTGAGATCAAAAGGGTGGGTAATTGGGTAAGAACGCTTAATCTCTCGACTTTCTATTTAATGTAGTTGACTAAAAGTCTTTGTATGGAATTGTGCGTATGATCGACTATGGTGGTAGTGTTAACTTCAGTGTAAGAATATATGTGTTGACCATGCCTTGAATGACCCAAATTTGATTATATATGAAGGGTGTGTTATAAATTAAAAACCTTATGTGTAACTTGTGCCTAGGTCTCTTCTCTAGTTTGAATCAGGTGCGTACATATTGGTATGAGGATGTTAAAATGGCTATATTATATGGTAATATGTATGCTCTACATATGATGACGGTTTTATAATGCTGTAAATGTGATGTGAAGTATCTTGATAAAGTACATAAAGACTAAATCTGATTGTAAGCAGTTTGTAAGTCTTAATAATGAGTCTTATGCTATGTAACCATTTATGATGTGGTGGATGTATCATTCACTAGATGACTGATAGATGTACTAGCATAGGAAAAGAGTATGGGACTTTACTATTATTTCACATGTGCTCCTGGATGGGATAGTTCCTAGGTGGTCTGTCTAAGGACACGCCTATATATATGAAACTATTAGACTAGGAATTATATGCTATGATGTTAAGAATGATATTGATGAAAGTACGAAGTGCATTGTGTCTGGGTGTTTATGAAGAGGATGCTCATATTGGTCTACATAAAGATTTATGCTTGATATATGAACATATGTGACATTATGTGTATGTAGAAAGTTTTGCTCACATATAAATCATACACACACAGAATGAAAATGAAAGATGGTTACTAGCTAATGGGAGGGGCCTGAAATGAAAGGTGTGCCCAAGAATACTCTAAACTAGAAGGGGCTTGAATATGCGTTATCAGCATACTGAGATATGAATATCTAAGTCCTATGAAGATGGTCTAGCTAATAGAGGGGCTTGAAAGGTGTGCCCAAGAATACTCTAAACTAGATAGGTGCGTGAATATGCTATCAGCATAGAGGAATGATATCCTAACCTATGTTTTATAGAACAATGTAATAAAGAATTCAATAAAGGGAACTAGCTTAGCACCGAGTGAACTTGACATTAGAGTGTGAATTCCCATGAGGAGATTCCCATTTGTTTCCTTATAGAGTGTTGACTTTCCTTAGAGGAATATCTCCCCTATGATCTACATGAAGTGATGATTCCCCTTTGAGGAAGGTTCAACATGTGTTCTCATGAGAAGGGCCCCATTCCAAAGGGCATGTGAGGGATCAACTATCTCTTGGTTCCATAAACTATGCTTGCCACATAGGATCTAGGAATGTGATATCACATAGGATGCTAGGATGTATGTTAATGTTCTACTTTGGCTTAGTGAGAACACCTTCCATTTGTGTAAGGCTCTACAACACCAAATTTCATGTTTATCACCCATGTTCTTAGTGTCGGTTAAGGCTATTGTTTCTCTAAAGTAAAATGGACAATGGAAGTAAATGAATAGGACCCTAACTAGGAGGACTTAAGAGAGGTTACTTAGGATAGGTGGAAGTAATGAACCCATCTAGACATTGCACAAGTAACTCCTTAGTAAGTCCTAGGAAGGTGACCTAATATGTATGACTATGCTTATGTCCATAGGAAAGACTTTGTAGTATTTGTCTACTTGTTATGAAGGTGTGCATGGTATGAATCTATAAGATATGATCTTATCCTTATATGCATAATGTTGGTCCTAATGACTATATGATGAAGTTCTTGCCTAGCTTGGATGAAGTTACCTTTACTTGTTATGTTGATGTATGAAATGTTAAGGTTTGTGGTCTCATGAAGGGTTTACTAAGAAGGTATGGGGTTATGGGGCTTCAAATTTTCATTGCACTGGTAGACAAAGATTGGGGCCATGAACAAGGTTTAATAATGATGGTTGTGAAGTGAAGTCATTATATGTGTGAAGTGATGGTGCTTACTGTGATATTTCTAAGGTTTTGACTTAAATGTGTCTATCATGTATTATGCTTATATGATGATATATGTTGGCTTATGTAGATTGTATGTATGCTTTCTTTGTGACCTTAAGGTGATGCATTGCACTAAGTATCACTAGAAGGTTACTTGGGTATTTAATGAATAAAAGAAAGGAATACTCACTGTAAACGTGAAAGAGCTTACTATAATGTGACTAGAAAATGTTATAAATTCTATATGTGATCTTATGTAATGTTTGACCTTTAAATATGTCTATATGAAGTATGTGAATGATATAAATGCTATTGTATAAAGTTTTTATGAAGATTTAATCAAAAAGGCATGAAGTATGGTTTCAAAAAAATGTCCCTTTTAAATGCATATTTTTGAATGGTTGCCATACTTAGTGCATTCCTGTACTAACCCATCTTCTCTACTTTGTCTACAAAGTTGTACGTTATGGATGCATTACAGGAATGGGTCTATGTTGATGAGCAGATAGATGATTCCCATTCAGTAAAGGGGTCCTTACTACCAGGATTCCCTACTCATGTCTTTACTGAAAGTTTATTAAATGTTGTTAGTTATGTCTATGTATACGGGTCGTGTCCCCAATGTATTCTAATGTTGTTGAGTCTACGATGGTAAAGATACTTAGAGTTTATGTATGTAATATGATATTTTATATATATGAATTTAAGTTTCTAGAAAATGATGTGCTATTTACAGTTTTAAATTTTCTGCTAAATTTACTATGTCAATGCGATGAATAATAACTATTGGCTTGTATAAGACCTCCAAGAGGTCAAGTACGCCATGTTACTTCTAAGGGGTGCTCCTGTGATGTGACATTTAGAGTATCTAATCTAGTAATGACCGCGTCCAGGATTGCTAAGCAATTAAGGTTTATGGATATATCCAAACTAATAACCCATGATCAAAAAGGTTGAGGGAGATAAACTCAAGGAAATGACTAAGTATAATAAAAATGCTAGAACGGGCAACTATGAATATTTTAAGTAGTGGTCTACAATCTTAACACATTTCTCTTGTCCCCGGGGCTTTGAATGGATTATAAAAAGAGGGAATCATGCTCTAAGTCTTAAGTCAGTGCTTCAATAACCAAACTTTTTCATTTTTTCCAATGTGTGGTAAGAACCATCCAGACAAGTGTCTTGAAAGCGATATTTTGGACGTGTTCATCTTGGTCATAGGTTGAAGAATTGTTCGTCTTCCATAACAGTTAGATAGGTAACAAAACTCAATCTACAACTCCAGTAGCTCCAGTAGGTCACCCCACCCAGTAGAATACCTCGTCCGGTATATATGGTGGTCAGCTCCAGAACAAGTTGTATGATCTTCAGGATCGATCGACCATATGATCTCTTTGTGGGGAAAAACCGGTGGTCACAGATACGTATCTGTCTCCATTTGTATTTTACCAGTTAGATCTAGGCCTACACTTTCTTTTGTAACTCTTTATATGTCATTCCACAAACTCTTAAAGAATCCTTCTTTGTCTCTACTCTAGTTGGTGGTAGTTATAACTACGGGGTTATACAAAAATTTCCCTGTCGTAGTTTCTAGTAAGTCAACTACAAATGATATATTTGATATTATACTAGGCATATATTGGTTACATTCATGTTATGCTTAGGAGATTGTATAACTATGATCATTCGGTTTCAATTTCCAAAGGAGACCATCTTAGACTTTAAGAGGGTAGTAACTTAGTGTCTAAGGTTGATTTAACTCTTACCTTAAGGCTAGAAAAATAATGTTCAAAGGGTATATCTATCATTTATTTCGGGTTGAGGATTCAACATACGAGACACAACTCTTTAGTTAGTACCAATGCTGAACGAGTTTCCAGAAGTATTTCCGAAGGATCTTCTTGGAGTTCCTACCGAAAGGGGAAATCAACTTTGAAATATATTTTCTGAGCTTATGGAATTGAGAGAAAAGTTGAGTTACCTTCTAGATAAGGGCTTCATACAAATACAACATCGATCTATGGGGTGCTTCTGTGTTGTTAGTATGTAAGAAACACACCTCTCTCAGGATGTGCATAGATTATCAATAGTTGGATAAAGTCACAAACTTTAGGCTGCTGGTTGCTTTTCTAAGATTGACCTCAAATTGGGATATCATTTTCTCAGAGTAAGAGATAGTGACATCCTCAAGACAACCTTCAGGATTCGGTATGGTCACTATGAATTTGTAGTTATGTCTTTTGGACTAAAAAATGCTCCTGCACCTTTCATGGAATTCATGTACAGGGTGTTAAAATAGTATTTGTACTTGTTCGTCATCGTATTTATTCATGATGCCCTCGTTTATTCTTGGAATAATGAAGAGCATGTGACTTATCTGACATTTGTCCTGCAAACCGCTAATGATTGCCAACTATTAGCTAAGTTCATGTGTATTCTAGTAATAGTAAATCATTTTCCTTTGTCATGTGGTATCTAACAAAGGGATTTGAGTGGATTCTCAAAAAATTGAGCTAGTAAAGCACTAGAGCAGACTCACCTCTCCGATTGATATCAAAAGTTTTTCGGGTTTGACCAATTACTACAAAAGTTTTGTTAAAGAATATTCATCCATAGCTACACCATTGACAAAGTTGACTCATAAAAAAAGGTCAAGTTTTAGCAGTCAGATAAGTGTGAGAAGAACTTCTTAGAATTGAGATTAATTTGACTACAACTCATATCGTGACTCTACCAAAGGGTTTAGACGGTTATGTAGTTTATTGTGATGCCACTAGCGTCACCCTAGATTTTGTGTTAATGCAACAAGGTAAGGTCATAACTTATGCTTCCAGAAATCTTAAGCTCCATTAGAAATACCCGACTAATGATCTCTAACTTACATCCGTCATGTTTGGCCTAAAGATTTGGAGACACTTGTGTGGTGTTCATGTTGATATGTTCATAGATCATAAGAGCCTCTAGTATGTATACACCTCGAAAGAATTGAATCTTTGTCAGAGAAGATGGCTTGAGTTCTATAAATATGTAGAAAGTTCCCTCGCAACCAGTCCCCTTCGCGCTCTCCCATCCTTTCCTCCCCTGAATACGCTCTATCATATGGGCATGACCAACGTAATGGCTGATGATCTCTGAAGAATGTCTATGGGTGTCACACGTTGAGGCCGATAAGAAAGAATTAACCAGAGATTTTCAGAGTCTCGCACACTTAAGATTTTTTCGTATGGGCACATCAGATAGTGGTGTGATAGTTCAGAATATGAAAACATCTTCATTGGTAGCGGAGGTTAAAGAGAAACAAGACAGTGACCCCATATTGCTTTAGTTAAAATGTGCACTTCATAAACAAAGAGTTGATGTTTTCTCCCAAGGAGAGATGGTGTGTTGCGTTACCAGGGTCACTTATGTGTTTCAAATGTGGGTGAGTTGAGGCATAAAATCATAGAGAAACCTATAATTCCAGATGTGCTATCCATCCGGGTGCCACTAAGATGTATCGTGATCAACTGGAAGTCTATTGGTGGAACGGTATGAAAAAGGACATCATAAATTTTTTTGTCCAAGTTTCCTAATTGTCAACAAGTTAAAGTAGAACATTAGAAACCAAGAGGTGTTATTCATGAGATTAACAGTCCTACATGGGAGTGGAAAGTGATTGACATGGATTTTATTATAAGTTTACCTCGTACTCGTAAACAACAAGAATTCATTTGGGTGATATTGGATAGAGTCACTAAGTAAGCTCACTTCTTTGCTGTGAAGACTACAAATTCAGGGGGGGGCTACGATAGACTCTAAATCAATAAAATAGTCAGTTTGCATGAGGTTCCCTTGTCTATCATCCCAAATAGGGGTCCTCGGTTTACCTCTCATTTTTGGAAATCGTTTTAGAAAGGTTTTGGTACTCAGGTGAAACCTAATACAATATTTCATCCGCAGACGAATGGTGAAGCAGAGTGTATCATTCAGACCTTATAGGACATGTTGAGAGCTTGCGTCATCAATTTCAAGGGTAGTTGGGATGATCATTCAGTTGCGTATTTCTCGCATGTAGGATGATGTAGACCTCCTTGAGATGCATTTGATCTCTAGGAACGTCGAGAAACGCTTCATCCTTGCAAGTTGATCTCCTGAATAGCCCGTTGCTCATCTTTTGAATAGCTGTGTAAGTTTGATGTGTAGCTTATGTAGCGCCTCCCTGGATGTATTTGATCTTCTGAGACTTCGAAGTACTTCGTCTTACAAGTCGATCCCTGAAAAACTCTGTTGGATCACTCCTTTCGAAGAGCTATGTCGTTGATGTTTGTAACTTCTTCCATTGGCAAAATGCTTGTTGAAGTGTTTTTCTTCATCCTATTTATAAGTTTTTGGGGGTGGACAAGGTTGCTTTGATTGGTCAAAGGATGTCAGTTTGAAACTTGGAGCATTGTGATTCGTTCTTGCATTTGACTGGGACACCACCTCATTTGGCAGGTGGCGTCACCTTATTTGGCCTTGATGTCTAGTCACTGGTGACACAATGGCACTTAGTTTGGACTCAGGTGGAATGGACCTTGGACTTAATAAAAATGGACGTATTTATTTGTAAAGACCCTATTAATCATTCAACCCTAATAAATATGGATTTAATTATATGAATTAAATCTAATAAAATTTGTGTGTTTACAGATGCCCCCTACTTCAAGCCTTGTTAAAGTGTAGGTTTACCGACACTTGGTGACAAGACTTGATGTATTTTTGAATGTGTTTTTTTAAGACTTGTCAATGTGTAGGATTTCGAATTTGACGATGAAAGTTGAAGTCTTCACTAAAGCATTGTTGATACTTCAAGAGTATTTGTTTCTTATCATCGCATTCTAACTAGGTCTCCACAAATAATTTTTTTGTAGTGATCTCAAAATTTTTTGTTTAAATATTCTTGCTTAACAACCACGTGGACCCTCTATATTGATTTCAAATAGATGGATATAGTGAGTAGTAACATTGTATGATCTTCCTTGCAAGGTGTGAGAAGAACAAGAAGATTGATCGGATCTTGAAATTAATAAAAGGAATATTGAATTTCCTTTGGTTGATTTTGTAAGAATCATTCTTGACATATCAAGACTTATTTCTTTCCTTTTGAGTTCCAGCAACTACCATTTAGATGGTAAGAATTGATATGATTTGCTTCTTCCAATTTTACCAAATCTTTCCTTGTACAAGAAATAAAAATTGTTAAAAGTAACTTCTATATAAGAATCTCCCATGTACAAAGGATTGTTCAAAGAATCATTGGAAAAATAATTCTTCCACTAAATCAATGTGGAACTCCAAATTTGGTATCTTCTTTTCTCAATTTCGTGCAGTCCCAACAAAAAATTGTTTTCCTAATGTAGGAATGTTCAAATGATGATAGGATTGATTTGTAAGAAATGAAATTCGTAATACTGCGACTTATCCAAAAATCAGCGTTAAACACCTTCCAGATTTATGGGAATCAATTTATTAAGTCGGATCCCAAATCTGTCAGTTCTTCTCACAGCTATGCGCAATCTCGCCAAAACATCATTTTCTCGGTGTAAGAGCATTCAAATGATAAGAGTCTTGATTATGGAGAAAAAATACTTCTAGTAATACGACATATCCAAATACTACAGTTAGAAATCTTTCAAATCAGTGGGAATACATTTCTGAAGTTGGACGCCAAATCTCATAGTTCTTCTCACAACTATGTGCAATCTTGCCAATACATCATTTTCTTGGTGTAGGAACACTCAAATGATGAGCGCCTTAATTCTGGAGAAACTAGACTTGTAGTAAGACGAATATCCAAAAATCACAGTTAGAAACCTTTTGAATCGGCAGGAATAAATTTCCAAAGTTGGACTCAAATCTGACAGTTTGTCTCACATCTATGCGCAATTACGCCAAAACATAATTATCTTGGTATAGGAACATTCAAGCGATGAGCGCCTTGATTCTCAAAAAATTAGACTTCAGTTCTACGACATATCCAAAAATCAACATCAGAGATCTTCTATATCGACGGGAATCAAATAAGTTTGACCCAAAATCTGGTAGTTCTTCTCACGGCTGTGGACAGTCCCGCCAAAACATCCTTTTCTTTGTGTAGAAACTTTGATATGACGAGCAGATTGAACCTTAAGAAAATAGACTCATATTACTGTGGTATATCCAAAAAACCATCTAAAGCTCTTCTTAAAGTTAGTCTTCAAACTTTGTCGTTTTCCTCACGGATTTGTGTCTTTTGGATTTTTCTTATTTCTCTTTCTTGTAGGTAATGGTTGTGATTGCATCTTTATTTTGAATATACATGTTTCTTAAACAAGTGAGATTGATGTTCAATTTCCAATTGATCATAATCCAAGACTTCGTTCTATTGGCACCACTATGTCGAACAAGATTGTTGTGCTGCTGTTCATGTTTTTCGTTTCATTTTGAAGGGTCATGCACTTATGACATGTGTCATCAGAAGTAGATCAACCAAGAAAAATTAAAAACTTTGTGCATTTGGCACCGTGATTCAAATATATATAATTATATATATATATCTATATATATGTATCTATGTATTTCAGGTTTCTGAAATAGCCTAAAATTCTTAGAAGCTGCACGAGTTGTTCATTTGAGGTTCCACGAGAGAAACATTTGAAGACCTTTCATTTATTTGCAATGAAAAAGCACCTAACGTGAGGATGGCGAGAGAAACACTCAGTGTATACCTCCAAACATCAACGAACTAGATTGTGGATAATCTCATTGTTCAAGATGTAGTTTGGATCGACATCTTCCTCTCTATTTGAAGAAGACCTTGGACCAATTCCTCTCAAATTTCTTACACTTTGTGATTTCAACTTTCAACATCTTTGAAATATATTTATTTTCAATTGTGGAAGCCATCAAATTTCAACACACTTGATCCAAGATAAATAGAACTCAAGTCTCACAATGTCAAAGTTTCATTTCAACATTTCTTCAACATTGTTCAGAATTTAATTCAGAAGTTGCTTTTGAATTTTGATATCTCATTCGCAGCTTTTCGCTATTATGGTAGAAAATTTATAATTTGGATTAGGAGTATTGAGATCATGATTTTCTTTTTCCATTGGAAATACGACTAAAATAACTACACAATGTATAAAAAGCACGGCCAAAGACTTTGTGGATTGGTACAGATATCGCTTCGAAGTCAGTTTATGGTTATGCCTCTCTCACCTCTTTAGCTTTGCACAACTTTGGGAGAAAATCAATAACTTGACGGAGAAGCCTCGAAATAATGTGATTCTTATTTCTTTGGAAGCATAACTCATAGATGTACACATACAAAAAAATTACAATCAAAACCTTTAAAAATTTTCACAAATATGTCTTTGAAGTCTGCTCAGTTTAATTTCAAAATCAGATGGTCTATTTCGTAACTTCAAGCGGTCGAGGTAGAAACTTCATAACCTGGCGTATAAACCTCTGAATCATGAGACGATTTTTACGTTGCGAGTAGATTAAAAAAACCACAATATATGTGAAAATAACGGCAAAAACTTTCTGGATTTTTACAAATACGCGTTTGAAGTCAACTAAGATTTCATGCTTAACTCTTCTCCTTGTCTCATTTGTGACGCGTTTGAACTTATTTGCTAGCTAAATAATTTTAAAGAGCTAGTGTGATGATCATACAATTCCATCAAACTCCGTTTTTTTTATTCATGTGACTGAGCTTAGAGTGATTACTCCAAGCGCCTACGTACCTCAGTGAAGAGGATCACGTCATATCGTAGTTTAGGATACTGAGTTTTTTTTTCTTTTTTTTTGGTATGTAAACAGTTTATACACTTGCGGTCCAAGAGTAACATACAGTTTATGCTCATACCTTAAGGAGCGTTGTAACTTGCAGATTAGGCTCGTATGTCGAGGGGAGCATTTCAGGTAAGAATTTCATCAATGTAACTGGCCTTCTAACCTTTTGTGATGAAGCATTAATGTACTTCAGTTTGGAGTTGGATTTATACTTTCACATTGCCGAAGTTGATTCATAATATATTTTGTGTCGACTTTTGAAAGTCGGAGATTAGAAGTCCCTTGATGCTTATGCCTTTTGCGAGGGACCAAATTCCAAGTGTCATCATTCTCTTAATTGAAGAAGGCATCAACCTTGGATGTGTTTGTTGTTTTCTTCAAGACGAAAACTTCAACTGGTTCAAATCTCCAAAACTGCATTATGATAACATCTTCTTTAATTTTTAGCGATGCTACATGATGTAGAACTTCTGAAATTGAATCATAATCTAGTTTGACACTAGCATGGTTTTTCTAAGTTGTCTCACCATCGTCAATGATGATTTTTCCCTCTCGTACCAATGTTATGATCTTTTCCTTCAGAGTGAAGGATATTTGTGGTGTGATAATCGATGATGCGGTGAAATTTACAATACATAGGATCATCGACCTTATTGGATTCTTCGGGTCTCTTTGACTCTGGGAGTGCAATGGCTTTCTTGGTTAGCAGCTCGTCAAGAATCGCTAGAAATTCAAAGTCTAGAAGTGGATACTCTTTCGCTTGTAACTCCTTCAAGGTAGATTGATTTTTCACTTCTTGCATTTGCTGATGTGCTACAATCTCTTTGAACTTTTGTCTATCGGTGGCTTTCATAGAAGTTGTAGTTACCGCCATGGACTCATTAGTTGTGTAGTCTAACGACTCTTTGAATTGTATATCTTTTTTTTATATCTAAGACATGCAATGTATTTCCATGACTTGCAATGCTCAACTTCATATCATGAGCGCGTATAGCTAATTCTTCAAAAGTTCGAGGCTTAATCCCTTGAAGGATATATGCCCCAATGTATTCTTTGTATACAATTTTCGATTGCATATATTTAAAAAGTTGATCCTTGCAATCTAAGCTCAACATTCGCCAATGATTGATGTAGTCTACAACGAGTTCATCCTTGCCTTATTTTGTGTTTGTCAATTCCATCATGCTCACTGTATGACAGGTTCTGTAGAAACGGTTGAGAAATTGATTTTCTAATTGTCCCCAACTATCAATTGATTTAGGCTCCAAGTACATATACTAATGAAAAGCGTTCTCGTTTAAAGAACAAACAAACTGCTTGACAAGAAGATCATCATGTGTACCGACACAGCTACAAGTCTCGACGAAATGGGCAATATGTTGCCTTGGATTTCCCCTTCCAGCAAATTGCTACAATTTTTGGTGGTTGATAACCAATTGGCATTCGTAGACCCTCGATTCGCTTAGAATACAACTTTGAATATCCTAAGGAACTTTGTGACAGACCACCATATTGAGCTTTAGTTGTGTTTATGATCATATCTTGTAGTTGTTGAACTATTAGAGTGGCAACTGAAGCAGACTGTTTTGCACTTTGGGAGTCAACTAACTTGGTGAGAGAATCAATATAAGCTTTTTCTTGAGTTTTTAGATTGTGATGTGACTCTCTAGAGTTGTAGAGATCTAACTTGCTCATAAATTGCACTGTTTGAAGATTATTGTCATCAATAGACTTCTTCAAGGCTTCAATGGTTTGCACAATCATTGCGAACTTCTCGTCCGTGTCAGTTGTGTCAACCATAAATTAGTTAGCCTTTGTTGAAATTGAAGAATCTGGTGAACTTTAAGATTCACCGAAGTTGAATTAGAGTGAGATTGTCCATCAAACAACTTTGATGCAATTTTGCCCCCATGGATTGCAGTTTTGAGTGTCATTCGAGACTTGCTCATTCTTGGCATCTCCAAGGAGGTGTCTTGAACTCGCGTCGAGTGATTGGATCAACATCACTAAAATCAATAAATGTGGCAACAGTAGAGTCTTTTCCTGAAACATAATTGATATTCTAAAAGGCCATTGCAGAGTTGAACTTGTTGTTTTTTTATTTGTAGGAGGAAGAGATAAAGAGAAAGTCCCACTGGGCGTGCCAAATTTGTTCGCAACAAATTTTCGTGAGCGCGAAAAATTAACTGCAAGCAAAATAAATAAAAAGAAAAATGTGATTTTATTAATGAATCATGTGAGTACAATTATGTTGTTCTCTTGATTCTTCTCTCCTAAGTTTCTTTGTTATTCGAGGGACTTCAGTAGTGTATTTCTCGAATGTAGGATGATGTAGACCTCCTTGAGATGTATTTGATCTCCAGGAACGTCGAGAAATGCTTCATCCTTGTAAGTTGATCTCTGGGAAGAACTCCGTTGATCAATCCTTTGAAGAGATGTGTAGTTGATGTTGTAGCTTATGTAGACCTCCTTGAGATGTATTTGATCTCCGAGAACGTCGGGAAGCACTTCATCGTTGCAAGTCGATCCCCGGAAATAACTCTGTTGATCACTCCTTCGAAGAGCTATGTAGTTGATGTTGTAGCTTCTTCCAATTGCAAAATGCTTGTTGAAGTGTTTTCTTCATCCCCTATTTATAGTTGTAGGGGGTGGAGAAGGTTGCTTGTGATTGGTCAAATGATGTCATTTTGACACTTGCAGCATTGTAATTCATTCTTGCATTTGACTGGGACTACCACCTCATTTAGACACGTGGCATCACCTTATTGGCCTTTGATGTCTAGTCACTGTGACACATGGCATGAGTTTGGACTTCAAGGTGAAATGGACCTTGGACTTAATAAAAATGGACTTATTTATTTGTAAAGCCCAAATAAATCATTCAACCCAAATAAACATGGATTTGATCCAAATTGTTTATGAATTAAATCCAAAAAAAATTGTGTGTCCACAAGGTCAACTATATTATTTTGTTGTTATTCCAAATAAATTTTTTGCCTTCTATTAATTTTTGTTAGAATAACAAAGTGATAATAACGAAAAGTGGTGAATATTTTATCTAAGAGAAGTAGATTGTCTCTAAAAATATTATTTATATTGTTGTGATGTACAATTTTTAACGGTCTCAACGTATTTATAACTAATATTGATTATCAAAACTTTCACACACTTTTTTTTATAAAAGGAGTTATGATAATCATAAAATTATCAGATTCTATATTTTTCATCTATTAAAAAAAATTGATGTTTAATTGCTACATAAAAACATTACTCAATTTTAACAAGACAGTTATATCATCAAACATATAATATGATAAATTATGTAAATGATTAAAATAATTAGATATCAAGATATTTTTAATCATTAATTATATATTTATAGTTTTTGAAATATGTGATAACGTCAAATCATTTAATTTCTCTAGAAATGTTCTAAAAACCTAAAAATATTATTTTTTCTTATAATAGTCGATTATTGGTAACATTGTTCAAAAGATTAGGAAAATTTCTTATGCTCGCGCGAAGCGCGGGTAAATTACCTAGTAATATAAATAATACTAATATAATTTGAAATTACATATTTACAATGACGTTTTTTAAAAAATAAAATAGAAAATTATTAATTTCGATAAAGATAGTAACTTGTCAATAATACATTTTTAGATGTTATATTAAATTAGAAAATTAATTACAAATAATAAAGACTTAATGAATGGTACAATAGAAGTAATCCTAAGATAATCATAAAGTGAAATAGAGAGGTGAATAGTAATTCCCCAAGTTGGAGAACGATTATTCACCTCTCTATAAATAGAGGATAGAGAGTACAATAGAGGGGGTTGGAGAGCCCATTCTCTATTTTACTCTCTAAATATAGAGAATAGAGAGTAAAATAGAGGTGGGTTGGAGATGGTCTTAGGAAGCTGAAACATCCATGATGGCCAAGAATAGTGGTGGACATTCGGTATTCGGTTCGATTTCGGAGGTTTTTTTTTCATTTTTTTCAGTTTTCAGTTCTTGTAAAATGTGTATCGAATACAGAACCGAAATATTTTGGTTCAGTTTGGTTTTTGTTATTTCAGTTTGGTTTTTATTAATTCGATTTGTTTTTTTTTTTATTTCGGTTTTTTTAAGGGCCTGCTTAGTGGGATTTTTGAAATTTTAAACTTCATAATTTTTTTTGTTTGATTTTTCAACTTAATAGGCTAGAAAGTAAAAATAGACAATACATCAAAAATAGAAATTGGCGGCCTTGTACGCTGTTTGGCACCTGGCGGGCTGCTGCTGCCGGAAAGAGGAAGAAGGAAGAAGGAGGAAGAAGAATAAGAAGAGGAAGAGGTGATGGCCTCAGAGGGAAGGAATACGGGGGGACATTACATAGGGGTTTCCAACATCGTTTTTTTTTTTTTATTTTTTTAAAAGATTATTTACACATTAATAATTAATTAAACTAAGAACTTATCATATAAATCACTTAGGATACCTATATTTCGGTTTTTAAACCTGGACCCCCAAATACCAAAAACCAAAGCCTAATTACGTATCAACACACCCCCCCGAAACGGACCATCATAGAAAACTTACAAAAAAAACGTAAACTAGCACTACCAACGACACCGAAACTACCGCACAATCAGAAACCTTCTTGAAAAAATTCGGTTCGAGTCGGTGTTTTGATTTGCTACGCGTGTTCATATAGCCCCCCCCTAGCCCCACACGACCTCCACCTTATTCTCCTCCCACTTTCAGTTGCCGCCCTTGAGTAATAGTCATTTCCAGTCTTTTTAATTTACCTCATTGTGTAAATTCCCGGTCGCCCACAGCTAATGTCATAGTGCGTACACTTCACTTCCATATCTACACCATTTCACACACCATCTTGACTACACCTCTCTCCAACACGGACTACCCAACTCAGTCTAGATCACCTATCTCGTTCAGTCTCAGTACGCAGATTTTGTAGGGGATTACAACTCTTTCCCTTCAAACTCACCTTATTTAGTCTTTATTTGAGGACGAATGATCCAAAGTGGGAGATATTCTAACACTTTGGACTTCGAGAAAGGGCTAAAAGGATAAACAGACATGTCCACAAACCCAAAATAGACCGTGGACCCTTCACGACACCCTAGATGATCCGTTTAGGGGTCCATGACCCATTGAGGGTATCGTGAACAACCATCCAGGACTTCATGGGCAGTAGTCACCTAGACGACGCCTTAGAAGGCCCGTGGTGACTTGTACTACCCATCTAGGGGTCCGTACAAGTCAAGCAAAAACTTTATATTTTTCTAAACTTTAAAAATATACTATATACTCAACAACCAAAATTAAGAGGTGACATATCCATGTGGTATTATTACAGGACTTTGAAGTTTCCTCTTTCAATGACACCAAGTTTGCCTAATTCTGAGCCTAGAGTAAAAAGTTATGCTTGTTTCAGTGAAGCCTTTACAAACAGGGCAATATCACATCCTACTAGATGGGTTGTGATGCTTTAATGGCCCATGAAGTCCCTCTTTTATTTCACCTCGTCAGTTTTAAGTGAAGAACATATTGGTCTTTTCTCATATGTGTTTTGCACTTAAACTACATTATTTTAACCCTATTTTCGCCAAACTACACAGGTTTTCATCACTAGACTAAGTAATTTTCAAAACCACTATTAAAAAAATTTCAGTATCACTAAAATCATAGGGACCTTAGAAGAAATAAAGACAAAGAGGCTACAATTTTCTCTCATGAACAGCAAAACAAACTCTCCTCAAGTTATCCCCGGGAAAAACTAACTAATTTCTCTGTAGTTTTTCATTCACAAGGTATGTGGGTCATTCCATAAGGTTTCAGTTCTCCCTTAACACCATGAATATGACCGTGGTTTCCCGGTATAATTAATATTTTCCTTACGTTTAGTGTGTCCGAAAGCCTTTTTGTGCTAATTTTTATATAAGTTTTTCTCTGGTTTTGCAAGAAATCTGTCCAAAAGCCGAATGACGGAGATTTTTTTTGATGCGAAGAAGGAAATGCAGCAAGAGGCCACTACGGAGCTTATGACGGTTCGTCGTGCTTGTGACGGTCGTAGGTGGCCGCGTAAGGGCAAGCGCTGAAGAAAGATGGGGAAGTCTGGACACACGGTGGGATTCGAAGCTAGTGACGGTCCGTCGTGGCTATGAACGGTCGTCCTGCAGGTTCGTCGTGAGTTCAGAGAAGTGATCCCAAGAGAGTACCCAGATTCCAGGAAAGTTGAAGTTTTGGACGAGAACCCCTCGACGACCGTTGTGCCTATGTAGGTCCGTCATTACTTGCCGTCGAGGGGAATGAGAGAGAATATTAGCAGAAGAAAAGAAAGAAATTTGAAAAGTAATGGAACGACGGAGCCCATGACGGTCCGTATGAACACGACGGTCCGTCGTGAGGTCGGTCGACCCAGCCGCGTCTTGGCAAGATTTCCAGCAATTAGAATACTTGTTTAATTAGGTTTTTGTTTTTTATCACAACAGTTCGAAAAAACTCATTTTTGAGTTAGACACCAGATGTTAGGAATCTTAGATATGTTAAACTCCAGTATTAGAAAACATTGTATTTGTGAGATTCTGATAATCATTAGACTTTTGTGAGATAGTGATTCCTTTGAGAATTCTTGCAAGTGATTTTTGGTGAGTAATCAAGCAAAACTTTGGGATTTGAGTCTTCTCATGAAGTAAGTACGATGACCTCTTATTTAATATATTTGCATATTGTTGTTTTTAATTATGCTTATGAGTAAAACTAAACTCCATAACTAGGGTTGTGGGAACATAGGTGCAAATAATGAGATAAAAACACTAACATAAAATAAAACAATTCTAGAATAGTGTCTTGCATTATTAATAATATTTCCGCTTAGAAGTCGTTTTAAACGGATGGGCCAACGTTAGAACTCGCCTTTAATGCGACTTGTGGACCAAGGAGGTAGATAATAGGAAAAAATTATTAAACATAGAGTTAGTGTATACGATTAATAGGCTAGTATGATTGTACGAGTAGTAATAAATTAAGTCCACACCATATACACGACACTACGATGCTTAATATGAGGTATAGGATTAAGGTTGGATAGCAAAAAAAATCACACGTAGCCGGACCAAGTGTGGCGGAGTGAAGAGTTTTAGATGCCGGGAACCCAAGGAGTTAGAAATACATAACTTAGCACTTTCATGCAGATTTACTAGGAAAGAATTGTTATTAGTTAGGGAATTATTCAAGTTTATGAACCTGTGGGGGAACAAGTAAACCCTAGTTACTTTGATTAATTATGATTAAACTCCAAACATTCAAGCTGTTAAGTTTCTCTTGCCATTTCCTTAGTTATTTTCACTCACTTTTAGAACTAGAAACCCCATTTTATCTTGTTAACTTTCCAAGGAAGTCATGATCCAAACAATAGTATAACAAGGGGAAGTTTAAGTCTAGACGATTTTTCCTAGTGGGAACGGATCCCAACCTCACGAGTTGGGTTATTTTATTTGACACGACCCCGCTTCCACGTCCTCACCTTCACCCCCCCCCCCCCCCCCTGGTTTGAGAAGTAAGTTGATCGTAGCCATTTTGGCGCCGATGCGGGGAATATAGCTTTTAGCTTAAACTGAACACTTACGACATAGATCCTTCCCTACTTGTTATTGGTTTTTTGATTTCTTTACAGAAGCTATTTTCCTCCTTGTATGCCAAATACAAGGAGAGGAAGAGAACCCTTTTTTCCTACGATCAGATGTTAGAGCGTACATTGCACAATATGAATCAAACTTGGGAATAAAGATTATTGATCCGAACCAGTAACATCCCAGGCTCCGCGTGATGATTCTGGTCAGATGTACCCGATGCTCCGGTGTTGTGAACATCACCAGAGGGACAAAAATCCCGTTCAGACCCAAGCATAATAAACAGAGGCTTATTGATACCATAGAAGATTCGGATGCGCGCACTGGTTTGCCACTACTCTACCCACCAGCACCACACTTCTTGTCCCCCCCCCACCCCCCCCCCCGGTTACCAAATCAGCTATGTTTGACCAGCGCACCACCCATGCTCACACTCGCACCACCGAGGTTGGTTTTGAGTCGGGATACCCCTTCTGCAGGCCTTCCCACACTGCCCCATATTGACTCACCAGGCTTTAAGGCGGCAGTGTGTAAAAAGTCGGGTGTAGGGAGGCCACTTGATTGGGATCTAGATGTAATAGGTCTCAGAGTGATTTCCCTCTCACTGACGGGAGAGGCTTGCTATTTGGTTCACTGAGCTCCATACAACTCCAGATTCACTTGGAATCAACTAAGGGAGTATTCTTAGAGCTATATCCGCGTCTCTAGAAAACTGTAAACCACACAGAAAGACCCCCCCGTGACTAACTTTGTGGCCCCCCACTACAGCTCGAGTAAAGGTTCGTAGTTCTTGGGATATGATGCACCTAATTCTTGAGAAGTGTTCCAAAGGTCACCGTATTAGATGATGAGGCACTGAAGGAATAATTCGATCGGGACCGGTTGATGATAACTAAAAAGCGGTGTGGGTCACTATAGCAGGTGGATCTTATGGGGGAGTGTCCTTATCGCTGAGATCGCTGAAAGAAATTAGATAAATCCCCGGAATAACAAAGCTTGGAGTAATAGGAAGGTCTACGATACAGGGAGGAAACACCTCGCAGTTGCAGATCACTCAACAACCAGCACAGAATTAGATTTGTGAAAGAAATGGCTCAAATGAAGAACTGAGTGGGTTGGGACTTAAAAATTGTCCTAGGGGTGCAGAAAGATAAAATGCAGTCAAACTACTTATCGAAATCACGCCAAAAAAAAACGCTTATGAGTGTTATTATGAGGAGGAGTCCTATGCACGTAAATGATAGAGGGAGAGTTCCCGACCAAGTAGCCCAAGGCTATCATCAGAGTAATTGCGCCAGCCAGGTTCAAGGGAAAACCAAGGCCCAGGAAACTATAGGTAATTTACAAATCTTGAAGGGTTCATTATGTCCGCATGTGAAACTAAAAGCCGCGACACAACTTTACAGGGTAACCTATGCTAATAGAAAACGACAGGAATGGGGGACCTTATGTCCCCTCCTCCAAAAATCGTGAAGTTATCCTCGGGAGGTGGATAAGATAGTATGGCGCGAAGTTGAGGATATATGTTGCACAAAATGATGAGGAGTCGATGCTACAGTGATTGAGACCATTAATGAGTTAAAAGGGTGGGATCTAGCTCGTATTGGCAAAAAGTTGAGCACATGCCCATTTCGAATTAAACCGATCGAATGTCAAGTGGCCCAATTATCTGCGCCCAACAGTGATGAATACACGGACACCGAGGCACTCTTACCTAAGCAAACACTGTCTGAAAATCCAAAGAAGATGCGACTGTATGGCAATCAACTAATCGGAACGGTGGTTAAATGCAAAACCAGTGACCCAACCTATGCCAATCTACTGGAAACAGTGAGAAGGGATAATTGATAATGTTGTAAAAGGTTAGTAGTGGTGCAGTAGAGGAAAGTAATGAAAAGAATGCAGAAGGATGCCTATCAAGGTAATTCCCATGCCTAGGCCAACCACCACACCCTTCCCTCAGAGAATTAGTGAAATAAAAAAGACCAGAGGATGGTAAAAAACTGCAATTTCATACAAATGGTTGAAGCAGCTTTCCTCAATGTTACCCTGTTGTTAGAAGCTCTAGAAAAAATGCTGCCGGTTCTGCCAAAATTTATGGAAAAAGATCTGGTCACCAAGAAAAGATATCGCATCACTTTCGAGGATGATTGAATAGACTGCAGCATTGAGTGATCGTGCTTACAAGATCCCTCGTACAAAAGAAATAAGATCATTGTGCGTTCACTATCCATGTACACAGTTGCGAGTCATTCCAATTTTGCGGAAAAGATATGTGATCTGGGGGCAAGCATAAATACTCAATTGCCCCCTCACGAAATACAGAAATTGGGCTTCTGGGGGATCCAAAACCAATGCGATTGTGGCTACTGATGGCTGATCGGGACATGTGAAACAGCCGATAGGGATAGTCAATTCATGATTGTGGCTAGTAAAGAGGAGTCATTCCATCTTACCGGCTGGCTGTGATTTTGTATATATTCTTGATTGTGAAGGTCGATTTGAAAAGTTGCCCATATATCTTGGGAGCGCCAATTCTTGCTACAGGTAGAGCCTTAGTGATATGGAGACGGGACAGATGAATTTCGGTGAATAATGGAAGAAGCGACCCTTCACATTTGTAGGACCATAAAGGCAGAAGTGGATGAGCTAGCCAAATCGGGATCTGCCATATCCACAACAGAAAAGATGAAGGAAGGAGAATGAACCAAACAAACGATCGCCAAAAACAACGCCACGTTATACGGTTGGCCCCCAGACCTCATCGATGCATTCATATGTTATTACCGAACGTATCTGCCCGCGTCGCCCTCCTGTACCCGGCGCACACGCTCCAAGTCAACACACAATCAGGACTGGCCCCCTCCCCCCACTCTGATACCCCCAACCGCTACTGCCACACTCATGCGAGACACACACTTGACCGACCCAACCAGCCACCCAGTCCGGGAGTAGCGCGTGAGTACTAAGATTCTTACCGACACTACGACGACACGAACTATACTTAAAAATTCACACTTTCTCAGGCCATTCCCCCAAAGCCACTACACGGGGAACCAAACAGCTATAGAGGCCAACAAACCCAATCCTTAGCCAGAGGCCTGCACCCGTAATCACACGCTGTCCCCAAGTCGCCCTGCCACCCGCACGGAACACGTACCACATACAAGGCGCTTGACTTAGGACGGCAAAACACCCAATACTAAGCTAGTCTTTGATTTTAGCCTCAATGGTCTCCCGCACTTTTTCTCACCTGTCAACTGGGTTTTTTTAAACTTCGCAGGCCAAACAAGCACAACACGAAAAAGAGTCTCTGCCCAAGCGCAAACCACAGGCCACCTCTCCGCCACCAGCAGTCACTGACGCGCACACATTGACATGGAACCGTTGCCAGCCTCCTGGCGACGCGAGCACCCAGCTCCGCCTATCGCCTACCGTCGCTACCGGCCCCTAACGTACTTTCTCGTTATAATTCCACAAACTAGGGCACAGCCATCGACAGAACAAAACGAGGGTAGGTGTTTGTCACAATGCGAGGGATCGTCGTGGGGATATGTCAGTGTGATGAATGAGGCATACCCGCCGACACGGGTGTGAGTTTAAATAAAATTTTCTATCATTTAAACTACCCAACCCCTCATTTCACCCCAACTTCAGTATTGCTTCCGACTTCCCCTCTCATTTTAAACGTTAACTTCCCTTCCCATCGATCATTGCCCCCCAAAATTGTATAACGCCCCACTAGGGTTTATCATCTACTAGGCGGCACACGCCTGCTGCTGTCGGAGGTTGCTATACCTTGCCCACTCCGCAGTACCATGTCCACATTGCATTTGATCTCCAGGTTTCTTAAGGTAGATGCTGTCTATATAAATTTACTACTCAGCTTAATCTCTGCCTAGTTTGTTTACTAGCGGAGTACTTTCAGCTTCAGTATCCCTCGCTACGCCCCCCTCGACCCTCCCCTATGTTGTTAACCCCTTTATCATGATTCTGTACCTAACCACCCTAGTTTCCAAAACTGTCTAGCACAACCTTTGCCCCCCATAGCCTTCGACACACCCCCCTAACACAATAGGCATGCTCTTTTGCCCAGTTGCCTCACACTCATACCCGGTAGTTCGGCGCATAGGCACAAACATCTACGCGTTCCCACACCACCCATTACAACGACACAGCGCCTGGTTTTCATCCCCCCCCGCGGGCCTGCCAGGGCCGACACCCAACGTTCCTGTCCCACTCGTTATTCCAGAACGAGCACCCCAGCACTCAAACGGAACCAGTTGTACACCCACGACGACACGTCGTAGGCGTCCGGTGCAGGCACAACAACGCCCATAGACACCCACTATCCCACCGGACCCCATATCCCCGTGACGGACCCGTCCGTCATTAACGAACGCAATCTCTCCCCTGCCCAACATTCCGGTTCGTGTCACGAGGAACCCAGGTTTTACCACAGAGGCTCACTCTACATATTTCCACCCACCAAGTGTCTCCCACCACGGACAACCATGTGACGGACGCTCGCTCTCTATCCAAGACCGGTCACCGCTCCACCTCGGACCACAACCCGTTCCGAGCTCTCGAGTCAGAGAACCCTGTTACTACAGGGAGTCATCTCACCATTTTCTAAGTGTACCCTCAAACGGACACATGTTGGGAACGGATCCGTAATACCACGCCGGTCGTCCTGCACAATCGTCATTTGACGGTCAGAGACCCCTCATGCTAAGGGTCTCCATATTTTTAGTGTCCTACGACGGGACCGTCTCGTACCGGTGACGGTCCTTCCTTGCATGTTATCGTCATGCTGAATCAGAGGACTCTCGTTCAAGTCTTTTCTATATATACATAGTCTAAGTAAAACACGGGACGGACTCATTGCCGTGTCCTCATAAGTCACGACGAGGCGTCCACCAGGGCCTGTCGGTGGACACTGTTTCTATAGCAATTACTACTATTTTGCATTTTGTGGTTATTAAGTATGGTTTGCTTGTCTGTTTTCCACTACTCGTACTAATATTGATCCTTTATAGGTACCTATCTACGATGGCACCCAAGGCAATTACCGGCATTACGCACCGGGCGATCATGTCTGTAGCTCCCATCTGCCCGCAGGTCATCGGGGCTCTGATGATGAGCGTGACCCTTAGTACGTGCCCCCAGGCACTTAAGCCCTTCCCGTGCTACGGGGTGCTTCAGAGCCAACCCAAAAAGGATGGCGTTACGGACGGTAGTCACTGTCATTCCCAGTCTGATGAGAGCGCACATACTGACAGGCACACACTCTGGGTCATCCACAAATGAGGGAAGGAGCGTCAGGTCTTAGGAGTAATCATGGTTCACGAGGATAGCCTCAGGGCTCTGCTGAGCGTTCCCGCACCCGCCACCGCTGCAGCGTGGTCCTCGTCTGATGACCACCGCGCTAGACAGTTCAGACTTTACATTCCGGCTTCAACAGTTCCTTTGGTACCGCACCCCGAGGCATCTGAACAGCCCAATCGTTGGGTGGTAGACAGGGAATTTCAAGGTCTACTCCGGAAGTCCAAGTTCCTGACTGATAAAGGAGTGATGACTCGAACACTCACCTTGGAGCGGGGGGCGGGTAACCTAGACAGGGAGACCTCCAAAAAAGTCAATGTCCTGACGATCCACAATCATCTTCACCAGGCATGGCTTGGAGTGGACAGCACTTAACACAACCACACCGTTGGATGATACACAGTGAAGAAATGGTCCGAGAGTTCTACTCATCATACGTAAGAGAATATCCGCATAGATAGATAGGCGGGATACCCCCGCTAATAGGCAACACTGGGCAGGTTCGAGTCCGGGGGGTAACAGCGGTCTGACATTTCCCTGCCAGCCATACGCACAGAGTTTCTGGACGGCGCAGAGATATTGAGGGCTTCTCGGACCCCCCTCATGCCGAGTTCAAAACACGTGGTAGAATAGTTAAGGGCTGGCCAGTTCTTGCGCGAGCCATCACTGAGAGAGGGACCAACCAAGAGAATGGATGCGACACATTGACACCAAGGCCATAGAGATGGAAGAGGGTGTCGCATGATCGAAATGGATGCGACTGAGCCGAAGGGGGCATAAAAGAAGCAGCCCCAACCTCACGGTTCAACACAAATTCTTGATGGCTCGCTTGTCGTCACTGCTCTCCCCCATAGCTGGTGACAACATAGTTACCTCGGGATCGAGCGAGTTGATGGACGGACGATGATTTGATAGCCGGATGTGCGGTGGACTTCGCATGGCTTCTCCAGGCAGGTCATGCACAAAGAGGGCATTCAAGGTCACTTACCCCCCCCCCCCCCCCCCCCCCACCTACCCCTTCCCGTGGCATGATCTTTGCCCTCTGCAGGTCCGCCAGCGGTGTAAGACACCATAGGAACCGTCAGACCATTCCCCCCCGCTTAAGGACCCCGAAGGGAACCCCATTGACGTCCCCCCCCCGGCACCTCATCAGAGACTGAGGCCAATGAGTTGGGCCCCACACGCAGAGGCCCGTCCAGCCCACATTCTGTCGAGCCTGCTGGAAGACACAGTGTTGGTAGTCCCTTTTGCTACTTCAGAAATCACACCACCTCCCCCGAGCGAGAGTGAAAGAGAATAGGGGTTCGACAGTCCCCCACCCATACGCGAGGGCGAGCGCGAGGAAAGGAAGAAGGAAGCCGAGAGAGAGAGCTTCCGCGCCGGAGCAGCCTCACATCGCCCTGACCCGGACCCCCCGGCCAGGCCGCCACCCAGATCTACGAGCCATCAGACCGTCAACACACTACCGGGAGGGTCGTACTAGCATCCCGCACTGTCAGAGTAGACGGACGGACCCCCCCCCCGGCCACTACTGATGGTATGCGGCTGCTCGCTCAGAAGGCACACCATGAGCGGTGTCCCAGATTCCTCACGAGGATGTGGGTTCCGCAGGCGAACCACCAGACACCCCCACCACCACTCTTCTGATCGACGAAGCTTTGCGCACGGTTTGCTCTCACATAACACACTCTAGCTATTTAGGTTCTGATGCACAACGCGGGACAACTTGCCATGCCTTGATTTGGCTTGGGCACCCGGTGGGTAACCCCCCCTTCGGATCCGCTGCTAAAGACTAGTCCAGAAGTGCTTAGGCGTGAAAACAGTCCCTGAGTCAGACCCACCTCAGCACTATCACTCCATTTTGGCGGTTGCTCTACGACTCCATGCTTACTTTTTCACCCAACTAGCTACTGATACTTTTTCTGTTGGAAACCTGGCATGTTTATATCTTTTGTACATAGTTTAATTTTGGAGCATGATGGCTTAAATTCTAAAATGATATCCTGATATTAAACTGGTAAAATAATGAATGACTCGTCATAGTAAAATGATAATTGTGTGGCTCTACGCATTGAATAGAGTACACCATTGGCATTACCCAAGTCTTAAATTCGAACTAGGTGTTGACAATCTGGTATAGTGATGACCGCCCTCGGTCACCCACCCCCACCGTGAGCCTGCTGAGGAAACACACCTGGAATACGTCTCACCACTTATTATCGAGTATTGACTAGAACACTTGCCTGGTTAGTCACTGCCACTAAAAGCTAAGTCCATGATAATAGACAATTAGCGACAACGGCATCACCTTAGGCCCTCTATATCCAATAAGCCCCCTTTCTAGCCTAAACTAAACCTTAAACCAAACGAAATTTATCCTTCTTGATCCCAAACTAATCTGAGGCTCTAAAAATCACGACCTATATTGTCTTTTTCACCCCAACTATCTTTTTCTGGACAAACAACTGGCGTTGCCTGGTCCCCCTCCCTTGGCAACATGTGCACCCAGCTATTCCCAAAAGCCCTCAACGTTGAGGGTGACCCACCGAGCTACATGACATGAACAAACCTATCGTTATGGCCTCTGACCCACACACAATTCTCTGGACTATTGTGTACCTGAACTCATGGCAAAGCATGAGTTGAGGGATGGCTATTAGGAAAGAATGCTTGGAAAGTGGGGATTGAAAGGAACAAAGAGAGGAGAAGGAATAAAAGTAAAGTGAAAATCAAGAATTAGTATTGAAAGAAAAGTAAAGAAAAAAGAAAAATGATACAAAGAAAATACAAGACAGAAAAGAAGAGAGTCACACTAAAGAGAGTCACTTATACACAAATTGAAAGGACAGAAGAGAAAATAGCAAAGGTGATAAGAATATGAGAAACTGGGGGGCGAGATAAAATGATAGAAAGACTAAAGGAAGGTTTTTAGCGATTCTGTCAAGGAGGGGCAAAAATCACTAAAGTATACCTCAATCATACCAGATAGACCCTGAGCCTATGTTACAAGCTAAGAAAGTCCTATCGTGATCCTAAGGGTTGTATAGCGACTTAGGCAAGTGAACATAAGGGCAAGCTCTATGCAAGTAAGGTAATGAAGAGTGTGACGTGTTTTGAAGGGAGCGAGTGTCGAAAATAATCCTTATACTAAATGAAATCAATTGTGTGAAAAATGAGGATTTAGTTCTAAGGGGAGGGACACTAGTTCCATTACCAGAAATGTTAGCACCCGATGAGAAATTGAAGAGGACAGGTGTAATGCATGGTGAGTCTATGTCATGATTGATCCCACGAAATTCAAGGTCACTAATATAGCCTGCATAGGAATTGATGAATTAATCGGGATTGATAGCCCAAATGAGTTGCAAAAGATAAACAGACATGGATACTATTGTACAAAGAATTATGTAGTGAGTTCATAGTGCGTCGCTTGAGGGCAAAACAATGAATATTTAAGTTGAGGCGGTTGTTGATATACCGTGGATTTCACGGGATTATAATTATACTTTTTCACTAAGTTTAGTGTGTACCGAAAAGGGGGGGATTTTGTGCTATTTTATATAAGTTCTCTCTTGTTTTGCAGAAAATTTTGTCCACACAAAGCTGAATGCAGAGATTTTTGAAAGAAGCGTAAGAAATGCAGAAAAGACCACTACGGAGCTTTATATGACGGTAGTAGTGTTGATGACGGTACGTAAGCAGGTTACGGCAGCATAGTGCAGATGCTTGAAGGAAGATGGGCGAAGTTGGACCAAGTGTGGGATACGAAGCTTTGTGACGGTCCGTCTGGTTATGACGGTCCGTCCATTTGCATCAGTTCGTCAGTGAAGTTAAGAGAAGTAGATCCCAGTACCCAGATGATCCCAAGAGTTGAGAGTTGAAGTGTTTGGAATACGAAGACCATCGAAACAAAAACCAATTGTGCCTATGACGGTCCATCATTACTTGCCATTAGGGGAATGAATAGAAGCAGCAGAAAGAAATTGAACAAGTATGGGACGACGAGCGTCCATGACGAGTCCTCATGACCCCGAGGTCCGTCGCGGAGTCTGTGACCCAGCGCGTTTTTGCAGATTTCCAGCAATAGAAATACCTTGTTTAATTAGGTTTTTGTTTTTATAAACAGTCGAAAAAACCTCGTTTTTGAGGTTAGACACCAGATAGTAGACTCATTAGATTGTTAAAACTCCGTAGTAGGGAAAACATTGTATGTGAAAAGATTCTTGATAATCATTAGACTTTTTGTGAGATAGTGATTCTTTGAGATAATATTCTTGGCAAAGTTGATAATTTTTGTGGTGATTAATTCAAGCAAACTTTGGAATTTTATTCTTTCTCATTGAAGTAAGTACATGAAATCTTATTTAATAATATTTGAATATTGGGTTTATGGCCATAGAGTACTAAAACTCCATAATAGGTTGTGGGAAACAATAGGCAAATAATGAGGAGATTAAACCCTAACTAAAATAACAATTCTAGAAATAGTGTCACTAGCTGTATATAATAAATCTTCTCGCTTAGACGTCTTATTTAACGGATGGCCAACGTTAGAACCGCTTAATGATACTTTGACGGCACCAAGGAGGTAGAGTAATAGGAAAGGAAATTATTAACATAGATTTAGTGTATACTATCTACTAGGGCTAGTATGATTGGAACGACAGTAAAGTAATAACTTATCAAATATCGACTTACGATGGTTAAATGAGGTAGGATAACGGGGTAGGATAGCAAAAACAAACTAGGGGGCCCGGACCAAGGTGCGGAGTAGTGGGGGGTGTTTGAGTTGGGGGGTTTTAAGGGAATGTCAGATGCCGGACAAGGATTTAGAAAAAGACATTAAACTTATCACACTTTTGCATGCAAGATACTAGGAAAGAATTTTATAGTTTAGAATATCAAGTTATGAACCTGTGGGGAATACGTTAAACCACCTAGTTACTTTGATTAATTGATTAAACTCAACAGTCAAAGCTGTTAAGTGTCTCTTCAATTTTCGTTAGTTATTTTCAACTCATTTAGAACTAGAAACCCCCCTTTGATGGATGTACTTTCCAGGGAAAAGTAATTGCCAAAACAATAAGTAATAACAAGCTGAAGTTACCCGCACCTAGACTAATCTTCTCCGTGGAACGAATCCCAACACCATCACTAGTGGGGGTATTCTTGACCCACGCCCCCGCCTCTTACCTTCTCTAATTGACGAAGTGAACCGATCCTTGAGCGATACCTCACACCCCGCATAAACTTCACACGCACTCCCTATTTGCGCGGCTATCTACACTCCTACCCTCGGCATATCTTTTATGAGCAACTAGATTGCTTGACAACCCAAACCCTGAACAGGTATTTATAATTTGATTCTGTAAGTTGCTTGAATTCACCTTTGGAGATTTGAAAGGGAAAAATAAAATATTAGCCCTCATTATTGTCCATGCTCATCTTTTCACCCCACGAGCCATTAGCTAGAGCCCTCTCCCCCGCGCCAATTCAGCAAAGCCCTTCATATAGTACACTTTCACGATTGTAAACCCAAACTTAAGTTACGTCTTTTTCTGCTCCATAGCTTCATTTCCCCACGAAACCCAGTCTTTCCCGCCTACGTTCCTAGTCCTCATCTCTCACTCGAATTACCTAGAATCAAACAACACTTACACAAATGCACCCCGCTACTAGTGTCTAGAAGTCAGGCGAGTAGTACTCGCTTAGCACCGACGTATGGACACCAGGCACTCAACAGTTACACCATCAGTCATACGAATTAACGTTTCAATCATCGTTTAACGTCCCCCTTTGTTGGCGCATCAAATTTTAGTGACTCAACCCACAACCACATTGCCCTTCTATAACCACACCCACGGTACAGTCAATCTACTCAGACACCCCCCGATAGTGTACCATCGAACTCCACATTTATCTCACGTGGTTTATGTCATTTTATAGACTCTCTCACATTATTAGCTTCGGTAAGGTACTTTAGACCTGTAGTTGTATTTATTCTCAGTTTTTTTTTTTTGCATGATTCCATTTACTCTTATATTCCAATTTTTATGCATTATTATATCTTGGGCCTATTACTTTAGTTTTGTTCAGTTAACATACTCAACCTATATTTTTAGCAAGTATATATATTAAGTCAACTTTGCATATGTCTCATGCTTAATACATACAAAGTACTAAAGCATACTCTATGTTCCATTCAATTATTATGCAAGTTCAGATTCTCAAGGTCAACAATTTGACTAGCTCATATCGACGCCACATCAACAATAATCAGGGGTGAGTCTTCATCATCGCAAACGTTTCTTTATGCTTTTAGTTTAGTGCGTTAGTTATTAGCTTCATCATTTTAGAGTTAGCTGGGGATTTTCCCAACAGCTGATTTAGTATTAGATGCTTTCAAATGTAGAGTCAAAGTTGTTTAATTTTGGATGTTCTACTTTGAACTCAGTTATTTCTTTCCGATATTTTCAATTGAATTCCTTTATATTGTATTCACTATTTAGTTATTTTTCCGCTTGGTTAGAGTTATTAAAGTATTCTTGTGATAGGCCAGATTCAGGGTTAGCTTGGGGTAACTTGTGATCATAGGTCCAGCGTTACATCTAAGGACTAGCCTTATGGCGTGAGAACCTCATCCCTGTTACTCCCACCACATAAGCAACGAAGGAAGCATACAAATTCAACTAGAATACAAAGTTTAGGAGATCACTTTTCTTAAATCAATCAACAATCACTCCAAGAGTTGAGTCTTCGTCTTCTAAATCACTCTCAAAACCACACAATATATGCACAAGCAAGTATTCATAATAATTTTCGTAAACAACAACACCTACATCAATCCTTTTGAAAAGTGGGTCAATTGACAAACCCAATTTCGAATACAAGGTTTGAATTCAAATTTAAATACTTGAAAATATTACTCAAGGCACAGATAAAACCTGCAATACTCAACAATCACGGTTCCACCCCTAACTCCCCAACTTACTCTACCGCATCATCTACAAAAACCCTATCAGATCATGCGAGCAAACCCTCAAACTTTACACCAATGAAAACAACCCTCACTGATTTAAATTCACATACTAAATAATTATAATAATAATGAGTAATCGAAGATTTAGAGTTTTCATTAAAGAAAAATGCGTACACCAATTAATTTCTATCCCTTGAAACAACCCCATACCAGTAAATCCACCCCTACCACCCATCTACCCACGTTCCCACACAAGGACCCTCCAACAATACGAAACCCACGACGCAAGAAGAACCCACCACAACAAGCTTGCGGTTTACACCAACACCTTCCCCACGAGATATCCCCCCCTGCGAATTGTGGGGTTAATGAGCTAGATCTCTAAACGTGACTGGTTTTTCACGAACACGGAGGTTAACACATTGACCTCCTGCAAACGTGGTCAAGACTGCACGAACGTGGGGTTTTCAACCCCTCCCCACGCGAACGTGGCCACAAGTTCTACGAAAGCAAAGGCACCACCAGAGCACAACAGAAGCAAATCAGAAAACTATCAAACTTTGAAAGGATCCTCGAGATTCGTTTGGAACCCTGTACACATAAACCACATATGCAAATCAAATTTTCTTGACATTCCACACTCAATGAAACCATCAAAATGTGAATGTTATGTCTTCTTAAAGCGACATCCGTAAAATCACAAAAAACTAACTCATGTCTAAAAAGCCTAAAAAAAGCTCGAAAATTCTCAAAAATAAAACAAGATGTCACATAGGCCTAAAATCACCCCCCCCCCCCCCCCCCAAAAAAAAATGAAACTCTCAGACTTTCTGATCCGAACTCCAAATGTTGACCAAAATCAACCCAAAGGTTAAAATGTCACAGTTTCACAACTTAGGACCTCAAATCTTCAAAAAGACTCTAATTGTGAAACTGACAACTCTCACAGATCAACTTTCACATTTCGGGACATATGGAATTGATGAAATTTCATTTCAACACTCGAAACTCCAAAAGACACCAAAAATCAAGCAACTCAATTTTTAGAACTCAAAACTCACCAAATTCTCAACTCTTAACTTAAATTCCAAAATCAACTTTTCAAACTTAATCATAAGAGATTCGGGTCAAACACAGGAGAAAACACAAAATTTTATAAAAATGACCGATCGGGTCATTAGATTCCCCACCTCCTCCTTCTACCTTATTTGTGTAGACATCCCCAACTCTATCCATTTCTTACATTCCATCGGCTCTTTAGCAATTAACTATTCTATTCCTCATCATGACTTTATTATTGTTGACATTGATTTCAACAAATCCAACCATTAATTTCCACAACATCTACCACCGATAAAAATAATAATGGAGATGAATGGAGTGATGAGGAGAAGAACATATTCTTGAATAATTGAATTTACAATACTCACATCAAATTTCCAATTAATGTTCTTACAACTTCAATCTCACCAATAGAAAGAAGATTAGAATCTCAAAAAACAGATCGCTTAAAATTCAAGAAAGTTAATATTTATAAAATGTAAGCAACTAAGCATCAAGATTTTACTTGTGATTTAGGCATAAATGTGAAGCTTAAGGCTATAGCTAAATACACCATTAATGAAAGAAATTAGCTTCAATTTTCAGTTGGCATTGTTGAAAATATTTAGCTTTCAATTTCTGGTTGATATTGTTGAAAACACTTAGCTGTAATTTTTTATTTTCATTGTTGAAAGAATTTACCTCCAATTTGGGACTGATGATGAGGCTCTTTGTTAAATAAATGAGCCCACATAATTTTAGAAATTAATTAATTAGTGTATAAGTTCAAAATAAAATATTTAAAGAAAAAGATAAAATGGTGAATAAGCATAAAAAATAAAAAACACAAAAAAAAATTAACAACATGATGTTTACATGACATGATGGGTGAGGCGTATTATAATTTGAGAGTGATATTGAATGTACTTGAACATATCAAAAAAAAGGTAAATAAACACTCATTTAAGTTAAACACCCAGATACTTAAATAAGAGTTATAGATATCACCAAAATTAAAAAGATTGATTGTACCTACTTTCAATTAAATACGATAAAACTAACTTCTATCAATGTTTTTGTTATCATAATTTTGTTGATAAAAACTTTTACTTAAAAGTTAAAATTTGAAAGAATATTTTTCTTATTTTCAAATTGTGTTAATTAGCATGAATAATTTTTTTAGAAATTTTTTATATATGTTAGAAAATATAATTATTGTTTATAATGTTCCATGTGTTGCTATATCACTTGTATATATCTAAAAAATTTACTAAAGCTATTACACGTTTAGTGTTTTTTTACAAAAATAAAACCTTTTATTTTAAGTTATTTTTAATCTAGTCAAACATTTTCTAACTTATTTTAAGTTATTTTTATATTTGTTAAATATTTCGAAAACTAAACTTAAAAGTAAATTTAACCAAACCTACTTTAAGTCAACCCAAAAACCCTTTTAACTTGAAAAAGTAAAATTCTAACTTAAATGACTTTTAATTAAAAAAAATTAAAAGAAAGGGAAGACCAACCTTTGATTTTAGTAATTTTTAATTTTATTTATCTTTAAAAAAAATTATATTAGTGAAACACTTTCAAAAATCAAAAATCAATTTTAGAAAACAAGTTTGACCAACTTATCCAATCCAAACATCCTCTGAACCTCCAAGGAAGTTAATAGCCTTGTATAGACAATAACTTAAAAATTGTGAGAAAATTGAATGTGGTGAGCACTAAACGCTGTTATAAATGCTTTTGATTGTCGTCGGCTCCACACATTGTGTTCTCCCACTGCCACGTTTGGACTCGATGCAACAGAGACAGATTCATGCATTTAGGGCAATTTGCTCGTGGTAACCCCCTGTACGTCCATGCACCACAAATACCTATTGACATAATAATACCTTCACTAGGCACAACCAACATTGTTAAACATAGCCATATTCAAATTGCATGTCATACCAAGTGATCTTAGCCACTCAATGCATAACCTTTCCCCTACTAACGCTGTCTATTCATAACCCTTATACCTACTTATAGCTCTCACCTGATTATCCTAACACCTCACACATTCCTTCTCACAAACACCCGATCCATGTCACTTACTTATGTACTTTGACCCCGGAATGATCAGGAAGCACAATTCCTATGTCTATCAGTATCCGCATCATCTTACAAAGTAGTATGTAAAACAGCAAGCAGTAGACTAACCGATTGCTTGGACAACCGAGAAAATATAGTAGATGATATGATTATTAGAATTCTACACATCGGTAGGCGTACAGCGTTTGTACACACTGCTGAAAAGTTAATGCTATTATATGTGGAAACAAAAAAAATAGAAATATCAAATCCTACGTATATATTCATCATCACACTGATATCCCATCCCTTATACTAAAAACGCTCATCTACTTACACTTGACCCACAATCGCTGCACACCACAATACCCAGAAACTACATCAAAATAATATTTGTTCTCACAATATTTAAAAAAACCCCTTAATGCAAAAATCCATACCAATACTTTATACAAACTAATTACACTATGTAACATATTAAAAAACACCACCACATGAACTTATAAGCATGCACTCATTATGGACCGTAGAACATAAACATACTCACACCCTATTAACACTGATGCAAAGCTCTCCTTTAAATGCGCAAATTCTACATCCCATCTAAATCACTAAACAACACGCCCTATCACTCACTCCCACCTCTATTATCATTGCACTATGAATATGGAGAACTGAAACTTTCACTATCTTTAGAGAAAAGTATAAAATTTTATTTATTGTAGCAGCTGCCAAACTCTGATCTAATTGCGAACATCAACAGCCCTCCACTTAGCCAACAAAACAACATGCGACCTGCGCTCACTATGGTTATCCTCCAATAACACTAGCAAGTGGCATCGTCCTCATTCTACACCCCACAATGTACTACAAGCTAACAACACATTATACACACCTAATGCTTACCCTACATATAAATACCCACACCATAACACTTTCATATCTTATGATATACCAGTAAAATACTAAATGTGGACAACCATGGTAGCGAAACAGTTGAACCCAGCTGAGAAAATCTACTCCCAGGAAAGTGCACTACCATAGTCGACCACCCCTTCATTAACAACATCCTAACTTAGTTTACCATTTACATACACTTTATTTGTATCATTTAATTTACTCTCCCTTTTAGACCACCCATATTGACCAGATATTAGTGAGCTAAAAAACGCCTTCACCATATAGGAAGCACACACATTAAGTTTGTACTAAGGCCCTGCAGTGAAGCCGTCATAGCTGAGTATATATTACTATACTCACTCTCTATGATTATACTCAATCTTTATGATTTCATTACTTTAAGTTCAAGAAAGCCCCCCCCCTGCACAAACTTCAAAGTTGATACATTTTTATAATAACAAAATCTAGTCGTACTTTTTCGAATGTATAATTTTAGGAATATTGCTTTTAATACCCAAAAACCACTACACAATTTAAGCGGCACCTTTTAATCCATTTCCGTTTTAAGATGTGGTCTATGGCCCCTGAAAACAACTACTATCCTCATTGTATGTCCAAACACACCACACCTTCCCTATCACGCCAGGAACAGTCCCCGTTCTAAAGTCTGCGTCGCCAAAAAAATCTATTTAGAATATGCACCATATAAACTCTTCTCTAAAGGCTTATAATACATTAAATATGTCATGTAAATTCGTTCAAATCTAACATTAGATAGTCCTTTAATTTTAGATGTTTTACAAGAAAGAGCATTAATCTGTATTAAAATGACAAGTGACACTGTGTTTCTACTGACGTCGACATGGACGTAGAATTATGTCATATGTGATATTTTATGAGCTCCACGTCTGTTATTCCCCATAGGACACGACCACCTTGCAGTACCTCTACCTTCCTGTCAACTTTAAAATTGTTCAGTGATTACTTAGTTGCACGCTCCTACGTTGAATGTCATAGATGTCAACCAAGTCAAGTAAAGATATATTTATTATATGTTTTTCTAAATTTATTGGTTATGTTCCTCAGTTTCTAAAATTCCTTGACTAATTTACATGCGACATACAAACCAAAGTGCACTAAATGTAAATAAACATCTCAAAATAGATCAGTGCCTATACAGGTCATAGATCCACCGATCACATCATAAGAACCCCCCACTTACCACCTACCTATATACACAAACAACACCACATAACCCCACTTTATGTTTTTTTTTTTTAAGTTTGAATTGTGGTAATCTTATTGGGTAATTGCAAATAATATTGTATATTTGAATTGTATTTTTTTTTTAAAAAAAAAAAATGGGTCAGTTTTATAGAATAAATTAATGTGTGATAAAAATTTTAAAAAATGATAATATGTTAGGGGTTGTTTTGGTTGGTTTGGTATTGGTTAGAGTGTTATGCGATATACTTATGCATGATTTTATTTAGCTAAGGACGTAGTTAGGTGTAGTTAGTTATGTAGAGAGTTCAAACAATACATAAATTATTATTTAATTAATAGATTATTTACCATTAATAAAACAAGCAAATAGATATTTCACAAAATAAAAATTTAGGTCTACTTATAGTGGAATTTCTAATTTTTTTATCTAAAAACATTGTAACTCTTTCTCTGTTTGACATTTGATTACTCAAAAACATTTCTCTAAACGATATGGTACTGCAAAATGACTCAAAAACTTCTTTTGGAAAATCTTCTTTTCTCTCATTCTTAAATATTAAGGAATAATTTACTCTTTGGGAATACTTTAGTTAGAAGTATATAAGTATAAAGAAAATTGGTACTCATTCTACTCTTCTTAAAATCATATGCGCAAATCTTTCAAAATAAAAATTAAGAAAGTTTGCAAGAGATCCCTTCGTTTGAAAATAGGGTTTATGCCGAATTTTTGTTTTTGACTGGATCTGTCAGTGACTCAATTCAACGACGACGAAGATACCTCATATCTAAAGATTTGTTCCATCATAGGGTCATGCGGAATTTGGGCATGAAACCGTTGAACTCAGGACTTCAGGGTACATGTTTTTGTACCCCAATGCAAGAATCTAAATCCCTAAAACGTTTAGGAATTTCAGTACTTCAGACTTAGAATTGAAGATAGGGGCGATCTTTCAAATTACACTTCAACTCATGAAGTTCATGTGTGATTTATGACATGAACGACTTCGACTCGAGTGTGGTAAATAACTATCGAAATCATGTATACTACAATTTTTTCACTCTAATAATTACTGCCTCAAAACTAGCTCAAATCAAAGTAGTGATCTCAAAGGATCCACAAATTAATCTCAAAGGGACTGTTTCTTGAACTTTATGTTAGCTCTTCTTGAATTAGAATATGAATTCAAGAGTTATGCTTCATGATATGAAGGATCTCGATGATAGTGTAGATCCATTGAATTCCATTTTCATCATTCTCACCAATTTACTCACTTACTCAAAAAAAACAAAAAGTTTGAAACAAGGTTATTAGAAATTATAAGAAGACTCCTCAAAGACTCGAACGAACTCTCAACACACCCTAACTTGTAGCTCTAGTCTTGAAGTTGGAATTATGAAATTAAAGGGGGTTATTATTTTTTATACGAACAGGATATCAGATAATTGATTAAATGAATTTTTGACAATTAATCGTGATAAATGATCAAGAAAACTTTATTTGAAAGCAAATCCATAATACGAAGATGCATTTTAATATTTAATCGCAAAATAATATATTTAAAATTGTAATATTAGGCCCGTTAACGGGTCCTTTCATATCTAATATATATATACATAAGTCAACAAGAGTTCTAGGCATAATACACATATTTGCCCTTAAACTTGACTTCAAATTTTAAGTTGACCTCCAAACTTACAGTGCACAAATGGACTTTAAACTAATTTATTTTTTTAAAATACACACGACGAAATCCTACAGGCAAAAACTGCGTGTTTTATGCACATTTTCTGTGCGAGTTAGACTATTTAAGGGCCACAACGGTTAAAACAAAGCAGAAAGAACATATACCGTAATGAATTCCGTGTATATACATCTTTATATTTCCAAATTAAAAGTACAAAATCTAATTTCTCTTTTCCTCCTCTTTCAAATCAAAACATTTTTTTTCCTCTCTTTTAGAAAGATTGGTTCTCATATTTTGTGTCAAGGGCTTCTTAATTTTTTTGTCATTGTGGAAAAACGCAGCTACAAATGAAGATTTCTTGTCTAGCCAAAAAATCCAGGTACGGGCGTTTCGCTGATGTCGGACAGTGGTCACGGAAGGTTCACCGTCTTACTCTAAAACCATTTCGTTTTTGCTTTAAATTTCTCAGACTTCTACAACAGCGTTCACACTTCTGATACAGTCGCGAGTTCTTCGTTCTCTCTTTAACAAAAGGTCCCTGGTTACACAAGTTTTTGGGTGATGTGAACTTGGATTATACTGAAACACGCTAGAAAAAAAAAAAGAATTGCTATTTTGCGATGACACAAAAGAGGATAAAAAAAACACGATGAAGAAAAAGAAAGGAAAAGATTAGGAGAAAATATCTACCTTTTGCTGACATTGTGAGATCTCTTGGACTTAAGAGCAGTTCTGATGTAGTAAATGTTAGGCTGTTATGTGTATACTGGTTGAAAAAATTATGCCAAGATTGTTATGATGCTTTCTTTATGGGTTAGGGGCTGTCAATATGTTTTTAAGCAATCAAGTTAATGGATTGAATGCACATATATTGAGAGTTGACAGTTGCTCCAACATTGGCTTGCAATACTCAATCACTTTACAATACGAATAGCCATTATTCACACACACTTTCATACTTACGCATTGATTCACACACTTTCATACATAGTAAACACCTAACATCAAGACAGCCTTAAATATCAATTCAAACAAACACCAAAAGCTTTCACCAAAACACAACGGAATATCTATTAAACACAACTTAACAAACTCCCAAAATTTGTCTGGGCAAAATACATCAAAATAACCCAAACTACATCAAAATGACCAGAATTGGAGTATGCCTTTACAAACAGTTACCAAAATAAACAAAAACAAAAGACCTCCTAGATCAACATTTATACCACATCAGTAAGACTTTGAGCTCTTATGGAGCCCAACTTTCCCTTGGATTGCTTTGCACCTTTTTCTTTGACAATTGTTGAAGTTGAAGTTGATTTCCAGTCATTGCATTCTTTTCCTTCCATTTAAAAACTAGGTGGATTGAATCCAAGATCAACATTTGTTTGTAATGCATCTTTAAAATGCCACCCATGTTCCACTTGAGATAACTCTTTCACCGATCTTCCTAGCCTGCCAATTCATAGGGCAATTATTTAGTTACCTAAATAAAGATGTAAGTGAAATCAATTAAAGAAGGCAATATACATACGTTAATCAATTGTCTTCAAGATGTATGTATGTGTAAACACCAAATGCCCCACATCTCTGTTCTTTTCATTCAAACTGAAGCAGCTGTTGCCATTCCAAACTAAAGAAGTTGTGTGGCCTTTACAACTGAAGAAGATGTGTCCATGCAACTAAAGAAGATGATGTCCATGCAAATAGAAGATATGATTCCCTGGCAGTTGACTTGCTTCTTTTTCCTTCCTTAACTTTGAAGAGCTTGCACATAAGAAGAGACCATTCCAGTGCTAGGCTGCCTCCTGGTGGTTGTGAAGGCTGCTTTGCCCACTGTGGTTGTGAAAAGGGCCTTCAGTGGATGTTGTGTGGGTTTGGTTCAGAAGACTGTTAAAATTACAACAATTAGAAGTATCAAAACTGATTAAATTTTTAAAAGAAAGGCTAAAAGTACTTACCTTGAATACAAAGTTCTTTTGTTATGCCCAATTTTATGGCATGGAAACATGACATCTTCCCCATTCTTTGGAGTTGGTTGTTGGTGTCCCCATTTTCTTGTTTTGGTCTTGGGTTCATCTGTATCTTTTATTCTACATCTACCTGGTCTTTCAGCATTGGCTTCAACTTAAGAGGATCCAACAGGTGGTTATTGGTGTCGGCCACATTACCATTACTTGGAATGGGTTGTAAAATTATTATATGCACTTAGACATTGTATCTTTTTTGTACCAATGTTCCACATAATCTTCTGGTCTTGCCCAATATTGATATAAGCCAAAATTGCATGTTGGAAAGGTATGCCCCTCAAACTGTAAACAACTACGCTAACATGTCTTCTAGTCATGTCAATATGTGTATAGACTCTCCGTCTTGGATTTCAAATCAATGAATGAGCCCAATTCACCATTAATGCCTCCTGCCAAGCTTTATTTTCTCTAAAAATCAGTCTTGTCATAGGTGAAATGTTCACCGATCCAAAGTATCGACAAACTTAATACATATCCCCATGCCATAGCCATCATTTTATGGCCTATATCTTCAAGCATAATTAATCACCTATTGGTGTCTAGCGACCAACAATCATGAGTAAAGTTTCAACATATATTTTACACCACATCACACTTGATCTTTCCTCAATAAAGCTCTACACCATATCTTTCGTTAGTCCAAGCAATGCCTCCTCACATAATTTTATTGACCCCAATTTCCCCATATATTCAAATTCTCTCTTAATTTAACCTCAAAACTAGCTTTGGAGCACCTCCAAAAATGTTTTTTTCTCCTGTAATCACCTCTCCATCTTTTTTGCTCAGTTTGATACAATATTTATATGTAGTTGCACATCATTCTCTTTCAGCATTAGGAAGTTAAGGACTTCCACTTGCCACTCAAGACCCTAAGAAATATAAAATCAAGACACTGTATGTTATCACAAACACTAAAGATATCACGTAACTTCACACACTAACAACAAAACGTTGAATGAAAATTACAATACACACAAAACAAAAGTAGAATTGAATTAACCTTTTGTATGTCAGACATGATTGTTATGCCATTTCATCACCATTGCAATCTTCAAGAGATATCTTAAGAAACCCATCTAAGGTTGGTGGTGAGTTGTGGGTTTGCGTTGTGGTTCAACCAAACCCAAGCTATTGATACATTTGATTGTTTCCATTTCTTTCCAACCGCCACTAATAATTTTCCTCTACAATCACCCTTCAAAAAGCATCATCCAATCGATAATCTTTACCCTACCAACATTTTATCCATCCATTTTTCACTGTAACGCAAAACAAAAATAAAAATATTTGATTGAACAAGTGTAAGCCAGGGACTGTTTGTCATTATCAGTTGTCTTACCAAAAGAAACTCCCCAGGAGATTTGTATCTCGTTAAGTATATAAGCAAGTCTAACAACTTGAAAACTCAAGTTTCCAATCACCCAAGAATGGCCAATGACATTCATTTTTGGCCCTGTAACATATTGATCTCCCACTTTTAATCCCCATTCTTTCTTAGTGGCTCTTGAAGTTATGAACTCTCATGTCGGATGAGATATTATTCTATCCCTCATCTTCATTCCACAATTTGGCTGTGCACACAACTCCCCATGTTCCTATATTTGAAATTACATTTCTGAGAAGGGATAGGGTAGTTTGGCTTTGAGCAAGAGATCATGTTTTCTAGAATCTTTATCAAGCGTGCAAAGAGTTCCCATTTACACTTCCACCTTCACCCCTTTTAACTAACTCATGAGGTTCATTGGGTTTTAAGCCTTAAACTGAACCTTATGTGAACAGCATCAAATCAAACAACAAACTTTCCTAATGAGTTGCACTCTCATATCATACCCAACTCAAAGAAAGAATGGGAAGAAGACAGAAATCAATCCTCAGTTTGTTGCTTTTTCTTCATTGAGGTAAATCAACACCGGTTGTGCTAATAAAAAAATTCTAGCTCCATTCACTTCTTCACTGGTTCATTTGCATTGAATCAATAAACACTTCATCACCTCACAAATTTCCTTATATGTGGATGCATTGTTGAAGATATTTCCACAAATCCGTATCTAGCCAACTTCATCCCAAGCTACAATACATTTGATCTTTTAAGGGTTTTTTTTTTTTAGTTCTCTTTTTTTTTTCTTGACAAGATCATTTTTTGTGTTCCCTAAGTTTTTCTCTAAAAGCTCGTCAGTTCTTCATCAAATTCAATATCATCCTGATCTGGAACTATCATATAAGTCACCCTCTATCAAGTACAAAAGAGAATCACACATTTCATTCTTCTAATGGTGTTCAAATTCACCTACCCGGTGTGAACCCTAGACGCAATTTCCCAATTCTTTGAATTTTAAGTTTTTTTGTTCAATCGAAAATTGTCCCAAAGGAGATGGCCCCCCCTTCTTTATCAGCACATGCTTCAAAATACTTAATAGATGCCCAATCCACAAATCTTTAACAAAGTTATATAGTTGCTGTCACTTGCACCTTAAAAAATATGGGTTATAGGTCTCAGTGTGAAAAAAAACATGCAACTTCCAGTCATACCCGAAGTATCTTTCGCATACGATTTTAGGTGGTTACGTTGTGTGGGTGGGGTCGTAGGAATGTGGGGGGGGGGAGAGGTGGGGTACCTATGGTTATTGTGGCGATGGAACTAATGGATTGTTCCCGGAATTTCGACACATATTGACCATTCATAAAAGCGATTCTCCATGGGGAAAAATAAACACTTATAATATTATCCCTTATGATAAATCTGTAAGAAAATAACAATTTCTTTATAATAATCGTGACAGAACCACGATTCTACTTTGTAATCAAAGAAAAACTTTCCAAAAGCGCAAAATCGAGGCATACCTGCAATAAATCGACGGAAAGATTTAGATATAACAGATGAAACATCAACTCAGTAGCAATCTTGAATGATTTTGCCCTTTGATTCCAAGAAACTAGGGTTTTCTGTGGGGGTGTGTGTGCGCGGGTGGAGTGTTAGCTGAATGAACAAACGGGTGAAATTCGGTGAAATTGTTTGAACTTGATAATGCAAAATTCTAGAAAGATGCCCTTCTAGAAACGTTACCCTCTATGTAATTTAAACTCAATTTGAATTTATTATTTAACTTCTTAAATGACGTGTAATTTTTTTAAAAAAATATGACATGTAAAATATGATTTAATATTGTTTGGCCAGTTATTGAGTGGATCACTAATGTACTATGGGGGGGGTGGGGTGTTTTGCGATTGTAATCTTGAATGATTTTCGCCTTCTGATACAAGATCACCTAGGGTTTTCTGTTGAGCTCAGTTACTGATGAACAAACGGGTGAATTTTTGAAATGGATAATGACGTCTAGAAAGGGGCCTTTCTAGAAAACGTTACCCTATGGTAAATTTAAAATCAATTGAATTTTTTTAACTCTTAATGACGTGTAATTTTTTAAAAAATAATGAAATGCTAAAATATTTAATTAGGTGGCAGTTATTGAGTGGCTCACTAACCGTGGGTGCGATTGTATTTCACGCTCTTTTGGTCCAAAAAAATCGCGTGTGTTGCTATATTTATAAAAATATAAGATAATTATGCTATTTGTGCACTGTAAAAATTTGAGATCATACTTAAAATTTGAAGCCAAATTTAAAGGCAAATATATGCATTATGCCAGAGTTCTAACACAACACACAACACGAAAGAGTTATACCAAAAGTAAAGTGAATTGTACGAATAGCGTTAATTTGGTAATTTGAATCATGGCTTTTTAAGTAATGTATTTATTCATATGTGAAACATGTGTTCTGGCTACGTGATATAGCCGTGTGTGTTCCTTTTCATCCATTTTTTCCGTCCCAAGAAAAAATGCTCTGCAAAATGAAAGGGTTTTGCAAGCTCTCATATGAAATTCTCAGTTAAACTGCATACCTAGGAAGGTATGCACTGCATCTTCCATTTCTTCTTTCTTCTCATTTTTGTTTTGCCTTTTGATTTTAGATCCGTTTTGTCGATTTTTTCATTCGATGAGTTCCGTTTTTTTATTTATCAATTTTGGTGTTTAGGTCGTGGTAATGTTGCATGCACTGAATCTAAACTTCATTGGATGTTGTTGTTGTTGTTGTTTACTCCTCTTCTTCTCTGTGTCCCTATTTATAGCTTTCTATTTCAATTTTATGTGTTTTTGATTATTGAAATGTGGTGTTGCTTACGCTTTTGTTCTTGATGCAGGTGTTCTCTCAATTTGTTAATTTTTCATAAATTGGAATTTACAGGTACTTGGAGAACAAAGGGAAGGCAAGAAATCGAAAAGATGTGATGCAGGGAACATTGAGCAGTATAAGGTGAATCAAACTTAATTTTGAACCTGAATAGAGATGACGGAGTAGTTGATTGGTAGCATAACCTGGAATTTTCATCTTTTTTTCTGTTAATAACAACCATTTTTGGAGTACATAGTCTGCTTATTTGAAAGTGGTAAATATTGTGGAACACTTTGTTGTTAATGTATTGCTTGATGAATGAATCTTTTTATGCATAAGAGTGAAATAAGAGAAGAGAGAATTGGACATTCTAGCAATTTTTATTGATGTAGATCCATGTCCATGACCTAACAATTTGGCATGGTAATGAATCAGTTTGAGTTTCATGGAAATTGAGGATTTGTTGCAGAGCTTTTTGGGTACAATTTTATATGTGACTGAAAGAGTAACTAGCACATTTGATCTGCTTCTGATAATCTTACATATCAAAACGAAAAAAATAAAAAATTTATATAGCCTTTGAATAACTGGAAGGTTTTGCTATTAGAGTTACCCTGTTTAACAACTCTTTCTCCTATGCGGAAAGTCCAATATTTCTCTCTCTTTAGTTGATTTAATTTTACAGTTGGATATGCAGTTGGATTACAATGTTGAATACTACCATATGTATATGTACATAAACATAAAGTATAATGTGCTTATATGACGAGGGAGACTTTCTTTTAACATGAAGAATTCTTTGTAAGATAAGTTATTTATTTTTCATCGAGTGCAAGTTTAGGTATATATTTGCAAACAATCTCCATTTTTAACATATATTATTCATTTATCTGAAAGCTCTGCCTTCATTGTACTACGTCTTTGCTTTTGAAAGTACCTAACTGAGAAAACCAAAATAGATGAGCCTCAAGAGTTGTACATGTTCATGAATAAAAGTAATAAACTTAATTTTATTTCTTTAACATGTGATCTTCTCATTGTACTACTTCAAAAATAATGAATAGTTGGTGGATTTACACAATATCTCTTTACTTACTGTTTGTCTACTATAGATTGGAAGACCATAGGGTGAGATTGTATTCATTTTGTCCCTATATAGGATGACATAGTTATGTCAATTATTGTCTCCCAACTTCTTGGAGATGAGATTTCCATTTTGTATGGGATAGCCAAGGGATGGGATAGGGGGTGTTGTAATCTAGCAAAATACAATGGGATGGATGGGTGAGGATTTAGAGGTAGCTGGTGTAGGATAGTCCAGGGACGGGACGGGGTTGGATGCAATGGCGAATTTGGAATTTTCACTAAGGTTCGTCCGTAATTTCTTTTTTTAAATAGTGCTAGGCATTTAAAGGCAATTAAAAGAGTTTCTGGTATTAAAGAAGTTGTTGATGTTTTGATTAACAAAGCTCAAGTTATTTTTTTACCCCACTTTTGTTAATGTGGGTAATCTTATTCTTCATTTTTGGGATTTTTAGTTGCAGAATGAACGGAAGAATTTGATCTTTATGGAAGTTTTAGTGGATTGTGGTAATGATTTAGGCTTATCATGTAGAAATTCTACAAAAGGTTATCCAAGTTTAAGATTTTTTTTTTTGATAATTGTGGTGTTTGAGATAACTTGCATGGACCTAGACTAGTTTTATGGGTACCTGCTACCTCACGAGCATAGGCATCAAATAACTCTGTCCCCCGGTGGCTGTGACTCGAGGTTTAAGATTCTTAAAAAACAAAGTTTGAGCCTTAGCTATATTAGTGTGAGTCCATTGTTTTGTGCTTATTTCAACAACAAGAACAATAACATCAACACACGCTGTGTAATCCCAAAAGTGGGGTTTGAGGAGGTAGAATGTACATAGACCCTTACCCCTACTTCGTGGAGATAGAGAAGCCTTCTTTTTATCTCTGCAAGAGAGTACAAATTTGTTTCTTTTTTCACGTTTTCTGGATTTTGTTGATCATATGAACTAATTAGGTAGAGTTTGAAGCTTTCCTTTATATTTAATTTATGATTTTAGTAGAAGTAAAGCTACATTGAATATGTTGTGTATGTTCTAAGCATCTTGATTGTTTATATAGACATGAGTTGTATAAATTAATATTTTAATCGAGATATGGTAAAAAATCAATTGATTCTTAATTAATGGTCAACTCAGCAGGGAGTAAAATAAAGGTGCAGTGAAGGTTACTAGCTTTCCTGTTGAGACTTCAGCTGCACAACGATTCAATTGAATACATGTTCTTCACTAGAGTAGAGGAAACCATCATCCAAGATTAAATTTTAGATTAAAAACAAAATGGAAATGCTATACTATATTGTTGCTCTAAGTTAATTGAATCTATTTTTGTTAAGAGTACGAGGCATTAGTATTCTGTTATATTTCATATTGAGCTTCACACTTTCTGTAAAGGTTTCTTCACTTAAATAATAGCTATTTGTTTTATCTCTTTGAGTTAAGCTATGGGTCGCAAGTCCATAGATGTTTCAATCTTTTTCTCGTTTTCAGCCAAATATGTAACATATTGAGCTCATACCAATACATTATTATGCAGACTGATGCTAGCTTTAAACTAGCTAAATAGTTTATTATTTTTAACTCTTTTTACTTTTACAGGCCCTACTTTATAATGGTAATTTCTGGGGTTTTCCTGCACAGTTTATCTCAATTGTGTATTGTTATTCTTCTTCTTCTTCTGGACATGCATATACGTTTGTTTGAGAAAAATGTTTCTAATCATTAGTTATATTGCTAGCACATATATTTTTGATGTATGTGCTGGTATGGTCTTTAATATCCTTTGGTCCAAATAGCTTGTCTGGATGTATTCTTTTATGATAGAATGGAGTGGGCTATACGCTGACCCATGTTAAAAGCTTTTTTTTTATGAGATTTCTATTGAATAAACAATGGTTATTTCAAACACTGTCTACTGTCACACCAACTGATCAGTGGGTTCATGCCACACAGAAATCGAGACCTGAGAAGGAGGCTGTTAGGAGAGGATAGAGAGACCAGCATCACAGAAATTCATCTAAGGTGAAAGACCCAGGAAAAGGAGGATGTTGAGGAAGAAGGTAATGAATTGAAAATCTGAAGAGAGAAGAAACCAGAAGTTGCGTTCTGATGGTTAAACCCAAACAAAAGATAACGATGGGAAAAGACCACAAGAAGTGGAGATGGGACAGGCTCATCAACGAGTTTTATGATGAGCTTCTTTCAGAAGCTGGTCTGGAGATGACCTGATGAAGCATACTTTTGCTTTGCTTGGTATCATAAACGGAAATAACAAAATGGGGACATGGGAGAACATTTTCCAAGCAAACATCCAAAGAGTAGAGTACTAGCTATACAAAATATTGTGATTGGAGAATAGTAGGCCCAGAGAAATCAGAATCAGGATTATATATCAGTGATTAAAACTATCGTCCCAAAAAATAAACGGTTGGGGCATTTATAGGTACTGAACCCTTCAATTCAGATTGCTGCAGTACAAATATAAGCATAATATGAGTTCTTCTTTGTCGTAATCTGTTCATCGGCTGCCATTGCAACTCTTACTTATATGTTCAACAACTATTTACTTATGATTTTGGGATATCTGGTCAACACAGGCCCAAAAGCTTTAGTTTGGTCGTTTAGTTTCATAAACCAACCAACTGTCAGTCTTTCCTATGGCATGGCATGCTCTAAATGTTAATGATTTCTGTTGAATCTGATTGGATAAGTTCATTTTTAATAGGCATCATTTGTGTAATTTTATTTTGGATATGTGGAATGCCTATTATTATTTATGAAGACATTCTCCAATGTACGTTAAATACTTATTCAATGTACTTTTACATTAATGTAGTAATTGTGACTTTATGATTTCCTATGTGTTGTAAAGAACCCATCATATTAAAAGTGTGATTCATGTAGCTGCTTATTTCTCATTGAGCAGGCTTGATTTACTGGACTCGCGACCGGAGCTTCATATTATGGACTTGGGCCTATATTAGAGTTCATAACCTTTTAACTTTTCCATGCAGGTAAGATGTTCATCACTTTCTCAAACTTCTCCATGTTATCTTTTCTCACATGTCGGAATGATTGCTATGATACTCATAATTCTACTTATAATATTAACAATGTATAGAGATCAGTTTTATATGACTTAGGTAACGTATAAAGATTTTAGTTCCTCTTGGAGATCCTGCATCATAAGTTGTCTGTTTATGTAATTATTAAAATGTCGTCTGCTTTTCAACTTCCAGTAAGCTTTGTTCTCCATATATAGCTTAATAAGGGTGAACTGACCAGTGGAGAGTTGTTGCAAATAAAAAGCCTTAATATAAATCGAGATCATGAAAATTGTCCACAACTAATTAATTTTGAGGTCGGCCACCTTCAAGTGACTAAACATGAATATGAGATCGTTAGATGACAGTATGGTCACACACAAAGGCTATAGACAAGTTTCTCACTAGACTTTGTGAAACTCTTTTTGTCTTCATCTCTCTTAAGTTAGAACCAATATATCCTTCATTTCTTCATGAATGCCTTCTCTGCTAGTCATCGTACAATTAATTCTTTGATATACTTCATCTTACTAGAGTAGAAGTCATAATTTGGAGAACACCCAAATGGCTTCATTACTGTTAATTGATTGTGCTTATGCAGTATATATCAAGCAAAGATTATGAGGTAAAGGATGTTGAATTGATTATAGATGCTTTATGAGATGAAAGATGAGAGAAGCTATAAGAAGTTCAAGCATCTTAGGTAAGATAAAAAATATAATCCAATATCCAGTGACATTTGCATTTCAGGTATATTTAATTACTTTTTTAACTTGTGAAGGAAAATTTACATGAAGTCACAATTGTAGATTTTATAATGTCATCAATTACAGCGTAAACGACATTTTATTGTCAGATCATTATATTTGTTACACACCTTTCTTGCATGTATCATCAGTGTGCATTGTTTAAACTCTGGTTTTTCACCTCAAAATTATCTCTTTGTGAGAAAGGAGATTACTTGGTAAATATAGTGAGAATGATAACATTGTCCCACAGTTTGTATATCTAGGAGTCACAAAATTGTTTATGTACATGGTAAGTATTTGTACTTGTGTTTACCTTGTTGATTTTTGTACTTGTGTTTACCTTATTGATTTTTAGTTTTATTTTCTGCATTTGTCTTTTTTATTATGTTATGCTTGAAGCTTTGAATACATGATTCTCCAACTTTCCGATTTGACTGATATTTATATATTTTTCAGGTAACTCGACCTCTTGCTATATCATAATTTTTTTAAATACAGAAGATTGGCTTACAAAGACTTGGAATCCAATGGGAAGGCCCTACCACTACTATTAAAACAGGATATGCTCGTGATCTAAATAAAGACTGAAACAACTGTTATATTTTTGGTCTATTGTGTATAGGTATTAACAACGCTGGTAGACAAACACACATGGGGACTCATGCATTTTATATATCTGGACCGGGCGTTGTTCAATTCAAAGCTCCTCCATCATATTTTGGCTGAGAAAGATTTTATCCTCTGATAACGTCAGGTTAAGCCTGCAAACCCCATCCCAAACAAGGTTTTGCAACAACCTTTTCAGATAGGGCATTTCATTGGTTAGCAATGCAGTAAGGTTCAAATCCCTCTCAAGTATGGCAGAGTTTTGTATGCAAAATTCAAATAATTGTTCGATGTACGTTTTGCACCAAAATAGTTGTAAATGTTTATAGTTGTGTATCTTCATGCATTTACCACTGTAAAATGTTGTGCTTTAAACTGTAAAATATTGGGCCCGTGCTCAAGCACAGGCCATTCCCACTAGTATATATATGTATTGACAATCGTTTGTGCTGAGTTATTTACATCCCTGCACTATATAATAATGTTGCATTTAGTCAGAGTTGAGAAAAAGTATCGGAAATTAATTTAGATTCAAAGTGGACTATTTAGCTATACATGTCTATTTATTGAATATCAGAGTTTCCTTCACACCAATCAAAATTTTAATCTAAAAATCTCCCTATCTTTTCCAGTAGCTTTCTAATAACCTGCAGTAGTTGTCCAATTTGTCCTCAGCCCTGTTGGGAGCATTCTTGTCTCTCATACATGGAAAATACCATTCTTTTTACCTCATTTTTGAGTTCCCCACATTCCAACCCAATAACTGCCAAAAAGAAAAATCATGCCACAAGTAATACTAATTAAGTTGAGGTTGATTACATAAAATCTTCACAGACTATAACAGGATAAATATAACATTTGTAATGCTCAACTATCAAGTAAAGATATCTGTAAGCCACCATTAAGATTGGTGATATCTTTTTTTCAGGTTTATTATATTTTCGTATATGAAGATGTCTCCTTTTCCCGAGAGTCTTTTACCTGAATGTCTAAACGGATTCCTACAAGTTAATGTTGTGGAGCAAGACAATAACCACATAGAATGTGAAATTTTAAGAAGATGCATTCACAGGCAAAGTACATTCCTAATCCTTGCAATAGAAGAATGAAAAACACTTGGTGACAATTGCAAAGTTATCATTAAGGAGATTCATCGTATTGAGGCATATATACTCACTTAACCTTATACATGAGAAAGAGACATTGTTAATCATAGCAAGAACCTAAGCCTAACGATTATGTTAGAACCAACTTAAGCATGATTCACTCAAGAATCATTTCAAACACTTGCAGATAGATAAAGTTCTAAAATAAGAAATAACCAATATCACATAAAAATGAAAAAAATGGCATGAAGCTAGTTATCCACATTGAAAAAATTTATTCTATATTGTATTTTTTGTTTTAACCTTCAATCATGACAACAAAATAAAAAATAATTCATCACAATTGCAAATTGCAGATACAATGGAAAAAGTAACATCTCATTCTAACATTTCATAAAACAGTACTCATATTTAATGTTCGCAACTATTATTCTCTAAGATATAAATAAAGGCATCATTCGGAACAAAAAAAAAAATTATCACAACTAAAACGGTCGAAATGTTGGGATATGTACTATTAACCATATGTTAAGAAATAATATTTATTAGAGAATAAAATATTATAAATTCAATAGAAATCATATATTCGTTTATGGTGTCTATTTACTATTATTAGTAATTGATTTAGTGTGTAGAGTTTTAGATTATACACAAAGAAATAAATCATCGGTTCGTATAAGTACCAAGTTTTTGGTTCACAATCGAGAATTGAAATTGGATGCCACTGGGGTATGTTGTAGCACAAGATTATATGTAATTTATCTTGATTATTAGGACGGTATAGTTCCACTTCTTGTGCTAGTACATTTTGTATGTTATTGAAGGACCGAGTAGAGATAGTTATTTAGATGATGACAAAACATATCTCAAATTTTTAAATGTCTTTATATTCTTTAATACTGATATAACTATATGATTGTATATATTAATTATCGCTTTGATTTATTAAAAAAAAGAGGGTGAGGATTCTGAGATGGGTCAATAAGGCCCGGTAGCTGGATGATAATTAATCATATTGGTGTGTGAAATATTACGTTAGTTGATAAATTCATGTCTCCTTATAGAGATGATTGATATGCCTTTTTGAGAAAATTATAAGTTCAGGTGTTCAAATCTTCAGTGGAATTATGAATCTGACAACATGAAATAAGTAAGAGTGTTCTAAAGGAAATTAATTCATTAAGTTACATTCGTCAGTAATTTATTTATTGATTAGTTCTGAACTTAACATGGGCATTACACAAGTGTTTAATGGGGGAATTACGAAATAGAGGGTTGCAATTACGAAATTTCTAGTGAAAATGATTTTTTAATTTATTATGGTTAAGAATAATTAAATTAATTATTTGGAATTATTTCCATGATAGGAAGTGTGAAGAAGCTCTATTAATGGAGCTTTAAGAAGATGAAGAAGAAGACGACAGAAGAAATTGAAGAAGAATTGGAAATTTTTGTATATCAACATATGTGTTTACATCATCTATATATACAATACTATTTTGAGTATAAAATGACAGCTAATTCTTCTAACTAATTCCTACTTTCTAACTAACTTGTAACTAACTAAAATATTTAAAAAGAATACATGATTAGTTTATAAATCCTTTTAACACTCCCCCTCAAGCTAAGAATTGAAAAATACATTTTTTTTCTCAGAGCTTGTCAATCAGTTCTTCATGTGAGTGTTTGCCCAAACCCTTTAGTAAGTGTGTTGCTTGTTGTTCTCTTGTTCCTAAGTATTGTGTCTGAAGAAGTCGAAGTATCTTATCTCTTACAAAGTGACATCCGACTCAAAATGCTTTGTTCTTTCATGGGGAAAATTTGGATGAGTGCTATTTGAATAAACAACGTTGTTATCACAGAATCTTCACAGGCTACTTTAGATTATACATTCCCAGCTCTCTGAATAGAACTTTTTTTAACCAAAAACTTATTTCAGCCACTGTGGTAGCCATACTTATGAATTCTGCTTCAGCAGAAATTCTGATACTGTGATTGTTTACTTTGATTTCCCAAGCAATAGTGCCGCCTCCTAGTTTGATCATATAGCAGTTACTGATCTTCTTGTTTTACACAAGCCCCCCAGTTTGAGTCACATAAGCACCATTTCATTTCTTTTGTTGCTTGGCATAAACATCCAAAGACTGCAGTTCATTTTATATATCTCCTACTATAAGTGCTGTTCAATATGAGATATTTTTGGTGAATGCAATATGATTGCTGAGACTTGTACTACAAAAGGCTATTCAGGCTAGTCATAGTTAAGATAATAACTTCCCTATTTAGTCTCTTGATATTTCCCAAACATCATCAAGAAGTGCTCTTGGTATTAACATTCTTTCCAGTGATTCATCAAAAAAATAGAGATGTATGGGATTAACTCAAAGGGTGTATTTTAGGGCAAGGCTTACAACCTGCAATCCCAACTCAGACAAAGTCCTAGACATACTTCTTTGATTTCATCAGTATACCTTCTGTTAGATCTAGAGAATTCAATTCCAAGAACTATTTAGTCACCAAGATTCTTTATTTTGAACCTATGTTGTAATTCCTCTCTTATTTGTTGGATATGATACCAAATGCTTCCATTAAAAAGGAGATCAGCAAACATATACCGAATGACTAGGAAGATCTTTACCTATGTTCTTAGTAAAAAGTGAAGTATAGAATCATTAATGAGGACTTATACAAATCTAATATTCAACTAAAGCTCTGTAACGTCAAGTTCCACTGCCTGGTGCCTGCTTTAGTCCATACAAGAACTTATGGAAACTTGCAAAACCATGTTTTTCCCCACCTGGTTTGCAAAAACCCTCAGGAATTTGCATATAAAAACTTCTTCAGGAAGACTCCTGGACGAAATGCCTTGTGAAATCCATTGAAAGATAAACCAGCCAATCGAGGAAGCTAAAGCTACTACTGACTTCTGATACCATTTTAAGCTACGCGTGAGAATGTCTCAGTATAGTCTAACCCTTTTTAGTGGATTGTACCATTTTGCCACTAAACCTGGCCTTTATCTCTCACTTCTCCATAGGCTTTATCTTGACTTTTTAAACACCCACTTACAGCCAAAGGGACCGTTGTTGGAGGTTTAGAGGAATAATAGACCATGTATGATTGTCTTCGAGTGCAAGTAAGTAATCTCGGCTCTCATCAGCAGCCACCCAATGAGAATCTTGACAGGTTCACTATATGGATGAGGTAAGCTTAAGAGATAGAGGAATATGCAGCAGTGAGCCTCGATAGGTAGGGGGTTAGTTTAGGAGTAGAGGACCCATATGGAATGGATATAAACATGCATTTTGTGCACTATGGGCACATTATGCATCCAACCCATATAGGTGGCTTAGATGGTATAGAAGATCTTCTGAGAGAAACCAAAGGGGGCTACATGTAAATATTAGAAGAAGTCTGAGACTGTAGGATTAGGAGCTGAAACTGAAGTATTATCAGAAAATGATATAGATGAATCATTATATGAGCTATAAGGAAGATCTAGAACAGGAAACAAATGATCTGGAAATGATTTAAGATCCTTAAAAGGAAATTTTAATCTTCTTTAAAACACACGTATCTTGCTTATAAAATGATTTGAAAGTTAAATTAGATAGAATATACACCTTTCTTAGTCATTAAGACCCATATGCACAACTGGTGGAACAACTCTAGGTGCAAACTGTCTAGAGTTTTTAGGATTGTAGCTAGCAAGACTCCCAAAACACTCTAAGAGCTGAAGATAGGAACCTTGTCCAAAAATTTTTAAAAGCCCTATTCCTTGTAAAACAACAAGTAGGTACTCTATTCAATCTATAGTAAACAGTAGTAACACAAAACCCAAAACTGTAGAGGTACACCAAAGCCTGAAAACCTTAGTGCTCTCGCCATGTCAAGAATAGACGTATGCTTTCTCTCAACTCTCCATTCTCGGCGGAGTATACACACAGAACTCTGATGTTAATACATTAGGCCTTGAATAGATCATCATTTGAGTATTAAATAACTCTGTTCTCTATTATCTGTTCGTATACACTTAATACCTTAAACCAAAACTGATTTCTTACCAAGCTCACAAAAAAACCTTTTAAACCTACCACAGTACTGATTAGCTGTGTAGTAAAAAATCCAAGTAACCTGGACAGATCTCCACAAAGTGTTGAAAAGTATCTTTTGCAATCATAGTTAGGAACTCTGTAAGGTCCCCCACTACCATGTTATAATATAAAAAATGAAACTGATTAGACGATACTAGTAGGAAAAGGCAAATCTTGACTTGATCTGGCAATTGGACATATAGAACACCTATGATTATGTATTATGGTACAATGTTCAATTTCCCTTTATTTCGACTTAGCACTTTTAGAGGAGCATGTCCAAGTATTTTGTGCCATAGGACTACTTATAGAATCAACGTAGTAGAATTAAAGTAATAGGTCTATCCTTTTACATACAACTTTCTTTGCACATTCTCAGAGAAGAAGAAAGAAACTTGACATTTGGAAAAGCTTGTGTTTGTGACACGGTATTGAGGCTTATAAAGTCCTATTCTTCGTTTATCAATCCAAGGACCCTCCATTGAAGAGATCCCTGGGAAAAATGCAAAAAACCAGGGGAAAAAACACTACAATACACCAACTGTTTTGTGAGGTGTGTGATACTGAACAATAGATCTACTTAAATTCTGGAACAAACACACACCTTACTATGGTTTGTCCTTAAGAAACCAAAAGATTCACCAACATGACTAAATAGAACTTGATCAACCAGTAGGCAAATTCACTTTATTAACAACCCTGGCATCAAGATTTGTGGACTGACTCATTAAAACTAAAGTTGTTGTACCATATGATTGGAGGGGCACCAGTATCTATAATCCAGTTACCATGTGACATATCAACAGTACGAGCTGTTAAAATACCTTGAGTCCTGTACGCCTGCCAATAGCTATATTGGCCATTTAACCACCTATTTACTCTCCCTTTTCTCAGCATTTGCAAAATTCAGGATATTGCCTCTTGAGTAAAAAATGAACAACAGCTCCTGAAGTAGAGTAGTATCATTAGAGGACTCATTTGGCTATAGTATAGAATCTAAAGCTGAATCACTTCCAGACTCATTGCCAGACGAAGAATTATTTGCATAAGAAGATGTTCTCCTTTCTTCAGGATAACCAGGAGTTGCTTGTAACAAGTTTCTTTGTCATGACTTATAGTGACAAAAAGTCCCGTAGAGTTGTGATTTTCCTGTAGGAGTAACTAGTTCTTCCACTCATATACCTTATGTCTATATCCATTATTATGAAGATTCGGACACTCCTTCCTGTTCCTGAGGAAGCTTCCTTAAGCTTATGTAGTTAGTATCCACCATTTCCAGATTGTGAACTAAGTGGCATTTGATACTCATCAATGTGTTTCAGAGAAATTCTACAGAGGAAGATGATTCCTGCACCATGTATTCTTTGACTCTCAAAATAATAACTAGCATCAATCCTGATTTAACTGGAATTGGGAATCTGCCTAAGAACTTGACTTCTGCATGAGAAATAAGACTCATAAGTTCCCTCAGAGAAAATTGCCACACAACTTTTGGAAACTGTAAATGTTCTATGTATGCTTAGATTAAGGAACAAGCAAAGAAGGACAAGGAATCAATCGTTTCAGCCTCATCCCCACAACTCTGTCAAAATCTTGAAAAATAAATTGACATAGAAGAAGTTCCTTGTGACCGAAGTGACTATTTCTTTGTGAAGATTTAAAAGGCCCTAGATGCATTTGACTTTATCAAACTTTCAGTAGCATCTTCCCATATGTATGGCATCAGATCCATAGATTACTGTACTAATAAAGCTTTTAGACAACATTTTAATATCACTCCTATAATAATTGCATTAAATCTTCCATAAATCATGTAAAGATAAGAATAATTCCTTTTACATGTTTCCTAGTAGAAAATTCCTGCTTGTTTTTTCCAAGTAACACAAGTTTTAAAGATTTTCACAAAGAATAATTTTCAGACCAGTAAGTATTGAATAGAAATCAGAACAAGAACATGGAGATCGGAAGGAAGTATAAGAGAGGAGTGAGTGTGATCGATTGGACCTGAGTAATAGTAGGTGCTGTGTGACTGGAAGTTGTTGTTGAGCTTCACTTGAAGCTCCATCTGCAGTTGAAGACATTATTGATTGATTTTGAACAGTTAACAGTATCCAATTTCTATGAAACAAACAAACACTAGATCTTCAATTCAAGACTCTTCGAAATCTCTTCTCAAGACTATGAAAAATTAACACAAGGATTAAAATTCTCCTGTGCTCTGATAACATGTGAAGAAGCTCTATTAATGGAGCTTAAAAAGATGAAGAAGAAGACGACAGAAGAAATTGAAGAAGAATTGGAAATTTCTGTATATCAACATATGTGTTTACATCATCTATATATACTATACTATTTTGAGTATAAAATTACAGCTAATTATTCTAACTAATTCCTACTTTCTAACTAACTTGTAACTAACTAACTAACTAACTAAAATATTTAAAAAGAGTACATGATTAGTTTATAAATCCTTTTAACAGGAAGGCTCAGTAATTAATATTGTGGTTCCTATAGTGCTCATATTTAATTAGAACTCAGAATTCTATTTTTATGTAAAAAGGAAGAATAATATAGTTTTTTCTAGTCTTCTAGAAAAACTATGTTTTCTAATTTTTTTATTAGGAAGAAATCTCTATAAATAGGAATTCTCCTAACCTAGAAAGTGATTGATTAATTTTTATTCGATACTTGCCCCCCAAGTATGAGCAGAGTTCGATGTGACCTTGGGATCACGGTAGAAGATATAGCTATCTGTAGATTCGCTTCGAAGGTTGTCGATTGAGAATCGCTTGAAGGTATTCGCTAGTCAGAGGAAATTTGAATTAGTATGTTTACGTGTTCTACCATAAACAGTATCGGTTATCTATTATTCATGTAAGTAGTAAAGATCCTCATATGCTTCCGCTGTGCATATATATTTTTTAACAATTGACATCAAGATCCATGCTTGCATCTAAATAGATAACTCAAATAATATGTATATGGTTTAATTATACATATGTTTTCGTTGAAAAATTAAGAGGTAAATTTTTTATGTTTGATGTGGGTTGTTTGGACCGGATTAGTTAGGATTAATCTAAGTTTTTTGTGACTTTCGAATTATAAAAGTAAATTGTTGCCAACAATTATTAATCACATAGATCGGTATCAATATTATTGGGTTAATTGAGAAAAAGTTTGGATATTGCATCTTGTCCTATAAGAATCTCAATGGCAATTATTTTATTATTTTATTATACTAAACGACTAAGTGAATGGTTTGATTAGTTTTTTTTTTTTTTTTTTGTCTGTGTGAATCACCTGTTTAAAAATCTCTGTCCAACAAGATCGGTTTTGTGTTTTTTCTTAGTCATCAAATCCAATTTTTTAAAAAGTAATCAAGGACATATGTGGTTATATGATTGGTTGCCGCAAGGAATAAAGTGGCGGGGCGGGCCGGCGGCCACTATTCGGTCAATTTCACATAAGAAAATAGGAAAAATTACACGAATTAATATATTTTTAAAAATAATTACTGATTTTAGTGGTACTTTTTGTTTATTATTATTATTTATAATAATATTGTAATAAATCGTTAATATATATTAAAAGTGAATTCTGTATGCAATATATTTGAATTATAATTATTTTTGAAATATCTTATGTTTGTTTGGTAAAAAATTGTCACATTATATTATAAGTGTATTAAAATGTGTGAGAAATACATTATCCATCATTAAAACTTGTATTATATGTGAATAATAAATTGTTCTTCGTAATATGTATTAAACTTGTATTATAAATGAATTAAAAGTGATCAAGTGAAAAAAATGTTATTGCTATAAATAGTAAATATTTTTTTTATTATAGTATATTTATGTAAGTTTTCCTAAGAAAATTTTCATTTTTTCCTTTGGTTTAAAAATAATTAAGGCAACATTTTAGTATTATAAATTAAGAATTTTGTGATTAACAAATAGTTACTGTTAAAGTGATTTATTTATTTTTGAATCATCCAAAAAACTTATAGATTTATATTATATGTGAGATCATATACAATATTGGAATTGAGAATTAGAATAAATAAATAGGATCTACGGAAGTAGTTTATTTATTTGAGCCGTTAGAATATTCTCAAATGTATCATGTATAAATTGTCCTAAGTGAATACTAGTGGTGAATATTTATTTACTTGAATGGAGATTTACCTTTTAGATACTAGTAACACTTAATTAATTTATGAGAAGAGATATTAAAAGCTTTCACCGGTCTAAAAGGGAGAAAATGTAATATCTTGAATTCTCAAGTATATTAATTGGGAGACAATTTGATAAATCAAAGAAAAAGCAGACAATATGCCTTATGCTCATGAGTTAATTATTAAAAGGAGAATAAAAATGTGAATCATGTTATTTTAATCATTAACTATGCCTAAAACGGTTATTTTTCAAATTTTATCATAGTTTAGGTGGTCCATGAATTTTTATGATTTCTGATTGACTTGAAATTTGATGGATCCATCGAAAATCGTTTAGATGGATTTGGATAGTTATCGGATTAACATTTGATTTTAATATGATAAGATCATTCTTTATGATAGTTATGCTTATGTTAAATTCGAAACATGATTGCACATGGTTATTTAATTTGACATGAATTGATATGTGATAAGAATGTAGGTCATATTGTTTTAGTTCCTAAATATGTTTAAATCACTTGAACTTGAATTTGAATTTGGTCATAAATTTGAAAATAAAATATTTTTATAGACTCCAATTGATCTAAAATTTGGTAAGTTCATTGATAACGGCCTAGTAAGAAGTACTCATTGCTATGTGGTTATAATTTTATTTTTTGAGGTAGTTAAAATAATTTTAAAGTTGTTCCTTGGAATTAAAATGTGATTTAGTATGGATGACATCCTTTATATTGCTTTTATTTATGTTAAATGTTGTACATGATTACACATGATGACTAACATAAATTGATACATGATACACACGACACACAGATAGTTAACTCCACCTCTAGACCCTCCGTCAAGTTTATAACTAACATTAATATATGTTAATGAACTATTAGTAGCCTGGACTCGATAGAAACTTAATCACATCGAATATTTATATTCAATCGGCATGTCAATAGCGATGTTAGGATCATCATCATATTGGACTGCCATAGTCGATAAATATAGCAATTGAGGCATGAAAAATGTAATCCTCAGATCTTAAAATGTTCAAATATAACGAAAAAACAATGCAACACACTTGTGTTTCTCCTTCATGTTTTAAGGGAAAATTGTATATAATAGCAAACTAATAAATTAAATTAAATTCAATAACCACACTTTAGTTTAATTGTGCCCTGTAGCAAACTGTTGGTCAGTCACTTCTCTCCCTCAAACTCTCGCTCTCCACTCTCCCACTCTCGCTCTCTCCCTCTCACTTTTATACAAACACAAGTGTTTTAAAATATGTTTCTGTTTGTATGAAGCCAAAAAAATTGTATATATACATATATTTTCGTTCCCCTCTCCCAAATCTTGCTCGCCACTCTCCCTGATCTCGCTCACTACCCTCGCCTCTATCGCTTATACAAACAGAATCTAAATGTATAAATTGTGTTTGTATAAAAACGAGAGAAAATTGTATATACACTTGCAAATACATATATCTTCGTCCTATACACTTATAATTATACAATACAAATATTCCTCCGCCCAATTTTCTTTTGTCTTTCACTCTTTCTCGTTTTATACATACACAAATTACACAATTGATTTGTATACAACTACTTTCTTTTGTATATGTATAGCGAATTATACAATTGGTTTCTTTGTATATGTATAGAGAATTATACATATTTATGTTTGTTATAAAACGCAATAATGCAAACTTTGAAAATTGTGAAATTTGTAAAAAAAATATTTTAAATTGAAAAATGGTATTTGAAAATTGAACTAAGTTGGAAATTCGAGAGAAGCAACACCCTTAGTCACTCTAATTCATTCTTGAAGACAAGTAGGGAAACCAATTTTTGTACTTTTGTTTTACTTGCTTTCTCAATTAAATGATTCTCCCTAAAGAGAAGTGGACTTCTACCAACTTGACTTACATTTTGCCTTAAGAAAATGACTATTATATATAGATAATCATATATCTAATTTAGTACAGGTACCATCACTTAATTCTATTATTTCCTATTTTTCTTAGAGAAGTATTAATCCATACATGTATCATCGCGCTCCAAGTGACCAACAACAAGGAGATGGCATTCTTCCCATTCCAGCTTAGCATAATCGATAGAACGGGATCCAGACGATTTCAATTTCTTCTCCTGAATGTGAGCTACCCAGCCTTGAAGGTCCAAAACTTAAGGTGTGACTTAAAAAATGTAAGAGGTATTTTAACATGTACTAAACAAGTGAGAATGAAATATTAGAGGCAAATGCTCTTTACTTGAATGGTTTAGCTGAAACATAGTACCATTTATTAGTTTGAGTAGCGTGGTGGTGACTTGGATCGAATTCGAAGAGGAGTTATGTGATAGATTTGATGGGTAACAACTTAGAGATAATGGAGGAATTTGAATGGATCGAACAAGCTGAATCTTTAGATATGTTTCTATGCAAATTGAAGATTTTAAGGCTCAAATGTTGGTGAGAAATCAAGCTCTGGTTGAGTCTCATGTTATTTCCAGTTTTATGGGGGGTCTAAAAGAAAATTTAAGGTTTGATGTAAAGATTTTTAAGCTCAAATCTTTTAGATTTTCTATTGAGCAAGCTAGAATACAAGAGAGGGATATTGAATCTACCCTGTAGAAGAACAAAAATACCTTCAAACATGTTAGAAATGCAGTTGTTGTTAAGAGCACTAGTATGTTGACAACTAGGAATACTACTTACAAGTTAAGACTTGATATTTATAAATAGAGGAGGAACAATCACTTGTTTTTAGATAGATCTGGCCATCAATGCAAGAAGAAAAAACTGAACTGTCGAATAGGAGAACTTGAACCTAATCAGGTAGTAGAAGAGGCTAATGTAGAGGCTGAGGATATCACTCTGTATATAATTATTCAAGGTGATATAGAACAAGAGATATAAGAAGTTGTGTGTCTAAGTGGACTCTCAGGCATCCATAAGAGGGTAAACACTATTTTGGTCAAGGGACAGTGAAGAATATGAACCTCCCCATACTCATAGACTCTATAAGCATATACAAATTCATTGATGAGGGTAATGTTGAAGAGAGTGGTCACAACGTGATCTAATGTCCTCCAGTAAGAGTGACATTTGCTGACAGATACTATGTCATATGCACTTCACATTGCCAAGAGTTTGTTTTGGAAGATGAAGGACAGTCCCCACTAAGGAATTGTGAATTATTCCTTTGGAAGGATGTGACATACTTGATAATGATTGAATTACCAACTCACAATCATTTATAAGATAAGTATAAGCAAATATGGAATGTATTAAGAAATCTTAACTTATTAACACACTTTAGTAAAATATATTCTTAATAATAGATTTGAAATCACACTTTCTTTTGAGACGTAATTGAGTTTTAGAAATCTACAAGAACGCTTCAATTTTGGTAAAATATAAAGAAAAGAAAAGTTTGATGATTCAATCAGTACATAGTAAACACATAGGCATTCCTGCTGCATCAAGCTCCTAGAAATCTCGCAAGCTGCCATCCCTCTCTTCCGTCATGTGAAAAGCAGAAATTCGATGAGAAAACCTGAGATGCTGCGATACACATATTTTCACTAATAGTCATTCCACTCGAGCCTTATAGACAGACTTGAAGCCTTTTACCCACTCTAAGATCTTCACATCTACATAATTATCGGAAACATCCACTATTTCAACAATCTCATATTCAAAATCTTGTAGAATATTACCTTTCATCAGCTGTACACTCCAGTTTTTGTATACTGCCCAAGCTTCACTCGTTTTGGGAAAGATCTTGTATTCACCCTTTTTCAAAGGTTCTGCAACTACTACATGTGAAAAATTGTTGGTTAGATATAGTATATTTGTTTAGCTTACTGTTTACAAACTTAAATATTCCACAACCAATTGGCATTGTTTTATCATGCCATTTTATTGTAATTTTAGGGAGTGGACACGCATAAAATCATGCCACAAGCAACACAAACTGAGGGAGAAAATCTATATATTTTATCAGCCCATAGTACCGGGGCAAGAAATCTTCATCGCTGTATATTGTCCAACATTGACCAATTCAAAATTTATCTGGTGATCTCCTAGCAACATATATGTAAAACTCAGGTTCAGGAACCTGATTAGGTATTGGTGCAACCCAATTTTCTGCAGAATTTACATAGTCCATGAAATTAGTTATCGCACTTTGGTCTATGGATGAAACAAAAACGTCTACTCGCGCAATAGGTAAGGAGGTATAAAATTAATAAATTTATAATCCTAATTTCGAATTTATTTGAAGTTGTTCATGCACCATATTTATTTTTCTTGACTAAAGGTTTTGCTAAAAAAATGATCAGAAATAATAGAAAAAGGGCATCAACAAAATCAAGTGAAAATTGGGCAGTATCTGATCGTCTGCCTAGGCCGAATATCTAGTGTCTCAACTAGGAAAATTAGCTAAGATCTACGCAACATAGACATCATTTATTGTGATAATCTAAGAGATGATAATGACAATGAAAATTCTTCTAAGAGATTTAAGGGGGTTGGATATCCATCTCCTACTAAGGAGTCTAAGATGCAACATTTGTGTCATGCAACAACTCCTAATGGAGAGAGAAAGAAATTAAAAGATTGTTTGTCCTATGAAGAGAGTTTGCAGAACACAACGATTGAAACTCAGACTGCAAATAGAAGTGTTGTTGTTGGTCTTTGTACAATGACTGAGTCAAAATCATTTGTATATCCAAATCCAGATTTTTGCAATTCTGACAAGGACAAGGACGAGTCATGTTTTAAGGTTGGGAATGTACATGATGTTTATGATACCTTGGATGGCATGCCTAGATTTTATGCATCATCAGGGAGACTTTGTCTCCGAAATTGAAATTGCGTATAAAATAGTTAGATCCAGAGCCGATGAATGAAACCAAATGGCTATATGAGGGATTTATAGCTTCTTGTGGGAGGTCCAGAATAAGAAAATTTAGAACACATTGAAGATTATCTTATGTTATCACATTTAGTATGTGCAACAAATGGAAAAAGCAATGATGCAATAAAGATATTTCCATTGAAAGGTAAAACTTAGGCCCTCCTAAAAGATTGGGGCAATAAAAAACTCAACAATGAATTTGTTGAGGTCTTGTCAACTTCTTCATTTTCATCTCTAAACCTTCTCAAGCTCCCATGGATCCCACCCCAAACACTAAGGATCGCTAAATAACTCATTACCAATAGTTTAGACCCGAAAACAGTCCGAAAACAAGAATAAAAACTACTAGAAATCATATACAAATCAACCCACAATAACTTCAAACTTCGATCAAGAACTTCAAGATTTACTTTTAATTAACTCTAAATCGCTGTAATGGATCAAGTTGGAGGGTGGGTGAAATGACCCAACACTGAATGATCTAACATACTTGATAGGGATCACCCCCGATGAAATCCACACAACGAAATCTTGTGTTCTTGTGTCTTCTTCTCCCTTCTCCTCTTTTCTCCTTTCTTTCAAAGCCCTAGATTATTTTCTAAGTGTGTAAAATGAATGGGATCAGTTTAGACCCCAACATATTACCCAAAAAACGAAATTATTGATTTACTTAGGAAAAAACCAAAACACCCTTAACAAATTCGATTTGGAAATTTCCTGCTCCACAACCAACTTCTGAAGGTCATATCTCCCTCATACAACCTCAGAAATTTGCAAACTTGGCTTCAATGGAAAGATATTCCGAAGAGATTTCCATCCATATAAAGAACTCACCCAAAATGTTCATGAGAAAGGAGTTATGACCGTTTGAAAATGACCAAAACTTACTTTTGAAATCTGGAAATTTTACTTATTTCCAAATTTGATTCTTCCTGTTTTCATAGATTATCCTCAGTTTATTCTACAATACGAAATGTTACAATATATCACCCTTGGAAAATTCGTCCTCGAATGAGAATTCTTTCTCTAAGCTACGAGCAATAACATTATTTCAGCACTCAACAACACAACAAGTAATAATATGTTCACACACAGTCTTATAAAGTGCTAACAAGTGAATTTAGTACCTTGATTTGCATTCTCTCCGGATTAAATGAGATGTGGATATCTCTTCTTCATATCTTCCTCAATAAATTGGTTCCTCCAAAGGACCTTGACAGAAGCAACTTCTTTTATCCTCAACTTACAAACTTGACGATCCAAAATTTGAACCGGAACTTCTTCATAGGATAGGCTATCCTTAATACCTACATTCTCTGTTGGTATTATCAATGAAGGATCACCCAAGCACTTCTTCAACATGGAAATATGGAATACCGGATGAACTGCTGCTAACTCTTGGGATAGCTCCAACTCATAAGAGTCACATTGTCCACTCTCTTGGAGATTCTATAAGGTCCAATATACCGTGGACTAAGTTTCCCCTTCTTACCAAACCTTATAACTCCTTTCATAGGTGAAACCTTAAGATACACCCAATCATCTACCTCAAACTCTTAAGGTCTTTTCCTAACGTCTGTGTAGGACTTTTGGCAACTTTGTGCTGTCTTCAACCTTTCTTGAATCACTTTCACCTTCTCCATAGCTTGGTGAACTAAGTCTGTTCCTATCAACCCTTCTTTTACCACCTTCGAACCACCCAATAGGAGATCTGCACCTTCTCCAATAAAGAGCTTCATATGGAGCCATTTGGATGCTCGAATGATAACTATTGTTGTACGCAAACTCAATGAGAGGTATATGATTATCGCAATTTCCCTTGAAGTCGATCACATAAGCTCTCAACATATCTTCCAAGGTCTGGATAGTATGTTCGACTTGTCCATATGTCTGAGGGTGAAAAGTAGTACTCAAATTCACTATTTGAACCCAAACCTTTCTGGAAGGATTTCCAGAGCTGTGCAGTAAATTGTGCATCTCTATCTGAAATAATGGAGACTGAAACTCCATGAAGTCTTACCACTTTTTGAAGGTACAAATTAGTATAATCTTCAGCCAAATATGTAGTCTTTATCGGCAAGAAATGGGCTTACTTTGTCATCCTGTTGAAAATCATCCAAATAAAATCATGTTTCCTTTGTAATCTTGGCAAGCCTGTGATGAAGTCCATATTAATCATATCCCACTTCCATTCCACAAATTCTATATTCTAAGATAAATTTCTGGGCCTTTGGTGTTCCACTTTCACTTGCTGACAATTTGAACAGTTGGAAACAAACTCATCAATATCTTTTTTCATGCCTTCCCACCAATATACCTCTCTCAAATCATGTTACATTTTGGTTGAACACGGATATATGGAATATCTGGAGCGATGAGCTTCTTCCAAGATCCTCTTTGGAGTTCATCTACCTTAGGTACACATAATCTACCTTGATACCTCAACACATTATCTCCCCCTTGTTCAAAAGCCAATACTCTTTGGTTATGGACACATGCCTTCAACTCAATAAAAATAGGGTCTTGGTCTTTCTTCTCTTTAACCTTTGACACCAATGATAATTTAGCCTCATTGATTACCACTATGCCTCCTTTTGTGGAATCCATAAGTCTGACTCCCAAACGTGCAAGTATGCGCACATCTTTTGCTAACTCCCTCTTTTCTTCTTTGACATGGGAAGTACTTTCCATGGATAACCTGCTTAAGGCATAAGTAACCACAACAGCCTCACCTGGGTGGTAAATACTCATGTCATAATCATTGAGTAATTCCAACCACTTTCTCTGGCTGAGGTTGACCTTATTCTGAGTGAACACATATTATAGGCTTTTTTGATCAGTGAATATATCCACATGAACACATACAAATAATGACGATATATCTTCACCCCAAACACTATCGCAACCATTTCTAAGTCATGAGTTGGATAATTCTTCTCATGAAATTTTAGTTGTCTAGAAGCATAAGATATGACCTTGTCATTATAGATTAACACACAACCCAAGACAACTCTTGATGCGTCACAATACACCACAAAGCCTTGAGTACCCTCTGGTAAGGTCAAAATCGAAGTGGTAGTTAATCTCCTTTTCAACTCCTGAAAGTTTTTCTCACAAGCTTCAGACCATTGAAACTTGACTATCTTCTGAGTTAATTTGATCAAAGGAGAAAATATAGATGAGAATCCTTCAAATAATCTCCTGTAATAACCAGCCAAAGCCAAGAAACTCCGTATATCTGTTGGAGATGTTGGTCTAGGCCAAATCTGAACTGCCTCAATCTTGTGAGTGTCAACTCTAATACCTTCACCAAAAATGATGTGGCCTAAGAATGCCACAGACATAAGCCAAAACTCACACTTGGATAACTTGGCATCGAATTCTTTGTCTCTCAATATATGAAGAACAATCTTTAGCCGAATAGCATGATCTTCTTCGTTCCTTGAATAAATTAGTATGTCACTAATGAAGACGATGACAAACAGATCTATATAAGGTTTAAACTCTGTTCATAAGATCCCTGAACGATGCAAGTCCATTTGTCAAACCAAAGGACATAACCAAAAATTCATAATGCCCATACCTTGTTCTAAATGATGTCTTGGGAATATCACATTCCCTTAGTTTCAACTGATGATAGCCTAATCAGAGGTCAATCTTGGAAAAGCAAGAAGCACCCTGAAGTTAATAAAAAATATCATCTATTCTTGGAAGAGGATATTTATTCTTGATGGTCACCTTATTTAGCTGATGGTAATTATACACATCCTAAGGGACCCATCCTTATTCTTAATAAACAAGATCGGAGCAACCCAAGGTGAGACACTTGGTTGGATGAAACCCTTATCTAACGATCTTTCAACTGTTCCTTTAGCTCTTTTAACTCTGCTAGTTCCATTCTGTATGGAGGGATAGAGATAGGATGAGTATATGGGATGACGTCTATGCCAAAATCTATCTCTCTTTTGGGAGGGACTCCGGGTAAGCCATCAGGAAAGGCTTTCGAAAACTCACTGACTATAGGAACTGATCGAAGGGAAGTTACCTCAACACTTGAGTCATTAACTCTGACTAAGTGATAGGTACACCATTTAGAAACTAACTTTCTCGCCTTAAGGTACGAAATGAAATGACCCATAGGCACTGCTGAACTATTAACCCACTCTATGACTGACTCATTTGGAATTTGGAACTTGACAATTTAAATTCTGCAATCTATTGATGCATAACAATCATGGATCCATCCATACCCAAATTGACATTAAAATCTACCATGTCCAATTATACTAGATCAACCATGGTATTCTTGTGACTGATAAAAATAGGACAATCACGATAGACTCTTTCCTCAAAAATAGACTCCCTAACAGGTGTAGAAACACAGAAAGGTTCACAAAGCTTTTCAGGGAGAATTTCAAATTGATTTGAAATATAAAGAGTTACAAAGGATAAAATTGCTCCTAGGTCTAATAAAGCGTAAACATGAAAAGTAAATAGTTTGATCATACCCGTGACAACATCTGGAGAGTTCTTTTGCTATTGGCGGGTAGTGTGATTGCATATGATAGGCCAGTGTACCCTACAACCTTTTTGTTCTTTGGTTTACCAGATGTGTCCTCGCTTGGGGTTAAAACCTATTTGGTGGAGCAACTGACGAAGATTGGGCTCTATTGCCGGGATTTTTGCCACCTTGCTTATTATAGGGAACTCTTTCATGAAAATGACCATTTGACGACCACTTAGAAACAACCTTGTGTGGCCTCTATCACGATATTGCAAGATGGATGTTCTACCACATTGTATAATACACGCAGCGAACTTCCACTACCGTTATTTGGTGGCATCCCTACTTGAGGATTGGGTTCTGGGTCTGTCCTGGTAAGGATGCCAACATTGTGACCGCACGTTTTTTATACTTCCACTTTTGGTTTCTGGTTGACAGGAGGCCTAGTAGCGATTATGTGTGCATGCCCGTTTTATTTAAGAATTGTGGTCGTCTTGAAACACCTTTCGTGTTAGCTAGACTCATTCCTAGTCGTTGGCCTTCTTATGTCGGGGACTCTTTATCATTATCTATATCACTCTTATCTTTCTTCACGTGTTTTGAACATTTATAACCATCAGCCTGGATATTTTCCATGTCACCTATCGAAATGGTAAACCCTACCTTCTTTCCTTACTGGATGCGCGACCTACCCTCTACAACAAACTCATTTGCATTCAATGTCTTTTACCAGGCTCGGGCATAGCAAGATAAAGGAATAGCTGGGGAATTTCTATCTCAGATATTCCGTTGTTACACTCATGGAGTCCTGGTTTCAGCAGTAAGGAACCCTCAACCTTGATATGTGCTCTCTATTGTCCTGACTTGGTGGTTCATCAACTCCCGAACTTATCATATGCAGTTGCTCCGGAAATTCAGATTTGTAATCTCTCAATGTGGTTGCACTCTCTGGTTGCATTTGGAGCCTTTTTTCCTCCAACATCTTTTGTGTGGTCGACCTTGACTGCTTTTTTCTTGGTAAGAATGTGATCTGAAAAAAAAATAAGTGTGTAGCAAGCATTAGAGAGATGGAAATTTAGAGATAACCTCTGCGCACGAAAGGAACATGAAGAAGGGAAACGTTCCTAAATGTTTGTAGTTCCTAACTCATTAGAGTGTGTGCTACTTAAACCGAACCGAGACATATGGACGCTACAGACCAACGTGACTAAGAGACTCCCTAAAGGACTTTTGAACTTTGTTCTGCTGAACCAATGTATGTTACGCCTTCGCGAGCCTACAACCTGGTGGACATGCACTCAAGACCATTGTTGGCCATCAAGAGAAACCTTGGCCTGAATTACTTAACTCAGCGAAAGACTAAACTCAACTTAAACAAGAATAAGACATGTTTAAAGGAAAGTACTTCATATCATAACTTTGGCTAAAATGGCACTTAAGTTTCAAAACTGAAAACAATCCCAAACTAAAATACTATTGTCTACGAAGCCTCTAAATGACTGAAGAGGGATGTCGGGGCAGACCCCAAAACATCCTAAAAGCTAAATAATAAACGCAAATGAAAAGGATGTCTCTCGGAATCAAGGAGGCTCATGTAACTTCTAGTTTATGGGCATGTGGGCGTTGGGTCCGGATACGTTTTATTGCGGAACCGGTTATGTACTCAGATATTAGCATAGAACCGAGATCCACCTGCCGGAACCTGGATGGACCGGTACCGGTAGTTCCGAGATTTTTTCCTATTTTGTCCCGATCCGCCAAGGAATCGGTACGAAATCAGACCGTACTAGACGAGTCCAGAACTCTTATCTAGGATTTTGTTTTTTTTTTTTGTTTTTTCAAGAAGCGCTTTTTGGTGTGTGTGTGTGATTTATCTGTTGGTATCCTCGTCTTATATAAAATAATGCAGGCCAAGTGACATCAGTACATTGAATGTACGAGTATGCAAGTTGGAGAGATAAACGGTACGACTAAGTCTGTAAGGGGATTGAGAACTTGTACCTCTGGCTTCTTGCTGACCATCAAGGAATTATATCTTTAAATCAAAGGATGTCTATAATAATAAAAAGTTTTTAAAAACACATGCTAGGATAATGTAAAACTTATAAAATAGTAAAACAACTCCTTTCGTTTAACGAATTACGTAACAACACAGAACTTTACTGTATACAAAATAATGTATGTGAACTTGGTGGAGATTCATAACTGACAACCACTCACTATGAGACGTAAAGTGATGGTACAACGATTACCGTCCGTTGAAGAGGACCCATCACCCTTACACCTTGTCATCGGCATCGGACCCTACTCAACTTAGTGGATCTACTAGCTCTCTTACGTGATGCACTAAAGTGAAGTATTGACACGTTATCCCATGGGGCTGGCTCATGGTTTTTACATGGAGGATGTGAGTTTAATTATGATCTTTATCCCACACCGTGCTCAAATTACTCCAAAGTACTTTACCTCATTCTTTAATTGAAAATTTCTTTTCGTTTGGTTGGTTTGATGATAATGTGATGACCACTTTAGCTTTATGAAAAATTCCTCTTGGATTAATGCTCCCTTTTTGTTCAACAAATCTTGTTTGGAACTTCTCGTTACCTTTTTATTCAAATGCTGAAACATTTGTAAATCTTTAGGGATAAATACTTAGTGAACTTATAGATTTTGTGGGAAATGAACTCAACTCTTGCCTCTTCACTAAGTCTGAACTTAAAATCTTAGGGATCTATCTTAGTTCTTTTTATAGCTTTTGAGAATTTTAAACTCAACTTGTTTACTGACTTTCTGGACTGAATTTTTAGTGTTTATAAATAGTGAAAAGGTTTGTGAAAGAATTTAGGTAAACTTTTAGAGACTTTTTCTTTGACTTGTCTATATCCCAAATACGATTCTATCTAACCTTTCCTTAAATTGAAGTATGGATTTCAAGGATCATGTATAATCAATTTATGGATGAGTTCATGATTGCTTATATGCCACATTAAGGGTGATTAGAAACAACTAGAATATGAACGGGTACATCATTAGGAAACTGTATTGGGGACAATATAGGGATAAGAACGGGTGTATCCGGGGGTCAAGGCGCTCAGAGAGGCCGAGGATAGAGCCAGAGCTGAAGAAGTGACTGTCCTATGGTCCGCTCCTGGTAGGCGTGGAGCGCCAGAGTTTATTGACAATAGGACTGGGCGTGAGGGCGCTTTGTGGGGGGCGAGCCGCCCAGTCCTATCAAACGGGGTTTTTCCGACTGTCTCTCTTTGGGTTTCATTCTCTAAACGATTCAGCCAACTCCACATGGATCCCAACCCAAACACTAGATCCCTGTAAATAACTTAATTACACTAATAGTTTAGACACCAAAAACCGTCCGAAAACAAGAGATCAGGAACTACTATTAAAGTATTAAATATAAACCACAATAACTTTTTAAAGGTTTTCATTCAAGAACTCAAGATTTTTACTTTAATTAAATAAATGTCGCTTATAATGAATGTGCAACGTTGGAGGGTTGGGTGAAAGGACCCCAATGCACCAATTGATCTCACATAACCGGATAGGGATCACCTCCTAACAAAATTAATCACAACAAAAAAATATTTTGGCGTTTTGTGTATTCTTTCTCAACTTCTCCTCTTTATCCTTTATTCAAGGCCCTAGCTTCTTTTGTGTCTAGTGTGGTATAAACTGAATGTTTTTGGATGGGATCAGTTTAGAACCCCATAAAATATTACCCAATAAGAAAACAAAACTGATTGAGTGGGATCTGTGACCAAAAAGACAGGTCCTTATACAATCTTGAAATTTTGAATCTTTTCATGCGAATCCGACCCAAATATTCCGAAGGTGTGTATCTCCCCATAGACCTTGGAAATTCGTAATTTTTGCGTCGTTGGAAAGATCTTCCAACGATATTTCCATACATATAAATAACTTACCAAAACTGTTCTTTATCTGGGAGTTATAGCCGTTTGAAAATGCCCAAAAATCACTTTTAATTTTCTTACTTATTTCCAAATTTGATGCTTCCTATTTTTCTTACTTATCCTTAGTTTATTCTATAACACGAGATGTTACAACATTACTCCACCGATTTGAGTAACATTGATTAATATTGAAATTTTGTTACATGTGTCCAAGAATAATGGTATGTGATTATAAAAATAAATAAATTAAAAAGAGTAACTTTCACATATAGTAAATATATAAATTATATTTGTTTGTTATAACTATACTTTGCAATAATTGCACTCCATAACAAATGCATATATGTATTTTGTATACATATTACAAAACAAACAGTTTGTTAATTCTTATACCTATACTAAAGAGAACAGGTAGTAATTAGTGAACATACAAAGAAACGTAGTGATAGAAAAATATCATTGTATAATTGTTTTATGTTATAAAAAGATAAAGAGGAAGACAAAAGAAAATGGGCAATGAGAATATTGTATGATATAACTATAAGTGTACCGGAATGAAGAATATGTATTGTGGCAGGTGTATATACAATTTTCTCTTGCTTTATACAAACGGAAACATAATTTATACATTTCGTTTCTTTTTGTATAAGCGAGAGAGGCGAGCGAGATCTGGGAGTGGCGATTGATATCTGGGAGAGGGGAGAGAGAGGAACTAAAATATATGTATATAAACAATATTCTCTCGCTTCATACAAACACAAATGCATATTATACATTTATGTTTGCATAAAAATGAGATGGAGCGAACAAGAGAGGGAGAGTGGCGAGCGAGAGTCTGAGGGAGAGAGGCGACTGAAAAACAATTTGCTACATGAAACAATTAAATTAAAGTGTGGTTATATAATTTAATTAGGGATAAATTGCAAAGTGTGTGTGTCTGTCAACCTAGAGCGAAATCTCAGAGACAATCATTCTATACATACTAAGGGGTCCTATTACCCCTGAACTTATTTTATAAGTACTTTTTACCCCTTTCGGCCCTAAGTAGGGGGCACTAGCTTGAAAAAAAAATTAAAACAGCATTGAGGCCCACAAAGAATAGTGCCAACGCATAGGCCAAAAAGGGGTAGAAAAATTATTGAATTAAAATAAGTTCAGGGGGGGGGGGTCTTACTTGGACCTTAGATAGTACAAGTTGTTGTCTCTCAAGATTTCGGCATAGGTTGAGGGGGTGGTGGGTGAGGTTACTTGTAATTATGCCTTTAAATAAAATAAGTTCAGGGGGTACATAGCACATGCTAGAGTTGATAGATGAGAGGTATGGACCGAGGTTGTAGTTGATGCACCAGGAGCACCATGTTTGATGCGTGCAGGCCTTGAATGAGGTCACATAATATTGGCAAATGCCATATGCCATATACACACATGGTACGTCTGATCCGTGCAGGTTAATACCGATGTCATCTGTCGTTGGCCAAAGCACGCAGGCCATGACCGATGTGGCCCAGTCGATTCGCACACGCTACATTTGATGTGTGCATTCCTTGGACGATGTTATCTAACACTGTGAGATATCGTTGGCCATATGTGATATCCCGTGGTTTCACGGTATTATTAATACTTTTTCCTTAAGTTTAGTGTGTCCAAAATCCATTTTGCGCTAATTTTTATATAAGTTTCTCCTGATTTGACAGGAACTATGTCCAAAGATGAATGCAGGAGGTTTTTGAGGAAGAAAGCAGAAGAAGAGACCACCTATGGAGCTCGTGACGGTCCGTTCATTGATCGTGACGGTCCGAGGTGGTAGCGTTAGTGAGCTTGCTGAAGGACGATGGGGGGAAGTTCTGACAGCTGTGGAGGTTACGGAAAAGAGTGACGGACCTTCGTAGCCATGACGGATCCGTTCCTGCAGGTTCATCATGAAGATCAGAGAAGTGTAGTCCAGACCCATATTCCAAGAGTTCAATGTGTTTTGGAACGGAGACCATCGACGGACCGTTGTGCCTTATGAAATCCATCATTACCTGCCGCGGAGGTAATGAAAGAGAGCAACAGAAGAATTGCAAAGTATGGGGACGACGGAGTCCATGACGGCCGTCGTGGACCACGACGTCCCGTCGCGAGGTCCGTCGATCCAGCCGCATTTTGACACATTTTCCAGAAAATAGAGTCCTTGTGTAATAGGTTTTTATTTTTATAAAATAGTTGAAAGAAAACCTTTTTTGATGTTAGGAATTGGATCATTGTTAGATCTGATCATTGGTAGATCCTGAATATTGTGAGACTTTGATATTTTTTAGACGTATTTGAGAGATTATTTTGCGATTCTGAATATTTTGGAGCTTTTATCAGTGATTGGTGGTGGACTTGCTGATTAATCAAGTGAACTTTCCGATTCACTTCTTCTAATCGAAGTAAGTGCCATTATGATATTATTATATCCGAATTGAAAATCTGTCATTATGCATAAGGGTGGTAATCTAAACTCCATAAATAGGGTTGTTGGGAATCATAGGCAAATAATGAGGTAAAACCTAACAAAATGTAAACTTCTAGAATAGTGTCTGTCATGTATTGATAATTCTACGATTAGAAGTCTTTTTAACGGTGACCACTTTTAGAAATCCCGCCTTTAATGCTAATTGCCGGACCAAGGAGGGTAAGATACAGGAGAAAGAATTATCAACATATATTTAGTTGGTATTACTATCTAATAGGCTAGTATTGTTGGTACGAGGTAATAACTAGTCAAATATGAAAATAGCGATGCTTAAGTTATGGAGGTAAAGTAAGGGTAGGATGAACAACGTCAGTACGACCAAGGGGGCGGAGTGAAGTTTTCTAAGCCGGACAATGATTTAGAAATACATAACTTCACATCCTTTTGCATATAAGGATAATAGAAAGAATTGTTATAGTAGAATTATCAGACAGTTAATGAAACCTGTTGGGGAACGGGGGAACACTAAACCCTAAGTTACTTGCCATTAATTGATTAAACTCCCAACATTGAAGCTTTAGTTGTCTTCTTTCAATTTCGCTAGTTATTTTTTTCATTTATTTTAGAAATTTAGTAAAAACTCCCTCGTTTTATCATTTTGCTTTCCAAGGAATAATTGATCTGGAACAATAGTAATAATGATTGAGTAAGTCTAAAAATGGTTTTCCTCGTGGGAACGATCCCATACGCCTCACTGTTTGGTTTATTTGCTTGACACGATTTTTTCGCCGTCTTTACTTCTGATTTGATGAAAGTATGTTTGAGGTATCAAATTTTGCGCAGTGCCGGTGGAATGTAGCTTTATATTAACTTAATTACGTATTACGCAATTGCTTAAGTTGATATTTTCTTTGATGTACTTGTTCTATTTTTTGAGTAGTGCAGAAACCACCCTTCAGAGCCTTGTATGCCAAATTTCACGGAGGAAGAGACCCCTGTTTCCTCTACGATCACGTAATTAATTAGAGCGTACAATATTGCAACAGTAATTAGAACTTGGGAAATTAATGTTTTGATGATCCAAAACTAGAACATCCCAAATCCGGTTGCTGTTCATGGTCAGTGTTACCCGAGCTACGGCTTGGAACCACCAACAGAGGTGGAAAACTCCCTCTCCACGCCCCGCCATAGCTGACATACGACGGCTATGACAGAAATACAAACTCCGATGGGCACTGGTCTTGCTCAGTACCAGACCAGGCCACACCTTCGTGGTATACTAGTAGGCTGATGCAAATTCTAAATGCCATAGGTTTGTTTTCAGTCTACTTACATGAGGATTACATTGCCCATATAGCTTAAGGGTGTTAAGGGCTCAGTGTGTATTTGTATGTAAATAGCTGTATTGTAGGGATGGCTTTTGACTTGGATTTGGATGTAATATATCTTAGTGTGTTCCTCTCTATTGACGGGATGAGGGTGGTTATATGGCTCATACTGAGCTCCCTGTAACAACACTCAATTTTAATGGAACCAATTATAAGGGAATGTTGGGTCTTTAGGCACTGCTTACTATCCGGATCTCCAAGAAAATAAACCATCAAATGACTGGATGTGAATGCAACTTTGTGGTCTACTACTAGGAAGTCTATAGTAGTTTTGGGTATAGATTCACCTGTTCTGAGAAGAGTACCAATCTCACCGTTATGGATGATGAGTTCACTGAAGGAATACTGCTATTGAGGGGACAGTGATGATTAAAATAAAGCGGGTGTTGGATACTAAGCAGTGGGATCTTATGGGGCGTGTCTTAGCTGAGATTTGACTGAAAAAATTAGATGATAAAGAAACTCCCGGAATAATAAGAAGCTTAGGAGTACTAGGAAGTCACTGTACCGGGAGATAAATACCTTCGCAGTGCAGTCCACACAACACAGCCAACAAGTGAGATTCGTTGTAAGAAATGGCTCAGATGAGAACGAATTGGGTTGGTCTCTCTAAAAAATATCACTGGGGATGCGGAAAAGAAAATGCAGTTAACTAACGCTGCCTAAGACCACCAACCACCTAATGATGTAAATGGGAATGGGGGAATGCTATTATGTGGAGGACGCCTAGGTAGTATAATGAGAATGCAGGGGTTTCCACCGAGTGCCCAGGCTCAGATTCAGGATAATTTCGCCGCGACTTAAGGTCAACGGGAACCTAAGGTCGGATGTCTATGGTAACTATAACCGTGAGGGTCATTATGTCCGGTTTGGAAAACTACAATCCGCGACTTCACCAACTTCAAAGGGGTATACACTGGTAACAAAAAGTGATAGGAATGGGCCCGATCCCCTCCCAAAAAATCGTGATGTACTCCTTAGGGGATGGTGGACGATAGTATGGAGCGAGTTGAGGATTATATGTTGACACATAAATGATGAGGAGGTTCGATTGTAGTGAGGAGCAACATTAGAAAGAAGTTATTAGGATTGTGATTTAGTGGGTTTTGGGTAAAATAAAAAAGTGATACACACATGTCAATATCGATACGCAGTCGAGTGCAATTGATCCATTAATATGTCGACTGTATGAACTACACGGCAATCGGGAACTCTCCAGAAACACTGTCCAAATCCTTAGAAATGATGCCCACTGTATGACAATCACTATAGGGGTGTAAGCCAAACCAGACCACTATGTCTTCTCAATGAGGAAAAATAGTGGAAAGGATAATGATAAGGTGGAGAGGGTCGTGTGATTGATGTGAACGGCATCAGATGCACGTGGAAAGATAAAGAAGTCCCTATAGAAGATGATCCAATGCCTTACCACCACATCCCCTTTCCTTAGAGATTAGTGTGAAAAAAGACCCGATTGGAATGGAAAATATCGAGCGTTTTATAAACAAGTTGACAGCAACTTTCTATTAATGTCCCTTTGGTAGAAAGCTTATAGAACAAAGGCCAGGTGGTTAATGCCAAGTATGAAAGATTTGGTTACTAAAGAAAAGGATCAGTCACTTTCGATGGGATGATGATAGAATGCGAGCATTGTAGCGTATGTCCTAAGATTCTTCTCTCACAAATGAAAGAAGACCCCGGGTTGAGTTTCACTATTCCTGTGTACATTTGGGTCATTACATTTTGCTCGTAAAGCATTATGTGATCTGGGGGAAGCATAAAATCTCATTGCCCCCTGATTTACAAGAAGTTGGGTTTGGGTGTGACCAAAATCCACTGCGATGCGGCTACTGATGGATGGGATTGAACAGTGATTGAAGAAAAGGCATATAGGGATACGGCAACGATGTTTAGTAAAAGTGGAAGCGTTCATATTTCCGGTAGATTTGTGTAGTTCTGATTGTGAAGTCGATTTTTTTGAAGTGCCTATTATTTTGGGAGGCCATTCTTTGCTATGGGTGAGCCTTAGTTGATATGGAAAATGGGCAGATGAAATTTCGGCTGTGAAATTGAAAAGCAAGCGACCTTCAACATTTGAGGTCATGACGGCAGAGTGGTGAGCTCCAATCGGTATCTGCTGCCATATCTCCAAAGAAAAAGATGAAGAAGCGAAACGAACTTAAAAAGGAAAAATGAGAGTTAATGGTTGGGATTTGGTGCTTTTAGGAAAGTTCTAGGTTGCGTGGGCTTCCGGGCAATAGCTCAAGCCAAAACGGACTGGCCTACTTGATTACCCAAGCATTCCCTCCATGGAGCAAGTTGATGTTAAAAACAGGAAGGAGTGCGGGGTCAGTGTGAATAGAGAACGAAAATTAAAACTCTATTTTGCATAGTGCATCGGATTGAATGAAGTGATAAAGGATACCCTCTTGATGATAGATGAGTAATCAAGTGTTCCTCAGTGAGCGCGGACGTTTAAATCAGGCGCTTGTTGGGATTGGGCAACCCAATAATTATAGTTTTTATTTCTAGTAATGCGTAGCCTTTTCTACTAATGGGTTTTATATTTAGCAGGCACATCACCTAAAGCGGCAGAAAGACAAATCATCGTTGCAGCAGTTTCACTGACGGATACGAGCGACGGACGTTGTGCCCTCAGTGAGGACCGTGCTTGAATGCGTCGTGCCAAGTCAAGTCTTTTCTATTATTTCAAAACTAGGGCCACGCGACAGATACCAACGACGGACACGTCAACAGGCGTTGGGGACTCGTCGCGATAATTAAATGAAGCGTAGCTTCCGACAAGACACGGCTGGGTTTGTTTTTAAATAAAATTCAACATTTAAAAACCCTACCCACCTCCTTCATTTCACCCCATCCTTCCCTTCTCTCTCACTTCCCTCCCTGTTTATAACTCCAAAAGATCAAATCCCTCTCTTACAAACGATCATTTTCTTCCAAACTTTCCCAATTCCTAAATCACTTCTACTAGTCGGAGTTGCTGCTGTGTAGTGTTTACTTGATCACCAAGTAGTACCTTTCCCTGTTTTTCTAAAATTCTTAAGGTATGTTGTTCTCTAATTTCATACTCATTTATATTGCCATTTTTGTTTTTCTAACCTTAATAGTAGCATATCTTCGTTGATATGTTCATTTTTTTATCTAATTTTGTTGAACCTAGGTATCCTCGAAATTGCCGTTCTGTTAAAACCCTATGAAATAGGTTTTGTGGCTTTATGCCAGTGTAGTTTATAGTAGGTGGGTTAGACAACGTAGGTCAAAACACTACCAATTCGATTTGGGTAATTAGGGGATGAATGGGGCATTCCCAGTTCTGTACAATGAGTACAGAACGAGACCCCGATGACGGACCATCGTACCAATGACGGACCGTCCAATGGGTTGCCGTTCCAACCGGCCCTCACTCGCCTAACACCCCATTGGCCAATTTTTCTCCAAAGTATACACCAACGGCCAAATACGACGTGGCCGCGTTCCTTCAATGGGTACGTCACTGCGCACAAACGGGGTTCTGGTTTCAGAGGACCCTTTCCTAAGGGTCTCTCAATTTTTCGAAGGGTCCTCCAACGGACACATGTTACAGGACGTCATACCTACGACGGTTCTTCCTGCACAACCGTTTGGTTGTTCAGAGACCCTGTTCTTAAGGGTCTCCCAACTTTTTCTAAGTGTCCCTCAAACGGGGAAAAATACGACGGGACCGTCATACCTACGACGGTCCGTCCTGCTTATGACGTATGAGGTCAGAGACCCTCTCCTAAAGGTTATCCATATTTTTTTAAGTGTCCTCTGGGACGGACACACGACGGACCGTCGTACCTGGGGTCGGTCCGTCCTGCACTCTATCCGTTCTACTGTTAGAGTGACTCCATTCGGGTCACATATAAACATAGTCTAAGTAGACACGAACGGGACCCCATGACGGTCCGTCGTACTCACGACGAGCCGTCACCTGGTCAGTGTGTGTCACTATTACTGTAGCAAATGTCCTTGTTTTATTTTAATTTTTTATTTATTTGTGTGGTTTTGCTTGCTTGTTTTCTCCCTTCTAGTAATAATATTGATCTTTTACAGGTACTACTACTATGACACCAAAAAAAAGTCGGTCTATGCACGCTGGGCGATCGAAGTTTGTCGCAACTTGTCTTGCCCGGTCTGGTCATTGGCTCTGATGATGAGTTTTGACCTCGAGTACCTGCCCCCAGGAACTTCCACCCCATCCGTGTTGCAAAGTGATGTTAGGCATACAACCAAAAAGGTGGCCGTCTGGCATAGTCACTGCCTCCCAGTGTTGATGAGGGAGCGCACCAATGATCGGCACACCTTCTGGGTCAGCAATATATGAGAAGGAGCATCTGGAACCTTAGGAGTTTCGTGGGTTGGAAGAAGTCCGTGTATCTGCTGAGGTTCCCGCAACTGCAACCACTGTGTGCCGCTCAGGCTCGTCTGAATGAGTCTGAAGTTCAAAATCCACACACGGTTCACTCAGATCGTGCTGCTTCATCGCCCGGTTACTGACAAGCCCAACCGGGGGTATCGAAGGGCCGTTCAAGTCTAGTCCGATGTAAAGTTCCTAAATGGACAAAGGAGTTTGACTCGGACACTTACAGTGGAGCGGCGGTTGGGTCCTTATGGAAGTCTTCCGACAATGCCTGGATCCTGACATCTCTCTGCCACAAGGACATCGACTTGGAGTTGGACAAGAACGTACGTTTGGGGGCGTTTAAAATAGTGAAGAGATGGTCTGAGAGTTTATGCATTATACGTAGATAGCTGGACACGCCGATCACACATTGGATAGGGGTGTTGCCACGCCAACAAGCCTCTCACTGTGAGCGGTACGAGTATGTGGTGGCTTCATGGTTGCATATCTCCCTGCCTGCATACGCCGATTTTTATTACGACGAGGATGTTGACTGCTAATCGGACCCTCTCACTGCCGAGTTGATTACTGAGGCACATTGTTTAAAGATGGTCAATGCATGCGTGAGCATGTGAGAGAGACCACGAAGAGGGGGATGCCCGGCACTTTTCATTAATGGAGAGGGAAGGGCACCGAATGGGTTGGGTGGACCGAACCGAAGGGGGGCCATCAAGAAGGGCCAACCTGACTTTCACGGAAAAGTTTTTGGGTTGGTTGATTTGGTCGCACTCACCTTTCCCCCAAAGCCGATGAGATATTTTCATATGGGATCGAGAAGAGTACTGATGGAGGCGATGAGATTAGCCGGGTTGGAGGTGGATTTTGCGTGGCTTCTACCGGCCAAAAAACCCGACACCTCCACACTGCAGCCCACCACCTAATCGCCACCGAATCCTTATCCGGTAACCCGTTGTGCCCACTTTTAATGCTACACATCCTTGGCGCGGCCAGCCATATCTGACCAAAAACACCGCCTCCCTAGGCATCCGTACAGCGAGGAACTCCCCACCATTTCCCTCTCCGCAAACATATAAAAACCCTACGTTCATCCACCCACACGATAACGTCCTTACTAAGAGCGTTTGTCGTATCAACTCAAAGCATGAATCACAGTATCGTCACGACCCTCAGACTCACTCTCCCCCCATAACCCCCAGCGCTGCAATCCCCCCCACCTACATCCCCGTTTACAACCTTCGAATTATCATATTCCTCCGCAACACAGGCCTCTACAAGGTAGAGAGGTCCATAGAGTCTCACTCAAAGCTTATCAGTACACTGAACGAGATGATACATCATACTAAACGTCACGTGATCCAGGACGCTAAAACTCACTTCGACCTAAAACCAAAAGCCCTCGACCATCTAGCGTCCAAAACTAATAAACCTCCGCCCTTCCGACACCGCCTGTGAACCTGAAACCGCCCAGCGATGCACTCGGCGCCACGAACAAACGAACCGCCATCGGGCTAACCCCGTAGGCAATCACAACCACGGGCCCTCTTTTCACCCAAGACAAACCGTCCACCCACCCCCCAACCAACTAAGCCAATTTGAAGGCCATCCCAACCACCACACCACGCAGGTGTGCTCAACCACCGCCAAGATCGCACTCGCCCACACGATCCCCGTCGGACGACAGCACTAAATCGGCTAAGCCGCCGTCAAAACATCACTTTACCCCCCTCCACTGTCGTACCAACGGAATTGATCTCGACCCTACCTCACCCCTAACGCCAATCACCGCCCTATCGCACGCTCATCCAGTCATCAAACAGGTGCCCCACTACCCCTCAAAATGGACTCGCCAACCCACCCTGACTCCTCCAAAGCAAAAAAGTAAAGGGGCATGCCACGCATGCCCCACCTGATACACTGACCCAAGCCTTCCTGTATTTAGGGAGACCAACTCACTACGCATACACCACACTCACGAGTCTCCCCAAGACCCCACGTTAGCCAGCTGGCCATGCCTTACCCGGCTGACGAGTACGCAACAGCAGGCCCGAACAGGCGCCCGCTTTCCCTTACCCGATTAGACCCCGCAAAACCTAACGACCGGACTCCACGTGACCCTAATATCGTACCAACTAGCCAATACACCGCAGCGCAATATAGCAGGGTATCGATGCCGACACCCGCACACTGCAGACTATGCCCCCGACACGGGCCTAGCCTGCGCATTTCCGGTTACGTGGAAACGCCCATCGCGGGCAGTAACTCATGATACCAGGACCCCGGTCCACGCACCATCTCCCACAATTGGCCAACCTTAACAATGCGTCCCCACGATATCAGCCACCCAGCACAGCGTCCTTCACCACACACCTGCCCACCCCTCACCAATGATCAAAGCCTTCGCAGCATCAGAACACTAACGCGGACACATTTCCTCTTCCTCGCGCGTTATCGCACCGCGCTCGAGCGGTCTTCACTTCCCCGCAATGCGCGCAACAACCGCCAACCGAAATAACTGCAATTAGTATACTCTAAATATCAGGCTGGCTAGGATCGATAGTTCCCCCCACTTCGTCACGCCAACGCACAACAAATGTTTACCCCTATCAACTGACCAACAGGGAAAATTGACGCCCTCAGAGTGCGACCACAGCCGAAGACACCGCGCTGGCGGGTAACGTATAATTCTACAATCAGCAAACTTACGCCCCTCGCACCGATCCGACAAAGGTTACTCACCCTGTATCATGCTCACGCCAATTTACTGCCAAATCGCCAGAGGGTGATTTCGCACCATGTAGGGTGGCAGCGCCCGGGGCCAAGGCCATATCTCCTGATGGCACCACCCGTTGTGATAACAAGTGGTTTGTCTTTTTGCAGTCGAGGCGGGTACTGATTGATCTGTGCGCTTTCGGTGGAAGTCAGCACGAAGGGATATTTTAGGTCACAACTACTTACCCTTTCCGTGCCTGATATTTCTCTATGCCTGGCAGCAGGTGTGCCTATAAGTGTTGAAAGTGATCACTCGAAAGACCCCTCTGGGCACTGTTGATATCGTCCTCATCAGGGATGAGGCAATGAGTGTGGCTCCCTAACGTTAGAGGGGGCCCCCTGTACAGAGTTTGCCTTCTTGTACAATATGGTGTGAATGAGTAGACACTAAGGCCCGCACATCTACGCAGGGGCTTCATGACAATACCCTGGTCGAAGGTCTATCCGGGTAGTAGCACTGCCCCGAGCTCCCCTTCGCGCTGCCCTTTACCTTTTCTGGTTTTCCCGCTTTGTTAGAGGTCCAGAAATTAGAGACGCAAATGGATTAACACTTTTGCATCATATTCCAGCCTTGGATGCAGAGGTCTTATCCGAGGCCGAAGAGAGCTTGGGATTGAGGAGGAATGGTCCAGCAACAAGAGCGAAGATCGCTGAGGTCATTAACGTTGGACGCTTGTTGAGTTGCGAGTTGATAGCTTGTCCAGCCCCTCCGGTGGAATGTGTCGACCGACTTCAGGCTGCGTGTCGACAGTCTTCGCGCAAATATGTGATATGGATTCTGTTAGAGGCTTAGGGTGCCTGAGTCTGAGGCCCCTTCTTGCCCAGAGCCTACTGAGACCCAGTGATGGGGCCCTATTCGCCACTTTCAGAGATTTTCCGTACCACCACCCACTCGAGAGCATGCCAGAGGCGTACGTGGTCGAAGGGAGGATAAATCTCGAGCACGGATAAGGGCGACGTGAGAGGAGGCTGCGATGAGGAGCTTGTGCTTGCTGAAGAAGAGGCGCGTCAGATGAGAGAGGAGAGTTAGCTGCTGGGGCGTTAGCTCCAAAATAACGGTGGGGGAAATAGTGGACGCACTGCTGATAGTGCTTGTGATTGTTGAGGATACCATATGAGGGTTTCCAGATATAGAGGGTAGTGGGTTGAAGGAACAGGACCCACCAGCTTCTGATCGTCGTGTGCTTTGCGACCCAGGTTTGCTTCACCTACCACTCTATGGATTTGCAATTTTTAGCATTGGAGACAATTCATGTATTTTTGTTGGGGTGGGGTATGTAGGTGTAGTACATGAAAGTGAGATGCTAGGGGGAAGTCTGAGTATAAGCCGCCAATGGTGCGGAGTTTGAAATTTTCAGATGCGGACCAAGGATTTAGAAAGTACATAACTTATCACTTGCATGCAAGGTTTAGATACTAGGAAAGAATTGTTTATAGTAAGACTTATCAAAGTTATGAACCGGTGGGAAACGTAAACCCTAGTTTACTTTAGCATTTAATTGATAACTCCAACATTTTAAGCTGTTAGTTGTCTCTGTTCTAATTTCGACTAGTTATTTCCTTTTGTAGAATAGAAAACCCCCATTTATCATTTTTGCTTTCCAAGCGAAGTAGATTGACTGAACAATAGAGTAATAGTTGAAGTTAAGTCTAAAATATTTCCTCGTTGGGAACGATCCCAAACTCACAGTTGGGTTATTTATGACCACGGGACCGTTTTTTACTTCTTATTGAGAAGTAAAGTTTTGAGCGTATCAAGGTATGCACAAGTCCGATGCAAAGCGGCCATTGACGTATTTGTTTGTCGTTTGTCGAGAGCACATGTCATGCCCAAGGGTTGAGCCCAATATATGCATATGCAACGTCTAATACGTGAAGACCATGCCGTTGTCGCCTGCCCTTGAGCACATGCAACATCTGATGCATGAAAACCATAACTGATGTCGCATGCCCTTGCGCACACACAATGTTTTATGCGTGCATGCCTTGGCCGATCTTGCCTGATGTTTTCAGACGTTGTTTGCCATAAGTGCAAATCTTACACTGATTCATGCAGGCCATGACGGTTGTCATCTATTGTTGACCGATACGCGCAGGCCATAACCTTTGTCGCCCAGTCGATGTGCACACACAATATTTGATGTGTGTAAGCCATGGATGATGTCTTCTGACGTTGGTAGATGTTGTTGGCCATATGTCGTCAGTTGTTGGTCGATGCACACATACCAAGATCGATGTCACCCAGCTGATGCACACATGCAGCATTTGATGCGTGAAAGCATTGGCCAATGTCGTTTGATGTTGCGCACACACCACGTTGATGCATGCAGACCTTGGTCGATGTTGCAAAATGTTTGCAGATGTTGTTTTCCATATGCACACATATTACACCGATGCTTGCTGTTGGACGATATGCTTAGACCACAACTTTTGTCGCCCAGTCAATACGCACACACCGTGTTTGTTTCTTGAAGGACTTTGACGATGTTACATAACATTGGAAGACGACATCATTTCCTATGTGCGCACTTCAAATATGTTCAGGGCATGATCGATGTTGTCAGTCATAGGCTGATGTCACCTAGCTGATGTGCACATGCAATGTTTAACGCTTATAGACCATAACCGATGTCGCTTGTAGTTGCGTACACACCACGTTTGATGCATATTGGCCTTGGTCGATATCGTTTGAGTTGACAAACATCATTTTCCATATGCACACATGCTACGTCCGATGCATGCAGACCATGACCGATGTCGCCATGTCGATGTGTAGACACCATGTTTGATGTGTGCAGACCTTGGATGATGTCGCTTGACATCTACAAATGTCGTTTGCCATATGAGAACATGTTATGTAGTTGCATGCCGGTCAAAACCAATCTCGCTTGGTCTTGGCCGAAGGGTGCAAGCCACAATCGATGTAACTCAGTCGATGCGGACACACCATGTTTAATACATGCTGACTTGGATGATGTCGCCTGACGTAAGTACATATTATTTTCCATATGCGCACGTCAGATGTGTGTGGGCCATGACCGATGTTATCTGGCGTTGGCTGATGTGCATATCCGATGCCCACATGCCACATCCTATGTGTGGCCCGCTTGGAGCTCTTGATTCAGTTGCACAAATTTTGACTTAGAGAGTAGGCATCACTTTTTAAATGAATCATAATGAACATGTACAACCAAAATATACACATTTTAAGGTACAGACATACATTAGCTTCCACAAATAACTTTTATATATATAAAAAATATAATTTTCAACATTTCTTTTTGAATTTTTATTTTTTTTGGCAAATCCCAAAAATGAGTAATTAGTTAATTAGAAATATAAATATATGATAAAAATTATAAAGCTTAACGGCCAGAAAACTCATATATAATAAATAGAATAATTTATACTGAAAAAATAGGAAAAAAAATAGGGGAAACAAATATGATAAAATAGTAAAAAAGTACTGCCCCCAAAAAATTACAATTTAAATATAGTAACCTTAAATTAAAACAATTTTCAATAATTTTGGTTAATTTGGTATTTTTTAGCAAATTAAAAAATGAGTATGTTAATTCAAAAAAAATCAAAAATTATGATTAAAATAAAACTATAAAATTAATGTCAAAAAATTCAAAATAAATAAATATAGGAACCTGTAAATTCAATAGCATGTTTTTGAATTTTTATTTTTTCCGACAAATCCCAAAATGAGTAATTAATTAATAAAAAATAGGAAAATAATGAAGAAGAAAATATAAAAATTAATGTCCCGCAAAAATCCACTCAAATAAATAAAAGTAGTAATCCCTCGTTCCTTGATTCTTAATAATGCGGGTCAGGCAAAATTGACATCCCAAATTGATGTCGCGTCGTGTCCATGGATGATGTAGTCAGACCACGTTTGACATTGGCAGACCGATGTGTGTACGCTAAAGATGATGCTGGTAGTCCACGTTTGACGTTCGACGTCGACATATTGATGTGTGCAGGCTACATCCGATGTCGACTGAATGTTGTGTGCAGGCCAATGTTGATGCGGGTAGGCCACGTTCGACATTGCTGACAATTATGTATGCCATGGGCGATGGGGGCAGGCCACGTCCGACATCGCTGACAATTGTGTAGGCCAAGGGTGATGAGGGCAGGCCACGCCAGACTTTGGTTGACCATTGTATGCAGCTCATGCCTAACGATGACTAAGCGATATGCACAATGGGATAGTCCATGGTCGACGTTGGCTGAGCAAGGTGCACAGTCCACGACCAAAGCGGGTACTCCACGACCAATTTTGTCAAGCCGATTGATGAGTTGCAAAAGGCCAGATCAGATGTTACAAGCTTTGGTGAAGATTTGCTCATTGGCCGACGTCACTGAATCATGGCACGCAGGACTACGACCGATGGTGCCAAGACACGACCGATGTTGCCAAGACGATGTGCACACATCAAGACCAATGTCGCCCAACCGATGCGCACACGCCATATTAGATGCGAGAAGGCCTTGGCCGATGCACGCAGGTCATGACCATTGTCGCCCAGCCAATATGCAGACGCCATAGGTGATGCTTGCAGGCGTTGACCGATGTTGATGCCACATTTTCCACTAGCGCACAAGGTATGTATGATGTGTGCAGGCCATGACCGATGTCTTCTAATCGATGCATACACACCACGTTTAATGCGTGTAGGCCTTGACCAATGTTGCCTGACATTGGCAAATGTTGTTTGTGATATACGCACATGCTAGGTCTTATGCGTGTGGTCCATGACGTATGTCATCTGCCATTGGCCGATGCGCGCAGGCCATGAATAATGTCGCCAAGCCAATGCGCACACGCCATGGGTGATGCTTGTAGGCTTTGGTTGATGCTGATGCCATTGGCAAATATTTTTTGCCACCAGCGCACAAGGTATGTCTGATGTGTGCAGGCCATTAACGATGTCTCCTAACCGATCTACACACACGTTTAATGCGTGTAGGCCTTGGCCGATATCGCCTGACATTGGCAAACGTTGTTTGTGATATACACACATGCTACGTCCGATGTGTGCAGGCCATGACCTATGTCATATTCCATTGGTCAATGCGCGTAGACCACGATCGATGTCATCCAATCAATGTGAATACACCATGTTTGATGCGTGTTGGCCTTGGACAATGTCGCCCGACATTGGCCGATGCAAGCATGCCACAAAAAATGTCGCCCAACCAATACACGAACGCGACAACTGATTCTTGATAGCCTTATCTGACGTTGATGCCATTGGAAGACGTTGCTTACCATATGTACACATGATACGTCCGATGCGTGCTAGTCATGAACAATGTCGCCTGGCCAATGAGCGTCGATGAGCACACACCACGTTTGATGTGTGCAAGCCTTGCAAGATGTCACTGTCATTGGCAGAAGTTATTTTCCATATACGCACATGCTACGTATGATGCGTGAAGGTCTTTACTGATGTCATCTGTCGTTGTTCGTTGTGCAGGCCATCAACAATGTCGCCCAATCGATGCGCACACACCACGATTTATGTGTGTAGGCCTTGGACGATGTCGTCTGACATTGGTAGATGTCGTTTTCCATATGCGCACATCCGATGCAAGTAGGCCATGATCGATGTCGTATGTTGTTGTCGATGGCCTAGCTGATGCGCACTTGCAACTTCTGATGAATGCAGACCATGACCGATGTTATCTACCCTTGCGCATACACCACGCTTAATGCGTGCAGGCCTTGGTCGATGTCTCTTGATGTCTGGAGACGTTGTTTGACATATGTGTACATGTTACACTGATGCCTGCAGGTTATGATCGATTTCGTTTGCCGTTGGCCAAAACGCCCAGGCCACGACCTTTGTCACCCTATCATGCGCACATACCACTTTTAATGCGTGCAGGCCTTGGAAGATGTCTCCTAGTATTAGTAGACGTTGTTTGACATATGCGTATTTCCAATATGTGCAGGCCTTGACCGATGTCGTCATTCGTTGGCCAATGTGCACATACCATGACCAATGTCAACTAGCTGATTCGCACATGCAACGTTTGATGCGTGCAGACCATGACTGATATCGTCTGCCGTTGCGTACACACCATATTTAATGCGTTCAAGCCTTGGCCGATGTCTCCTGATGTTGGCGGACGTAGTTGGTCCGATGCATACATGCTACGTTCGATGCATGCAGGCCATGATCGATGTCTCCCATCTAACGCGCACACACCACGTTTGATGTATGCAGGCCTTCACTAATGTCGCTTGACGTCTGCAAACATCGTTTGCTATATGCACACATGTTACACTGTTGTGTGCAGGCCACGACCAATGTCGTCTGCCGTTGGCCACGACCGATGTCGCTCAGTCGATGTACATATACCACGTTTGATTCATGCAAGTCTTGGACGATGTCGCCTAACACTGGTAGACGTCGTTTCCCATATGCACACATTCGATGTGTGCGGTCCATGACTGATGTTGTCTGTCATTGGTCGATGCGCATGTCTGGTGGCTACATGCCATGTCCTATACGTGGACCACTTGGAGCTCTTGATTACATTACAGAGATTCTAACTCAGAGAATTAGGCATCATTTTTCCAATTAACTATAATTAACATGTACAACCCAAATATGCATGTTCTTAAAAGGTATAAACACACATACTTCCACAAATAACTTTTAATATATATATATATATATATAAATATATATATATATATATAAAAATATAGTTTTTCAATAATTTTTTTTGAATTTTTTTTTTTCGACAAATTTCTGAAATAATCAATTAATTAATAAAACATGAAATAAATATTGTAAAAAATAAAATAAAAACGCTAAATTTGAAAAATAACTATAGTAACCCTAAATTCAACTATTTCACAATAATTCTTTTTGTATTTTTTATATTTTTCGGTAAATCTCGAGAATGAGTAAAAAATTACAGTTAAGTAATCAATATATGTTCAATATTAATTTAATGTTTGTCATTTAAGTTCTTCTAATTATGAAATCTTATTTAATATTAGAAAGTGATTTACATCAAATTTAACAATACTGTAATACGAATACGTAAAAATTATATGGATGAAAAGTGTCAAAAAGAAGGTAAATGAGGGATCGAAATGGGGGAAAAATTAACTATCCATTCTAAATTTATGATGTATATTTTAACATTCAAATGATATGAAAGATGGTATATATTTAATATATGATAGTGCAAAAAATATCATCTAATGAACAAATTTATTTTGATAATATTCACTCATTTACTAAATGAGCGAGGAAGGTAGTTTGTCGCAAATTTTTCTTATTTATTTGAAATTTGAAAAGTTATTTATTGATTACTAGAATTAACTTGAATATCAAAATACTCTATTCCTAATTTGGTATTAAAGTGATGAAAATAATCTCTTAACTCTATTAAAAATGACAAATTTATTCACAGACAAACATTGAATATGACTATCATGTAATCTGATGTAAAATATCGAACAACACAAAAGGTAAAAGTTTAAAACATGATCACACATTTTAAGTGATGAAAATAGAATTTTTCTTAAACAAATATACTACTTAGTGTGATATAATAATGAAGGAAAGTAAAAGTCCTCTTACATTAATGCAATGAACACATCATCATAAGTTATCAAATTACAATATAAGTTTTAATATTCGAATTATATTAAATGTAATTAATATGTGATAGTGCAAAGAATTTTATTTAATGAACAATTTTGTTTTGAGAACGTTAATATTGACTTATTTTTGTTAATTGAGGAAGATACTTGTCATAAATACTATTTACTTGTTTGAAATTTGAGATTTAATTACTAGATTACTATAACTAACTTGATTTCCAAAGTGTTCTATTCCTAATTTACATTAAAAGTGATGAAAATAATCTCGTAATTCAGCTGAAACTGATAAATTCATTCACCAACTAAAACGAACACTAAATATGACTATTACGTATCTGACGTAAACTGTTGGACAACGCAAATGATAAAAGAACAAAATCACTATAAGTATGATTCAGATGCGCAAATAAAAGTAAAAAAAAGATGACTTTAAATACAGTTGTTTCCTTCTGCGTTGTCACAATAAATATATAATCGCTCTTCATTTACAGTTGTTTGTATTTGTTTTCTCAGAGGACCAATCAAAGAGTGATGAACTCTTCGTCGTCCTCACAGATGAACTACATTTTTGATTTTTAAACAATCACATCCTGTCTACATGAAAAAAATCAAAAACCTCCGAGACGTGTGACGTGATGATTAACACACTTCTACTTCATCATTTACCTTTATTTCTCGATTTAAAATTTAAAAAAGAAGAAATTCATTATGTACAATATAAAAATCGAATTGCTTGAATCAATAAACTGACAAAGTTATTAGATATATATATATATAAAAGAAAAAGTAAAACTAAAAATCAATAAAAATTGAAATTAAGTGATCAATATTTCATCAATATTAATTTAATGTTTTTCGTTTAAGTTCTACTTATTATGAAATCTTATCTATTAGAAAGTGATTTACATCAAATTTAATCAGATTGTAATACAAATACCTAACAAATTAAATGGATGAAAATGTCAAAAAAGAAGAAAAATGAAGGATCAAAAGAGGAAAAAAATTAACTATCCGTTCTCAATTACGATATATATTTTAAAATTCAAATGATATTAAAGATTTTATATATTTAATGTATGATAGCGCAAAGAATTTCATCTAATGAACAAATTTGTTTTGATAATGTTAATATTGACTTATTTATTAAATGAAGAAGGTAGGTTGTTACAAATTTTTCTTATTTATTTGAAATTTGGAAAGTTATTTATTGACTACTAGAATTAACTTGATTATCAAAATACTCTATTCCTAATTTGATATTAAAGTGATGAAAATAATCTCTTAACTCTGTTAAAATCAGCAAATTTATTCAGTGACAAACACTGGATATGACTATCATGTAATCTGATGTATAATATTGAACAACACAAAAGGTAAAAGTTTAAAAGATAATCATGCATATGAAGTTATGAAAATAGAATTTTTCCTAAATAAATACTACGTAGTGTGATATAATTATGAAGAAAAGTAAAATTCTGTCATTTTTACGTAAATATAATGAACATATCATTAAGTTCTCAAATTACAATGTAGGTTTTAATACTCGAACAATATGAAATGTACTTAATAAGTGATAGTGCAAATAATTTGATTTAATGAGCAATTTTGTTTTGAGAATGTTAATGTTGACTTATTTTTGTTAATTGAGGAAGATACTTGTCATAAATACTATTGACTTCTTTGAAATTTGATAGTTAATTACTAGATTACTATAACTAACTTGATTATCAAAGTGTTCCATTCCTAATTGACGTTAAAAGTGATAGAAATAATCTTTTGATTCAGATGAAACTGATAAATTCATTCACAAACTAAAATGAATACTGAATATGACTATCACGGATCTGACGTAAACTGTCGAACAACGCAAATGATGAAAGAAAAAAACTCGCTAAAAATATGATTTAGACTGGTAAACAAAAGTATAGCGACGACGTTAAAGGCAGTTGTTTCTTTCTGCGTTGTCACAATGAATATTTAATTGCTCTTCATTTACACGGAAAAAAAACCACCGAGACGTCTGTCGTGATGAATAACGAGTACTTCATCCTTTACCTTTATTTATCGATTCTAACCTTAAAAATGAAGAAATTCCTTATTTACAATGTGAAAATCGAATTACTTGAATCAATAAACTTAAATATATATATATATATATATATATAAAACTTAAAAAACAGTAAAACTAAAAATCAATAAAAATTGTAGTTAAGTGATCAATATTTCTTTAATATTAATTTAATTTTTTACATTTAAGTTCTACTACTTATGGAATCATATTCAATATTAGAAAGTGCTTTACAATAATTTAACCAGACTGTATTATGAATACGTAACAAATTATATGGATGAAAAGTGCCAAAAAGAAGGTAAATGAGGGATCAAATGGGAAAAAAATTAACTACCCATTCTCAATTTATGATATATATTTTAACATTCGAACGATATAAAAGATGGTATATATTTAACATATGATAGTTCAAAGATTTGATCTAATGATAAATTTGTTTTGATAATGTTAATATTGACTTACTTGGTAAATGAGCGAGGAATGTATATTATTACAATTTTTTCTTATTTATTTGAAAATTGAGAAGTTATTTATTGATCAGGAGAATTAACTTAATTATCAAAATACTCTATTCCTAATTTGATATTAAAGTGATGAAAATAATCTTTTAACTCTATTAGAACATGCAAGTTTATTCACAGACAAACACTTGATATGACGATCATGTAATCTGATGTAAAATATCAAACAAAACAAAAGATAAAAGTTTAAAACATGATCATGCATTTTAAGTGATGAAAATAGAAATTCTTTTTCTTAAACAAGTACAACTTAGTGTGATATAATAATGAAATAAAGTAAAAATTATGTAGTTTTTACATTAAACAATGAATACATCATTATAACTTCTCAAATTACAATATAAATTTTAATATTAGAATGGTATGAAATGTACTTAATATGTGATAGTGAAAAGAATTTAATTTAATGAACAATTTTGTAATGTTGACTTATTTTTCTTAATTGAAGAAGATATTTTCATAATCAATTTACAACGTGGTTTAATTTGATAGTTAATTACTAATCCTATAAACTGGATTACCCGAGTATTTTATTTATTCCTATTGAGTTTAAAAAATGAATGGAAATAATCTCTTAATTCAGCTGAAACTGATAAATTCATTCACCAAATAAAATGAACACTGAATATGACTATCATGTATCTAACGTAAACTGTCGAACAAAGCAAATGATAAAAGAATAAAACTCGCTAAAAATATAATTCAGATACGTTAATAAAAGTATAATGATGATTTTAAAGGCAGTTGTTTCTTTATGTGTTGTCATAACAACTATCTAATCGCTCTTTAATTACAATTGTTTTATGTGTTTTCTCACAGGATCGATCAAAGAGTGATGAACTTTTCTTCGTCTTCACGGATGACTAACATTTGTTCGCCTCTTAATATCACATCCTGGTCCAACACGAACAATCAGAACGATGAGACGTGTGATGGTTCTGAATAACGCACTACTATCATTTCCTTTAACATCGTTCTGGATCAACACTAGAAATAAAGGATCCATTATGTACAATGTGAAAATAGAATTACTTGAATCAATAAAATGACAAAGCTATTGTGTGTGTGTGTGTGTGTGTGTTGTGTCTGTGTGTGTGTGTGTGTGTGTGTGTTGTGTCTGTGTGTGTGTGTGTGTGTGTCACGACCCAAACGCGTCGTGACTGGCACTCACATTTAACCTTGTAAGTGGGCGAACTAATAAATTTAACCCAATTTACAAACTACAAACATAATTCAGAAGCTCAATATTTACTAAATATCTTTTCCCAAAACCTGAAAGTCATCACAACAAGGACATCCTAATCTCCAATTCTGAGTCTAAGAGTATCACAGACACCAAATAATGAAAATAAGTATTCGTGACGAAACTACTGACCTTCAGGTAATGACTGATAGAATCCAACCAAGCTCGAATGATAGCTCACAACCTAGAATCTTATATGACGAGACTTGATAGAGGCTGACGCGATTCAAATTCGTCGATAACCCATTGTTGCACCCATATAAGAAAAAGAAGAAATACCATAGGATTCAAATAGCTCACCTTCCAATTGTTTGTTATTCTTAGAGTCATCGCTACAACCATTATAAACCTACACATGTGATCTTTAACCTAAACAAATTTCCCAAATTAAAATTATACCTGATTGATCCTTCTTTCCTCCTGTGCGGCTTATGCACAACCTCCCGAACGTGCCACTTTATTTTTTTGTTAATCTAATGACAAAATTATAAACCCTCCTTATTTGTTATTATAATATAAGTAAAAGTGGGTCACTATTATTTTAATGTTATTTTCTTTAACCACCATCTAAGTAAATTATTAAAACTACCCCCTAATTCATCTTATAATTATCAATAGTCCAAAAAACCCATTTAAATCTATCGAAAAAATATTTTATGAAATAAAAAGCTCTAGTACTCAAAACGCCCAAAGGGGTCGTTAGCTAGATCATCATTTTACCCATCCGTTCGTCCCCGAACATCAAAAGAAAAGGCGAGGGCGATCAAGAAGTAACCTAATTTGTAAAAAGATAAGGAATCTTCTTGCATATCACCGCACTCTCTCAAGTAGACTCTTCAGCTGGCCGATTCCTTCCACTGAACCTTGATAGAATTCAATCTCCTTTGACTCAAACTATGCGGACTCGCCTATTCTAGAATACAACAGGCTCCCCTCATAAGACAATTCTCATCAGAAGAACTGAATCTCAAAAATACTTATTTCCATCACCATGGTATTTTTTTCACAGCATAGACCATGAAATAATACCGGGTGACGCCTGACAGTCACGGGAGGACAGTCTAATCTTAGGCCACCTCCCCCACGCGCTAAGTATTCAATGGTCCATTCCTCGGACTTAGCTTACCCTCTCCTTACCAAACCGCAATCACAAGCGCCCTTTTCAATGGTGAAACCTTCAGCAAGACTTGTGTACACCCTCCATAATAAATCCAAGTCCCTAACCTTCAATCTGCATATTCCTTCTGCCTACTCTGAGCTGCTAAAGCTTTCTTGATACTTTCACTTCCTAATGATTCCCTAGAACAATCAGTTAAACCTACCCAAGGGTCTAACCTCAAATGCTCAAACCAACCAATGGGGACCTACACTCCTCCATACAATGCCGCGAATTGAGCCATACAAATACTCGAGTATAGCGATTGTTGAAATGAACTCAACTCAACAACAAAACTATTCTCAGTGGATTTTTTCAAGATCGATTCTCTAACTAGACCTTGATACAACCATCAGGATAAATATTATTAAAATATAACTCTGATAAAATTCTGAATCAATATTAGCTACAATCAGGAGTGAACCTGTACCAGCCACCACACTCTCATAATACACAACCCATGATAAATCTTATCAAGATTACATCCTCACAACATAATATTTCCTCGAGCATAAGCTATAAAAACATGATCTTTAGACATCAAATAATCATTAAAGAGAAACGAACTAATCTGATCGATCCAAATATAGAAATGATGAAGTACCCACTATCGAGTGATATACCCCAGCATATAGAACCTCCAACAACACTATCAAAATGTTAGATAAGTAGATATTATAGACAAACCTTAAGAAAGACAAAACTAGACTTAATGATCCTCACATTCAATTGTACATGGTAAAATATGAAACTGATGATGAGATAAACTTTAATTCTACCGAAAAAAGATAAATTTTCATGGTAGCTCTCCTATACGTTCTCATAAGAAAAGTTATATGTAGAACCACATATATATCAATAGCCTAAATACAATACCAAATATGTCATTTGATATAACCAAGTATGCCTAAGCATCCTACCAAGAGGATAATCATAGAAGTGGTACATCCGATCCACTACGAGGTCCACCGATAGAAGCGAAAAACACAAGCGGGTGTAGAAAGTGAATCATACTCTAAACCACCCAGAATGAATTATTTGGTCACATAAGAATGTACATAACCAAGGTCGAATAACTCTTGATACTCCTTTCATAGTTTCAATATCAAACAATTTCATTCATCTGACTCGATCTCTTTGATTTTCTAGGTACCCACAATCACTAATTTAGTCCCTATTATATGTGTAAAAATACTTAATTTATCGGACCCCACATCCATTGAAGTTAACAATTTCATACTAATAAAACATCATCAACCACACCATCATCTACCCCTTACTCTCAACAATATTATTATCAAATTACTTCTTATCACATACACTTCAACAACTATGGCATCTCTCTTCCTATTTAAAAGTTTATGACAAATAGGAGTCCATACAGGCTAATACACTAATTTAAAACATAATGATACCCTTCCATCGAGATAAAACTATTAACTCACACTCAAAGCCAACTTCTGACCACTTCCACATACCATGCTTTAGCTACCATTCAACGCAATCACATACATCATGCCAATACTTAGGGAACTTCTTAGCCACTCAAATTATTTTGTATACTATAAGCTCATAACTTTTATTCACCATTATATGTCTAGGTAACACATCTTAACATTTTATGTAGTCCATCAATATATTAACATTAACCCAACTCTAAATTCTTAATAACTCTAAATTCTTAATAAGCATGTGAAATTATATCTCACCTCGTACATCATTCTTAAATAATCTATCATAATTTGAGAAATCTAACCCCATGTAAAACACTAAATTTTACATACCTCAATGTTTGTCACCCAAATCAAAATTCAAACTTTATAAAAGTTGATGATAATATAAACTTCTAATTAATCTGTACCGGACTAGTTCACATCTTAAAGTCATATTTAAAATCATAACCAAAAATCAATACAACGTTCAACTACACCTCAACGGTTGATATGAGAAGTGTTATTCCTTCACTTTTCTCAAATTATTCTCATGATGGCACAATTCTAAATATCTCATCTTCATATAGCACTCTCTTGTTTTCTCTAGCTCGCCCTACCGATCTCATCCTTACCAACAACTCATGACGGTTTTACTTCACACTCTAAATCAAACTCTGAGGGAAACTATTCCTTAGAATCCTTTAACAATCAAAAGTAACAATTTTTTTTTCTATGGTCCAGTATCGTCCTCTAGTTTTTAAAACACAATATCTGACGAATCCATGACACACACCTTTACATAACCCGAACAAAGCAGATGAAACAACGCGTCTATGACACAATTTTAACACCTTCAAAGATACATTTTTTTCCTTCCAATTTGAGAAAATATTCCGACTCTGACTATTTCTGAAGGCCACACACCCCCCACAAATTTGATCCTTTTTTGGATTTGGCTCTACCTACTTTAAATGCTAAAATTCGAGTGTGTCAACATCTCTTAAATTTCTCATTACAGACCACATACTCACTCAATAGTTGAAATAAGAACCTTAGATACTCACAAGTTGTATTATCATACTCAAGAGTCCTCTAACGAATTTTAATTTAATCATATATTGCCTCCAAATCTAGTCTACCAAATTCCTTAGTCACCCTCACTACAATTATACTCATGAACTTATTTTTTCTACTATTGTCATTCTGATTCACTCGTACTTATTTGATGTTTTTAATAAAGTCAACAGTCCTCTTCAGAACCCTTAAGATACTTTCACAACTAAATGTCTTAATATTTGTAAACCAAGATTCACATCCAAAATTTTTCTTAAAAATAATACACCAAGTACTTGTAGTAATACTAGTTTGCGTATCAAAGTGAAAAAGCAACCACTGAAATCTGCATTATCTAAAAATTTCATATTACTAATAACTTCTTCAGTCGTTAGTATTCCACACTTCATAATCTATCTATTCATTTTCATATCCCATAGTACCACAACTATGAAGTCCATTAATTCACCAGTATAATACATCTACCCTCGCAAGATTGTACTTCCAAATACTTTATTTTATTTTTTTTTCTCCATTAAGGTGACTACATACGCCACCAACACCTTTTTGTCTCCCATCCAAATCCATATTCATTCTTTTGTAGCTTAGGTTTGACAACAACGTAAACACAACTATAATTTTAACTCCGTACGCACCATAGCATTAGTATTATTGTAGTAGTCAATCATGCCCTTTTTGATATAATCACAGAATCTATGAAATCATAAAAGAGATTATGTCCTCAATTGCATCCAACTGTTTCATCCTCATCATTCGCTAGAACCACCTATATATGATAGGAAAACTCTACTAACTGAATTTTCTAATTTAATGATGTTCATTTTCTAGTTGTCCTTGATGAAACTTCTTGCATGTTGTCAGATATCTAGATATCGTACAAAAAGTTTACCTCATAGGATGCAACATCAAAGTTTGGGGTTTGAATAAAGAAGCTAGAAAATGGATCACCACATTTTGCATCTCCCAGAAAATGTACCTATTTCGAAGGAAATTTTTTTTTCTCTTGTCGCTATTTCAACTCCTAATACCCTAGTACTAACCATATTTGAAATAGAGTGAAGAAGTACAGATACCAATTGGATTCAAGTAATAGCACGAAAGAAAGAAAAAAATGAGTTTTCCTAAAGTCCTATAGCCTCTCGAAGAAAAGTAAAGGCGTCCCCATACCTTTCCGCAAGACTCTCCTAGAACTGTCCTTGTGTGATGAGATTAACGAACCTAACGCTCTGATACCAAGTTTGTCACGACCCAAAATGTGTCGTGACTGGCACCCACATTTAACCTCCTAAGTGGGCTAACCAACAAATTTAACCCAACTTACAAACTACAAACATAATTCAGAAGCTCAATATCTTACTAAATATCTTTTCCCAAAACCTGAAGTCTCACAACAATGACACTATCTCCAATTACTGCGTCTAAGAGTATCAAAGAAACCAAAATAATGAAATAAAGTATTTGTATCCAAACTAAGGACATCAGGTAATGACTGAGAGAATCCAACTCAAGCTCGAAATGAATAGCTCACCCCCCTTGAACCTTATATGACGGACTTTTAGAGATGAAGGCGAATCAAATTCGTCGGTACACTTGCTACACTCCATATAAGAAAAACAACGAAAATTACAAGTAGGGCTCAGTACGAGCAACATGTACTAAGAAGTATAATCGGCCAACCAAAATGTACTAACAACATAACACTGAATACATAGTATACATCAACTATAGTACTTAATAGGTGAGAAGCACACACCATGAATGAGTGAACAAGTGAAGCATTACCTAATTAACAAATACAAGCACCCACAAGGACTCATGCCTCCACTCCACGTTCGTTTGGGAATGGGTCTTTGAGATTGAGTACATTAATTAATACAATATCCTTTTCTTTAATGTTTCTGTGTCGGAACGTGACCCCCCGATCCAACTATACCGTGTCGGAACGTGACCTCTCCCCGCTCCAATTATAAATCGTGTCGGAACGTGACACCTGATCTTATATACCGTGTCGGAACGTGGCACTCCGATCCAATATAACTATTAATTTATCCTTTATTATCAATCACCACGCTTTTCAATGATTGTTATTTATTTTTCATCAATCCTTCTTTATTTCAAGGCTCACTTTCGATAGGAGGGTTAGGAGAATATAATTCTACGGTCTAGGATTTCAGAGACCAATCACAAACCACATAACCAAATCACACAATCAAACAGTCAAGTACATAGAGAACTTCCACAATATTCACTTCAATGCATATCAATCACTATTAATGTTTACTTCAAATAGCATAACTATAACCTACCGCCACCGAAGAACTTAAGTCAAAGCAAGTTACCTCTCTAATACTGTTTCTTTCCTCAATGCCGTCCTATCTTTCCCATCTAATCACGTATAATATGCATAATTTATAAGTTAACGAGTCTATACCCACTTTACGTTAATTTTTTGGTGCATCCTACCCCAACAACTCATCTACTATAATCTTCTTTTAATAAAATTTAAACCTACGGGTAATTCCCTTAATTCCTCAATTAGCATAACTTAGTGAAAATTTAAAAAATAGATAACCCGATACACACCTAATATTTTATTACTTTACTCAATATTTTAAGGTTTGACTCCTAACGAAATAACTATCGAAAGAATGGAAATTTAAGAGTACTTCTCTGTTCATCTAACTCCTACCAGGGAAAACCAAAACAAAAATTAATTAATTTACAAACACCCTATGCAAATATTCCAATTCATCATAATATTCAGTGTTTTTACCCCCACCTTAATCTTTACTGCTCATAATACTTAGCCCCTCAATTTGTCAATCAAGAATTGTAGGAAGATTTAAAACTTCAACTTTTGTTCTTCTTAAGCTCAATCGCTACGGCGCATTATTACATGCAATTAAACCCACCAAAATTTAATAACCTATGGTTTCCACAAATCAAACATGAAATACTCCCTTAATTATAAACTACAAATGTGATCTTTCCTAAAACAAATTTCCCAAATTCAATTCATACCTGTTGATCCGTGCACTCTTGTGCGCTTATGCACAAACCGCCCGAACTTCACTTTTTAGTTTCTTTTTTATCTATGACTCAAAATTAATAAACCCTCCTTAGTTATTATTATAAATATAATAAAAGGTGGGTTCACATTAATTTTACTGTTAATTTTCTTTACCACCATCTCCAGTAATTATTAAAACTCCAAAACACCCATTTAATATCTATCAAAAAAATTATTTATGAAATAAAAAGCTCTATTACTCAAAACGACCAAAAGAGTCGTTACAATATATAAGTAAAACTAAAAATCAATAAAAGTTGCATTTACGTGATCAATATTTCTTCATTATTAATTTAATGTTTGTCATTTAAGTTCTATCAATTATGTAATCTTATTTAATATTAGAAAGTGATTTACATCAAATCTAACCAGACTATTATACGAATACGTAATAAATTATATGATGAAAAGTGCCAAAAAGAAGGTAAATGAGAGATCAAAATGAAAAAAAATAGCTATCCGTTCTCAGTTTATGATAGGGTGCATACTTTTAACATGTCAAATGATATAGGAAAGATTGGTATGGTATTTAATGCCTGTGAGTCAGTTGTGTCGCAGCCTCAGCAATGGTAGGGCAGCTTTATGTGCGGTTCGGTCCTATCCTCCCCTCCCTTTGCAATAGAGAACGTCACGACCTCCAAATTAGTGTTGTTGGTGGCGATCTCTCGCAGTCTAAAGCGTTCCCTCTAGACGTATTGAGATCAGATGTGGGTCTACCTACTACTATCAAAATGTGGTGGGTCGGTTACGTTTGCAGGTTGTGGTTTGAAAGGGAGAACCATATTTGTCGGTTAAATGTGGTTTGTTGTTTGTCTTGTTTTTTTGTGTAAGGTGTTTTGTGGGGGTGTGTTGGTTATAGAATAGTGTGGTTGGTTGTGGGGGGTTTGTTCGTTTTTGTTGTTTGTTTTGTGTATTAGTTAGAACTTACTTGAATTGTCCGGAGAGGGGTGGGCGTTTAATCCGATTGTTGATACGAAGGCGAGAAAGTGTCGGGGGTCGCTTAAGCTGTTATGGGTAACAAATGAAAAAAACTTCAGCATATAAACACTGGGATAGGACGAGCGGGGTGGTGTTGGGATGAATGCTGTGTATGTTGAAATATGAAGGTGGAAACTTGCACACGGTGAAAATTTTGAGAAAGGGAGGTGGAGCGGAAGAAGGAAGGCGTTAGGGGAACGGGGTACTTAAGTAAAGACTACGGTAGGGCGGATAGAATATCGAGGAAGAAGAAAGAGGCGATAGGGGGAAAGGAATATAGAGACGACAGCAGTCAGAGGGCGCAAGGACATAGAGGGGGTCGACAGGCGAAGAACCTCAAATGTTCCTTAACTGTGTAATACACAGAATTTGATTAACTGAACAATGTTATTTTGAGAATGTTAATTTTGACTTATTTGTTGTTAAACAATAAGGAAGAATACTTGTCATAAATACTAGTTACTTTGTTGGGTGTAATGTGTGATAGGTGTTTGACGGGCACGAGGGTCGTGATAACTGAGTAACTAACTTGCTTAGGGCACTTGTGTTTGGTTTCGTAAGTGTTGGGACGTGTAAAAGGAAGGAGTGGCAATGTGTGTCTAAGTACGGAAAGGTACACTCACCAACTAAAGGGGTCAAACCGAGGTGTGAAAGGTCATGTGGACGGCTGAGGGGCGCCACGTCTGCGCGTGAGAAGTGCGTGAGGGACTCGCAGGTAGGTGGTAAAGAAAGAAATCGTAATAAAGTTCGGGGGAAGAGGAGCCCGACTGAAGGTGAGGGACGGATCACGTGAGCAAGAGGGCAGGTTTGTCATGTACTCAGGGGTGTGGTGTGGCAGGAGTAAGCGGCGATGGTGGTCATCGTGGGGGACACGGCTGGAGAGGGGTGGTCGGATCCGCCAGGGGACACTCAAGCAAGGGGAAGAGGGAGAAATCTATGCGGCGGCCCAGTGACGACTGGTGTGCGCGGCGCGCCTACTCATGATCACCGGTCGTGGCGGGCTGGGTGCAACATGAATAAGGAGAAAGCCTAAGGGCGGGGGGGGGAGTGAGGGGGGGGGGGAGGCAGGGGGTGACGCGTGGGGAGAAAATAGGATGAGTTGGGAACCTTATGAGGGCGGGATAGGGTCTAGATTCCTAATGCGAAAAGGGTTCGGTCGGAGGGGGAGGACGGTCGTGTAGTGTTCAACGTTACTGTCTACTTCATCCGATGATACCCTTATTTCTGATGCAACTGGTAAATGAGGATCAATCCAGGTGTACAGGTGAAGGATGTGGTGAAGTTAATTTATGCATAGAGAATTGGATTCGCGTATATGAATGGAGAGTATATGGGGGGGTGGGGTGGTGGGTAGTTAGTCTAGGGGGGGGCGGGTATCAAGTGAAACAAAAATCAGAGGTAAATAGTTGGCAGTTACTTGATCATTGAGGTCGGTGAGCAGTGTGAGATGTTGTCAGTGGAATGAGCACGAGGTATGGGTGCGACCTTGGCGGGTGAGATAGAAAGGTGAGGGGGTGCAGGTGGCAAACTAACCAGACTAGGAGGCAGAGACGAAGAATTAATGTATGAAATAAGGTGGTCAAAAACTAACTGTGTTAAGGTGTAGGAGTGGAGCAAAAAGGAAGTCAAGGGAAAATAATGGCTAGAGCCGGGGGTGGTCGGTCGAGGTGTGTGGAGATATTATTGTCAGGACGAGGGTTGGCCACGGAGAAGATTGAGAGGAGGATGGAATAGAGAGTAGTAAAAGATGATAGTCAAGAAGTGTGGTCGAATAACAAATTGTGGTTTTGTGTGTGGAACCATCATTGGATGATTTGAGGCCGTATCGTGGGGTGAGTCTGTGGGGAGGAGTCGCTAGAGGGGGTGTGTGAAACAGAGTATCTGGTTGCGGTAGGGTGTTAAGTGCAAGGTGGGGGGGGTGGTTTTTGTTTTGAGGAGGAGAAGGACTTAAGACTGTACGGGTAAAACGCCGATTGTATACGAGAGGGTATCAGGTTCACAGGTTCTCGGAGCGTCGGTAAAAAAAAAAAAAACAAAAGCACAAGGACACGATAGACTGGCGGGAAGCAGGAAGATAAACACGAAAAAGTAAATGGAAAAGAGGATGCATTTGGAAGAGAAGAAGTGATTGGTGGGCGGAAGAAAGACAGCGGCTGTGCGAGTAAGTAATAGAAGAGAGAGGGAGATAGCGAATAGGGGTAGATAAGATAAGGTACACAGCGAGGAGGCGCAGACAAATGAGAGGGGGGCGAACAGAAAGAACAGCAAAGGCCGGAGGGGGAAAGACAAAAAGTGGATGAACGACCATGGCTTGGAGAAGTTAATGTGTGACTGATTTTTGTGAAAGAAGGGGAAATAGCTGGCTAAATATGATGACGTAAGGGAAAGGGAGGGGTCAACAATAGAAACTACTAACGACTTGCTACACACCGGTGTTGTATTTCTAATGTGACGGAGATCAAGAGTGCGGAAAGGGTTTCGAATTAAGCTGAAATTGATAACCGCCGCCAGGACGAAACCCTGGAAGATACTAGCAGGGCTCGTGACGTAAATTATCTAGAATCAAAAGGAGTCAGAACAAAAAGCTCTAATGAGGATTCAGATAAGTAAACAAAAGTATAACGACGACGTAAAGGCAGTGGGTCATTCGGGGTTTGGGCTAAAACAATAGCTAATCGCGGGGGGAGGGGGGTCTGGTATTTACACTGGCTATTGACGGTATGTTTTGGGCAGGTCACGGCAGCACTCTCAAAAGTGATGAGATCGGGTTCGGCGGGCGGCATGGGAGCTGGACGATTTTTCCGCCCTCTAATGATCACATCCGATCAATCGGATGAGTAGAATGAGAACGTCCCTAAGACGTGTGACGGGTTACGTACAAGGAGCACGACGTGCTACGTCATCAGTCCTTGTGACCGGAATTCGTTGGGGAGGCAACGTCGCAGACAGGGAGAGCAAGCCATATGGATAAACCGAGGGAGAGGCAGTGGGACAAATGCAAGTGATGATGTCGAGTCAAGAAGACCGGTCGCAACTAGAATAGATAATAAATCAGGGTAAAGATCGGATCGTAGTCTGGTGGTCTCTAGTACTAAGCTTAAATAGAGATAGTAGGGGTGGAAGGTAAAAAACAGTGCCAGATGCAAGACAAAGTGCAGGCGCGAGGCAAATATGTAGTGCATAGCATGTAAGGGTTGGCAGGAGAATCCGAGGGGGAAACCGGAGGGAATATGAGCAAGTTTGTTACATCAAATTTAACCGATTGTTATAAGAATAACGGTAACAAATTATATGGATGAAAGGGCACGACCGCAAACGACCGCGAGTGGCACCCACCTTCGCTTACTAGTGAGAGCGACCCACCGTTCCTAAACCCAACATTGCAACCGATAATAAACAAAAATAGAATGCGAGAAGACGCAGTGGAACGTTATATCAATATAACCAATAAAACAAGCGGCGAAAGTGTGTGCTGTCAACGGAGTTCGAATGAACCAACAAATATGGAAGGCAGCGACCAAGACACTGCTATCCTCAAGTTCTAAATCTAGATGTAAATTAAGAAGTGAAAATAAAGTAAAAAAGGGCCATGTGGTGCCGAATCTGCAGACTCAGAACGAATCGGTAGAGAAGCCAGTCCGAGCATTAGGAGAGCTCACCCAAGTACTATCATATCTAGCTGGAAACTGGGGGAAGGTGAAGCGTCACAAGGGGTGGATGTTGGCGGCGAAAAGCGCTGGTCGAAGGCACTCCACAAAAACAAAAAAATGAACAGAGGCATAGCGTAGTCAGTACAGGAGGGGCTGCGTCGGACTGTGGACGGTATTGTAACGGTCGCCAAATCAAATAACAGCAGAGTTCGAGACTAAGTATGGTATCAATGCAACTAATCTCAAGTAATAGCAACAACAAGTACTGAAAACCAGCAAGCGACCATCAAGGACGAAGCACCTATGAGGACGTCAAGCCATCGCACCCAGTGACTCATTTGGGACGATACGGTTCTTCAAGGGGAGCAGATTAACATAGGCAAGATTACTGCCTTATTCTTATGGGCGGGGTCGGAAACTAGGGCACGTCACATGTGAGGTATCGGGGGGGGTCCGATCCCCTAGGCGACGTGTGCGGGAATCATGCCACCCTCATCCCTAAGTGACTACTGGGGGTGTCGGAACGGTGACACCGGGGGGGGGGCCCGGGTACAAAACCACATACGAGACGTGTCGGACACGGAGCACCCGAAAAAAAGAGTCCGCATATGCTTACGGTCGGAACGTGCACGGTCTGATCCCCTCATTGCGCATGCGGACTCGCTCGGTGGACACCCCGAGGGCCCCTAAAATGTCGATCAGTCAGTTTAATTGTGCCGTGCAAGGCGTCGTTATGAAGGCGGTCATCGGTGTGCTGGGACAGCCTGAGGAGCAGATTAAAGGTTCGAACATATCAACATGTCTAAGCCTTGCACGGTTACACGATTTACACATACAAACACGCAGTCAGCAGCGAGAAGACTTACATACACCCAGACATAGGCAGCGCTATTGGAGAGTTAACCTGCGAAGAGCATAAGCCATAACCCCGACCTCCACGCGAAGAAGTGCGATCAAAACATTTACTCCTCAAAGCCTTTGCTAGTGTCCTCGTTTCGCGTGGTTCTCACTCTCTGCCTGGTCTGTTGTGATTTTCCGCTCCCGGATGGCTTGTTCGGTTCCCCTAATTAGCCATATAATCCATTAATAAAAGAGAAAAAATATCCACCTATTTAGTTCACGGTTACATCTTTAACCCATAAATAACTTATTAACTTATTACCCGCCACCGGATGCCAATAATTTCATGGAAGTTTTTCGGAATAGTCCAAAATTCCCTGGTGTCGGTAAAACTTTCATGCAGGCAGAAGTCTTGAGCCAGTCAGTTTCCGCAACAAACCGTTGGGCCCGTCGGTGCCAGCCGGTCCGTCCTGCCAGACTTCCGGCAGTGAGATTACAGAACTAAATTTTGCTAAGGGTTGTGCGGCCCCTCGCTTATCTACGACTGTCCGATGGCTGCAGCTCCGTCGCAGAGTGTAGAGAGTCTCTGGCGCTGGTAGGTCGGGGGGCCAGATTTTCAGTAGTTAAGTGTTTGGGTCACGAGCGCTGCGAGGGGGGCGTTACCGTGTGTGCCTATACGGTGCCCGTCCTACTTTTCGTGCGTGTGTTGAAATGAGGAAACACGGAGGGGTAAGTTCACATGTTGTGGGACGCCAGGGGTTCCATGACTGTCCTCATGGCCATGGGGCCGGTGCGCATGGCCGGATGACGGGTCTGGGCCGCGTGCTCCGTCGACGGCCAGTTCAGTTTTTTTATCGCAGAGGAAATGAGGTGTCTAACTACCTTGCGAACGACTAAATGTCGTTTACATGATACCAATTTACCCATTCTTTGTGCCTCGAACATCACAAGAAAAAAAACTAGGGTGGAAAGAGTCCCTAATCTGCAGGAAAAGTGGTGGGTAGCTTGCTTGTATATTAGCCTTTTCTCCCAAGTGACTCTCTCAATTGGCCGATTCTTCCATTGAACCGTGATGGACGCAATCTTTCTTTGAATCTCAACTTGTGTATTCTCTATCTAAAATGCAACAGCTCCTCTCATAAGACAATTCTCATCAGCTGAAGAATAATCCCAACGAATATGTAGTTTCCATCCCCATGGTATTTTTTTTTCAGCATAGACACATGAATCCTGGGTGCACTCCTGACAGTCCTGGAGGCAAGGCTAATTCATAAGCTACCTCCCCCCATCGCTCAGAACTGCAAATGTCCCAATATATCGCGGACTAGTTGTAGCGCTACTCGCTTACCAAACCGCATCACCCTTTCATGGGTGAAACGTCAGCAAGACTTGTTTCTCCCTTCAGATAAAATCAAGTCCCTAACCTTTGATCTGGCATATTCCTTCGGCCTTTTGAGCTGCTAGAAACTTATCCTGGATGATTTTGACCGTGGGATCGGTCACGCTTGCCCTCAAAAGGTCGACGGCTACCGCGGGGCCCCATGGTCTCACTGGCAATGCATCAAACCACCCAATTGGGAGACCTACGATGGTCTCGTCCCATACAGTGTCCCTCAAAGTGGGGTCAGGTTGGAGGGTCATACTTGAGGTGATCCTATTATTGTTATGAAACTCTGCTAAGGGCAAGAAGTGGTTACCTCAATGACTATCAAATTCCTATCCACATGCACAAGCATATCCTCCAATCCTGAATCGTTTTCGCTCAGACTGACCATCTGGGGTCGTGAGGGTTAAATGGCGAGTACTAAGATCCAGCCTAGTACGTAATTCAGCTGGTTTACTTTTTCCTCCAAAACTTGGGAAGTAAACTAACTAACTGCGTATCCTCTATCTAGATTGTATAAATGGTGAGAGTGGGAAGGCTCCATGCAATCGAACAATTCTGAGATATAAAGTGTGGCTAACTTCTCTGCATTGTAGTCATCTTGACGGGGGGCGGGGGAATGAAGGGAGCAGACTTATTTATAACCTATCAACAATTACCCCAATGGATCATACTTTCCCATGTATTTGGAGAGACCAACAGCAATCCATTGCAATTCTTTCCCAGTTCCATGCAAGAATGGGCATTCGGGGGGGTTTTCTGCAGTGTTCCTCCGGTGCCTCTTGTGCTCATACTTGGCGACCTGCTGACAATTCGGCATTGAGCAACAAATCAACAGGAGTGTCACGCTTAGTCGCTACTGCGGGCACGCAAATGTGCTTGTAGAGGTCACGATAAATCGTTGTTGCACCAAGGTTGTGTATGGCTACCTTGAAATGGTGATCCTCCCGTAGATATGGTGGTGTACAATGAAGTCGATCTACACGGGGCAACACAGCGCTCTTCCCTTAATATCCGCAAGACGCGACGCCCTTCTTCATGGCAAATTACTGGCCGTCTTTAAGCCCTCTCCCTACTTCTCCGTCTCAATAGGCATATCAAATTTCGGGTGCTCCAGGCTTCTCTATGCATAACTATTTTCAGGCGCTTCCATCTTGGGTCAGAAAAAAGATCTTTCCTCCACCAGGCCAAAAAATCCCCTTCTCCAGGTGTTCCCCTCCTAAGTCATTATCCCAGAGTCGAACATAAGGCTTCCCTAGCCAATGGGGGTATAGAAAACCGGCAAGTAAGCTAGGACTTCTTTATGCTTCTGTCTTTCTAACTAAGCATCTGCCACACAGGACGAACATTAGCTTTTTTTCCTGGTGGATACAAGATAGTTATCATCGTCCTTCATAATTTCCATGGCATCGTCCTCTGTCTCAAATTCAATCTTCTAGTAAAGACATACTGTAAAACACGATGATCCTTTATCGACTTTCACACTTAATCCGTCATATAGATAAATGGCTCGCATTGCTTTAAATCCAACACTAATGCAGTCCAACTCCAATCATGGGTCGGATAGTTTGCGTTCGTGCACTTTAAGTGCCTCGAAGGACACTAATCAATTACGTTTTTCTCCTGCATTAGCACTGCACCCAACCAAATAAGATGCATCATGCACAATACCAACTGAATATTCTTACCGTTTCACGGCAAAGTAAGATTGTGGCATTAGTCAACACGGTCTTGAGTTTCTGAAAACTTTCTGTCACATTCCTCCGAGCCATAGCAAAGTTACATTCCCGGTGCTTAGTCAATTTGGGTTAGCGCGAAGCTAGAATGAAAATCCCTTTGAACAGAATCGCGGTAGTGCTATCTAAACCAACAAATATCCTTACCTCTGTGAACTTAGTGGGATGTCTTGCCCAACTCTGTCGGGAACTCCGGCGTGTTCAATCTTATAAGAGATCCGCCATCACTCGGGGGAGGGGGCCATCCTTAGAAACTACGTGCCCCAAGACGGACACTGAATCTAGCCCAAACTCACATTTGGAGAATTTGGCACAAATTTTTCCCTCTCAACACTTCCAATACATTCTCAAATGCTCCTACGTGGGGGTTTCTTTCCTGCGTTTGAGTATATCAATATATCATCATGAATACACAACCAAGAGATCCAGATTCTTAATAATCCCGTTTGGGATTAGGCTCATGAAACAGGCCTTGGCATTCGTAAGCCTGAAAGACCTTCTAAGAATTCGTAATGCCCCATACTTGGTTGTCGAAAAGCGATCTTTGGCACATTTCTCTGCCGGCTATTTTCAATTGAGGAATAACCTTGGTCGCAGAATCATTTTGAGAAGACACAAGCCCCTTATAACTGATGCGGTGCAACAAATCATCATTCGAGGATAGGATATCTTGTTCTTAATAGTTACCGTATGCCGCTGCCTGTAGTCTATGCACATCCGAAGGCTTCCATCCTTCTTTTCACAAATAAAACAGGAGCGGCCCCGAATTGGATCACTTTTCTAATAAAAGTTGATTACCTGAAACAACTCTGAGTTGGCCTTTAACTACTGCCCCGTAGAACTCGCGTGCTGGAGCCATTCTATAGTGGTATATAATGTGGCTAGTACCCGGCTCTAGATCAAATGCAAAAATCAGAATAATGAATCCCTACCGGTGGCATATAGGAAGTCTGCCAGGAAACAACATCCGAACTCCGCGAACTATTGAAGACTCATTCGAAGGTTACTTTGGAGTATCATCCCTAAGAATGTGCCAAAGGGCTAAACCGCGAACCTTTACTAACCATCCTCCTAGCGCAAAGAAAAGGATAAGCATACAAGACCTGGGTGAGGTGTAGTCACCCTCCCACACTAGCGGGATCTGTCCCAGGCTTGGCCAATGTACAGTTGTAGCATACAGAGTCGTAATATGCAGATATTTGGGGAACAGCCAAGTCCATACCCACCCAGAATTACTCAAACAATCAAAATCAACCATTTCTAGGATAATCAAATACACATGAGTGTTGCTGCTTCCCCACACGAAGTCACAACAAGACCTATACACCTTCTCAACTATCACAGACTTCACCCACAGGAGTAGAGAACAACGAATAGGCATGTCAACAATCACAATGTAATCAAGACCAATAGCTATGATAAAGGATACGTATGAAAATGTGGCATCCACGCAGGATCAAATAATACAAAAGCCATAAATCACAATCCAAAAGATTCCGTGTGTAACACATCAGATGTTCTGCTTCCATACCTCCCGGGGAAAGCATTAACAATGGGCCCTATCACCTGTCTGCCCGTTGCCCCTACCATTTGTGCCGCATAGCTTGCGTCCGGCTTGCCCGCACACCCCGGCTATTTGGGACCACCATTACTTGGCCACCCATGCCTTCCAGAATGGCGGCCATCTCCATGACCCCTCTACTTCTAACTATTGGGGGTCTGTAACCTGTTTTTGGACAAACCTCCTAATATGTCCAGTCTCCCGGAATCCCTCCATAACACCTCTGGGTCAAGCATAGGCCTCTGTGAGAACGGCGAAGGTCTGGGGATACCGTCCAAACTCAGAGAAATGCTGAACCGGTCTGCGGTAGGGGCCCCCAGCTACAGCCTGTAGTGAATCTGAATAGGTCGGGCGGGGTAACATTCCTAACTCTACTTCTACCCTCTTGATGTAATAACCACTAAACTCACCTCCCGACGGACTCTTAGATTCGAGCGCTGGTGACGTTGTCTTGCTCACCCCCTCCACCTCTATCACACAAATCAACCATCCTTCTAAAGGATTTTGTTGCAAAAGCAGGGCTACTGTAAGGCTGGGATCTCCAACTCTGACCTCAATCCTTTCACAAAACGGCGAATCATTCTTCGGAACTGAAGCAAGCTGGGTGGCATACCTTGAAGTGCACGGAATTTACGCCTCATAAGCAAGTAACAGACATCCTGCCTTGCTCGAGACTCAGGAACTCTCTCTCCTCCTATCCCTTAAGTCCGTGGTATATATTTCTCCCTAATATGCTAGAGAATGATGCCCACGTCAGAGGTGGTGCCTGTGCTGGTTGACACCTCACATACGAACCGCACCACATTTTGGCATTTCCCTTAAACTGATAGGTCAACAAAACTCAACACCGAACTCCGTTCCACTATGTCCATCTTATGTAGCAGTTCGTGACAATCAACCAAAAATCATAGGCAATCCTCAGATTCAGTACCCTTGAGATTGGAGAGTTTCACACAACTTTCAAAAACTCGTGAAAATTCACATGCTGACCGGGTCGTCAAATTATATGCCCTGTAGTCAATCCGAGGGAAATGGCCGTACGCCCATAGGATCTCATTTCGTAGGAGCCATAGCAAGGCTGCATGTTGTACTCCCGAACCTGAGGTTCTGGTTCAGAAAACCTAGAGGTGTCTGGCCTTGATCAGATAACCTGCTAAGGAGGGGAAGAAAGAACCTGGTTAATCATCTCTGGGGGGGGTAGGTTTGGGTGGGTGGGTAATGGGGGGTCCTCTCATCCTGCACTTGCGCATTTTCGGCCCTTCCTCCCCCCACTCTTACTACCTAATCATCGGTGGGGAGTCACCGGCCCTAGTACTAGCTGGGGACCAGTGTTTGTCCTCTATCCTCTAGAGGGACGTCCTCGGGGGCCGGGACCTCTACTCATGTGGCCTCTTGCCACTGGTCTTCCTCTTCGGCTACAAGGCACCAGTGGCTGGCTCAGAAGGTCAGCGACGCCCCCTGTCTGTGCCTGTGGCGGTGTGGGCACAGTTTGTTGCCTAGTGTTCTAACCATCTGCGAAATAGAGTGATGAGGTCATACGGGCCAATTTTGTCTGCACCTAGACGCCAATTGGACCGGCAGTAATAGCACAAAGGAAGAAAGAATGGATTTTCCTAAGTCCTATAGCTCTCAAAGAAAAGTTAGGGCGTTCCCCGTAATGTGCCTCAATGACTGGGCTACTAGATAACTCGTTTGTGTGATGTGAGGACCGGAACGAACGCTAAGCTCTGATACCAAGTTTGTCACGACCCAAAAGAGCCGGCGAGTGGGCACCCACAGCGTTACTTACTGGTGACCGAACGCAGACAATTTCTACAAACCCAAGCATTTCAATTCACCATAATAAGACAAATATAATGCGGAAGTCTAAATCTTAGTTAATATAACCAATAAAACAAGCTTCTAAAGTTTATCAACTACATATCCCAAAATCTGAATTCTTCACACCAATAACGCTATCTCAAATTTCTTAATCTAAAGTAATTAAGAAGTTAAATAATTAAAAAAAGGTCCATTTCCGAACTCACTTCAACGACTAGACGTGAGGAGAGACTCCAGTCCGGCTAGGAGTAATAGCCTCACCCTGAAGTCTGATTGCTGGAAACTGGCTAAGAGTTTGAGGAACGAGTTCGAAGTTGTGGCGCGCTTGCTGCACGTCCAACAAAACCAAGAAGAAAATTACAAGATGTGGGGGGGGTCAGTACAAGGAACACGCTACTGGGGGGGGGGGGGGGGGACTGATTAGGTATCATCGGCCAATCAAAATAAGAAAGCAATCTGTATCGCATAATATTATAAATCACTACAGGTATTCAATATTTATCAACACAAGTACTAAAACCTGGCAACAACATCAAGCGCCCTATGAGGACTCCAGCCCTCCACACCCGTACTCATTGGTGGGAACATAGTTTCTTCAAAATGAGGCATATTACATGATTCAAGTTTACTTCTCTTTTATCTATCGTGGCGGAACGTGACACTCCGATCCCCTAATTCTACGTGTCGGCGAACATGACACCCTATCCCCTAATACTACGTGTCGGAACGTGACAACCCGATCCGCCTAATACTACGTTCGTAACGTGACACCCACGAGGTCCCCCCCTAATTCTAACGTGTCGAACGTGACACTCGATCCCCTACTAACTACGTGTCGGAACGTGACAGCCCTCTCCCCTATCCCTCATAATTTTTTCACGATCAAGTATTCGTTTAACCAGGGGCGTCATCTTAACAGAGAGGAATTCCAGATTAATGTTCAACAGTAATCGACATTCTAACATCCTTCACAATTACAAATTAACAACATATACAACCCACAAATCAAAGCATTAGAGACTTTACAATACCACCCAATACTATCAATCGCTATTAAAGAGTTTTCTGTTCTACGAATAGCAATAAACCAGACCTACCTCCACCGAAGAATTGCGATTCAACAAGTTACTCCTCAAGCCTTTGCTTTCCCTCTTCGCTTCTCCCTCTCTTCCTGTTCTTTTTATTTTTTCCTCTCCATTCTTTTTCTTTACCCTAATTTATCATATAATCATTATAAAAGATGATAAGTAACCCACTATTTATTCAAGGTTACCTCTTTTAACGCCCCCAGTAAAACTTATTAAACTTACCCCCACTAATTTTCATAAGTTTTGTCATGATAGTCCCAAAGCGCCTCTAAAACATTTAGCAGAATTCCGACCACCAGTCGAGGTTACGCAACCTGTGATGGCCCGTCGTGCCTAATGACGGTCCGTACTGCACGTCCTTCACGAGATTCAGGAGAACTAATTTTCTAAAGATTGTGACGGTCCCGTCGTATCTCCGACGGTCCGTGTTGCAAGCTGCTTTCTAGCTGCTGACCGTACGCAGAGTTCAGAGTCGCTCCAGTAACCTAGATTTCAAAGTGAAGTGTTTTGGCACGAAGACGCTCGACGGAACCCTTTGTGCCTATGCACGGTCCTCCTACTTGTCGTCGAGGTCATGTAGAGCACATGAAAATCCAATCATGTGTGGGACAATGGGGTCCATGACGGTCCGTCATTGCTATGCAGGTCCGTCGCGTGATCCGTCGACCCCAGTCAGTTTTTATCACAATGATTCTACTCTAGCTGAGGGGCTTTGCCCCGACACACTTAGGAACAGGTCTTACAAAAAGTGCCAAAAAGAAGGTAAAATGTAGGATCAAAATGTATTCATTTCTCAGTTTATGATAATAATTTTAACATTCGTGAATGATATAACTGAGGGTGGTATGTATTAAGGATATGATAAGTGCAGAAGAATTGATATAATAAACAGATTTGTTTTGATAATGTTAATATTGACTTATTTGCTAAATGATCGAGGAAGGTAATTTGTACAATTTTTTCGTAGTTATTTGAAATTTAAAAATTTATTTATTGATTCCTAAAATTAACTTGATTATCAAAATACTAACTACAAAAAAACTCAATTTGCCAACAGATTTTACTAACAACTTAAATTGATTAGTATTTCACTAACAAATTATTAACATATTTCTAATTAACTTATATTTTAAAACTTAACAAAACACGAAATTTTAATAGATTTACCACGCTCAAATCTTACAGTCTAATAATTTAGTTGTTAATCGGCGGGGAAAAATGCCGTTGAATTTAGAACATGCTAATCAATTGGATTACAATTCAAATTTACTAACGACGACCTTTTGTTGGTAAATTCCAACGAATTATATATCATTGGTCCAATATAACAAAAAATTATTTATATAATTTAGATAACATATGACCGGAATGACCGGGTTACGGAATCACGGGACATTTTACCGACGACTGAATCGTGTTGCTAAATTTACCAACCAAATATAAATATATTGCTAAATTAGTAACAAAATGTAATTAGTTGGTAAACTTGCGAACCAATATCTAATTAGTTGGAAATTTTACCGAAGAATAAAGATCGTAGTTATTAAATTATTAACATCATTATAATAGTTGGTAATATACCAACCGATCATTAATTCACTGGTAAAATGTACCAACATATTAATTATTAGTTGGCAATATTACATATGAATATTTAGTTGAATAGTAACTATTACCAAATATGATAAAATTTATTGGTAAATTATTAATTACTAACTTATAATTGAATAGTTGATCAATTTATCAATTGAAGTTAAATTTTCGGTAAATCACTAGTAGTGAGGATATTCAGTTTGTGTCGTTAGGCGTTTTAACTTTTGAATTTTAGTCAAAACTTCTTTGGTCAATATTTTTTTGTAAACATGCTCAAATTAAAACTATGTCAGTGTCATTAGTTTCGAAAGATCATTTTTTATCTAAAAGAAAGGTTGGTTCAGTTTTGAGGCTCTCGTTTTTTATTTGTTCCGTTAGGTATTTTAAATCTTAAGTTTTAGCCAAAATCTGACTTTGGTCAATATTTTTGTGAACGTGTTCAACTGAAAAAAATTTCAGCGTAATTAACTCCAAAGGTCATCTTTTATCTAATAGGATGGTTGGTTCAGATATTAAAGCTTTCATTTTTAGTGTGTGCCACTAGGTGTTTTAATTTATAAATTTTGGTCAAAATTTAATTTCGGTCAATATATTTGATAAACATGTTTAAATTAAAATTTTGTCAGTGCAGTTAGATTCAGAAGGTTATTTTTTATGTAATAAGACAAGGGGTTTTGTTTTGAGGCTTCCGTTTTTAGTTTGTGTCGTCAGACAATTTAACTTAGTTTTGATCAAAATTTCATTTTCATCAATATTTTTGGTAATCGTTGCTCAAATTAAAATTTCATCTCATAAGATGGTTGGTTCGGGTTTTAGAACTTTTATTTTAAGTTTTTATCGTTAAGCGTTTTAGCTTTTGACTTTTAACTAAAATTTGAATTAGGTCAATTTTCTTTAGAAACATGCTCGAATTTGAATTTCACCAGCACAGTTAGCTCTAGAAGGTCATTTTTCATCTTATATGAAGGTAGGTTTGGATTTTGAGGTTTTCATATTCAGTTTATACCTTAGGCGTTTTAACTTTTAACTTTTGGCCAAAATTTAACTTTGCTTAACATTTTTGTGAACGTGCTCTGATGAGAATTTTGTCTGCGTAATAAGCTTTCGGAAGGTCATTTTTTTATCTAATACGATGATTAGTTCAGGTTTTGATGCTTATATTTTCAATTTGTGTTTTTAGGCGTTTTAACTTTTAAGATTTGGCCAAAAATTAGATTTGGTCAATATTTTTGATAAACATGCTCAAAGTAAATTTTTGATATAATGATATATGTCATATTGAGATTAACTTAACTTGTTATCATAAATTTTGCATTGCGTCATTCAAATATGATTTCTAATATTGATATTAATACTTTTTGATTTATATTTTTGCTCTTAGATTTTTAAATGCAATAAATTAATAAATATTTTACTATTGAATAATCATTTAGTTAATAATATTTTGAACATATTGTCAATCAATTACTAGCCTAACATTAAACTTGAATGACATATTACAAACAAACTAACAATGAGTTAGAAAAATAAGTAATCATACTAACATATTTAAAATTTATTACCAACAACGGTTGTGGTGTGGTAAGTACTCTTCATTCTTAATCAAGAGGTCTCGGGTTTGATTCTCATACATACGGAGTTGAATTTGTTAGGGAGTGCTTTGCTTTACTAACAATGGACAACCCGGCGTGAATCCAAGTATAATCGGGCTCCAATGTGGGTGTCGAACATCGGATGGAAAAGTAAAAAAATTATTTAACATTTATTGGTAAATTACCAACATAAACTTTTTATTACTAAAATTGTCAACCAACGGAATCAAATAATGAAGAAAAAAATTTACTAGCTTCTTTTCAATTCGTTAGTAAAAGTACTAACAATATACAAACTAAAAATTAGTTAGTGAATTTACCAACGGAAATTTCAGGATCATGTTTCAAAATTTTGTAACAACATTTTTGGGTGTTTACCAACTGATTTTTGGTTGGTAAGTTTACCAACAAATTAAAATCGGTAGGTAATATTTAATGACAAGATATTTAGGAACGAATTAATATAAGTTGGCATTTAGTTGGTAAATCAATTTACCAACCGATTTAATCAGTTTATAAACGAATTTGTTGTAGGTAATTGAGGTTCCTTTTGTAGTGTATTTCTAATTTGGTCACAGACAAACACTGGATATGACTATCATGTAATTTGATGTAAAATATCGAACAATACAAAAGATAAAAGTATAAAGAGTCTTGAATTATATGGTAGGAGGAAAATATATTTCAAAAATAAATACTAAAATATATGGTAAGTGAAAAATATGTAATAAAGTTAGAAGATTTTCTCATCAACATGATTATAAGACACGTCAATAGTTATGAATTATGCTGCAATCAGAGAAAGTAATTCTATTTCCTCTCAAATTTTATCAACTTAAATTTACTTTGTGAACTTGAAAATTCTTTGCTCTGTGTAGTTCAAAAAATTCATACATATACACCTTTTACGTTCATACCCACTAAATAATTACACTATATATCTTTAAATAATTTCACTAAACTGAATCAGTATCATATAATATATTGATATTTTAAGGTTGACCGATACTAAATTAGTATCATACATTGTATTGATATCATTAAAGATGATAATTTCACTTAACTAATATTAAATCAGTATCATATATTGTATTGGTATCATTAAGACTTGTGTGTGTATATAAAAACTATCAACCTTAATGAATGAGATATAATTGTTATTAAGAGTGTGTGTATTTTTTTCGAAACATGCAACTTTGTATATTACTACAACTAGTACATAGGGAATACTGAGCCATATTTACAATAAGATCATCAAATCTAGCTATCTGAACCTAAATTGAGTTTAGTACATCAATTAGGGGGATAGTGTCATTGAGTATAATTGATTACACCAAAAATACAGTAGAAACAAACAATTAAGATTTTTTGCATGTTATTTTCTATATTATCAAGACATCTGGAATTCCTCTCCTCCATATTACCAACCAAATGCTAACAAGGACAATTCTCCATCTCTTTCTGCTCTTAGACTGCATTTTCGTTTCTTCCCAATTCTGAATGGCTTTAATGATCTTGCTTGGCATTAACCATGACATTCCCTTGAGATTTAGGAATAGTCTTCACAAATGGCTAGTTACTCTACAATGTAGAAAAACATAGTTAACTATATCAGCAGTTTCCCCACAAAATAGGCATATTGAGCACAATGGAATCCCTCTCTTCATTAGGTTGTCTTGGGTCAGAACTGCTTCCTTAGCCAATAACCACACAAAACATGATACTTTGAGAGGTATTTTGGATTTCCAGATTCCTTTCCAAGGATAGTTACTTCTAAACTGAAAGGAGTTGTTCAACCAGTTATAAGCACAATTCACCTTGAAAATACCTTTTTTGTTTCCCTTCCAGCATAAAGTATCCTGACCATCTTACAGTCTATTGAGTGGACCAACTGTAAAAATCAGCAACTCCCCGGATCTCCCAATCATATAAGTGTCTTCTAAAAATGAAGTTCCACCCTTGAGGAAATTAGTGATCAGATATGGACTTGTATTGGTGTGACACTAAGGTACTAATATCTGTGAACAAATTTTTCAGTGTGTCAACCTCATGCCATAATCCATCCAGAGTTCAGGTTTTTCCCCATTTGCCACTTTGATCCTTTTATTATTTTATTTTTTTGAATTCATCCACAAGTATCCTATGGACCTCCATACAATTACTCCATAAGGTGTAGTAACAATTTTGGTTATCCAGTAATTTTCCACTTCGTACTTTGCATTTCCAATAGGCTTGATTTTCATTGCAAAACCTCCACAACATTTCATTCTGATTTTTCAAGTTCTTAGTACCCAATCCCCGTTTTCTCTTACCCACTATTACAACATCCCATTTAACCAGGTTAGAACTCCTTTTCTCATAATTTCACAGCCACAAAAACATTCTTCTGATTTTGTCCAATCGGACAATTATTTTTCAGAGGAATTCGAAACACTGACATCATGTAAGTTGTGAGGGCATCATGGACAAAATTTATCAAAGTAAGTCTCCTACCTTTGACAAATATTGTGATTTTCATCTTGCTAACTTCATCTCACACTTTTCTACCACCTTGTTTTAGATCTCATAAAACTGAGAACTGGCTTCCACATGCATCCCTAAATATGTTGTTGGCAAAACACCTATTTCCCCTCCCAATATTGCATTTAGATGCTTCATATTTTGCACTTCATTGATAGGGTACAAATAGTTTTTCCTTCAATTGATGTGTAGACCTACAAAGCCCTCATCAAGCACTAGAATCACCCTTAAATTCTTGAGTTGTCCTTCAGCATCACATAAAATAAGGGTATCGTCTGTATATTGCAGATGAGTCACTTCCATATTGTAACCTTTATTTCTGCCAACCTCCGAACCACTCAACCAACCCTCAACTTTGCATTTTTTATCATGCCATTCAAACCCTCCATAACAATTAAAAATAGAAAAGGAGATAGGGGGTCTCATAGTCTGAGTTCCCTTTGTGCACCGAAGAATCCAGCAGGGGATCCAATTATGAGGATTAAAAACCTCACTATGGAGATGCATTGTTTGATCCACTGGATCCACTTCCTTCCTAAACCCATCCTCTCCATGGCTTCTTTTTGTTCTTTCTAGAGTCCATAGTCTCATCAGCAATTGATATCGCATCCATGATTTGTTTACCTTTGATGAAAGTCATTTGCTAAGAATCCACTAGTTTGGCCATGACCCCTTTCATTCTCTCCGTGAGAACTTTGGTGAAAAGTTTTTAGATACTTATAATCAAGATGATAGGCCTGAAGTCTTTTTTCATTCTTTGGCATCTTTCTTCTTAGGAACCGAGGTTATGAAGATGGAATTCAAACTCTTTTCAAAAACTTTCTGATCATAGAAGTTTTGAAAAGATTTCATGATATCACCTTTAACCATCTCCCAGCATTTAAGGAAGAATTACATAGCAAAACCATCAGGGCCAGTTGCTTTATCGATTGCACACATCTTCAAACAATTTTTTCACTTTCTACAAAAAAAAATTGTAAAAGCTTCTCACTATTAAGTGTGGGGCAACTGTTGTTTGAAATGCGGTCTCCAACTGGTTAATTTTAAGTGTACAAACTTTTGTAAAACTTTTACAACTAACTTCCCTTCTATTCTTGAAGGAATCTTGTGACCAATTCCCTTCTTACCAGTTGATCAATGTTTTTTTTTGTATCTTTGTGAGCAATTGGCCATTTTGTGGAAGAACTTGGTGTTCCTATCCCCTTCTTTGAGCCATAGTGATTTGGATTTTTGCCTCTATGAGATTTTCTCATTTTTTAGTAACTCCTTATATTCTAATAAAGTTGAGTTCTTGCTTGAGATCTCCCATTCCGATAATCCTCTGCCCTTCATAATTTCGTCGAACTCAGATAGATTTCTAGAAGAACTCTCCTTTTTTCTCCTAGATTCTCTTGCTCACTCATGCTCCAATCCTTAAGTTTGGTTTTTAGAGCCTTAAGTTTTGAATCAAGAATAAATTCAGGTCTCCCGGCGAAGTTGAAAGAATGCCACCAGCTATTGATTCTATCAGTGGACCCTTAATTGTCAAGCCACCAGTTTTTCAAACTTAATGTCCTTCTTCTTTTTGTTCCATACACCCCCTTGTAATGCTACAGTGATATGATATGTGTCTCTGTAGAACCATTTTCCCTTATGATTTTGAAGTTTTCGTCCCACTCTTTTGATATTAAAATTCTATCAATTCTAGGGGCTGCCTCAAGATTGTCCCCTTTGAACCACGTGTAATTGTTGTCTTCTAGTTGTAGGTCTACCAATTTGAGGTCCTCAATAACATCTGAAAATTCCTTCGTGCCTCTGGTTCTTCTCTCACAATTTTCTTCTCCGAGATGAACCTCAGTACATTAAAATTACCACATACAACCCAAGATCCTTCTATTATTCCCCTTATAGCCCCCAATTCCTCCCAAGACCTTCTTTCTATATAAAAATATGGGACATCCACCCTTGTGATATGGCAAGGGTAGTTATACAATTGAGACTCAAATTTACAAATCAAAGTGTACATACCAGTTCCCACAATATAGCTTTTCCAGGCCCTATTGTCTCATAACATTAAAATTCTACCTCTAGTTCCACTAGCCTCCAAACTTGCATATTTGATCCATCTACCTCCACAAATTTGTCCAAATTTTTCTTCCTTATTCCCCTCTAATTAGGTTTCTTGCAGACAAATGATATTTGCATTCTTTCCCTCCATCACACTCTTTACCAATCTTCTTTTGTCCCTGTCATTCAGTGCCTTTACATTCCATGTGACTTACTTGAATTTCATCTATGATATATAGTCAAGTTTCTTCCCTTACTCCTATTCCCACTATTTTTGAACTTCTTTTCAATTCTTGGGAGCCTCACAGTCTTGTTTTCTTGAACACAGTTTCTGGTTCCATTCTCCTTCCCTGTCTCGCGCTATCCACTTGCAATAACAATTCAAGGGCCTCTTCTTCACTTGAACAATCTGATTTTCCCTCTGCATGTGTGTATTTTCTGTTTCTCGACAGTGTCGCGTTTCAACAAAATCAAGATATATATTAGAACTTCCATCTTTTGGGTATTTTCCTAAAATATCATTGAAAATCACTTGGCTTGAGTAATCAGGCCCAAGTTTTCTAGGAACTCTTTTCATTTTATTGGGCTGCTGATATCCCCTAAATTAAAATGAGGCATGTGCCTCTCACATGCTGCTCTTCTTTCTTCATAGTCAGTTGTGAGCTAGGATCCACCCAAATGTTTTCCTGCTGGGAAATCTTTTGAAATAAGGGATTGAGTGCCCTTTTTGCAGACTTTGCAACCTATGAACCTGTGGGTAAAGGAGGGGTTTGTACTTCTCTTGCTTTCTTCTCCAAATGCTCCAGGAACACCTTTCCTAACTTTTGGCAGCATTTCAATTCTCACGTGACTGTCCGCCCATATTGGGAAATGGTAAAGGACCCCATACCGGGAGATGAATACTTCTTTGGGTATGTTTCTTCCATCATTTTCTACCAAAATTTTCGCCCACATCATATGATTCTTCAATTTTTTTCTCCTCCTCTGTAGCTAGCCATCCTGCACAAAGGTTTTCAATTTCTTGGAACACTTGACTTGATCAAAGATAGAGAGGGATACCAATGATTCTAACCCATGTTTTCTTTGTCAGGATGTGTCACGACCGGGATCTAGACCCCAGACGTGACCGGCGTCGTTGACCTCTCAGAGGTCGCAGACAAGCCTACTTACGTTATTCTTACTTTACATAGATTAAATTTTAGCGGAAATTTGAAATTTTTGATTCATTATCAATACTTGTAAAACATTCTTTATATTTCGTAATCGTTCATCATCACCATCTACATTTAAGAGATAAGCAACTGAAAAAAATTAGATTCCTTAATTATTTCATTGTATAATCGGCCAAAATAGGCACCAATACAAAGTCTGAACCAAAACAGGAAAGAAACGCTAAGGAAAATGCTCCACTAGCTCCAACTCTAAAACTACGCTACGAATGTAAAACAGTAGCATCCTCCTCGAAGGCATTAGGAACCTACCAACTCCGGATGAATGCCTGACGTCCAGATAGCTGCCAACAAAGAACCGGTAGTCTCTAACCAGTCCACCTGTGCCTGCACCTAACAAGTAATGTTTGGTAATGAATTAGTAACACACTTGTACCTATATGGTATATGAGCACAGGCACAATGCAACCAGGTACAATGCAATGAGAATACTCGCTTCTTTCCTAACAACTGATTTTTTGGAAGTCAAGTCATTGGACTTGCTAAATGAGATTAGGAAAGTTAATGCCATGAGAGTGACAATGCATATTATAATCATCGTATTGCAACACAAGACATAACATCTTCACTAATCACATAACATATAACACATAGGTTTTTTCCTTCATTTAATTCATTCATATACATGAGACCTTATTATCATAGACTTAACCTTAAGACTTTCCAAATGAGGGCTCACATAATGGACCTCAACTAGGAGCCTTCTTTAGCAAACACACATAAGTCCCCTGCTTCTTCATTCATTCGTATTTCACTTCAATTTCCCATTCATGGCCATGCAACACCGCAACCTAGGATGTTAAGTTTAAGAAGACTTTCAATCGGGTTTGCTGTGCAATGATCAGGAATGACCTAATGGTCATTACCTGATCTCGCTCACCTCTTGATTATCCTATCCTAACACCCTTCGGTATCTTTCGTTTCTTTATATGATTCATTTGAAGGCTGGGCCTCATTCATTCATTGGGACTTTACTTTAAAACCGACATAGATCATGTGAGCATCAGAAATCCAGTGTCTTCCCCACACCGAAAAGAGGTTAGAATCACTCACCCGGCCAAAGCGATTCATACATGCTAGCGTATATGGAATTTAACCCCGCCAGATCCCTATAGTGGCATATAGGTTCAAAGACTAGGAAAGTAATGAGACCCATACCCGGCAAGCCGGACAGTCTCATCTCATGAGAGTTAGCGTGAACCCCGCCCTCCCTGAAAGAAGGCATCGTGGACCACCAGATCTCATAGCTAGCCTATCGGTGCTCAGTATAAAGTTTCCATTACAATTCAACTCATACATCATATGAAGCTGGCCTTTCTCGTATGAGGGCATCATACTCAAATAGATGATTTCTCATCTCATTATTAGTATTAAGTGTTTTAAACTCAATATTTTTCATTAAAAGTATTTCTAAAGAACGGTCCTCCCTTCATTATCTTACACCTCTCATTGATGAGTACGTATTGGTAACATTTACTTTAGGCTCATTTGAGATTACGCTCTTCATAGACATTAAGCCTCACATCATGATTGTCACCACATTCTGTCATTTCATTACGTACATCTTAGGTTCAATTATTTTTGAACGTAATGGTTAAACTTATGTGTCTATACATAAAAGCCATGGGGCTTCATTTATAGTTTTCGGTCAGTGATTCTTATTTTCCTAAGATTATGTATACAACAAGACTTATGTAATCTTTGTAAAAAAAATATATACCAAGATCTGATTTTTATCAAAGTAGATTACATTATTCTTGAATATTTTACTTCACGTAATTACTTATGTATCAATACCTGAGGTTTTTGGATACACTAGAACCCCATATCTTGATTTATTGGATATCATTTATATTTTTTCATTGATTTAGTTCTAAATTCATAAATTTAGAATTCCTAAATTAAATCTCAAACATTTTTCGTTAACATAATAAATTTTCTATTTTTAATTAGAATTCTTTAAATTTTCAATTATTCCACATGAAAGAATAATTTTTCTAATTTAATCGAATTCTAATTTAAATCTCAATATGTACCTAAAGATTACTATTTCTACTTTAAATTAAAATTCTAAATTAAATTCAATGTTTACATAAGAGAATTAATTTTCCAACTTTAAATAGAATTTTAAATTTATTATTATTATTATTATTTTTTAATTAAACTTTCGCTTGAATAGGGAGGGTTGTGGTTTTCGACCCCCACAGCCCCCCTATTTTTTTCTCTTATTCTCTGGTAAATGGAGGCTTGTTAGGTGGTGGGTTCGAACCCCCACATCCTCACCTATTATTCCCTTAAGATTGTACTCCTCCCTTCAACTCTGAGGTCGTGGGTTCGATCCCCACGCCCGCATGTCCCCTTTTTTTATTCTTTTTTTTTTTTTTTTTTCGCGAACTGGGGGTCGTGGGTTCGATCGTCCCGCCCCAGCTTTTCCCTTTTAAAAAATCCTTTTTTTTTTTTTCTTTTCGCGAATGGGGGTCGTGGGTTCGATCCCCGCCCCCAACATTCCCTTTTTAATCCTTTTTTTTTTATTAAGGCAGCTGCAGGGAGGTCCTGGGTTCGATCCCTGCAGGCCTCAAAACGTTTTTTTTTTTTTTTTTTATTTCTTTGACATCCAAAAATTTCCAGATTCTTTTTAAACCTATTTCTAAGTTTTTTTGGAAATTCATTCCACTATTTTTTTCCTGCACTTTTTCATCAAGTTTCACATTAGTTCTTAGGGAGATTTCATGGTTCATTCAATTCACTACGCTTCGCCACAATGAACATCACATTGTACACCCATTTCACACATAAAATACATGATAAATATACAACTTATACATCCAAAACAATGCCTAAAAACACTGCCCTATACACACCCATACATCAACTTTTCCGGTCATATTCTAATGATCATTATCGTGATTTTTCATCTCTCGCGAGCCCTAAACACATTCCAATATTTAATTTAAGCACACTGCATGTAAAAATCTAGCAGCACAACATAAGCCCATCCTACAAATTCGTAGGGAGACTAAGACACGACATACGCAGGGGGAACAACCTTATTTCAAGAGTTTAAGAAACGTTCGAAAAAGAAGTAACTCTTTGGCAGAAAGCATTTCCCATTAGAGAAACCCATACCCTTATCGATGTTAAACTTTAATGTTGCTGCCCGGAAACTACCTCCTCCAAACCACTCTCAATTACTTCACGTATACCTCTCTCGACGAACCTCTCTTAGCCTTGACGTTTTGTTACTTTTTCTTTTACTTGAAATTTTTAGAGTTTTTCAGCAATGAAAAAACTGTTGATATCTTTGGCAGAAATAAGGTGATGACGATGAGAACTGAGAGAGAGAGTTAAGGCAGCGTGAGAGAGAGAGGACTATTTTGGATAAGGAAGACTAAATCAAAAATTAAGTCAAGAATAGGAAACATTTAAAAGTAATAAATACAAATCTGTTTTTTTGATTTTATTATTTATTTATTCATTTAAAACGTGAAAGGACAATTACGCCCTTTAAATACTTATTTATTCTTATTTAAATAATTTTTTTTTTGAATCGTTACAGGATGTTGTTGGGGGTGCAACCTACCAATGGAAACCACCATTTCCAGGGTGAACCTTTGGTTCCTCTAATTTTATTGCCCTTGGGAGGTCTATTCTGCCATGTTCCTGTTAGGGAATTCAAAGAGAAACTTTCCTCCATACAACTCATAAATGTTAACACCGAAAGCCTTTTCTCCATAATAAGGATGACCATCGTCTGACCTCTGACACGATATGTTTCTCCTTATTTCCCCCTTCCATATATCATAAATGTTAGGGAATTCAAAGAGAAACTTTCCTCCATACAACTCATAAATGTTAACACCGAAAGCCTTTTCTCCATAATAAGGATGACCATCGTCTGACCTCTGACACGATATGTTTCTCCTTATTTCCCCCTTCCATATATCCCACGAGACATATCTTCAATAGCCCATTCTCATGACTTTCCATTTAAGATAGTACTTCAATATTTTCCTCCAAGTTGTTTGTCTCTGCCTCACTGATGGATTTTGACAAGTCATTTACTATCCTTGATTGCTCTAGCTTAGGGGTAGGAAGCTTCAGTAACTCTTGGTGGGCCTCTGCCTTTTCCAAAATTTTGGGGCATTTAATGAAGTTTTCTATCTTGAGAGATATGTCGTACCACCCTGCATTCATGGCAAGCTCAGGAATAACAAGGCCAGATCTCCCCCATTATTAATGGATATGATACTCATAAATCTCCCATGTTCGTTGTATTTTTGTTATTTTCCATCTCCTAATCGACTCTCTGAGGGTGAAGTAAAACCATTCCATGATTTTGTTGCTCATGGAGGATCTTCTCATCAATTTTCTGCTCCTTTAACCCATTCATACCACACCGTTCCTTCATATCTCCATCTAGTAATATCATATGATTTGAAGCCAGCATTGAAATAAATCTTATTTTTCCCCGTTGATAAGTACTAGAAATGAACAGACTGAATCTAAGAGAACTAAACTATCACGTAGGTAATAGTTCAATGAAAAAGACAAGGACTGAAATCATATTCCAGCCAGACTCACAGGAAAGAAAGACCCTTCCCACCTAGGAAGTAGGGAAGAGAGCATAATAGCCTGAATTTGTGTCACGAAAAGACGGAGGAGCGACATTCGGGTGGGGGGTGACGAATGAAGCCGTAAATAAGCACGCTAGGAAAGGGGGGATGTCATGTGTCATCCCTTCATTTCACATAACACAGAAGCTTACTAGCATACGAAACATAATTATTTGCTACTCAACAACCTGAAAATTTGTGTTTTCATTAAGCTTAACAATATTGAGAGTGTATTTCAAGAATTATTTTGAATTTGAGTATGGCCTTATAATTATTTTGGACTTTATGCTCATTTATGTAGTTTTCCCTGGAGAAATGCATAGCACACATTTTCCTTATTAGGTAATTTTCCCATTAAACAAAGATGATAGGTAAACCATGATTAGGTGAACAAGCTAGTAAGAATTATTAAAACATTTGGGAAAAATATTAAATATCAAATATATGTGCATCGGTCGGTTCGGTTCGGTTTTACATATAATCGGTTCGATTTATCGGTTTTCGATTTTAAAATATGCTAACCCAATAACAAACCATAATAAATTTTTTATCATTTTAAAGTACTCGTTGTTTTGATGTTTCGGTTCGGTTCGGTTAACCCATAGAAAATATCAAATCAATAATATATAATAAGTACGATAATTAATAATTACATTACCAACTTAACCCGCCAAACATCATAGAAAACTTTGAATGTTGATCAAATTACTAACATTCACAAACTGCAAAAGCTATCTCCCAACAATACGAACTATACTTAACACTAAAATAAAAATATTTCAATAGACAATCTTGAGACAGTTGCTTGATCCACCACCAGATATCAACAAAGTTCTCACACCAATTTCCTAACGCAAAACATACATAAGCTGAAAAGCTAAATTGGAATCATTTATGTATTAAATTACTCAGTATATATTAATATGAGGAAGGTAAAGTCCGTAAATAACTATCGTCTTATTGGGTTATCGGTTTTACCTAATAACCCAATAGGAAAAATCGAACCCGACCCAAACCCAATAATTATTTTTTCTAAACCCATGAAAAACTCAATAACCCAATAACATAAACCCAACCCATAACATTTTGATTATCATCGTTTTTCGATTTATTGATCGTTTTCGTTTTTGCAACACGCCCTACTATAAGTGGAGAAACTAACTTTATATAGATTCCCCCAAAATTACCTTTCAGGGGATTGGGATTTTGGGGTTGGGGTCGGGGGTGGTAGTGGTTAGGAATTTAAGGGAAATTAACAGAAAAGCTAAGAAAAAAAACAGCCACTACTGTCATCTTCCATACTTATCATGAATTCCCCATCAACTTGGATAACCCACAAAATTATACATTTCGGACGACAATATATTGGAAACAACTACTTTTTTATCTCCTTTTCTTTACACTACTATATCATCTGGCAGCTAACTATTATTGTCACTTGAACACTTGATAAACAAACAAACCCACTATCTCTAGGGGATATAATCAAAAAGAATACAAAAATTATCCCTTCGATTCAATTCTTTCGACGCTAATGTTTAGGACATATCTAGCCTATTGATATCCAGGCCCCAGAAAAAATCTGTTCCAATAGCAGCCCTTTCTTACACCTCTTGCAGTTTCTCCTCCATCTGATAGCCGTTCATTTCCTTCTGCTGAGCGTTTGGACTTGTTTCCTCATTCACCGGCTTGCTGTCGCTAACTTCCTCAGCTGGTTTCCCCCGTGTCATTCGATTATTTTAATTCTGGCAACTACAACCACACTTGGTTGGCAGTTCAAAGTATGTTCCAGTAAAACAGGAACAGAGAGAGAATTGTAGGACATTGGGGGAGAGGGAGGTCTATCATGAAAGCTTCAATCAGCAATTAAGAGTCAATAGCTACTTGACACATCAACCAAATATGTTTATCCAACTGCATTTTCTAGAAAGTGGTTATCGCCCCTAAACTAAGGCAACTTACTATGCATGATTATAGGTACATACATGTTGAATATATATAGGCATGTACATGGAAAATGCTTATGAGAAGTTTTCATAACTCTTTTATAATAGTACAGCTGTTAAATAAAGCAAAGACCTGGAGTACATTACGCTTGATTTAGAAGTTAACGTGGGTATAGGTTAAAAATATGCTTGAATTGTATGGTCTTACAAATGCAGTAAACTAGGTTTATCTTCTTCTTTCGTAAATCTTAAAGGCTGGTCTGACAATCTGACAAGTGATTGTATTTTTATTTTTATTTTTTAATGAAATCGTATTTCTTATAGATCACAAGCCAATAACAAGGCAGACTACAAAGTTAACAAGATGGTTTTGACAAAGATCTAACTTAGTCGATAACATCTCAAATTGGAAAAGAACTTATGGACTCACCTTGTTCTTATCACGCCATCCAAGTCCAAATGGTCTCGACAGTAAGCTGATCTTTCGAGCAGGTATTTCTGGTGTTGAATCTTGGCTGCACCGTACAGTAGATGAATCTTTCTGGGAGGATCTATAAGAGCATATTCGTCCATTTTAGAGAAAACAAAAGATGCGCATGAAGAAATTGTTATTGATTGTTTGTGTTACTAGAGACAAAAACATGTCAATGTCCTTTCCCAAATGGTGGGCTAGGCTAGAAGCAGTAAATAACACAGGACATAATACGAGATAAACACTATTATAATCATTGGGAGGTATAAATGGTGCATTACTACTCAATACCTTGTGAGCAAATCATATGAAAGGGAGCCATTACCTCGGAGAAGGTATTACTTTATTTTGACCAGACTGGTACTGCAAGGTAGCCTCCAGCATCGATTCAGCCATAACCAGTCTTTTTTCCATCTCAGCAAGGTTTCCCATGGCTTCTTCATACTTTCCCTGTATAGTAATTATAAACCATTAGATATCCAATATATTAGGCACTCGTGTCCAATTTCCTAATTGCACCATCAAAGAAAATAAGTCACTGGAGAAACTTTCTTGTTGAGAATAGACTAAATAAAATGGCTAGTTATTGTAGATAGATTGTAAGATCATACTAACAATAAAAAGAACCCAAGGAAGAAAGGGTTCTAATTTGATGAATGGAGAGTGCTACTGAAAAGAACTATTGGCAATACGTGTATTAAATCATTGATGGGAAAGAACGTTTACATAGACTAGTGGAGCAGAACAGATATGCAATCCCAAATATAAATATTGATTAAATTTCTTCTGTAAGCAAGGGAAAGGGAGAAAGACTGCTTTTGGGTGGGAGATATAAAGGTTAGAGGGAGAAATGGAAGTGGTTAAATATTAAGTACAAAAGATGGTTGCATTATCTTCAGACTTCATAGCATTCTTTTTATGACCGTGGTGTTGAAGCCAACTTTCGCACACCTCAACTAATTCCAGTGGATATTTGTCACCTCCCACAACCAAGGCTAGGACAAATGGGAGGAATCACCTAATGTATTTTTTGTCTCCGTGAGTTTTGAATCTGAGACCTCAGGGATCTTAAACACTTCATAGCCTTTTTAGAGAAAAACACTATGGCTTATCCAAATTTTGGAAGATAAGGATGCTCTGGTTCAAGAAGTAAATAATAAACAATGCCTTAAGAGTTGATTTCTAAAATAAAACCTCCGAAAAATGGTGCTTAACGTAACTTTCCTATGCTTGCAGCGAATAGAAGACTATGTATTAGCACACCTTTCATGTTTAACAACAGCTATGGTGCTCGAATTCCATTTAATAGATCCACCAATAAAGATCCTCACCAAATCTAATGGGACTATATCTTTTAGGATTGAACAGATCAATAAAACAATTATGAGTGTCTATTGTACATGAATATGGGACATGACTAAGGGGCCAATTCTAAAAAATAAATTAAGATATCTAAATCTGAATACAAATCTGAATATTACAATGTTGAGTTTAGATCAAAATACTAAATAAAAAACTATTTGTTTTCTCAAGATCTGAACGTTTATAATTTATTAAATATAATAGGCAAATAAAATGATTTACTATTTTATTCAGAAATTATTAGGTTGTAAGATGATGCTTGGCAGTGGTATTTGGGGATGGTTCTTGTGATGGTATTGGTTATGATGTTGGAGGTGGGTGGCAGTATCAGTTGGCGGTGGTGGTCCTGGTGGATGATGGAGTGATTGACGATGTTGGTGGTTGGCAATAATGCTGGTGGTGGTGGCTGGTGGTGGTGGCGTGTCAGGGTGGTTAGTGGCGGTGGTGAGGTAATTATTGGTAGTAATTGTAGTGGCGATGATGATGTTGACAATCTTGGTGGTGCTTGATTGTGGTGATAGCTATGATCATGGAAGTGGTTAATGTGGTAGTGACAACTGATGTAGTTGGTTAATACTTAATAGTGGTGGTTGGTAGTGGTAGTCGTGATGGTGGTGGTTGTAGCCAAAGTGGTTGCTGAAGGTTTGTCTTTCATTAACTCTTGTAGTGACCTGTATATTTGAAGGTGTTGTTCAAGATCGACATCGATCATATGGTATTGAGTGTTTTAAACCTTAAAAGGAACAAAAAAATTTAGTGATGTGAAGTTTGAATCATTCAAATTTAGACATCTACTAAGTGCAACCAAATTTGGCCTAAGCATATAAGCATGTTAACTGAACGAGAAGAAGAAAACTAAGACGAGATAACAGAATTTATCAATAAACAGATGAATAAAACAATTGTTCATGTATGCTTAGATAATTCTGGGACATGACTTAGCATAATATTGAGAACAAAAGGCTGTTACTATAGAGCCAAAAGATGATATATCATCCACTGTGCACTAATATGAATGTTGAAACACACACACACACAAAAAAAAAAAAAAAGAGAGTCACTTTAAAAGAAAAAAAAGAGAAAAAAAAAAGGGTTAAAAATGCTCTTAAACTGAAATTTGAATGGAAATGCCCCTTTTTTTCTAGTTTGGTCCAAAAAAGCCCCTATTATTATATTTGGGTCAAAAATGACATTTTCTTAATAGTTAATAAACATATTATTTTTTTCCTTGTCAACACATTCTTTTCCTAATAAAAGAATTGTAACCCATCATTAATTTTCATATATATATAAGATCTTAGTAACTCATCATTAACTTTCTTTCAAATAATAACAAGATTATTTCTTCTAATAAAATATAAAATACTTTTATTTCTTAATTTCCAAATTGAAGAAGGATTTTTGGTTTTTTAAGTTAATATACAACAATAATAACGCCATAAAACACAAAAAAATATTACATTGCTTCAAATCACCAAATATGATCTATGGAGTTATGGGTTTTTTTTTCTCCGATATGGAGTTGTGGTTTAATTTTTCTTTTTTTCACTTTAATGGTAAAACCAAGGAATATATTAACAAATGTTTATCCTATTTCAATTAGGAAAAGAATAAGAAATAAAACATTTTTAATTTTATCAAGAAAGAAATTTAGCATTAGCTAAACGAAAATTAATGATGAGGTTACTATGATCTTATGTATATGGTCTATTATAATTAGTTAAAAAAATTACATAAGGTTATTTGATTTAAATAATAATACAAATCATATTATATATATTATATATGATAAGATAAGATTACATGTTATATATATATACATATAGATATATATATATATATAGTTAAAATTGATATATAATAATATAAAAGAAACATTAGGAACCAGAATTCCTTTTAAATTATTTATTTCAAAAACTAGCATCTTCCTTTCAAGAATCATTGTGACTTTATGAAGAGTTGCGATTTATGAAGATTTGTTGACTTTTATGAAATGTTGTGACCTTTATGAAAAGGTGTGATTTTATGAATAGTTACGATTTTATGAAGAATGTGACTTTACGAGGAAGCTTGCAACTTTATAAAGAGTGCAACTTTTATATCAAAAGTTGTAACTTTCTGAAAAGTTGTGATTTATGAAGAGTTGCGATTTATAAAAATTGTGACTTTTATGAGAGGTTTGTGACCTTTCAAATGGTGGCACCTTTTAAAAGGTGTGACCTTTCCCGATAAGGCACAATAAATATATCACACTACTCTGTTATCTATAAATAGAGGGATTGGTTGCCACTGTGATTATACCGTGTTTCACGGTTATAATTAATACTTTTTCCTTAAGTTTAGTGTGTACGAAAGCATTTTTGTGCTAATTTTGATATAAGTTTATCTTTGTTTTGCAGGAAATCTGGTCCAAAGCTGAAGGCGGGGATGTTTGAGCAAAAAAATGCAGAAGAGACCCCTCGAGCTTTATGACGGTCGTCGTGCCGGTGTGCGGTCCGTAGGGTGGCAGGTTTAGAGAGGCTGCTGAAGGAAGATGGGGAAGTCTGACCAAGTGTGGGATCGAAGCTTGTGGGAGGTCCGCATGGGCTATGACGTTTCCGTCCTGCAGGGTCGTCGTGATGAAGATCAGAGAAGTGAACCAGTACCCAGATCCAAAGCGTGAGATAGTATTTGAAAACGAGACCCCTAGGACGGACCCGTGGGCCATATGACCGGTCCGTACACTTGCCGTCGAGGGGAATGGAAGAAGAAAAGCAGAGAAGAAATGCACCAAAGTATGGAACGCGGAGTCACACGTCCGTCATGACCCCACGGTCCGTCGCGTGTCCTCGACCCAGCGCGTTTTGGCAGGATTTCCAACAATTAGATCTTATGTAATTAGGTTTTTATTTTTATATAAATAGTCGAAAAAACTCGTTTTTGAGGTTTAGACTCTGCTAGATTAGAAATATTATCATTAGACTTTGTTTATGAGTGTTTGTGTTTGATGCTTTTCGGCGATTCTACAAGTTAATTTTGGTGATTAATCAAGCAATTTTTTTCGACTTTACTCTTTCTCATTGAGTAAGTACATGGAATTTCTTATTGTATATTTGAAATTGTGTTTATGGGCTATGATGTAATAAAACTCCATAACTAGGGTCTGTGGGAAACATAGACAAATAATGAGATGACTAACCCTAGCTAAAATAAACATTCTAGAAAAGTGTCTTGCATGTAGTAAATTTTTCGCTTTTAGAAGTCTTTTTAACGGATGATCAACGTTTTAGAATCGCTTTCTTAATTGTAATTTGCCGGACCAAGGAGGTAGATTAATAGGAAAACAATTCTTAACATTAGATTTAGTGTTATACTATCTGGAATAGGATAGTATTGATTGGATACCGAGGTAATAATTAGTAAAATATCGAATACGAGGATTAATATGAGGTAACGGTAACGATAAGGGTTAGAGAAAGGGAAAGGCACACACGTAGCCGGACCAAGGTGCGGCGTGAGTTTTCTAGATGCAGGACCCAAGGATTTAGAAATACAAACTTATCACTGGGCATGCAAGATACTAAGAGAAGAATGTTATATTAGAATATCAAGTTATGAACCTGTGGGGAAACACGTAAACCGAGTTACTTGATGAATTGATTAAAACCCAACTTTCAAAAATGTTAAGTGTCTTTTCATTTTCATTAGTTATTTTTATTCATTAGGGAAATACAAACCCCCATTTTATGTTTTTACTTTCTAAGGAAGGAGTTATCAACCGAACAATAGTAATAATAATAAAGTTAAGTCTAGCCATTTTCCTCGTGGGAACGATCCCAACCTCATTAGTGGAGGTTATTTACTTGACGCGGACCCGCTTTTACTTCTATTTGAGAAGTAGTTTGAGCGTATCACCACTATTATTTGAAGTGTTTTTCCGTTGATAGTGAACTTGAATTCAATTACATTGATTAAGTTTCTTTATGAAGTTTGTTTCAATCCAAAAGTTTCATCATTACTATTTCATGGAGCTTAAATCTTTACGATAAGTCGTAGTGATTCATGTAAGTATGACAACTCTTTTTTGCTATTTTGGTGACTTTTTTTCTTTTAACTTTGTTAAAAGTTACACAAGAGAAACTGATTTTTGAAAAAATTGATTTCTCTTTTGTCCCTTTCTACGGGTTCTTGTATAAAACAAAAAAACAATTAATTTCGATTGCAATGTCACGTTACGATCTGCACCTTTATTACCACAATCATAACGTTGTGACAAGGTTGGAATTTATACATTTGGTTTTTTAGTAAAAACCAAAATTTTATTTCTGCCACTACTGTAGTTTTTTTTTTTGTGCTAAGAGGAATCGATTTGAAATACATTAATTAAACTTCTATGAAACCTTTTTCCTCCCTCATTTCCATGCAACTTACTATTTAACTGAGGGTCATATTACCGAATAATCATATGTAAGTTTAATAAAATAGTCCAATCCCGTGCAAAGCACGGGTAATTTACCTAGTTATAAGAAAAAAAAATACTTCCCACTTTTTTTTATCAACTAAAGAGATTTAAAAAGAAAAGAAATAAGAAAAGGGTTCTTTAAGGATAAACTTTATTTGGAAAAAATGAGTTTAAAAAGAAAAGAAACAATATATTTATTAGGAAAGACATTTTTATCCAAAAGTAACAACAGAGACATTTGTGGGCCAAATTATCAATAAGGGGCATTTTTTTAGGATCAAACTATAAATGGTGGAGGCATATTTGGTACATAGGGCATTTTTGTTCAATTTCACACAGTTCACTTTAACCGTTTTCCAGGAAAAGGAAAAATTCCATTGCATTAACAATGTATACAAATAAGCACAAAAGTTTGACCTAGTTTACTACTTATTGGATTAAAAATTGAAGAAAAGGTTTTTTTTACACCTTCCCTAGGAGCTTCCAATTTTTCTCCCTTGGTGACTCGAAACCACAACCTCAAGTGTATAGGTGGAGGGTGCTTACCACTTGAGCAACCCTCTCTTATCGAAAAGGAATTAGATGTTGAAATGTTTCATTAAGAATTTCAAGAGTAGAAAAACCTGTAGCATCTGAGAGGCATATCTTTGAGCTGCTGCCTCTTGTTCAGCGAACCTACGAGCATCTTCTGTTACCCTCTGTTCTTGCTCCACCCTCATGAGAGCCTATATAGAAAAATTCATTCACATAAACTGCCATAGCGAACAAGGACAAACATATCATATGATATTCACGTATGTTATCATCAAATATTCAATGAGAATTATCACCTGAAGCATGGCATTCTCTTGCTCTTGCTTATCAGCAAGGACCTGTCTAAGCTCAGCAACCTCTTGTTCTAGTTGCTCAACCTGAATAGTAAGAATATGCCAATGTGCAATTGTCATTATGATATTTAATCTTCAAATAAGCAAAGAAAAAGAAGAAACAACTCAAAAGCAACTATCGCTGTGGTATAAGGAAAAAAAAGCTAAACATGAAGTAAAGAAATCAACTAAGCTCCAATCCTAAATTAGTTGAGGTCAGTATGAATCGTTTTTGATTCATTATGCTTTATTCAGGCTTAAATCTTTTTCATTCAAGCACTAAATAATTTGTATCTTAAAAGCAATTAGGGTTCAAGATCTCAATCTCCCATTTATCAATCATCCCTACTCAGATTACTAGTGATCACAACTAATTGGTATTGCTGATGTTAGATTCTTTGCTTCCTTTGTGTTATGCACTTAACTAAGTCCACTATAATTCTAAGATATTTAAGATTCTTTCCACTTCCCCTTTTGGTGATTCAGATTCCAAGTTTCATATTTGGAAGTATGCAGGCTCTTACAATCAAGCAACTTCAGTATTACAAGATTCATTCTAACCTCTATGTATGCAACTTGCACCTTCTGGTGGATGTAATTCTAATCGTATACAATATAGTATATCCATCTTCACATCTGCACTTCATAAAACCTTCTCCATAGTTCAAAACGTTAGTTGACTCAGTCACTGGACAAACATAGTCTTAATGCTAGTCATTACCTACCGCAATCCTCCTCGTTTATCTGAACTTGAGAACCATTATGCTTAACATATGTGGAACTTATCAATGAAGTTTTGGGAAAGAAAGTTGTGCCAACCATATAATAGTTTTGGAAGCCCTTTTCATCCATAATGAAAAAAGATGTGAAGAGGTGGCACACATTAAGGAAACTTGTGAATCATATTGGAAATATGTTTAAACCAGAGAATTGTTATCAAGCAAAAACCCTGAGATGAAGAGATAACAAGAAATTATAAATGCTGTCCCGGGATTTCGAGGCACTTCCTCATGGTTGAGACAGTTTAATAGTGTTCCATCAACTCGAATGCCCAGACATCTTTACCTTCTACTTATCCACGGTACTATACAAGAAAGAAACTTAGGTATGAATGGCAAGGGTGCATTAAAGATTTTCACAATGCTTAGGAGAAATATATCTGTAATGGTCTAATAGAGAGTACAGAGATGAAATATGCACAAGCAACCAGATAAGTAGATGGCTTCACTTTGACCAAATCCATTCACAGGCTTATAGAAAGAACACAAGAATGCTGGGGAAAATGCACAGTAAGCTGGGGAGTTTCACTGTCTTTTGTCACCCAGGGATGTGAGTGATGAAAGTGGGGATATGATTTCCTACTCTAACAACAGTCATTTAATTTAATCATATGAAAGATCCTTAAGTACCCTTGCGCTCAGCTGCCGTCTGTTATCCTGCTTTACCATCTCCATCAATGCTGTTTCTAACTCCTCCGCTCTGCAGACAGAAAAAAACATACATGAAAAGGACATAACTATTCTCATTTTCAAAATTGTCGACTTCCTTTCGTTTCAGACACCCATGAATAGGTATAGAGTTCTGCAGAAGAGCTTATACAGAAATATAGTGGAAATGGAGAAATTGATAGATCACTCTCTAAAGATAGAGTTTAACTTCCAAACTCTTAGCATCAAAGTTATTTTTTTAATTTTAAAAAAAATTATACCGGCTATACTTTAATTTGAATAGGAATTGTGCAATTCCTTTAGTGACTTTAGGCTGCGGAGATGCTTGTTCTTTCAGATACTACCGTCACGCACTGAATAACCGAACATCAGAAAGTTGAGGCATCAAAACTTCTACTTCTGTTCCTACATGGTTACTCTAAAGGTAGAAGATTACTGAAGTGGCATCGGCTGGGAAACATGGTCTCAAATTTGTGATTTTTCTTGGCCTCCTAAAATTAACCCACAAAAAAAGATAATTCACATGCGCTAGAAGTACAAAATTGATTTCTCACACATTCTAGTAGCACAAAAGTTTCAGATTCTACACTAAATCAATAACTGTTACAAATCATTATATTCGTAAGGACAAGAATGTATAAAAGAAGCTACAATTTACATTGAGCAACTATGACAAAAGTAAATATGCACAGAACAACCTGAAGACTAAAATGTACGCACCTAAGTTCAGCAGATCGTTTCTCCTCTAACAACTTGCACAATTCAATCTTCAGCCAACCCACCTGCATTAAAGTCGTACATTACGCAAAAAGTAAAGATAATATGGTACACCACATGCATTTAAAGTTGTACGCATGAATCAGAGAATACACTGAGGATCTGCTTTTATTTTGATATTGCATACCCTAGAGAGATGATTTTGACTCATTTATTAGAGAGAAAAAAAGAACCAAATATAATATATATATATATATATATATATATATATATAGAGAGAGAGAGACGAGAGAGTACAGAGACAGAGGACAGAGAGAGTGAAGTAAGAGGTCTAGCAGTTCAGAATTTAGACGGCTTTAGTACACTGTAGACATTATCTGTTCTTTAAAAACCAAACCATCTGCACATATCTATCTCATTCAGCTCTTCCTAATTTTACATTTCTGAAAATTTTCCTTGTTATTTTTTAACAATTATCTTTGACAAGATGAGTTGAGCCTAAATGAGGAAACAAGGTCTGTGACGATTCATAAAGCTGACCTCAACTTGTTTGGGACTGAGGCAGTCTTTTTTTAAAATCTTTGACAAGATCCTATATATGGCCTTTCTCCGCAACCTATGCTCACAAACACAAAATATGAAATCATTTCCTTTATTCAACAAACAGCCCATAGCCTACCCCTCCAATAACAAACCCAAGGACTCTTTTCTTCCTTCACTTGCTCTTTTTCTTCCCTAATTGTCCAGAAGGTTCAACTACTAAACCAGCAATTGCACACCTTCAGTTCAGCCACGAGCAGTGTTAATAAAAGTGAGCGCTTCATCACTTAAACCAGTAAACGAAGCGAGGCACTTCTCTTGCACTTTTCTGTCCTGAAATGAGGCTTGGGTGAAAAGGAAAGAGTAGTAAAAGTGCGAAAAGCTTACCTAAACAAGGTTGACAGCTTAACTGGGGTTTTATTAAAATTTTGTCAAAATTCTTATGCGACTTCTTTCCAAACATTTCTTCTGTTTCACTTCTCTTGCTGTGTATGCTGCGACAGCCTAGCAATTCTCTTTCACGCAACTGCTGGATATTTTTCAAGATAAGTTTTCTTTTCTCTTTTTCTCTTTTTCTCTTCTTCTCTCTTTTCTCTATTGTGAGCCTGCGACTGCATTACTAGGTTTTTTATTCAACTTACGTTCCGTGACTTCTCTGGTTTTTTGTCTGTTTTGCAATTGTTTTCTCTGCTTTGTTTCTTTCTCTATTCAGCTCTGTTTTTTTGTCTATGTTATGCACTTCTCCCTCTGTTTTGTAAAGTTTTTCGCTGTTCTGTGTCTGTTTTCACTGTTTTTCTTTTGTTCTTGTTCTTTTTAGTGATTGTACTAGATTCTTTTTTTTTTTTACAATGCATCAAAGCCAAAAAAGAGATCCAGCTTGGGCGTATGGAAAATGAGCAGTACTGAAAAGTCCAATGTGTCTTTTGCCATGTGACATAGAACACTGGAATATTTTGTTAGAAGAAACCTCTAATTGGTGGTTATAAAAATGTCAAAGTATGTCCAAAAGTTCCGCATTTTGTTAAGGAAGAAATGAGAGAGTATCTTGCTAGTTAAAAACTCAAATGAGTCATGGATCTTCTATGTGTAATCCTGTTGATGAAGATGATCAAATGGATGATGATGGCGTTGAACAAGCCAATGATATGTCAATGGGGCCTTCCTCAAAATCTTCAACTAGTGGAAGTGGATCATCCATCGCTAGCAATATTAAAGGTCCTCTTAGTCTTATTTTCTAGCAAAAACCAAATGGAAAGAGAAAAGGTGGAGTATTCATTTAGATTCTGCCAAACAGATTTGAAGGAAGTGTGTTGTAGCTGCTTTTGCAAGGTGAATGTATGATGCAGGCTTCCCTTTTTATTGTGTCAACTACATAGAGAGTTTTGGTGAATTCATTGAGGTTATAGGCCAATATGTCCCAGGAATGAAACCTCCCACCTATCACAAAGTAAGAGTTCCTCATTTAAAAAAGCGGTGGAGAAGATAAACAAGACTGTGAGGGGCATAAAGTGCAACGGAAAACTTTCTGGATGTTCCATTATGATGGATAAGTTAATGGGAAAATGTTTTTGGTGAAATTTTCCACAAGGTAGTGCTTTTGTTGAATCCCACGATGCTAGTGACTTGTCTACCGACTCCACTAAAATGTTCAACTTATTTAAGAAGATTATATTGAAATTGGGAAGGAAAATATTGTACAAGTAGTTATCAATAATGCAAGTGAGAATGTTAAAGTGGGTGACATATTGAAGGAAGTGTTCCGGCACGTCACTTGGACTCCATGTGCTACACATTATATCAACTTGATGCTTGGCAACATTTTCAAGATATAAATCCTACTTAGAAAAGGAATAAGAATAAGAATAGGATATGAATCCTAATTTGAAAAGGAGTCCAATGTAGTGTCTATAAATAGGGTCTCAATGTAATAATGTAGATACACAATTTCAATAATATATTTCTCCTATGTATCTCACATGGTATCCGAGCAAAGATGAGAAAATTAATCAACCGTCACTGGGCAATTTCCGATGACCTATTGTTGCCCGAGAAGACAAAAATTTCTGGCAGTGTTTTTCAGCAATTTTCTTTTTCCAGTGGGGTCGCCTCCTAATTCCGAGGCTAACCATATAATTTTTCCTGATTCCGATCAGTTTTTGGTGATCAGATCTCTTTTCCGGCAGTCAGATCTATTTCCAACAGTTCTAGATCAATTTTTGGTTATCAGATCTCTTTTTCCGGCAGTTAGATCTATTTCCAACAATTCCAGTTCCAGTTCCAGCAGTCAGCCATTCCAACAGTCAGTCTCGTGGTTAAAATAGCATATGTCCCTTTTTCTATCTATGGTTGTTACTAATCATTGGCCTCTTTATCAGTTGGACATTAAAAATGTTTTTCTACATGGTGATCTTGCGGAAGAAGTCTATATGGAGCAACCACTTGGTCTTGTTGCTCGAGGGAGTATAGTAGCCTTGTATGCCGATCGCTTAAGTAACTCTATGGCCGTTTTTTGGACGACGAAAGGCGAAAAAAGGCGACAAAGGTCTGCCTCGCCACAAGGTGAGGCGCTTGCCTTTTTGAAGTGTGACGCAAATTAATACCAAAAATTTAAATATTTAATTGTATTTATAAGTAATCAAAAATCTCAATAGCAATAACATATTAGCAAATATTTCAATTCAAAAACTCAAAATAGATATTACATGCTAAAAGTCTAGAACTTGAATGAGAAAAAACAGAACATAAGTCAAAACAAAGGTAGAAGTGACTCTGAAATCTAAGGAAGGAGAAGGAAAAGAAACTGAGGAAGAAGAAGAAATATGTATTGATTGGACTTTGGAGTTGCCGGAGAAGTCTGGCTGATCATCATAGGAGTGTAGTCGAAAACCCTAAAAGTACCCTTTAGCTTTTAAAATCCTAAATTAGTAGCCTTTTTTAACGAAAATACAAAAAGCGGTGCCTTTCTCACCTCTCGCCTTTACCGTCATGGCCTCACCCGTCGAAGATCGCCTCGCCACAAAGCTAAAAAGCGATGAAGGGTCCCCTCGCCTCGCCTCTCGCCATTGGCAACGAGGCGATCGCCTTTCACGACATATTATCTGAAACAATCTCCTCGAGCCTGGTTTGGAAACTTAAGCACAGTAATTTAAGAGTTTGACATGACTCATAGTGAAGCTGATCATTCTGTGTTTTATCGGCATTCTGCACCAAATCGGTGTATTTATTTGGTTATTTATGTTGATGATATAGCATCACTGACAACGATCAAGATGGTATCACTAATTTGAAGCAACATCTCTTTAAGCATTTCTAGGTATTGAGGTTGCACAGTCTAGATCAGGTATTGTTATTTCTCAACGCAGGTATGCCTCAAACATTCTTGAGGAGACATGAATGATGGGATGTAGACCCATTGACACTCCTGTGGATCCGAATGTTAAACTCCTTCAAGTAATCCTAAAAGGTATAGACGGTTGGTTGGAAAGTTGATAGTCATTGAGAAGCAGTTGTTCGTATTTTACAATATATAAAGTCAGCTCCTAGTAAAAGACTACTCTTTGGGGGATCAAGGCCATGAGCATATCACTGGATATACAGACGTTATTTGGGCAGGATCACCCTGCTGATAGACATTCGACATCAGCATATTGTGTTTTAGTAGGAGGCAATTTGATGTCCTAAAAGAGTAAGAAACAGAGTGGTTGCTCAATATTGAGAATCAACAGATCGACAATGGCTACAGAAATTGTGAGATAGTTGAATCAAACAAGCTGGGTGAGAGCGCTAATTAAACATTTGGCGAAATCAGTTCGATGGAACTTGTTTGTGATAATCAAGCAACCCTTCATATTGCATCAAATTCAGTATTTCATGAAAGGAATAAGCACATTGAGATTGACTATCACTTTTTCAGAGAAAAGAAACTCTCAGGGAGATATTATTACAAAATTTGTGAAGTCAAATTATCAACTTACGGATATCTTCACCAAGTTAGGTACATATGATTTGTATGTACCAGTTTGAGGGGTGTGTTAGAATAGAAATAAACATATAAATCCTACTTAAAGTAGGAATAGAAAGCCTAAGTCCAATGTAGTGTCCATAAATAGGGTCTCAATGTTATAATGTAGATACACAATTTCAATAATATATTTCTCACAAGTTCCAAATTGCAGCGATTTGCTATTAAAGTTTAAAGTTTAACTTGTAGCTCATCCAGATGTGAAAGAAAGTGTTTATGAAAATATGAGAAGATATATTACATTATTACTAAACTAAATTGTATCTAAATTGTCCTAAGTAATCATATTAATTACTCTCTACAACTCATGTGCAGATTCATACTAAAAAGAGGAGCAGGCTTGAGATAAAGTGTGTCAATGATCTAGTGTTTGTTAAATATAACAGAAAATGGTCGGTCATTACAAAACTCACAATACCATTAATCGAATTTGTCTGGACATTACTGATGAAGCAAATGAATGCTTAATTGTTGCCCTTCAAGATCAAGAAGATGAAGAAGATATCACTTATGGTCATGTTGCTATGGCAAGTTGTGCTGAGAAGAATATTTATGGTTTTTAGGAGAGTACTTCAAGGGGTAAGAAAAGAGCAACTACGAGTTCAAGTAGAACTCTAGATGAAGAAGCCTTTGACGACCAAAATGATAACGTGATGACACCTTAAGAGTTTTAAGATCTTGTTGAAAAATAGGATGTTGTTCCATTTGTAATTTGATTTTGCATTTGTTTAACATGTTATGACTTCGGCGGATTCCTGATTATCTAGTTCTAGTATCTGTCATGTTACTTCAAATTTAAAGATTTGCTTAATGAATTATTTCTATTGAGTTCTTGGTATTATCTCTCTCTCTCTCTCTCTCTCTCTCTCTTTTATAATATAATATATATAATATATATATATATAGATATTTATCATTGCCATCATCATACCCAGTGGAACCCCACAAGTGGGGGTCTAGGAAGGTAGTGTTTACGAAAAAATTTACGTCTACCTAGTGGAGGTAGAGGTTATTTTCGGAAGGATCTCACTCAAGCATATAACATCCGAGTACAAAAAATATGAAAACACACCAACTAACAAGGGAAGAGTGCAAATCCTACAACAAAGGAACAACAACAACAAAATAGTGCAATAATCGAAACACAATAAATAATAAACAATGATGTATATCAAAAGCAAGAACTACAAAATTACAGTTAGTACAACGACAAACACCAATAAGCCTACCCTCGGAAAACAATATAACACTCCACTATTTACTAACCTTCTACCTTGATACATATCCTTCACACCCTCCTATCTAAGGTCATGTCCTCAATGATCTAAAGTAGTATCATGTCCTATCAATCAATTCTTTCCAATACATTTTTTGGCCGACTTCTACCTCTTCTCGTACCTACTATAACTAACCTTTCGCACTTCCTCACAAGGGTGTCTATGCATCTCCTCTTTGTGTCCAAACCATCTCAATCTCGCCTCCTACATCTTGTCCTCCACGGAGGTCATTCACACTTTATCCCGAATATCCTCAATATCGCTTCTTGCATGCCACAATCCACCTCAATAACTTCATTTTCGTGACATGCATCTTCTGAACATTGGAGTGCTTGACTAGTCACCACTTTGCCTCATACAACAAAGTCGGTCTAACAACCAATATATATATATATATATATATATATATATGCACACATATATATACTATTAATAATAGTCTAGGAAGTAGGCAGACGGTCGTCAACATGCCTGCTTTCTAAACAAGGGCAATTTGGTCATTTTGTACCTTTTCATTTTAATTTGTTTGTCTTATTTTCTTTTTTAGTTTGTTATATATTTGAAAATTAGGTAAAAAATACTATAAATTACAACAACTAACAACTAAAAATATTTAAAAGATATATAAAAAATTCAATTGACTTTTGAAAATCTATCGAGTGCCCATAAATTGGGACAGAGGAAGTAACATATATCATTTGAAATGACTAAACAATATGTTAATTATGAATGGTATCATAAAATAAAGTTCCTGCCTCAAGGACACTCCAAAAACTTTCCGATGAAGGTTCTTAATCAAGTAGAATTAGTCTCAAAAAACGAGGAAACCTCACTGTGTGGTACACTTCTGATTGTTCTGTAAGCATCTTCCAGGAGTGTAGAATCTTAAGCACAATGCTTAACTTGATTATTGACCATTTCATAGTTTCACTTCCAAAAAGATTTGCATACCAATTTAGTAACTTACATAAATTGCATGGATCGATTTTAAAGTGCTCGTTTTAAAAGTTTGACAAGATGATAGAGTAGTGTACATGTTTATTAGAAGTTGATTGTGTAAGATATGTTTATTAGAAGTTGATCAGGAGAGGCTTGTAAGTTCAAAGGACAGACTGACATATTTCATAATTTTTTAAAGGAAATATCACCAAAAAGCTACCTGCTCTTGAAGATCTGGAATAGAATCTATTTCCACGCTCCCATTCAGACCCATGTTTAGTTCATCCATATTAGCAGATGCACTATCAGTATGAGATGCATCACTATTTGTCTCTGTATCATCCTTTTGATCTGTTTTAGTGGCTCCTGAAAATGCAGATCCATAATCATGCTTAAAACTGTATAGTTTAGATACTAGACCCTGAGGGTTCCTCAGAACTCGAAGCCCTATAGACCTCTCTTCCAGTGCAACTTTCACGGCTGGTCGATGCTTATTTATTAGTACTTCTAATCTAGCTTCATTAACATTTTGATAGCCCATGCAGGCAGTCAGAACAAGTTGACTGCTATCGAATGTCGAGCCAGCAAGTGACTGCATCCCCAGCATCTTTTGTGGTAAATAATGCGGGTCCTGGACAAGACCAAACAAATCATTTTTGTGCAACCAAAAAATGAATATAGATTAAAGCTGCAAGGAATAAAAGAACTAGCAATTATAAATTGTTGTAAACTCAAAGATTACCATATAATTCCATCAAAGCAAGCGCTGAACGAAATAACATCACTCGATTTCCTTCAAACAGAAGAACATCCCATACTCTAAGGACTAAAATCAAGGAAAAATAATAAGAAAGGGAGTCAACAAACAGTAAGATGAACAAGGCGTGAAATGTGAATAAGAAGATTCCCAACGCAGTGACCTAAGTTAAGCAAATATGAATAAGAAGATTCCCAACGCAGTGACCTAAGTTAAGCATATTGACAACTTAAACTTGGTTACATCTGCATTCTCAGTCACCATACAACTTAAATTTTTCGTGAGAGAGAGAAACCAACCACTTTCCCACGGAAGCATGTTCATAAATATGGAGAGGAACCATGGTCCTGTAACCCATGCTACCTGCACTCCCAGGTAATCCAGATGATTAACTGCAAGAACGCATTTGGGAAGACACAAAAAGTTAACAATAATAATCATATATTATTATAAGCATGAAGCTCAAAATAAAAGTTGAATTACCAGTTGGTCCCTCTAATAAATTACAACTAGAATATAGATATATTATATATAGAGTATATTATATATATTATATATATATATATATATATATATATATATATTTATATATTATATATAATTTCTTATTCTCATTACAAATATGACCCTTTCAAATTTCTAACATTAAATGTAAAGAAAAAAAATGAGTACTTATCAAGAAAATAAAGTAGATTCATGTATCTTAAAAATTAATTTTTCTCTACTTTTTTATATTATTTTAACAATAATTATGTGACTTTTCATGTTTCCATAATTCTTGTTCGAAATTAACTTTCAAGAAGAACTTTTAATTACTACTCCGTACAATTCTTGTAGAGGAATTCAAAACTTGTGCAAAATGTCACAATTGAGGTGACAGTTGTGAGATTCCTTAGCAGAGTTACGGAATCGATGAGAATTCAAACGATGCATGGAGCTTGATGTGTTAGTTTTATAACTTATTTGTAGTAAGAATTATAATAAGACTTTTTGGTATGCTTTCATATAGTGAATTCTTGTTTTTTAGCAAGTGTTCTAAATTCATTAGTTGTCTTTTGTATGCTCACATGTTTCAGTTTTCACTATAGAGACAACAAAATGAAATGCCTAATTATCTTGTTAATGTGTACCTTTTTTTCTTTCTCCGTACTTATAATTTTACATATACATTACCTTTTCATCTTAAGAATGAATGTGATTAAAATAGGATGTTTACCTTTTCTTTCTTTGTATGGAAAAAAGGTGAAAAAATAGAAATTAGATTAATGGTGGATAAGTGATGTAGCACACAATTTAAATTTATATAAAATAGGTAGTATTCATCAATATCTGATTTTTAAAAATATAAATGATAAAACTTGTTTCATCTTAGTTTAAAATTTATAGTAACTAATGAGTTAAAGTGTGTATGGATAAAAATGTAATACAATACTTAAACCTAGTATTAAAAAAATTTAAAATGTTTGTTTTCCTTCACTCAAGTTAATCTTACACTATCTAGGAATTATTCTACCCATAAAACGGAACTATCAAGAAATTAATTTAGATAGTTGTTATTTCCTTTTAGCTTGCAATCTTATTTTTGAATTACAAAACAAAGTTTATTTTATTAATTTCTCATATTATTATTTCGATGCATTCACTGGAGGTCAGAAAAAGAAAAATTGGAGTGTCACAATTAGTAGTAAAAAAAGTAAAAAATCTCAATTAAACATATTTTATTATTTAGTAGTATTATCTTTTAAGAAATGATATACTCATGGATTACACGCGCAAAGCGCGTGCACGGAAACTAGTAATAATAATAACCACCAATCGCACGGACAGATAATCTGAAGAAAGGCGCTTTACAAAAGGAAGTCAAAGAAAAAGACATACCCAACTTCGGAAATTTTTCTCGCACCAACTCCTCAAGAACAAGTTGGTCAACCTGACAAGAGATGATCAAGCAAATAAAATCTTGTTTGATATGTTCATACTTCTGATATGCAATTGAAACATACCAAAGTAATGAAAGGAGCATGAAGAGGTCGCACCAAGTTATAGCAAGCAAAGACCAAAACTTTCTTTTACCTGAGACTCTACCATCTCTTCTGAGTAGTATCCATCAAAGTAATCATCCAAAATCCCCATCAAAGTCCTGTAAGTTTTATTATAAAAAAGAAGTCCCATAAGTTTCAGCAACATCTTGATTCCGACGGGACCAAAGTGACAAAAGTTAACGCAAACTCATTTTACATCTTCATAACAAATAACGCTGCAAGTATGATCTGCTAAATAACACCAATGCTCTCTGATTCTAAACTGTGAGTAGAAGCAACTTTCATCTACATACATAAACTAAGACATATCCATCTGGAATATAAGATGTAAACAAAGTTAAGAAACGTACCAAAATGCATTTTCCTCCGGCATCAGAAGCAACAATAGACCAGCAAAAAAATTCATGGCCTGCATTTTTAGACCAAAGATGCAGTTTGATCAATGCCAAAGGACTATTAATCCACTTAAGGAAAAAAATTGTTTGGATAATTCTTAAATAGGTAAAGAATCAAATTTTCACAAAATAAAAGTAACGCATTGTCTACAATATCTTTCAGAAGAAAATAGAGCTTAATAAAAAAATCTAGAATGAGATGCTGGGAATTTACACAGAAGAAGAGCAATAACACCATGTCAACAGCAGTAAAGCACCCCTTAAAACAATCTAAGAGGATTATAATATTCTACATCTTTCACTTATTTCAAGAATGCTTATGTTCAAACAATAATTTGAATCCAAATCATAGTAATTTCTCGACAATTATTATAACATATTTTCTTATCCTTATCAATATTTATGCAAGTAAAATTACCCTTTGTCAACTGTGAGACAAAGGAGACTTCAGAAAGCAGTCAATGGGAATTAACGCTTAAAAAGAACAAATTTAAAGCTCAACAATCCAGATACCCATGAAAGGAGAGGGGAACAAGAAGAAATCTGAACATGCATGTGGTAATCCTTTTTTTCATGATCAAGAAATCCGTCAGGGGAACCAAGCCTTGATTAGGAGTTAGGACCACCTGCAGCATTTGATCCTCAAAGATAATGGATCTGTTTTCTACCCTTTTCCACATAAATACCAAGTTTAGTTCTTCACATTGCACAAGGCTTGAACATGTGACCTAGGTCACAGGTCCCTCACCCTTTGCCACTTGAACTAAGCCCCAAGGGCTTAAACATGAAAGTGATAATGAGCACTCACATAGGACCACTTCTTTTTTCTGATTTTCAATTTTCCAATTTTCCAAGTTCGCAATGTTTAGCTCTTTATTTTTTTTCATCCTTCCCTACTCATCCATGAATTTATTTATTTTTTACGACAAGGGAAACCCGCAGCCGCTACCCTTTTAGGTGCGCACAGGGTAAAACCCCGCTCCTATGCAATAGCTCGGAAACTACATAGGAGAGGTAACCCGCACTAGGAAAGCCTGGTGCCACGAGTTCGACCCAGAAGGCAAACCCTTGCTTTCGCTGGCAAGGGATTTCGAACTTGAGACCTCCAACATGGAAGTCCCAAGCTCAAACCACTGGACCACCTCGAAGGGTCTCATCCAGGAATTTTTAGAAAAATATACCCATATTTTATTTACTAATATTGGATCCTCATTATGTTGTTCTGAATCAGGTTAAATCTATGTAAGGGGGTGTCTGGATTAGCTTATTTTTAGGTGTTTTTGTCTTTTAAGCATTTTTTAAGTTTTGGAGGTGTTTGGAAAAGTTAAAAAGTGTTTTTAAGAAACAGTTATCCTCGTGAATCTAGCTTCTTTTTGATGCATCTATGAGGTTCCTAATTATATGGATGATTTGGTGACTTTTTGCGAAATAGAATACTATCATTTGGTATACTGCTTGAACACAAGGAGCCTTTAATAAAATTATTGACTTTATCTGAAAATTTTAATAAAGAAAATAGTTGTAGTAGCAAGTAAAGACACAGGATACACAAGTGCATTACCAGCTATATAATTGTTATCATCTGGAAATAGATCGTTAAAGAGTATTTATTACAAAATGCTGCAGGGAGACTCTGGTGTGTTTGATAAGCTTTATCCATGGAAGATGCTTTAGAAGACCAAAGCACCACCTAAGGTGGCATGTTTTAGTTGACTAGAAGCACATAGTGCATGTTTAACTCAAGAAAGACTTCAGAAGAGAGGTTTACACCTATGCAGTAGATGTTTTCTTGTGATAATTCCTCTGCAACAGCAAATTGTTGAATTTTGCATAGCTATCAAAAACTTGGGAGGTCTGGGGTTTTCTCTTGGATGTATGTGGGGTTCTATTGGAAAATGACATTTATTATGTGGTTGACAGGCACAACATGTGAAGAAGACGCAATACAAGATGTATCCCTATCTGTAACACAGAGACAGTGTGGTTGTTCTGAAGGAAGAAATGATCCTTTTCTATATGTCAAATTCAGTTGTATCCAAAAATTAGTGTTTTGGTTTAAGGAAAAAATAGCCCATTAGATACAGTATCTATTTGAATCTCTGGCTACATCGGTCCTTATCAATCTGTCCTGCTTGTACTATTTTTGGTACCTCCATTGTACTTGCGTAGTTATTACCTTACCTAAATTTTTTTGAAAATGTAAAATTAACTTACTTTATAAAAAAAGATAGTTAAAGGACTATTAGTATTAATTTTTATCTCTTCCTCCAAACACAGAGCGTAGCATATGGTAAAAATAAACGCCAAAACTGAATCAACAACAAACTTGTAATGGTGGTAACCCAATTTTCTTCTCACCTCATGCTCAAATAGAATTTCAAGGATCTTAACAAACATGACTATTTTCCCTGCAATTTTCAGAACACCGAGGGAAGAAAAAGACGAGTAAATATGATAGCAATATGCTAACAGAATACCTGACAATAGCCGACTGAGGGATTGTGTCGAGCATATGCTGTAAGTAAACGCCTTAAAGCATTTCTTCCATCCTCGTCTAGAGCAGGATGTCCAAGAAACATCCGTGGTAGATCCTGCAATAAAACAACAAGATAAGATTGGACCCAAAATGGACAAACCAGAAGTAACATAACAAAACGTACTCAAAAGAATAGTTGACATATAGCACATTCAATGACCTTTTCAATCTGCCCTCTCCATTTCTCAGGTATACATGCAGAGTCCATGCTTGGATTAAAAGAATTTCCAGAGTCTTCAGATTCCACACTATTATGTGCTGTATCATTACCAGATCAATCTTGATAATAGGTCTCCACTCTGCGTACCTTCACACCCACAAAGGCTTGCCAAACCTGATATTCCACTATTAAGTTTTCGTGAATAAAGATAGTGAATGAACTCATACTACTTTAAAGAACACAATCATAAGGAAATTTCAAAACATTATATGTACCTCTCCCCTGAGATCCATGGGTACACCACCCTGAACAAGACACTACAATTCTTCTTTCCAAGGAGGCAAAGACTCTTGACTAGAATAAGCCAAATGGCTAACAATATCATTTAAAGTGATGTCTTGCATGGTATCTAATTCAGATTTGTCCAAACATTCTGATCTTTCCATATCATAAAACTCATCTTCTGAGTCCTCTTCTGATACTCCTTTCATGGGTCTAGACTCTTCAATTGCAGGAAGGGGCTTCCGCAGACCAGAACCTTGCTCTTGTTTGACTGAGTTTACTTTCTTTTTTACACGAGTGCTCATCATATCCTCAACAGCACGTAGAGAGTGTCTAATTTCCATCCATTCTTGAGCCTGACAAATTTTTATCTCTACAGAGATCAATGTATCAACCTTCTCTGTTGTGCTTAGAATTTGACCTTCTTCCCCATTCTGTCCATCACAACATGCCTCCTGAGCAATTGGTTCAGCACCAGGATTAGTAGAACTTTTGTCTGCAGATATCTCATTTATGGGTAACTCAGCAGACTCCGCTTGACGCTCCAAGAAATCCTTCCACCTATCAGATCTCTCTTCCTCTTCTTCCTTAAAAAGAAATGCTTACAGGGTGAGATAGTGAGGGAATATTTGCTGCTAGATTGGTGAGAAATGTGATATAAGATAAAATGAAGGGGGGGAAAAATGGGTTTTGTAATTTTTGTTTTGGGGTGGAGTTTGTTTCACTCAGCTAATATGGAGAAATTTATCTATATTTCCCCCCCCCCCCCCCAAAAAAAAAAAAAACGGGAGGCTATACAGGATATTAACTAGTAAAACAGAAATGATGACAAAAAAAAGTACCTTATAGATATTAACATATTCACGGTATCTTTGTACATGCTGCGGTCGAACAGCGAATCCATAAGCATCCCTGTTAACACTAATACCTATTAGTGAAAAAGATCAAGCAACAATTTATGGAAACAAAAATCTTTAAGTAGAATTTCCCAGGGAAAACATATTAATGTAGTGATGTGATAATATGCCGATCTTGATATTAATTATCCTCTTTTACTAGTCTTATTTTAGATATAAAATTTTACTTGGTCTTATTCTTTTTTGTTAGGGATTGAATTCTAGTAGCTTGAGTAACACTTTTAAAATATCTAGGACCTTCATATTCTTTGTTTAAATTACTTGAATAATATTTGTTAAATTGATTTACTACATTAATATTTTTGTGTATGTAAAGAACCATATCTTTTTGTAGGTCTCCACTCTTTGGTATACTCTTTGTATACGGGTTTTATGCCAAACTGTTTTAAAATTTATTATTTTTACCAATAACTAAAACAACTACCTCTGTCCCTTCTCCCTCTGTTTCCTCCCCCTACTTTTCTCCCCCTCTCCTTTCTCGCTTTCTTCTCTTGCTATTCTTCTCCCTTCTTCCTATGTCTCATCTCTTCTCCTTAACAATTCTCAGTAACTTCAAGATGGTACTGGAGCACCATCTCCTATGCATCACACAATACTCTTTCCACTATTTAATACCATTCTATGTTATGTATCACTCATTACCTAATCTGTTCATCCACTTCACAGTTCAGATGGTGGTTTGCAGAAGTACCTGATTCAATGAAAAGATAAACAGCCACATTCTATTAATTCGAATCTATTGAGAGTCACATTAATAATCTCACCCCTCGTATCGAATTTTCTCCAATCATGAGGATATTTCATCACTTAATATTACTTTTTCTTTTTTCTGATAAGAATTAAATTGACGCAAACAACACCAAGCAGGTGCTAAGTTACAAGTAACTCAAATTACAAACTCTTCCTAGCTCTTTGAGGCCCATGAAGCCTAAAAAAGAGCCGATCTTGTTTACATTTGGCATTTTACACTAAAAAGTAAAAAAATTGTAAGTATCTGTTCATTATAAATTGTAAAGCCTCCTTCCTCATTTTTTCCCCTCAAAAACATCTCTTATTCCTTTCACACCAAATGGTCCACAAAATGTAAGAAGAGACACTATCCAATATATTGCTTTCATTCCCTTTCTCATCCTTTTCCTTGCCTACACTCTGAAGCTTGTTTCATACAATTTGTAATTACCCATTGTACCTCAAACAGATTTAGAAACGAACCAAAGATTTGCCAGGTAGCAGAACAATGGAGAAGTAAGTAATTCGTTGTTTCAGCATCTCCATTGCATGAAGTTGCTGCATAAGTTGGGCTCCCTTCTCTGCAAAAATTTGTGCGAGACAAGCTTTATTATTTGAGAACTGGTTCATAGTATTCCCCAGCATTAAGGACATGTTGGAGACTTCCAAAAAATTACGAACAATTGTGTCCCGAGGCATAAGCTAGTTACAGAGTCCGTAGAAGACTTACTAACAGATCAACTTCCTCTACATTTGCTTCTTTTCACCAAAAATTTTAGTTCATAATACAGTTTCACTTAATTTTCTGGGTAGGATTAAACTATCTTCAAAACCCTCTCCATTTCTTTCACTCCACTATATCCTCCATATACATGAAGGAATTGCTCTGGGTGTTGCTTCCCCCCTCCTGATCCAGGATCTTAGTAGGAGGTCTATTGTATGTTCTGGCATTGACCACTTGATACCTGTGAGACGAAAAAAAAGGATCATTTCGGTGAAGTCACTTTGCAATGTAGGATCAGATGACTGTTTGTCTGTGCAACCTCATAGGAAACATTTTGATTCAATTTGAAAACCCCTCATCTGTAAAGCTTCATGAGTAAGGCTCTTCTGATAACTAGCCAGGTGAAGCATTTGATCTTGTTTGGTACAAGACATTTCCACACATTTTTTCCAAGGGCCTGTCAAGCTTCTAGGTTGCCTAAACACTTCCATTGTATCTATTCTATTCACTGAAGTTCTTCCATCATTGTTATGCTTCCACTTGATTGCATCAGGGGTTGGGGAGGTGCCAATGAAATGCCAACTTTCTGTAATAGCCTAGCTACCTTATCCACTTCCCAGTCATTTAGATTCCTTCTGAAACATATGTTCCATCCTAGTGGGGTCCATGTATCTTCCACACTATGGAAAACAAGTCAGGGAAGGTGGCCATCAGGGGTTCCTGGTCATTCCCTGCTTCTTTTCAGAACCTGATTTTTGTACCATTTTCCACTTTGTAACATGTGTGGCTGTTGGCCATAAATTCCTGATAGTCCTCCACACTGATACACAGTAAATAGTGTTCACTTGATCCATGCACCAATGACTAGTTTGTCCATACTTGCTCTTGATTACCTCCTTCCACAAAAGTTGGTCTTCATTAGCAGGTCTCTAAAATCATTTCACTAATAGGAGCTGTTATGTAATTTCAAATTTCTCATGCAAAGGCCCCCAACATACCTATTAAGTTAAACATTTTCCCATAACCAAATGAAAGCCCTTACCCTCTTTGTTCCCAAACCATAGAAAGTCCCTTCTAAATTATCAAATTACTTCACCACCAAAGCTGGAATAGGGAAAATGGACATGACATAAGTAGGAAGAGAATTAAGGAAAAGCATTCCCTAAATTTTTTTTGTTTTCCAAAAACAAAAAAAATTACCCTCTCCCCTGCCCCCACCCCCCGGGCCCCACCTTCCACCAACCGACCACTAAATTTTTTGTTTTCCAAAAACAAAAAAAAGAATTGTTTCATTTTACTTATATGGGTTGGATAAGGATTCTCATGTTAACCCATTTTGTTCATATTTATATGAAGCTTAAATAGGTTGAAGACCATATTAACCCATTTAAGAAAAGGAAATAAAATATGAGTGATCCATTTTATTTAATATGGGCAAAAAGGTTCCATTTCACTTATATGGGCTGAAATTGCCACCCCTACTGACTTCCACCTTTGAGAGTTTTTTCTCCGTCTTCTATATTATCCCATACAAAATATCAACTTCTTATGTTTGTTATCAAAAGCATTCCCAAATAAGTTGTTGGAAGATGATAATTCTACCCCCTAAGATGACTGTCAATCCCACCATTTGAGTCACTTCTTTACTAGGAAATTTGTTGTTCTTCCTCCCTTTGACACTTTGTCCAGTGATGGCCTCAAAAATAAGTAAAACTATCTTTTTGAAACTGACTTGCTATGTTGTAGTATCACAAAAACTCAAAGAGTGTCATCTGCCAAATATCCACATTCTCACCTTGTTTGCTGCCTAAGGGAAGACCTTGAGCCAGTTATTCAGCATTGCTACTCTGACCATGCTATTGAAGCCTTCCATGGCAATAAAAAAGAGGAAAGGGGAAAGAGGATCTCCTTGTCTGAGCCCTCTTTCAAAAAAACACCAGACTCTCCATTCACTATACCAGAGAACCTAACAGATTTGATGCAAAAACTCATCCAATTCAATCATCTCACTCCAATAGACATCCGCTTCAGAATGTTAAGGAGATAATCCCTATTAACATAATCATAAGCCTTTTCAATGTCCAGTTTGCACATAAAACCTGGATCTTCACCTCTTAAACATGAATTCATTTGCGTCTCAGCTTCAACTCCCCCCCCCCCCCCAGGCCAAGATCCACAATACTTTTTCATGTGTCCCAGTTGAAAAAGCACATTAGAGATAAATTTGTTACACTTGCACTGCATGTAACCCTCTTCCCATGGTTGTGTTATATTGGACTTTGGAGCCTAAAAATGTGATGGACACTAGATCCATTCCCAAAGTTGGACGAATGGTCACTCAACATTTGTTGAAATGGTTAAACTATCCTTTTGAAGACAGTGTATAGGTGGATCCTCACTCCCTCCAACAACAGTTCCCTCACTTCTATCCTTGAGGTCAAGGATCTTGGGGAGTATTTGTTATGTATCAAACTAAAGAGGAGGGTATTTCAGTCTTTCCGTACTTTCAGTTAGATTATCTGTTAGAAGTGGTGAAGTTGTCAACTAATAGGTAGTTCGTAAGGAATAACTTTTAAGCGGGTAATTACACTGGAAAACATTCATTGATTCATATACTCAATACAACTCCCTCTCTTTCTTGTTCTAAATCTCTTCTCACAGTATTGCTCTTCAGAAGTTATTCTTTTAATAGCTTCTTAGGTCTTACAGCTTGTGTTTGTCAATCAGCACATTATGCAAAGTAATTGAAAACCTATCAAGTTAGTTTAAATATATGAAAAAAAAAACACATAATCATAATTCAAAACCCATGGAAAATTTGACAAAGATGCAAAATGTGGCTTTAAGATTTTAATACAGGTTAAGTGACTAGTTATCTTATATTAATTTTTTAAGAGAGATTTCTGAGATTAAATTATTGAATTCCTCTACTTAATAAATACCCAATAAATTCATTCATAGCGTTCCCTTAACAATTAACATATCTTTTTATCAGCTAAAGTTATTGTTTACTGCCACTTTCTTTAAGATAGAGCCAATTGTCTATGAGGTAAAAATTTAAGCAATTTGACACTGCACCGGAATGCAACCTAAGCGAGGGAAAGCGTCCGCCTTGAGGTTCACCTAGCTTCAAGGTTTAAGTGCATCTTAGATGAGCATTTAGCAAAAGTACGAAGAATCCAGAACAAAAGCACAATACTCATGGTCAAATGATTTTTCTAAAAGCAACTAGCATTTTACTACAGTCTCCCACACACCTTTGACTTCTTCTTAGATCTAGGCATTTACAATCAAAACGGCATCTATAATTTGTCCCCCATGCACAAAGGTACTTTGTTCTTTTGAAATTAGCTTCCTAATCAACGCTCTCATTCTTTTGGTCATCACTTTATTCCTTATATATCATCTTTTTTTAAAAGTCAAAATTTTATTAAAAAACACCATGTCATTGAGAAAGATGTACATCAACAATTTATCTATTGGTTAGAAATGAAATAGAGTTAATATTAACTTTTTAGTAATAAATAGCATTGCAGTCGTTTCAACAGTTCTAATCATTTAGAACCCACAATCCTACAAATAAAACCATCATGTAGTTTATTTCATATTCTCATAATAAAATTCTATTAATTGATTTCCTATTACAATTTCTCCTTTCTGGCCGTTTCTCTTTCCTCTCTTGTTTTGTTTCTCTCCATTCTTCTTTCCTTTTACTCATTTCTCTTCTTCTTTTTTTCCAATATCAGAGTTAAAAATAGGATACATTCTATTCATTTTCATCAAGACTGACCATATCAACAGAAATAAGACAGCCAAAGCCTGTTAAACATTAACTGCCCCACAGAACAAAGATTAGTTGTTGTAAGATGATCGATTTCAAAATTTCGCTTTTGTTTAAAGCATATTCAGTAATGGGTCAAAAGTTGATATTCTCACAAGTAAAACCCCTGCTCCTTTGCAATAGCTCGCAAATCACACAGTAGAGGTAACTTGCACTGGGCTAGATCCAGAAATGAACAACCATTGTTCTTCTCTTCTTTTCTTTTCTTCTTCAACTGTTGGGAAGAGGTAATCCAGACTAGGCAAGCTCACTGCAATGAGATCGACCCAGAAATGAACGAACACTTCTCATCTTTTCTTTTCTTTTTCCATTTTAATTGAACTGTTGCAGTTTAGTGATAACCATGTTAGCTTCTTCACTAAAAAATAATTAATCACTTCTTCACATTTCACCTTTTTTTTCTTTGGTAACTGATTTGATTATATTACCAAAGTGGAAGTGAAAGAGCATAACAAACAGTACTGGACAGCCCAGCACTATTCAGCAAAAAGGGTCACAATTACAAAATGTAAAGGGCTAACTTCTTATCATCTCCTAAAGATAATAGTTAAGTGCATTTAGATTTCTCGAGAGAGTGCTTGGGGATATCTTTGTTTCATAGGGCACATTTTACCTTTTACATTCTAGAGATTGTTAACACAGATTAGGACATCAACATTTTCAAGAATAAAGGTCAAATTTTTTATATGTTTATCCCTAGAATTTTCAGTTCAGTCTCAGTCACCAATAGAAACTTTTGAGATAATAATCAGAGAAAGAAAAATTTGATGTTAATCGAAACAGCATAGATCATGGATCGAGATAAATTAAGAAAAAATGGGAAGGGAAATGAGATTTATAGAGTTACCTCTTGTTGTCAAAAGAGATGATGGGTGGATTCAAAACCGTTGTTTCTGCCTTCATTGTCGGTGGAAACAATCAACCAAAAGAATTGTTCAAACGATTTTCGCAGATTTTCAGCAACAGAAAGACGAATCAAGAAAAGGGTCTCCAATTTTTCTCTCTGATTAGAATTTGGAGAGTTGGTTTTCCATTACTACTCATCACTTCTCGACTGGTTGGTTCAGTGAGTAGCAATGTACTCAACCGGGTAGGGTGCACAAGAGAAGGAACATCACATGGGAATTGCGAGATTACCGTCCCGTTATGATCACATGTGAAAAGGTGATTGCTTAATGTTCCCTGTGTCACTTTTTTAATTTCGCCATTTAAACAAATTTATTTATATTTAAACAAATTTATTTATAAATATGAATTTTTTATATATCTTTCAAATATCTAAAATTATCAATTATTGTGGCCTATACAATTTTATATAATTTATAAATATATAAATTTTATTTTTAAAAATATTAAATATTTTTATTCGTAAACTTTCAACTAAACTTAAAATGTTCAACTTTTAAAAAAATAAAAAATGTCACATAAATTAGGACAGAGAGAATACAAACTTCAAAAGGCTTATTTTAGTGATAAGATAACGAGTCCACATTTCACTCATTTTTAGGGCTGTGTAAAAATCGAACCGATTAATAAATCAAATCGAAAAATGTTATTGGGTTTTTGGATTTTTGTGAGATTTTGTGTTGTTGATTCAGTTTCGATTTATAATATTAGGTTAATGGGTAAATCGATAACCCAATACGACGGTAATGATTTACTACTTTACCCTTCCTAAATATTAAAATACTATTAACAATTTAGGGATCGTTTGGTTAGTGTATAATAGGTCTTATTATTATAAAATTGATTACTTTACTATAGTTGATAGAAGTTTGTGTTAGATATAACAGTTAACAATAGCTTTACCATGTTTGGTTTTGTAAGAATTTAAATAGTGTATAAAAGTTATCAGGTATTAATATACAATTGTTGAATTGCATTTTTTTTGTAATCCTAATAATTAAATACCAGACATAACTACGGAGAGAGTCTATGTATAAAATTATGCAAGGGTCAAAGGCGGAATAAGGTATATGAGTATTAGTTATACATGTATTAAAATAATAAATTACAGATTTACCCTATTAATTTGTTTTATTTTTATAATTGATAACTTTACTGTTTTTCCTATATATATTTGTTAGTATATTTTTATAATTGATAACTTTACTGTTTTTCTATATATATTTGTTAGTTTATATTTCTTTTTGTGTATAGACCATTTTCATTTTTTTTAATTTTTTTAATTGAAAATTTTACTGCTTTTCTATTATATATAGACTATGTTTTATTTCTTTTTATATACTTACAACTTTTATTTATTTATGCAAATATAATTTTTTGATTAATATTAAAAATTTGGTTGTATTTTTTTACGGTACATAAGCTAATCATATATTAGCATTATATATTGTTCAATATATTTCACATTTTATTAGCATGTATTATTATTTGTAAATAATATATATCAATAATTTACAACAAGTTTAATATTCAATAAATAGTAATTTATGTATTGTAATCTTTACATAACTAATATCTGCATAACTAATACCCGCATAACTAAACCGTGCATAACTAATACATGTATGCATAACTTTAATCAGTAACCAAACGACCCCTTAATATATAACTAGACACTAAAACTATATCAAATTAATAGTACTCTACCCACTTCACACTAGGCCGTTTTGCTAGTCTTTACTGGTTACTCAAAACTTAAAGATTAGAGTAAGGATTCGCAATTGTAGCTATTTGGTTTTACTTTTAGTTTTGTAGGACTATTTGATTTTAGTTGTAGTTTGTAATTGTAGGTTGTAGCTTGTCAAGTTTGTAAAGGTCTTTAATTTTATTAACATTAGAAATTACATACTGTGTTTTGGCGATGACATGTAATTATAGTCTTTGTCCTATATTTCTCTTATTGATGTAATTTTTCATTATCTTTCTAGTGTTACTATATCAAAACATTTAGAGAAGTGAGAAGCCATATAATATTTTATGGACATTTTTTTGTTGGGTTTATCGATCAAAGATCGATAGATTGAAAACCGATAAAAAAATCTTATTGATTTGTTATTAGATTAGCATATTTAAAAATTAAAAATCGATAAACCAAATCAATAATATATAAAAATCAAACTGAACCAACCGATGCACCCTTACTCATCTTATAGTCATTATATTTACTTTTCACACCCAACATTTTACCTATATTTCCAAAAAAAATCAAATTTACTCCCCTTTACTTTTAAATAGCTTACATTTACGTTTTCAAATAAATTTGTCCTTATTGTTATCCTTTTCTAAAATAGGGAAAATTATACCTGGCAACTTATAATATTATTTATCACTTTTCTGATCAACTTTTTAAAAAATTGTTCGAAATGGTCGAATTCGGACAAAATAGTCATACTTGGTGTAATTAATCCACATTTATTATAATATTATTTTTTTTTGAAAAAAGACAAGCTCAATTGTCCAAATTTCTTCACCTCTTTTTATCTTTCTGTTTTGGCTCGTCTTCTTTACCTTTGGTTAAGGTAATCTTTCTCCTTCTTTGTTTATTATTATCATGTTTTATTTCTTTTAGTGATTCTTAGTGTGTTGTTTTTTGTTTTGGCTATGTGTTGTAGGTGGATTATAGTTGTGTTCTTTGTGTGGCTTTTTTGTTTTTTTATAGCGTGCATTTTTAGTAGTATAATGTTTTGATTCTTCTTTGATGAATTTTAGCTATTTTTTAGTGTCATTATTTTGTTCTTTTGATTGCGTTATGGTGCAATCTTTTTTTGTTTCTTCGAGTGATTTTTAGGAATTTTCTTGTGTATTTTGGTTCCTCATTGTGTTCATTATTCAATGATTTTTAGGGTTTCTTTGTGCATTTTTTAATATTTCTTTAGCATTACACTGTTTATGTATTAATTTTTTTACTCTTAAATTCTTAAAGCTTATGCGTCTCAAAATGACTCATCACCTTGGTGGCAAAATTCTAGTTAAAGAAAATAAGTTCGATATATGACATTGTGCATGATGCTATCTTGATTTCTAGTGCAAGTTTGATATTCATGGATAATAAAGTGCAAAGAGACACTGATGGAATCTCGATTAATTACAATTGCAAGTCTAGTCGGTGAAGTTCATGAAATATTGATGTTATATCCATTGTGAGTGCAACGTTTGTTTCTTCAAAGAAAAAAAATAATCCAAAACCTATGTTTCAAGAGAGAAGAAATTTAGAATTCTGAAAGTAAGTTCAAGCGCAAAGGTTGCACTACCTACAACCCAAGTAATATGGTCACATTCTAACAATCCTATGCTAAGTCGTGATCAAACTGAAGTTAAGTAGTAGTAGGACCAAGTAAAAGTGTTGTGAACAACAAAGAAGCAAATGATCACCAAAAAAAAAAAAACAAGGATCAGAGGATGTGATCAAATGGTATTTTGTGAAATCTGTTTACTACATTCTGTATTTTTTACATTATGAATGGTGGTTTTAGATATTTCGGTCTACTAGACATTCAATTTTGTTTCTAATAAACACATTTGCATTACATTGATGACCTTTGATTATATATGCACTGTCTTTTTTTTTTCTCTCTTTTGTTGTTCTTTCTATTACTTTCATCTTAGATTTATTACAACATTTTTCTTTTGGGGTGTGTTTGGTATGAAGGAAAATGTTTTCCTAGAAAATGTTTTCCTGGAAAACAAGTAGATTTTGGACTTATTTTCTCATGTTTGGTTGGTGAGTGAAAAATATTTTATTCGTAAATAATTTTTAGTGTTTGAATTTGCTGATGAAACAATTTTTTTTGAGGAATATTTTTTTTTTTTACTTAGAATACCAAAATATTTTACTGACATTTAAAATATTTTTTTAAATTTTTTTTTTGGGTGGTGGGTCTAAGGAGGTGGGGGGTAGTGGTAGTGGTGGTGGGTGGGGGAGGGGGGGCAGCGGTAGAGGTAGGAATGAAAAACATCAACACCACAAGTTAAGTTGATAGTATTTTTTAACAAATACAATTTATTTTTTGGGGTTGGTAGGGGTGGGTAGGGGCTGGCCTGGGGACGGGAGAGTGTCGGGGCGCGTCAAAACAAATTTGGAGTTGCACCTATTTTAAAGTAACATTAATTTTTTGGGGAGGTGTGGTGTGGAGGGGGGGGGGTAAGGGGGAGGGTGGTCCAGACTCGGTGAAAAAAATAAATTTTGAAATTTAAAAATATTTTTTTAACAAAATTTATGTTTTTTTTTTCCAAAACAAAATGTACATTTAAAATTGGAGGATAGCTTTGGAACTGTTTTCTTAATTTTTGAAGGGAAGTCATTTTCCTTAATTTTGAGGAAAATGATTGGATATTTGGAAAACATTTTCCCAAAACTTTTGTCTCAACGTCAACTCGTGAGAGCTATATTTAAAAACATTTTCTCCTCGCAGAAACATTTCCTTCATACACACACTCTAATTTTCACATAACAATTTTAATAAGTCAACTAATGTGATTCTTTTTTGTATATGTAGAACAATAGTGATTTCATATTTTACATGTACGTACATCATAGGGTTTAGTGTGCATACTATGACTGATTTCGTGAGTGTGTTGAAGAATACACTGAATATTTCTAACAGACTTGTATAGTCTATTATCTTGAGTTGCATGAATTTATTATCCAGAATCAACTAGTACATGCATTGTTGTTGAGGAAGGTTAATGTTATTGATTTGTATTAATAGTATCATCTTGAGGTTCAATCTTAAATATTTTGCTATCATGATCGATCATAAGTGTTTATATGACTATCAAAGAGTGCATGACATTGAAGAATCTAATTCGTTGTTGTATTGTATTTTTGGGAATAATGAAACAAGCTAAGGTCGAGTTACGTTGTTGCATTGCTTCGTGAAAAATACCTTGAAAATCATACAAGAATGCATTCAAAATAATTGTGATGTATTTCATTTACCTTGTCTTATTCTCAAATGAGAATCATCATATCATCCATAAGCTTATGATTTTGATCTAGTTAAGAGTGGCATGTACAAGATATATATCATCGGGCCAAAGTGATTTTTGAGGCTAATACCTTGAAGTCTATGCATAAAAACTAATAAGAAAAACAAAAGATATATATACAAAATTAGGTTTCTACCACTTGGATTTTATGAATGTTTGTGTAATTTGAGTTGAAACATTTCTACTCGAGTTGGCTAGAAGTTTCCATGAATATTGAACTAGAAAGTAATCAACACGCCTTATCTTAATGATCTTACAATTAAGAACACTGATGAGGTACTATATTTACTCTTGACATAATTTTTTTTATTTTCCATGTAACTTTTACTTTTTTATGTTTTTACTTTTTCCGTTAAAGTGTGAAATATATGTGCTAATCATTGACCAAAAATCAAACTCACAAGGCTTTTATGGTGATATGCACTACTATATGAGAATTTTTGCAACGACACTTTGAAACGGAAGAGAAAAATGTAACCTCTTAACAAAAACACCATAAAGAAGACAAATTCATAGTGATGCTCGGGGATTTACATTTCTCTATTTTAATAGTTTTAATGATATATATCTTTAATCTTGGTTACTTTTTTTTTAATTATAGGTTAATAGTACAATCACAACGGTAAATGATTTTTTGGTATCTTCATTTGAAGAACAGTTCAAAAATGTGGAGAAGAAATGAAGAATTGGTATCAATTGAAGCTCAAGTCTCGAAATGAAATTTTGTCAGTTCCAAAAGAATGTAATATTTGCTTTGCATGGGAGTGTCTTCATTTTTTGATTTACAGTTGTACCGTGGATTTGAGGCCTTGAGTTGGAAGTTTAAGTGAATTTACTAGTTATGAGGCACATAGTTATGGGACAAAGGAAATGCTATACTAAAGAACTCTGCCTCTACCTACGGGTGATCCTCCATCCCCAAATCCACTCGGTGCTATGTACTCCCAACAAAAATAGGCATAATCATATCATAGGTATAATCTTTGAAATGGTAAGAATTTATAAGTACCAAATCATTTTATAATGTTCATAATCATAGAATAACTCCTTCAAATCATGATTCCACTATAAATTCATAAGAGACACTTATCTAAAGTATCTATATCATGATCATTTTCGAAACGAGTGTACTTCAATCGATAGCAACTTATTTCATAAAACATCTTTTATATTTTATATAAAAGCATCCTTGAATCATAATTTCCTCAATTCAGAATGCATGCATACCCTAAAAGCTTGAGCTTATAATCAAAATATACTCATATAGCACGAGTTCATGTAAAAATCATTGGGAACATGCAATTATGATTAAATCATGCATAATGAGATCATTTCTGATGAAAATGCCTTAAATCAATTAAACCCTATAAAAAATATCATGAAATCCTAGAATTTGGCTAAGAATCAAAAGAGAGATTGAGGTTTCTTTTGGACTCAATGGATGAAGAGGAACTCATTGATGAATTTTCCGCGTACCTTGATGAACCTACCTTTTAGCTTGAAAGAGGAGAGGAGACTTGAAGAACCCTATAATCACCTTAAATGAACCTTGTCAATATCCAAACTACTACCCCAAGCACACATAATGAAACCGTAGACAGACAACTGGAATTTTATCCATGAAATAATTTGATCAATGGATAGCATCGTTGTGGTAAAGGTCATAAGTTAGAAGTATCCGTTCCGTTCCTATTATAGCGTTAGTCGCACTTGGGCGAATACGAACTAAGACTTGAAAATTAGGTAGTTTGAGAGTGAATGTGGAGGGTTTTGGACTTAGAAATGGTTATAGGTCTTAGGAATACTCTAGAAACGACATAATATAAATATTAAAAGAGTAGAAAAACCCCAATTAACCTTGAAAATACCTCTACGACACTATGTACGACCCATACATCCTTCTGTGGACCGTACTGATCGTCCGTAGATAAATATTGAAAACTCAACATTCTGAACTCAAACCACGAACAACCTTCCATGACCCGTCAACAATCACCCGACTCGTCAAACATTCTCGTAAGAATCAAGCTTAGAAATCCTCTTAAGTACGTCCATGCCATAAATCACGACTACCCATGTACATCCGTAGTTTTTTTATGGATTATAATGGCCAATCGTACACTTAATGAATGAAAGTTCAAGTTTCTGAAGATTAAACACGGGTCAATTACTACAGTAGTAAATTCTTGTACGACTCGCACTAGTTGATCGTTTAACTCAGTTCACAAAATTTTAACAAGTCTAAAACCACAACCAAAACAGGAATGTACGAGTCATAGTAGCATCCACAAACCGTCCTATTGTCTTGTGAAATCTCATCACATTTTTTCAACTTTCAGGATATCATCTACAATGCCATCCACGGATCATAGATCTATGTGTGTTTCGTAATTGACTTCAGAAAAACCTGTACCAATAATAGTTTTGCATTTCTTCTTTTTCAACTCACTTTTGTCATTTTTCTAGTTTTAGTGGTACAAAAGTGATTCCACAAGCCTAGAAGGTGAAGAGATTTGGTCTCCTTCCTTCTTATGAGAGAATAATGATAAGGGTTGTAGGTCGAGTTTATTTGGGCTTTATGTAAGGGTTATCCTATTTTTAGGCGGAGAAGGACAATAAGTCAATTGTCTTCCTTCTTTCGTTCTTACATTTTAAAAAATCTTTTTCTATTGGGATATTGCCTGTTTGAAGTTAATTAAGTGTTATAGTCCTCAAGACTATCAATTCAATCATCAAACTCAAATGTCTAAAGTACGAAAATGTCATTTTCAGATATTTGATTTTAAAGTTAGGGTTGAAGTCCCAACTCTCTCTATATATATATATAATGGACCAATGATTATAAGTTATGAGAAAAGGCAAAGAGAAGTAAGGTTGTAAGTTATGAGAAAAGGCAAACACAAGTAGGGTGGTGCAACAATCGACTCAATTGATTTGAAGTTTATCAATTATTGATTTGTAGATAAGTTAAATCATTATACAACCATTAAGATGTTTTATCGAACATTGATCATTTTCGATCTAACCATTAAGAATTGACATAAAAAATCATTAAAAATCACTAAGCAAAGTGACAAACCAAATGAACCATGCATATAAGTTGATAGATCAAATTTTGCTCAAAAGCAAACACTGACACCTTGTAGAATAACAGAGATTTGAGATTGTAAAAAACAAAAGAAGAATTTTATATACCGAATGGTATACATATAATTTATTAATTTAACATCGGGATATTGATTAACTCGCTTAGAAAAAATCTCAAACCATTAAGAACAAATAACACGATATATAAAATCAAAAATGTTATCAATATTAAAAAATCAATAACCCATTATCAATAAATGAAAACTTTTTTGTTGATTGGAGTTACTAATTTCGATTCGATTTTGAACAACTCTAAGGATAAATTGTTAATTTACAGTAGCATATTTGATTTTGAAGTTTGATAGACAGGGTTACCTATTACTAGGAGCGATAAAATCATACCCAAAACCCATCCAACCAACCCGTTTAAATTTGATATGTGAAAACGTGATTGATATGTAAAACGGATTAATTCATAAAAAAATTGTCAAAATATTTTAAACTTTTTTTAAAAAAGATTTGTTATATCTAGCCATATTTTTAGATATATTAGAAGAGAGAGTTTCAAAAGCTTCAACATGTCAGCTTGGTGACATTAGAAGAAAGTTTAAGGGTATAACAATATTTTTCTAGATTATTTGTTTAAAAGAAATATTTTCTGCTTTAATCTTTAGACCACGTAAACAAATACATGAAAAATCCATCATTTTCTATTACATTACAATTGTTGACATCCACTGAAATATCACTAAATGTGATTGAGACCCATTGAACTACACTTGCGAAGTTGTGTCAGTCAGTGTTCCCTCAACCTTTTGCCTTATTTGTTTTCCTAATAAAACACTTTAGCCATTTTATTTATGAAGTGTTGTTCATTGATGAGTTTGCAATTGGTTCTAAATAATTTTTTTAAAAATGAAGTATTATAATTCAGACTGAAAATGTATATATTATATAATAATTTTTTGAAGTGTTATATCATATTAAAAAAAGTTAAGAATATTAAAATTTTAATAAATGGACTTATATAATATATAATATGTTAATTATAAATATTATATAATAAAAATAATAATTAAATAATCAAAAAGTAAAATAGAGAATAGTAATTCTTCAATTATCTCTACAAATGATGAATAGAAGTGAAATAGAGAATGAATGAAGAAAACATTCTTTATTTTACCCTTCAAATGTAGAGTAAAATAAAAATAAATCGGAGATAGTTGTACATGTTTTTATTTTCAAGATATTCATATTTGATAAATACGATCTTTAAAATCAATTATGATTAAATATAAATAATAAATTTTAGAAATTTAAAAAAAAATCGATTAAATAAAATGATAAAGTTGATAGACTCATTACGCTTTGAAAATAATTTATTGTGATTGAAAAACATCATCTTCTCTATTACATTATCAGTTTAGATAATGAACTCTTCATTAGAAAATCAATGTACTTTTATCCTATAATTTTGTATATCAATCTAATTTTATGCACGAGCTATTTTTTACAGCAAGAAGAAAGTAAATTTTAAAATAAGGAGATAGATATGTAATAAGATAAATCAAAATTAGTAAAAATTGAGTTAGGTCATATGTTAACCCATTTTATGATCCACTTCAACCCAAATAAATTTAAATTGAAATTAAATCTTTGATTTATTATAATATCAAATTTAACTCAATTACCCCAACCTAATAATGCATTACTTTTGCCCGAGCTTACATAAATTTCCTCTAAGGCAAAATCCCTAAAACTAAAATTACTCTTCTCTTTTGCCCTAGCTATGGCGAATTGGTCGTTACTTCCATACGTTTACTACTTACAATAGCAAATCGTGTTACGTTTATGGAGGTTTCGTTGTATTTGGTGCTGTTTGTAAATCATGGCAAATTGCTGCTTCTAAAGAAAACTTTGATGGACCATTCCCACAACTTCCATTGCTTATTTTGACTGCTGAAAAAGACGATGACGACAATGATTACCGAGAATTTTTCTCTCTTTCTAAGAAGAAAATAACACGAGTATTTCTCCCACAAGCTAAAGATCGAGAATGTTTTTCAACAATGGGATGGATTGCTACCTTCGAATATAGAGGTATCGGAGGAATGAAGTTATTGCATCCTTTTTCACATGCTCAAATTCATCTTCCTCCACATATTGACTTGAGATATTGGGAACCAACTCATGAAACTAGCTATGCGTCTATAGATAAAATTATATTATCTGCTAATTCTTCGTTATCATCTAATTATGTTGTGATTATATCGTATAGTAGGCATAAAAGTCATTTGGCTTATTGGGAACCTGGTGATCTCTTTTGGACTCCAATTTATGATGTTGATGGATTTGGTGAATTATGGGATATCCACTACTTTAATGGACAATTTTATGTAATAACTTCTATTGGAGTTTGGGTTATTGATGAGGATTATGAACTCCAATTGGTTATTCAGAAAAACAATTATGATCCACGAAAGCAGCTTTATCTAGTCAAGTATCAGGTGCACTATTACTTGTTTCACAATTTTGTAACTATGATGCTTTTGATAGATTGAAGACCTATAAATTTCTAGTATGGAAACTAGATTTAATTTGAAGGAAAGCAAAAGAGATTAGAGTCTTGGGAGATAGAGCAATTTTTCTGGGGAAGAATGGATCAATTTCAATTGACACATCTAAGTCTATTGGAGTGAAACCTAATCACATCTATTTTACTAATAATTCGGGTAGAGATATGGGAGGTTATAGTCTTGAAGATAGAAAAATTCAATCTTTCTATCCGGGCATTTCTGTTAGTCTTATTTGTCCGCCATCTTGGGTTATCCCATCATTGATATCAAAAGGGGAATTGCACATACTTCCACGACATTCTCATGCCTTTTAGTTTTGACCATTTATTTATGTTTTCTGTCTTGTCAAAATGAAGTTTTAAGAATTATTTGTTTTCTTTGATAGTAACTATTTCTGTATATTTATTTTTTAATTTCAATCTTTTAAAGTAAATTTTAATGATGCTTCTTATGAATGATTTAGGCATGTGATGTTCACTATGCAATAACACCTCTTTAAAATGATGTTCCTTTCTGTGTTTTTTTTCCTTCCAGCACGTAATTTAGTTGTGAACTGCTAGAGTCTTTCAGTGATTTGAACTTGCGTGCAAAGTGTCAGTGTTTAGCACTTTGGAGGTGAAAGAGTAACTTTATTAAATTTTCATCCCTTTGAAGATGGTTAGCACTTGGTAATACACATCAGAGGATAGCTCGGTAGATTGTAACTACTTTGAAATTGTTATTCAGTGTTTTAAAAGTTCTCATGTTGAGTGGAAAGGGCCATGAATTCTTTACGGGAAGTAGAGTATAGAACTTACAACCTAGAAGCTCCTAAAAGTTATAGTTGTAGTCATATGTAATTCCTTTATTTTGCAGCTCTGTTTTGTGGTTGATCCCGTGGATCTTCACACAAAAAGGGGGAGTGGGGTGAATACAAGAACTACTGTGAATCTGCAGCTATATCCATGGTAGAAGATGATTCTCAGTTGGTATTGTCCTTGTTTATCCTTGGCTAATGCTGCAAGAGTAAAACCGAGTGGTGTATTAGTAACCGCTACTTTATCAAAAAAGTTGCACTGCTACCTATCTTTGTTAGGTTGTCCTCCAGTCCATTTCCCTCTCTGTATGTATGGCTTATCGATGTATTTTTCAGTTGTTGGAGTAACCACATGCAGTCGTGCAAAATATTGGAGTATATGAGGTTAAAAGATTGTAAGTGATGGAGAACTTCTTACAGAACTATTTTCTGTGCCTAGTGGTTGTAAGTTATAGGCAAGGGCCAGGGCAAACTGTAAGCTTGCAGTAGAGCCCGCAGTTCAGTGCGAATATTGGACTATTAGTAAGGAGTGAAAGTCTCTTAACGGTAAGAAGAGAAGCTCATGAATATCTTTTCTCATCGTGTAGTAGGAGAATAAATACCACTATATCCTTTCTTTCCCCTTGAAATATGATCTATTAGTGGCAAGAAATACTAGTATTCCGTTGCCGCAAACAACCAATTTGTGAATACAAGACTTTTCTTACTACTGTCTAACCTTCTACCTCTTCTAGTCATTCTACCGGCCTAAGTGGGGATAAGACGCGAGACTCTCCTATAGGGGTATCTTCGGATCTCGCGCTCGAGGAATTGCGGCTAGGCGTGCCTGACAGGCGGGATAAGCGATGGACTCTTCAGAGAAATCAGCGTAGTGAGTAACGAGGTTATGTATCGTGTGTGGATGGGAACTGTGTCTCTGTTGTCACTAAGGGAGGTTGGTGGGGAGGTGGAGGATATGTCTCCAGGATGGGGGATTGTGGTGAGGGATGTGTTCGAATGAGGGGCATATGTAGTTGTTGCAGAGACGTAGCCTGATTGGTGGGTGTTGGTATGGGTCTTGATGTAAGTGTGGTGGGAGGAGTTTTTCGTTTAAGTGGGATAGTGGGAATCGTGTTGAAAGAGTGGTTGGTGGTTTGAAGGAACGAGGGGGGGTGGGTGTGGTTCCGCTCTCCATTAGTAGTATTTGATATCTTAGGCGGGTTTATATACGAAATGATATATTTTTTTAATTTGATTAAGAATTATTAAAAAGTACAATACTCCTTGTTTGTAATTTTCTCTTCTCTTCATTTGTAAATGGTTTTGTGTGTTGTGTGTTCAATTCCTAACACACTTTAATGCTATAAATGAAGTTTAATGATTCTCAGCCACCAGACCGGTATAAGAGGGGTATGATGTAAGATGAGTCCTTGAATTTTACCGGTATGGGATTGTCTGTAAATGTCGTTTCGAATAGATCACCCTGGTCCTGAACGGTCTCAAGTTGGAATTGTGTTTGGCATACTTTTTGCAAGAATATTTAGAATCTAAATGCACTTTTTTCTAATGGGAAATTATGCGTATAAGCAAACATGTAGTAGTTAAATAGCTAATATTGCTATAGTTTGAATTAATTATGGCTCCCAGCTTAATTTTAGTTATAATCACGTCATCTCTCTCCTCTTTTATATGTATATAAATACAAATTATATATATGCATATATAATAGTATGATAGATATACAAATACAATTAGCCTTATTCAATACTCTTCTACTCACTCTTTGCCATCCTCACAAGGGCTCTCCTCTCTCCTCCTCTTCCCATCTCGTCGCTACTTCACGTAGGCGGATAGCAAGGAACCTTCCCCGCCTGCTCCTCGAGCCGTAGCTCCTCGTCTGCCAAATCACATGAATTGCGAATTTACATATATCCAATTATTTATACCTATAACTATATCGTTCTTTTGGAAAGGTCGGTGTTGCCGACTGAACGGTGGGTTCAGCTATCGATTACGTAGCGGATCGAGGGTAACTGGGAAGAGTCTTCCTCTCTCTTCCAATCTCGCTCACCAGATATACAAATAATATGTATACCATTTACATATACACAATTAGTTGACATATTTGTCTTTCTATTCAATATTCTTGACAAAAAAAAATATTATTTATTCTATTCTCGGAGTAACTTGTTCTTGGTCTTTCTTGTGTTTTATATATATACAGTTTGCCTTCTTGCATTCGCCTTTCCCTCCCTCTCCTAATCTCGCTCACCTCTCTCCTCACTCTAACATGTAAGTACGAATCCTAATTAACAAACTATGGCTATGGAGCATAAGTGACTATATGCGAATGGTTAAATTTATACCACAAGTAAAATCAGCCAATTTGACTAAATTTATTTAAAATATACAAATTCGCTTTTAAGAATAACACCCTCATATAAGTAGAGGCATTAAGCTTGTATGACGCTTGTTTTAAATGGTCGAGTATGGGTTTCTAATTTGATTATTCGATTGCTTAGAAGATTGCGAGTTACGTAAGGGGTGGAAGTGGTTGTTCAGCTCTACCTTAAGGAGGGATCGGACGGGGTTTTGCTCTCAGGCTGAGGTCTGGGGCTTGGCAGTCTATCTCCCTTCGTGCACCCCTGCATAGGAAATGTGGCTGTACGAAGAATGGGATTTTTAATATCCCAGATGTGGAAGCGCGGGGCCCTCCGAACAGGGGGGCTGGTTGCCGTGTAATAGGTGTTACCGTCATGTTAAGTAACTAGTGGGTGATCAGTTTGGGCTTGGCTCCATAGAGGGTGGGTGGTGGTACAGGGTGGGCGTGCGAGCTAGTCTTTGGACGGGAGGGGGGGCAGAGGTCGGGGTGGGAGCGCCCGTAGTGTTCTCCTTAAAGAGCGTTCTTGCGTGAGTGTGAGGGGTGATTGAAGTGCGTGGGCATGATTAGAGTGAGGCTATAGACGGCTGTTGAATGTGTGGTTACGGTTCTAAGTAATGGTTCGGGAGGGTGTGATCTGATTGTGAGGTGAGCGTTGGTGCGGAGGTGGACTCAATGGCTCAGTTCATTTATTTTAGGTGATTTCGTAGCATTGTGGGGGGATACGGGGGTATGATTTAGGGTGGGAAAGGTCGGGGATTTGGTGCTGAGGAGGTAAGGAGGCTGGATGATTGGTGTGGTGAATAAAAGGGTAACGGTCCAGCGCGCTGGGAGGGGTTACTGAGCAGGCGCTTGGGGGGGGCTAGTGGTTGGGGGTGTTAAGAGACGGGGCCGCGAGTTTGGGATGCATTCGCTCTGTTTGCTTAGGTTGGCCGGGGGCGTGGAGGTCGAGGGTAGACGTAGTGGGTCATGGAGAAGGGGGTATTTGCGTGTGAAGTAAAGAGATAGTCGTGGGTGGTGGTTGAGAGATGATAGGAGGGGGAGAAGAATGCGTTTGTATATTGGGGGAACTATCAGCGGTAATCTTGTAAGAGTGCGTTTGGCTGGGGGGTGGGTTGGGCTGAGATTGCGGTGTACTCTTCCCATAATGTGGAAGATTGTGGGGGGTTTTGGAGTGTGGGGTATTCTGATTATGAACAAGTCGTTAAATGGAGTGGATCGTCAGGGGGTGCTTGTGGTGAGAGGTGAGCGCAAGTTTGGTCTGGGAGTTGACCGGGGTGGGTTTTAGCAGAACGGTGAGGCCGGTCGATATTGGTCGCTATTGAGGTGTTTTTTTATAGGACGGGAGTTTGGGGCCTGAGGGTTGGTGGGGGGGAGGGGGGGTGGGTTGGGACTTTATTGGTTCGTAGGTAGGGAGAGGAAGTTAAAGAGCTGTATAGTTTTGTTGGTGGGTTTGTTGAGGTTGAGCGCTGTGGGGCGGGACAGTTAGTTTGGAAGGCGTTGGGCCGAGCGTAAGGTGGGGAGTAAGTAGAGACAGTGGGTGGCAAAAGAGGGTGAAATGGTCATCTACGTGGGGCGAGAGAAGGGTGTACTGCTGGTGTCTAACCGGGGGTTGTTCCCTGCGTCCGGTGGGCATAGCTGTTTCCCTCCGATGGGAGTAGCTCGCAATGAGTTGAGCGGCCGAGGGTTCATGGATTCGGCAGTACTCGAGGGAAGGGAGGTGTAGGCTGGTTGGAGCGGACGAGTCGTCTTATGGAGATACTGTGGAGAGGGACATGTAGATGTCTTTGTTTGCGTAATGTAAGTGACGATGAGGGTAGGCTGTCGATTTTTTGTTCTTGCCTGTATGGGAGGGGGTGGGGGGGATTGGGGTTGGGACTGGAAGGTTTAGGCGCGGTGAGTCTGGGGGGTCGTGGGTCGGAGGGGGGGATGTTTGGTGGTTTGCCCGGCGGGCGAGTGTGTACCTTATTAATCCTGGGCGGGCCGTGAGCAGACAGGTAGGTGTATCAATCGTCTCAGTGCGATACCTAAGCACGACCTCTCGGGGTGTTGAGAGGGTTCTTTGCTGTTTGCTTCTATTCAAATTCCAAATCCCTTTTCATCTTTGCCTATTTCTCAACGAAGAAATTTTCAAGTAGAATTCAAAAACTTGTTGCAAATTTTGATACATACTATAATCATTTTGATTTGATTTGATTGTACACTCTCCGAAGAAGAAAAAATCGAAGATCATAGCTTTTGGATTCTTCGCATTTTACGTAGTCTCACTATGATTTACGATACAGGTCTGAAATTCTTCCACAACCTTTCTTGGTATATGTTATTTTTGTGTGGTGGTTTGCTTGCCATTGTGATGACAAATCTCAAATCCGAAGGAAACTGAAAGTTGTTAGATTTTAATATTAAATTGGGGGGCAAATTAATGATGTTATTGGCCATAACTCAATTTTCGAGTTAAAAGTTGATAGAAAATAGTATCTAACACATATTTGGTGTGCTTTAATCAGTGTTTTTTTCAATTCAGGAAATGTATATTGACATAAGCCATGATACTACTGATTCCGAACTTGATATTAATGTTTTGAATATGTTGTGGTTTGAAGACCTGTGAGTTAATGTGTGCTGTTAATATAAAGTATCACATTAAGTGCATTTTTTTTTATTTTTGAATTTGTATAAGCATATATAAATCACGATAAATTACTGATTTCAACTTGATTCATTTCTAGTTTAATGTGTATATAATGAATTTCGTAGATGCGAGTCAGTGTGTAACATTGTTACTATAACATATTAAATACATATAATTTTTTTTTTTTATATATCAATATATGAATTTCTTTATCATTATATGAAGGTATGTATTAATATATAAACTATCATGTATCTAGAGTTAGTTTTCATTAGGCTGTTGTGTATCTTAAATTGAGTTGATTGGTTTGTGATGTATCTCTAACTTTCAAGTGTGCACAGATGACGAAAGTCGTGGACAAGAAGGTCACAATTGAAGAACTTGTACTTTTTCTGAAAGAAGATTGTCAAACTTTTTTTAGACTATTGTTATGTTTTTGATACATTCTTTTGAGATTATAGATTTTTAATTTTTTTTTTCATTTTTACCTTGATAGAACATTATAATTAACTATCAGCTGGTGAAATTCTGATACAATAAATTAGAATGTTAAGATTTTGAACTTAGTGTTATTTTTTAAAGAAATTGTGTTTCATATATACTTTTATTTATATATCATTAGCTATTTGATAATAATGTACAAGAGATTGTGTTTATGGAGATGGTACCACTTAATATGATTCATATATATTTTAATATAATGTGTCATGTTTTAATTGAAAATGGTGTACCCTAGTATATAAAATTAAATAAAGTGTATCTTTAAATGCATCACAATAAGTAAGAATTAATTTATCAATAGATACATAAATGAATTAGGAAGTAACTATAATTGATTGTCCAATGTATCAACATAAATGAATAACAACTAACTAGAACTAAGTTATCAAGTAAATAAATAATTGAATCAACAGTCAAGTTATAAATTACATTGTATTAGTTAGGTGTCAAAATGTATCAATAATTAACTAAAACTAATGAGAAGAAATAATATTGTGTATTTATATGCATTTATGAATCTGATACTCAATTTTTTTCAAAATTTGTATCGTTCATATAAGAAAAATATGTAGGACAATCTATACTGTAAATAACAACTTACAATAATGAAAGTTAAAGTCAAATAAATATTTTTTTTTAGAGAAACACTCTAAAATATGAATACAAGTATCTTAAAGCAATAAAAACAAAAAATTCTAAAACTAGAGTTATGTATCTCAAAAACAATAACATTATAGAAAAAGTGCCTAAGAACCTAAGGTAAGAGAGGGAATATTTGGGAATCATTTTAGTGACTACACCTCCCTAATGCATATGTTATCTTTACCCAACAACCTCCTTCCTAGCTTTTCTTTTCTCCTACTACACACTTCATGACTCTTTACCCCCCCCCCCCCCATTGTTGCTCCATATTTGCCTATTATTCATTTTTCATCATTTTTAAAAAAAAATGCTTTTGCATTAGCCACCCGAACTCTAGATTTTACATCTGAGTAAGGTGCGCATTATCCTTGATAGGATCGGGGACAATGTTTTGAACATAGTTCTAAATTAGCCACTCTCGATTTTATTCAAGGTGCACATTATCACTAAGGATCAGAGACAAAATAAAATTTTTATTTTTCCCACACAATGTAGCAACTCACCTTAGCTATATTAAGCAACATTTTCCAACCCTTCTACTTAACATAGTGAATTAAGGATTTTTATAGGATCAAAAGATTTGATATCAAGTAACGGGTTTCGGCTAATCATGTAGTTTATCAACAAACAAGGCTAAAGGCTCAATGGGGCTCACTAGGGATAAAATTCAATAGTAGGTATACCAGTAGATTCAAGAATTTGCTATTTCAAAGAAACACCTCAATACATTCCTAAGTTATACAAGCTACTTATTCAACACACACAAGGAAAGTTTTAGATATCGAGTTAAGAAAGAAGCAATTAATTCTCACCGCACATGGCATTATGACACATATAAGGATATATACTCTATCATGCTCATAGCAATCCCACTACTGTATTACTACACAATTAAGGCCATTTTTTTTTATTTTGAGTCAAACTTAAAAACACATGCTAGTTACAAGGTCACCAAGATATTGCATTTTTCGAAGTACAACTACCCGTGACGTTTGGCTAACTTATTAGAACATAACTTCAAAAATCTAAGGTTGGATTTTCAATCTAACTACTCTATGTGACTAATTTGCCCTTAATATGGTCATAATCCATCCATCATTGGGAACTACCACTCCTAAGACGGCTATAAGACTCGATGAAGCAATAAACTAATCCTATTTGGTTCGAAGGGACAATCCTTAGCAGAAGTACAAAAAACAAACTCTGAGGAACCCAAACAAAAAAAATTAAACTAGAATAACAACTAGACTTGATAAATCAATAAACACTTATATACACAGAGAACACCCACCCACACTTTAAAGATACTGACTGTCCTCAGTGCACAAGTAAAACAAAGTATAAGGTAGGAATAGTCCATGGGGCCTCTAGGACTCGACGTCACCACGGTCGAACACTATTAAGGTATTTGCCTTATCCTCAACGGCATCCTCTTATTCATCATCCATCGCCTTATCATCATCCAAGGCTCCGAAAAGGCGAGACCTGTCTTGCATAGAAAGGCTGCAATATCGATCAAAGGATAACTCTCTACCAAGGCCTCCATTTCATCGTTAGTGACCGGACAGTCTCCAATTTGCAACTTTTAATGACCCAATTTCTCGAGTCATGATAACACCTACTATACCCCATCAGTAGGTAAGCCAACCCGTAACCTACAAAATCAAGTAATGAACGAAATGACAGAAACTAACTAAAACAATAATCTAAACAAGGGCAACAAGGTGAAAGAAAACCAAAATATATATTTACAGAATCCCCCCCCAAAAGCTGGAAGTCACTAGCACAGAGCTATCTAATAAAGAGTACGAATCCCAACAATGAAAAACAACAAAGTGTGTCTCAAAAGCAACAAGACTAGTTAAACCAAAGAAGGAGACAGAACAAAACCAAAATGTCAAGTTCTTACCCTCACTCCGAGTCACAACTGCAATAAAAGGGATGGAACTAATCACCATTGATAACTGGTACAGGGACCTGCATCACCAAATAGATGCAGAGTGTAGCATGAGTACCAACACAATAGGTACTTAGTAGACATTAAGGGTCGACTGAGCAAACAGGGTAAAACAATAAGAAAGGATAGAATCTAGACACAGAGAGGTCAAAATGAGTATGATAAAAAAGTACATGAGCATACCAGAAATAAACTAAGTACAACTAAGCTAAACCTAATTGTACCCCCATAAGACCATAAGGTACAATCTTGCACAAGTTTAAATAAAACCTGAATGAACCCCCATAAGCCCGATAGGTACACAAAATAGCTATATCTATTGAAAAAGAAGAAAATCAGTCTCCCATCCCAAAGTAACGAAGATAATCCATCAGACTCCACCTAGAAAACACTGCATTCCCAGCCCAGCTAGAAAGAGTGACCCCAAGGGATACCCTACCAAACAGTCCACTCCCAGGCCAACTAGAAAGAGGGACCCAAGGGTGAGGTAGATATCGCGAGTCATCCTACCATGCAATCAGCTCCTATCCCAGCTAAAAAGAGCGACCTGGGGACACCCAACAAGCAACACACTTCCAGCTCAGCTAGAAAGAAAGGCCCAGGGGCGATTGCCGAAATCACCGAGTCTACCCAGCCAATAATACACTCCCAGCCCAGCTAGAAAGAATGACCCTGGGAGCGATGGTATCTCCAATAGGATCTAATCTTACAATAACCATCGTGGATTGACGTGCACTCTGAGAATTCATAGAAAAGGCTCCAAGCCTATACGATCTCAATCACACGCCTCTATGTAACAAACCTTCGAGAACGCGCCGAAACCGTAGAATTTATAGGGAGAAGGTACAAAAGTGAAACAAGCAGTGATAATGCCTTATCTAAGGCTCAAACTATCAGATTCAAGATTGCTACTCTAGTTTACAAGGAGCTAAGTCATCTTAACAACGTCGGCAGGAAGTCAAGGCTATCCAACCCAAACGACTCATAAGTCTAAGACAATACTAGCATAACCTAGACTAAGAACATCATGCTCACAATTAAGGATACAAACCATACAACACACAACATACAAGCATACAACAGACAACATAAAAGCATACAATATTATTTAGCACATAAGCATGCAACTCTACTAACCGGGTTAACATGATACTACACCCGAATATGGCCAATCGATCCTAGTATAAGGTATCTACTCAAAGTAAAGTAGGAAAATGGTACCCACCCCCAATTCACTCCAATTGACATGCTTTTACACAATTAAGCTCAATACAATAGAAAAGAAGACGTAGCCTACCTTGTGGCCGATCACGCGCGCTCCAAATCACATTGCCAGATCTTTTTCTTTCCGAACGACCCTTGGAGTCAAAACGGAAATTGTGAGACCCACATCAAATTGTACCAATTTCACTCTGCTAAGAGACCCAAAACAGTGCATTGAACTTGTGTTTTAAAATATAACACAATTCGAGGCTCAAAATGAAGCAAAACACAACATGCAGGAAGCCCACACTTTAATCAACTTAAAAGAAACATGCAATAGTCTAAACTAGGAATTTGCGAGAATCAAAAGATGTCCAGCCCTCTTTGAACACTCCGCGGCATAGCCACAATAATTCCTAATAGGTGGGACTTCGAATAACTCAAAACTGAGCTAAAATGAGAGAGATATGACCAAAATAAGAAAACCAAAAACAAATGCTCAAAAAATGGACTAACAGTCGGGTTTATTACAAAATTTACCTCGAAATACATGCACCCGACAACTTCCTAACACTTTTCAACAAAGCCACCGAAAATACAAAGTTCTCGCTCTTCGAATCACCTAATTCAGTTGAGATATGAGAGAGTTAAGAGGTTTTAAAGTTTTCCAAAATGTGCAAATTTTTCTGCAATATTTCTTGAAAACTTAAAAGTTTCGGGGTGCTCCAAACTTGTTCGGAAACCCCTGCACACAAACAAGACATGCAAATATTTCTGACTCAATGGTGCAGTCGAAATTTCTATACAAGGTCATATTGACAAAACGTGGGTCCCACACCCAACTGTCATTTTAAGTCAAAAACCACAAAAGGGCTCGGAATAATCTCAGATCCTCGGGAACAAAAGAAGGATCAACATAGACCAAACATGATATTCCGGAGCTAACATGCTTACGAAGTTATCATTCGAGTGCGTTTACTCAGAATGTTGAGTAAAGTCAAACTTATGCTTAAAGTTAAAACATCTAATTACACCATTGGGTCTTGTACAAGCCCTTTAATTTTCGTTCATTACATAAGATATGAAAAGTAGTGCATAATTAAAACTTTTCAAGACATTTGATAAAAGCTAATCTTTAATAAATATTTAGAGAATCTCATCGTCACAAGCCAACTTAAAGACATGACATAATATCTTAGGGACACAACCCTTTACATTAAAAGGAAATACATAATAAGTCTTAATAATAAAACTAGGAAACATTAGACAACGTCCTCGAATATATGAGCACATACCAAATCTTAAGAGAGTAGATTTCCCAAGCTTCACCTTCAAATCTTCCAAAAGCCTTCAACCTATACTTATAGAGTATAGAAAAGTATGGGTTAGTACAAAACAATGTACTAAGTATAACATATGCAAAACGGGACATTTTAATTAAATAACATGTCATGCCAAATAAGTAAAACATTCATGATTTAAGAATTGAAATAGTATAAGGACCATCATTTAACACATAAGGTATTACTTTCAAAATTTTAGAAGAAAGGCATATATTACAGTAACATTAGGACTTTACAGTGAACTTACAAAATATCACAGTAACTCATTTTGACCCTTATAGTGAACTAAAAAGACTCCAAAGTAGTGCACTTCCAAAGTATTGCCAATGAGGAAGTAAGCATTATTTTCGGTTGGAGTTTCCCTATCTAAGGTCATCCTAAGACTCACTAAGGTACGACATAAAGGAATTACGCATATGCCTCCTTACACACCAAAGCGACCTACAAGACTACCTTCCTTTTTGGCGTACTCACCTCGGGAGAACAAGCAACCACTCAATGGAAATACAATAGAAGAACACCCAACAACACACCAAGAATTCCCTCACTAAGTAGATGGCGTCCCATACCACCACCTACCTTAAGTAGTACATTCTTTTAGAAGACGTAGCACCAAGACTCCCCTTTCGGAAGGTCCTACCTAGTGCAATAGATAGATAGCGTCCCATACCACCACCTACCTTAAGTAGTACGTTCTTTTAGGAGACAGTTCATTCAATTCAAATAAGACTCACCAAGACTCCCCTTTCGGAATGCCTACCTAGTGCAATGGATAAATAGCGTCCCATTCTACTACCTATCCTAAGTAGTGCACTCCTTTAGAAGACTTAGCACATTCATTTCTTTTGTGGGAGTTAGCTTAACCGACATAGACCATGAGATCTAGATATGGAATCCCGGTATTAATCCCTATCGGATGAGGGATCCTCACTTGCCTAGAATGAGGTCATTCTCTTAGCTTTTACATGGCTTGCCCAATAGTTGCACCTATGCAAGCGCATAGTTAAGGGATAAGGAGATTTCTACTAAGTAACTCATTCTCTACTAACGAGGAGTACTCCTCTCAAGAAGTATTGGAATACAACATCTCAACTCACGAAGTGTAACCACCTCTTCTTCATATCCTCCGTTGCTAGGCATAACTTCCCACGAATTCTAAATATTATAAGCTATAGGTTAAGGATAACTAACACCACATCTCAACTCACGAAAGGCATTCATCTTCCGACCTATCTTAGAAAGGTGTTAGGATGTAGTGAGATTGCTACTAAACACTTCATCTCAACTGACGAAAAGTGTCCACCTCAAGACTCCTCTATTTACTCAACTTAACTTTATACATTTATTTAAGTGTGTGTGAGTACTTGTGAGCACATCTTGCATATAAGCATAATTTATTTTTTGTACATGATTTAGACCTACATTCATCAATTCACACACTTTACATGCTTCACATAATCATATCCTTCATTTAGGCATAATCTAAACCAAACATGCAATTCAAGCTTCACAAAACACAATACAAGACCCATCTTCAATATCACTTCATTTCACAAATTAGGCCTTCAAATCCACACTCACAATGCATACTAAATAATATCAAGTTCATCAAATAAACACCGCCACCAAGAAGGTGGACCATACCACTCAATAACAATTTATAATAAGAATCATACAATATAAGCAACTTACCATATAACCAAGACATCACCACCTATAACCAATTTCTAAATATTTCATCATAATAAGACCCTAAGGAAGTAGCTAAATCATAATAACAACTCAAGAAAACCAAGGTTCATACCCTACACAAACATGCTCATTTAACCCATTTCTTAAGCTAAAAGTTTGAAATATGCATAAACATTTGTTCATTAGTGTTTTGACATTAAAATCATCAATTCATACTAGAAGAAACACATTTGAATCATTAAAACACTTTTACAAGAAGACCCATGCTTAAAATCAAAGATAGAAGAAAGTAGAGTTTGAAAACCCTTTTTAAAATCTTTTGGAAATGAATCCTTGAATGGAAGAGGATTAAAGGATGGATACTATACCTAAAATTCAAGACAACCCACTAATTTTTGGTGAAGAAACACGTCCAAACCATCCCTCCTTGAGTCTTAGCTTCAATGGTGACTTTGAGAGGGTTTCTTTAGAGAGGGAGTTTGAATATTTGAAGTGAGGGGTCTTGTCTAGATCTGGGACTTAAAACTAATATAATATAACTTAAAACCCCTAAAATATCATCCTAGTGTCCTAAAATACTTGGGGTGAATTTACACAAAATACCCCAATCTGGAAGCAGGCGAGACAACTTTTGCAGGCAGCATCCACGATTCACAAACGATTGGCCGTTTGTCAACCGACGCCCCCGTCAACGGGGTTTCGTTGGTTGGGTCTCAAACTCTCAAACCCTGCATACCTTCCGGTCCAATCTACGTACCAATTTGGCAAGCCGTCGATTGGTCAACTAGCCGTCGACTGGTCCCGTTGATAGACACTGCCAGGCAGTTTTGGACCAAAGCCTTGGGCCCTCCTCTAGGGCCTTTTGTGGGTCATAGGTGTGGTCGTTCCCAGAATTTAAACCCCTAAATATAGTCCTATAGGTATTAGGAACATCCCACATCAATTTTGATTAAAAAAAATACGTAAAACTCACTCAAACACATCAAGACACAAGTGCTTTCTAAAGCATACCTTCCGAATGTCATGGACGTTCTTGGACGTTTGACCTCCAAAATTAACCAAACTTCACACAATTAATAATAACACTAATCTTACTCATTTTAATTCAAATTAACTCAAGAAACACTCAAGTTCATCTGAGTTCGTTTTAGGGCGTTATATTCTCCCCCACTTAGAAAAACATTCGTCCTCGAATGACACTAAACTTTAAGACCTTCAAGGACTCCATTACAAACACATAACATATTAAAATTAAGGCTCAAACATTCAAAATAAAAGCATCGACTAACAAGGAGCACTATTTCACACTTTCAAACACTTTGCAACACTAGCACTTTAGCAAAACTTCACAAGTTCAAAATTCGATCTTATCCTTCTTTTATGGAGGAACTACCTTCTCCAACATTAAGCATGCTCATATACAACATTTTTACACACATTGAAACTTCAATTCAAGGTGAAGCAATTTTCTTCAAAAATGAGAATTTCTACTAGTGAGCATTCATTGTATTCAGTGTTAAGCATGCCAAAATTTTCATAAATCCATTCCTTGAGGAATTCATCAAGATGACATGATAATATGAAGTATAAAACTATATAAGATGATTTCATAACATAAAAAGAACAATCATAAAGAGTTAAGACTTATCAGGACTATCAACTACGGATTAGTTATCCTTCCTAGCTCCCATCCAAAGGGAGGGTTCTTCTTTGGAGCATTAGGATCCAGTGAAGCTTGATTGAAATCTTTCCCTCTTGATTTGATGTTAGGGAAGTCCGTCATCTTGTGGCCCTTATTACCACACGCAAAAAAACCATCCGTTCCGGCAAGAAACCTACCCAAATATTGCTTTCCACAAGTAGGGCACCTCGTTCTATCAAAAGAATGGACACAACCTTCGAAATTTTGGTTTGGAACCTCATACTTGTTTCTCATGGAAGAATCTTGGTGATAGAACCTCTTCTTTTGATTTTGGAGACTAGAATCATCCGACCTAGGTCTCTTACCCTCTTGCCTTATCTCCCTAATTTTGGACTCTTCAATTTGTTGTGCATAGACCTTGAGCCTAGAAACATCCATGTCATTAAGAAGCATTGTTGTACGACACTCTTTCTCCACCAAGCTAGACACTCCCATCAATAATTTGTTCATCCTAGCCCTAGGGTTGGCTGCATGGTTCGGGCGTACTTAGAGAGCTGGGTGAATTTGAGAGAGTACTCTTGCACACTAATTCCCCTTGCTGAATGCTCATGAATTCAATCATCTTGTTCTCCCTCCAGTCTAAAGGAAAGAACCAATCTAGGAAAACCTCTTTGACCGGAGCTCTCTCTAAGGGTCTCTCAACCCTGCATTGCTCAAACCACACTTGAGACACATCTTTGAGTTCGTAAGTGGCTAACTCCTCTTTCTCCCTAGGGGTCACACCCATAGCATCTACCACTTTGAAAACCTCCTCTATGAAACCTTGCGGATCTTCATCCACCTTACTTCCATGAAAAGTGGGATGGTTCATCCTCATGAAATCATGAATCCAAGAAGTGGGAGTACTAACATTTGGATGTAGTCCAACTCCTTGGTTAGCTTGGGCAACAAAGTGATTGTTGACGACATGATCTTGAGCCGTCATGGGTTAGGTCAAGTTTATTAGGGAATCCCGCAACTCCACATTAGTCATATCCCCCTCAACAAAAGGAGCTTGAGACATAAGAGACATTTGGGGAACTTGAGGCTCTTGAGGTTCTGGAAACACTTGAGGTTCTTGAAGGGGAACCTCCCCATTCTCTTCATCTAGGCTAAAAATAAGAACTTGGCCAATACGAGGAGGGATCCCCTAATTAGATACACCTCCTTCCTCCCTTGTAGCGGTCGATCTCCTCTATTCATGTCCTATAAACACAAAGAGAAGAGGTTGAGAAAAGACACCTTATATGACTCAACTCTAAGGCACGACACTAGAATAAAGATGAAAGTGAAACTTCTATCATCCTATAGCCTCTTGTCCATGGATGTGTCGCCACTCACATTAATGACCAAAAAACTACTAGATGTGGCTCGTGAGGCATTCTACACCCTAAACTGTTTCCCATAACCTTTTGCTCTGATACCAAATATGTCACGACCCGAAAGTACCACCTAGAAGTTAGAGAGAACCCTCGGTTCGTGGCAAGGCGTACTTGACCATTTGGGGTCTTGTACAAGCTTTTTAACTATCGCTCATTACATAAGACATGAAAAGTAGTGTGGAATTAATTTTTTTCAATACATTTAATAAAAACTAGCCTTTCATAAATATTTAGAGAATCTCATCGTCAAAAGCCAACTTAAAGATATGACATAATATCTTAGGGTCACGACCCTTTACATTAAAAGGAAATACATAATAAGTCTTAATTATAAAACTAGGAAACATTAGACTATGTCTTCGAATATATGAGGATATACCGAATCTTGAGAGAGTAGATTTCTCAAGCTTCACCTTCAAATCTTCCAAAAGCCTTCAACCTATACTTATAGAGTATAGAAAAGTATGGGATTAATACAAAACAATGTACTAAGTATGACATATGCAAAAACATACAAAAAAGGACATTTTAATAAAATAACATTTCATGCCAAATAAGTAAACATTCATAATTTAAGAATTGAAATAGTATAAGGACCATCATTTAACACATAAGGTAGAACTTTCACAATTTTAGAAGAAAGGGACATATTACAATAACATTAGGACATTACAGTGAACTTACAAAATGTCACAGTGACTCATTTTAAACCCTTACAGTGAACTAAAAAGACTCCAAAGTAGTGCACTTCCAAAGTATTGCCAATGATGAAGTAAACATCAATTCCATCGGAGTTTCCCTATATAAGGTCATCCTAAAACTCACTAAGGTACGACATGAAGGAAGTATACATATGCCTCTTTCAATACACACCAAAGGTACCCTAAAGACTACCTCCCTTTTTGGCGTACTCACCTCGAGAGAACAAGCACCCACTTAATGGCAATACTATAGAAAGACACCCTACAACACACCAATAATTCCTTTTCAGAATGCCTACTAAGTGAAATGAGTAGATGGCGTCCTATACCACCACCTACCCTAAGTAGTACATTCTTTTAGAAGACTTGGCACCAAGACTCCCCTTTTGGAAGGTCCTACCTAGTGCAATGGATAGATAGCGTCCCATACCACCACCTACCCTAAGTAGTACGTTCTTTTAGGAACTAAGTTCATTCAATTCAAATAAGACTCACCAATACTCCCCTTCTTAATAACAACAAAAGAAAACCAAGGTTCATACCCTACACAAACATGCTTATTTAACCCATTTCTTAAGCTAAAAGTTTGCAATGTGCATAAACATGATTTACTTGGGGTTTTGACATTAAAATCATAAATTCATACTAGAAGAAACACATTTAAATCATTAAAACACTTTTATAAGAAGACCCATGCTTAAAATCAAAGATAAAAGAAAGTAGAGTTTGAAAACCCTTTTTGAAATCTTTTGGAAATCTCTCCTTGAATGGAATAGGGTTCAAGGATGGATACTAGACCTCAAATGTAAGACAACCCACTAAATTTTGGTAAAGAAACACGTCAAAACCATCCCTCATTGTCCTCCTTGAGTCTTAGATTCAATGGTTTTTTTTAGAGTGATTTCTTTAGAGAGGGAGTTTGAATATTTGAAGTGAGGGGTCTTGTCTAGGTATAGGACTTAATCTAATATAACTTAAAAACCCTAAAAATATCATCTTAGGGTCCTTAAATACTTGGGGTGAATTTATACAAAACACTCCAAGCTAACAGCAGTCGAGACAACTTTTGAAGGCGCATCCACAACTCACAAAAATGAGCCAGTTGTTAACCAACGCCCCTGTTCCCTTGTCGTCTCTCTGCTACGTCTGGCCCGTTAATGGGTTTCGTTGGTTGGGTCTGCAAATTTCAAACCCTACAGACCTGCAAGTCCAATTGACAGACCAAGTGGACGAGCCGTCGATTGATCAACTGGCCGTTTAGGTCTTAGGAACATCCCACCTTAATTTTTGATTAAAACAAATACATAAAATCGCTAAAACACATCAAGACACACAAATACTTTCTAAGGCACACCTTCTGAACGTCATGGGGGTTCTTGGACGTTTGACCTCCAAACTTAACCACACTTTACACACTACCTAATAACACTAATGTAACTCATTTTATCTTCAAATTAATTCAAGAAACACCTGTGAGGCTCTAGTTCACCTTAGTTAATTTTAAGGCGTTACATCGTCATATCTGGGTGACTATCAACAATCATATCTACTTCTTCTTCCTCAATACTATGAATCCTCAAAAAATGGGTAATCGATCCCCCATAACATAACCTCCACCTCAAATTATTCCTAAACTTTATTATATTCTATCTCAAAATAGCCCCCACATTAGTGGGCATGCCTTTCATTAACATATAAACTAATACCGCCCTGTCCCTAGTCACATCAGTCAGGTGTTTCGCAGGAAGCAACAAGCTAAACTATTTTTAGCCAAACTCTAGCCACCTGATTAAAGTTAGCAAAATACAGGGTGTCATGACTCCAAATTCCATCAGTCCTCTCCCAACCAGCATCCGAGTCAACCCCACACAAAATATGTCGGATATCCCTAAAAGGAGGTTTATCCTTCAAAATATTAAACACATCATGATCACAATCAAGGGTTCTCAATACCTCATTCACAATTTTGGCAAAAAATCTTGACATGTTTTCTCCTAACAGTCACACATTCTTATACTTTGTTTCAGTTAGCCAATTATCATAAAATTCTCTCACTAAAGTAAAATTGCAATTTCCCCTATTTTCAAAGATAAACCTCAATCCTAACTCATTCACAATTCTATATATAGCAGGAAATTGTGAATGTAAACGTATCTCATTCACATATTCATCACCCATATTTTTCGCCTCTCTTTGGCATTCAAACCACTCCTAACCATACCTTTTTCCACCGCTTTCTTGCCAAAATTTTGCACCGGTTCGCGGCCACTAGAGGACCCAAAAGTTTCACCTTTTTGAATCCGCTTTGAACTTGCTAAATTCTTTGTTTTTGGAAACATCTCCACCTTAAGAGTTCACAACAATAAAACTTGAAAGAAACAAAAAAAAGAAAGGTTAGGAAAATGGGGGTGAGTCGTGTAGGAAGTGGGTGAAGAGCGGAAGAGAAAGAAAAAAAACTTTAAGAAAACATATGGAAAATAGGGAAGTTGGGGAATGAAGGGAGAAATAAGGTTGAACTTGGGGATGTGGAAGAGATTTTTTGGGAGTTGAATGGAGAAATAAGAAGAGTTGTGGGAGAAGAATATGGAAGGAAAAAGAAAAGTTTTTGGGAAAATTTAGGAGTGGGTCGGTTGAAATGGAGAATAATGAGGGGAAGAATGGAAAGTTTAGTGATTTAAGGGGTGGGTCGGGTAAAATTCTGGTTGAAACCCGGAAGAAAAAACTCTGGGCATTGAGGCAATGGTAGGAAGCGTGCCTGAAAGGTGTCTATGAAGTTTTCAATTTGGCGCGGTGCGCCCGACAAAATGCCAGCCTGCATGCGCTAGGCGCAATGGCTGGGCGACACGTTCATGTCATGCCTGGGAACTCTCTCTGAATTCTTAAGATAGGCACGCCGCGCGTTGCTTAAGAATTTTTCTTTATATTATAATCTAAGTTATGCATTAAAAAATCCTATCTAACAAAAACGAATTATTAGAAGTACAAAACTAGATTCTAAGAATTGAAACTATGCATAAACAAAAATTCAAACTAATACATAACTACCTATATATCACATATTATTCATAGGTTGCTCCCATGTAGCGCTTTATTTAATATCGCAGCACGACACAACTTAGATCATTCATTATTTAGTTCAATATCCTCACGATCACGAGCTGAATCTTCACTAAAATAGTTCTTCACCCTTTGTCCATTGACCAAGAATATAAGGCCAGTATTCCATTTAAGTTCTATAACCTTATGTTGCGTCATTCTAAACATCTCAAAAGGATTAATCCATTTCAACTTTAGTTTTTCATGGAATAACTTTAATCTAGAGGTAAAGGTAATACCTTATCTCCCGAATTGAAGTTAGAACTACTATGTGCTTGTTATGCGACTTCTTTGCCTTTTCTCTATATAACTTGCCATTCTCATAAGCGTGGAGCCTAAACTCCTCAAGTTCATGCAGCTTATTTACTCTCTTTTTACCGGCTAGTTTGGTGTCAAAGTTTAACTTCTTAATTGCCCTATACGCCTGATGCTATAATTATGCTAGAAGATGACATTTTTTTCAAATACAATGTGGTAGGGATAATTCCATATAGGTGTCTTGTATGTAGTCCTATACGCCCATATAACATCATCTAAGTTCTTAGACCAATTTTTTCTTTGTGCATTCAGCATTTTCTGCAAAATCTTCTTAACCCCCTTATTCGACACCTCCAGTTGGCCACTCTTTTGTGGATGGTAAGCTGTATCAACCTTTTGACGAATACCATACTAACCAAGAAGGTTTTAACAAGATGGTTAATGAAATGCTTACCTCCACAAATTATAATTTCCATTGGAGGGCCAAAGCGAGTGAAGATGTGCTTCTTAATAAACTTTATCACCACCCTTCAGTCATTAGAAGGAAAAGTGACTGCCTCCACCCATTTGCTCACATAATCTACCGACACAAGAATGTATTTGTTTCCAATAGATGGCGGGAAGGACCCATGAAGTCAATGTCCCACACTTCAAATATTTCCACCTCCAAGATATTTTTTAATGACATCTCATATCTTCATGAAATAGTGCCCAATCTTTGGCATTTATCAAAACCCTTCACAAAATCAATAGAATCTTTAAATAAGGAGGGCCAAAAGAAGGCAGATTGTAGTACCTTATGAGCAGTACATTCTCCTTCATGGTGACCTCTATATGGGCTAGCATAACAAATTTTGAGTACTTGGTGAACCTTAGACTCCGCAATGAACCTTCTTACTACCCGTTCTACACCTTGATTGAACAATAATAGTTCATCCCAAACATAAAACTTGGCATCATGATTTAGCTTCTTTTTTTGTTGAGTGGTTGCACCCGGAGGATACTCTTCACTCACTATCAAATTCACAATGTTTGCATATAATGGCACTTGAAATATATCTAGCACCATCAATTGTTCATCTGGAAACTCTTCCCAAATTTTCTAACCTTTATTCACTTGGGAAAAATCATCCAACCTAGACAAATGGTGCACTATCTGATTTTCAGTACCTTTTGTATCTTTCATCTCAAGGTCAAATTCTTAGATAAAGAATATCGAATGAATCAGCCTTGTAATCACATCTTTCTTGTTGAATAGGTACCTAATGGTTGCTTGGTCAGTAAAAAAATCACTTTATTACCTACCAAATACGATGTGAACTTGTCAAAGGCGAATACTAGAGCTAGCATCTCCTTCTCATTCATTGTGTAATTAGCTTGTGTAGAGTCAAGGGTCTTGCTTTCATAATAAATCTAGTGGAGCACTTTATTCTTTCGTTGTCCAAACACTAAACCCACCGGTACACCGCTTGCGTCACATGTGAGTTCAAATGGTAATGCCCAATAAGGAGCAATTAAAATGAGAGCCTCAATTAATTTTCTCTTTAGTATCTCAAAAGCTTTCAAATACATTGCATCAAAGTCATTTTTCACCTGCTTCTCCAGAAGACTGCACATAGGTATTGCATTCTTGTAAAAATCCTTGATGAATCGCCAGTAGAAACCTGCATGACCAAGAAAACTACTCACACCTTTTATAAAAATTGGAGGAGGCAATTTCTCAATAACTTCAACCTTGGACTTGTCAACCTCCAAACCACATTTTGACACCTTGTGCCCCAACACTATACCCTCTTTAACTAAAATGTGACACTTTCCCCAATTTAGAACTAAGTTAGTGTCTTCACACTTAGCATGTACTTTATCAAGACTTTGGAGACATACCTCAAAAGACCTCAAAAAGAGTGAGAAATCATTCATAAACACCTATACAAAGTATTCCACAATATCATATAAGATGGACATCATACACCTTTGGAAAGTAATCGGTGCATTGCATGCTCCGAATGGTATGCGTTTGAAGGCATATCTACCATAAAAACAAGTTAATTTATTTTTTTCCTGATCCTTAGTCTCAATCAAGATCTGGTTGTAACTGAAATATCTATCAAAGAAACAATAGTACTCCTGTGATGCTAGTCGGTCAAGCATCTGATCAATGAAGAAATGGGGTAGTGATCTTTCTAGGTGGCATCATTTAGTTTCACGTAATCCATATAAATTCTCCACCTGGCCAGTGTTCTAGTAGGAATCATTTCATTTTTTTCGTTCCTTACCACTGTCATCCCTCCATTCGTGAGAGCACATTGTACTAGACTTACTCACTTACTATCAGAGATTGGGTACACAATTCAAGCATCTAGAGACTTCATGACTTCCTTCCTTACCATTTCTTTTATCACAAGATTTAGTCGACGTTGAAGTTTCATCCTAGTTTGTGGTCCTCTTCTATGTAAATCGTGTGCATACATAATGCCAGACTAATCCCATGTATATCAACCATCTGCCATCCAATTGCTTTATTCCTCTGCTTTAAGATCATCATTGCCGCATCAACCTATTTATCAGAAAATTTTGCAGAATGTATAACAAGAAAAGTTTCATTAGTACCTAAATAAGTATACCTTAGGTGAGCTGATAGTGTTTTGAGTTCCAACTTAGGGGCTTCCTATATTGATGGCTTTTGTGGGGGACCCTGCTCGCGATCTAATGACTCCACTTGAGTCTTACAAGTGTCTACTAGTGCTAGATTCAAGCACAATGCAATCTCTTGTGCCTCACTATCTTCATCTATCTTATGAACCAAAAACACTCTCTCTAAGGGATTATCGGACACAACTACTTGTTATTCTACAATTTTATCAACCATAGTAATAGCAGACAATTGTTTATCGATAGAAGGCAATTTCAAGGTGCGCTAAACATCAAATTCCTCAACCTTGTTATGAGCCCTCGTAGTTAGTTGACCAGTTGCTATATCAATTAATGCCCTACCCATGTCCAAGAAAGGTCGTCCTAAAATGAATGGAACTTCAGCATCAGGTTCAAAATCTAAGAGCATAAAATCCGGAAAAATCAATGAACCTACTTGCACTAACATATCTTCCACCACTCCTTCTGCTCTAGTAATGGATCTATCAGCGAGTCGGAGAATGACAGTGGTTCTTTTTGGTCTTCCCAACCCCCAGGAATGAACACTTTGCCCAATAGTAATATGCACAGTAAAACTACCCAAATCTTTCAATTTTTTTGGCAGTTTGTTTTGAATTATAAAACTGCACTCCTTAGTAAGTGTTATAGCTTCATACTCCGTGAGTCCTCCTCTTGCTATCCACAATGTCCTTCATGTATTTAGCATACTTTGGGATACCCTACAAAATGTCGACCAAGGGTAGATTAATGTGAACCTGTTTAACGACAGAGAGAAACTTACCAAAGCATTCATCTTCATTATAATTTTTCAGCCTTTGTGGAAACGGAGTTGGTAATTCTTTTGAGGAATGGATACCTTAACACTAGATCTTTTTACTACTTATTCCAGCTTTTTTTCTTTATTACTTACCTTAGTATCTCTCTTCTTTGAAACTAGTTCTTCTAGTTGCAATCAACTTTTAATACTTACCGCATGTAGTTGCTTTGGCTTGAGCTGAGTATCACCTAGCGTCCCTCCTTGGGGACGCAAGTTCAAAGAATTATCCACTTGTGAAACTTGTTTCTTTAAACTCATTTGGGACATCTGGATGTTTCTGATGTTCTTATCCTACTTATCTATTCTAGCATTTAACTTGGTCCCAAATTCAGCCATGAGCTTTTGGATTAGCTCTTCATTGGCCGTCCCTCCTTTTGATGCACTAGGATTTGATCCTTTGTTAGAATTATAGTGTTTCTACTCAGCCCCTTGAGGAAATTATTGGTTAACCTCTTGCACCTAATTTTTGTTTTGGTTACCACCCATGAAAAGTTGGGATGGTTCTCCAATTAGGGTTGTAACTATTGTCATAATTTTGTTGAACTCCAACCTTTTGCTCATTACCCACATAGTTTACTGAATTCGAGCTTGCCTCATATTGATTAGTTTCATGGGTTCCACTACCACATACCTCACACCAATCAACTGCCCGTTGTACAATATTTATGGATGCTTGATTTAGAGCCAGCTGTTTAAATTGCAAGGCCATGTTATGCTGGATTGCATTTTGTTTGGTATTTATGGTTGTACCTTGGTCTACATCTAAGATCCCTGCAACCTTTTGGGTTGTGGTTGTATAAATTTCCCCCTTATACCTTGGTTCCCTTCAGAAAGTTTATCGAGTAACTCTAAGAACTCTTCACTTGTTATAGATAGGTCTTATGCTCCTACTACACTATTGAGAAGAGCACGAGCATTATATTCTAAATCCTCAAAGAAAGTTTGAGCAAGTACCTCATTGGTCTGCATCTGATGTGGACAAACATGCAATATTTTTTTAAAATGCGCCCATGCTTCGTACATGTCTTCTTCTTAATTTTGGGCAAAGTTTATTATATCACCCCTCAGCTTAGCGGTCTTCTTGGATGAAAAAAATCGTCTCAAGAATTTCTTTGCTAGATCATCCCAAGTAGTAATTGAGTTTGGTGTTTCAGAATCTAACAAATGCCTTCCAGCTCCTAACAATGAGTATGGGAACAAAGTAAGCCACACATAGTTCGAAGACTCTCTAATTGGGATGTATGTTGTCATGACCGGGGAGCACCCCCTAATAGTAACCGGCGTCTTTATCCTCTTAGAGGCATAAAACAAGCCCTTATCATACGTCATCTCATTTCATAAGTCAATAAAAATAGGGAAAACTAAAAACATTACATATGAAATTTACATAGACTTCTTATATATCGAATATAATCTATAATCATCTCACACATAACCATCTAACATAGGAGTACATGATTTGGAACATATCCCTTACAACATTACAATAAGTCTCATAGGAGAATACACCATAGTCTTTACAATATAGGAATTAGGACAATGTATTTAGACTAATAAAATAGTAAGAACTAAAATGATAGGGCTTGTCCTCGAACTTGAGACTCACAAACTTGGGAATCTATCCAAGCTTCTTGAAATTTGGCCTTGAAACTCTTCAATGGATCGAATCTGGGTTAATACAAACCATATGTATTAAGTATGAAGACATATGCAAGTAAAACATTTAGAAACATGCTAAAAAGGACATTTGGTTTGAAAGCATGCAAAATTAACTTAAAAGCCTTTATGCACATTCCTAGAACATATACAGGTCCATAATATAACAATAACGAACTATATCCATATTCATATTCAAGCGTACATCATAATAACGCCATAATTAACTTTCATGTCTAGAGTACATTTCATCATTACATTACAATACCTTACCCATAATCCAATTTAAGTCAACTAGTGCAGTGTCTATGTGAAGATCCATAACCCACATAAACTAACCCAACTAGCAAAGAGACCACAAATGTTTCCCTACCATCACATAACATCATAACAAGTGTATTCAACCTTATACATGGAAATCTAAACCAACAACATGTATATCAAGTAAATCCAAGATCATATGAGACCAACATTTAGAATCAACATTATGTATATCATTCATAATATATGTATATAAATAAATCACCCTAGGAAACCTCTCAAGGTCCACATGTGCAATGTATAGGTAAAGTCCCATTCCCTTACCTACACTAGTGCACCTCTCAAGTCATCCTAGTTATTATGAATATGTTACTTCCATTCATTCATTTTACTTTTGGGAAACTTTTCCATAACCGACAATAGACTATGTGAGATAGACATGAAATACGATGTCAACCCCTCACACCGAAAAGAGGACATCCTACTTGCCAAGGTAGGATATATACATCATAATAGTATCTACGTGGATCCACTAGCTAGTTTTCCTAAAAGGGGCTCATAGTTAAGGAACTAAGAGATTGTTCCTGTAAACTCTCTTTATGCTAATTCGAATTGTAGTTTCCATCTCATAAGACACTTGGTGAACCTACCTTCCTCATTGGAAGGGACACCTTTCATTGTCAAATTCACTCGATGCTAAGCTACATATTCCCTTTTTGAAGTATCTTAGAGTCTTTCTTAACATTATGTTATATTATAGGTCTTAGGAGACTAACCCCTTGTATAACATGACAATAGCTCCTAGGTTTTAGGATGAAAACTTCCTTTCATCAAAACCCAACATTTAATGAGAAGATTACATCATAATCATAGTAATAAGATCCATATAGGAATCATCTTCAATCCCTCATACTAACACACCTATCTTCATCTCACAATTCATCATATTCATAACATGCTATCATATTCATAATCTCATCATCTTCCTATCCTACTCACATATTCATACTTCAATTGAACTACATCACCAAGAATAGACCAATATCATTACAATAAAGTATTAATGACCTTGAAGGTATTACCCATGGCTTCCAAGAATCTAATCCAAGGTCTTTCCCTAAATTCAATGATCTTTAACAAAAAATTCACTCACCTTCATCATATAATGGTAAACTATGCAAGAATACATTCAATTATATCTTCCTCAATAATAAACCAAGATACATCACAAGTTAGGGTTAGAGAATAAGAGGATTCAGGGGTCTTTATAGAGATTTAGGTCAAAATTTTAAAGGATACATCAACGCACACATAAACACACAGTAGTGAGAGAAACTAGAGAGAAGTGAGAGTGATTTTGATTTCATTAAGAATTTGATTTGGATAGGTAAAAATGACTTAAAACTGACCTAAAATCAATTTATAAACCTTCCCTAAATTAATCTAAAGACCCCACACTTAATTAGGTCTTTTTGTGAAGTCAACTTGACTTATAAACGACAATATTATATATGGGACATGACTATGCGTAGCGGGGGCACTTCCAATCTTTTTTCTAGAATTTGATTTGAGGCATAGAGGTTCATGAAAGACCCCCATCGCGAGGAAAAATTTACCTTTTGAGTGTGGTCTGCGAGACGCGCAGGCTCCCTCACATATGGGTTGTTCCCAAGCTGCCTTGGCAGCCTTCTTGCCAACACTTGGGCCATCTTCAAGGACCCCTAGGGTGGTCCTTGGGGGGTCTTCACTGGATGTTTTGATCATACAAATATTATTTTATCTATTTAAAGTACAAATTTTAGACTTCATAAGACACTCCTAAACCTTCACAAGACATAAGGATGTCTATTGGTTCAATTTCGCTAGTTTCCGAACGTCATGGTCGTCCCTTGACATATTGGCTCTAATACTTCTAAATCAAGTTTATTACATTAGTATAGGTCTGGAAACATCTTTTTAAACATTATTTAATAGGTGATACTCTAGCCTAGGTCCTTGAATTTCCGAGGTATAACATATATATTGGTAATGTAACGTCTAGTAAACCGCAATACCTAGGATAAATCAAAGAACCTAAGAATAGTTATTTTTGGAAAGAAAAGGAGAATTATGGAAAATTTCCTAAGTGTAAAAGTAGGTTTTTGTTCATTTTCAAATGACCATAACTTCTAGTTCAGGATGATTTAGAGTCAGTTCTTTATATGGCTGGAAAGCCCTTGGAGAGATCTTTCTAGCGCCGCCAAGTTTGTGAATTTTCAATTTGTATGAAGGAGATACGCCTTTCAAAAGTTGGGTTGTTGGATTGAGGAATGTCCAATCCAGATTTTAGTAAGGGTAAAGATTTTCACCCTACTATTTCCTAATTTGTTTTAAGGGTTTATTAGGGGTAAAATTAAGCCTTAAGTCAGTTTTTAGAAGATCGAATACGCTTAGGACTTTTGAGAAAAGAGAAGAGAAGAAGGAGAAAAAAGAAAAGATCAAGATTTCGTCAAGATCGTTCAGTGAGTTTTGTCGGGGTGATTCCTTTCAGGTATTTGATATCTTTGTGTGTTGGGTTCTTTCACCCACACACCAATATGTTTAATTTAACAAGTTTTTTATTGATTGAATGATGAATGTTGAAGTTATTGATGAATAATTGTTAAAATCTTGTTGGTAGAGTTGTAATGTATCTTTAGTGGTTTCAATTCGTGTTTCCAGACTGTTGTACAAGTCTAAACTATTGGGTATTGAGTATATTAGTGATCCTAAGTGTTTGGGGGAGGATCCATGGAAGTTTGGGAGGTTTAGACTTGAAAATCAAAGAAGAAAATTCGAAAAACCCGTCAAACAGTCCCTGGGGCGCCGAGCCTATCAAAGCTCCTCAGGACAGCCTCTGTCTGTCAGGATCTAGCACGTCGCTCCAGCCAGAGTGCCTGAGAAAAGTGTCTGTCCTTCTAGCTCTGGCGCCCCACGCCTCTAAGAGCGCCAAGGTAACCTTGAGATACCATTTCCCCTATCTTCTTGTACGAGTTTCTAAGTGATGTACCTATAATTCCTAGTTGATTATAACACTTTAAAGTACATCTAAACATCATGAAATCATCCATAAACATGAGATCATGGTCATGTAATCCATAATCCTATTCAAGGAAAGTTAAGATCAAAGTCAAAGAAGTTAGAAGTTAAGTCTAAGAGTTAGGAAGCAAGTCAAAGTGAGTTCTTAAAGTTTTCAAGAGTCTTAAACAAACATTTTAACCTTGTTTTAAGGCTTAAGCTATAAGTTGAGTAAATAGTAAAGAGTAAAGACTTGAGTAAAATCCTTAAAAGTTATAAGGGAACTAAGTATTCCCTAAGAGGTAAGTTTCAAGTTAAACAAAAAGTAAGAGGTGAGTTTATTTCTCAAAAGATATAAGGGAACTAAATACTCCTTAAAAGTTTATAAATGTTTTTACATTTAAGTTAAGAGTAAACTTAGATTTCTCAACAGCGTTTCGAATAAAAAAGGGAACTTTGAATCCAAGAGGGCTTTTTATTTAAGGTAAAAAAGGTTGGGCAAATTATTTCAACCCAAAAGAAAGAGGTTATCTTAAAATCATGAGCTAAAATATATTTTGGGAGTCATCATATTAAGCACCTATGTGGGGATTAGAGTTCATATTAACTCAAATATCCATGTTAACCATGTAGCCATCATGGGTATTAAAGGGTCATTCTTTTTAGATGATCATGTAAGTTTAGCCAGTTGATCCATTGGGTTGAGGATGTTATATGTGACGGCAAAGTATAGGACAATTCTGGCAGCGTCAGCGAGACGATGTATCAACACTTAGGCTCATAGTGGTGGTTGTCGGTTAGAGAAACTCCCACAAAACTATATTACTTTCATATATAACAAAAATTGAGTTTTCTTTTGCATTTTCTTTGATGTAATGAGTTGTTTACTTATCTCTTTCTCTCCATCTATCATATGCTGAGTGATAGAGATATTTATCATTTGACTCTATATATCTAGAAGATCTCTTCTGAACTGTTGGACCTTGGGTGTGACCCATACATATTCCTTTTGGTTTAAATGTTGCATTTCTCTCCGTACAAATTTGAAAGTTTGCCACACCCCTTTCATTCTTCCATTTTGTCTCAGCCAGTTTAATTGTATTTTTCTTTGGAAATTAGGGTGTTAGAGCGAAATAGTTATAGAATATAAATGGGTTTTTCCTTATATTTGTGTGTCTCCACTACTATACTTAGAGTGGAGTAATATGAGAATAAAGGATCCATCACCATCACCTGTAATGGTGGTATTTTGACTGCCCATTAGTCATTAACTAGTGCTCTATCAATCCTATTGAACACATGCCATTAGTCCATGTAAATTGCCTCCCAACTGTATGAAGCTAGATAGGTTACTATTAGTCATGTAATTCGAAAGTCTCTTATTTCTGACACTTGTACTTGGCTATCAATAAATTTATCCTCTGGTGTAAAAATTGAATCAAAATCACCCATTATCAACCATGGTCCATTGATATGTATGCTAAGATGTTTTAATGTTTCCCAAAAGAAATCATGGTAGCTATGGTGTGCATGCCATATGATACTTTGAATCGAAACTTGATGTTACTTTGTTGCAAACCTACCATGCCATGTGTACATTGAACTATTGTTCTCACCATTGTGAACTTGACTATACTGGATTTCGCACCACCCGAATTTTGTCTTTAACACCAATTTAAGCATTAGTGCACCATTCTCATCCTGAAATTATTTTTACTAACAATACTCTCAACTCTCTATTTTCTAACTCTATGCTCGCAAATTTCTATAATATTTACTTTATTCCTTCTAATAAACAACCTAATCTCTTTGTGTTTCACCTCTTGGTTGAACCTGTAACATTCCATGTTACTAGCATAATTTATAAGGGTATTCAAGTGGCACCTAAATACAAGTACCCTACTATTCTTCCACTATGTTGCCATGTTTTAATATGCGTTGTACTCACTAGGTGCAGTATCATCAAGCCTAGTGTACTCAAACTACATTAACCCTTTCTTAGGTTCTCTATGCCTCACAATTTGTCATTTCCCCTGGGCGCATTTGTGATGTTAATTTATTTGCATCTATCCTTATCCCGTTCTAGGTTTCCACCGTTCCTTTCTTTTCCCTTGTACATGACCTTTCATTGGTGGTGGTGCTGCTATTTGGCAACACAAGAATGCCCACTTGTAAGCATTTTCGACAGAAAACTTATTTCCACTCATACTATGTTTATTGTTTTTGGACTCTCCCCTTTTGGATCTTGAATCTTAATCACCTTTGGTAGGGTCCTTGTTATGTCCATATCAAAAAATATTTGAAAAAAAAGGATATTCTACTTGTTTGTGTTGTACATTCATCTACACACAAAGAAACTACTACCTGTTTTGCTAAGCACAACAAAGTTTCAAAAGATGAGAGGCAGGCTTGGGAGCTTGATCCATCAAGAGATTGTAGTAAATATTTCCTCTTTCAAGTTCAAATATAGATCCCATGGTTTCACATTTAAAGGATTTAGACTCGGAAATTTATGCGAAATTACACGTACCTTCTTGTTGTAGGTTCAACATTATGGAGTCTTGTATTATTTTACAACAGCTACACTCTTTCTTTATGAAACTTCTTTCTTGTGTTATTTTGTGTTGTTTTTGGATGACCGCAAGTACTCCCTTTTATAGGACTAGGTTAAGACTTGTAACTTTTATTCATTCAAGAGTTACATCACCCCTTATCTTATAACTCCCACTCCATTCATAACTCTTCTTTTTTTTACTATAGGGAGTTATGTAAGTGGTGTTGTAACTTACTTCATGAATGAATCAAGTTACTAGTTAACCCATTAATGGGTGTACCTATTTCCAACACTAATGACATGTCTTCGTAGCAAATAATGGGGTCTTGAACAGAATAACTGATGCCTATCTTCCCCATATTCGAACCTCACTACAAAGTAACCATCAATATGATACTGTACCACTGGTTTACTAGAAAAATTACCTTGACTGAGAATGAATCTTTTCATAGCTCCTATTGATGATGTCGCACCCACCATATAGATTACCACAGAAGGTTTCCATTTCACATCACCCTCACCTATATCTTCAACCGAGATTTCTCCTACCTTATCTCCTTCGACAATTATCAGAGTTGTAAGTTAGGTTCATACATGTAGAAGCCCTACTGTTCGTAGTAAACAGGTTCACCCAAGGTTTCTCATGTGTTATTTTAGGTAGATTCAACTTCCTTTTTTGTGTTAATTTTAGATATATCCATTGTTAGTATTCCATTCATTTTTCACAAGGATTGTTTAGTGTTTCCTCCAATTCTTTTATGTTGCGATAATTTCGGCCAATGTTCCCCCTTAGCAGTTTTCCCCTTATCATTGATTGATTTCGCCTCCGATATAAGAGTTTCTCATTCTGGTGTGGTCGGAAGTGGCTCATACATCTGCTTCCTTGTGTGTGGTTCTTTACTAGTGGAGCTAGTAGTAAGACCATGAAGTATCTCTTCCTCGTGATATCTTGTGCTTCTCTGCGTGGTTGTCACTCCCCATTTTCGGCGAGGTATAAGTTAGTGCACACTAACATGCGCTAAAGCTCAGAGAGAGAGAGAGAGATCTTTTAAAAAACTAACTTAAAGTAGGTTTATTACTTTTAAGTCAATCCAAACACCCTCTTAATCTAGTGGTTAAGGAATACAAAACTTTCTTAAGGTTGTGTGTTTGAAAGCTCTAAATGACTAAAAGAAAGCAATAAAATAGAAATGACTTGAAGGGTCATTACATTAATCATCATATGTAATACATTATTTGGTATTTTATAATGCATAAATAGAGACATTATAAGATTTTGTAAAAGTGATTCACACTAGCCTTTTAAGTGTTTCTGTTTTCTACATATTCAGGTTAGTTTGACTTAAATAATAATATGAAAGATACTGAATGATAATTGACTTGTGGGAGTGGATGTCGACGGGAAGATTGTGCATTGATTTTGTATATTTGTTCTATTTTAATGATTAAGATGGTAAGGATAATGTTGCATTATTTATTTGTTTGTATGTTCTCTTTATTTTGTACATTATATGAATTTCTAATTGTCACAAGTTTCTAATTTCTTTTGGTTCAGAATAATTACTTTTGACTTTACAGAAATTCTGCTAATTACTAACCAAACATATTTTTTATGAAATCAATTGTACGTTTGTGTATATCATCATCAGTCATCACATACACACATATATAGACGTACATACCTCTTCAATCAATATTATATTTAATAAAAATAATTGATATGGTCTTTTATAAATTTAGAATAGTAGTATCTGTTAAAAACACATATATCACTACAATTTTTTTTTGTTGTGTAGAAATAAGAATGAAAAAAGCAGAGGTGGTGAGGCAGGATATCCCCACCCCATTCTTGAATTGGAAGAAAACAAAAGATGTAAAGTATTATTGACAGCCCAACTCTCGACTTTACTTGCTGCAAGAAAAAGCCATATTCTCCCCTCACCTACTATACTATACTAACCAACCTAAAAAAGCAGCTGAGTGTTGCGTAAAGTAATTATACAAACAATGCCCGGAACTCTCAAACTCAACAACGCTCTTGCCTCTATTTATTACTACAATTCTCACAAGCCCTATAATTGGTTGCGCTCTTTTACCTCCCTTACCGGCACCGGCATTTCTAACTCCTCCATCACCACCGCTGCCGCTCACACGCGCTACACTTTGTATATTCCGCCCTACGGTGATTCCCCTTCCCGTCGGAAATTCCTAGGGCGTTTAGGTCACGGATATGCTCTAAGAAGTATTTCTACTACTCAGATGGGACCCACACCTGATCACAAGGAGGAGGATCTCCGCCGTGAAAAATCATCTCTCCCTATACCCTCCAAGTCTGAAAAGTTGCTTACATTGCCCACGATTTTAACAATTGGCCGTGTGGCTGCTGTTCCGCTTTTGGTAACCAGTAAGTTTCTCAGCTATATTGTTGATCTGATAACTGTTGACTACATCGGAACCTTGAGGTTGATGCTTTTGTTAGTCATGCTTTACCTATGCTAACTGACTAATGTATGCACCTCTACATTTCATTTTGTGAAATTGATTTTCTGCATTGTCCTGATTCCTAGAAAATCACGAATTGTATTCTTGTCAGGGAAATAGTAATTTGGAATGAGTATTCAAAGTTGACAGCAAATTGTCAGCTTTCCACAAATTGATGATATCTATGCACTAGGTAATTCGGGTATCCCCTTCGGAGGACTTAATAACTGTCTGATTGGTTACTCAAGCTAATATAGTGAAATATCAATTGTTTCGTGCTGCCTCTCAGAAGAGGCTAATTGACAAGGAAAAGTATGCCTGAGAACCTTAATGACGACATTGAAGTTCACACTAAGCAATGCAAAACACTCTACACATTTTGAAGCCTTGCTTCAGGGCCTAAGCACACCTTTGACAATATAGTGTGCTCCCAACTCCTGCAACATCCAACTTTCACTCCTCCTCACTAGTTCATAGTTGCACCTTCTCTTATCATGCTCGAACCATCTTAGCTGGCATCCCTCATCTTGTCCGCCACAGGCCACTCCCATCTTTCCAGTATAACTTTGTTCCTAATACTATCCCTCTTAGTATGCCCACACATTCATGTGAACATCCTCATCTCTACCTCCATATTTTGAAAATGGACATTCTTTACTAGCCAAAACTCAGCCCAATACTACAATAATCATACTTATAAAGATATAAATTAAATAAAAACAAGAAAACAAATTCATACCTTGATTGCTTAGAGTCTGACCTTGATTTTTCTCTCTTCTTCCTCTTCCTCCCCCTTCCTGTCTCTTTCTGGTTCCACATTAGAGAGCTTCCACTTATGCTTTATGTTCTAGAAAGCTTCAGCCTGAATAACTCTGATCCCTTTCAAAATGGTTTCTTATTTGGTGGTGTCCGGCCCACAGTATCATGATCTTCTTTTATTTTGGGCTAGTGATTATTGTGATCCCTCTTATTTTGGGTTGTTAGAGCTTGTTTCACAGAATTGTTCAAGAGTCGGTGATATTCCAGTAAAAAACACTGCTAACTTGAATATCACTAATTCTTTCCAAAAGCTCCTTAGTCCTTATATTACGCATGAGGCCTGATTGACTTGGCATAACATGCATAAGAAGATGGTTTTTTTCTCTTCAACAGATTCCTCCAGTGTGAAAGGGAGGCTGAGGATGCTGGTCACCTATTTCTACACTGCAAGTATGTTTCACCACTTTTTTTTTTTTTTTGCTGAAATGACCCATGCAAAAGGACTCAACTGAATTACTACAATGCTGGAGCTGAAAAGAATTGGACAAAGGATCCCTAACCAATATGGAATTCCAACCTTGTATGGATCTGGTGGTAGCACGTAGGGAAAGGAAACTAAGACTTGTAGATGACATAATTAATAATATCATCAGCCTAATACACAGGGGTGCTCTTTGTTATCCTTTTGGTGTAAAATGATTGATGTAAATGAGGTTGATATCCCTATAGGCCAACTTAATTCATCGAATCATTAACAAACAAATTGAGTTTTGTACTGCAAAACTAGCTACATATTGCATTGCAGCACCTCTTTTGTGCTTCTGTGAATCAATATAATCTTGCTTTTCAAGATAGTTAATGTTAAGGAAAGTTAAACAAGGTCTACACAATGTTAAGGTCAAGTTACAATGCGACGAGACCCTTCATCTTTCTTCTATAAACACTTCAGTCTCGTACACTGAAATGTAATGGCTATTGAAGTATTATGGCCGTACTTTGTTCCCTATGTATAGCTTCGCTTCTGAGTTGTTACACAACTTTTCTAGTGAGCAACATAGTTTAGCATTAATAAAATTAAATGTCTATTGACTTTGAAGCATATAAGTAACCTAGTTAGAAGATTTCTTGTGTAACCTGATCTTTATTGGCCATATATGGGTTTGTGGGAACTTCTATGCCTTTATTGTTTTTTTCTACTTTCATAATTCTTTTTAATTCAAGTGTTACTATCCTCAAAAAATAATTCTTTTATAATTTTGTATAGCTTTATAATTTCTTCTTGGGCAAATTTTACTACTCGTCAATTAATCATTCAAGCTCGATACCAAACTAGTTAGGCTAGCCATACAAAGTCTTTGATCTAGAAATTTCCCAAACTGTCCGGCCATTTCAATGGAAGAGAAAGTAAGTTTACAGTGTAACTTTGAAGAAGATGAAGTGTTGAGATGTGTCAAGCTACGTGCAATAGATAAAGCCCAAGGACCTGATGGTTTCACCATGGACTTTTACATTAAGTGTTGGGAGGTTGTTAAGCAGTAAATAAAGAAGGCATTCCAATAATTCCACGAGCAAGAAGTATTGGAAAGAAGATTCAATGCTACTTTTTTGCTCTCATTCCCAAGAAGGAGGTGCCATGGAGTTGAGGGATTTCAGACCCACAAGTCTGTTAGGCAGCATCTATAAAATCTTCTCCAAAGTCTTATCAATGACGGAAGGGGTGATGGAAAATCTAGTAGATTCTCAACAAATGACATTTATTAAAGGTAGACAGATCATGGATGCAGTCCTAGTGGCAAATGAAGCCGTAGGCTCAAGAATGAAGCATAAGAAGGCAGGAATATTGTACAAGCTTGACATTGAAAAAGCTTATGACCATGTTATTGGGGATACTTGATGGATGTCCTTGAGAAGATGGGATTGGGGCTTAAGTGGATCAACTGGATAAAATTTTGTATATCTTCAGTAAAATTCTCTGTTTTGATTAATGGTGCTCCAACAGGATTCTTCGGAGTTCAAAGGGGCTCAGGCAGGGGATCCTCCGTCCCTTTCCTGTTTTTGCTGGTTATGGAGGAACTCAACAACATGCTCAAAATAGCTAACACAAATGGCTGGTTGAGAGGTTTTGATGTGGCTAGAGATGAAAGGGAAAGTTTAGAAGTGACTCATTTGCAATATGCAGATGACACACTCATCTTTTGTGGGGCAGAAGAAGAACAACTCAGATATCTTAGAGTAATATTGGTCATGTTTGAAGGAATCTCTGGGTTACATATTAATTTGAGCAAGAGTTTCCTTTATCCCATTAATGAAGTAAATAACATGGAGACACTGAACACTATCCTAGGTAGACAAGTTGGGGCTCTCCCAACTACATACCTTGGGATGCCTTTGGGTGCTAAATCAATGTCAAAAGAGATCTGGAACAATTTAATAGAGAAATGTGAGAAGAAACTGGCTAGATGGAAGGGGCAATACTTGTCTCTTGGAGGAAGAGTAACTTTTATCAACTCAGTTTTAGATGCTATGCCCACGTACATGATGTCTTTATTTCCCATTCCAGCAGGGTTACTGACAGATTGAACAGGATCAGAAGGAAGTTCCTATGGAAGGGAAACAAAGATTGGAAAGGTTACAATCTGGTAAAGTGGACAGATCTGATAATAGCAAAAAAGTATGGGGGTCTGGGTATTAAAAATTAGCAGAATCATAGTCAGGCTCTTAGAATGAAGTGGTTATGGAAGTATGCTAATGACAAACAACTGCTAAGGGGAAAGGGACATTAAAAAGCCAAGTATGACAGAGAAAATAGATGGATGACAAAGGAAATAATGTCCCCATATGGAGTGAATCTGTGGAGATCTATAAAGGCCTTGTGGGATGACTTCAAGATCAATACCAAGGTTAAAGTCAAGAATGAGGAATAGACAAGCTTTTGGGAAGATGACTGGCATGAAATGGGAGTTCTAAGGAATATCTATCCAGACATACACAATTTAATGCTAAACCAGCAAAGAACAATTGCTGAATTGTGGAAGCCTGATGGGTGGGAATCAATTTCAGAAGGCAATAAATGACTAGAAATCACAAGAGTTGCAGAATTCTTAAAACACTATTGGACAATTTAAAGAAACACAAGAAGGGGAAGACGAGCTTTGGTGGAAGGGCAGGGATAAAGGAATATTCAAGGTTGGCAATGCATAGAGATGGTTGAATAATCACAATCTACAGAATGTCAACTGGCCTTGGAAAACTATATGGAAGGTGAACATACCCTAAAAGGTAGCATGTTTCACTTGGCTCCTATCTAAGGAAGTTGTCCTTACACAAGATAATCTGGTGAAAAAAGGATAACTTTATGTCCCAGATGTGTTTTTTGTGGAGAATAAGCAGAGATTGTTAGACATTTGTTCCTCCACTGCAAGTTCACAGTCCAGCTTTGGAGGCTATTGTTGAACCTTAAAGGTTTCTCTTGGTCTATTCCTGGAAAGGTTATAGAGGCCCTGCAAAGCTGGGTTCAAGCAAGAAGCAGAAGTAGGTGGAGAATTATACCAGCCGACATATGGTGGACCGTGGACAATTTGGAAGGAGAGGAATGCTAGGTGTTTTGAGAGCATAGAGAATAGTATAGAGCCAATCAAATTGAATTGTATCTTTATTCTATGTTTTTGGTGTAATGAGATCTGGTCTAATGATTCTGTATCTATTATTGATGTGTTAGACTCATTATAGACACAGGATCATAGGTTCTGGAAATGCTTGTATATGTACTGATCAGTTCGTATCAATATACACAAAGTTACCAATTTCGTTATGCTTAGTCACTTCAGTATTTAAAGATCTGTCATAGTTAAGACTTTTTATATGCTGGCCATAAATCTATCACAAGCCTCCATTTTATCTGTGTTTGGGACTGGTTATGCATGAAGCTAATATAGGTGTGAGTTCCATAGGTTACAAGTGACAGTGTCAATAGAGTGTCTGGTGGCTTTATGCATCAGTGGCTCACTGGAATGTTTTCTGATGTACAATCCTTTGTACATGTTCTTTTTGTTTCCGTTGTCTTGCAAGTGTTGATGAAATAGAATCTGTTTTCCTTTTTCTGATGAAGGTCAATAATAATATAAGATCTGTTTTAATTTGTGTTTAGCATTCTTTGATTTATGGCAGAACCTTGGCCTGATAAATGAGTGTATACATTGTTTGGTGTAATGAGATTTGGTCTAATGATCCTGTGTCTATTATTGATGTTTTAGACTCATTGTAGACATAGGATCAGAGGTTCTGGAATTACTTTTATATGTACTGATCAATTCGTATCAATATACACAAAGTTACCAATTTAAAAAAAAAGTCTTTGATCTATTTCATTATGCTTAGTCACTTCAGTATTTAAAGATCTGTCATAGTTAATACTTTTTATATGCTGACCATAAATCTATCACAAGCCTCCACTTTATTTTTGTTTGGGACTGGTTATGCGTGAGGCTAATATAGGTGTGAGTTCCACAGGTTACAAGTGACGGCATCAATATAGTGTCTGGTGGCTTTATGCATCAGTGGCTCATTGGAATGTATTCTGATGTACAATCCCTTGTACATGTTTTTTTGTTTCCATTGCCTTGCAAGTGTTGGTGAAATAGAATATCTGTTTTCCTTTTTCTGATGAAGGTCAATAAAAATATAAGATCTGTTTTAATTTGTGTTTAGCATTCTTTGATTTATGGCAGAACCTTGGCCTAATAAATGAGTGTATATGTTGTTTGGCAATGGTAATCTCCATAAGTAAAGCTGACCTTGTACTCTGTTTAATCTAGCATTCTATGTTGATAGCTGGTGGGGGCCAAATGCTACAACGGCTATATTTATTGCAGCAGCAGTAACTGACTGGCTTGATGGATACCTTGCTCGCAAGGTTCTCATTTCTGCTGTTTTGAGTTCCATATTATCATCTCTTCTGGAATTCTTATTTTCCGTATTTGGAATATCACAATTTTAGATGGTTTGACATGCCCAGATGAACTTAGGAACTGCCTTTGGTGCGTTTTTAGATCCAGTGGCTGACAAGGTATTCTCTATAGTTCTGTTTCCATTGGATCATGCTTATTGCCTGCAATTTTGGATGGTGTTATTATCAAAATTTCCAGTAATAAGCATGAGATTTGGGGGGAAATATCGTTGTAAATATGATGTTTTTATAATTGATATACCTGTCTTCTCAACTGCAACAGTTAATGGTTGCTGCTACCTTGGTCTTGTTGTGCACCAAACCTTTGGAGTTCGGTGTGTTCGGACAGTTGCCATGGCTATTAACTGTCCCTTCGATTGCGATAATAGGCAGGGAGGTGAGTGAGTGATTATCTGTATAAATTCATGTAACTGTTTCGTTTAGCCTACTTTAGTTGTATTTGGTTATTTCTTGATACTTTATAGTCTCTAGATTAGAAATGGATGACCTCAAATTGACATAAGTTTCTTTCCACTACGGACTTGCATCTTTCATTTGTAGTGTTTTAATACAATTTGGGAAAAAAAGTTCTTAAATATTCATTGTTTTTTTTTCAAAAAATGTTTTAAGTAAAAGTCACTCTATTTGCGTTCCGGTTCGAAGTAATATACAGGACCTTTCTGATACTTGAGCGGGGTGGGCATATAACAGGAACTAACGGATCGAACCCGCCATTAATTGGGTTCGGTTTTGGTACTAAATTTTTGAAACTTTGTATTGGGTTTGGTTCTCGGTATTAGTGCTCCTGTATTCTGGTTGACCAAAAAACCAAAATTTGCAAATGCTGTTTGGCTGTTTGCTTTATCTGCACGTTATAGCTAGCTGTTTGCTTTTCCCTTCTGCTGTAACAAAATTACAGTTATATTGTAATCAGTGCTAAGTACTAACTTTTTTTTGAAACTGCAGTGCTAAGTACTAACTGCCAAACCGCTTTAAGTGTTCATTGTATGAGACCCCTAAAGTGAACTCGGAAGTACTGGGAGACGAATAAAGTGAGGAGTATACATTCACCAGTTACAAAGTGAGAGAAGTGTGCACAAGCAGTTCATCGTTTGAAACTAGGATTACCTTAGATATGCACCAGTACTTTGAGTTGTTCGATAACATTCAATTATCAACTATAGGCATTCATGCCCTAAGTACTAAGGGGGACTTTGGTGTGATGGATAAGGAAAAATGATCATGGGATAAGTTTTTAGTACCACTCAATTCTTTGTTTGGTTACGAAGTGTGGCATAACTTATCCCAGGATTAATAATTGTGACTGAGATCTAAGTTGCTTGGATCGGGTGTAAGTGTTCGATACTGGTGTGGATCTAAAGGTCGGGTCATGATTAAGATTCAGAGATATGAATCCATGTATGGATTTGGGTGTGGGGATTCACCTAAAAATAATTAGCATATCTAAAAATAGAGCTATACTACCTAAATTATGAGATATTATGAGGAGAATTCTGGAAGGAGATCAAAGGAAAATGAGTGACACAAATTTTTTTATATAAAAGGTATTCCATTTCTTTCAATTTCACCTTACCTTTTGTATTGATTACATAAATCATTAAAATTGATCAGACTTTCCCATCGATTTTGGTCAAAGTACCCAAAATTGGTTGACCAAATTGGACACCCACACCCACACCCATGTCGTGTCGACACAGGTGCGGCACCAAAAGTAAAGAGTCCAAGCGACTTAGACTTAGATTAGTTATCCATATTTGTGGGTGGAATAGTAATACCGTGTTAACTTATTCTGTATATAAAAGTAAAATAACAAAAGTTTCCCCTTAGACCCTCTTTTATACACCACTTTTACATCCATATATATTCAAAAGAAGTTTAATATCATTTATAATAACATTCACAACCTTCACTATTTGTTACTTTTATGATAATATACTTTTTCATTAGAGAATTACACTATATAAATATAATTTTTATTTATGAATATATTATGCATCAAATTTATTTGATTGATTCTTATGTTTATTTATATTTTGATTTCTCTTCAAATGTTCACTCCACTCTAGAATTACATATTTTTAATTAAAGTCTTTTAATCACTTGAAAATTTGTACTTATTTATCAATTAAAATGAAGATAACTTTAATATTTTACAATATGAGTGTGATATGTGCTTAAATAAAGTGACATCAATAATAAAATCTCTTTTACGTTAACAAACTTAAGATGAAAATTTTATTTTTAAGCTAAATAAGATGGAAGATCTATATTTTAAAACACACGGCGCAATCATGAGAATGCACATACAAATATATTTAAGTTATACTAAGATGAAAAATTTATTTTAAGAATGAATAACTAAAGCTTGCAAAGGAAGTAACAAAAACTAAATAAGGTGGAGAGTGTTTTTGTAAACAAACAACTTATTCTTAGAAATTATGCAACACATTATTTTGGATATGTTAAACCAAACAATCAATAAAAAATAATCCAACATAACTTATCTCATCATAACTAATCCCAACATAATTTGTTTTCAAACCAAATGACGCCTAATTAATTTGAACACTTGAAGTTGCATAAAACTACCCGAAATCGTCAACACTAATTAGCCACCTACATACTCTCTGTGAAAACTTCGGTAGAAACTTTCTAGTCACTAATGGGGGTTTTGGTGTAAAGTAGAATAATTTTTGTGCCCTCTCCCAAATGTGAATTTCTTTTTGTGGCAATAAGGTTGAATATTTTATGATGTATTTGGGGAAAAATAAAATAAAATGGTAGTATCGTTTTTGATACATCTAGGTTATAGCTTGCACATTGGATTGACTGTTTTCCAACTGTCCTATGTCAATTTTGACTAGGCTAGTTAACCCTCTATGCTGTTTCATATCATGTTTTTTTGACTGAAAACAACGTTTTAAGATGATAATTTGTCTTATATATCGTAGAGGTGATAGTGGAATTTTTTTTATAAAAATGAATAATTGAGAAGTTAGGTTGATAGGAAAAATACCTCCGTTTCCCCCTTGCCTCTCTTTCTGCCTTGTTCCTCTTGGCGCGTTGTGCCTGTTTTTCTCCCCCGTCCCCGCTTGTCCCCTGGGACCGGTCTTCGCACCTGCCCCCCCCGGCGTCTCGTTTTCGCCCCGTCCTTTTGTAGCTTTCCCTTCCTTCCTTTCGCCCGGTTTTTTCCCCCTTCCCCCCTTCCCCCTCCCTCCCTCCTCCTCCCCTTTCGCCCTGTTCCTGTTTTCGCCCGTTCTCCGTGTGGTAAGGGCGTTCTTCCCTCCTGCCCACCGTCCCCTCGTTTGTGTGTTGGGCCACCGATTCTCCTCCCCCCCGCTACATGGGGGGATATTATCTTCTTCCCAGAGCGTACATCCTCGTCTGTGCCCCGTTCTGTAGGCCACTTGCCACCTGGCCAGATTCACCACGAGGCAAAAGTTGGACCCAACATTTTAAATGTAGTTTCTTTTAATTACATATTGACATGTGATGAATTCCAGGTTATATAGTTTTCTTTCTGTATAATTCTTTAATATCTTAATTTTAATCTTAAAATATTGAGTTGATCTATATTTAAGTAGAGAGTCACAAATTTATCCGGAGTGGAAGGAAAAGTGACACATTGCCGGTCCCGAAAGAGTCAATTTGACAAAAAGTGCCACATAAATTGCGATAGGAAGGGAGTGCACTCTTTGATTTCGGGATTAGCAATCCCGAGATTGGTTATACCACCATTGTGGTATTATTTTTACTCCACGCTTCACATGGGATAACACTGCCGGGATTTTTTATACCACAATTATGGTATTATTTTACACCAGGCTTCTTTTGGGATAACAACCCTGGAATAGAACATGTCAAAATTTCCTTACCCGAAGTTTTTCTCCCATAGAAATAGAGCTTTATCTCCATTTCTCTTATTTTAAGTCAAACATCTACCAGTAGAAGTTATCATATACTATCCCGTTATAACTGCATTATAATCCCGGATAACTTGTTCCATAACCAAAAAAGTTAATTAGCAGACACACTTGACAATATGGGTTCAAGTCTATTGTACATTTTCACAAACTTCATTAACACTACAGTTGAAATGTTCACCAATACCTTGCCATTTGAAGTTTAGGGCAACAATTTTTTTCCTTAGCACTCACTTTTGATACATTGGTGATATGCCTTTTTCAAATTTAACATGGAAGTTTCTGTAACTCAGGGGATGATATACTAAACAAATGTTACCTTTTTGTTTTTACTTATTTTTCCTTTGATATATGTATCTTGTGTCTCAATGATCTCTTTGCATCTTACTGATAAAAAACATCTCTTTGCATCTTTGGTTTTCGGATTTGGTGGATAAGTGGTCAATAATGATTTTGGTTTATGTTGTAAATTCATTTTGTAGATAACCATGTCTGCAGTTCGAGAATGGGCGGCTTCTCAGGGTGGTAAACTTTCAGAGGTTCATGACCACCTGCCATTTTATTTATAGAATAATTCCTTGTGCTTTATTTATTTCATTAGTGACTGTTAAAATTTTCAGGCTGTAGCTGTGAATAACCTCGGGAAATGGAAAACTGCCACCCAGATGATTGCATTGACCATCCTCCTGCTAACCAGAGATAGCAGGTAACTCTTGTTTTCAGTCTCCTGTATGAATTTGTTGAAACAAGAATTTTTGATAGAAATCTGATAATACTTTGACCATGTAATTGTTTTCTTTAGTTTATCTGGAGCTGCCTCTCTTGTGGGTTCCGGTGTGATGTTGCTATATATATCAGCGTGGCTAGCTGTGTGGTCTCTGTTCGTTTATATGAGAAAGATATGGAAAGTGTTATTGATGTAGTAGTCTTTTTTCATCAAATACATATCGGCTCATGCTTCTTGGTGTTGAGTGGTGGATTGATCACCCACAAGCAATACATACTGATGACTAGAGCAAGGGATCGGAACACCTTTTTCCTGATGCATGCTGTGTTCAATGTATGGTTTTCCTCTACATTCTTTAGTTTGATTCTTTAGCTGAGAGATAATGAAGTCTCTCAACAGGAATTAGGATCATTGGACATGGTACCTGCAACATGTAATCTGGATTCTAACTGGAAAATTTATAGTATTATGCAGCAATGTATTTGCTAGTTTTCGTGCACGCGCGTTTGCGCGTGTTTCCCATTAATAATATTTTTAAAGTTACATGCATATTTAATTTTGAAAATAAAAGTAGTAAAAATTTGCAACTAAGATTATTTTTGAAGAATTAAAATAAATAGTTTTCATCCAATTGATTAATCTATAAAACAAAAAATGGATTTATATATATATATATATATATATCTATATATATATATTACTCCCTCCCCCCAAATACACAAATAGACATTGTATCTTATCTATAGTTTGGAAACAATTATATTTACAGTACATTATAAAAAAAAAATCAATAATGAAAATTCTAAAATAAGTTTTTAAAAATCCAACTTCCTCCTTTTTAAATACCCATGAAGTTTGGTAGCACTCCTTACGGAGCTAAAATTTCATATACATTCGAAGTTAAATGTTAGATTTAAATGATATGAAAATTATTTATTCAACTGGTTATCAATCTACATGTTTTTCTCTATTTCCTTCCTTCCCCGTTTTCTTTGAGTTCCATGCAAAAAGAAAAAATTTAAGGGAAAAGAAAGAAACTTAGAAGAGGTTAGATTGCTCAACTAAAGAAACAAACTTGAAGGAATGAAATCATTTGTTACCTTTATATAGTATTTCTTTATGTTCTTTGAAATTCCTTTTCACATAATACTATACCTCCCCTTAAATACTTCATGAACTATTCAATTCTGACTGATTTTTTATAAACAAATTGTTACTAATTTAAAAAGTGTTAGAATTTGATAAGTTCAAGTTAAGAAATGAGAAAACAGAAGTAAAGGCCTTGTGAGAGTTGGTAAAGTATACCTGATGATGTTTAGTTAAAGCAATTAATCATATATGACTCTAGGGCAGTAAAAACCACTTTTCCACTTCCCAAATCCCCGTTATTTATGTAATTGAACAATTAATAATTGATTTTATTTACTTGTTAGGTATGGCAAAATAATATTTTTTATTATAATTAATTAATTATCATAATAATTCAATTGTTAAAGTTTAATACATAGTAAATATTGTAATTATAGGTTGCATAAAAATTCGGTAAGAATACAAAGTTATATCAAGAGAAAACTTATTGAGGAATGCCTAATATTTGACTAATTACATATTTTATAACATGTTAAGTTATCGTAGGGGTCATGGTAATCATTGCCAATTTGGAAGTTAAAAAGCTTTTCGCTTTTAATAATAATAATAATAATAAGAATAAAATCAATAATAATATATTCGGGGGAATGAAATCTAAGAGCTAGTCTAAGTGGTCTGCCTTCGGTTTAATTACACAATTATACATTTTATTTATAGGAGGGTAACACTGTAATTCAACTTTTGACTTGAGTTCTTCCTACCTATAATAATATTATAATAATATAATAATATATGATTGTCGTGTTTGGCTGGGGTGCAAACTGTGATGCTTTAGCCTGGTGTTTTATAATTCAATCCTTGAAAGTCGGTAAGCCACAGTAAAATTTGTTCAATTATCTTCTGCAAGGTATTCTTTAACCAAAATAAATAGTTTGGGTGTTGATATATTTTTGTCAAGGTCTCAAAATGCTATAGATATTACTCTTTTACCTGTTTATTTGTGCCTCTTTGTTTTCTTTCTCAAATATGGAAATAGAGAGACTAGCGTTGTGCTCATCGACACAAACATGCAGCACGTAAAGAGCGAACTAGTAAATTTGCTAATGTTATAATTCATGTTGAAGTAAGTCTTACTTGTGCAAGAATACTTAGACCAAAAAGAAGGGAAAAAACTGTTAGGACCGAAAATAACCAGTTTGTAAACGCGGACAAGCAAATAACCTCAAAAGACCAACCGGGAGAGAGAGGAGGAGAGGGGGGGTTTAAAGAACGGAGAAATGTACCAAAAGCCAAATAATTTAACCGTGGTTTCGGTCAATCGACCTACGCCCACAAGGAGATGAGCAATCCACTATAAAACTATGAGAGTACAAATACGAGAGATCCAACCTCAAACAATTCACTCGGATATCATGGGAGGTTCACACAAGTGATAACGTATCAACTTGTTACCACAAATTCTCCGCTAACCACAACTCTCAAAGACTTTAAGACTCATTGTGATGCTGATTAAATTAGAAGGAACATTCCTCTATTTTATAGGTCCTAAACCTTTCATACTAGAAAAAGAATTAGTCACTTCAAACGTTTTTTCATAAAAGGAAAACCTATTTATTGTAAAATCAGGGCAAAATAAAACCCAACACATCTCCCCCTTTGGCCTAATTCTGACAAAATCAATGTGGTCCACCTTCTTACTTACTCTTCACCAACTTTGCTTCTCCTCTCATAACTCCTTTGCAAAATTTATGTGCAACAACAGAGAACCTCTTGAAACAATTTCTCCAACAAAAATCTTCAATACTGTCACAAAAGTTGCGGCTAGAACTAACACCCGTCAAGATGACCACCTCTTTTCTAACCTGGTTCACATCTCGATCTCGACCACACTGAACCTGACTCCGTCCGTGAATCTGGCTCTGATACCACTTGTTACGGACCGAAAATAAGCATTTGTAAACGCGGACGCTAGTACAAAGCACCCTCAAGACTCCCGAGTAAGAAGACAACGAGAAATCAATCAAAAGACACAAAAAATTTCATCTGTGTCATTCGGCTCAATCAACCTACGTCTATCAAAGGAGATGACAATCCACTATAAATATGAGAGTACATAACAAAATACAAGAGTGGAAACAGACCCTACCAATGTCACTAGGAATACATGGGAGTTTACATTCAAGTGAGAACATATCAAGCTTGTAACCCTAATTCTCCCTCTAACCAAAACTCTCAAAGCCCTTTCAGACTACATATGCTGACTCGCTGGGATTAAATTAGAAATGGAACATGTCCTCTATTTATAGAGTCCTAAAACCTTTTTTCATACTAGAAAAATGATTAGTCATTCAAAACTGTTTTCCTAAAGGAAAACCTTTTATGGTAAGATGTAAATCAAGCCAACAAAATTTCTTGTTCCAGACCTATTTCACCAAACCTGAGCCTCCTTGCAATACCACCCAACCGAATCTCCCCTTGGCCTATTTCTGACAAATAAATTTGTCCACCTTCTTTACTCTCTCTTCATCAGCAGACTTGCTTCTCCTCTCCATAATCTCCATTGCAAAATTTTGTTCACTACCGAGAACCGTCTCGAAACAAATTTCTCCAACAAAAATCTTCAATAACTGTCAAAAGGTTGCGGCGAGAACTACACCCGTCAGAATGAACACCTCTTTCTAACCTGTTTCAATAAATCGATTATCGAACCCCCTAACCTGTCTCGCGTTACAAAACATTGAAATCTGGCTCGGATTACAAGCACTTGTAGGACCGAAATAAGCGGTGTAACGCGGAACTAGCAAAGCAAACCCAAAAGACCACGGTATAAGACAACGAGAAATATCCCACAAGAAACACAAAGATTTAACGTGGTCGGTCAATCGATCTACGTCCACAAAGGAGATGAGCAATCCCTATAAATATGAGAGTACAAAATACTAGAGATCCATCTACTCAATCCAATTCACTCTAATACATGGAGTTTCAACACAAGTGTAACTTCAAGCTGTGACCCACAATTTCTCCCTCTAACCAAAACTCTCAAAGCCCTTTAAGACTACATTGTGAATGCTGATTAAATTAGAAGGAAACAGGTCTCTATTTATAGAGTCCTAATCTCTTTTCATACTAGAAAAAGGAGTAGTATCAAAACTTTTTCCGAAAAGGAAAACCTATTTATGGTAAGCATCCGGGTCAAATAAAACCAACTCTCTAAACAACGTATAGAGGGATTTGAAGTAATCTTCTATGATGACTCGATTACGAAACATGAGGACCTAAACCAACTTCCACTAAATGCAAATTGACATACAGATGAGGTTTTGGAAAAAAGAAGACAGAGACATCAATGGCATCAGACGATCTTCTAACTTATCAACAAGGTGACTTCCTAAGGGACATTCACAACAATCTGCATGCCATGTCAAAGAATAAGGTCGCTAACAAAAAGGTGAAACACTACCACAACTCAATAGGCATCGTAATACTCTTTACCCGAATCTAAAACTATAAATAACTCTAATTCTTTAATTCTAAGATACGCCAAAGACAAGCTATATAGCTGATAGTTATTACAATCACACCATTTCTGTGCCCAACTAAATATCAAAATGAAATGCGAAGAAACTAATTACAAATCCCAACACATAACAAGCTGTCATGGCCAATTAAACAAATATAATTTATAGACATGTGGGCTGTGGCAATATCTAAACAAGACTAATCCCCATAAGGGATGCTAAAATGCATACATATATATGATTCCAGCAGCCAATTTCATAGATAACTATTATGGATATAGCAATAAAGAATAAGTCATATCAACTATACAAAAAAAGGTTTAGCCTTAACATATATTTTCCAATAATTTCAAGGGGTCAATCAAATTCTGACTGTACCCCTATCATACTATAGTATGGCAGGAGCTCAATCAACACCAAAGAATACAAGGTACTATGACAATTTGACAAAAGATACAAACTTTTACCCTAAAATAATACCGAGGTCTAAAGTGGCTATAAAATGATAGGAAAATGTTCTTACCTTTGATATATATCCTCGTAACAGAACCAAGAACACCACATAGGACCAATACCTTGCTGACACAACACCAACAAAGCTACACCATGCAATTCACGGACAAAATTATACCAAAATGACGAGATCGGGATGTAGAGCAACTTATGTTAAGCTTTCCAACTAGCAACACCAGTATACAAGGAGAATCTCTATATATTAGATCTGATTTTTCTGGGTTTCTAGGTGAAATATCTGGATATAAAATGAAGGAGACAAGTTTTTATTAAGCTCCACCAATCTAGGAGGCCTGTTTCATGAGTCTGTTTATCCAGTCTCACGGAAACAGAAGTATCTCTGTATTTTGAAGTCTATGGACAACCCTTCTATATTCCTAGTTATTTTGATATGCCGCACCATGAAGAGATCGGGTCCCTGATTGACAAGTCCCTCTCGCCAGATCTAAACTGTGGGTACACTGTAAACAATTTGTAATCTTCTACCAAAGGTTGGTGAGCGCTGTACTACCCAATCGAATAGACGAAGTTTTTGCCCAACGGTCAATAACCCTTTATAGTTTTGTCTTACTCAACATGACAACAACAAATGATTCATTTATTCACTAAGGCCGTCAGTCATCAAACCTTTCACTTTCAAGAACTCACAAAGAACATAGCCAAGGCTGGACCCTGGTCCCCTACACGAAGTGCTTACTCAAAAGGTGACAATAAAACTGTCATACAGTTGTCCCCCTCTGATGTGGTTGGTGCACAACTTCACAACATAGGCCTTCGGTTCCAATAGGGTTGTTCAAACAAACGAGCTGTGCTGTTGAGTTATAATACTCTCCAAAAACACAACTCAAGTTTGTCAACTACAAAAACTTTGAGTTCCTTTGAAAATTTCTTAATCTTACAAGAGAAAGTCATCTCTCAAGGAAGAACACTGCTCAACTCAACAAAAGACTCCCTGATAGTAAACATCATTTGCTTTTTTTTTCTGATACAATTTAGTTTTGATTCGCTTAACTAAGTTAGACGTTCGTCGAATCTTGTAAGTTTTTTCGGTCAGGCCCTATAACACATCGTTGATTTTGGTTGTTCTTTTGTGAGAGCTTTCCTAGGAGTGTCACTACAGGTAGTTAATCGGTGTGCAAGGCAGAGTTGGAGCTTTTTGTGGCTCTAGGTCCTGGAGATCGGAGTTGGTTGGCTTAAATTAACTTGGGGGTTTCTTATGTCTAGATCAGTAGAACTTAGTTGTTTAATGGGGGGCAGCTGTTGTGATCTCTTAGGCTCGTTTTTACGTAATATGAAGAATGACTTAGTTTAGAGATTAGGTGGTTAATCTCTATGTGTGGTTGTAAACTCTTTTTTCTTTTATCTGTGAGAGATTGTGAAAATATTTGAAAAGTATTGTAGGAAACATGTCGCCTGGTTTTACTCTCCATTGAGCAAGGATGGTTTCCTACATATCAACTCTTGTGGCAGTCTTATACGGTTCCAGTTTTTTACTTTCTCTAATTTTTTACTGTTCTTGTTGAGTCGAGGGACCTGGTCTCGAAATCACTGTTGGGCCCAAACATTCCAACAAATGGTATTGGATCTTAAATTTTCTATCCAGGTAACACCAAGAAAATAAAAGATCCTAAGGAATGACTGCTCTACTAAGCTTTTGGAGTGCATAAGCCCCTTTAGAGATAGGGGCGACTTTCTTGTGGTATTAATTGTGAATGAGCCAAGAAGGTTGGTCCCCAACGAAGCCACCTCTGTTTGATGGTCAGTAATATAGGTGGTGGAAAAAGTGCATGTTTCAATTTATAATGGCTGAAGATTGTGAGTTGTGGGATGTTGGTTGTGAGGTTCCCTATGGTCCAACTACAGAAGTAAAATATGGGGATTTCACAAGGATCGTTCTCTAAACCCGACGGCAATACAATGACTTTGACAAAAGGGAAGTAGAGAAAAATTACAAGGCTAGGAAGCTCTTAATGTGTGGAATCAGAGCAAATTAACAGATTTGATTTCTTCATGCGAATCAGCCAAAGAAATTTGGGATCTGCTGAGAACTACTTATGATGACACTAAGGAAATAAGGAAATCTAAACTAGATCTCTTTACTGCTCAGTTTGATAGCTTAACCATGAAAGAAGGTGAACCGGTTCATGAAATGTGCACAAGATTTTCCAACATTACAGATGATCTCATGCTCTTGAAGAAGCATTCCTCGTGTTTAGACAAGTCTCCAAGATCTGGAAATTTCTCCCAGATCTTGGATAAATGGTTTCGCAACTAGCAATAAGATGAAGGGACCTGAAGAGATGAATGTATGTGCAATACTTGAGCATCTTCAAGCTCATGAGATGCATACAAAAGAGAAGGGTTTCATTTTCAAAGGTGAAGAAGACATGAGGGCAAATCTGATTGGTGATGGTGATCAGATTGGAGATGCAAAAAGGGATAAATCACTAGATTCCAAGGTGTCACAAAGTGAAATCTTTGAAATATATGAGACAAGGGGATATATCACTCAAATATTTCAAAAACTTGTGAGTGAACATGGAGGCTCCATAAAGAAAGAAACTCATGACAATACTATAATCTCTGGTAACGTGTGTTACAGGACTGATCAACCAGGTCACTCCATGAGAGATTGTCTTATTCATAGAGATGACCTCAAGGAAGTAAAAACAAAGAGGGGGGACTAGGTCTATCCCAAGATAAGCAGGAGAGAAGCCTTTTTTCCAGGCGGTGAAAAGGGAAATGACTACATGAGAGGATTGCTCGAGTGATTCAAATGACTCTGAGTACTCTAATGAGGACTTTACGGAAAAATCTGATGATGAAGAAGCTAAAAAGAGGTATTCCTTTATGATCTTAAGCAAAACTTGCATGTTTACTCTGTTAAGAAGATGAGAATTCTAGCTGATGTTTTTGCTTGATTGACTCTATTATTGAGTTAAGAACTGAAAAGGACATGATGAACAATAGTCTATATACTATTCATGAAGAAAAGATCAACTTTGGTTGACCAAATGTCTATTGTAGAAGAACAATTGATAGTTCTAGAAGCTGGAAAATCTAGAACTTAGGGAAAAAATAAAGACGTTGAATGAGAAATGTGGCAAAGGGAAGAACGAGGAGAGTAGCTTACAGCTGGAGCTTGAACATAAGCTGCATATTACTGAAATGAATATGGAATTGGCTTTAGAGATAAATCATGTGTTGGAGAGGGACCTAGTTTGTGTAAAAGAGGAACTTCAAAAATCGTTCAAATTGACCAATCCCTCTAAGATCCCTTCAAATTTGCTCGGTCAAGGAAACAACAGTAAAAAAGGGTTGGGCTACGAAAAGATAGATCCCTCATACAATGTTGTGTGTACATTATGGTCGAGATGGACATCTCAACAGAGATTGTCGTGTAGTGAAAAAGTATGGAGGAAGTTCGTCAAACTATTCCAAATAGTGGAATATATTGAAGAAGGTACCTGGTCCTTCTCATGGTCCCAAGTTGAATAAAGTCAGTCTGCCTCATTGGACAAAAGATTTTCTTATCTCTCTGTTAACTAATTACTAGGAACTCCGTGTGAAATGGGTTCCTAAGACTAGAAAGTGATTTTATATGCAAGTGAAAGGAAGGAGCATCAGTTAGTGATGGTTTTTGAATAGTGGATGTTCAAAATACATGATTGAGAAAACTGCAAAAAACATTCTCTCTCTCAAGGAAATTCAAGGTGGAGGTGTCTCTTCTGGCAATGGTAAGAAATGGTACATTCTTGATGAAGGTAGGACTTGAAAATGTGTGGAACACTCTTTTGAAGTTTTGTACTATGTCAATATTTGAAGTACAAATTTTAAGTGTTTCACTGATCTCTGCTGAGTGAAATAAATTTGTAATCCTATAAGAAAATTTGTTGTGACAAACTTTCTCTCTTTAGTGATAATCTTGGAAGAAAAGAAATGCAAGAACATGTGTATTGATAATCTGAATACTACTCGTAGTGACAATCTCACTTGACTTAATGCTCAAGGTGAGAATTTTGATGTATGACACAAGAGACGTGCTCATGTGAGCTACTTTGCTGCACAAACCTGTGTCAGGAACATGGTCCAAGTTTGAACAAAATGAAATTTGCAGATGACTAAGGTTGTGACGACGGTGTTAAAGAAAAGCAGATCAGACCATCCTTCAGGTTAAATATGCATACTTTTAATCTTTCAAGGAATTTCCGAGCTGAAGTAATGAATGCTACATGTTTTTTTTGACCAAAATAATGATATTGAGAAGTGTAATCTCAATGATGTTGAAAGAGTATTTGTGGGATACTCTTCCTCCAGCAAGGCTTATCCGGTGTATAAAATGTGCATTGAAAAAGATGTTCATGTGATTTTTGATGAATCTCGAAGAATTGAGAAGAAGTTGCAAAATAAAGAAGATTCTGAGATAGAAGAGATGTTTCAGATTAAGGGACATGATCTAAACAATGAGCTTACTGAAGAACATCCTCTTCATGATTCCAACAATCTAAAGGAAATCGATGCAGATGATGAACCTAATAGGGGATCCTGTTTTGTAGATAGTGTTGAACAAAGATGATGTAGTTAAAACTGATAATGTGAATTCTGAAGGTAAGAATGAAGAAGTTGATCAACCTCAGTTTGCAAGAAGCAAAGTATGACACTCGGTTTCCCAACAAGCTGATAGATAGTGCAAATTCCTCTTCAACAATGGCTTCAAAAGAGGTAAAATTGACAAAATCCTCTTTTTGAAATCACAAAGAAAGGAATTACTAATTATTCAAGTACATATTGATGATATCATCTTTGAGACAACGTTTGGGGTGGTGTGTGAACATTTTATTGCACTCATGAATAGTGAGTTTTGTAATGAGCATAATGGATCTCTTCTTAGAGCTTTACAACAAGCAAACCTCAAATGTTACCTTCGGGTGTCAAAAAAAGTACATTTATGAGCTGCTCAAATGGCTTAACATACTTGAAGTCAAGACAATGTTATGGAGGGGTAATGTCATCGTGAAGATTTTGCAATGTGGAAGATCGAGTGGCTGACAACTTCACTAAAGCCCTGAGTAAGGACCAGTTGTATGCTCTCATAGGAACTTAGCTACAGGGAAGAAGATATCACAGCGTTTAGGGCAATTGATGTCTGATTAAAGATGGTGGCCTAGTTTTGTTTAGAGAAGCTGTTGAAAATGTCTCATGTTTTGAATGCCTAGATAATTTTTACTCCCATGGGGCACTAACTTGAAGCTGGATGCAGATCACCCTTGTTCAGAGATTCCATTCTTGTTCAAAGGAATAACATTAGAAGGCTGCTGAGAAAATCTTGAGACATTTAAAGAAAACAGGTGACTAGGTTATTCTTTCCATCAAGATACTTTTTGTTTTGGGGTACTGGTGATGTTTATTATGCTGGGTATCAAGTTGATGGAAAGAGTGCCTCAGGGGCTTATGTTATAGGCTGATCTCTCACTCATGGGGAACTAAAAGGCAAGATTGAGTTGCTCTTTCAGCACGAGGTAGAAAATATAGCAAGTGCAGCTTGATGTGCTCATCTCTTGTAGATCAAGCAACAATTTGAAGCTCTTAAAAATCTGGCTGAAATAATCAAACTGGTGATGAAAACGTTAAAACCTTCTTGGATGTATCCTTGTTGAAACAATCAACTCTCTCATGACTATGCAAAGGGAGCAGATATCCTTGCTTTTCAACTGTGTATGTTTAGCAAATTCAGTCTCATACCTTTTGTAGGTATACACACATGGAAAAAGGACTGAAGCAAAAGGGAGGTCAGGAGCGATCTAGGCAATCACATTCAAACTAAGGGACCTGAATCTGCTCTCGAAGGTTTGCTCTCTTAACATTGCAGTTTGAATTATGCGAGAGAACTGTTGCAATTGTCACATGTCTGTCATTTGGGTTTCTGACCGTTGTCCCATCTTTGAATACCAAAATGATACATTCTCCCACATAATACTCTCTTTCACTTCCTTTATACTCCATATTTTTTTTTCAAATCCCTTTTCAAAATCAGAAATTTTCAAAACCTTCTTTTAAACTTTCTCAAAAACACTTCAAATGTGTAAACCCTTTAATCCTACTAGAAAATTTTCTGATGAAGATGATTTTAAGTGTGAAGAGGGACCATGTCCTAACAGGCAAAAACAAGACAGTGAGAAAGATGATGTTTAAAAAGGAAAAGGTTGATATTTTGAGAACTCAAAGTGTTCTAAAAAAGGAGGGTGCCCAAAAATAATGAAAATATAATAATTGGTTCCTTACTTATTGATTTATTCATATCGGAGGCATTGAGTAAGTTTGATTTTACCAATATTTATGACAAACTCAGGCCAGTGTTAGAAGCTATGATAGTTGTTCTTGCTAACAGGGATATTGAAATGGTTTTCCTTAAGGCTCAACTTTTGAAACAACACTATCAGAAGGAACAGGTTTACAAAATAATTGGCAGCCCTAAAGGTTCAACATGAACCCTGGGTAGCAAAGCATGCTAAACTTTAAGAGAGGCTTATGAAAGTACCCTCTAAGTCATCAGTTCTCTTCTAACTTTCTAAATCAGTCATTCCTCATTTTCTTTCGAAATTGTGTGGGCATTGTTCTGGTTCTCATTCGTAATAATATGTGCAATGCTTTGATTGTTGATCTTTGGTTTATGAATAAAAAATATCTTGTTTCTACTGACTTTTCTCATTACTTTATGCATTTTTACTCATGTTCATTGTTTTCCAATGGACATGAATTTGCTTGAAATGCATCTCTGTCAACTTGGTTTACTGCTTTAACCCTTTTTAAGATGTCAAAAGGAGGAAATTTGTCAAGGTATGAGATCAATAATGTTAGCTACTTGAAGAGACATGGTCATGCTGATAGGGGGAATAAACATGGTCATGCCGATAAGGAGAATAAAAGATGTTAGCGACTTGAAGAAACATGGTCATGCTGATAGGAGGAATAAATGCTAACTACTTGAAGAGGACATGCTCATACTAATAGGGGAAGACGTTTAACATGTCTGTCATCAAAAAGGGGAAAATACTATTTTGATGTTTTATAGGTTTGAAAAACATTGGGGATGATGAAACTCCAGTTACCCGAAGAGTCTTGTTGATAAGGGGAACCGAGTCTATTATCATCAAAAAGGGGGGAAATGTTAGTGTGGAGCTGATATATAAAGTTTTGATGATTTAATAAACTTAAAGATCTAACAAGGAATTAGGTCCTTGTTATTGGGATTGCTGACAGTGCAATTAATGATAAACTTCATGTAAGGTATATTTGTGTGTCATCATCAAAAAGAGGGAAAATTTTATCTTTTAGATGTTTTGATAATCCTCACAAATGCAGGGACCTAGTTCTTGGATGAGTCCCCTCGTTTAGATCTATGTTGGGGTACAACTGTAAACAACTATAAAGCTGTCGTGTTAGAGGTTGGTGAGGTGTCAACAGCCAATAACCCTTTATGGTCGAATTAGTTAACATGACAAACAAAAAATTAATGCACTCATTCAAAGAAGGAAGTCATCAGCAAGCTTCAAGAACTCACAAAGAACATTGCAAGGGACCTGGTCCCTACAAGAGTGCTTACATGATAAGGTGACAAGATAACTGCCAGAAAAGCTGCCACCTCTAATGTGGTAGGTGCACAACTTTTCACAATAGCAGACCTTCAGCCAATATAGTTGTTTAAATGAGTTTGTGTTGACTTTATATACTCTTCTTATCCCAAAACACAAACTCAAGATTTGACAAACAAAAACTTTGATTTTCTCTGAAAATTCTTAAGCTACAAATTGAAAGTCATGTTCGAGGAAGAACATTACTCAACTCAACAAAAAGACCTAATAGAGTAAAGAAGAGTTTGTGTCTTATGTGCTTACATTGTAATATACTCTTAAGTTATAAAGGATAGTAGATCATTTGCTTATCTAAATATTTTGTTTGATTTATATTAACTAGAGTTAGTCGAATTAACTAAGTTTTGGTCAAGACCTTTTACACCGTTGTTTTGGTGTTCTCTTGGGTAGACTTACCTAGGAGTGTCAACTAGAGGTAGTTTATGGGTGGTGCAACAGAGTTTCTGCTTTTTGGGCTCTTGTGTTGGAGATAGGAGTTGGTGGCTAGAATTATACTTGGGGATTCTTAAAGTCTAGATAAACTAGAGTTAGTTGGTTTAGTGGGCATTGTCGTATCTGCTTAGGCTCATTTTTAAGTAATAGGAAATATTACTTAGATTAGAGATTAGGATGCTAATCTCTATGTGTGGTTATAAACTGGTTTTTCCATTTTCATTAAGAAAATTAGTGAAAACATTTGAAAAGTTGTGTGATAGGTTGTGCTTTTAGTCCCTTGAGCAAGTAGGTTTTCACTTAAAACTCTAGTGCAGATTTTAATTCAGAGTTAACTTTCTGCATATATTTTAGTTACCATTTTTGTCGAGTCGAGGGACCTGGTCCCGAGATCATTGGTGCGCGCATACATTCCAACACAACCGATATGATGAATTAGAAACTAGGCTCGTAGATCTTTGATAGGTTGTGGGTTCTTATAACTCCATTTATATATGTATGTGTGTGGCCATGTGTGTATGTATTGGTAGAAAAGCTCGGGGACATTTGAACCCAATTTTTTGAAAGTTCATAAAAAAACTTGCGATAACTTTACACATTTCACTTATAAATATAATCTTTTCAATATTGAGGTTGGTAATGCTTTAGTGAGAAGATCTGCTAAACTATCAATTGGGCCCTCCTTTTAGTTGAGCTATACATGCAACATTGTCATCAAACAATGTAATCGTAAAATCTTTTCAAAAAACACAGACACACATTTCTTACTATTGTTGAGTTATTACATGATCTGAAAAAGTAGCAGCTAATGTTTATTTCATTGAGTGTCAAGGTATAGTTGTGCCTCCATATACAAATAAATAGTACGCCTAAGATCGAGCTTTGTGTTGATCAGAATAATATCTAGTATCTACATAACCAATTATTTCTGAATTAGATTCATTAGAATAAAATAATATCATGTCATAGGTGTATCTAACATATATGAGTATATGTTTGACACCATTTCAATGTCGGCAAAGTTATTGGAAAATAAATTTTTGGTTGAGTATTATTTTCAAAATACATCAGTGTCCCAATAACACTAAGATATGGAGTTTCAGCACCAAAAAGTTCTTTATCGTTATATTGAGGTCGAAATGGATCCTTATGTATGTCAAAAGATCTCACAACCATCGGGGTAATCAATGAATGTGATTATCCATGTGAAATAGCTTTAAAATCTTTCTACTTTATGTTGATTGATGGAAGAATATTTCATATGTCAAATTCTCAATCTATAGGGCAACAAAATTTTTTGTCTTACCAGGATTTTTCATTTGAAATTATTTTGTTGAACACTCAACAACTTTTGAAAGCTCTTTAGGAGTGTCAATAATGTTCAAATCCTCAACATACACTAATTTGGATTCATTTTTTTTCATAAACACAAGAATAAATAGGGTCATTTATGTACTTTTTCTTTAGAAAAATTACTTTGCCAATTATACCACATCCGTCCTGATTGTTCAATCTATATAAGAATTACTGAAGCTTATTGAATATGTTTATTGCAAATTTTTATATGCTTCAGTCACTTTAAATGATCGAGGGATTTCTATAAAAAAAATATTTTTGTCCAATGAGACATATAAATAAGCTATAATAACATATATTAGGCCATTTTAGGTTATTCATGAACTGTCAGATTTATTAGATAGATGAAGGAAATTGCATATTCTTGTGCCACAAGTTGAGCTTTTAATCTTACAACGTCACTATTTTCATTTTGTTTTTGCTCAAAAGTCTATTGTACTCCGCTTGCTTGACACCTTCATATGTTCAAACTATTGGTTTGAAAACTTCATATTTTTCAAGAGAAACTAATTTAGTTTGAATTGTGTCCTTCCATTTGGAAAATCATTTCTTTGTTATAATGATTGACAAATTTTGGTTCAAAATCCTCATCTTGATACATTATTTCAAAATAACATTATAGGCAAAAATCGTGTCAAATAAAATATTACTTCAGTTCCACCATTTTCTAGTCAAGACATAACTTATTGAGCTTTTTCATTCTCATTATTTTCAGTTATTTGAACCTCCTCAGTGGTCTTATAATGTGTCATGTCTCGGAGCTCTTCTTGAGCAATTAATTTCATAATATAATTTTGATGATTTGTTCCTTTTCTAATAAGTTTTTTTTATCCTTAAAAATCATTTGGCCTACCATGTTTAAATGTGGTCTAAATTCATTTCCGTAAACAAATTTTTCCTATCTTAATATCAACTAGATGTGGAGTATTTGCAGTTGGAATATAAGATTTAGAAAACCTTGAAAGGTTAGTAAATGCATCTGACAGTTGATTTGCAATATTTTAGAAATAAATCATCTTTTTACGTATTTATCACATGGATTTGTCTGAGGATCTAAATGAATCCAGATTCAAATCTATTGCAAGAAACCTTCAAAATTCCTTTAAGTCGTCACAAGGAGTGTTGAAACACACATCTCTCACTTCTCCTCGAAGAAATTTCTTGTTTTTTTTTTTTTTAATTTTCAAAGGAATATTGTTATGTTGCTTTTAAGCGTTCACTAATACCTTGAATCCACTACTAACGGGTATCACCCCCACCCCCAACAACGTTCTTTTTAAGGCCTTTCAACCAATCAATATGCCTTATGAGAGCCGCTTTTGCTAAAGCTCGAGAAGTTTCTTGAATAGCTTGCTTAAGATATGAAACCTTGAGTATTTATTGAAACATGCTCCTGTTATTCCCAATATGATGAATCAATACATTTTGCTTCTTCCAAAGCTCGATTCATTCTTTACGCTCGCAAAAATTCAATAAGTTCTCTGGGTGAAAAAATTATATTCAACATGTCATCTTTTAAAATAAACACTTCTGATGTTATTTGACGTACACTAATTTCTAAAGATAGGGATAATGAATTTCAATCTATCTTATTTTTCAACTACTAATATTCTCACCATAATGTTTTGTTTATTGATTTATTAAAATGACAATAAACAAATCTTGTTTTAAATAAATCTTTTGTTATAGGTTTCAAATATTTTATGATAAAAAGAGATTCATACCAACATAACCCCCAAGCCTTCTTTAGAGACCTATTTGTGTGTGTTGTGGTGGAACATTTGAAACATATGCCGCACACCAAAAATTCTAAGATGAAAAATATTTGCCTGATGAATAGATGCCAATTGTAATAGAGGAAATTTATAATAAATAGTTGATCTTATGTGCATTAGTGTTTTATGCAAAATACGATGCCCCCATATTGAAACATGCAACTTTGTCCTTGTTAGCAATAATTTATCTATCACTAGAAAAATAATAGTCATTGAAGGCATGAGATGTGAACTTACGAAAATTATCAAGATGAATTATCTTTATTGCATAATCTAAAAATTGTGTTCTTAACCTTATTATTTGAGTCAAAAGCCACACAAAAGTCATATTGCGAGCTGATAATAAACACACATCTGACCATCTTGTACATGCATATATCAAGATCATAAATTTTTTGAATGGTCCATATTCCAACTTTCCTTAGGAACAAGCAACATAAAAGAATTTCTTTGATTGAAGAATGATGCCCATGTGAATTCTTAATAATTTTGCATATCATACTAAAATGGAATGACCCAATCAGTCATGTAAAATGATAAATTCATTTAGACTAATATATTTTTGTTTCCTATGGAGTGTGATTCAATCATTCCAATATTTGTATAATGCAATCCAACGGAAACTACGGATAATTTTTCCTACACAAACTTTTTTCCTATCTTTACTGTTATAATATAAAGGTCTTCAATTTTTCCTTCCATAATAGTCTCAACATGATGCCCATTTAGACGAATAAACTTTAAACTTATCAAGTTTCTTAGAGACTTTCTACACAATGCTTTGTTAGTAGTCAATATCATTTCCTCAAATAGTAATAAGGCTGCTTTTCTAGAGTTCTCAATTAATTTTACACCATCAGATATTGTATTATCTATAATCACACTAAACTTCTTTTTCACCAACAATGAGAAAATCCTATCAATAAAAACTAGCTTGAAGTCTTTAATTTGTCCTCCATCTTCTATTAGCACCGACACTTAACTCTTAACTCCAACAATAAACTCAATTTATTGATATTCCAATCATTTGTATATCTCATTTCTTTCAATCTGATTTCTCTTTCCAATCTAAACTTTGTTTCTCCAATTTTCTCTTCTGAGATTTCATTAGATTGATATAATGATTTTTCTTTCCAATTATAATTAGATAACCTCTCTGTTTAGTGTCAATGATATCTCCACCTTATAATGTGAAAGAAACAACTTTAATTTGAGATATTATTTGGCAAGTCTAAAGAAAATTTATTAATAAATAATACGACTACCAAATTGGTAGAATGTTTACAAGATGTGCAATTTCTTCATCACAACTACAAGCATAACAATATATCTCCTCATCCTCGTCATTATCAAAAGAAGGCCATTGACGCCACTTATTCTTGTAAGAATGCTTATGATGAAGGGAACACCTATTTGAGTTTTTTCGTCCAAAAAATACGATAGGATTAAGTATCCAAATATTAGTCAATATATCAACCAAGTTTTTTCAAAACTTTGCTAACGCTCTTCGCTTTGTCTTAGTTGCTGTCATTTTGCCAATCGCAACTACACCATTGCTCTTCAATTCTTCTTTCCCCATCAAGATTTATATTAGGCTTATAACGTATTCTGCTCCTATGTGTCCTGCCTTTGCAGCTTTCGCAAGATATTTCATTGCATATACTGTCCTTTCTTTCCTAAAGAAATCAACCTCCACTCACAAAAAAAATTCTAAGTATATACCTCCAAATGATAAATATGTTTAGATCATTAATAATGTATATTGACAAATATATGAAATGAATTGTATGATAAAAAAGGTCTCTTGTTTTAGTAACTTTGCATACATTAGAACCTCTATCTACAATAAACTTGAATGATTTTTACTTCCATAACAATGTATATGTCGATGTTTTTCATGATTAGAAATTTAAGAAAGAAAAAAATCAGTCTAAAAAAGAGATAGTTCTTCTAAAACTTGTGGTTGAAATCAAATTATAGACGTTTGTATAATTATAAATTATATCACTCAAGATAAAAATGAAGAATAAAAAGTTAAATTATATTTGTTACAAGGTAAGACATTCTTTGTTAAACAAAAAAAAAACAAAAAAAAATGATACATAAAGAAGAGAGAGAGAATACTTACCACACCTTTTCGGTACAAGGCTTCTGATTCCCATACTCCATGCATGTCCTCATGAACAAAGAAAGTTTATTTTCGTTCTCTTCATTTTCTCTCTTCCATGAACATCCTCCTATTGGAAATTTCTCTAATGAAATGTGACGATAAACATATGGATCGTTCGAAACTTCATTGAAGATTTTACAGCTGATATAAATTAAACATTTATATTAAAACAAATATTAATTAATAAAATTAATCTACAATGTGACATTTATGTACGAATAATTATAACATGAACCTGAACTTGACATTGATATAATCCAAAGAAGAAGAAGAAGCAACCCTCACAACAATTTCAGAAAGGAGCTCATTTGTAAGAGATATGATGGAGGAATTCACAAAATTATTATTAAATTTTCTATTATATTTTTTTTCTTTTCATTATTATTGTTCTTGATGATTGACTTATCTTCATTTTTATGTGTTAAACATGTTTTTTTAAAAAATAAAAATAAAAATAAAATAATGTTAGTGTTAAATTCCTTCAATTTTTAGCACCATCTGTCCACACATTTTCCTATGCACACTTGGATGAGTACGTTTCTTTCATTTTACTAGAATTGCAACAAAATTTTTAATTCTAAAGAATGATCATCAATAATTTAGAATGTTTTAAAATTATAAATTGTACCAGCCGTACTTAATAACATCCCGTATATTTTAAGAAAACTAACTCTGCTAAATTGAAAATGGGCACACCAAAAAAAATATTTTCTGCTTTACGTTGTTTGGTGATGTGATGTCGAGAGAATGAAATTTCAAATAGGTGATCATATCATGAAATTTAATAAATGAAAGTGTTCAAAGAATTAAACTAAAGTTTTATAAAAAAAGGAGCTTGGTAACAAATCCTATTTCATAGTGTTTTTCTTTGGCTAAATAGCGAAAGGATTTTATTTAGATAATAATATGGCCAGTTATGCAAAAGTGGAACTAGTCTATATGATATACTTTCATTCACATCTTTTTCTAATGCATCTATTACTAGAGAAGGAGATGCTTCAAAAAATAAATTTTGATTGTTGATCATATGTGGCTCTTTCATTTCTCTTCCGTCTTTTGCTAGTAAGTCTGCTATTGCATTAGCCTCCCTCGAAATTATTCCAGGGATGATTCTTCCAGTTGGAGGAGTAGTGACCTGCAATTAGCGAAAATATGTGAATGTATGAGGTTGTTACTATGTAGAGTGGTAAGTAATACCTCCGAATCTGTTTCCACCAACATATATTTTAATTTTTTTCGTATCGCTAGGTACATGTCGTGTAGCAGTGCTAGCACTTCTGCATGAAGCACATTTGTTGGTTTGATTTTTCGTGTGAATCCCAAAATCCACATTCCTGGATGATCTCTAACTACTCCTCCAATTCCACCATTAATAGAGTTTGGTTTATAGGAACCGTCAATATTTAATTTGTATTTTCCTTTAGGTGGTTTGTGCCAAGCAACTAGAACCATATGTCTAGGGACTTTTTTTGGGGTGGTTTTGATTAGGTGAAAGTATTCCATGGTTTGGAAAGAAATATTATTAAGAGTACTAATAGCCCTGCTTATATTTATATTTTTGTAAAGTTTGCTATTTCTGTTTTTCCAAGTATTCCAAAGATAATTGGAGTTAGAATAGCGGTTGGCACACGTTGGTGATTGTTCATGATTATGTAGCCTTTAGGGATACAAAGTTGATGAATATTAATGTGAAGGTCTTGGGAGGCGAAACTAATACTATAATTTTCCAAAATATGCTCAGCATCCGGGTTGTTTATAAATATATGGTTAGTGTCTTCCTCCATGTTGTGGCATGTTGCACAATTTTTTTGAATCTGATAGTATTTCTACTGTAGAGGGCTACTGAATTTGGATGTTTTTGGGTTATGATCATCCACTTAAAAAAATATTTTGTTAATATCATTTATCTTCCATATCAAAGTATAGTTGCACTTAGTGTTTACAAAGGTTTCATAGTTTGCTTTGAGAAATGATAAATAGTCACTTTGGGTGTTTAAATAACCATTGTTGCTCCTGTTCCAAAGGAAAGGGTCAGGCTTAGAGTTTGATTCTTTGAGATAAGTGTTTTCTATGGTCATTTTCATGTTACTAGGGATATCAAAAGATAAGCAGGAGAAGTCCCAATTGTTATTTCTAAGGCATTCCTTTAAGGTTATCTTTGTTTTATTTTCTGTGATCGGCCCTTGAATCATCTGTAGTGTGTTGCATCTATCCTGTTGTCTTTTCGTATGAGAATTTTTCCCCGCTACCCACGTTCCAAGAGATTTTTTTTGGAATAGTGGGTAAGCTCTTACAAGACTTTTCCGTATATAACAGTCTTGGGGGTAGTATTTCAAGTTAGTCATGTGTCTTCTATTCAAGTATTTTTTTCTTAGAACCTATGCCCAAAGGTGCTTATCATTTTTTAGGAATCTCCATGTATGACTTGCTATCAACGCAAAGTTTTTCCCCTTAATTTTCTGAATTCCTAGGCCCCATATTCAATAAGGGATTTTACCAGGTCCCAATTTGCTAAGTGCATTTTCTTTTTTCCTTATGTTGATCCCCAGAGAAAGTTTCTTTAAATGCGCTCGATGTTACTACGGGTTTATTGGGGGATTAAGTTACATTGCATTGCGTATATAGGAATAAAGACTACGACTGATTTTACTAGAGTTGTTCTACTTGCCAAGGTTAGGAATCGTGTCTTCCTGCCTCTCAGATTGTTGTTCATGTGGTCAATGATGTATTAGTAGTCACTGCTCTTAGGATGATAGTTTGTTATGGTGAGTCCAAGGTACTTTCCTATTTTTTTCTTTTGGCTAATGTTCATAGTTGTAGAGAGATGGTTCTTCTCTTCACTGCTAATGTTGGCCCAGAAGATGATAGAAGATTTGTTAGAGCTAATATTTTGGCCTGACTGCTTTGCTAACGTATTGAAGATCTGAATAATGGTGATGGCGTTGGTAATGTTAGCCTTTTCTAGGAGAATGATGGCTTCGGCAAAGAGTAGATGAGATAAAGGAGTACCTATTCTACCGATTTTTATAGGTTGCTGGAGTTGTTCTTGGATCAAATAACTATGAGTCTGGTAAAGATTCCATACAAATTATGAATACGTTGGGTGAAAGGGGGCCACCTTGCCTAATTCTTGTGGTGGAACTGAAAAACGTTGTAGGTGTTCCATTAAAAAGGATTGATATAGATGATGTAGATACATAAGACATGATAAGGTTGATTATGTTTTTTGGGAAGTTAAGGATCATCAGGGATTGTTTGGTAAAGGACCATTCTAATCTATCAAAAGCTTTTTTAAGTCAATTTTCAGGAACATTTTGCCAAATTTTCCTTTTGATTTATGAAAGGAGCGAATAGCTTCTTGAACAATGATAGCGTTATCTACCGCTCTTCTGCCAGGAATGAAACTACACTATTGAGGGTTAATTATAGTATTTAGGTAAGTTTTAATCCTATTGACTATAATTCTGGTTATAGTTTTTATCAATCATATTACAAAGGCTTATGGGCATATAGTCATTAGTTCGTTCAGGGTTCTTTATTTTGGGAATAAGACAAATAAAAGTTTTATTAATTTTCGGAGGAATAGAGCTGGAAATAAACGTCTTCATGCAAGTGTTGATTATGGCTTCTTTTGTTTCATTGCAATATTTTTGAAAAAACATCGGGTGTAAGCCATCGGTAGGAGATATGAGAGGCTTAATGGCAAAAATAGTGTTTTTAATTTCTTCTTTATCAAGGGGTCTACCAATAACTTCACTAGTTTCCACTGGGAGGACATTTTCACAAATATTTGGATTTAGGGAGTCACTTTTAACCAATTCAGTTGTGTAGATGTCTTAGAAGTATTGGCTGATAATGTTATTTATGGAAGAATGATCAGAAATCCAATTCTCCCCCGAGTCATATAACCCAATAATTCTATTTCTACGTCTTCTGTTTGTAGCAGTGGTATGGAAGAACATGGTATTTCCATCTCCTTTGCTAAGCCATTGGACTCAAATTTTAGCTTCCAAAAGTCCTCTTCTCTTTTGAGAATTTCGTTAAACTCAATACTAAGATTTTTCTCAAGATTATGTTGGAAATATTTTTATGTTTATTGGTTCCATTTGTTGAAGCCCATTTAATCTGTTCAGGATGTCTTTTTTTTTTTGAAAATATTTCAAAGCTTTCTTTGTTCCAGACTTTTATGTTTTGTAGGAAGTCTCTAGAGCATTATTATAGTTTTTGTTATCCTTCCCAGCTCCACTTACTATGTTAGGGATATTCGGGTATCTAAGCCACATGGTTTCAAACCTAAATAACTTTCCCGAGTTTGGGGAACTTTAAGATAATTTAGGAGTATAGGGCAATGGTAGGAATGGGTACGAGGAAGATGGTAGACTTTTGAGTCTAGAATTAAGTTAACCAAGAGTTGTTGCTGAGGAAACGATGAAGACGTTCCACAATGAGAGTTTTATTGTTCTTGTGTTTGTTTTTCTAAGTATGTTTTTGTCCCGTAAAGCCTAGGTCGGTCATGTACATATCATCAAGACAACTAATGATGTTAGATCTCTTAGAATTATTTATAGGTATTCCCTCTAGCTTATCTGAGGCACTAGTGATTTCGTTAAAATCTCCACAAACTAGTCATAGTCTTTTGATTTGGGTAGTTGTATTTCTCAAATTATCCCATAATATTTTCCTATGTATAGCAGTATTTTTAGCATAGATTATAGAAATATACCCTTAAGGGAAGCTTGTACTAACCGAAATATGACGTGGATTCCCTGTTAGTCAGCACAAATGGTTGGATGGTTATATTTGAGTTCCTCCAAAATAAAGCAATTCTTCCAGAATATCCCGCAACTACGTTGATAAAATCTAGAGCATGTAAAATTTTATTATGATCCTCCATTATTGTCTTAGTGAATGCAAGAATCGTTGGGTTGTGACATTCCATGAGTATGCACATGTTTTTCAAGAAATTTGCATTATTTGCACCCCTACAATTCCAAATTAAGATCTTCATTGATGGGGTTTGTTAAATGATGTGATTCCCTCCTGGCATTGGAGTAATTTCTCGATTCATTGATGTTGATGAGCTACTTGCATTCCGTGCTTCCAGAGCTTTTTTGTCCTTTATCATAGGGTATGAGTAGGGCTACATATTTCAGTGGTTCCTGGGAGTTGTACCAACATATGTTCAAGTGTAACTTTTTCACCTCTCGGGGGAGTTTGATTAGAAATCTTGGTTTGATACTTAGCAACATATCTAGTGTCAGTGGGCTCTTCAAGTGCAGAGATTGAGTCTGTGCATTTGGAATGTTTGTTGCTTCTTCTCTCGCTAGTTGTGCTAGGGGATTCTGTGTAGGAGGTGATTGTACCGTCATTTGTAGCTCTGGGACTACTTGGTCCTCTATGATTTCATCTTCCTCGTTGCCCATGTTATCTACGCTCTGCTGGCCTGTGTTTTGCATATCTATTATCTGTTGTAGCAACGAGTTCACAAAAGAAACTCAATTGGTCTAACTTAGGACAAGCATATTTCATGATGTATAACGAGTTAGAATTCCTACTACCTATAAAATTAAATGTCTTTAAGTCTAGTGTTCATACATCAAACCATTCATAAATTCTTAGTTCTCTGTAAAAAATCATGATAGTTTGAATGAGACATAGTCGGCTAAAAATTCCCATTTGGGTTAGATCAGGTGTTATGATCCGAAATCGGTCCATAATGGTGCCTTCCATTAACCCCAGTTGGTAATCCAAAACCCAAACATATAGAAGATTAGCTAAAACAAGGATATAACTATGCAGAATCAATAATGAAAAAGAAGAGGAGCCCATAGCATAGATTTGCATAAAACAACACAATATACAGAAAGGGCTAGAAAGTAACAAAATAAACTATATACATATTAAAGTTTCTTAACAATGGTTAAGTCTCAACTGAATTGCAATAAGGACGCCATAACTGACTGAGAGAATTTTGTGAAGAGCTGTAGTTTGAGAAAAGAGAAATCACATTTTCATTGAGTAATGACTGAGTATTTATACATGTAAACAAGCATGTAAACTACTTTCTAACTAATGGAATATTCTAGAACTAGCTAACTAATTATAATGCCTACCTATTAATTACAATTCTAATTACATATACATTATCAGAACTTGATCTTAATCTCAATACCCCTCCTCAAGTTGGTGGTGATAATCTTGCAGCCAACTTGTCCAAAATAGTTGAATGTTTCACACCTATTAGAGCTTTAGTAAGTATATCAGACAACTGACCAGTAGTGGGAACATGGTGCAAGGAAATAAGTCCCTCCTAAAGTTTGTTTCTCACAAAGTGACAATCTGCCTCAATATGTTTAGTTCTCTCATGGAATACAGGGTTACGAGCTATGTGTATGACAGACTGGCTATCACAATATAAATCAATAGAAGATGAATCCAAAATGGTCAATTCATTGAGTAATCTGTTCAAGCAAGTCAATTCTCCAACTACTTTCCTTAGTGATCTATACTCTGCTTCAGCTGATGACAAGGAAATAGTCTCTTGCTTCTTGGATTTCCAGCTGATAGGGTTGTTTCCAAGTAAAATTAGATATCCACTAACTGATCTTCTTGAGTATGGACAGGAGGCCCAGTCTGAATCACAAAAATCTTGGACAGTGCAACCAGGATCATTAAATAGATAAACTCCTAGAGTAGGATCTTGTTTCAAATACCTGAGAAGATGAAATGCTGCCTTGAGATGAGTGTCTCTGGGATCTTGCATAAATTGGCTCAACTATTAGACACTGAAGGCTATGTCAAGTCTACTGTTGGTAAGAAAGTTTAGTTTTCCAACTAGCTTTATATAGTAAGTGGGATCAAAAGTGGGGTTCCTTCCTTTGCTCTTAGATTGACAGTGGGATCAAGAAGTGAAGTCTTGGGAGCATAATTGAAACAGTCATATTCTTTTAATAAATCTTGGACAAATTTTCTCTGAGAAATGAGTACCCCTCCAACAGTATCAAGTATTTCCAGGCCTAGAAAATAATGAAGTTTCCCAAGGTCTTTAATCTTGAATTTATTGTCCAAATAAGTCTTGAGTTGTGTAATTTCATCAGTGTGTGTGCCAGTCAAAATAACATCATCCACATAAACTGCTACAAATACCACCAAAGAACCCGATTTCTTGGAAAACAATGAGTAATCATAGTGTGAATGTGTATATCCCCTAAGGACCAAGGCTTCAGTGAACTTAGCATACCACTACCTACTAGCATACCAACCTTGTATTATGTACCTCCAAACCTGGTGGAACTTTCATATATACTTCCTCGTAAAGATCACCATGGAGAAATGCATTATTTACATCAAGTTGGAACATAGACCAGCCCTTCTTCACAGCACAAGCTATTAAAGTTCTGACAGTAGTCATCTTGACTACAAGTGAGTAAGTCTCTGTATAATCTATCCCATCTTTTTATGTGTACCCTTTCACAAGCAACCTAGCTTTATATCTTTCAATGCTCCCATCTGCTCTCTGTTTGACTTTATACACCCACCTAGCTCAAAATTACTTGCTTGCCCACTGGTAGTTCAACAAGATCCCAAGTATTGAAAGCATAGAGTTTCTCAAACTCCTGCGCCATGGCCTTTTGCCAAGAAGGATTGAAGGATGCCTCCTCATATGATGATGGTTCACTATCATGAAAATATTTTCAACAAGCATTTGACTATGAGATGCAATGGCATCAGGAGATATGTGATGGTGTTTAGTGAATAGGGCAGTGAGGGAAAGGTTTGTGACATGATTTGGATTTTTTAGATTAGGCATAGAAACAATGTAATCTTTTAAATGATGAGGGATTTTGTTCTCCCTATTGGATCTTCTCTGACTTTTTATAGGAACGATAGCTTGAGAAGGTGATAAATAGTCATGTAATGGTGGTGGTGAAGGATCAATGGGGTGTTCCCTGATGGGTGAAAGTCCAGTGTGTAAATCAAATTCACACCCTATATCATCTACATAATTGTCATAAGATCCATGATCAGTATGACCACTAGGATTAGGACTAAATGACACAGACTTAACAAATTTCAAAATGGATGGAAAAGTGCATTTTTCAGCAGACAAAGTAAAAGGAAAGATATCCTAATGAAATACAACATCCCTGGAAACATGTATTTTTATTGTGGCAAGACTCATCACCTTGTATCCTTTGTGACAAAAGGATATCCTACAAATATATGAGGAATGGTTCTGGGCTCAAGTTTGTCTCTTAATATTTAGGCGCACTAGGGTAACACAAACAACCAAAATATCTGAGTTTAGTGTAATTTGGTTTCTTGTTATATAGAAGCTCATAAAGACATTTGTTCTTGAAGTTTGTTGAGGGTAATCTACTTATAATGTGAGTGACTGTCAAGACACATTCCCACCAATATTTCAAAGGTAGTTTAGATTGGAAAAGAAGGGCTCTTGCTGTATCTAATAGGTATTTATGTTTTCTTTATACCACACTGTTTTGTTGTGGGGTGTATGGACAACTTTTTTGATGAATTATACCCTTGTTCATGAAAATTGGGTTGCTTCATTACTGGTGAACTCCAGTCTATTATCAGACCTAACATTTTTTATGGTGGTTTTGAATTGATTTTTTACCATGTTTTTGAAGGCTTTCAACACATATAAAGTATTACTCTTAGTACTTAGAAGATGGGTCCAAGTGGATTTCCTATAATCATCCACCAGGGTAAGAAAGTATTTGTGATTGTCATATGTGAGAACATGATAAGGACCCCATAGATCAATGTGAAGCAATTCAAATATGGACTTGGTTTGACTATTGCTTTGGCTGAAAGGTAATCTTTATTGTCTACTCATAGGGCATATGATGAACATGAAGGGTTATTTTTGTGAAGAATGGTTGGTAGGGTGGGAATATTCCTCATTTTAGCAAAAGGTACATGGCCGAGTCTGTTATGCCACAACAAATCTACGCTGTTCTTTGTGATCTTACAAGAATGATTATGAAACTGGACATTATCATTATTTTTGAAAGTAGAAGTCAAACAATAGATTATGAACAACATCAGTAATGAATTTCTTACACTCATTTTTATGACAAAAATCAGTAACAACATAAGTACATTTCCTAATACTGACTAAAAAATCAGTATTACTACTACTAGAATGAAAACAACACACTGAACCTTTATTGACTCTATTGGTATTTCTCAGGCATCTTGAACACAGAAAATACAACCCCTCTTTGTTTTTTGTTTCTACCAATTTCCTAAGGCCTCTTCACTGAGGGGGCCTGCAACATACACAAAGTACCTGTGAACAAAACTGTGCACTTCATAGATGTAGTTAAGAAATGAACTGAGACTAGATTATACTTAAAGGATGGTACATATAACACATCATGGAGAATGATATCAGGTGTGATTGATACATCACCAAAATTCTGTCACTTTAACTTTGTATCTGTTAGGGAGTGAAATCAGTATAGGTAAGGTAATGTCTTAATGTTGGTCAAGGAGTTTTTATTGAAGGTTATGTGGTTTGATGCTCTTGAGTCTATGATCTACATATCATTGCTTGATTTAAAAATTTTTCATGAAGTTTTATCAAAATCAATAGAGGAAGAGCAAACTGTAATACCTGCAATGTTCATAAAGCCATTATTGACACCTGCAGCATTTTGATCCTATCCCATATTCTCATTTTGAAAATGTTGTATCAGGTCCATAATCTTTCCATATTGTTCCCATTTTGATGCCCATTAATCTAAGGTGGTTTTTCATCTCCATGTGTAGACATCACATCATGAGTATCACTATGCACATTTGCCATATTTCTTTTCCCTTTGTAGTTTTGATTGTTTTGCCTGTAGTTTTGTCCATTATTATTTCCATTTGGCTTAAGATTTTGATTGTTGTTCTAGGTATATCCATGCAACTTGTAATACTTTTCCTTAATGTGTCTTGTTCTCTTGCAAAAGTCACAAAACTAAGCATTTTTCCACTGCTATTGCCATTGTAAAACTTGTTTTCTCCTTATTGTAATTATTTCCTGCATAGTTGTTATATTGATAGTTTGTTCTAAAAGTGTTTCCTTCTTGAACCTTATTATTGAAGGCACCTACATTCAAGGATGTTGCATCCATATGCATTATACTAGATGGCTTAAACTCCCTTTGTTTCTCCTCTTGGATCAGTAGAGAGAAGGCTTGTGACATTGAAGAGAGTGGGTTCATCATGAGAATGTTACCCTTATCACCGTGTATACCTCATTCAATCCCATGAGAAATATTATCAAACATCTATCTTGTTCAGCTTTATGCATGCTATCTTTTGCACCATAAGTGTAGATACAACCGCTTTGATTTCTCAGATTCAAAGTACTCAACTCCTCCCCAAGCTTCTTCATCCTTGTGTAATAGACATTGATGTACAATATTCTCTAAGTTAGATCATTGATTTATTTCTGTATTTGATACAACTTTTCTCCATTTGTTTGATCGTATCTATCCTCCAATTCCTTCTACAATTCTACACAATCAGTCACATACTCAACACTATCTGAAATCTCCTTAGTGAATTCAAAATCCATGATGTTACCATGTCACCGCACCTCTGCCATTGGCGAATCTTAGATGATTTTGTGCTTACTTATTCTTTACGAATAGGGCTCGCATTACCCCTCTCCTCCATGATAGATATCCTGCTCCATGAAACTGAGTAGGAAACAACATCATTCCTGCACTATCTGAGGGATGCAAATGCAAGGCACTAATTGTATTGTTGCCAACATTGCTAGTTCCCTCAAAAATGGATGTGTTTTCGTCAATAGCCATGAGTATATTACTCAAAACAATTGTGAATTAAGTTAAAAGTGAATTCCAGATCCTACAAAAAGGAAAAAAGGGAAAAACTCATAGAAGTTCAAAACCTCTGAGATTCGATATGAATTATCGACACATAGAAATCGTAAAAAAAAACGAGAACCCAAGATTTGAAGTAAATGAACCATGTTCTGATACCATATTAAAACTTCATATCAATGGTGAAATCTCAACTGAACTGCAGTAAGGAAGCCATAACTAACTGAGAGCGTTTTGTGAAGAGAAGTAGTTTGAGAGAAAGAGAAATCACATTTTCATTGAATAATGACTGCACATTTATACATGTAAACAAAGATGTAAACTACTTTTTAACTAATGGAATATTCTGGAAGATTAAACTAGCTAGCTAACTAACTTTAAAAGCGAACTACCTAACTAACTTTGACAACTAACTAATATAATGCCTAACTATTAATTATAGTTCTAATTACATATACATTATCATAACTTGATCTTAATCTCAATAATACAAGATCCAACCTTGGACTTGGTGCCACTTGTACAAGAACATCAAAGTACAGAAAGGGACTATATACAACAGTTATGTCCAATAAAAATACATAACAATACAAAGAGGGAAAAGTAGCAAGCCTCTGAATGCCAAGAGCTCACCACAATCCAACAACGATGGCCTTGAGAGATCTGGAATCAACAAGGGTGGCTTGTACTAGGCGTTACACCAGAAAAAGATACAGAAGTGTAATATGAGTAACAAAACACGGGGTACTCAATAGGTGTCATTGACCCACCTAGATCAAATGAGGACTATATAACTAAAAGAGGCATGAGAGTGCTAATACTACCAATCAACGCCTAACCAAAAACATACCAAAGCATACGTGATAGAGAAAGTACAACAACATATATCTACAAGTCAACCACACACAATCACACAATATGAAATGATGCAATGCATATATGGAAAATATATGTATAAAGTAGAAAGTCATGGAATCGTCTCATCTTCCATCTCGTTGTGTCTTTGAGAAATTTTGTAGACCCGCTAGATCTTACCAACATATGAAAACAAGAAAATCCAAAATTCAATTCGTGGGCTGTTGAAGCTCATCAACAAATCTAGTATGCATGCACCACAACACGAAATCATCATTTGGGCTCACAATACCATAAAAATAGACCATATCTCAACAAACCATAACAATCTGTATATTTAAGAAAATTTTCTTTTTAAGTCCAAAATCTCATTAAGACAATATACGTTCCCCCGGAAGACCCTAACTCTATTGCAAAAAATATTAAGTCCAAAGTAAATACCTTTTCTAAGGCAAGAATTCTAAGAAAAAGATACAATTTCTAATAAAAATCCAAATTTCCTAATTGAACCAGAAACATGCTCCCTCGGAGCCCCAAATACCATAAAATCCACATTAGACCAATTTAGAAACAAAAAAGTACTATCCTTTCGTATCAAACTCCATCAATGATCAAATGTAGATGTCATGAGATGAATACATGCCAATCGTAGACAAACCATTTACAGTTCGATCACATCACACAATCAATAAGGTAACCACCCATCATAGAAAACTCATGCTAACCTGGAACTTTAGCCGGTCCAAAGACTCAGATCCACAATCACAATAATATCACAATAAAAGCTTGAAAATAACAAAAAAAAGGCATACAATGATAACAAACCATTCAACACATAAATCTAAGTTTTAAGCCACCAACACTCTAAGGATCCTAACTCACTAATCAAGACTAAGGTTAATCCTAATCTAAGATTGTACTGCTAAAGTACTAGTTTAATGTCTAAAAAATGGCCAAGAATATGTCTAAGGATCATACAACATATAATCTCTTCGTAAAAATTTCCTAACTTTTAATGCAACTCAATTTATGTAGAATCTAATTAAGTAAAGTCTAAAAGGAGAAAACCATAACCAACCTTAGAGACAAAATCACACTCAAACCTGTACTCGGAAGCTTTTTCTTTCTGGATAGCTTTAAAACATTGCCATGTTATAAAGATAGAATATACACATAAATACATGACTAAAAAAAACCGATATCAATATTACCAAATTCAGCCAAAAATTAGGTGAAAATTGACCCTTAGAGTTTGACAATGAAAGTAAAACTAACTATGTTTTCATGTTCCCCTCGGCAAGAATATCACATGCCCCAAAGTTGGGAAAATACGAGAATTAATTTGGACCTCAAGTTTTCCAAAAACTAAACTTCAAGGGATTTGAGATTAACAATGGAATCGAATCACAAAAATAAAATTAGAATACATAATGAAAAGTAGAGAGGAAAAATCTACCTTTGAATAAAATAAATGGTGGGACTTAAGAAAATTCACCCCAAACCGAGTTGTCTTCAAGAAAATTCACCCCAAACTGAGATGTCTTCAACAATGATAATAAAAAAAAAGAAATGAATAAATATAGAGAAATAACATTAGGGATGACCTCAAAAGCATCTAGGCCATAGTTGGTCAACTACGAAAAAGATGGTATGTAGGTCGCTAAAGTGGCTACCGCAGAAGTTTTTCGGAGGCTGCAAAAGTGGTCCCACTAGCAGCCTTCGCCTCAATCAAAAGCTAAGATGGTATTCTTCTCTAAATGGGTTCTCGATATTCATTTAGAACCCCACAAATGCAAATAAAATATTGTAGTGCACTTAAGACAACATTTTAAACTCAATAAAATTGACAAAATGACCCAATTGAGGTTATGTCGACAAATTTTTGACCCAAGTTAACTCTTGCACAAAAACAACCAAATCAAGCATTTAACAAAACACCTTAAAATAATATCGATCAGCTTGGGGTCCAAATTAAAAGTTTTTCTAGACCAAACTTGTCGTTCTAAAGCTAGCGACACTAACTAAAATATAACTCCAGCATATTTATCAAGATTGTTAATAAAGGTCAACCCTTTCAACCTAAAAGCCTTAAAAGGGGGGGAAAACTCACCTCAAACTCTCTCAACCGCCTCGGGAAGTGTTCCATCCATCCCAACACATTAAAATCACAATATAAAAACTATCAAAGGACAACATATTCAAAACACATAAAAAGAAAGAAAATTACTAAGAAGGTCATTAAAACATCAAATGCTAAAAAGCTTTTTTAATTAAAAGTAAATGAAATGAAGCCACCTAAGTGCTCGAAAAGGCAAAGATTGGCCTCCCAAGTAGCCTCATCGACTGGATGATGCCTCCACTGAACTTTTACTGATTGAATTTTCATAGAGCTCAACTTCCTGTAACCTACCTGTCTAGTGAGACAAACTGATTTTTTTCAACTTAAGACCAGAAGCACGACAAGATCTCTTTTTCTTCTTGTTTCTATGTTTGGAGTAGTTTGAAGAAATTTCTTCATGTTTTTTAGGGATAAGACAATATTTCTTAAGATATTCAATTTGACCACTATGCAGAGATGATAAATTATCAGCAACAAAATTTTTTTTGTGAGGAGTGTATGGGGAATCTATCTTCTCACAACCTAGCCCTCTTATGCTATTGTTACATGAATAATTAAATGTGCAAGAATTTTAGAGGAAGTGGTCCATTTTAGGAATTTTTTCAGTTCCTCTTTTACACGATCAAGGTCCCTCTCCAACAGAAGATTTCTTTCAAGAATCAATTCCATCCTCATTTTAGCAGTGTGCAACTTATTTTCAAGTTCAAGGTGCAGGTTGTTGGTCTGGTTCTTTCCTTTATAAACCGTAGTAGTCTTTTCCTTCAATTGTAGATTTTCAGCTTCAAGAACAAGCATTTATTTTACAATATCATATATTTGGGTAACTAGAGCAATGTTTCCATCTTGAGAGATGTCTAAGTTGTTCACGAGATCATTCTTAGTCGTTATCTCTCTGATCAAATCAATTAATACAACAACTAGCTTTCTCAATTTACTAATGGAAAAGGTATTTAAGTTTTGCTTGAAGTATGACAGAGTTACCTCTACATTAGCATATTCATCATCTTACTTAGTCATGAAAGCATCATCAGAGTGTTCAAAATCATCTGAATCGCTTGAGGTATTTTCCTAAGTATTCATATTTTTTTTCACCGCATGATTAGTAGTTTCTCCTCTGCTTGGCTTGTCATAGACCTGGTCCCTTATTTTGTTCTTGTCTCCTTCGTACATGACATAATTTTTGTGATCACTCTTGTGCATAGGACAGTCTATGATGAAGTGGTCTATAAACCCCACTTGCAACACAAGTCATTTGAGTTTGTAACCCTGTTAAGATTTCCTTTCTTCATGAGACCGCCATGGTTTCTCACAATCTTTTGAAATCTTTGAGTGAAATAGCCCATGTTCTCATTTCTTTTAGGTATTTCACTTTGTGACACCTTGAGAGCAAGTGATTTGTCTGTTTTTGCATCTTTCTTCTTATCAGCTTCATTAATCAGATGTGACCTTTTATCTTTTCCTTTGAAATTGAGATCATCCTTTTTTGTGCATCTCCTGAACTTGAAGATGTTCAAATAATACATCCAACGTCACTACATCATGGTCCTTTGACTCATTTCCAATCTCCAATACATTTGTCCATTATCTGGGAAGAATTTCCAATATCTTAGAGACTTGCTTGCACGCAAGGACAAGTTCTTCCAGGAACATAAGCTCATTTGTAATGGTGGAGAATCTAGTACATATTTCATTAATAGGTTCACATTCTTTTATGGTAAAGCTTTCAAATTGAGTAGTGAAGAGATCTAGCTTAGATTTCTTTGTTAATTGCCCTCGAACACTGACTTTGTATTTTTTCTCTACTTTTCTTCTATCGGATTCATTATATTGTTGTCGAATTTTGGGAACGACTTTTATGACATCTTCATTTTTTATTTTCATAGTTGGCACATAAAGACCTTTGTAAATAACCCATACCTTAATGTCATTAGTCATGAGATAATTACTCGTTTCAATATTCCAGCAACTATAGAACTGACCATCAAAAAGAGGTGGCCTTGTAGGAGACTGACCTTTTTGCAAGTTTAGTGGAGCCATCATTTTTGGCAGGAGTCTCCCTCTTGGTGTTGATTAGATAGAGAGCCCATGCTCTGATACCTATTGTCAAAATTAAAACATGTACCAAATATCACAGGAACAAGTTCCCCGACAAAACAATATACAAAAAATAAATAACTCAAAGTAAATTAGGCACAATGATTTTACAGGAAACCCCCTTTCTCAAGGGCGGTGAAAACCTAGACCTGTAATCACAAGATTTAATTCCAACTTCCATTTCACTCGAATGGAACAACGTTTCAGATTACAACATCTTGCAATCTAGGAATTAAAACTCTGTAAGCCCTTCCACTTACTGTAGCAACTCTACTACAATGAAAACCTAAGAAGTGACTCTATTTCCCACTAAACTAACTTACTCTAGTTTATCTAGTTTTCAAGAACCCAATCAAGGCTAAATCTATCCACCAACTTTGATTCCAAGATAAGAGCATAAACGAGCAGCATCTTTGTCACACCACACTTCAAATAACTCTAGTTGACACTCCTAGACAACTCTACCCAAGAGAACATCAAAGCAAAGATGTAAAGTACTTGACTTAATTGTAGCTGATCAGACTAACTAAATCTAGTTAATACGACTCATAATAAAGACTTAGAGAAGCAACTGATCTACTATCCTTTATAACTTATGAGTAGATTGACAATGTAAGCACATAAGACACAAAGCTAAATATGCAACAAAAACGCTTCAGCACTCGATCAGGTCCTTTGTTTAGTATGAATAGTGTTCTTCCTTGAATATGACTTCTTCTTTTTTGAGCTTATGAATTTTTAAAAACTCAAATCTTTGTTTGCCAAATCTTGAGTTTGTGTCTAGTGAGAAGAGATTATATCAAATGGACACAAACCCCTTGGGACGACACCATTGGCTGAGAGTGTGCTTCTCTAAAAAGACGTGTACCAACCACATCAGAGTTGACAACTTTTCAAAAGTTGTGTTTTTGTCTTTTTCACGTACACAGTCTATCGAGGACCTGGTCCTTTGTAGTGTACTTTGATGCTTGAGTTCTTGAAATTACTTGCTATATCATTCCTTTTTTTTAATGAATAATGTTCTTTTGTTATTGTTGTATATAACAATCACCAACAAGAGTTTTGACCACTGAAACAAATAACCTCATCCGCCCTTCTTATTGTTACGCTGCACTTTTCATAAACCAACTAGACAAGAAAGCTTTACAGTTGTACACCATTTCTTCTTTTTTGATAATAACACACAAACATTCCTCACGCTGAGTTTATTCATTCATTTCCCCTGTCATCAGTCCCAATACCAAAAGGCCAAATCTATCTTGATTCTGGTCTCTTGTTATATCCAAAGTTTTATCATCAAAGCTTAACATCAACTCTAAAATAACACCAGTAAATAATAATTCCTGAACATACCATGATGTCTTGATGATTTGACTGTAAGAAATTCCCAAGTTGTAATTCCCAACATTTTGGGTTAAGTCTCAACTCAAGAGCAACAACTCAAGGGCTTTAATGCAAATTCAACTGTGGACTGAATCCTCTTCACTAAAAGTTTTTTTTTCCAAATGATTGACACAACAAGTGGATCATCATGCTTAGATGATCCTTTCTTTGTCATTTTAGACAATTTTCAGTAACATGGTCGCAATAGAACATCAAATATTTTGATAAACTCATCGCTAATAGGAACAAAGAGATCTTCAATTGACCCTGAAAAATCAACAAGTGGGCCAAAACTGTGTGGATAGACCATGGCGGCATTCGGGGTGAATGATTTCATTGCATTGACTAAGTACTTGATATCGAAAGGACCCCATATATTGACTATTGAAAAAAAATTGCAATTGACATTATTATGTAAAGACTATTTAGTTCAGCTAATTATATAATTGATGTATTGCAAATAAACCAAGTTAATCTGACACTCACAGGCATTTCTTCTTCTCCCATGCCAGCAAAGTCAATAAAAGACCTGCAAGTAAAATGATTTAATTTCAAATAAATTAAAGTATCTGGAGCCAAGTCACTGTTGATCACCTCCCCAGTAGCTCATCGGTTGAACTAAGATCTCCTTGAGTACAAAATTCAATAATTGAAATGTAATGAGTTGTTTGGTCAATATTGCACCCAAAATTCTTAAGGTACTGAAAAAATCATCAGCAATTTTTGTTGCTTCAAAGTCCAACCTCCAAAAGTGCAAGAACCTTGAAGAATTGAGTTATAATTAATTGGTATAGGCTTGATATTATTATCTTGCATACCTTGAATAGGACTTAGACCTTCATCAATAACCCCTAAATTGCAGAACCCGTTGACAAGAATGCTATAGTTACATATAAATGGTGTTATTCTATTATTACTCATCTCTTCAAAAATACTAATAGCTTTACTTACTTTGCCTTCAACAAAGAATTTTCCATTGGCATTTGACATTCCTGACTGATATTAACAGGACAAAGGATTGAGTTGAGTTCTCAAGACAACGTCATTAGCACTTGTTGCATCGCGTTAAGCTAGACGTCTATAGATGACCTAAACAATGCCCTTAAAACTGCACCAGCATAGAGCATGGATCATCACCTTTCTAAACAAGGATAATTGGCTCAAGGTGTTGCAAAGATACATCAGATTGTTAAGGGCGGAAAAACATGAAGAATATTAAAAATATCATATATTGTTAAAGAGGGACTGTGAACACCTAAGTTTTACGTGTTTAATTAATCCTACAATATATATAATAACATATTTTTCTTATTAATGCATTTTTATTTATTTTATATTATATCTATTTAGTAATTATAACTTCAAAAATTATGAATTTTGTGTCAATGAGCTAATTTTTCTTTTGGGTTTGAATGATTGAAATCTGATGAATTCTACTCAATGGGCCTATTTTCTTTATAAAAAATTCAAATGATCTATTGTCTTTTATTAAATTAATGAATTAAAGAAAGTGGGGGCTCCCCTAAAAGGGCAATGAAGTCTTTCTCAGTAGTCTTCTCTTAGAAAAGAAAAAGAAGAGTTTTCATTGGCTCTTTTGGGTGGCACATTGGGGAGAATAAGAGTACTTATTGAAATGAAAAAAAGGTTTTATTGGGAAGAAAAGGGCTCAAACATGCATTGGGTGTTTAGTTTTCAAGAGAAGAACATTATTTCATTTTTCTCAATCTATTTAAACTGTTGTCTTCTTTCATATTGGCGAGGAGGTATTTTGAAACAAACAAAAAAATATAGATTTAGAGGAAGAAGATTTTGAGAGAGATTTAGGGGGAAAAAAAAGAACAAGAACAAAAAATTGGAAGAGGAAAATCATAAGAAAAGAAAATCTTCATTTTTTTAAATGTTTGGTCGTCTTTGAAATTCAATTGAATTTGCTTCCATCATTTGTTTGTCATCAACTTTAGGTATTTATTTTTACATTTCACAATTTAATCTTGAATTAATGTTGTTCTTTTTATATTTTGACTAAGTTGTTTGCATTAAGCTTGTTTTGATTTAGTTAAGTCCATTAAGATTTTTATTTGATTATCTTTATTATTATGTACATATTTATTACATATTAATGTAGTGTTCAGTTTAATTTTACTTCATCATTGAATTAATATGTGAACTCTTGTTTGTCAGAAAAATAATAACAATCTCAAAATTCTTTTATTTTTTAGTTTCTGGTCACTTTAAGAAAAAAAGTAGTTGTTTTTGCAAAAAAATATAAATCTGGTCATTTTTGCAAACAAATGTATATTTGGTCTTTTCATAAATTCTGTTTTTTCTCTTAAATAAATATATGAAATAACTATTGAAAAAAAATACAAAATCGGCTAAATTGGCTTAGTAATCTAACTATTAGACAAAATTGACTATTTTAGCAATCTTCTTTAAAAAGAGCAATGTAACCATTTTGTATAAAACAAAAATTTTACTAAATTGTCGTTTCTGAATTTTTATCAATATATTAAAAAAATAGGAAATTAAAACTAGTATATCAGTACTTGTTTTAATAGAAGGTTTAATTATTATTCTGAAAAAAAAATTATATTTTTTCTTTTGTTGTTATTGTCAAGTAGTAATACTTAAATGTCTATTTGTTTCTTTCCATAAAAATCTATTAATAAGCAATTTTAAAAAAAAACATTTTCTTGTTGCAAGATATGTATTTATTCATTTTTATCATTATTTTAAAAAAATGAGTAATTAATTATCAGTTTTTTTTAAAAAGAAAATTTTAAATACCATCATGTTTTTGGTTATGATCCTTGGTGTGTAACCTTTTTTAAAAAAAGGGTCTTGTGTGCGGTTAAGCTCCAAGACGAATCAATATTTTTTTTAAAAAAAGTAACCAATACAAATTTATTTAATTTTTATCCAAAAATTATTTTTAGCCAAATATAAGTTAATGAAGCGATCGTACTAGAACCGCGGGACTCGGGGGTGCTTCATACCTTGCTTCTGGTCAATACAATTTCTTACCTAATCTCTTTTTTCGTAGATTAAAAATAAAAGAGTTTTTTTTCTTAATTTGAAATTAGGAATTGTCATGTGACTTGGAACACCGAAAAAACTCAATTCCAAGTGGCGACTCTAAAAACTTTTTTAAGAAAAACCCGTCATTTCCTTAACAATTGTAAAAAAAAACTGGAACAGGTGTGACAGATCTGGCGACTCTGCTAGGGACTTTTTTTAGAATTTGAGTTTTGTACATTGACTGCATTTGGCTATTTTAATTATTTGGATAAAATTTTTGTTTATGGCTAATTGTGTTATTTCAATTAGTCATTGTTATGATATTATGTATTGTATATAAACTGTCTCTCTCGCACAATCTTTGAGTCTCTAAAACTTATGTTACATACTGTGTGTGCGAATACGCTCCACAGGATTTCTGTCTAGGATGAGTCAAAGTGCGGTTACGCTCATGATTCTAGGTTGTCACACATGTTAGGTGGGGTTGAACCACCAATTAAGTCGAAATAACTCTGCTACCGGTACGCTGACTCTCCCCGGCTCGAGTAGTCTTCTCGAGTAAACCCTGTGTAGACACCTTTCATATAAATGCTAAACCTAGAAAACTATCTCAAGTATGCTATGTTTATTTGCATCATGTGCATTTGACCTAGAAAAATCTAAGATAGGTACCCACTCAAGACCCAAATATTCATTTTATGTGTTGTGTGAAAATAATTGGTTTAGAAGGTCTTTACATTGTTGACCAGCTTCAAAATAGCTTTGTGGGTTTTATTTTTCCAAAAAAAAAGAGGTTGAAATAACATGGGTAGTCTTTCAAAGGCAAGTCTTTATTTTCTTACAAACTAGGCACACCTGATTCTCACCTAAATGAGATATGTATGCAATCCTCTTTGGGTTCGAAGATCCATATTGAAAAATTCAAAAAAAAATTACTTTAAATTTTACAAAAATGAGGTTTGAAAAAAAAAAGATTGTCAGTCATTGCATGTCCAATTCTGATCTATGGAACATAATATGTGGGCGACCTCCAAGAGGTTCGATCAAAATTTTTTATAATAAGGGAGAAAGACAATGAGTAAAGCGAAGTCGGGATAAGATAAATGTCCCTCTGAACTCATAATGTTAGGTGTTTGACATAAAATGCGATTAATATTTGTAAAGTGTCTAACGCCTAACGTGTTTGTCATTTTTGTCTATTTAGTTAGCTTTAGGTGGTTGGTTTGTGGTAAATTGGCAGAATCTATGTACTTACTTAGTTCAAAGAAAAGCGAATTAATGATAACCAATATCAATATGGGGTCCTTTGAGAGGATAATAGTTCATCGATTCAAAGTTGAGATCAGATCATGCAATTATATCTCCCTTTTACATTTGCAACAAAAGCGATGGTAGTAGGTGTGAGAGTATATTCACAATGAATGACGAACCCTGTTAGTAGTTTAGAAAATCAAGAGACTTTTTGACATGGATATAAACCAACCAAGTGGGATGAAGATAAGGATAAAGATCACAAAATGAGGAATTGGGCGTTTCCACAATTGATTCCTAATTATCTCATTCTTTCCTCAAGCCTCGGGGTCAAGAAATTCAAGCTTTCACTATTCAGGAGGAATTTGAAGAATGTTTTCTAGATCCGAGTCAATTATCTGATGAAGTGGACATTGTCCAAGTTGGTAAAACTACAAGTCATACCGATGTTCAGCTAGTGGCCTCAGGTATTGAGCTAAGCAATTGGGAAGCCACTCCTTTCCCATAAGGAAAGAGTCTTGGTAGTTTATTTTTTTACTCTTTTGTATTTTGTTGTTGTCAGGGTTGTGATCTGAATGTTTCAAAGTATTTTTATTAGTGTCAATGCTTCTATCCCTTTTTCAATTTCAATTTCAATGAAATTCCAGTTTCATGGTAAATTTTTTCTTTTCCCCTCTCCTAGTTTTTATTATCAATTTTCAGTCCTAAAATGCCGACTTTGATAACATGACATGCCTGCGGAGTTCACTTCCATATTTCAAAAAGTTGTTTATTATTGAATCACCAAGTCAAGAGGTTGAATATGATGAAGAAGATGCTTTTAAATAAATTAATAGGGAACTGGAACTATTTGAGCACAAACATAAGCCTAATCTTAGTGAAACTGAGACAATTAATTTGGAAATTACTGAGGAGTTTAAGTAAATAAAAATAAGTCTTCATATAAATTAGGAAATTGGAGAGACCATAATACAACGTTTGTTTTAATACAAAGGTGTGTTTGCTTCGTCTTACGATGACATGTCAGGTTTTAGTGTTGATTTAGTGGTTAATAAGTTTCTTACTCATCCTAATTTTCCACCCGTCCAACAGAAAAGAAGGGAATTCAAACGGGGCGTGAGTAAAAAAATCAAGGAAGAAATCATGAAACAACTGAATGCAAATATGATTCAAGCCATTCGTTACATTACTTGGTTGGAAAATGTTGTTCCTGTGCTGAAAAAGGATGGAAACACAAGAGTTAGTGTTGACTATTGAGAATTGGACAAGGCTAGTCCAAAGGACAACTTTCCCTTGCCAAATATCTACATTCTGGTTGATAATTGTGCAAAACATGAGATTTAATCTTTCGTGAATTGTTATGATGGGTGTCATCTAATCTTGATGGATGAAGAAGACGCATAGAAAGCTTCTTTCACCACTCCATGAGGGACTTATTGCTACAAGTTCACACCATTTCGTCTTAAAAATATTGGGGCGACTTACATGAAGGGTTATGACCACCATGTTTCATGATATGATGCATAAAAAAATTAAAGTATACGTCGATGACGTAATCATTAAGTCTAAAACACAAGCTGATCATGTGCAAGATCTGAGAAAATTCTTGGAGAGTGCAAAGATATATCCAAGTTAAGGCGGCAAATGCGACATTTAGGTTTCATCTGAAACTCTGGTTTTATTTTAGTATGACGGGAATCGAATTGGATCCTTCCAAAATAAAATCTATTCAAGATTTTCCACCCCGAAAACTAAGACTGAAGTCATGAGCCTACTTGGGAGTGGTGAACTACATCAGAGGTTTATTGCTAACATTCACCAACTAATGTGAATCCCATTTTCAATCTTTGAAGAGGATGTTGTTGTTCGAGGAGACCGAAGAAGGACTGCAACAATCTTTTTGAAAAAAATCAAAGAGTATTTGTCCAACCCTCCAGTATTTATCCCGCCTGAACCTGATGGGCCTCTCTTTTTATATATTTCAGTGACTAATAATTCCTATGAGTGTTTTCTCGGTCAGCACGATTCCACATGTAGAAAAGAGCAAGATATTTACTACTTGAGCAAAAAATTCACTAGTTATGACGTTAAGTACACCCTCTTGGAAAATACATGTTGTGCCTTAACTTGGATGGCTTAAAAGTTAAGACATTACCTCTTGTACCACACAACTTACCTCATATCTAGGATGGATCCTTTGAAGAACATCTTTCAGAAGCCAATGCCAACTGGAAAACTCGTGAAATGACAAATTTTGCTCACTGAATTTGACATTATATATGTCACTCGAACTGCAATGAAAGCTCAAGCATTGGAAGACCACTTGGCACAGAATCCAGTCAATGGTGACTACGGACCATTGAATACATATTTTCCAAATAAAGAGATTAACTCAATTGAAGAATTAGGTTCAGATGTACTTTGATGGAGCAATCAACACAAAAGGTACACGGATTGGAGCAATTCTAATATCACCCACAAGGAAGTATTACCCTGCAACAACTCGAATTCGTGTCTTTTGTATAAATAACACAATTGAGTATAAATCTTGCATCATGGGTCTAAATATTGAAATAGATTTGGTTGTGCAAGAATTAGTAATGTTGGAATATTCTGATTTTCTTATTCGACAAACTCAAGGTGATTGGAAAATTCGAGAAGTTAAGCTTCATCCATATAGACAATGTATGGAAATCTTAGGAAAAGGTTCAGGTCCATCGAGTTTAGATACATCTCCATTTTTCATAATGAATTGGCAGATGCCTTGGCTACTTTGGCCTCAATGCTTCCATATCCCGGAAAAACTTACATCACTCCATTGGAGATTCATGTTCGCAATCAACATGACTATTGTATTATAGTGGAAGCTGAACCAGATGGTGAGCCATGGTACTTAGACATCAAGAAATTTTTAAAGATAGAGCCAAAAAATAACTATTATACGTTTGGCTAATCGTTTCCTTTTGAGCGGGGAAGTTTTATATAAACAAACTTCAGATCTGAACTTGTTGAGATGTATGGATGCTGAATAAGCCGAGAAGATCATGAATGAAGTATATGTTGGAGCATGTGGACCACATATGAATGGATTTTTTCTTGCAAAAAAGATACTATGGGCGGGGTATTATTGGCTTACCATGGAAGGGGATTTCTTTCGCTTTGTGAAAAAATGTCATCAATTTCAAATTCATGGTGATCTCATTCATTTACCTCCGTTAGATTTTCACCTCATGGCCGCTCCTTGGCCCTTTGTTGCATGGGGAATGGATGTCATCGTACCAATTAATCCAAGAGCTTCTAATGGACATCAATTCATTTTAGTTGCAATTTATTACTATATCAAATGGGTAGAGGCGATCTCTTTCAAAGAAGTCAAGAAGGCGATCATGGATTTTTTCCATCCGAACATCGTTTGTCGATTTGGTATCCCAAGAGATGTCATCACACATAATGTTGCAAGCCTTAAAAGCAATCTGATGAAAAAAGTATGTGAGAAATTCAAAATTACGCACCACAATTCTACTCCATATCAATCAAAAGACAACGATGTGGAGGCGGCCAACAAGAATATTAAAAAGATTCTCAAAAGGATGGTTCAAGGCACCAGACAATTGCATCAGAATCTGCCTTGTGCACTGTTAGGAATCTCATAACAGTGCTCACTCGTATTGGTTTTGCATAATCATTATTTGCTAGTGTGTGGACTGAGGCCTGTTGACCTCTCAGCAGTAGTCAAAATTTCATCTCTTCAAATTATTATTGAGGCTTAAATTGAAGATACTGAACGGGTCGAAATCTAACTAAAGCAGCTCGCATTAATAGCTGAGAAATGATTGACGGCCTTCTGTTTTGGTCAGCTTTATCAATAATGGATGGCTGATGCACACAACAAAAAAGCGTACCCAAGACACTTTGAAGTAGGTCAACTGGTCTTAAAGCGCATTCTCCCGAATTGGCAAGGTTCATATCTTATCAAGGAAGTTTTTTCCAAATAAGAATTGTGCTCACACACACACACAACACACCCAACACACGTACACGCCACACACCACGCACGCACAACGCACACACCACACACAATATATATTATATTATCTATTATAGATATCTAAGATTATTTAAACATTGATAAGATTATTTCTATTACACGCATTTTATTTATTTTCTTGTCTTTCTTTATGAAAATTTTTTCTTCAAAAATGTCTTGGATTTTGTTGGTGCATGAGTTAATTTTGTTTGGGTTAATGATTAACGATCTAATGCATTTCTAATTAAGTGACTTATTTATTTAAAAAATTTAACAAATGATCTAGGTGTCTTTTATGTAAATTAATGAATTAAAGAAAGTGGGGGGCTCATACAAAGGGCAATGAAGTCATTTTCAACAGTATTATCTTAGAAAGGAAAAAGAAAAAAGAGAAAAGAACGATTTTCATTGGCTCGGTTGAGTGCTAATGGGAGAAGAAGAGTGCTTATTGAAAAGAAAAAAAGTTTTACTGGGAAGAAAAAAGCTCAAACATGCATTGGGTGTTTAGTTTTCAAGAAAAGAACATTATTTCATTTTTCTTAATCTATTTAAACTATTCTTTTCTTTCATTTTGTGGAGGAGGGATTTTGAAACAAAAAAAATAGATTTGGATGAAGAAACTTTTGAGAGAGATTTAGGGGAAAAAAAAAAGAACTGGAACAAAAAGTTTGAAAAGGAAAATCATAAAAAGAAAGTCCTCTTCTAATAAAAAATTCATCTTTGGTGGTCTTTGGAATTCAATTGAACTTGCTTCCATTATTTGCTTGTCATCAACTTTAGATACTTCTTTTTATATTCCACAATGTAATCTTGAATTAATGTTTATGTTCTTTTTATATTTTGATTGACTTGTTTGCATTAAGTTTATTTTGATTAAGTTAAGTCCATCGTAGAATTAATATATAAACTTGTGTTTGCCAAAAAAAAAATTACAATCTCAAATTTTTTTTTAGTTTTTGGTCACTTTAAGAAAAAACAGGTTGTTTTTGTAAAAAATGTAAATCTGGTCATTTGGACAAAACACAATAAAAAATATGATATTCTTCTGAAACCAATGCCTAAAATATGGTCATTTTGAAAAATATTAAATCTGGTCATTTTAAACCAAACAAATGCCTAATGTGGATTTTCATAATTTTGTTTTTCCCCTAAATAAATATATGAAAGAAAACTATTGAAATAAATAAACCAAAACAATACAAAATCATCTTCATTGGCCTTAGTTTTCTAACTATTAGATAAAATTCGCTATTTTTGCAATCTTCTTCAAAAAGGGAATCGTACCATTTTCTATAAACACAAAATGTACTGAAAAATGTCATTTCTGAAATTTTATCAATAGATTAAAAAAAATAATGAAAATTAAAACTAGTACATACTACTTATTAAAAGAAGGTTTAATTACTATATATATATATTATATATATATCTCTCTATATATATAATATATATGTTGATGTTATGGTCGTGTAGATTCTTTATGACTTATTGTTTTCTTTCGCATTAACAAAAATAATTTTAATAAGGCAATTGTAAAAAGAAAAATCTTTTTCTGGCTTTGCCAACATATTCATTATTCTTTTTACATTATTTAAAAAAATGATTAGTTCATACTCACGTTATTTTTTTAAAAAAATTAAATCCATCATGTGTTAAGTTCTGATTCTTTGGTAGGTATTATTGTCTAAAAAATTTTTTGGTCTTTCCCCCCCCTCTGTGTGTGGTTTCGATCATAGGCCCTGATCAATATTTTATTTTTAAAAAAATATACTACAATTTATTTTTTATCCAAAAATATTTTTAGCCAAAATAAGTTAATTAAAGGATTGGCTAGAACCACGGGGACCTCGGGAGTAGGGGTGGCAAAAAACCGACCGACCAATAACCGAACCGATAACATGTTATTGGATTTATTGTATGGCGGTTAGGGTTATGGGTTTTTATGGGTTTAGAAAAAATATTATGGGGGTATTGGGTCCGGTTTCGGTTGTTCCATTGGGTTATTGGGTAAAGACCGAGAACAATAAGCCGCTAATTATTTACTCTTTACCCTTCCTCAATATTAAAATACATAATTCTAATACATTAAATAGATTTCAAATAGTAGTTTTTCAGGCTATTGATTTTTTGGGTACGAAATGGTGAGAACTTCATGCATTCTCTGGTGGATCAAGCCCAATTGTTCAAGCTTGTCTCATTGAAATATTTTATTTTAGTGTAATTCTAGTTCGTATAATTGTAGGAGATAGATTTTGACGTTGTGATGTTAGTGATTTGATCACATTCAAAGTTTTCTATTAGTTTTTGGCGGTAAGTTTGGGTAAAATGTAATATAAAATAGTACTATTCTATAGTATTTTTGATCGACATTTTCTTATTGGGTTAACCGAAAACGAACGATAACATCAAAAAAACGATAAAACCGAATAAACCGATAAAGCATTTTTATTGGTTTGTTAGTGGTAGCATATTTTAAAACCGAAAAAAACCCGATTCAACCGAACCGATTTATATGTAAAAACCGATCGAAACCACGCATTGCACACCCATACTAGGGAGTTACTTTGCCTAGTTGCCTATACCTTACTTTCGTTCAACCAGTCAAGAATTCCTTACCCAAAACATGTTTTAGAAAAATAAAAAATAACGATTTTTTTTTAAAAATTTAAATTAGAAATTGTCAGGTGATTTTTGGAACACCTAAAAACTTAATTCCAGGTGGCGACTCTAAAAAAAATCATCATTTTCTTAACAATTGTACAATGAAAATAAATGGAAAAGGTCTGACAGGGACTTCACCAAGACGACTTTCCTTTGCTTTTAAATCCTCTTGTTTTACAATTTATTTGAGCGATTCAAACATTGTACAATAAAATTCAAACAGACGGTGTACCATACAATTTGTAACTTGAAAATCAAACAAGTGACTATTAATTTTTAAAAAATAAACTTACAACTACTAAATTTGGGCTTCTACTGAAGTATCATCGAAACCTGTGATGAATTGCTTCGGCTTCTTTGGCAAAAGAGGCATATTTTTTTTAGATTTGGGTGGAGGAAATTCATGAAACTAGTCATTGTTCAATGCAGCATTGGCAGTTAATCTCTTTTGTGGATCACAAGTTAAAAATTTATTCAACAAATCAAATCTGAAGGATGTAGGGATGGTGAATGTTTTTCTCAACAAACTATTTTGGTTGTATTGTTCTGAGAAACTCACCTTGTTCGCCTTTGGAAGTAGATAAAAATTCACGCCAAATTGTGTCATTGGGGATAGCACCAAGCATACTGAAAATCTGATATATTTGAGAGACTTTTGTATTCCCGTCGAAAAGCAGTTTCTTTGTTAATATCTCGGTCATGACACAACCAACTGACCACATATCGACCACCGTAGAAAATTGTGTGGATCCCAATAGAATTTCGGGATCCACCATAGCAGTGTGTGGTTTACTCTCCGAGGGAGGACGGATATTCAATTTGCCTTGACTGTTTATGAGCAAATTTGAAGTTTTGAGACGCCGGTGAATGATGCAATTATTATGAAGAAACTTGAGGCACTCCAAAAGTTGTAGCATAAGACATTTAATTTCACTTAGGCTGAAGGGTAGTTTCCTTGTTTTCATGAATGTCTTCAAATCATGTCCAATGTACTCCATCACATACAAATATTTTGAATAGAATCTCAATTATTTACCAACCTGTATTTATAAGATAATGAAACCTTCACCTAGTTTGATTTGAATTAGAAAATAAAGGGATTGCCTTTTGCTTATTTCCAAAAAAAACATTTTCCATGGTTGATCTCAATTACTTATAACCGAATGAAACCTTCTTTGAAGGAAAACCTAAATTGACTTGAATTAGATAATAAAGGGGTTGCCTTGGCTTATTTCCAATAAAATATTTCATATCTTTTAAAAATTGCTCACCAATATTAATCTAGCCTTAGAAAGTTAGGATAACTAATTTATATTTTATGGATATTATTTGTGAGCTACTGTTTTACCGGAAAATTTTAAAAAAATATACCATAAATTAGTTTGTTTATCATAAGCATAGTTTTTTTAGAAAATACATAATTAACCCATTAAAGTAAGACCTATTTTTAAAAAGATGCTTCAACTTTGCAGGGGTTCTAGTACCCCTAAACAATTTTTAAGTGTTGTAAATATGTTATATTTTGGTCACCCTTAAATGCAAGAAAAGAGGTGCAATCACGCACCAGTTATTATCTGTTAGGTGTTAAATTTTATATTTTTTATCTTTATTTTAATTTTTGTTTTTTTCTTATTCTATTAGCTTCATTTTTTTTTCTCGTTCTCTTTCTTTATTCATTACCCTCATTTGCTCTTCAGCGGCTCTTCTAGCTGTCCAGAAATCCTCAACATAGTCATTATCTTCGTCAATTCTCTGGAGTAGTTTTTATCACGTCACTTTTGTAATGCCATAAGATCATCAGTTTTTTGTTTAGTTAAAAGAAATTACTAACAAGTTATAAAATTGAAAATCAATATTCACCTCCAATCTACCATCTCCTTTTCAAAATTACAATAATTATGTAGCAAAACTCCATCGTGATAAAGGTAAGAGAATTCTATAATACTCTCAAATTTATGGAATTTCTTTATTACATGCCAAAGAACTACATAACAATTTATTTATTTATGTTTAAAAAAGAATAATGTTATCAAGGAGGTTTACAACTATTATTATTTTGAAGAAAAAAAAACGAAGGGACAAAAGAAGAAAAAGGAACAAAGAGGAGCAAGAAGACAAGGAAAAAAAATGAGTAAGTAAATGGATCTTGTAAGTTGAAGAATATAGAGAGGAGGTAGTTGGTTCTTTTGAAAATTGGAAAAGAAAATAACAAAAATAAAGAATTGAGAAAGTACAAAATAAATAAAAGAAAAGAAAAAATAGTATATTTCTAATTAAATAAATATTATTTACTTTTTTGGTTCAACTCACTCTCTATCAGAAGTGAACTACACTCTACATGTCACATTGATACGTAATGAGACAAGTAATTCATTTTAAATACAAATAATAGAGCGAATCTCTACAAAGTTCAAGTATATTTTTTAAAAATAGGTCTTACTTTGATGGGTTAATTAAGTATTTTTTCTTTTTTACTTATATATTCTCATTAAGTATATGCCAAAATTAGATATATAAAAATGTCCATAAAATAGAAATACGTTAATGAAAAATTAAAAAATAAATAAATGTGATTTCTCTCCCCCTCTCTCTTTTTCAATGCACAAACAATGCACAAAATTTTCTCTCAATTTTGCTGGAAAAAACTAAATTTCATTGGTAAGTGATTGTTAATTTGATTTCATCGTAAATTTAATCAGTTTCTCATGTTCTTCGGCCGCATTTTTTGTGCTCGTAAAATAAGTATATAATTAATTATTATAATCTTATAAAAGAAGTCGTAATTATAGTGAAACGTTTTTTCCATGATTTTACTATTTTGTCATAATCCTCTTATATATATCCTTTTTTTTAATATATATAATTCCTATCAAAAAATTATTTTCTCCATCTAATTAAACACCTAGAAAAATCCTTTTGTCCAGAATGATATTTTACTTATGTTATTTTACCTTTTGAAACATTTTATCTTTTAACTTTAATACCTTTTAATTAAAAATAAAAAATAGAAAAAATGATCAATTATTATTTAAAATAAAAATATGTTATAAACATGTTTAATTTCTGGACAAATTTTTTGGATATTTAACATTACGCTTAAACTCCTAAAGGCTAATGATCATTACATTTGGTGGCGATAAGGTGGCAACGAAATCAGAATGTGCCGGTTCCGGTAGCGTTCCGTCTTGGTACATTATCGGTTCGGTCCGATTGCTAATTCCAGTAAGGACCAGTAAGTAAAGGGTTCGGGACAGGTAACGGAACAAAAATTAAAAATTACCGGTTAGTCTCGGTAGGGTAAATATCAGTTCAGGTCCCGGTATGTTTCGAGTTTTTTAATTTTTTTTAAAAAATCCTGAATATAGCTGTTGAGAGCCATCGGATAACGGGTTGTGGGGCCCAACCAACGAACCTTTCACCCACTTTACTCCACCTCACACCCCCTAGCCCCCTAAATTTTTTTAACACCCCAAACTTTTAAAAACTACATTTTCATCATTTTTCTTACCTATAAATACTTCAAAACATTCATTCTTTTCACTCACAAAAATCATCTTAACTCTCTATCCTCTAATCTATTATTCTTTGTTGCTTTTACGAATTTGGTCTTTGGAAATTTGATTGGAGCTTCAACATTCAACTTTCGAATTTTTATTTTCGGTTTTCGGTTATACACGTCTACTTTTGTAAGTAGACGTTTGGTACATTCATTCCAACTTCCATCTCATTTTTTTTATGTAGTTATTTATTTATTTACAATAATTATTTATTTATTTTGTGAATAATTATTTGTTTGCATTACATTTTCGTATTATACATAATTTACTCACTTTTAATATTTAAATATGAATTTCGGTGAATAGGTTGTTGAAAAGGGTAAAAAAGACATATTTGAGACGATTAATAATATGATAAACTTTAGATCCACCACTAATAAAAAAAACGGTAGTTCTTCTAAATCTAAAACTAAAGATCTAGTGTAATAAGAATGAATACAGATGATTAGACGCATGTTAATGATACTGTTTTATATATTGATAGTACTTGTGGTTTAGATCCTTATCATAAACATTTACAAAGAAAGTTTGATAATTTTGATGAGGAATTAATTGAAGATGATAAACATGATAATCTTAATGCTTATATTGATACGCCTAATTTTGATGATGATGATGTTGTTGTTGATGAAACTGAGTCACCTACGGCTACTAGTACTACTCCCAGTCCCTCTCCTAGTCCAGCTCTTCGTTGTCGTGCTCCCGCTCCCCTCGTACATCCTAGGCCTATGGTAGAACGTGCTAAAAAATTAATTGTGTGACAATTTATGACACGAAATGAAGATAAAACACAAGCTACTTGTAACAAATGTAAACATAGATTAAATAATAAAACTGTAGCAAAACAAAAGTGGGACGGGACATTTGAGTAATCATTTAATGTCATGTTGTAAAAATGAATTTTTGCATGCTAAAGCGGTAGTCAAAGCTAAAAAGAATGATACCCCCTTCCTGAAACTATAGGAGTAGGCGACTCTAATATGATCCAAACACAATTAAATCATTCTGATATTTATGACTCTAGTTTATCACGGTCATATAGTAGAGAAAAAGATCTTGAAGAATTAGCTAAAATGATTGTTGTGATGGATTTGTCATTTAGTTTTGCTGAAAATTCTGAATTTATTCATTATATTCAAATTGTGTATAATCCACATTTTAAAGGTTTTGCTTGAAATACAATTAAAAAAATAATGTATTTGATTATCAAGCTCTACATTTTCAATATCTTCGCTGTTATTTTATTATAATAATTGTACAGTAGCTATTACTCCTAATATAGGCCATAGTATAAACGGTAATGATTATTTTACTTTTACTGCACATTGGATTGATGAAAATTGGAGTATGCAAAAAAGAATTTTAGGTTATAATTGTTGTCAAATGTAAAAAATCAAATGTTATATAGCTCAAACAATTTTAGATATTTTACAAAACTAGGAATTTGTGATAAAATAAGTAGTATCACCTTAGATATTTCTTCAAATAATACATTTGATGTTGAAATGCAAAAATCTTCTGTTTGCCCTGTTTATGGTGATGATTTTTGTATTAGGTGTATTGCACGCGCATATAGTTTGATTGTTAGAGATACTATAGAATTGTATGATAATGGTTGTACGAAAGTTGAAAGTGCATGTCATTTTATATTTAGATGTTAAGCTAAGTCTAGACGTAGAGAATTTTAAACTCGTTGTTTTGAATATAATCTTCTACCTAGATAAATTCCAAAATTAGAGTCTACTAGATAGAATTCTATATATGAAATGTTTATAGTCTCTTATGGATATAGAAAACCTTTAAAAATGGTTTGGAGTGCTCATAATTCAAATATGACATATAGACTTGATGATAGTGATTGGAATGACTTACAAGAACTCATATATTTCTTAAAAGTTTTTTATTTAACTATAAAAGAAACTATCTGCACTTTATTATCCAACCATTTGCTCTGTTTTACTTAGTATTTATTTGATTTCTACTAAATTTTATAAATTTAATAATAAACCAAGATTTGTACAATCTATTAACAAAATGATTGAAAAATTAAGAAAATATTTTATTTATATTCCTCAAATTTATTTAACCGCTTGTTTGTTAAACCCTCATTATAAAGATGTAGGTGCATCTAGGGCGATTGAAAAAATATATTTAACTTGGTTATTGATGGTGAAAAAGATGAAATACCTACTTGTCAAGATGTTAAAGATAGTATGATATTGAAGCTAGAAAATTGTATGACTTATAAAATTCAAATATAAATGTATGAAGTAATCAAGAACCTCAAAATTCTAGGAATAGACTTAATGAAGTTGATATTGATATTTATTTAGATTCTTATCTTGAACTTTCTCACAATAATAGAAATTATTTTGATGCATATGTTAATCAAAATACAGAATCTACTGATGATGTTCTAGAAAGGTGGAGAAATCGCAACAAATAATTTCCAAAACTTCAATCGATGGCTCGAGTTGTATTAGTTATTCAAGCACCTTCAGTAGTTGTGGAAGGCGTGTTTAGTGCAACAAGGTTTCAAATTGGAGAGCACAAACATTCACTAGTAGCAGATAGCTTAGAGATATCAAAATTATTTAGAGATTGGATTAATGCCGAGAGAAAATTTTTGGTTCGTGAACCACTACCGACCAAATTTGAAAATGACATTAATGAAATAATGCAAGATTATAGTGGCGATGACATTGAAGCAATGGAGGATTTATTTATTCAATATATTCCCGATCATGTTACTAGAGAAATGTTAAATGATTTAAGAAAAGATCTCTACACTAACACGAACTATTAAATTTAAATGTGTAATTGTCTATTAGTATGATTATGATAATATAATGTCAAATTCAAATAGAACCTGTCACGCCCCAAGCCTACACCCTGGACTCACTCGACACATAATGATCATTGTTGGCTTTGAGCGAATGCTTGTCCTGGCTCACTTAACTAAGAAAATGCAATAGCAAACTCAACTTTACTTATATATGAAAGTAATATAGTTCTGTGCGAGTTTCTCTAACCGACAACCACCAATATGAGTCTAAGTGGTGATCAAACGTCTCGCTCACACTGTCAGAACTATCCTATACTTTGCCATCGCATAAAACATCCTCATCCTAGTGGATCCACTAACTTAAGGTACGTGATCATCTAAAAAATATGACCCGTTAATACCCATGATAGCTACACAATTTACATGGAGACTTAAGTTAATATGAACTACCATCCCCACATTGGTGCTCAATACTACTCCCAAAATAAACTCTAGATCATTATTTTAAATTAACTTCCTTCCTCTGGGTTGAAATAATTTGCTCAATCCTTTTTCTCTTTAAAAAGTCCTCTCTGAATTATGTTCCCTTTTCTTGTTTAAAACTCCATCGGAAAAATTATAGTTTTCCTTTTACTCAAATGTAAAAACATTTATAAACTTCCTAGGGAATACTTAGTTCTCTTATATGTTTTAAGAAATGAACTCAACTCTTTACTTGACTTGAAACTTTTGAGCTTAATCAACTCATTAGGGAATACTTAGTTTCCCTATACCTCTTTGAAGGAAAAACTTCAACTTGTACTCTTTCTTTAATTAAAATCTTGAGCCTTAAGACGAAGTTGAAACGTATAAATAAGACTCTTATAAACTTTAAGACACTTTACTTTAACTTACTTCATCACTTTATACTTGACTTGTTAACTTCCTTGACTTTGATCCTAACTTTCCTTGACTTGAATTATGGATTCAAGGTTCATGATTCATGTTTATGGATGATTTCATAATATTTAGATGTAAGTTAGAGTATTGGAATCGAATAGAAATCGTAGGTACATCACTTAAGAACTAGTACGAAAAGATAGGGAAAGAACGGGGTCTCCAGGCGTCTTTGGCGCTCTGAAAGGAGTGCATCGCTAGATCCTGACGGACAAACTCTGGTTTGAGGCACGACGCGCCAGTGCCTGTCAAACAGAGCCTATCCTGAGGGGTTCTAGAAGGCGCAGCGCCTCAGGGTCTGTCATACGGGAATTCCGACTTTTCTTCTTCTTTTTTCATCTCTAAACCTTCTAAACTTCCATGGATCTCATACTAAACCCTTAGGATTACTAATAACCTCAATACCAAATTCAAATCTAAAAGTAACCCGAAAACACGAATCCAATCAACTAAAACATACTACAACTCAACCAATAAGAATTTAACCATTGTTCATCAAGAAATTTGATGTTCATCATTCAATCTATTCAAACTTCGCTGAATTTAAAAAGTTGGTATGTGGTGAACTATTCCAACACACAAATATCTCACATACATTAATAGGGATCATCCCCAATGAATTCCACTCAACGATCTGGCATTCTTTATGAATTCTTGGCCTTTTCTCCTTTCTCCTTTTTCTCTTTTCTTTTCTCCCAAACCCTAAGCGTATTTTAATTTTCTAAAACTGACTTAAGGTTTAGATTTATCCCTAATAAACCCTTAAAACAAATTAGGAAATAGTAGGGTGAAAAGATCACTTTACCCTTACTAAAATCCGAATTGGACTTTCCTCAGTTTAACAGCCAACTTTCGATATGCATGTCTCCCTCATACGATATACAAAATACACAAAATTGGCGGTGTTGGAAATGTATCTTCAAGGATTTTCAACCATATAAAGAACTGGCCCTAACTCATCCTTAGATAGAAGTTATAACCATTTGAAAATGACCAAAACCTCACTCTTACACTTAGGAAATTTTCCAGATTTCTCTTATTTTTTACATAACCATTCTTACTTTCTTTGTTTAATCCTAGCTATTTATATTTATGATATGTTACAAAATCCTTCCTAGAAGGTGGCTGTGTATATTAGATCTTTTAATACTCTACTAATATTTTTTAGATCAAATTGTACTATTAATTTAATACTAAAAAATTCAGGTATCGCCTTAATTTTTTTTTATATTGTCTTAAATTTTAATGTTTATTATTGTGGAAATTTAAACTTTTATAGTTGTAACTTGCAAATTTTAACTTTTATAAACCTCAAAAATTTGAAGTTTAAATTTCAGACTTTTAAGTTGAAATTTATAAAAATTAAGAAGGGTGAAAGTTAAAAATTTAAATTAGAAAGTAAAAAATGTTAAAATTAAATTCAAAAACTATATTTAAATTAAAATTAGAATTGAAAAGTTTCAAGTTTAAAACTTTGAAACTTTAACTTTAAGAGTTTACAAACTTTCCACCTTTAAAGTTTAAAGTTTGACAGTATAAATTTGTAACTTTAAAAGTTTCAAAAGTATAAATTTTTAATTTTAAAATAATAAAAGTTTTAATAATTGATTGATATTAATAAATAAAATTTAAAAAAATGATATTTTTTCCCGGAAACCAGTCTAATCCGATCCTATCCCGTACAGGTTCGCTAGCGGACTGGGACGGATACTACTCTAAGTATCTGGAACTACTGGTACCGGTACAGTTCCGGGTTGTGGTTCTCAGTTCCATACCGATTTCGGTTAGTCCTGGTCCCGGTTTCGTTGCCACCCTTAGGTTGTGATGATTGACAGGTAAAAGAGCAAATTGAAGGTGGTGAAGGAGCAAAAAAACGATATTGAATAATGGTGCTGGTGATATTTGGTGTTGGGTGACAAAGAAGAAGAAGAATTGATGGTGATATAGTGATGGTGAAGAACAAAATCAATAATAAAAAGGTGGGATATGATATGATTTTCCAATGAAATGAGAATTGAAAACAGATGGAAGGATGGTGGAATCGTGAGTGATATAATAAAGAAAGATTATAAATTAGAAGTTAAAAAAACAATTAATTAGGAATTAACTAGACTAATATATAGTTAACAAAATAAAAGTTAATTAATACAAAAAAGAAAACAAAAAATTATAATTTATGACATGATGCTAACGTAGAACTTATGTGGCAGCGATTATAATACACCACATAATATGAAAGTGATGTTACAAGTCTCAATATGATAATAAATTTAATTTTAATATTTAAAATGTATAATAAATCACTGCAATAATTTAAATGTATAGCTGATTTTTCGAAATAAGTTGAGAAAAATCTATATCTTTTCCTTTATATTAATTCCCCATTCCCTATTAATGACCCTTGTGTTCTTCATTGTAACAACCAATTATTGACACGTCCATTGACTTCCTCTCAAACCCAACCGTTTACCTGTGCAATTAGATAACCTCCTACCCTTTTGTCTTCCACTAACAATAATTATTGTATTTAATAGTAATATTAAATTATCTATTTTTTTTATTAAGAGTAGTATTTAATTGTTGGTATGCATTTTGGAAATCAAAAATCTGTAAGGTCTCTATTCATACTTGAAATTTTATAAAAATATTCTACAGATTCCTAAGAAAATTTAAAAATTTATTGCGCAAACTGATCTCCTATCATCTTTTTTGAATCTTTGAAAATGAAGAATATTTCTTTTAAATAAAATGTGAGCAGAGTAGATCATACTACAATATTTTCTCAGGATTTGATTTTTCAGAATATTTCATCTTTTTTGAATCTCTAAAAACTAAGGTCATAACAAATTAATAGAAGGAGGGTTAAGAGGTAACGTGAAAAGTGGTTGATAGTTTGCTAAAACTATTTCGCATAAAAGTTCTTTTTATTTTAAATTATTTATTGTTCCTCTACAATAAATTTATTAGTTGTGAACATGAAAAAAAAGACTAAACATTTGCACATGTAATATATTAATGATAAAATTATGTGATTCCTAATCAAAATTATGTGTATCCTAATCTACTTCAAAAATTGTCAAGAAATTACTTGAATTGAAACAAAAACTAAAAAAAGAAAATCTCAAATTTTAAATTATTTTCCTCCTTGTATATAGTACTGTTTTTTGGATACACAATTGTTAGTGTGGCCTCTCTATTATAATTTAAATCAAACAAATAAAAAAGAATGGAAAAATTTTAGGAAAAATAAACTTAAATACATAAACTATAAGTTTCGTATTATCTAATTTTTCCTTTTTTTTAAATATTACCTAATTTTTTTAATTTTTTAATGAAGTTTAGAGAATATAGTCTTATCTCTCCTATAACACATACTTCCCACATATCATGCCTATGTTTTCTCCACCCAACAACACTTCAATCTTCTTGAATCACCTTTTCCCAATTTTGAATTAGTTACTTTAAATAAACACGTTTCCCAACATTTAATATTAATTGAATTTCAAAATCAAAAATTGAAGTTCTGAAAAGTAGGAAATGCCATTGTTCTCTAGTTATTCTTCCTCTTCTTACTCCATTCATCCGTCTCCTGGTTGTTCTTTCTTCTTTCTTCTCCATCATCGTTCTCTGGTTTTTCTTCTTATTCTACTCCATCATCCGTTCTTCTTTCTTCTTGTTCATCGTTTATTACATCAGATAATGGATCCTTTTACGAATAGGAGGATTTATGATTCGACGATGAAATTGAAAAGAAAAATAGAAAAAAAAAATCTTGGCATGAAACATATGAATGTTCGGAAGGATTCAAACAACGATATTTGGGAATCATCTAAATCCAAAGGTTGCTAAAATACCACCAAAAAAATAGAAAAGCACAGCAACATTATTGTCAGGCGAATTGTCCTTATCAACTGAGGCTCTTACCCGTAAGAAGGAATGTCCTCCCAAATATAATAGGCAATTTAAAATCGAACTTCACAATCAAGGATAACAAAAATCGTCCAGAAAATATGAATGGACTCACTTTACTAGACATCATGGAGAGTGTATCCCTATAGGCTTTTCATTGTTCGACGGCCATCAGTAGTCGTATCGAGTGGGCTTTGGGGTCACCCAAAAACTCAACTCTTTGTAAATTGATAGGGGATGAGATTTATGCTTGCCCCCAGATCACCTAATGCTTCGCAAAATGTAATGACCCGAATGTTACAAAAAGAATAGGAGCACACTCGGATCTTCTTTCTTTTTTGGTACGAGAGATTCTTGTAGCAATAGCACTACATGCTTCATTTTATCATCATCTTCAAAAGTGACCATCTTTTCTTTTGTCACCAGATCTTATAACTTGGCATAACCGGGCCATTTTGTTCTAGAGCTGCTACCAAAGGGGACATTGATTAATAGAAAAGTTGGCTTCACACATTGTTATTTAAACCGCAGATATTTACCATCCCGGTCTTTTTCACTAATCTTTGAAGGAAAGGGTGGTGGTGGTCTAGGAATGAGAATTACCTTTATAGGGCACTTCATCATCGTTCCAGGGTTATCTTCTACTTCACCACTACCTTCTACCACCTTATCATTATCTTTATAACTTTTTCCTCCTTAGAAGGCAAGGTGGGTCAATGGTCTTCTTACCACCCTGGAGTTATGATTTCCATTACAGTGTCCATTTTTTTGATTTTGGCAGTGTTTCTAGGGGAAGAGTGCCCGTTTGCCGTTTGTGTTCACAGTCGAGATAAATTGGCCATTGCAAACTCAATCTGCTTAATCGATATTGCATGTGTATCGAACTTTCTGCCCAAAACCCGCTAAATCACTCATGAACTCCTAATGTGCTCATCAATTAGTATCGAATCTCCTCATATTTTGTGAAAAATATCCTCAACTTGCGTCCCATACTATCTCCCACCATACCTAGGAGTAACTTCAAGATGTGATGAGGGAATAGGGCCCATTCCCTATAATTTTCTGTTACCATAGTTACCCCTTGTTTAAGTTGTTGTCAACGGTTGTAGTTTTCATATAGGAATTAATTACCTCCCGTTTATAGGTTACCCTAGATACGACCTTGGTTTCATGACCCTTGGACACCAATTCTCTGGATTGCGGCCTTGGGCACTCGGTCGGAACCCCCCGGGCTGTTTATTTATGCATAGGAATTCTCCTCATAATTAGCATCATTATTTGGGCTGGTGAGTTTAGACAAATAGTTACCTTGCATTGATCTTTGTACCCCAGTGATATGTTTTAATTACCCAACCCAAGCTCAGTTCTCATCTGAGCCATTCTTCAGAATCTTCATCTGTGGTTTGGGTGTGAGTGACTTGCACTGCGAAAGGTATTTATCCCAAATATCTAACTTCCTAGCACTCCAAGCACTTTATTATTATGACGATTTTCTTTAATTTGTTCGACAATTTCTCAGCATAAGGACACTCCCCAAAGAACCACCCGCGATAGTATCCAACACCGCTATATTGTTATCATCCTGTTCCCCGATAGAGTATTTTCAGTGACTCATCATTCTATGAGGTGATTGGGGACACGCTTCTAAGAAATGAGGTTGAAAGGGTGAATCATCCCAAGGAAAACTACTAACTGACTGTCCTGGTTAGCGCCACAAAAGTTGTTTACTCTTGGTCTTTGTGGTTTAGTTTATTGGAGGGACCGGGGAGTAGCGTGCTAAGAAAACGTCCCTTAGTTGGTCACAAGTGAAAATTGGAGTTATAAGGGATCTCAGTGATGTGAATCATATAGCATCCTCCCCTCAGTGGAGGAGGAGGAAACTATTAGCCCTATTACATCCAAATTCAAATCAGGCCCTTCTCACACAACTTTTACACACTGCCCGTACTTATTATTATGGGCATTTGTGGTCCTCAGAAAGGTTTTTTTTTTTTTTTTTTTTTTTTCTTTTTTTTTTTTTTTTTTTTTTTTTTTTTTTTTTTTTTTTTTTTTTTGTGGGTAGCCCTGAAAAAAAACCTTGGGCAGTGAGCATTGCATCAGACAACTAAGTTATCACAAAGGTGTGGCCTGGTTTGTAGAGGGGGAAAGACAAGTTGCTCATCAGAGTATTGAAATTAAATTATATGCCTCTGTAGAGTCTTTGAGGTAATGGAGGGGATTCGTCCCCTTTGTTGATTTTAACCAGGATCATCGGGTTATTATTGACCATGAATAATCAACCGGAAGCTGGTTTGTAAGGTTTGGATCTATCATTAATACCCAAGTTTCGATTCATATGGTAGTGTACTTGTCACGCGACTTATTTTCAATCTAGACAATACTCCGTTGCGGCACTCTTGACGGTTTACTCACAAATTCTGCAAACTCAAAGTTAAGCCTCACACTCGGATTCGCTAAGAAAATAAGAAGTAGACAGAACTTTGGAAGAAGGAACTTCTATTACTGAAAAGTATGGATGCTGACAAGGTAAGAATAAAATACTATTTATACTACTACTACAGCCTAAGGATAGGAAAAGTAAAAACTATACAAGTTCCTAAGACTATGCCTACAAGACAAGCTTCTAAGTCTTCCAAAAAGGACTCCTAGAGTCCTAGTCTCCCCCATGGACTGCACAAGACTCCCAAAGGCTTGAAAACTCCTGAAACTGCCGCCCCATAAACCTTGTAACAGCTTGTGTGTTTGCTGTATTGTGTTGAACGGCTGTGTAACTGCCCGTAACAGCTGACACTGTTATAAACGGTTTTGCATCTCAAAATGCTGGGGCCCTTGGCTGCTGAATGGCTTGGGCAGTTGACCTTGCGCTGCTGTGCCTGCTGCTGGCCAGCCCAGTTTGGGTGGCGTTCAGCATGGGTGGATGGCGGACGTCACATCTTCCCCACCCATGATGCGAACGACCCAACGCATTGCTGCAAGAACTCCTGAATTTTACCTGTTTGAAGGCCACAAGTCTTTCGTACTTATCCAAGTGGCCCCTCCCACCTTCCCCCCCCCCCCCCCCCCACCCCCCCCCCCCCTCCCCACCCCCGGAGTTAGTTTGTTCCCTTCCAATGTACGAGGAAACATGGCACTGGCCTGTGTCCTCGTTTCCTCTGGCTGTAACTATGATAGCTTCAATTTCACGATCATGCGAGGCAAAAGTAACGGTGATTGGGGCCCGTTGTGATTTGTTCCGGGCTGGGGATCGTCCTTATCCTCATGATAAGGCTTAAGGAGCTTGCATGAAAGAACGGTGGATCTTGAAGTGTGGAGGTAACTCCAACCGTATGGAAAATTTTACCCACCTTGGCAACAATTTTAAACGGGGCCCTCATATTTCCGCACCAAGTGTGTGCATACTCTAGGCTTAAACTGCCTCGATTAAACTTTACCAAAACAATATCACTTCTTCATGTTGGTTGGGACGACGCTGTTGCGGTCGGCGAACTTCTTCCACTCCATGCCGCCTTGTCAAATAAGATTTGGGCACAAGGTCGCGAGTTGCTCTTCCCAACCCTGGCAAGTTTTTTTTTTGAGTGTAAGCGCCAAACTCTTCCCCTCAAATAAAGTTGGCGAATGAGTGGGGAGTTTGAGGGTTGCTGGCCCTGTTGCTAACTCGAACGGTGTGCGCCCTGTAGATCACTCTCTGCAAGTGTAAGAAATGCGCCATGTCTAGGAGATTGCCCAATCTTTCTGATGTGCACTGACATAGTGCCTAAGGATAGCATCTCCAACCCCCCCAAACAAGGGCGTTGACGCGTTCCGTTTGGCCATCAGGTTGAGGGGAAAATGTGGAGAAACGCAGTGAAGTTTAGAAACCCAAGATCTCAAGAGTGCACTCCAAAAGTTCCCTGTAAACGAGGATCCCGATCGCCTGATGATGCAAACCTCGGCAAGCCCCCCATACTTCACTACATTTTTAAAGAACAATTGTGCCAGCTTCCTGCAAGTACAACCGGCAGTGGCCAGGCATTGAATGTAGAATACTTGGAAAAAAATCGATCCACTACGACCATAATAGTTTGCCAAACCCGGTTTGACTTCGGTAAAGAAGTGATGGAAACCATAGATATACTCTACCATGAACGAATCAGCCTATGGGTTAATGGCTCCAACAGCCCTCCGGGTTGTGCCTTTGATTACCGTGTTGCGGCCCACAAGACAAGTCGCACATACGCTCGATCTCTTCCCGCATTGTGGCCGAAATAGGAAGGCCTCCCCTAATGCCCTCGTTCTCTTTTTATCCCGGATTGTCCAGCCCACAGAGTTGTCGATGGCTTTCCTTGATAATAGCCGCCTGATGAATCCGAACATGGGTACATAAATGATTCCTCCGGCCAGTGGTAAGCAAGTAATCCGTCTTCTACCCAAAAACCTTGGTTTGGGCCTTGAGCAGCCAGTTGCATAATCTTCTGGCTTCCGGATCGAGTAGCATACCATTCTTTGATCTTGACGCCTGGGAATTCACTACGGACTGAGGAGTGGCCGCTAATTAGTCTTTTTGTCAATTGCATCGGCTAACAACATATTACCTCTTTCTGGTTGTACCCAAGTTGTAGTCAAAACTCCGCTAAGAAATCATGCCAACGAGCCTGCTTTGGTGTGATCTTCTTCTGTTGAGTGAAAAAGCTAGTGGCAAAATGTCAGTTTTTACTACCAAATTTGGAAGCCTAGTAAATAATGTCTCCATGTGAGAGACAATGCACAATGGCAGGTCATCTCCTTCTCCTTACAGTTGTTACTCGTTCAGCTTCATTTAACTTCCGGTTTTCAAATGCTATGGGGTGGCTTTTCCTGCATGAAGACTCCCCCAATGGGCAAAATCAGGGAAGCATCGTATGGATCTCGAAGAGTTCTTGGTTGAATGAAATCAGGGGCAGCATCAGGACTGGCTCTCTCTTCAGTAAACTGCCAGCCTTAAGACCCTACAAATGCTTAGTGGCACTCCTCGTCCACAAACAAGGCATTTCTTCTTCAGCAGCTCGGTCAGTGTGGGGAAGAAATAGCGGCAGGGGTTCGCTTGGATTTTTTTTTTTTTGGTGGGGGAGGGGGGGGGGTGGGAGGAGGGGGAGGGGAGTACCCGCCTAATGCACTGCGATAATAATTAGCAAGTCCAAGAAAAGACGTAGCTGGTCACTTTTGTAGGCGCCTCCCAATCTTGGATGGCCTTGACCTTTGTCCGTTCATACGAAGCTCACCTTGGAGATCACATGGCCCAAGAAATGTTCTTTTGGTTGGGCGAAACTCGCACTTCTCCCGCTTCGACATTTAGAGCGATTCCCGCAGGGACTTGAGAACCTCTTCAAGTGTTAACATGTTTCCTGCAAAGTGGATTACTATAGAGCTATGTCATCTAGTCCCTACTACGAACTGGTCCAAGTAGGGATTGTAAAATCTCTTTCATCAGCGTGCAAAATGTGTTGGCTTGCAGGTTTGCGGTGTTGGGTTTAAGTCCATTTGTTGTAAGGGGCATTCACCAACCATTCGAATGCCTCCATTACCATGGTCACGCATGCTGTCTTGGCTCATCCCCCTCGGCAATGCGCACTTGATAGTAGCCTTTCCGGAGATCCATTTTAGTAAAGTCTTGGCCTCTCAAAAAACGACGATCAAACAAATCTGCGATCAGCGGGATTGGATATCGTGTTCCGAATGTGATCTTGTTGAGCGCCCTGTAATCAATGCATAGCGATCGACCCGTCTTTCTTTCTTTTTGAAACATCACCGGCGCTCCATAGGGTGCCTTGATGGAGAATGTGGACCGTTTCGAGGAGTCCTTTCAACTGCTTCCTCAGTTCTTCTAACTCAGGCGGAGCCATGTTGGATAAGGTGCAAGCGGAGGTGGATGGCTCCTGCCTCCAACCTCGATCATGCTGGTCTACCTCGACGCCTTGGAGGGTAGAGTTTCGGCATTCTATTTCCGGCTCCATCGCTGTTTTCCTGCAAAAAAAGTCTCTATAATAGGCGGCAAATGGCTCCATGCCACCATATGGTTCCCACTCGAATTGCGATGTTGCAAAGAAGGTTGGCTGCTCCTTTCTTCAGGCCCTTCACAATCTGCATGCGCTGACAAAGGGCATATCCGTCTGTCTTTGGTACCCTAACAAGAGGCACCATACAAACCCTTCCCCCTTCATTACCCATGAGTTGTTGAGGTGGGATTCAATCATCGGGTGACAACGCTTGAAAGAATTCTGCAAGAATAACATCAGATGTCCAAAGGAGCCAGCGGTTAAAAATTTGTCTTACCTTTCCACCGTCCTAAAGTGAAGTGATGGCTGGACCCCCATGAGCAATTCCACATACGGGAGTTGGTGGGGCATTTGACCGTCTTGAGGCGATATTGTTGCTTGAACAATTTTCAGTCCCAATTTTCGGATGCCGCCGCTTTTGTCATGATGTTGGCTTCAGCCCCGGAGTCTACCATGGCCGAACTCTTGCCCATTGAGGAGATATCCACATTACTGCGTACTTGGATATGCGCACCCTGGTTTGTCGGCCTGATTGGCAATAACTCCGCAGATTCCAACCATGCCCAACTGAGTGGTTGTCTGAAACCGGTTTCGCCTTCGTTTGGCCTCCTTGTCCTTTCGCTACCGGACGATGCACCAAGGCATCTTCAAACTCTGGGCACAGGGCATAACAAGTGGTCCAGCCGCCATATATTAGCACCCGTTCTCCTTGCTGGGACTGCGTCACGCTTGCTCCTGAGATTTTTATTGGCGTGTCAAAACGTATAACATCTGGCTCTGGGAACGTGTCACGTGCTGGGGGTCTGTGCCGACGGTTCTCTGCACTAGGACTAGATCATCCCACATCTCCACTCCCTTGGCTTGACTGACCTTGCCTCTTTGCCCTTAGCCTTGTCCAAAAGATTTATGTTTGAAGATCTGTCAAAGGTTTCGCTTGAGTTGATGGCCTCATCAATGGTTTTTACATGACGCCGCTCCAACTCGGTCCTCGCCCAATTCTTGCAGCCCGTCCATGAAGGTGAAACGACAATTCATAGTTCAGTGAGCTGAGTGGGGGGAATGAGGAGGGTCAAAGAAATTGTGAACCTCCCTTCAGCATTGGACCCGAATGAATTCCCGTCTGCTTCAACTATCCGGAGTTTGCGCTTTCATCTCATAAAATAGCATGTTGGGAAGAAAGCTTGGCTTGAATTCCTAAGAACTGTTCACAATGTGTTGATGGTGCGTGTGCCTCTCTGGATATCGGCATCCATTGCGTTTCCACACAATAAACCATGGAGATGTCTGGAAAAGATACAACCCACGGGCTAGTGTTGATCTTGTTGAATCGCTCACTGACCCGATACACCTGACATATTTTCCAAGTGCCATAGGAAAAATTTTCTAACTCTAGGGCGTCGCAGACCACCCTTTGAATGTTGTGGCTTGGGAACTTCAAATCTGGGCTCCCTTTCGCTGGCCAAGGACGTTGATGCAACAAACCCTCCCTCTCCTCTTCAGATCGCAGCTTCAAACCTTGTTCTTCAGGGTAATCAATCGCCCAAGGGCGGACCAAGAAACCTGAACTCCAAGGAAGTAATGGTTTCCCCATTCATTGGCTAATTATGTCCGAATTGCGTACCTCCAACTCCTTCCGGTGGCGTGCTTCCTCAAGGGATCAGATGTTCATGCTCAAGGTCTTTGATTATCCACTATACAACCCTTCAAGCGTTTTGGCCCCCAAGATCTCCACAGCCTCTATTGCCACTTCAACGCTTGGCAATCATTCTCCATGCTCAGACAGATTAAAAGTCCTAAGGCACCTCCTTCGCTGTCGTCCAAAAACCATTTTTTCCGGTTTTTTTCTAAGACAAAATGTGTGCTGGAAAAGGTTTGTCCCCTGATTGGTGGTAGGTCCACCTCTTCGAGGGTAGGTAGGCAGATCGAGCTCTGATGGCACAGATCTCTGGTGGAAGACTCGCCAGGTGCGAAGATCGCACCTAGCCTCTAGGGGAGGAATCGGGCAGATTTGGGTAATTACCCTTCTGCGGATGATCGGTTTTCACTTTTCTTGTCTTCCCTTTTGGCCTCCATAATGTGCGTACGTTGGGGGGTGGACTATTGCCGCTTACGTTCGTCTTCGCTTCTGTCATTCTCGTACGATGAACCGCTCTGATACCCCAAACTGTCACGGAACTAATTTCATAAACATAGGACAATACTTCCGTGCGGCCACCTTGACGGTTTACTCACAAAATTCTGCAAAGCTCAAGTAAGCACTCACAATCGGAGCGCTAAGACACGAAAACTCAGAAGTAGACCGTAGACAGAACTTTGAAGAAGGACGTGAGATATGAGTTTTTATATACTTGAAAGATAGTATGATTGGAGAGGTGAGAACTTTTAAAGACAAGTTAAGAAATATGAAAACTACCTAGTTTATATACTCTACAGCCTAAGAGATAGTAAAGTAAAACGATACAAGTATCCATATAGACTATGCCTACAAGGACAGCTTCTAAGTCTTCAAAAAAGGACTACAGTGATGCTCCTAGTTGCCCCTATGTGCTGAAACCAAGCCCATCCCACAAAAGAGTCTTGATGACTCAATCTCCTGAAACTAGCGCGAACACACCGAACATTAACTAAGACACTCATAGATAACAGTCGTCATGAACACGATTAGCAAGAGTAACACGAGACTACCACAACTAAAGATGACGAAGATAGGATAATAAGTAAGAATGGTTAAACGATTTCGAAGACTAGTTCTAAAGCACAATTACCGATAGGGGTGAAAAGCATGTTGTTGAAAAGCGATTGAACATCGTAAAACGGATAATGTACAAACGGTGATGACCAATCACTCTCAATCTGCTACGCGATGTGGACCCCACCCTTGAGCTGAATGCTCCACAAGGCAATTGGCATCAAGTTATAGCAGCCAAAACGAATCGGAACTAAAGACAAATGTGAACAGACCCTGCTAGGGCTAGGCAACAGGATAAATACACATACGCCTCCCGTACTCGATAAGCACTCAGGTGGCGTCACCGAACAGCTCCGGGTCAATAGGGATCAGTGACGGATCGAAAAGGCCGGGGCAGACCCAGAGGTGAAGAGAGTGTACGTCTCACCGCAGCATCTGAACAATTTTGCTCGGTTGTCTAACTCATAGAGAATTAGTTTAAAGGGCTACTCCTTTTTACTGTAACACGGTAGTAATTAAATTGCGCATGAGACACTCAAGGAAGATAGCGTTACTGCAACAAAAAACGAAGTAAACAAAACAATAGAAAAGTAAAAATCATGGAAAAATATTGAAATTAAATCTTTAAGAAATAAGTTTAAGTAATGCTAAAAGCTACTTTCCCCCGGGACCAAAGCGGCGCCAAAATTTGATACGCTCTAAATTACTTATCAAATATAAGAAGTAAAGCGGCAAGACGGACGTCGATAAACACAGAAGAGTACATAACAACGTAAGCAACAACAACAAGAACTCAGAGGGTCACTAATTAGAAGTTTGGATTAGAAGTTATGCGCCACGGGTAACGGGAAAGCAACATCAGTAGTACTTACGAAGGGAGCATTAAGTTACACGATCGATACTCATAACGCGAGACGTCTCTGACACTTATCTTAAAAATGTTAGTCATGACATATTTCCTAACTGTGTGTCAAGAAAAAAAAAAAAAAGGTGGGTTTTTCTTGTCTGTTCTGAAGATATACTGACCCTGTTGAAACCCAAAGATTACGCAGCAAATCTTAGACAAGAATTGAAGACCGACTAGAAGAATGGGAGAGGTAAGCAATAATAAAAGACAGGACTTCATATCTTGGCGATTTAAAGGTTCAGGTACCATTCAAAGCAGGAGAAAGTAAAAAACTAGGGTTTAGAGTTGGCGTTATGCGCCCACAGAGGATGTTCTAACTTGCAATAGATGAACGTAAAGACAAACGTGATACAACAGAGTTTATGGTAGCGATAAAACTAACCTAGATTCTTTGCAGCTCCCTGGGCCAAAGTGGCATGATATTCTAAGCTTATTTGATGAATGGCACGAAGAAGCCGGAGTTCACTTGAGTAGCGCCTCAAAACGCAGGGCCCAACACGTCTAGATAATTTTTTCACATACCATAGCTCCACCTATGGTCCACGGTTGAGACAGCGTACAGCACGAACCTCGGATCCTCGCAAGGGATTTAAAAGTTAACGGAAATTAACGGGGGTGCGCTTGCGATGCGTAGAGAAGTAATCGAATAAAGACTCCAAAACAGGAGAGACTATACACTCATGACAGTAATTGAACGCAGGGCACGCACTTTACTTTAAGTCGTAGAATGTGAACGAGAAGTTCAATTTGAAGTAAACTAAATCTAATGATATAATACACACACGTAACCTGTCGAGACACAAGAATTGTACAATGCAGCTAGCAATATGTAGAGGAGATAACGGTATACAACTAGAACAAAACAAAAACCTCCATCCGAAAATGGAGCCTTAGACTGAATAGATTGATGGTTGCCACCTCTTATGACTATATGAACACATGTCCTGGGTCCGGACATACAAAGATAATCAGACAGGTAGCAGGGGATGGAGTTATTTAACATAAAAGAGGTAGGTAGATGAATGCGCGCGTCCAGGTGCGCGATGCAGTGACCTAGCACCAAACAAGTAAAAGAACGAAAACACGACACCATGTCTGTAAGTCGGAGAACATACAACCGAAGCACGAAGGAGAACCCAAGGACTATTGACAGGATAGGAGACCAATAGCGAAGAAGGTTATCAAACCGGAATTGACAAGATAGAACATAGTATGTGTCCGCATCAAGACACGGGACCACCAATTACTAAATTATTGTCGAGTACATGGATGTGGCTTCACACGCTACATGAGGAATACTTCTGTGTGACCGCTCAAATTAATTTCGCATCGACGGGGTTCACCGAAAGACAAGAACACCCTTTCCCACACGTATGGTAGTGGAGATGTTTGTGTAAGGTATACCAAATAAGTATATCAATAGGAACAAATAATTCATCGTGGATGTAATATCAAGAATTCATGCACTTACTTCAAGGAGAAAAAAGAATAAAATCCAAAAGTCACTTGATTAAATCAACAAAACACACCAAACAACAATTCCAAAAAGCCGTGTATCAATACTGAATTAACGAGGAGTAAAAAATTCTTCAAAAGCCTAAACACAATCACAAAGTCTACTAACAAAGAGGCTAAATAAAGAATCTAACTATATGAGAGTCTAAACCCCCAAATAAAACGAGGTTGTTTTCAAAAGTTATAAAAACAAAAAACCTAATAAAAGAAGGACTCTACTTTGCTGAAAATGAAATCGCGAAACGCGGACTGGGGCGAAGGCCCTCGTGACGGACCATAGTTGGTCACGACAGATGTCATGCCTCCAGTAATACTCTTATTTACAGATCATATCTGGCGTTTATTTATTACCTTGACGAACAGGGGATGGACAGTGACAGTCAAGGGGAACGACGACGGTCCGTCGAGGGGGTATCAGTTCCATAACACTTGAAACTCTTGGAATTTGGGTACTGAGAGCTTCTCTGCATCATCACGACGAACAGGAGGCAGGTACGTCATGAACTTCGTAATCCCACACTTAGATCAGACTTCCCCATCTTCCTTCAGCAACTTCACTATGGTGCCACCTTTGGCCCGTCACAATCTTGACGGACCGTCACAAGCTTCGTAGGTGGTAACTTTTCTGCATTTCTTGCTCAAAAACTTCCGCGTTCTTCTTTAGGCAGATTTCCTGCAAATAAAAAGAAACTTACATAAAAATCAATGCAAAAAAGCATTTAGACACACACTAAACTTAAGGAAAAAGCATTAAAAATATCGTGAAACCACGGTATATCACACTTATGATGCAATTTACTAAAGAATCTCCATAGGAGCACATAAGATTTGAAGAAGCTATTTTATACAATGACAAAGGCTTATACAATACAACAGTTTGAGATGATTATGAAAAGAATAGACGAGAACGATTCAAGAATAAGACATTATCTATATGATATTGGTTGTAGCAAATGATCAAGGGCTTATTCAAAATGTAAGCGAACATGGACCATGACTTCAATCATAGACTTCTCATTGAATAATGTTAACAGAATAGCAACAAGATTGCCACTGATTTCACTTCTTGAATTTATGAGGATAACAATTCAAATATGGATGCATAATCACAACGAGGAGGCTGCAAAAACAAGATCTGAGCTGACAAAAAAATATGATCTTATGCTCCAGAAAAGTATTGATTTGTCTAGAAGTATGAGGGTATGTTTTTTCATTTATTCAATAATATTTAAAGTTATTTAAGTTCCCAATTTTTATTGGCTTGTTTTTTTTTAACAGATTTTTTAATGAGCATTAAGTACGTAAAAATAGTGTTTGTTTATTTGTTTATAATGTTTGACAATTTTTAATTTATTTTGTTTTTTGACTCATTTTTTATTTTATGGAATTTATTTGGTATCATGAATATTTAATTGATTTGGTTTATAAATGTTTTCCAACTACAACAATACTTTATACCAAATCTTATTCAACTTTCATTCAATACTAACTTCATTTTATATGAACCATATTTATACCATCAATAAACCAATTTTAAATTACATTTATCATTTGCGTATAAATATGCATAATTGCAAATAAATAATTTGATAATTCATACCATTTTAATACCTATTTAATTACACACAATTAATCGTCATTCATACTAAAGTTTAAAATACTATTCATATAAAAAGCAAACAAATCAAAATGTGATGCCATGTTCATACAAGTAGTAATAAGATTTCATACATATTTCATACAATAAGGGTATAGTGAAATCCCATTGATATGTTATAAATAATGAAGCCATATGGTATGAACTCTGTATATGATATCATGAAATTAAAATAATCAACAATTAAAGATAGATTCATACATGTGTTAATCATATTTGATACATATTTCATCCATTAATGATACATTTTGAAATGAAACTATTACTTTGAACTATTGAATGCAAATGATATGATTTACGTAGATTACTAGTATCCATAAATTATATAAATCAATTTGTAATTCATATGAAGATGGTATAACTAAAAAAAATATATGATATTATAAATCTTAACTATTTAAACATAAATAAATTGTTCAAAAGTTTTTTAAAAAATATGTATTCCAAAAAAGGTAGACGGTGCAATAAATTATTTCAAGTTTTTTGTCTGTGGTATTGTTGTAGGATAATTGGTGGTATCTGAAACATGATATTTTGCTATGCGAGGTCCACCATATTTGCTAGCAACCGTACCAGTAACTTCACTCTCACTTATCACGCCCTCTTAATTCTTTGTTTTTCCATAATGCCATAATGTTGTGACATATCTTTAGCGATGGTATGTTGCATCGATATCAACAGAAAACATATCAAAAACATCTATACTGGTGTATTAAGCAAATAGAGACATGTACATATTACAATCACTATAAAAAAACTGAAAAATATTTTAATACATTAATAAAGATAAAGTTTTTAATGAAATCAGTACAGTATAGAAAATACATACATGAAACTATCTCCTTATTGAGAAACATGCATCATATGCTTGATATCAAGTGATTCGGATGGAGACTTGTGTAGATATTCACTGAGATTATTGCATATAGATAAATCATTGAACCATAAAACCCTGTGCCAAAAATAGTGTGTATTATTATTGCAAGTTTACCAACAACTCCATTGAGTTTTTTGGTGTGAACAGATCCTTCTCTCATCGAATCATATACATGTATACATCTAAGCTTGATTCGAAATACAACCAACAACCAATGAAATTTCTCACTAACGTTGACAGAGATAATGACTTCGTCAATGTTGTCCGAAGGAATGTTAGCAAGCAGTTTGAAGCTTCTAATGCACTATCCAACATTGTGGTCAGGAGAAATGGATCTCATGTTGCAATTTGACTGTCTCCATTGTTTCTCAATGTTATCAACCCATGTCATAAACCAACAGTCAACCTACTGTATGATATTGTTGTTGGAGAGTACTTTTCCTTCTTTTGCAGATAATAATGGTATTAACATGATGTTACAAAAAAAAGACAATATACATGTTTAAAATTTTTAGAAAATGAATATTTGTTTGCATTCTAGTTTCTTGTTTCGATGTACATTGTGAAAATAATATTTTTGTATCCGACACATTCAATTATCATACATACAACATATATAAATATTCTATACCAATGATATTTAGAAATCATTCAATATGCATACATGATATGACTTACCCGGTCTTCTCAAGGCCCACCTGGTTTAAACACTATGTGGAATTTTTTTTTTTTGAAATTTTGACAACATCAAAGTCCATTTGAGGTAAGTATTTTTCGCCTTTGAGTAAGCTGATTTCCTGTGAATATTAAAAAAAATAGTGTATACAAATTGATTGTGTGATATCTAAATAAAAAAATTACTGTATAAACATGTATACTTGACACGCCTAGATGAAACATCTTTGAAAACCCATTTGTTGAACTCGCAATAAACTCAACTTTAACCTCAAAATCATTGTGACTTTCAAACGGATGTTTGACTCGAAAGAAAATAAGAACTCTCCTTGATATGCTTTCGTCTTTCGACAGTTGAATGTATGGAGATGTGTCATACTTGACGGGTTTCATAGTCGAGTCAGGATATTCATCCAATATTGGTGATTTTTAATTTGATGATCCAGGTATGTCAGCATTGAAAACAACACCAATATTTTTGTCAGTTGACTTCTTAGCTTTATCTATATAAGAAAATATCATAATGTCAAAAAAAATTATAAATGAAAATACATGTCATAATAGGATTTAAAATCATTCTATTCGTTTTTGAAATATGAACCTATTCACCCATTGAAACGGAAGACTGATCCATTGGAACTTTATCAGATTGTTTAACATTTTGAGGGGTATCATCTTAATGTATGATATAATATAAAATTCAATCATAAAGTAGTGTGAAACGAATGTCTCAGATGAATTTTATGCAAAATTAATACAAGTTTTTAAACAACAACAGTATACATACATTGATATCGTCTTTCACGGATTTAATACCAAAATTGAACCAACATAAAATATTGAACAAAACAGTTTCATACATTATTAATACATACTAAATCATTCAATAATAATTATTTATTTATACAATACTTATACATGTATAAAACAAACACATATGCTCAAAATCATGTATATTATTTTGTCATACAAAGTTCATACACAAAACACACAATGATACAATAATTGTTTTGATTTTTTTTTTTTGAAACCATTTAATACCATATAATACATGTTGATGTGTAGTTGATGTTGGTTGATCTCTTGACGACATAAAGCTTAGTCGAATATCGACATATGTTTTTATTTTGGCCATGTGTTTGTCAACCTTATCAATAGATGAGAAGACATACATTGAAACAATAAAATAATACAGACAAAACTTGATATTAATTAATTTAAAAGGGATTGAAAAATAACATTATCTTTCAAATCATTAAACTCCGTCTGAACCTGTCATCAAACATTAAGATAATTGATAAGTTTTTTGTAATATCTTAAAGAAAATTAAATCATAATTTTTATTGTATATCTCCACAATTTCTTCCTTCAACTCTACATACTTTTGATCGAAGTCAATACTATTCTTTTCTTATGTTCCTTGATCTTCTGAATCATGGTGACTTGAAGATTGATGTAAAATATTTTGATCCATGAAATTTAACTCTTCTTCAATAACACTATGTTTCTGAATTTATGTTGTAATAAAAAAATTTGTGAGAATTATAATCTATAAAAGAAAAAGGTAATAATTTATGATTACTAAATAACATTAACTAAAATAATTACCTGGTTGCCATGTGTTTTGGAAATCATATTCTTCAAGTCATCAAATAAGATAGTGTCATTTGTTGTCTTTCAGTTCTGAATATGCGGTGTGCAATTTGAAGCACAAATAGCAACTGTGTTGTCAAAGGGATGACAACACTCATAAAACCAGATCTGCAACGCTATATGGAACTTACTGAATTTGAATGACAAAGCATTGTTCAGCAACTTACGACTGCACACTTTAAGAGTTAGTTCAAAACACTCATTCCCCCATGGAAAGTTGACATATTAATCAGACTCAAATCAATCAAAATAAAATTTGAGAATGGTTGTTTTAGAGGGCTCTGAACCAGTCGAAAATAAAAATATGAGGTACATAATTTTTGATTTTTAAAAGGTCATCATCCTTGAAAAAGTTATTCAATTGAAATTTATGGAAGAAATCTGAGTTGGGGACTTTGTTCATTTCCCCCAGAATACTATAGGATAAGTCTATTTGTAATAGACGAATCCCAAACAAAATCAGAAGGTGGTCTACATTTGATCCCGATTATCCCTGTGAATTTCTTGATTCCAAAGTGTAATTTTGTTCATTGATGTTCACAACAAACATGTTGCCTCTAACATTTTCAGATTCAAGAAGAAAGAAATTATGCAATAGTTGATATTGAATCTTTATGTTGTGTAATTCATAAAAATACCAAACGACGTTTGTTTCAGAAATTGTTGAAACCTCTCGTGTTTGAGGAAAGTCAACAGATCACAAAACACATTCATGTTAGTAAATGAAGACCAATGTATGTGTACCTTCGTGTATTCATAATGTATACACCAAAAAAAATATACAATTTATATAAATATAATTTAGTATAAAATACATATAAAAAAAAAGGTATGTTCATACAAATATTATTCATGTCTCATAGACATGCATATCAAACCAAATTCCAATCACAATTTATAGAAAGCAAATTCGTTAAACATTTCATACCAATATTATTCGAAAGTTACACAACTGATACCAATATTATTCAAAATTTATATAAAATGTATTAGTTAAACAATTCTTTGCCTATAAACTTGTTAATACTAAATTAACACATATTTCATACAAAACCAATATGTTTATAACCAGCAGTAATTACATTTTAATGAAATTTATAATTAATTTATATCATAATTAAGCGATGGAGTTTGAGTTAATATATTGAACGATGGAACATGAAATTCCTCAGATGAAGTCCCTTCAACAAATTTAGGACTTTTACAAGGCGTTTCAGTTGGTTTCTTCGATATTATATGAGAAAGGTAACAATATGGATGATTATTGAGTTAGAGAAGGAGGATATGAATGGTTGTGGATGTTGGGTAGTGAGATGTTGGGGAAAATGAAGTGGGGTGGTGGCGTGAGGCGTGGGAAAGAAATAGGTCAAGTGTAACTTCGGATTGGTGTGTGAGGGAGGGGAGCTGTGATTAGGGTATGGGGTGAATGGATTGTAAAAGTAAATAAGAAATTATGATAAATCTAAATCCCTAAAAATATGTAACTGAAAATTTATTTTTAAAAAGGACAATATACTAAAATATTCATAAAATTGTATTTTGAAAAGATGTGTTTTAACAAGGAATTGTTAATTAAACAATGAACTTTTTAACTATATAAGATTAATAGAATAAAAATTTATTTAAATTAAATAATTTTTAAATTAAACTATAATTTATTTTTAAATAAAATAATTTATTTGATATGTTATAACCCATAAATAATCTGCTATAAGGAAGAATTTTTAAAAGTATGTTTATAACCCGTAAAATATACCCTTAAATGTGTATATGATGTGATTTTTCCAATAAGAATTTGTAATTGTAATTCTTATAGTTAATAGCATATTAGCTCTATCTTTTGTTTATTTATATTACTAGATGGTTGAGCACGGACCCAACATTGTATATTTTCTATGATCTTCATAGTCCTTTAATCACATATAATAGAAATAAAGAATGAAAATGTAATTCTATTCACTGAAGCAACTATGTACTTATTATGCTTCTGAAAATATCAATGACTCAAGAGTCAAGAATATGCACAACAGACGCCATAATGATGTCTACTTTAATTGCATAATATATACACCAAAAAAAATTTAGCAATTGTTTTACTTTTGACATCTAACATGACTATTTCATAATTTAGCATATGTAAAAGGCTGAGCCGGAGTTCAATTTTCAAAAGCTGATCTTCAGCATTCAAAAAAATTATAGCTGAGGTTCATGAGAAAATTGTGTAATATTAAAAGACCTAAAAAGTTGAGGTGGTTTAATGTAATATCCAGAAAATATTTGAGCTAAGACTCAAATCATCCTTCGTAGTGAGTAAATTTTAGTCAAAGAATTTAAGATTTCCTTACTATTAAGTTCAGGTCACAAGATGTAGCACCTTGAGTTCTAAAAGAATTAATTGAAAATAACAAAAATCTGAAATTTGGAGAGTTAAGTTAAGTATGAGTTTACGGTAAACTTCAAATGACCATCGCTCCTAGCATATAATGATTTTAGTGTGCTACAAGATACCTTAGGAAATATCTTTGAATTATCTTTCCAAGACCACTGAATTTGCTAAGTTCCGAGTTCAGATGAGTGATATATGACCTTTTGAAGTTAGGTTATCCAGTTAAGGAAAGTTAGCCGAAAATAGTTAGGGATATTGGTATTTTTCTTAATAAATCAGATTTAATCAATTTTAGTAAGGTTTTTAAAGGTCTAATCCTATTAGGTTCAGTTTTATAATCCTAATATACATACACCTACGATTTTTGTTGAGATTTCAAGAACAAAAAGAAGGGAAAAGAGGGGGGGGGGGGGGGGAAAGAGTGGACAAGCGGATTGTCGAGAGTCCTTGGTGTCTTTGTTCGGGAATTCGCCATGGGTACTTACGTAAGGAGGTTAAAAAAAAAAATGGGGTAAGCTTCCATGCTGATTTATTTGTTCACCTACACACCAAACATTTTATTTTCAACATGATTCACTGTAAAAAGTTGAAGGACTTAAGTTCTAGAGAAATGTTCTTGAACTTCATTCTAAATCTTGTTTTGTTGGGGTTTTGATTAGTTCTTCAGATGAAAGTGAATGTTTTGAGTGTTGCTTTGAGTGGGTTGGTGTGCACTTAGGTTTAGGATCAGAAAACGAGAGAAAAAATTTGTCGATCATGGCCTGGAGAAAGGCTGGCGCGGCGCGCCCCAGATGTGCTCAAGGGGCCGGGGCGATGCCCCTGCAGTGTGCTCATCTTCAGCCTCTGATTGTAAGGGTTGGCGCCCCGTGCTCGGAACGCGTCAGGGTCGCCTGCCCCCACTTCTTTTCTGTCGATTGTCCTATTTGAGATCATTTAAAGTGTATCTTTACTCCTTTTGATTCTAATCACTCTAAACTAGTTTCCAACACCTAGAAATCATTCATAACACGATCATAACCTTGAATTCATAATTCAAATTCAAGGTAAAGTTAAGAGTTAAGTCTTGAGAGTTTTTCAGATAATTTTGAGAAACTATCTTTGAGTCCTTTTTAGGAGTCTTCTATAGTTTCTTATAATTTGTTTCAAGACTTAAGAAAGTGAGTATGAGAGTGAGGCGAATGTATTCATGATCCCACTTCATCATCATGATATGTTTCATATCATGAATCATAAACTATGAATTCATAAATGTCACATTCAAGAGAGAGTAGAGTGAATCAAGAAATCATCGTGAGTTCAATGTGAATCCTTGAGCCATCAACTATTGATTTGAAACGAAGTTGAATGGAAGTAAGTAAGTGAGAAAAAATGATAAGATTAGTATATATGATTGGAATTTAGGTATGTAGACCTTTTGAATCGAGAGTTTATGCCCATAATTCCCAGGCAGGAAACGCCATAAATTGAGATCTTGAGAGGATGTATTTTCGAGTTCTATGTCTTGAGTATTAGTTTCTAATCCACTAAAATATATATATATATAAGATAAGTCGCTAGAAGAGAGATAGTATATAATAGTATTATAATATCTATATCATATGTATAGATTACAAATGAAGCCTTGCAGTTGAATGTTCATGCGTCATAACTTTAGCATGAACCCTCTGAGAGTGAGATCTTGAAATGAGTGTATCATGATGTCTGAGTTTCAAGATTGGTTTCGTATCTATGGTATATTAAATCCCGAATGTTAGTCGATACGTCCATAATTAGATATGAACCATATTTTAAGGAGTCTTTTACAAATGGTATAAATTGTTTTAAGACTTAAGCATTGAGTTGAGTAAGAGTAAAAGTGAAGTTCAGTTTTTTCGAAAGATTATATGGGAATTAAGTATTCCCAAAGAGAAAATGTTTCACATTTAAACAAGAAAGGAAACCTTAATTTCAAAGAGCCTTTGAGCTAGTTTTTAGAAAAGAGTAATCATTTTCTAAATTAAGTAATAGATAAAACTTTGATTTTCAAGATAGCCTATGAGCTAAGTTTTTGAGAAATTATCTCAAATCACAGAAAGGAGTATGTTTTAAAAAACATAAAAGCTAAAATTATATTATTTAGGGAGTAGTATTGAGCACCGATATGGGGGAGAGTTCAAATAAATCACAACCTCTATAAACTATGTAGCAACCATGGATACAAAAGGGTCAATCTTCTGCTTGTAGTTAGCCAGGATGAGGGTTCGCTTGGGGACAAGCAATGGTTCTCAAATGTCGACCATGTCCAAGGTATAGGCTTGGGTTGTGATAAACTTGGTATTAGAACATAGAGTTCTAGTGCCCTAGGGTGTCTATGAAGTCGTGGCAAGTAGGATCTTGTTTATGGTTGTGAGGGACTCACTTCTATAAATAAGGGGCTACAGACATTTAAGAAAAGTTTCCCTTTCTTTTATACTCTTAATCGTGCAATAGAGCTAAATCGTAGAGATTCATTTGTACTCGTGCGTTCTTAGATTTATTCGACCACGCATCATACTAGAGGTGGTTGAAAAGTAAAGTGTAAAGATCCTTATGGATGAGTTGTTTTAGAGAAAGTCATGAGACTCTAAAGGGGATTGGTAGAATCCGAAGAGTAAATTAAGTGTGCAGTTTCCATAGAAATGCGCCCATATTCACATGAAATCATGCTTTTGAGCAAAAAGCAAGTTGTACTCTCTTCAATAAGACTTGTTTCGGTTGAGATACTTATGAGAAAGTATGATAAGAGATTTTGTAGTATTTTCACCATAAAAGGTAGCATGATCTAAGGGATCATGAGCAGTAGTAGTAAAGAGTTCCCCTTTGTTTGGCTATTGCCCATGTTCCAGCCAAAGGCCCATGGCCTAATCCTCTTGGAAAGGATGGAATTATTCTCCTTATTTGGTTTTCCAATTCTATAGGAAAAAGAATGGAAATAGAAATCCTATTGTAGTTTGTTTGGCTTTATGGAAAAGCACAAACCTATAAATAGAGGTGATTTGGAGAGAATAATTAAGTGCTCATTGGTATGTCTTGAAAGGACATTAGAAATAGGGAGGTTTTTAGAGCGCTTTCACACAAGAGAAAACATAGAGGAAAGAAAAGGGGTTCTTTTGCTGAGTCTTCGCTCCCGACCGAGTCACGGTAGATCATGTTTTTGATAACTAACATTGGATCGGACAGAAATTTGGACTATTGTTCCTGGACATATTGGTGTTGTTTGAACGGGAGATAGAGCAGGGTCAGAGAAAGATCCTTTTTTAGGTCCCGATGAAGCTGGGTTTGGGTGGTGTTTCCTTTCTATTCATCGTTGTTGGTTTGTAGATATTGTTTGTTTCTTTTGGCATTGTTGGTAGCCATTAGAAGAATATCGTAACCTTATTATTGTTATAGTGAAGCAATTCGGATCTTGTCGATCCGTGGTGTTTACCTCGGTTTTTGAGGGTTTTTTCACGTTAACTTGGGTGTATTTATTGTTAGATGTTCGGTTTCATCTTTTTTGGCCAAACAAATGGATCAGAGCTAAGGGAGATCAACACGATCCTATGAAGTATGGTAGTTCGAAGTTGAATCGAGAAGTTGAGATGGATCGATTTTCGAATTCTGGAAAGATGCAGATGAAGATTATCTGTACCAGGAAAGATTTTCCGAACCGTTGACCGGGGTGAAGCCGGAATCAATACGGGGGAGAAGTGGGAAACTCCAGGACGCCAGGATCTAGGGTTGATCCGGGTTGACGTGTCAAGAACGTGGCGTTCAAATCGTGGAAAGAGAAAGACTAGTCTGGTTATTGAAGCACTGTCAAACATGGATGAAAAACCATCGGCTAATGAACAAGTATATTGATGCGTAGATTGCCAATTTACATGATTTCTTGAGAATGGATTTCCGTCTTTCGATCATATAACGAGTTCAATTGATTGTTGAGTCAAAATTTAATTCTGTGGATATTTAATTTTGAAGAGAATTAAGGCATTGATTTGATGTTCATATCTGCCCGATCTTGGGATACTATTTTTGGTGCGATTAGCAGTCGTGGAATCTGAGAAGAAGAAGAAAACTGAAGTTGATGAAACTTGATATGTTCTTAGTGAAAAGTATCGCAAACGAGAGTGGGAGATTCATCGGGCAGTTCTCTCAGATTGATCGAGGGGGGAGAAGTAATATGAAAGGCAAAATAAACACGGTCGATCAAAATCAAAGATCGAGGAGAAAATCCCTGACGATCAAACGTGACTTGTGGGAATTGTGGAGAAAAATGACCTTTCGGGAGAAAACTGTACAGATCCAAAGAAGAAACAGGAATCAAAAATTGGAAGATGACAATGATTATGCAAATTCAGCAGAGGACATTGGAGATGCTCTAAACCTTAGTGTAAAAAACTCGCCTTGAATCATGGATTTTGGATTATTTGGTCATCTTTCCATTCGTCTCCAAGTAAGGAGTTGTTCCAAAATTTCAAATTCTGGAAAATTTTGAAAAATGTATATCTTGCTGAGAATAAAGCCTAGAGATGAGGAAAGGGGGATGGTGCTAAAGACCACTCGGGAAACAGTGGACATTGGAGGATGTCGAATATATCCTGGATCAAGAAAAAATCTGATCTCGTGGGTCAGTGGGATAGCACGGGGATATGACAGCCCCGGAGGTTGGGAAAGGTTAGTGGAAGATCGTGAAAGTTGCTTATGGTAGTAGCTCGTGTGGCACCAAATCTAGAACCGTACCACCACTGCAGGGTTGTATAAACATGGATGCTGTTTGCCCGAAGGTTCTTCAGCGTTCAGTATTGGCCACAAAGGACTGGACACAGAGTACTAAAGAATGAAGATGCTTGTTGCCAAAAAGGAGCATTAGAGGTCTGAAGTCTGTTTGAATGGGTCTTTGCGAGAGATGTGTTATCGGGCAAACAAAAAAAGAGTTAAGCGTCACAAGACTCCTAGAGAGCAAAGAAAAGTGCGGTTGAAATGGCCATACAGATGTTTGGGGACAATCTCCAGTTCAGCACTTGGGATCCAGATTCTTATGTTACCTTTATTGATGATTTCAGAAGGCCATATGGGTTATTTAAGCATAAGGGAAGATGGGTTTGCGCAACTTTCAAGAAGTGGAAAGTGAAGTTGAGATCAGACCGGTTTGAAAGTCAAATGCCTAAGGTCTGCCAATGGAGGAGAGGGAGAGTATGAAAAAATTAGAGTCCAGGCATTTGTGCAGCTGAAGGGATCAGATTTGATGAGAAAGTCCTGGTAAGGCAAGGCAGGAATGGAATTGTTTGTAGGATGAAACAGACATTTGAATGAGCGTTGCAGGGTATGAGGATACACTGTGGGCTGCCCAAAAACACTTTTGGCATGATGGGAGCACAGCTGCATACTTGATAACAGGGGACCATCAGTCCTTCGGGTCAGATTCCAGAGGAGGGTGGACACCGAAAAAACTCAAGTACTCAACACTTGAGGGACTGTGGTTGCACGCTTATGTTCATTGTTGATCCGAAAAGAGAGACAAGCTTGATGCCAAGGCGGTGAAGTGGTAACTTTCATAGGCTATGGTTTGATTTGTTGGTTACAGGTTTTGGGATGAAAAAGAAGAAAGATCCATGAGAATTGGACGGGACATTTGAGTGAGTCTGCCGTACAAGGACAGAGAGCAAAAGGTTTAGATACAATGCAAGTGGGACGTGGGTTTAGTTGGAGAAGAGTAACCCCAGAGAGTCGACGCCAGATACTAACCCACTTCCTAATGAAGAATCTGAGTGGCGCAAGTTACACCTGAGCAGGTTAAGGAGATATCCAGTCAATCAGGGCACCGATAGGTATTCACCTTTCATTACACTATCTATTGTGACTGATGAGGGGGAACAGAGTCTTTTAATGAGGCCCACAGGTGGAAGATTCAGATCAAGTGGGAGGGAGGAAAGCCAGGATGATGAGTATATTCATATGACTCATATGGGAAGAACCTGAAGGTTATGATAAAGGCATGTCTTACGATACGCATAGAGATAAGTGGAAGAACTCATCGTAGAGATCTGCAGCTTTTGTTAGAAGGTGGCAGGCAATAACCTGTAAAGAGATCATTCTAGTGAAGTCCATTGGCCCCTTGATGGAGGGGGATTTGTTGGGGCTATTGCCCAGGTTCCAGCCAAAAGGCCCATGGCCTAATCCTACTGGAAAAGGATGGGGATTGGAATTATCTCTTTATTTGGTTTCAATTCTATTAGGAAAGGATGAATAGAAATCTATTGTTAGTTGGTTTGGCTTAAGGAAAAGCACAACTCTATAAATAGAGGATGATTTAGAGAATAATTAATTGCTCCTTGTATTGTCTTTGAAAGGCATTAGAAAATAGGGAGGTTTTTTTTTGAGAGCTTTAACAAGAGAAAAAGAGAGAGAGAAAAGGAAAAGGGTTCTTTTGCTGCAGTCTTTCTACGAACAGTCCATGTTCAGATCGTGTTTTTTGATTAACTAACCATTGGATCAGACAGAAATTTGGGAACTGGTTGTTTCGGACATATTGGTGGTTGATTTGAAGGTGTGAGGATCGGATTCATAGGTCAGAAAGATCCTGTGTTGTAGGTCTCGTTAGAAGCTGGGATTGGGTTTAGTGTTTTCTTTCTATAATCTTTGTTGGGTAGCTATTGTTTTCTTTTTGGCACTTGTTGGTAGCCATCATTAGAAGAATTAGGGAGCATCTCCGTATATTTAACCCTGTTATTGTTATAGTGAAGCAATTCGGATCTGTCGATCCCGTGGTGTTACTTAGGTGTGACTGGGTTTTCCACGTTAGAACTGGTTTTCTTTATTGTTTTTAGATTTTTGGGTTAGTTTAATATTTTCGGCACAACACCCTAAGTTAAGAGAAAAGTATGTGGAGGTTTAGTAATCTAAGAAGGAGAGATGTTTTTTATTGGGAAGATTATGTTACTATATTTATGTACCTAGTAAGTATTATGAAGAGTTTTTCCTATGGGAGACTCAGAAGTGAGGTTGTGAATGCTTCATCATAAGAGTATGAGAAAGGGGGGGTACCTGAGAGGGCGGCCATCACTAACAAGCAACTCACGGTGCGGCTTTAGGGGGCTCCCCCCACTCTAGCGTGGATCCTCTCTCGGACTGCTCATTTATTCCCGGTTAGTACTCCCGCCCGGGTTGACTCGGGGGCCGCAGTCACGTTGGACCTTCAGGGGGCCTGTCGACCCAGCTGCCCAGTAACGACTAGGCAAGGCTGGCGATAGAGCTCCAGGTCTTTTCTTTCTCAGTTCTGTCCACGGCATCACGGGGGCATAACTGACCGGCGGGTTGCTGGGCGTATGGAGTCACCTCGTTGATTCTAATCCTCATATTCAGGGTCCGTGGGCCGTTCTGCCTGTTATATTGCCGTCGAGCTCCATTGTCGATATTAATTTTCCATTGATCTCGGATCGGAGAGCGTCGGCTGGCCGCAACGAGGGGCTCTCGGGAAAATAGGGACTGCACGGGAAACGTAGTTAACAATGGCGGCCCCTCCCAGGTTAGGTGGAACGGACCGAATGTGCCACCGTTTTAAAGGAACGGCTTTAATCTGGGGCGGAGAGATCAGCCGGCATCACCCCGATACGCCATTGAGGTAAGGCTTAGCTACAGCAAGCACAGGCCGTACTTATGACTGAACTCCTCGTGGAGTTGCATATTACTCTTCATCCAGGTTCCTTCAGGGAGGGGCGTTGTGTTGAGGATAGAAGTGGACGTTGGGGAGGTGTTGGATTGGTAGCCGGGTTCGTGTGTGGTGGGTTTTGGGGGGTGTGGGTTTGCGGGGTCTGGGAGTTCCGCCCAAGTTTCATCAAAGAGGAGTTAACTCGAAAGTCGAATACTAACCAATCATACGGGGACCCACCGATCGCGGCTCACACCGAATGAGCCCCCCTCCGGTGCACCCGTCCTCCGTATGGGGAGTTGTCCATCTGTCAGCGTCCCCACCAGATCTATGCCTGCTGTCGAGTCTAACACCGCCGTCCCTCCTGGTACATCACCGCCCCATACCTCTACCCCCGCGCTAGGATTTGCGACCCTCCACCCCAGAACCCACGGTGGGGTGGGTTCGCTCGGCGCCATCACGCAGGACGGGCCATCGTTCGTGGGGCCCCCGTCCCATTCCATACCAACGCTCTCTTACTAAGAAATCTACCGCGCCCCCAACCATTCTCGACTCTCCTACTCCTCACCCCATACCCTTCCTTATGCTCTTGTTTCGTTCCTTTCCCGAGCCCCTGTTCTCTGGGCGTCCCCCAAAGAGCTCAGTAGGGCTACCAGTCTGGTTAGGACCGCCGCCGCTGGGACCGATCCCTGGACGGGCCTTCCCTTGGGTGCGTCCTGCAGGCGGGGGCATGGTGGCCGCTAGACCCTGTGACAAGGTGACCGGCGGCCCCCGCGGGACCAACGATTATCCGGTTAGCGTGCTGGGAGGAAACAACAGGCACCTGTAGACTGGCGATCGCAACACGAGACCGCTTCAGAGTGGCAGCTGACAGAAATGCGCAATATCGCTATTCGGTCTAAGGGGATTTGACTACCTCTGGTTGCGCCTCCTCATGCTCGCCGGGGCGGTTGTCTCTCCTCCGTTGGGCTGTGGCTTTTTAACGGCAGAATTCTTAAACGAGCAGGTCGGCAGGGTTAGAGCACGAGAAGGGTTCATTTGTACGTCACATAGCCGCTTTTGGACTCAGGGGGAGTGTCCGCGGAGAAACCATACGTCATGGTCATGCTCTAATGAGGCGGACCGCCCCGAGAGGAGTTTCGACTTCTCCCCCGTTCCTCATCTTTCGCGCCCCGGAGCCGCATGGCGGCACACTTATTATCGGGTTGACCACATATCCGAGACGCAACGGTCCAGAGCAGGAGTTCAGGGCCAGGGTACTACGACTGTGGGGCGGATCCTTGTATGACCGCGGGGGAGGCCTGGGTGGACGTGTTATAGTCGGGGTCACGGGTTCAGGGTAACTGCCACAGCGTCCTCAATTCAACCCACACCCCTTAGCCGTCGCCACCAATCACAAGCGTCCTCTGCACTCTTAGTATCTATAGATGAATATGTGTTTCTATATGTTTGTTTTTTGGGTGATAGTTGTTTGCCGTTGGGGTTGTGGGGTTAGCCCACGTTGGTGGGCGTGGGAGCTGACTGGTGTTGGCAGGGCCTCTGGTGTTGTCCTTCTCGCGCATCAGTACCCGGTAGCGGGCAGCGGTTGTGTTTTACCGTTGTATTGTGGTCGGTTGTTCTGGGTTGGGTGTTGTAGCTACAAAGGAGTTTGTGGTGAAATTTCATTGTGTAGGTAATGATCAAGTGTAAGTGTTGAATAAAAGATCTGAAATATTCATAAAATGATGGATCTAAGCTAGGCTTATGATTTGTTTGAGAGGGTCATGATGATCAGAAGGTCATAGAGCTGATCAAGTAATGAGGTATAGCATAGTAAGCGAGCGATCGTATTGATATTCGAGTTTAGTAATGAACATTACACTTGAATTTGAGATGAGTTTCACAATCCAAATAATGGTAACATGAGGGTGATGATCTTAGTCTTGAGATTTGATCTAGTAAACTTGACATAGAGTAGGTGTACAAATTGATATGTTTGTTGCTATGAATGTAAGTAATACAAGTGAGAGACCATAACCTTTAAATAAGAGCAGTGAAGTGTGGCTAAGTCACAACAGTAATAGAGCATTAGAAGGTGTACCGAATGGGTATTTCGTCAAAAAAAGGTTAAGAGAAACACCTTCAGAAGAGGTCTTAGTACCTGTGAGAGTTTGGTAGTCTGAGATAAGCTTCTCCTCAATGTTAGAGTAAAAAAGGATGAAGACAAGTTAAAGATGTTGGTATAGGTCCATAGCTTTCAAGTGTTAGCTTTAGACCTAACCGGAAAATGATAAGATAAGAAATCAAGTCATGTGTTCGAGAGTAAGATAGTAATGAGTTTTAAAGAGTATGGGAATATCCTTTCAGAATTCCTTTTAGTAATAGAGTTGTGGTAGAAAGAGGAGGTTGATGATCTTATCGTGATGATGATGGTGTGATAATTCCATCTAAGGTTATAAAAGAGGAGGATGAGGTTTTACTATGAGGAATATTTAAACGATATCCCTCGATTGGTTCTGAATGAGTTGGTTAGTAAGAGTCCATGGAGTTGTTAGAGTACTAAACTTGAATCTGATGGTAGAGAGTAAATAGTTTTGGGATGAGATTTCTATAGAGTGGTATAGAACCTGAACTTAAAGATTAGGGTTAAGCTTGAATATAGTAAGAGCATACCATTAGACGTAGAACTTATTAAGAGTAACCCATTCCATATCGGGGTCCATCGTCATTCGAGGATGAATGATCCCCAAGGGGCGATATTGTAACACCCCAGAAAATTTTTGAGCTAAGACCTTTGTAGTGAATAAGTTTTTGCCAAGAAATTTAAATTTCTTTAGTATTAAGTTTAGGTCACTATGTAGCACCTTGAATTCTAAAAAGAACTTAGGAAATAATAAAAATCTAAAATTTGGAGAGTTAAGCTAAGTAAGAGTTTTGAGTAAACTTAAAATGACCATAAATCCTAGAATCGGATGATTTTGGTGTGATACAAGATACCTAAGGGAATATCTTTGAATTATCTTTCCAAAGCCACCCAGTTTACTAAGTTCCGAGTTCGGATGAGTGAGATATGTCCTTTAAAATTAAAAAAAGTTAGCCGAAAATAGTAAGGGGTATTTTGGTATTTTCCTTAATAAATTAGATTTAGTTCATTTTTAGTATGGTTTTTAAGGGTATAATCCTATTAGGTTCAGTTTTATAATAATAATATACTCATAGGATCAAGAAGACAAAATTAGAGAACATAGGAGAAAAGAGGAGAAGATCAAGCGTTCGTCGAGATTCTTGCGTCTTGTAACGCAATTTCGCCATGAGTTTAATCCCTAAGAGGTATGTAACCTTCCATAGTGTTGGTTTTTTTCATCCATAAGACAAACATGTTATTTTCCGCGTGATTCAATGTAAAAAAGTTGAAAGATTTAAGTTCTAAAGAAGTGTTCTTGAAGTTCGTTCTTAATCTTCTTTTGTTGGGGTTTTGATTATTTCTTGAGATGAAAGTGAATGCATTGACTGTTGTTTTGAGTGTATTAGTGTGTACTTGGGTTGGTAATTGAATCTAAGGAAAACTTGAGAAAATAAATTGATTAAACGCAATTTAGGATCAGAAAACGAGAGGCAAAATTTGTCGTTCTTGGCCTGGGGAGAGGTTGGCGCGGCATACCCCAGATATGCCCATGGGGATGGAATGACGACCCTTCAGTACGCCCATATTCAGCCTCTAAATTTTAGGCCTGGCACCCCATGCCCGGAACGTGCTATGGTCGCCTGCCCCCACTCCTTTTTCGTTGGTTGTACCGTTTGAGCTCATTTTAAAGTGTATCTTCACTCCCTTTGATTCTAATCACTCTAAGCTAGTTTGTAACACCCAGAAATCATTCATAACATGATCATAACCTTGAATTCATAATTCAAATTCCAGGTAAAGTTAAGAGTTAAGTCTTAAGAGTTTCTTTAATCATTTTGAGAAGGTCTATTTGATTCCTTTTGAGGACATCTACAATTTCTACTAATTTGTTTCAAGACTCATAAATTGAGTACGATAGTAAGGAGAAGTATTCAGGATTCCACTTTATCATCACTATATGCTTCATATCATGAACAATAACTCATGAATTCGTAATTCACATTTTTTTAAGAGTAGAGTTCAAGAAAGTCTTTGAGTTCAATTATGAATCCTTTGAGACCAACTATTGATTTGAACTAAGTTTTGAGGAAATAAGTAAGAGAATTAGAAGAGTTGTATACATGAGTTCCATGTAGTTATGTCGACCTTTGATTCAAGTCATTCATGCCCATAATTCTGCTTGAACACCATAAATTGAGCATCATTGAGAGGAGTAATATTTTCAAATTCTAAGTCTTGAGTATTGAGTTCCTAATCCCCTTTGAGATTATATATCTAATCATGGGACTATTTAATATTACCATGAAGTCCTTGAGTTGGATTGTTCATGCTCATGATTCCGCATGAACCTTATAAGTCAAACAATCTTGAGATGAGAAGTATCCTTGAGTCCTTGAGTCCTTGAGTTGGATAGTTCATGCTATAATTTTCGCATGTAACCCTCTAAGTTGAGCATTCTTGAAATGAGTAGTATCATTGATGTTCTTGAGTTTCAAGTTTTTAGTTCTATCTATGGTTATTGAAAACCTTATATTGAGTTGTTCCCATCCATAATTCGACATGAACCATATTTTAAGAAGTCTTTTATAAATTCTTTAAACTTGTTTTAAGACTTGAGCATTGAGTTGAGTGAGAGTAAAACTAATATTCAGTTTAGTTTCTTCAAAAGATTTTATGGGAACTAAATTCCCAGAGAGAAAATGTTTTCACATTTAAACAAGAATGGTAATCTTGATTTCCGAAGAGCCTTTGAGCTAATTTTTAGAAAAGAGTAATCGCTTTATAAATTAAATCAGAGAGGAAACCTTGATTTCCAAGATAGCCTATAAGCTAAATTTTTTAGCAATTATTTCAAATCACATAAATGAGTATGGTTTTTAAAACATAAAAGCAGAATCATATTTTGGGAGTCGTATTGAGCACCGATATGGGGGAGAGATGATAGCAGAATCATATTTTGGGAGTAGTATTGAGCACCGATATGGGCGAGAGTTCAAGCAACTCACAGTCCCCAAAAACCATGTAGTCACCATGACTACAAAAATTTCATACTTTCTAGATAATTCATTTAGTGATTTTTAGCAGAAACTACTAGATCCACTTAGTAGTTTAAATTTTATAATCATGGCAAGGTATAGGACGGTCGTGGCAGTGTGAGGCAAAACCTGTATCGTCACTATAGCTCTTAAGTGATGGTTGTCGGTTAGAGAAACTCCCACAGCAGTATTTTATATTTTATATATATCAGAGATATTTGTATTTTCATATACAAACAGAGTTTATATTGTATCCTTATATACAAACTGAGTAGAATGTGTTCTCAAAACTGAGTTGCTTTCTATTGTTTTTAAAAGCTTTTCATATATTGCATCTCTTATTATTTCTTTATATTGAGTTGAATATCTTTTATTAACTTGAGGCTTATTTCACTGAGTTGAATATCGTGTCTTTGAGTTGAATATCTTATTCTTGAGTTGAGTTAGTTGAGTTAGTTGAGAAGATACAATTATGTTTCCTTTTAATGAAAGTTCAAGCTTATATTATGCTTTAGAATTCCCCTTATATACTCGTACATTTCACGTACTGAGCCATTTGGCCTGCATCTTCTCATGATGCAGATCCAAGTATTCAGGATTATCAATAGGAGCTTCGCTTTGATATCACATGGAGTTCGAGTTAGCTATGGTGAGCCTCCTTACTTTTGGAGGATTTCATTTACCTTTCAGTTATATCAGTTGTTAGGATGTCGTGGGTAGGTCCGACTTCCATCTTTGTCAGTTAGAGGCTTCATAGATAGACAATAGAGTTTCAGGAGTCTTCATTTATTTTGTTAAATATTTTAAAGACTTAAGTTGTCTATTTTGGGGTGAGTTGAATATATTATATTACTCGGAGTTTTCTTTTGAGTTAAAGTTATGTCAGTTTCATTAATTTTTATTCAATTTTATGTTTTGTATGTTTGAGTTAATCGTCCGCTTGTAGTCAGTCAGGATGATGATTCGCTTGAGGACCGTCAATGGTTCTCGAGTGTCGGTCAATCCAGGGTGTAGGCTCGGATCTTGGAATTGATAATGGAAGTGAAATTGTTTGAGAAGTGGCATAGCACATAAAAATGTGTATAACATATTACCTAGAAAGGTAGAATACCAAGACGACCCAAAAAGCTAGATAATTAATTTACTTCATTCTTCCTTCTAAGTGAACTTGTACCGATTGAGAATCCAAAAACTTATCCTCTTCATTAAGCAAAGTTAACAAAATCAAGAAATATGCTTCGATGGTGTAAAGTCTATTAGAAACTAAAATTGTAAAGTACATTTGCAATTGTATCAGCCAACATATGTTTATGTCTATGTCATGTTGAAATGTCTAGATTATCACAGTAACAGTTGAGAAGTTCAACTACTTGTGGAGGCCAACTTAAAGAGTGCATCTATGTATTATGTCATAAGAAACTGTATGTGTATAACAAATCCAAAATAATTTGAATAGTTTTTCTTGAGAGTACATGTATACACTCTTTAAGTTGGTCCTCCACAAGTAGTTGAAACACATAAATATGTATGTAGAAAATCTAATAAGAAGTCATCGGAATAAAAGGAAAATTAAGCACATTTTTACATGCTCAAGGAGGATAATTGTTGTTCCTAAATGGGATGTTCGAAGCTAATACTATCAATGATATCCAATTGGAAGAAGTACAAGATCTTTCCTTGACAGCTCTTCACTTGCATGTATATTCCATGGACATCCACTACTTCATACATCTAATGCAGGGCATCTGAAGCACATTATCGTATATTGAGGGGAGTCGAAAATGAACCCAACTCATTTGAACCCAAAGTAAATTTGAGCGAGTCAAGACCCAACTCGATTTCTATTTCAATCTATTTTAATATGTGAAAAAATTTTAAATTACAATATTTTAGCATTTAATAGGATCTTTTAGTCACACTTTCAATATTCTTTAAAATGTCAATATGTTTAGTTTATTATGTATTTGTTTTATGTTTTTTATTTGCTTTAATTGAAAAAATACAATTATTTAATAACAGAACGGAGAATTTAGGAGAGAAAATATTTTTCAAAAGGACCTTATCCCTTAAAATTCTTTATCAATTACAAATTCAAAGATAAACAATAGAGCACCCATTACCCTTCTTCATCAAATTTTCATTATTAATTTATAAATTTACATTTATAATGCTCGATCTATATTGAAGTGAATTCTATTAAATTCCATGTTTTTACTTGGGAAGATTTTGAGAAGGAAAAAAAACGGTAACATTTCATTGACAAACAACTTTGGAGAAGGAATTTCCAACTAAAATTTCAATATAACTTATGAATTATAAATTCGACCAGGTATTAGTTACTGGTGAATCCTAAATAGAAAAATGTACATATTTTCATTGATAATGTAAATTGTATCTATTATGAAAACGCTGAAAAGCATAAGTTTTGGTGGATAGTTTTAATTTTAGCTTGTTTGAATACAAAATAAAAATGGAAGTGGAACGTTTTTAGATTTTTTTGTAATGATTAGTGCAATTGAAGAATCGTAAGGTTATTTGGCTGTTTTTTTAGATATATTGTATCCGAAATCAAAAAAATTGTGACAGTTGTAGCGTATTTTGATGTTTGTTGCTTAGAATACAACAAACAACTTTCCTTGGGATACAAACATATAAGGATAAAATATAATGGTAATCATCTAACATTATAATTTTAATCACTTTGATACAATTATAAAAGTAAAATACATACGTTTATCAATCATGAATACAATATTGTTAAAGAATGTGAATCTGTATTATTCTCATATAATATTTTTTCACAAAATAATTTATACGGATGCTCATAAATAGTATCAGTCAAGTAAAATGATATTTAATTTCATTGTTAACGTGTAGCGTAGCACTGCATGTGAGGAGCATTCTTAGGTGGATCTTAGCACGCAAAGCCAGTTCCCTGAATAAATGAATTAGGCAAGAAACTTAGAATGAAGACAAAAACAAATTATATTGTAATTACTTGATGAATTAACATGTACTTAGAAACCACAACGTTATACCACATATATGCCAAAAATACAAAAAATATTTACATAGATAGACCAAAATAATACAACAATGAACAACACTGAAGAATACAATGTTATGAATATAAACTTTTCGAGATAGGAAACGGTTAAAAAGGAAGGAGTTTAAGATCTGAAGATGCAAAAAACATTCTAAATAGATCCATGGATAATATGAATACAAGTAACATATAAATTAGCATGAATACAAACTTATTGGACTGAATACAAACACATAAAGACTTATGGACAAAAAATTCTAAAAAAATAATTCAAACTACACCAAATTAATATGCAGACTATTTGTTACAAAACTCCATTATCCACCCCCTGATTAACAAATAACTAAAAATACAAAAATATTTTGAAAGTATAGATAGAATGAATATAAGTTTTTTGGATACAATATCTATACAAACAACATGTCCTATAAACAAACTAAAAAATTCAGAAATTCATACTACAATTCTACAGTATCCATATAAATTTTAATGAATATATATATTAAAACAGTAGCAATATGTGAAAAACAAATCAACTACACCAAATTAATATGGATACTTATTGGATTGAATACAAATACAATTGGTACAATCACCCCATTCTCCAAAACAACATACATAATATCCTATACTACTAAATATAATTCTGATACGAATGCAAAATTTGATTTTTGTGTTCTTAACTTATACGTATATTCAATTGAACTTGCAAAACTCTATAATGGTAAGACATAAAATTAAAATTGAAATCCAACGATAAATTTCATGAAGAGAAGGAAATGCATTTTCATTAATTGTATCTTCACGAAAATGTTTATCCACTAAACAAACAAATATTTTGAATGATTTAAACAAAAAAAAAAAAAACAAGTAAAAAGCTTAAAAATTGCAAAAAAATATATACCTGAATTAATAGGATTGTTGTGAATATCTTTTGGTATATATTTTTTCAATTTCAGAAGAAAAAAAGGCACTTAAAGAAGAGAGAGAAGCGAAAGATGAAATATTGAAGAATAATATAAAAAAGGATTAGATGAGATACATTTTTTTAAAAAAATAAACAAGAGAGAGAACTTGGATTGAAACTGTGTTTAATAAGAGATAAATTAGGAACTAACTTAGAATATTTTTTTTTCCAAAATATTGACATATTAACATTTTACAAAATATATTTTAAGGTGTAGACGTTTTTAATAATTATGTTAGAAATTAACTAATTTATTATTGTTAAACATTATCAGATATCGGGTACAAAAAGGGGCAAGAATTAGGCCAAAAGCCCAAACAAAGCATTTCAGCTTTTAATGCTAGTTATAATTAGGACATGTGCAGATAAGCCACAAGCTCAAAACTGAAATTAGGCTCAAATATCGATTCAGGCGATCATAAAATATGTGTTTACTTAATTTCAAGGTTTTTCTCTAAATCAATTCCCCAAAAGATTACCGTTTAACTACTTATATTTTTCTTTAAATTTGAACAAGTGTTTTTCTTTTCTTACCCAATACTTGAACTTAAGTAGCTAGGAGTTATTCCCTCATGCTAGTTCTAGGTCCCCTTAAAAAACAATCTGAAATTCAAAATTGTGTATTTGGTATTTATCTCAAAGTTTACATAGATCATAAATCATTCTTTTCATAAAATATACATATCTTTCTTAATCATAATTTATAAGTTCAGAACCATAATACAAATTCATGTTTTAAAGTAGACATAGGTATGAAAACAATTCAAAACCATGTATTTAATCAAATCAAACATAATAATATTGAAAAATAATAATTAAATTATAATATATAGGACCCATGGAAATTCGCATGAACGCTGATGAAATTAGGTGAATCAATTTAGAAAATTGAGGCTCTTTTGGAACCCAATGGATGAAATGTATCCATTGGTGAATTCCCATATACCTTGGGTAATCAAAGCCCCAACAAGAGAGAAGAAACTCTTCAAGCTCTTAAAACACTAGTTCTTCACTTTGGAGATCTTGAGAGGATTTGGAGAAGAATCCTTTGAGATAATTTGAGAGTTTGAGTGAGTGGGTTAGATTTTGAAGAGTAAAAACGGTTATAGGGGTAGTTGTAAGGACCCTAAAAATGAACTAGTGATACTAGAGCATTGTATGTTAGAATATAGTTGGTAATCTAGTATAAATTCTTAAAAATGAGTTTAAAAGTCAGTTTGATTGTGTTCAAGGTCAAACGTCAAGAAACAACCAAGAGGTTTGGAAACTAGTCGTTTGTGTGCTAGTGTGTTCTTATGTGTTGTTGAAATGAAGTTGATGTTTGGGGTTTAAAAATTGTAGAAGGGACCTAGTACCTTGATGTTCATGTTTAGGGGTTAAACGTCCATGTAACACCTCGTATCCAAAAAAGTCCAAAAATGCAAATTTTCAGATGTTGCAGGTGCCAGCAATGGAGCCAACTTCGAACCGTCAGTCAACTTACGATCCGTCAGTCGACTCCGTCGATGGGTCAATTGACTCCTAGTTTCAAGTCAGCAACGACAGTCGACTAGTACGGACCGTCAGTCGACTACGGGGTTTTTCCACGTCCGACCCGTCGTCCCCAGCTGACTTTCAAAAATCAGTCACAAAAGGATGGTGACCAGAGTACATCTGTTAGTCGGACTACGGGTCCGTCAGTTGACTCCGTCGATTCGCCAGCTGACTTTCAACTCTTAGTCACAAACGACGGTCGACCAGTACGGACCGTCAGTTGACTTACAATCCGTCAGTCGACTTACGATCCGTCAGTCTACTCCATATGTGACTCCAAAAACTTTTAAGTTAGAGGTCTTTTGTTCTTTTCCTACATCGTTTTACAATGTTTAATCTAGATAGTCGTTTGACCCTAAAATCATAATATTTTGTCTTTAAGCCTAGAAATATAACTTAAAACTTACAGTCAAATCATTAATCATAAACTAGAAAAAGTAAAAGCAAGAAAGGAGGGAAAAGGTCAAGACCCAGAGTTCAGAGCAAAACAAGGTTTCCAGACAGTTCAGTCCCGAAATCTAAGGTGTTTCTCAGAAGTCATCACAGGGCATGTGGGATTGTCACTAGTGGGTTTATTTACCCATGGGGTACCGTTTTCAGCAGATTTGATTCTCATATCATGATTAGACCAAGAATTCTAGAACGTCAACAAAACTTTATTAATTTATTCAAATATATGATCAAAATCAGATTGAAACGTTATTTATCGTTTATTGCATGAATTTCATACCCCCTTTTTTAGGGCTTTTTGTATTCTTTAGTTTTTGAATTTACACATGCTAGGTCAGATATGTCAGTTATTAAAGGTATACATGCTCGTTTTAATGCATCATTATCAGATTAAATGTTGCCATTTTAAGTTTGCCATGTTTCAGTTTGAGTTATCCAGTTATTTACAGAAACTCAGTCATAATAGTTAATACATAATTCATTGGGCGTAGCAGTAAACCTAGTTTGAAGGGCTCAGCTCTTTATTTTTAACCCAATAGTCCAGAACTCTAGCCAAGTAGGTGTAAGTTCCTCTGGGCGCAATCAATTTAGTGATTCACGTCAGTAGCTTTATACCGTGGCAGGGTTTATATTGGGTCTCACCCCCACCTCTCGAGGGGTTGTAACATCGGGACTCCACATTTAGCTCATTTGGATTTTATTATCGGCTATTAGTAGCCTCCCACAGTTTCAGTCAGACTCTCTTTTTGCATTGACCATTTATCAGTATACTCGCATTCAGTTTAAGCATGTGATAATAGGTCATTACATCCAGTAGCTCAGAATTCAGTATATTTATGTCAGATTATTTATACTGCGTTTGTGCTTGTTCAATTATGTTTTAATTCAGCTTTACTCTATCCCACATGCTCGTAACCTTAATGTACTGATGCATACGTGCGCTACATCTTCTTGTGATGTAGGATCAGGTTCTCAACATCCAGATCACGCTAGATCGATTTCTGATCTCTAGTTCAGCAGATTGAAAGGTGAGTCCTCATTCTCCGAGGACAATAGTCATGAGTTCATCTCAGTCTTTTAATCATTAAGTTTCAGTTTTTCATAGACATAGTTGGGGCTTGTCACAGTACTTCTAGTCATTTAGAGGCTTACTTCAGACATACTTAGTTTCAGCTTAGTATTGAGTTAATATTTCCTTTCTAATTAAATATTGTTTTCTTCAAATACATGTTATAGAATAGGGGATTCCCCATCTTTGAGTTTAAATTATGATTTAGCTTCCACATTAGCTATATTCTTAGTAGGATCATGATCATTGCCCATATGGTTTGCGTGGGACAATATGGTCCTATGTTCCGTATGTACCGCGTCTCGGGGGTTAGTCGGGGTGCATGGACAGTCCGGGTACGACTCCTCAAGGACCACCTTAGGGGTTCTTGAGGAGGACCCTAAGATCAACCCTAAAACTGCCAAAGTGGAGTGGCTTACGACCATGACTTACGGTCAGTAGGTCCACTTATGGGGTGTGAGGGACCTTTGTAGGTCAATACTTAGCCTTAGGAGTCTAGCTCCCATGTCCAAGCCTCAGACAAAGACCACGATCATACAGGACGGGACGTCAATCCATCTACGGTCCATAGGAGAGGGTCATAGGTGAAATCTACAATCTCTGCATTTAAGTCGGCCATGCCAAGGATGGTTTGGTAAATACCACCCTTGGCTAATTAAATATAAGGACAGCTATTTTAGGTTTTCTTTTTAGGTATTTTAAGTATGTTAAATCAATTAAACCCTCACTTAGACTCAAACACCTAAATCTAAACCCTTCCCTCTCAAAAAGTTCTCTTTAAAACTCCATTGAAGGTCAAATCAAGTTCAAGCTAGGGTGATGGATTCTCAAGTGTTTCTTGTTCAATTTTTGTGTGGATTCATTTAATAAGGTATGGGAGTTAATTCTTTATTTATGGTTATATATCACCTTAGAGCCAACTTTAAATGGTTTTCAAGTTCTTCAAAGTTTATTAAAAGTCCAATTTTCACTCAAACTCATGGGTTATTGCATGAAACGATTTCAAATGATTAAGTATGATAATATTAATGTTTAATTGATGTTTTAAGATGAAAACATCATGAACCCATGGTTTCTTCGAAATCCTAAATTAGGCCTATGAAGTGGGTTTAATGATTTATGATTGAATGATGATGGAATTATGTTTAGATTGAATTGTATTGTTGATTTGTACTGTCATTTATACCTATTGATGATGAAATATTGGAGAATTGAGTAATTATGATCATTCCTTGGGTGAAGGGTAAGTTGATATATCGGAATTGTTCTTGTGTGGTATGGTCCACTTATAATGGTCGTGTTTACTTATTGTATATATATGTATATTATGATCACGGTCTTGTAGGAATATTTTGATGAATTGAATTTTTATCATAATTTCTTATACTTGAATGAGAAGGATTAATGTAGAATGCTAATGTGAAGTAAATTGTGAGAGGGTTACTACGAATGCAATCTGACTATGTTTAGAAGATAATGATGTGAATGTTTGTGATTATGTGAAAGGCTATTCTCACATATGTGCACAAACACATGAATGAACGAATAAATCTAATGAAGTAATGAATGTGAGTCTATCGAAACGTTTTCTCAGTAGTACTCTAATGAATGGATGGAGGATTTTGAGATGGATAATTCTCCGTGATTAAAGGTGGAGTGTCTAGTATCAATCTCAATATACCTAAGATCTTTCCAATGAATAAATGATTGGTTTGGATAGGTACTTCCCCGTGAGTAGAGGTGAAGTAATTAGTACCAATCTCTTTTATCAAATGTAATGAAAGCCTAATACTCTGTGGGGGATTGATGCTAAGCATCGAGAGGATATGAAATGCGGTGAATACTTCCCTGTGAGTAGAGGTGGAGTATCTAGTAGCAACCTCTTGAAATGGATATTCCCCAGTGATTTGAGGATGGGGTATCTAGTAGCAATCTCCCTATCCCTTAACTATGTGCCCACATAGGACTAGTTAGTGGTTTTCCACGTAAAGGCTAAGAGAATGACCCTACCTTAGGCAAGTGGGGATAACCCCCAGAATTCCATGTTAATCTCTCATGGTTACGGTGGGGTTAAGCTACCCCCCCCCCACCCAAAAAAAAGAAAGAAAGAAAGAATGTAATGAACTAGGTCTTTTTAAGGGTATTCTACTTAGTATGAGTGGTGGAATGGGACGACATCTATGGATTGAACAAGTAGGTATTTAAGAGAAGTCTTGGTGTTTTTCTTATGATGTTAATAAAATGAATGGGATCTTGTGATGACCTTGGTGAGAATATGATCTAACGTCTTAATGAATGAAGGTGTTCCTAATAATGAAAGTTATTGAAAAATATTGATTTGTACATAATATAAAGATGCATGTTATACTTGGATTGTATTATGAGTTACTTCCTTGTCATGTCTTAATGTAGAATGAGTGTGCCTCGTCAAGGGTGACTTTAAAGGAGTACTTAGTGTAAGTAGTAGTATGGGATGATACTTGCACATTGCACAAGTATGACTTAGAGTTGTCTTAGGTGTTGGTTTTAATGTTATAATGTGATTTATGTGATGTTCATGCCTCTTAATGTGTTGGTATGTAAAGATGAAGGATTGAAAGGTATATGCACTTGGGCAATCCTAAGGTGGTTTCGTAGTGTGGATAGTGGTATGGGACACTATCCTCACATTGCACAAGGCATAACTTAAGGGTTTACATGAAGTGAAGGTTCAAGGTAAAGACAATGGAAAGGTTTACATGAGATGTATGTTCTAAAGTAATCAATGACTAGTATGTTTGTTATATATGAATGTCATGGCTTTGTACTTGTATTTTCATGAAGTTTTATCAAATGGCATAAAAGCATGTTTCTCCAATAAATGTCCCTTTTTGCATATTTTTGCATGACTTTCATACTTTGTGCTTAATTGTACTAACCTCATTTCTTTCCCTTTTGACTAAAGCGTGGGGATTGGAGATTTGTTATTCTATGGATGATGGCTAGGTTTCTAAGGTGCTTGAAGATGAAGACTTGGTGAGTCCTCATTGATTCGAGGACAACACCCATTTATGTTTGTTTTAAGTCTTTAGTATTGTTTAAAGTGTTGCATGGGCTCAGTCCAAAAGGTTTTGTACTCTAAAGTATTAGATGGTTTTGAGACATAAGTGTATAAAGTTAGAAGTCTTCCGCTTGTTATTAATGTAAGTATCTTCGTTTGTGAAGAAAGTTTTAATTCTTTCTCTATTTTTTTGTATCTTATGCAATGAATGATCCATGAGGCTTGTATAAGACCTCTTCAAGGTCGAATACGTCGGTTATGAAGGGTGCTCTCGGATTGTGACATTAATTTATGGCTAAAACAACGTAATTTAGGGGTTAATTGGATAAGAAAGGATCAAAATGACCTTAACAAAAACCTACCAGAAGACGACGGTTCATAGGACTTTCGACAGATCACCTTGGTCAATCGTAAAGTCACTTACTGGGACCTAAAACTCTGAATAATTTTGACGAAACCATTCTACGAGTTTTCACCTTTTCTATGGTTTGTAGAAATATTCCATAGAACCCAACTTTAAACCCAAAATCCTGCTTTGTCTATATCACTTCTACAAATTTCGCCTACGTGTACGACCCGTAGACCATATCACGACTCGTCAAATCCTTTCATAGACATGAGGCCTCAACTCAATTCTTTGAATCACTTTATGGGCACTTACTACGGCCCGTAAGCCACCTTATGATTCATCATGCCTATTCATAGGTCAACCTAGTGGGACTTGACATTTTCAAAACTCATTTCAAGTCCTATGACTTCCTTTCTATGGCTCATAGGACTTCCTAATGTCCGTAAGTTGGACTTGTAGACCAGTGCCTCAGTTCCAAAAATGAACATTTCCTTTTCACTTTCAACTTTCCTTCGATGTGTTACGCTACTACAACACATACAATACAAAAATACCACAACTATACTGTAATTTACACCAACAAATTAACACAAAGACACATACACAACTAAATAATTAGGACACACAGAAACAACACACGACAAAATTCAACAATTTCACTAACCCTATAAACAAACAAACAATAAACCACTCACAATTTCAACCTATTAGCATATGTAACAACAAAGATCTAACTATCTCACTAACCCATAGAAAGAACATAAAGAGAAGAAAAGAGGTAAAAGAAAAATATCTCAAGTGACCAAACTTGTTGAAGAAATCCAGGTTCAGCTCCAGTCACAGAGAAAATTACTAAGAGATCTCACATATACAACTTAATCACCAAAAAAATAATTTAAATCACCAAAATACCAACTAGAATCATATGAACCTTCAAAGATATGAGAGGGCTTTGAAGATTTTAGTTTCTAATTGTCAATACCAACTAAAATCACACAAACCCTCAAAGATAAGTTCAAAACCCGAGAAATATCTGTTATGTTAGTTACTAGTCAGTATATTCTCATAGGCCCAATTTTCGGTAATGGAGCTTAACCCGTTAATAGTTTGGATCTATGCTACTACCATCTAGCAATACCATATGCATAATCAGATAATGAATAAATGATTAGCATGAGAATTTAGGAGTTGATAATTAAGAATTATGTCATACCATTCGGATAAATATATTTTCTAAAATCAGATGAATATAAATTGATTCATTTAAGATTGTTACACATTTATAATCTAAAAAAGATACATTTAGAAAATCAAACCAACAAAAAACTATTTGAAGGTCATATATAACAAGATGCCAAGTGTCACCGAACATGTATATTAATCTTATTTGGTCATGGAATTTAAAGTTAAAACTTCATATGAAAATTATTGATATTTAAAATTATAATTTTTAAAACTTGAAATTCTGTTTTGACATGCAACTTTTGTGAGGGGAAATTTTTCAATTTTTCAAAATTTTAACATTTAAGAGGACTCATTAGCAACACTTTTAATATTTAGTAAAAATTCCAAAACATTAGTTTGTTATGTATATTATTTATGTTTTTATTGTTTAATTTTATTTAAACAATACAATTTTTATGTAATCTATTGAAGGAATTTAGGAGAGAGAAATTTTTTTAAAAAAGGAAAAAATGTTTAAAAGTCTCATAATCAGTTTCAATTTATCAAAATACACAAAATTCCATCTCTATCTTCTTCTTTCACCATATTCTAAAAAACACGTCTTTCTCTGGAAAAAAATCAATATCTAATTTTCTTAATCTTTTTTGTTTCTAAAAACATTTATTTACCAAAACAAATAGTAAATTTTCACTAATTATTGTTATGAAAATCAGGGAATTAAAAAAGTGCCACATCTATAAAATTTTCAATAACCAATTTTCACTAATTATTGTTATGAAAATCACGGAATCAAAAAATTCAATATCCAATTTTCACTAATTATAGTTATGAGACTTTATGATAATACCTTATAGTTTTATCTATTAAATTTAAGTTTTTTTTTTTAATTTAAAAATTTGTAAACCTATATTTTAATATATTATTTGGCATACTTTTCTCACAATGTATTTGTTTTATTTTTCAGAATTTTTTATCCTTGCTTAAATCGTATTCATTTCAATATGTATACCATTTGTATTTGTATTCATTCTAGTTTTCATGGTGATTTTGTATAACGAAATTTGATATTTCTTGATTAGTTTGTATCGTTTCCAACATGTATGTCAAATAAAATATGTAGCCTATTAGAAAACATATTGGTATTCATTATATTTTTTCACTAGGCTGTATTTTTCTTTAGAATTTTATTTCTAACTAAGTCGTAGTCATTTTCAATATGTAATTATTTGGATTTGTATTTGTTTTAGTTTTTATATTGTATTTGATAATGGCCGTATAAAAAAAAAATATGATAAAAAGTGAGAAGGAAATATAAAATTGAAAGGAAATAAGAATATTGTGCCAATCATATTCAATAAAATTACATAAACAGTTGGATACCTTTGATATGAATATAATAGGAACAAATTAATGATTCATAAATTATGGCAAACATGAGAATTTTGAAATTAGTCAAAATTATGATAGCATAACATAATAGTTGAATATGAATTGAGAAGGATCAAAATTTGGGGGGAAAAAAAAAATAATAGAAAGTTTCTTCCTATGAATAAAATACATAACTAGCTGGTATACCTTTGGGATGAATACAAATCAGGGACAAATACAAGATTCATATACTATGGAACATGAGTTTTTTAATAAATACAAATATTAGAATAAATTAGCAAACTAGTCAAAAATGCTAACATAATTGTTCGAAACATCCATATTTTATAAATTTTAGTAAAAAATGTCAAAATGTCAATATTTTAGAAAATATTGTGCATCCTAATTTAGTTTCTATTTTATCTCACCTTAATTATACCTTTTCCAACTCATTTTCTCTAATATGTTTTTTTTAAAAAATATTTTCTCTCAGATTTCACTCTTTCAATTCTTCTTCTTCTTTCAACTCTCACTTCTCTTTTCTGTTCTTTTAGAATTTTTCTTCAGAATTGGGAAATATATCTCGAAAGATATTTCACCACCAATCCTTTTGATAATGTCTGCATCTTCATCCGCTTTTATGTGTTTCTATTTTTAAAAAAAAAAATTCAAACTTTTGTTGTAGTTGAGTATAAATTGACCCAATTTTCTTTTAGGGTTTGAAAAATCATAAAAAAACATCTCTAATGGTCGATATATATATATTATATATTATATATATATAGATAGTATATTATATATTATATTATATATATCTATATATATATATATATATATAAATATATATATATAGCTAAAATAACGGAGAGATACGATCAAAGAGTTTGGTTGTTTGCATCTTTTGTATCCACTATTGGCATAAAAGAAAAGAAAATGGGTATAGAAGGATTCTGAAAAAATTTTTGAGACCAAGGTTGAGGAAGAACATTTTTTTTATTAGTTGTTTGTAATTTATAATTCTTTTTTTAGAATTTGATATTCCTGGTCGGTTTGTATTCAAATCATTATGTGTGCTATTCAAATTTGTATTATTAACAATCTTATATTGCATTAGTAGTAAATATTGTATTTGTCCCTAATGTGTTTTATCCAAAGGGGTATTAGTAAGTAGTTATGTATTTTATTTATAGGAAGAACCGTTTTATATTATTTTATTTTGTTCTGAGAAAATGCATAAGTACCCCCTCAACCTATGTCTGAAATCTCAGAGACACACTTATACTATATTAAAGTCCTATTACCCCCTGACTTAAATAATTTTCTACCCCTTTTCGACCTACGTGACACTAGTTTGAAAAAAATATCAACACACGTTAGGCCCACATGATAGTGTCACGTATGACCAAAAGGGGTAGAAAATTATTTATAAAATAAGTTTCAAGAGGGAGGGGGTAATAGGACCTTAGTATAGTATAAGTCTGTCTCTGAGATTTCGGGCATAAGTTGAGGAGGTACTTGTGCATTATTCCTTTTATTTTTATAGCTTTTTCTTCAAATTTTTGTATCCTTTCTCAATTTGTATTCTAACTACTATGTATGCTATTAATAGGAAACAAATGTACAAAGGCCCAAGGCCCAAATTAAAAGCTTCTAGGTTTCCTAAAATGATCTTATAATGTATCCTGATTAGGTAAATACTTAGTACTCTTTTCTCTCCGCCTCCCGCTCCCTGAATGTTGGTGTGTCGTATGAGGAATAACAAGATATTTTGGCTCCTTCTTTGGGTTATCTTCCAGCTTAATTCCATTTTGCAATGGTTGACACTATCATCTTTATTTTTACTAAAATGCACAAGTATTTCAATCTATGCCCGAAATCTCAAAGATATATTTATACAATACTATGGTCCTATTGTAACGACCTGTTTAGTCGTTTTGAGCAGCAGATTTTATTTCTGAAAAAATAGGCTGAGGCGACGGACCCCACGACGGACCGTCATGGCCGGCGACTGGGTGACCGTCGCAGGGCTCGTTTCAAAACACTTGGAAAAAATCTGAAATGGGTGGTAATGGGAAAATCGGACTCTTGACCGTTCACGACGAAATGGCAGGACGGACCGTCACAGGCGGTGACGGACCGTCACAGGACTATATGGCCGGAAATCGAGTCTCTGAAGGTTTGCGACGACCTGCAGGAAGGACCGTCGCAGCACGAGGGCAGTAGCAGGTTGCGCAATCCCAGGTGGTCGGATTTCTTATACGTTTAAGGGACGTTTTGACTATTCCTGCTTTAATTATAAGATAGAAGGTTAATGTTAATAAGTCTAATTACTGGGGGGTTAAAAGAGGGATCACCTTAAGTTAATTAGTGGGTAAATTATTGCCATCTTTTACACTTAATTATATGTTAATAGGGAAAAGAAAAGGTTTGATAAGAAAAATAGAAAAGAACAAAGAGAGAACAGAAAAAGAAGAAGAGGAAAGAGTAGAGAGATGAGAGGATGACGAAGGAGATAGCAAGGATTTTGAGAGATTAGCTTGTTGATCGCAATTCTTCGGTGGGAGGAGGTAATGGTTTTTACACTATTCGTAGTTAAACTCTTAATAGCGAATGATATTGTGTTGGGTTAGTATTATTAAGTCTTCTATATGCAATTGTGTGTAGGCATGATGTGATTTATATATATATGATGTGATTAAAATAAGCATGAGAAGCTATTGAATCGTTTAAATCTTTGAAAGAAGAAACCCAATATACTTTGTTAATTATGAGGCCTTGGGATAAAAGAAGGCTTGATGAACGAAAGTGTGAGATTAGGGGATCGGGTGCCTCGTCCGGTACCAGGATAGTTATATGAGGATCGGAAGGGTCCACGCTCCGACACCAGGATAGTATATGGATAGGGTGCCACGTTCCAGGTACCAGGATAGGTATATGCGAATCGGAGTGTCCACGCTTCCGACACCAGGATAGTATATGGTCGGGGGGTGCCACGTTCCGGTTCCCAGCATAGAGTGAGAATCTGAGTGCACGTTCGCCACAAGGATAGTTATATAGATCGGGTTGCCACGTTCCGGTACCCGGATAGAATGAGAGCGGGTGTCACGTACCGACACGAGAGTTAAATATAGAATGAATCTTGAGATACGAATATACTAAATCTAAAGAACATGTTTCCCAAAAGGAGTATGGTGTGGAGGCTTGAGTCCTAGTAGATATGATCGGTAAATATTATTACATGATGTTATACTTGTGCTACACCTGTTAAGAATATTAGTTGATTTTATGATGTATCTGAGAATATTTGCTTCTATTTGAGTTGGCGATGATACCTACTCAGTACTTGTGGTTGTACTGCCCAACTACTTTTAGGTTTTCTTGTTTTACTATTGTGGTATGCAGCAAACGCGCCGTCATCTTCGACCAAAACAGTAATTCTAGCCAGCTTCGGCCACACCGGATCTTCAGGGTGAGCTAATGGCTTCTGCTGGGAACTGATCTCCTTCCTTGGTCTTGATGCCTTGAAGTTTCGGCATAGACAGCTTTTATTTGTTTAGTTCTTAGATACTCTTAGTTTAGTAAATTGATCATAGATGTTCTTGTGGGTGGTGACTTCCAGATTGGGGAATTCATAGATGTTTTTTTTGGGGGGGGGAAATTAGAAGTTATTGAATTCTTTTATGTAGTTGAGTTTAGTCTCCGCATTGCTTTATGTTGATATGAAAAAGGATAGAAAAGGTTTGTAGATGGTTGGTTCGCTCACATAAGAGGGTAATGTGGGTGGCCAGTCGCGGATCGGTTTGGGGTCGTGACAACTTGGTATCAGGAGCATTAGGTTCGTGTCTCATTGCACAAGAACAGGTATTAGTAGAGTCTTAAAGAAAGGTCGGGGGCCCGCCTTTTTACTTTTCTTGAGAGGCTATAAGACTTTAGGAAAATTCCATATTTCTTTCTTCTTGTGATATTACTGGGATCCATTGTATCTAGGGATACAATGGTTATCGACCTTTCTTCACGCTATTCGCAGGGATGGTTAGAAACTAGAGCAACGACTACGCCAAACATCAACTCAGAAAGACAAGATGCATCGAAGCCAGCCACTGGGGTTAGCTCGAAGTGGAAACAAGTGGGCAAGAGGCTGCGTAGAGGTCGTGGGAGGACGTCCCTCTAGAGGGAGAGGACGGCCACCGAGCCCATCTGGTGCTTAGTGCCGGGATCTTCCTCCACAGACTGAGGGAAGTAGTAAGAAGAAGGGGGGATGGGGAGAATGAACAAGTACAGAATTGAGGAAGGAAAATTCCACCCAAACATACCCCATAAATGACAACAGAGGTTCTCGCTTATCTAGGGGTTTCTGATCAGGGACAGGCAACCATCCAATGGTTTTCTGCCACCAACACTCCGGTTTCAGAGGTAGGTAAAAACATGACACGCCCTATGGCCCCTCGTATGGAGCCCATGGACATAGGAACGTTTCCACGCCTGAAACTACTGGGCCTATAATGAAGAATGATCAGCTCGATGAAATTTTTAGTAAAGTTCTTGAAATTTTGAAAACCTCCAGTCTTCAAGGGTGCAGGAATCTAGGATGCTTACGATTTTTTGGTTGACTGTAATGAGATACTACAACAAGATGGTATAGTATAAGGTATGGTGTTGAGTTCGGAGTTATCATGTTTCAAGGGAACGCCAAAACATGTGGGTGGCGGTCACATGTTGAATGTCAAACCAACAGGAGGCACCACCTATGACTTGGGCCTCATTCTCTAGTTTGTTTATGGAGAAGTATATCCCCAGGACCTTTGAGGGCTGGGAAAATGGATGAGTTCTTAAGCCTAGAGCAAGGAGGATGTCGGTCAATTGCATCTGAGGCTAAGTCGTGCAATATCCAATCAGCCACCCAAACTTTGTCAGTCCACAAGAGCGGATTCGCCACATTTGTGAAGGGGGTTGAGATCAGAGTTGCGAAATTTAGCTTTACAGGTAGGGCGCACAGCGAAATCTTTTCAAGAGGGTAGTAGACTGTCGTAGAGGTGGAAAGGAGTGAGCGATGAATGCACCATGGCATCGACATCAAAGGAGGTTTCGACAAGGGGGGGAGTTTAAGGTTTTCTTATCTAGAGGACAGGGTTCCGGAGGTTACTCCGTTCGACCCAATTCGTCTCACTACAGACTGTATAGTGGGGGGTCCACTAAGAACGGTCAACACTTCTCTGAGAGGACATATGCGTGAATTCTAGGAGAGTTTGGTATGGGATTGTGGGGAGACTGGCTATCAAGAGGTATTGTCCCCCCCCCCCCCCCCCCCCCCCCCCCAAAACAGAGTTATAGACCCCCAACAGCTAGAGGTAGAGGTGGTCATGGCAGACGGCCGTTATTCTGGAGGGCGGGTGGCCGAGGTAATGGTGGTCACCAAAACGGCCGGGGGGGTGATGGAAAACATGGAGCCACTGCATCCAAACATGATAGGGCAACTGCCAAACAAACGAAAGGCCCATTGTTATGCCTTTCCATGGGAGATAGGAGGCGGGAGACATCTGATTGCTTGTACAAAGGTTAATCTTCTGGTTGGTGATTGCATGGCTTCCGATTGTGTGATCCTGGTCCACATTTTCTTTATGTATTCTCTCAGTTGCTAATGGTCTAAATTTACATTGTGAATTACTTGATATGCCTATTCGTGTTTCTACTCCGGTGGTGAGTCTGTGGGTAGTGGAGAAAAGGACTATCTCCTGTTTCTTCTGCCTTTTCTTTCTAATGTCTTGCCTATTGTCCCCCGCTCATTCCACTCCGCTTGCTTTCCTGTTGTCTTTTCCGTTTTCTCTTTCTCCCTTTTTCTGCTTCGTTTTCTTTCTTCTTCCCTTCGTGTTTTTTTCCTATATAGGTCTGTTTGGTGAACTTGGGGGGAGCAACACTTATGTAGATTTGGGTTTAGTAGAAAGGTGATTTTGATGGAATTCTGGGATGACTTGGCTTTCTCCGCAATTTGCGATCTCTGGATGTCATGCTAAAACGGGACATTAGCCAAGCCTGAGACAGATCAATAGTGTGGAGGGTGACTACAACGTCCAATCCGGTGCGTATAATATCCTTTCTTCGTGCTAAGAAAATGGTTAGGAAAGGGTTGTTTAGCGTTCTTGGCACATCTCAAGGATGACACTACCCAAGTACCTTCGATTGGTCGGTTGCGGGGCCGTGGTTCTTAGGTGTCCCTGCAGATCTCCGGGTATGCCACAAGATAGGATATTGACTTCTGTATTGATCTTGAACCGGGGTACTCGCCCCATTTCTATACCCCTTCTAGAATGGCCTCCCGCGGAGGAGTGAAGAGAGGTTAAAAGCCCAACTTCAAGAGTTGTTGAGCAAAAGGCGTCATTAGGACCAAGTGATCTCCTGGGGGCTCTCGGTTTTGTTTGTGAAGAAGAAGGATGGGGAGTTTGCGGATGGTGCATAGACTACCGGCAGTTGAACAAGGTGACTATAAAGAACAAGTATCCTCTTCCTCGCATTGATGACTTGTATCGTCCGTTACAAGGTTGCTTTGTGTCATTTCTAAGATTGACTTGGAGATCGAGTTAGCATCATATTGAAAATAACGGGGCACAGGATGTGCCAAAGACGCTTTTCGAACCAGGTATGGGCATTACGAAATTGTAGTGATGTCTTTTGGTCGTACGTAAGGCCCTGATCGTTCATGAGTTTGAATGAACGGGATTTTAAGCCATATTTAGATCTTCTTTGTGAGTGTATTATTGATGATATACTCAAGAGTCAGAAGGAACATGAGGAGCATTTGAGAATGTATTGGATGTTGAGGGCGAAAAAGCTTTATGGAGAGCAAAGTTCTCTAAGTGTGATTTTGCTTAGATGCAGTGTCCTTCTTGGGGCACGTGGTTCCAAGGAGGAGTGATGGTGGTCCTTCTAAGACGAGGGTAGTGAAGGAATTGGTAAGACCGACTAAGGTGTCAGAAATAAGAAGCTTTGTTGGTTGAGCAGTTATTACCGTCGATTTGTCAAGGATTCTCTTCTATTGCTTCCCAACTGAACGAACTGACTAAGCAGAATGTTACCATTTGTAGGTCGAAATGAAGACGAGGAAAGCTTTAAGAAAACTCAAGGGACTAGTTGACTACCGCACCTATCCTTACCTTTGCCAGTGGAGGTAAGAACTCATGTTTATTGTGATGCATACTTATCTGGTTGTGGGGTTTGCAGTGCTAATGCAAGAGAAGAATGTGGATTTTGCTTATGTTCGATGGCCATTAAAGGTGCATGAAGTTTAATTATGCGACCCATATTTAGAAGTTGGCTGCAGTGGTGGTTGCAATTAAAAGCAATGGGAACTATTTATATGGGGTTAAGTGTGAAGTTATACAGCTCATCGGAGTTTACAGTATGTCTTCTATTCAGAGAGATGTAATTTGAGACAGAGGAGATGGATGGAACTATGAAGAACTACGGAATCACTATTTGTATCATCCGGGATAAGCGACCGTTTACGGATGCTTTAAGTAGAAAAGGCGGGGAAGCATGGGAAGTCAGCATCACTTGAAGCTTCTGACGCCCATAGCTAGGGAGGTTCAGCTTCTGGCAACGACCTTATGAGATTAGAAGTAAATGAGAAGGAGGATTTTAGCTTGTACGGAGGCAAGATTCATTCTTGAAGATAAGGGAAATCAGTTTTAATGATGAAAATTGATCCGGAACGAGATAAAGTGTGCAAGGGAGGCTAAAGAAGCGAAAATCGATTTATGTGAGGAGGAAGGTGTGTTGCGGATAAGGGAAGGGTATGGTACCCAGCGTCGATGATTATTGAGCAACACTATTCTGATAAGGGCTCATAGTAAGGTAGTCATAACATCCGGGTGCAACCAAGAGGTACCTGACCTAAAGCAAAAACACTTGTGGTGGAGAAAATGAAGCGTGTGATATTGTGGATTTATTGCCAAATGTCCAAATTGTCAACAAGGTAAAGTATGAACACCACAAAGGCCGGAGGAACACTTCAGACCCAGAATGGCCCATTACGGAAGGGAAATGGGAGCAGAGGAATTGCAATGGACTCGTGGTTGGTTTCCAAAGACATTTGGCAAGTTCGACTCCATTTGGGGGATTGTGGACAGATTGAAAACTGAAAAAAACAGTCTGCTCATTTCATTTACGGTTTAAGGTGACTTACAAGCAGAGAAGTTAGCCAAACTTTAATCTCAGAAGTTGTTCGATTGCATGGAATTTCAACTATAATCATATCAGTAGAGGTACGCAGTTTATTCTAAGATTTTGGAAACATTGCATGTGGACTGGGGTACTGGTTGGATTCTTAGTATGCGTTCCATCCTCGACCGACGAGTCAGTCTGAGCGCAAACGATTCAAGGGTGTGGAGGATATGCTTCGTGCATGTGTGAATTTAGAATTCGGTGGGGCCATTGGGAAACTCTTACCCTTAGCGGAGTTTTCATACAAATAATAGCTATCACTTCAAGCATTCGAACTGGGCTCCCTTTTGAAGCCTTGTATGGTAGGAGATGTAGGTCCCCATTGGTGGTTGATGCATTCGAGGTTAGACCTGGGGTACTGAGCTTGGAGGGATCGATGAAAAAGTGAAAATTATTTCAAGAGAGCTCTAGCGGCGCAAAGTAGACAAAAATTTGTGTTCTTTTCTTTTTGGTTTTTTCTGAATATGCAGGGATCGAAGGTAGGGACTTGAGTTCTGGAGGGTGAACAAGTCTTGTTGAAAGTTTTCGCCAATGAAAGGGGGGTTGATGCGGTTTGTAAAATAGTAAAATAAATCCCCGAGGCATATTGGCCCATTTGAAGTTCTGAAACGAGTAGGGGAGGATAGCTTATGAATTTAGCCGTGCCATCCGGGCTGTCAGGAGGGCATACGGTATTCATGGTCAAGGTTGAAAAGATACCATGGGGATGGAAACTACATTATCCGTTGGGATTCAGTTTGCTTGATGAGGAATTTGTTTATGAGGAGGAAACCTGTTGCCATTCTAAGAGGGAAATTCGCAGTTGAGATCAAGGGAGATTGCATCCATCAAAGTTCAATGAAGAATCGCCCGTTGAAGAAGCCCACTTGGGGAGAAGGAGTCTTCGCTTTTTTGGGCAAATATAGAGAAAGAGACCCACATCGTTTACAGATTAAGGTATTCCTTTCACCCTTTTTTCCTTCTTGTGATCGTGTCGGGGACGAACGATGGGTAAATTGGTATCTATGTTAACGACCTGTTTAGTCGTTTTGAGCAGCAGAATTTTATTTCATGGGAAAGAAAAAAATAGGCCTGAGGCGACGGCACCCACGACGGACCGTTCATGGGCGCGGACGGCCATCGCAGGGTCTCGTTTCAAAACACTTGAAAATCTGAAATTGGGTACTTGAAAATCGACTCTCTGACGTACGACGAAATGGCAGGACGGGACCGTCACAGGCGTTGACGGGGACAGTCACAAGGACATCTATGGTGGAAATTCGAGTCTCTGACGGTTGCGATATTGACCTGCAGGACGGACCGTCGCAGGGCACGACGGCCGTCCGCAGGTGCTCAATCCAGTCTGGGTCGGATTTCTTTATACGTTTTAAGGGACGGTTTTTACATTCCTGAGTAATTATAAAGATAGAAGGTTAAGTTAAAAGTCTAATTACTTTGGGGGTTAAAGAAGGGAACCTTAAGTTAATAGTGGGAGTATTGCCATCTTTTTACACATAATTTCATATGTTAATACTGGGTTAAGAAAGAGGTTTGAATAAGAAAAATAGAAAGAAAGAACAAAGAGAGACAGAAAAAAATAAGAGAAGAGAAAGAGTAGATAGAGGAGAGAGACGAAGAGATAGCAAGGGATTTTGAGAAGATAAGAAGCTTGTTGATCGCAATTCTTCGGTGGAGGTAGGTTATGGTTATGTACACTATCGAGGGGAAACTCTTAATAGCGACTGATATGTGTTGGGTAGTATTATTAAGCTTCTATATGCTAATTGGGTGTATGATGGAGTGGATTTTATATATATATGATGTGATAAATAAATATAGCATGTGAAGCTATTTGAATCTGAAATCTGCAGGAAAAGAAACCCTAATCTACTTGTAATGATGATGCCTTGGTATAAAAGAAGGCCTTGATAACGAAAGTAGTGAGCTTAGGGGATCGGGTGCCCACGTTCACTTGTTGGTACAGGATATAGTATATGAGGATCGGAGTGTCCACGTTCCAGACACCAGGATAGTATAGGATCGGGGGGGCACGTTCCGGTACCAGTGGATAGATATGAGGATCGGAGTGTCACGTCCGACACTCAGAATAGTATATGGATCGGGTGCCACGGTTCCGGGGTTTACCAGGATAGAGTGAGGATCGGAGTGTCACGTTCCGAAAAACCAGGATAGTATATGGATCGGGTTGCCACGTTCCGGTACCAGATAGAATGAGGAGCGGAAGGTCAGTACCGACACGAGAGCAAATAATAGAATGAAATCTTGAAAGATTTACTTAATATACTCAATCTAAAGAACATGTTTCCCAAAAAGAGTATGGTGTGGAGTTGAGTCTCATAGATATGATCAGTAATATTATACATGATGGTTACACTTGTGCTAACACTGTTAAGAATATTAGTTGATTGTATGATGTTTATCTGAGAGATCTGCTTTTATTTTGAGTTGGCCGGATGATACATACTCAGTCCTTGTGGTTGTAATGACCCACGACTTTTAGGTTTTCTTTTTGTATATTGTGTATGCAGCAAACCACGACGTCATCTTCGATTTCTCAACAGTAATTCTAGCCAGTCTTCGCCAACCGGTCTTCAGGGTGCGTAATGCTTCTAGCTTGGGTTGATCTCCTTCCTCGTGTCTGATGCCTTGAAGTGTCGGCCATAGACTAGCTGTTATTTGGGTTTTAGCTTCTTAGAATATCTTAGTTTAGTAAATTGATATAGTGTCTTGTGGTGGTGACTTCCGATTTTGGGGAATTAATAGATGTTTGAATTTTAGAAGTGATTGAATTGTCTTTTTATTATGAGTAAGTCTTCAGCTTGCTTATGTTGATTATTAAAATGATATGAAAAGGGTTTTAGATTGGTGGTTGGTTCGCTCACAGAGGAGGGAATGTGGGTGCCATTGTCGCGGCTCGGTTTTGGGTCGTGACACCTATTAATCTCTGACCTTATTTTATAAATAATTTTCTATTCTTTTTCGACTTACGTGGAACTATCTTGTGGTCCCAGCGCGGGTTGACATTTTTTTCCAAGCTAGTGTCACGTAGGCCGAAAAAGGGTAGAAAATTATTTATAAAATAAGTTAAGAGAAATAATAGGACCTTAATATAATATAAGTGTGTCTCTGAAATTTCGAGCATAGGTTGAAAATACTTATACATTTTCCCCAAAATAAATAGATAGCTAGGTGGTAGAAAATTTGAAGAGAAAATACTCATGAAATTTGATGGCTATTGATTGGGAGCAGAAAGATCGAGAAGAATGAACACTTACTTCTTCTTACTAATTTTCATTAGAATCAAAGTTATAGCTTATAAGGGTTCCCATAGAAGAGATAAAGAGCTAAAAGATTGAGAAATATAGTGATACCTGTGATGATGTGTGTTAATCTCAGGAATAGATATGAAAAAGTCTATAATGCCCTCAATTTGAACATCGACATAAAGCTAACAGGTTGATACCTCTCACATTTCTATTTCTAATATAATAGAAAGTAGAAAGACATATTTTCTTAGCATAAAATTTGATAGTATAAACATATAAAGTGTAGTATTATTTATAATATTATTTATGAGATTTTTGTGTACTTACTGATATGGATACACACACAAAGCATGTATCAAGGCGTGTAGTGAGAAATTTTTGAAGATAAGTCAGTCAATATATTTATATCATTAGAGACAATATTATCTTAAGTAAATACATTTCTTATTTGATGGAAAATGCATTATTTCATTGTTACGTATTTTATTTAATGTATAAAATATAAATGCAAAAATAATTATTGTCAATTTTAGTATTTCCTTCGTAATAATTCAAAAATATTAATATAAGGCTTTTCCCAATCTTCTGTTTATCACCTAATTGCTTTGTCCTCTTCATCGGCTATTATGGAATATATACGCAACGTATGTAATGAGAAATTTTTTAAGGTAAGTCATACCAACATATTTATATCATTAGAGACTATATTATCTTAAGTACATTCATAGATTTCTTGTTCGATAGAAAATGCAATATTTCATTGTTACGAATTCAGAAAAATGCAGAGGTATCCCTCTCCAACCTATGCCCGAAATATCAAGACACACTTATACTATACTAAGGTTCTATTTGTTAGGTAGTAGAGCCTGATTAATAGATATAACTGTTTACGCGGTTTAACCTATTTATTCTCTATTTTAGACTTTCCTATTTATTTTCTATTTTAGGTTTTTCTATTTATTCTTTGTAACCAAAAATACTCTGTTTGTTATATAAATATACCCTCACCACGCCGTGAAGTTTGACTTACGGGGTGTTTCCCCCGGAGGGAGGGGACGACTCAAATACTCAATATTGGGTTTTCTCTTTCTCATCTCTAGATCTCTCATCTCTTCTCTTGAAACTTCTTGTGTATCTTCATTCATCTAGTGGTGGTACTGAAATTTGATCTAACAACTGGTATCGAGAGCTAAGGAGATTCACACGATCACGTTAAGAGGGATTTTTCGAATCTTGGAATCGAGAAGTTTGTGATGGATCCGATTTCCTGTTTCTCTCTGGTTGTAGTTAACACAACATGGTCGTAGGGGGCGGGAGTTGCGGGGTGATTCCGGGCGGGGGCAGGAACCGCCGCCATAAAGAATCTTCACGAACCGTGACTGGGGTGACGCCGGGAATCCATGCGAAGGAGAAGTGGAACTCAAGGATCGCCATGCTCTACGGGTTGATCCGGTTGACTTTTGTCAAGAAATGTTGCGTTCAACATCGTGAAGTGAAGTAGAAGACCTTACATCCGGTCCCCTTTTGAAGGCACTGTCAAACATGTATGAAAACCATCGGCTATGAACAAGTATATTTGGATGCGTAGATTGTTCAATTTACATGATGTCTGAGAATGATCGTTTTCTGATCAATAAACGAGTTCAATATGATTGTGATCCAACTATCAACTCATTTTTGGATATTATTTCGAAGATGAAATTAGGCTTGATTTTGATGCATCTCTGCCCGAAAAGGTCTTTGGATACTGTTGTTGCTACTATCTGGGCTGTCTTGCTTTGCTTGGTCTCGGTTTAAGGGATGTTGTGTAGGAGGATCGTCAGAGTTCTGGGATGGCGGATGCTGAGGGGTTCATTCGCTTCTGTTTGAGTCTTTAGTCTGGTTGGGGAAGGCGAGCAGTGGTATTGGGTTTGGTGGGGTACGGGGAGAGTTTTTATTATTCTAGAGGGCTTTTCTTGTGGTTGTGAGTGGGTGTTTGCTGTGGGGGTTGAGAGGGGATGCCTTGGGGTGGAGCAGGAAGACTGGTGGGGGTACTATTCTGAGGGGAGGGATGAGGCATGGTGGGTAGGATGGCGGGACGGTGTGTAGCGGGAGCTTTGGAGATGAGGCTACTGTTAGTCTAGCTTTGTCCCTTTAACGTTCTGCCTGGATCTGAGAACTGAAGTTTGGATGCAAATCCGTTGAGGTTGTCTTAGCGAAAAGTATTCGCAACGCGAAGGTTGGAGATTTATCGGGGCAGTGCTCTCCTCAATCGTTGATCGAAGGGGGAGAAGTACGAACGAAAGTCCAAAATCAACACGGTCGATCAAAATCAAAGAATCGAGGAAATCCTGAACAGATCAAACGTGGACTGTTGGAACTGTGGAGTTAAGGCTTTCGGAATGAATGTACAAGCCAAAAAGAAAAAGATTTGAAATTGGAGATGACCATGATTCTGTACATTCAGCAGAGACCATTGGGGACGCTCTAATCCTTAGTGTGACCAGCCCGGTTGAATCTTGGATTTTGGATTCTGGTGCATCTTCCATTCGTCCCGCAGCAAAGCGTTGTTCAAAAATTTCAAATCTGGAAATTTTGGTAAAAGTATATCTTGCTTGACAATAAAGCTTTAGAGATTGAATGAAAGGGGGGATATTTGCATAAAGACCACTCGGGAACCAGTGAAACATTGGAGGATGTCAATATATTCCTTGGGATCAAGAAAATCCTAATCTCTCTATTGGTCAGTTTGTAGCACGGGATTGGACAACAGAGTTTCGGAAAAGGTTCATGGAATATCGTGAAAGTGCTATGGTAGTAGCTCGTGGCACCAAATCTGAAACCTTGTACCCAGCTGCAGGGTGTATAACATGGCCGATGTTTTCTGAAGGTGCTTTCCTGGTTCATGTCTATGGCACAACGAGTCTTGGACCTATAAGTACGAAAGGAATGAAAGATGCTGGTTGCAAAAGGAGCATTAAGGGTCTAGAATTCGTTGATATGGGTCTTTTTGCAAGAGCTGTGTTATGGGCAAACAGAGAAAGAGTAAGCTCCAAAGACCTAGAGAGCCAAAGAAAGTGCGGTTGAAATGGTCCCCTACAGATTTTTGGGGACCACTCTCCAAGATCATCACTTGGAGATCCAGGATTCTAGGTTACCTTCATTGAATGATTCAGGCCAAGACTGTATGGGTTTACTTTCTTGAAGCATACGTCAGACGTGTTTGCAACTTTCAAGAAGTGGAAAGCTGAGGTTGAGAATCAGACCGGTTTGAAAAGTCAATGCCAGGTCTGACAATAGCGGAGAGTATGACAAATCAGAGTTCAAGGCTTCTGTGCAGCTGAGGGAATCAGATTGATGTAAACAGTTCCTCTGTAGGCAAGGCAAATGGCATTGCTGAGAGTATAGGCGTCAGAACCTTGAATGAGCGTGCAGGAGTATGAGGATACAATGTTGGGGCTGCCAAAACACTTTTGGGCGGATGTTTGTGAGCACAAACCCACTGTCATACTTTGCACAGGGGACCATCAGTTGTCCTTTAGGATTCTAGAAATCCAACAGGAGGGGGGGATAGGAAAAGACTCAAGTCTCACACTTGAGGACTTTTGGTTTCACTGCTTATGTTTCATGTTGGATCCAGAAAGAGAGACAAGCCCCCTGATGCCAAGGTTGTGAAGTGTTACTTCATAGGCTATGGTTCTGATTTGTTGGTTCCAGGTTTTTGTATGATAAGCCATAAAGATCCTGAGACATTTTGACGTGACATTTAATGAGTCTATTATCCTGTACAGGACAGCGAGCAGAAGGTTCTAGAGATTACAAAGCCAGTGGGATTGAGGTTGAGTGTTTGAGAAGAGTAACCCCAGAGATTTCGAGAAGATACTCACCACTCCTACTGAAGAATCTGAAGTGGAGCAAGTACGACCTAGCAGGTGTTAAGGATTTATCCAGATCCATCAGGGCACCAGATAGGTATGCACCTTCATTACACTATCTATTGCTTGACTGATGAGGGGAACCAGAGTGCTTTTTAAGAGGCCCCTACAGCTGGAGGATTCGTCAGTGGGATAAAGCATGGATGGGAGATGAAGGTCACTGAGAAGAACGACACATGGTGTTGAGTGAGTTACCTGCAGGGAAGCAGAGCTTTGCTGCACAAGTGGGTGGTTCAGAATCAAGACTGAACAGATGGCAAACAGAGGTGCAAGGCTCGTTAGTTGTTAAGGCTATTCACAAATGACAGGTTTGATTATGTCTGAATAATTCTCTCCTTTTTTTGAAGTTAACCTCTATTCGAATTATTTTGAGTATTGTTGCATCGGAGAATTTGCATCTAGCACAATGGATGTACAAACAACGGTTTTTTACTGGAGATCCTAGGACAAAGAGATCTAATGCAGGCAACCGAAGGATTTGGGTGGTTCCAGGCAAGGAACACATGGTGTGCAAGCTCTCCCCCAGGAGGCCTTGTATGGACTAAAGCAAGCACCAAGGCAGTGGTACAAGAAATTTTGCTCCTTCATGACCAAATGTGGTTTTGTACAGCTGAAAAGGATCCTATGTTGTTACTTCACAAGAAATCTACTGATTCATATGTCTTTTCTACTCTTGTATGTAGATATATGTTATTGCAGGATCTAGTATGAGGGAGATTTCATCTGAAGCAAGGTTGTCTGCAGCGTTTGAGATACAGATTTGGGTCCAGCAAAGCATATTTTGGGTGAAGATGTTATCGGGATAGATCTGCTGCACTTTTAAATCTTATACTCAGGAGTTGTAGTACATTGAGAAGGTGCTGATCAATCAGGGTTAATATGCCTAAACCCCGACTACTCCATTGGCAAATCACTTTAAAATTGTCAAGAAGCATGTCACCCAAATTGCCCGAGTAGCGTGACACATGGCACTTGTTCCATATGGCTTCAGCAGTTGGGTAGTTTGATGATATGCTACGGTCTCACTAGACCCTGATAATAGCACATGCAGTGGGATTTTTGTGTATCAGGTCATTGCGAAACCACACTGGGAAAGGGCATTGTGGAAGCTGTGAAGTGGGCGTTCTGGAGATGCGGAGAGGTACATCTAGTGACTTCACTTTCTTTTGGCAAAGGCCTGTGACTCTACAAAGGGTTTTGTTTGTTGATGATATCTTGTGGGGAATGTGTGATCGCAAGAGTACACTTTTTGTCCGGGTAACATTTACCCTAGGTGGACAAGCATTGAGTTGGATGTACAGGCTTTATCAGTGTGTTTCTCTTTCTCTACTGAAGCTGAGTATGTGGCAAAGCTGAAGCTGGGATAAGAGATGAGATGGCGGCATATTATCTTGGAGGAAGTGAGCAAGAAGCAGAGCGAGACGATTCTTTACTCAGATAGCCAGAGTGTCCATACATTTGGTAAAAAATCTAGTCTATCATTCGAAACAAGCACATCAGAAGTCTATACTCATTTCACTCGCAGGGCATGGATGATGGTTATATGTGCTTGGCTAAGATAGAGGGTGCAAGAACCCGGCAGACATGTTGAAAAATGTGTTGATGTTTGGGAAACTGAGGTTTATTGTAAACCTTGCGGTTGGTCTTCTGTAGTTGTTACTACCGATTTGCGTGCGTTCACGCTTGTTTGAATGATAAAGAGATTTTTTTTTTGAGATGTTTTTATTTTTGAGACTGATTCAGTCTCCAATGGGAATTTTTAGGTAAGTGGAGCTGATTAATATATATAACTTTTTACGCGGTTTACTATTTATTCTCTATTTTAGAGGCTTTCCGATTTATTCTCTGGAACCAAATACTCATGGGATTTATTAATATACATATACCTCAAAACCTCACGCCGTGGAAGTTTTATTTACGCGTGTTACCACGAAATATTGGAGTTTCTCTTTCTCTCTCTAGATCTCATTCATCTCTTCTCTTGAAACGTCTTTGTGTTTCTTCATTCATCTAGTGTGTGTGCGTGAATTCGATCCTAACACTATTACCCCCCTGAACTTATTTTATAAATAATTTTTTACCCCTTTTCAGCTTACGTGGCGCTATCTTGAAAAAAAATGTCAACACGCGCTGGCCCACAAGATAGTGCCACCTAGGCAGAAAAGGGGTAGAAAATTATTTATAAAATAAGTTCAGAAAGGTAATATGACCTTAGTATAGTATTAGTGTGTCTCTGAGATTTCGAGCATATGTTGGGGGAGTACTTGTGCATTTTTCCTTACGAATTTTATTTGATGAATAAAATATAAATGCAAAAATTACTATTGTCAATTTTAGTATTTCATTCATAATAACAAAAAAAATAATATAAGGCGTTTTATTTTTATTGATATTATTATTATTGAAATTTTGTGTACTTATTGATATGGGATATACACGCAAAACATATAATGAGAAATTTTTGAAGATAAGTCATATCAACATATCTATATCATTAGAGACTAAATTATCTTAAGTACATTCATACATTTCTTGTTCGATAGAAAATGCACTATTTCACTGTAAAGATAAAATGCACAAGAACCCCCTTAGACTATGACCGAAATTTTAAAGAGACGCCTTAACTAAACTAAGGTCCTATTAGCCCCTTGAACTTTTTTTTGGTAATTTTGTACACCTTTTGTTTTATGTGGCAGACTCTGTCACTCCACGCAATTGAGGCATGTCAGAGATATTTGGGTGTCACGTAATCCAAAAAGGTGTAATAAAATAACAAAAAAAATAACTTCAGAGGATAATAGGACCTTAGTTTACTTAAGATCTGTTTGTATGATTTCGGTCATAGTCTACGGGGGGTACTTGTGTATTTTCCCTATATTTATTGACCAAATCATAGTTAGAAATTTACTTTGGACAATTAAATCTTAGTCATTTAATTTATCTTATGCCATGTGCCACTAATCCAAGTAGAAAATTAGGGGAAATGGAGAAAAGAGAAATGGAGCAAAACTCTTTTTTGATAGTTCAAAATAAGGGATTGTTCAAATTTCAAGAGAATTGTTGGTAATTTCTTTTATTTTTGCCCTTATTTACATTTTCTAGGTGATAATTTTAAGAGATTCAATTGCTCATATTTATGATTATACTTAGAGAACCCTATACTCGCCTATGTGACGCCAATAAAAAAAAATTAAATTTATTTATTTTCAAAACTAGTCTTCCTCTTTCATGAAAAGTTGTGAGTTTTATGAAAAATTGCACTTTTTATGAAAACTTGTGGTTTTAAGAAAAGTTGTGACTTTTATGAAGAATTGCAACTTTTATGAAAGGTGACATTTTTTATGTGTTGTAACTTTTCCAAAGAGTTGTGATTTTCCGATGAGGAACAACAAGCATTTGTTCACACTACCCTTTGTTGTCTATAAATAGACAAATTTTCTCTCATTTTAAAACAACGAAAATTCTGAACTTCTTATTGTTATGCACTATTAAATATTTGTGTACTTTTCTCCTGTTGAGTGGCTCACCCACCACACCACTATTTTTTATAAATACACTGGTGAATAGAATCGTTCTATCTTGAGAGGATATGTTTCTTTAAACCTCGAGTACTAGAGGGGAATAATTTTCTTAAGGAGACATTTTGCATTCAGTGGCTCGATTTTTTCCTATTTGTTTCTATCTATTGTTACAGATCCTGATATTTTTTTTTTACAGTCTTTAATTTATGCTTATGCTATTAAATATTATTTTTAGTATATGTTTTAAACTTTGTTGTTTATGTTTTTGCGAAGTTATTGTTATAAGTATTTGTTAGTACAAATTAAATAACATACATTAATTGAATATTTACGCAAGTTTTATACATTGAAATTGTAATTCCTTAAAGATCTATATTACCATCTCTTGAAGACAAAATTCAAATTTGGTATGTCATTGTAAGGACAAAAAAAAATCATAAAAAATTTATCGCACCTTGATGTGCAAAGTGAATCAGAAAAAGAAGACAATAGTTAATAAACTTTTGACATGGATCAGGACGTATTGGACGACCTATAGAGAAATATGATTAGACTAGAGCCTCTTTTAATCCCAAAGACATAGACAACTACACAATAAATTAATTTTCATATTCAATATGAAGTATCTACAAATTCTCAAGTTTAGTACAAGTTGAAAATACTTTTCTTGAAGTAATAGATGTGTTTCTCGACACTGCCATTGAAATAGAAGTGTAGTTTCAAATTGAATTTTATCACTCTGGTATGCGTTTTAAAAAGGAAACACCCAAACAAACTTAATAGTTTTGTGTAATAGTTTTTCCCTTTCAAGTATATATACTAAGTTGAATTGTTGTCCAATATTATACATTCTCTCTTAAATTTTTCATTTTTACAATTACTTATGATACATTTAAATGGGGAACTTTAAAATGATAGATGTAAAACAAAAGGTAGGGCTGGACTTTCTACACATTAGAATTAAAATATTTGTTTACTTTTTTCGTCCTTTTAAAATTTATTTATCCCTTCACCAACGATTATTTTTTAGAAAATTTAATATCTCTGACTGATGTTCATTTGATTCTCTAAAAATATCAAATAGTAACACATCCTAGAAGTAAAAGGATAAATTATAAAATCAAATTAATAGATGAATAATTGAAGGATAAATGATAAGATGTTATATTTACATTACTCATGTTTGTTACTACGTAATCTTGTATGTAAGACAATATATTATTTTATTTTTAATGACAGATAGGTTTAAAGTAATATTTTATAAATTCCGTGCTATTAAATTCTCGCACGAGGCGCAGGTGATTTAACCAACTTGAGAATAACTAAAAAATAAAGGGAAAATGGTAAAAAAAAATGCTCATAAGCTATGTGAAAGAAACAAAAATGTCCTCCGTCTATAATTTGACTCAAAAATACGCTTCCGTCAATCCTTTGGTTAAAAAATTCCATTAAACTATACGAAAGTAACAAATATGCCCCCATTTGTAGTTTGATCCAAAAACGTTGTTCCATCAATATTTTTGTCCAAAATGCCCTTATTATTATTTATTGGTCAAAAAAAATCTTATTTTCTAAATAAATATATTATTATTTTCTTTTTGACAGTTTTTTCAATTAATGTTTTTTTAAAAAGATTAGCAAATGTTGAGAAAATGCACAAGTACCCCTTCAACCTATGCCCGAATTCCAGAGACACACATATACCATACTAAGGTCCTATTACCTCCTTGAACTTATTTTATAAGTAATTTTCTACCCCTTTTCGGCCTACATGGCACTAACTTTAAAAAAATCAACCAGCATTTGGCCCACAAGATAGTGCCCACGAAGTAAAAAGGGTGAAAAAGTATTTAAATAGTTCAGGGGTAGATGACTTAGTATAGTATTAGTGTGTCTCTGAGATTTCGGGCATAGGTTGAGGGGGTACTTGTGGATTATCCCCCGAATGTTTATCTTACTTTATTTTTAAAAAATGAATTTTTTTAATTTTATCATCAACATATTTTATTGTTTTATAAATATAAATTAATGATACATATATTATGATCTTATATATATGACATATATCATCTATCGAAAGGGTACATGAAATTATTCTCTTTTAATTGATAAAATGAGATTAGGAAGAAAAAAAAATATTACCTACGTTTTTATTTGTTAAAGTGATTATAGAAGAAAAAACAAGAGTGGTGTTTCTTAATAATATTTTAATTAAGAAGAAGGTTTGTTTAAAAAGAAAAATAGTAATGTATTTTTTCGGAAAAAGGACATTTCTGAGTCATTTATAATTATAGGGCATTTCTAGATCAAATTATTGGCTACAAGGGCATTTTTGAGCCAAAGTATTGATGGTAAGGACATTTTTGAGCCAAATTATAAATGAAGGACATTTTTGTTCCTTTCACATAGTTTAAAGACATTTTTGACCCTTTATGTTCTAATTTATCTTAATAGGTGTACATAGCCTTAACAACTTACTTATTTTGAAATAGAGGAAATATATATTTTTGTTTTCAATTTGAGAACAATATTTCCATGATATTCAATTTGATTGTTGTAGCGCTTAAAACTCACGTATCAAATCATGTTTGATGGTTCCTCCATAAAATTGTTTCAATTCTCCTCTCTTTCTTCTGTTGGAAACTTATTCAAATATACCATATTTATTGAATATTTATCATGTATAGTTATATATTTTTAGTATATGCTAAATATTTACCGTTTATAGTTATATAATAATAATATATGTATAATTCATTTTTATCTATCGTGTAATTTTTTAATCAAAATAAGCTTATTTATTTCGAGAAAGCACTACAGACGTCCATCAAGTTGTCCCGTATTTGCATACAACACCTTAAACTTTTAAAGTGTTCTGTCTCCCCACAGAACTTTTAATTCTTGTAAATGGGACAATTTTGACCCATTTTCTCGTCTGATGTAGTGCGCGTGTTGTCCAACTCCCTATGATCTAATTCAACCTCCCCGACCCGAACCCTCTTCTTTAAAGAGAAATCATCTTCTCCTTCTTTTCTTCTCTATTTGGGCTTGCACCTTCAAAAATTTCCATTATTTTCTTCATTTGACTTCCTTTTATCATCTCTGATTAGTGACCGCTAAATTTTGAATGTGGGATTGCTATTAGTTCCAATCCTTTTGGTATAAAAAACTCATATCTGCACTAACTTTCCCTAGTTGGACAAAGGAAAGCATAGACTAAATAAACTCCAAGCTCCATGTGCACTGTTGAAACACTCCAATTTCAGTCCACAAATTCGTTTCAGATTCACCATAAGAGAGCCATTATTGTCTGGGCAAGATAACGACCAGGAGATCAAGCTCCTTCGATAGCGGCTGCAGCTTTGTGATGGCATCATGTATCGAGTTTTCAAGACTCTCTCGACCTGATCAGGGTGTGCACTTATGCAGTACAAGATTGCTTTCTTGTGCACATTGCGAGAAAGTTTAATGCAGATCCAATTGGATAACAGTTCCTCCATTAACCATTTTCCTTGTTTATTCATGTTCCATGGCCAACTTGTGGCAAGAACCAAATCTTTTTCCTTCTCTCAGCCTAATGGGCCAGTTGTTATGCTTATAGACAGGGAGCATCCCTAAGCTTGGAAGTGTTTACTTTGAATTTATTGAACAGAAAATCACATTCTTCATATGATCCAGAAGTTCCTGCCACCAATGGTGGTGTCTTATTTCTTAGATAAGATGATGAAGTGGTCAAACACATAGTATCAACGTTGTTTTGCTATGGAAAAAATTATGAAATTAAAAAAGTAGGGCTAACATGATTATTTTGGGTTTTAATTTGGGGAAGAGATGACATAAATTGATTAAATAATAATAATAAAGAAAAATAATGACACATGAGCTCATGACACTCTAAACTGTTCCATGGCAGTACAAATAATAATGCATGACACCCTCATGTGCGTGGTAACAACTCATACTAGGGCATTGAGTCAAAATGGTCCTTACAAGAAATTAAATATTCTGTTGGTGAAAGGACACTTTAAAAAGTTTAAGGTGTCTTAACGCAAATACGAGACGACTTTGATGATGTCTTTATATCTTTTCTCTTTATTTTAAGACACTTATGATACATCTATAATGCATGAAAAATTTACTTTTATACATAGTTTATGTCATATATCGATAGGGAAAATGCACAAGTATCCCCTAGAATATAACCGAAATTTAAGAGACACACCTTGACACAACTAAGGTCTTATTACTCCCTTGGACTTTTTTTTTTTTTGCAACTTTGTGCATCTTTTGGCTTATGTGGCATCCATTTATGTCACACGCGCGTCGATTGCGTGGAGTCACAAAGTGTGTCACGTAAGACAAAAGGTGTATGAAATTACAAAAAAAAATTAAGTTTAGGGGGTAATAGGACCTTAGATTAGTTAATGTGTGTCTCCGAAATTTCAGTCTTACTCTAGGGGGGTACTTGTGAATTTTCTTTCCTATATATATATTACATACATAGTTCATTTTTAACAGGGATTTATCAAAACAACAAATATTTAGCATTAAATAGGACTCTATAACTATAATTTCTGACTATGTATAATAGCAAAATGTTAAGGGAGGAGGAGAGATCAGGGAGAGAGAGGAGAGTGTTTTTCGCTGAATTTGGAAAATAAGAATACAAATACAAACTGATTCGTATCAAAATGAATACACATTAAGAGGAGAGAGGCGAGCAAGATTGAAAGAGGGATAAAGGTGAGCGAAATCGAGTGAGGGAGGAAAGAAGAAAGCGAGATTAAAAGAAGATTGTAGTTTTTATTATTTCGCATTGTATTTTATATTTATTTTGGATCAATTGTATTCGAAATACAAGGAATACGACCGTATTCATCCTCTCTTTAATTAATTACAAATACATTTGACAAAAAGGATGGATGCATACTTTATTCATATGAATACAAGTACAATTGATAAAAAAATAAATATAAAATACAATTTTGTGCATACAATTGAAACAAAATACAAAACTCTCACATAAATTTGATTGAATACAATTGATAAATCATTAATTTGAATGTATTTCTTTTTATTGGCAGGAGAGAGGGTGAAAGAAGAAAGAGCACGGGATAGAGGAGCGGACGGAGAAAGAGAGAAGAGAGGCAAGGGAGTGAGCTGACAGAGAAAGAGCGCACACGAGAGAGAGAGAGAGGAGAGGGCAAGAGAGAGGGAGGAGAGACAAGGGAGAGAGGGGAAGTGTTTTCTATAAAAACTACATATTACTCTTTTTATAATATTTTTAAACTATAACTATTTTTCATAAATAAATTTTTAATTTTGACTAATTTGATATTTTTTCCTTTTTAAAACATACGCAATTTTTTTTTATCATAACAAATTTAATTTAATATATATATATATACAATATATATATATAATATATATATATATAATATATACATATATATATATATATATAATATATATATATATATATATATATATATATATATAAGTACTAAACACAAATATTTTTTAAAATCTATAATCATTATATTATTAATAAGTGGGAAGCTCCTACTTAAAATTTTGAATGTACCAATTTTGGTGCCCTTAATTTTATTCCTAACTAAATTAATATTATATATAATTACTTTAATATTAAAAATCTATTTAAATACATGCATCCTAGACATAATGTTTAATTTTATTAACTTACATACTAAGTAATATTAATATCATACTAAAACTAAGAAGGTGTAAAGTCAAAAGAACAAAATTTTTATAAGAAAATTGTTAGAATTATTCATAGGAATTGTTAGGAAAACTTTTTTTAAAAAACTAAAAGTTATTTTATTCCTTCTATATAATTAATGTGTTAAATGATTAAATTTGTTATGCCTCTCTCTTTAGTTTATAATTAAATATATTGATTATTAATAAAAAATCACTTCCTCCTCTACCTACCCCATGGCTAAGATCATTCAACTTCTGAAAATTACTTAAACGACTCGTTCAAGCATTTTTCATCTTAAAAAATCCAATGAATCTTTAGCTATATATATGTATCATGAAAAAATAATTTTCTTTACTATTTGCCTCGTGTTGATGTGAATTATAGGCACTTTCAGGTACTTTTTTTTGTTTTGAAATATAAATTTGTTGATCCCCTCAAGAATGATATTTTGAATCAGAAATTTTATCTTTACTTTTTATATTGTTTTTTTTTACGGAGAAAAAAAAATTACTTCCTTTGTGTATTTCTTTTACTATTATATTGTTATAATAAAGTCTTAAGAAGGATATGAATGTTTGTATTTATTCTTATCTGTTATTTTTTTTGTATTCTTTACCGATTAATAGTCTTAATATAATCTTCTTATGAAATTATAAATGCTATAAGTTCTATTTTATTAGTGCAAAATTACTATTTATACATATAAATTCGTTTTTAAACTACTTTTTATAATATTTATTTACTTTTATCTTTCCCTTACTAATATATTTTCTTCTTTAGTAGCCTACATATTTTGGTGTACTTACTAATTGGAGGCGTAATGGAGATTATAAGAAATAAGTCATATAGTAGATATAATTCATATTATTAATGCTATATAATATAATTATTTTTCCATATTTGCTTGCTTGATGGTCAATGAACTATTCGACTTATTATGTTTATTTCATGAATAAAATTGTAAATTGGTAAACTAATATAATCTAATTTCAACATTATATAATAATCAACTCTATAATAATTATATGAGGCAAACGTGCAACGCACGTTTCGAAAACTAGTATTTTATAAAGCCCTCAAAAGGTATATTTTTACACTAGGGAAAATGCACAAGTACTTCCTAAATTATGACCGAAATTTCAGAGACACTTTAACTAAACTAAGGTTATTACCTCTCTGAACTTTTTTATATTATATAATTTTGTGCACTTTTTGACTTACGTGGCATCCAAACATCTCTCATGCAGCTCAATTGTGAAGAGTTATGGAGTGTGTCACATAAGACAAAAGGTATATAAAATTACAAAAAAAAAATTCAGAAAGGTAATAGAACCTTAATTTAGTTAATGCATGTCTCTGAAATTTCGATCATATTCTAGAGGAACACTCGTGCATTTTTTCATTTACACTGTATTAAAAGTGAATTGTTAGTGTTTCCATTTGTCTGCATTTTACTGTTTTTCTTGTAATTTTCCGTTCACTAATCAAAATAGCATAAAATCAGCTCAAGATATATCCCTTAATTTCTATTGTTTGATCAAGACCATTACAATGTTTAGAAAATTGTCCACAAATATCAGTAGAATTCATTACAGATGATGAATAGGGTACCTTTCGCACTGCCAACAGACCTAATAGCAACTACAAAAACAGATGGATTGTCTTCCACCTTATAAAGATCAGCATACTGGCTCATAGAAATATATCTATCCAGATAAATAATAGATAGGTATTTGTGTAAAAAGATTAACATTGGATCCATTCAAATCTTGATTGACTATTTCCATATTTTATTTTATTTTTGATTGATTGCGTGTTATCATTTTCAGTTTTAGTGCAGGAGCAAAACGCCACTTGACTTTAAAAAAGGAAACATCATTTTGTGACTTGCTAGGCGGAAGGTAGACGACCGAGAGTTAAGCCAATGAAAGAGGGAAGCCCGTCATAAAGCAGCCGACTAGAAGTAGGAAGATTGTTGGCCTGAGAGAAGGTGACCCCTCTTAAGACGATCTTTTGCATGTGTTTAGGTTTGTTAGAGAAGATGATTTGACCCGAATAAATCATGAACTTCTGGGCAGCACATCTTGGAAAATTTTGCATTAGAAGTGGAGAAGGCTTTGGTATCCATTTCAAAATTGACATAATATGAGACTGATCTTGAAAAACTCTAAGTTACAATCTACACCGCAAAAAAATGTCCAATAGCTTTTGCTATTCCTAGAAAAAAAATATATAACAGTTGATATAACAATAATGGGGGTATAGGGAAAATACAAAGAAGCTAATAAAGGAAAAGACCTGCCAAGAATGATGAGCTCAGGAACCGGTTCTCATCCATTGAATAACTTCCTAAATGGCCCGTCCTTGCGATCTTTTGCAGCTTCTGTCAACGCGAGGAATCTCTTAAAGCCTGTGGTAGCTGCACCTCTTCCAAGAGCAGCTGCTCTTGTCAGCACATCTTCTCTTGAAGTGATAGCCCCAGGTGATGCTGCAGTATTAGTTATGACTGGTGCTATTGAGGTGTTCGAGGCAGATGAAGGGGCCATAATGGTCGGCTGAGAGATGCCCAACCCACGTTTGTTGAAGTCATCCAGTATGCTCTGCTGATCAGCTTTTTTCAGGCCCTGCATTCAAATTTTAATCTTGGTCTTATGCTCTTAATGGATAAAAAACATCCAGCAAACTGCTTATCTCATAGCAACCTCAGAAATAACATTTTAGATTCAAAAAATCGGGAGAATAAAATGAATATCAGAACCTTAAGCTCCAAAAGACGCTGAAATTCTGTGAGTGTTCCCTCTGGCAGCAGCGCACAGTATGTATCTGCCACAGAATCTATTGGAGACAGTATGACCTATTTAAATAAAGAAAACTCAGTATACTATCCTGAGGAAGGAATACAAGAGCCTTGTTTACACTATAATTCATCAATCAGACAATCACTGACCTTCAATAATGCTTCTGCTTTGCTCATCTCACGACTGACAAATTTTGAATAGCTAGCAGCTCCTGCTGTCTGTTCAAAATGGGTTCAAAAACTTTTAAGCCAATGATCTTGTTTTAAACTATTATACCAAAGGAATCAAGAAACTTAGCAAGAAAGCCTTTATGGAGGCAATAACTACAAGAAGACGAACTCGGTGCACAAAATACTAGTGACTAGTGACAAAGGAGAACACTTCCTGCGAAGGATTTAGAGATATTATAACTGCTTTTTCTGTAACAGTATAGTTTCATATTCATCAGGACACTAAATATTTCAAATGAGCAATAATCATCTTTGCCTATTTTTTTTCAAGGATCAGTCATATTCAGTTGCAGCTATGAGCCCCTTTATTTCATTAAAACAACAAATTACTTCAGGAATGAAGTGCAAATATGTGGTGGCCACAAAGCATAGAAATGGAAATGTGAAATAGAATGACACTGATAGAGAAAAAATGTCAGTATAAACTTAATTCAACAGACAAAACCAAAAAGAAAAGAGAGAGAAGTTTCCACACTTCTGAAATGCTTGCAATCTTACTTGTTTTCCCAGAGAAGGAATTTCCAGCAAAATAGTCTTTCACTTGCTTTGTTATCCTAAAAGCATGTCATTATGTTTATCACAGTTAAATTTAAAAACTACAACATTAAGATGAATCACCAGTTATAGCTCATTCGATCTCAGACCGCAACTCTTAGTAAGCCGTGCAGTAGTGAACTCAAGCGGCTCCAATAGTAAGAGAGCCAGCTTGGCTCACTCAGTCAAGATTTATGTTGATGAGAAAAATGGACAAACTGAAGTCACAGTAGATCAAAGATTATCAGTACCTGCTGTGCTCCAGTCTCTGATATCTGTTTGCATTTGAAGATATTGTGATAGAACCGTGGACCAAGAGATGATGCAAGCTGCACAATGATGAAAACATGAGTTCAATATTTGAGAAATGATGCAGAGATCAGATACTTACACAGATAAGGACTTAAATGGTTTTAATTAAAAAGAATTTTCTGAAAATAAAAACTATTTTCACCTTATCCAGGAAGAACTGGAAGTAAATAGGAGACAGAAGGCTTCCAAGCACTGGAATGCTACTGGTAAGGATCAAATTTATGCCATTGACATAGCTGCAGGAAAATTTCCAAGTTTTGAAGAAATCATCACAAGAATTTCTGTTTGAAGGTGGCATTGTACGACATAGTTAACATACTCTGACTGATCACCAACACTTTCAAGAGTACTCCATGGAACCCGAGTCATTGCAGCCATTTCAGAGTCGAACTTTGTTTCTATTCCATGCACTAATGTAATCAAAGATTTTGTAATAACTGCTGAAAATTCATCCTGAAAATGGATTTAAATGCTAAAGCCATGACACTACATAAGAGAATTTATGAATCGAACCATTAGAGCAAGTTCTACCTGTACTTCAGACATATCCACTCTATCAGCAAATTGAGCATCAATCAGTTTCGACACATTATCCGCTAATTCTCCGCACTGCTAACACGATAAGATGGAGTTTGGCGTGAGTTTGAGGAGACAGAAGAAAAGAAAATGGCAATATTTGGGAATTTCTCTCTGAATTTTTATGACAATTCCTCATCACCTTAGGCTATTCAATGTACCAATGAAATAGTTTAAACTTCAGTAACCTTTACCAACTAAAAATGCACTAAAGAGGGTCACACAGTTCTGCACCTTTTCCATCATTGGTTAAAGGAATTCCAATTTAGCACACAGAACCGGATATGTTACTAAATTTAATACCTAAATCACCCATACAAGGAGAAAACTGACCGTTTTGTGACAATACTCTGCAGTATTTACTATGTAGCAGATAACCCTTTCATCCTTGTCCGAAGTCTGGAGAAAATATTTCATTGGTATCAAGTGGAGAATTAGTAGCAAAAAAAAGATAGTCAAGCTTCCAGGTGACAATTGAGACTATACCTTAATCTGTCCTTCGATTCCTGTGGCAGCTGCAACAATTCCTGTACCACCCTTTGGCAATCTAGCGAAAAGTTTTGTAGCATAAGCTTTAAGAACTTTTTGAAATGCCTATTACAAAGAGATCAACAGTATTAGTTAATGTAGGCCCATAGCCTAGCTCACTGATCCGAAAGTGTAAAGCCTCTGCGCTCATAGATCAGTTTTGGGTCATTACATACATGAATATATTATAGAAGTCTTGTAAATTTCTGCAAATGAATGACATAAGGTGTCATTCAAAGTTAGAAAGGCTAAGGTTCTAACCCTTTGTTACTAAGGTGAGTCACTATCGAATGCTGCTATCTGACATCTCATTTTTATGTCAAAATGGATCCACTCTCCTCATCAAAACCATAATTTACGAAATGACAAGAAGCTCCCTTTGTTTATTTTGAACTTCTTCAATCAAATTTCACAACCTCAAGAAAATATACTAGGCCAAGAAGCAAACATTATCATATAATCTAAAAAAAGCACCTTAAAGAGATTAAACAATGTCTGGTTTCTCGTCAAAGCACTGCATCTCTTCAAGCTCCTCCTGATGATTACAAAGACCTTAAGCAAACAAAAGGCAACAAGCTAGTGAGATCAGAACAGGTGAGATAAAATCTAATTACCATATAGCTCACACTACAACTTTTAAGCATCTTCTTGACGCGATATTAGAGCCTTAGAACATCATCTTCATACAAAATAAAGTATTCCTCTTGTTGAGGGAATTAGAGGTGATTAACGAGTTGACCTGTAAGGTGAAACCTCATAATATATCCATGTTAACTAAGCATTGTTTAGTTATTATTATTACTAATCTATTTGTTTTCTTTGGAGTTTGATGTGTCGACCTTCTATTCGTTATGAGTTCTGTAAAATCTTTGCCATCTATATTGCGATGCTTATTTGCTGTTCATTTTTTCAGGGTTTGACTGCTTAGCAAAAGGGGAAAGGTTGTTTAAAAAATGACAGAATAGAGTAGAGCAATGATCGAAAATACAAAAGTTCAAGAGAAAACACCGACAGAGTTAGCAAAAGCAAAATTCTCACACTAACAAATGATGAACGGTCAGGTTACCCAACATCCAATAATGTACAATTTATGCAATCATATTGGCTCTATAGATAATGCAATATTTCCGCAACTATATCTGCTCTATTGATGATGCAGCATTTGACGATATAGAGCTCAATAAAATATAAAAATAATCCCAAAAAACTGTATGAGTTTCCCTGATGGGCCCCTGATGTGGACCTACAAAAATATTGAATACTTTACCTTAATGCTGCTAGACAAAATATTAGTCTGACTTCCCTCCTCAATTTCCCACGTCTCTTCCTAGGTATGAGACACAAGTTTTTAGTCAGTAGGGGAGATCTACATAAAGAGAAGTAAAACAATGAACATTTATGCTATTGACGCTTGTACCAGCATTTCTTTTTCCAAACTATCCATTAGAGTCTTCTCTTCCAGCTCTATATAAACTGACAAGTGAGGTTCAAAGCACGATGAGATAATCCCTCTGAAATTGAACTGACATAAAACAAAACATAATATCATTCACCTGCGTGAAACCGTAAAAATCACGACTGGAAGGATAATGTTTAATGTGTAGAAAGCAGAACAAGAAAAAATTGGCACGACTATTAAGTCACCATGCTAGCAGAGCATCAAGGGGTGTTTCATAATGACCTGTCCATATAAATGTAATTTTAGAGATCTATGCATGTACTGAGAGAATGGCTGCCTTCAATTCATCACAGCAACTTGTATGCAGTAAAAATGTTACTGTACTAGATTTTTCCATCTCAGAATTGAAGCAATTTTCTGAAATCAGCAGCTCTTGTAGCAGGTTAAGACTCAACTTATCAAATTTTGACTATAACATGAGTTCAAGAAAATTATCGACAATCTTGTGCAGAATGCAAATATGATTAATGGAAGGAAGGATTCCCCTTCAACATATTAAACTCTATAGTAACAGTCCAAGTAGTTCATCCCTCCCATAAATCATCAGGAATGTGACAGAAAATAGAGATGGAGATAATCAATTAATCATGCATCTGAGTCTAACAAAACCCTAGTATCACAATCTGCTTAATTCGAGGGCTGAAGCAACGTATTTCTCGAGCCCAAGATGTTCTGGACCTTCAGTATTAGCTAAGCGGGTAAGAGAGAAAAAACACCACCAATAACCAATATTTCAAGAAAGTAGAAAATACATACACCAGCTCCCGGCACTGATGAATCTTTTTGTCCATCTTGTTCCTGACAAAACACACAAGCAATATAAACGACTGTACAAACTAGCATTATCAAATCCACCTTGGCATGATGTTACAACTAAAGAAAGAATCTCAGACACATACTTCATTTTGACTACCATCATGAGCAGCAAGCTTTTTCTCATACTTTTTTCGAATATCTGAAACTGTCTGACTCTTGTTTCCACTCCTTTCTGTTTCTTCATTGTCATCTACAGAATCTTTACTGCAGATTCCACCACCAAATTTCTCTGCCAACTCCTCTTCAAATTCCAAAGTGCGCTGCAGAGCCTAGAAGTGCACCCAAGTGAATTTCAAACACAGAGAAAATCAACATGAAGACAAATGTTGATGTACAAAAATATGAAAAAGATAAAAGCAGTGAAGTTGGTTTTCAGCTTCCTAAGTGAACATAAACACAGATATTGATGGATAAATAATATGAAAAAAGCTAAAACAGTGAAGTTTCCTTTTCAACATCCAATCAAAAGTAATTTTCTTCTGAGTGGCGGAGAAGAGAACTTTACAAAAGGGAAGAGAAACAGGTATGGTGCGTCTGTACTTTATGCTCAAGTTTATGAATGGCTGAGGGAGTTGTTGATTGATAGACAAGCGCAGATTTGGTAGAGCATAAGGAGTAAAGTAAATATCAAGGAAATTTATCATAAACTATCCATCTTTTAGTTTTCTGAAGGTGGCAATGTGTCGTAGGAATGATTAGTCCAATTGGTAAAAAGAGCCAAAAGCTCATTTATCTTCAAGCATCACATTTAGTAACACCCTTTCTCATTATTCTGATATCATAAACTATCATCTTTTAGTTTTCTGAAGGTTTGGTAATGTGTGGAGTCAAAAGCTCATTTATCTTCAAGCATCACATTAAATAACACCCTTTCACACTATTCTGATATGTTATACTCGAGCCGAAGGTCCTACGGGAACGGTCTCCTAATCTCCATGAGGTAGGGGTATGGTCTGCATACCCTCTCCAGACCCCACTTGTCGGATTTCACTGGTATGTTGTTGTTGACTTGTATCACATTAAATAACAAAGGACTTGGAGAATACAAAAGAGTTAAGAAGTGACGATGGTAAAAAAAAGCCATAGGCAAAGTATCTAGAACAACTTGTTTCAACAGCTAGGGATGTGGGATGGGGCGAGAAAAAGTATAAATTATACTAAAAGCAAAAGATTCTAAAACTTTTGACCAGTGACCATGGAAGTTCATCTGGAAGACTAAGGCCCCTTACAAAGTCTTGTGTTTTTCTTGACTTGTAGCAAGAGAAGCATGTCTCACTCAAGAAAACTTAAGAATTAAGGGGATTTCATCTATGCTCTAGATGTTGTATGTGTGGTGCAGCCAGAGAAAACCAATAGCCATCTGTTCCTACATTGTCCTATAATTGGACAATTGTGGCAACTTTTTTTGAACTTGGTAGGACTAAGATGGTCTTGGCCAGCAACAAGATGTGAATTATTGAAGTGCTGGAACTATAATGGTGGTGCAGTGAAACAAATAAGTGGTGGAAACTTGTCCCAGCTTGTATATTGTGGACAATTTAGAAGAAGAGGAACTACAGAATTTTTAGGACAAAAGCAATCATATGCAGAAAGTCAAGATGAATCCTGCTCTTTTGTTTCATTTTTGGTGTAAAGAAAACTATGTAGAGGAGACTGAATCACTAGTTGATATGATAGATTCCTTGTGAAGCACTAGTCCTAAGCATGGTTGGGTTTTTATAATTGTGGATAGCATTGTTATGGTTTTCAAGGAAAAAAAAAGATCCTAAAACTTTTTGTTAGAAAAGGATTCTGTATAGCATCCTACTTGGAAAAGGAATGCAATGTATATGGCTCAGTGTGATAACTAATTTGAATATCTTAACAGTATTCGCACTATGTCCCGCTTGGTAGACGAAATCTATTTCTTGAGTCTTTATTCTCACATGGTATCAAAGAATTGGTGAGAAAATCCGATAAAGAAAACTCAGGCAGACAGCTGTCGTGCTTCAATTTCCGGCAACTGCTAGGGCTGTTTTCGTCACTCTCTCTCGATGGGTTACAAAATATGAAACCACCACATGTTATAGAAAACTCCAGCAAAGAAACCCTAGAAAACTATTCCAGAAGAATAGCCGTCATGTGCCAGCAGGACCTTCATCTCGGCTGCACGTCTGTTACACGCGTAGGGCGCGTGAGATTTTTTCCTGAAAGATTCCGACACTGGTCATTTCTCCCCGGGGTCGTCCAAGAATTCTGACTAACCTGTGATAATTTTTCTACAGATTCCAACCTTCGGAACCCTAACCCAGCCACTCCAATCAGCTTTTCAGCTACTTCTTCTGAACTTCAAGACAACCAGCAGCTTTCTCGACCCTTTTTAGACAACTTTCAAGCATATCTGATAGTATTTGAGATTAATTTATGTCCTTTGGGTATGAGCTCCAAAAACCTGGGAATTGAAAGTTCAAGCCATATGATCACTTCAAAACCACTAATGGGAAGTTCAAACTATTTAGCATAGGCTTCCTTGGTTGAGTTGTGATGCAAGGGTCAAGGTATTCAAGATAACTTAACAAAAAAGGCCAGTGTGGTGAATGAAAAGGCAAAGGCTAGTGAGGTGAATGAAAAGGCCCAAGGCCAGTGAAAGAAGGTTTACGCTCAATTATGCAGTCTCATGTAACAATCTATTGACTCCAAGTTGATGCCCTTGTTTCGCCCAATTCCAACATATTATTCTTTCTGGGAAAAGACTCGCGCTTTATACACTGATTACATATATCACCTTAATGATGTGATATCAGTCACTGGCTCACTGCCATAGTTGAAAAACAACAAGAACTATGACAGATGATGTTTCTAGTTCTTACCATTGGACTTCCTAAGAACCTTAGATTCGGTGTGTGATCTGATTTTGGCTAGTCTTGCAATTCCTACAATTGATGTACTATTCTCTGAGTTACTTTTCAACGCCTCCTAGTCACACACTACTCTCCTCACAAACTGTTGACTCTTTTGTCACATCTCAGATAATAGAAAATCGGACATCCTAGTCTATGGAGAATAGGTGAGGAGGAGGTCGTTTTGAAAGATCTCGATATAGGTGTAGTTATTGTAATAGATCACACTTGTTAAGTATGTTATTCTATGCACCGTCAACCAACCAGGAATGCTCATATTGCTCATACTAACAGTGTAGGTGTCAAAGATTTTCTTTATTTGAAGGAGAACACAATGAGTACCATTTATTTTTAGAAAGGTAACATTCGTATGTATTGACTAAAACCAGTACATGGGTTGTGCTGAAAATCATAATTACAACGTATCAACAATTAGTCAAATGGAACTTGTGTGATAACCAACCAATATTTCATACTGCATCAAATCAAGTATTTCATTAGAGGACTAAACACATTAAGATTGCCTGTCACTTTGTCATACAAAAGATACTTCCAAGAGATATCATTATAAAATTTGTGAAGTTCAAAGATCAGCTTGCGGATATTTTCACCAAGCCCCTCAATGGTCCTCATATTAGTTACATCTATTACAAGTTTAGTGCATACGACTTATACGCACCGGGGAAATGTAAGAATAGGATTGCGCGTACTATTGTACATGGAAAAGGATTGTAATGTACTGTGTATAAATAGGACTCAGTGTAAGGGTGGAAAAATTAAACCCAATCCGACCCAACCCATTTAGGTTTGGGTTGGTTATTGACCCGCCCATTTGTCAACTCAACCAATTTCAACCCATTAAAAATTGGGTTGATATGCAACTCAAATTGATTTTTGAGAAATCTTGTCAAAAATATTTTTGAAAAAACTTTTTTTTGATTTTATATGTTATATACAGTTCTAATAATTAAAACAAAATCATCAGGCACTAAAAGCTTATAAAATTACAAATAAAACTATTATAACATAGTAAAAATTAGGCGGGTTGGGTTATGACTCGTTACTAACATGTTTTGACCCAACCCATTTTGGCCCAAACAAATTTGGGTTGGGTTGGATTTTGACCTGTTTATTGTCTTGACCCATTTTGACCCACCCAAACTCAACCCAACCCGCCGAATCGCCATCCCTAGCTCGATGTAATAATTAATTAACGCACCTTAATAATTTTTCATGAGTGTTTATTTATCACACTTTTTATATACAAGCTTAGTTTTAAAAGTTAGGAAAATAATTTCTTATTTATTTATTACCTAAGAAGAATTTGAGGATTTTGCTAAAAAGAAAAAGGCCACAGTTAAATTTCATCCTCACTGTCATGAGAAGAGAAAAGTTCAAAATGATTAAGCCAACAGTTGAAAGAAACTTACTGTCAACAAGGTTGCTACATCTGGCTTTTCTTTCATACTAACAAGGATTTCCACAAGTTGAGACCTAAAATGAAAATAAGATAGTGAGCCAAAAGAGAGGTCAAAACAGTAGGAGGAAAGCAAAGAAAACATCTTATTAGTTATTAAAGAAGAATACACAAATAAATTTTTTTTAAAGAAAAGTAACTGCAGTTAAACATTATTCTACTAATGATAAAGGGCATCCTCAGATAGAACAGAGCAAGTTAGTCTCCTCTTGGAATCAATATTTGAGACTGCGATTTCAGTAGTAATGACCTTGAGATACCATTGGAAATTCCTTTGGAAGGCAGAGGAGTCAATGCAATTTGAGAAGAAATTTCCAGGATCATGTGAGCTTTTTAGGTCTATAAGATGCTACATGCTAGGAGGAATCCCAACAGAATTTGTTTCAACATGGTAATACCCATCGAAGTAATCATGCTTTCTTCAGGCGGCCGAAAGAAAAAGGTGAAAAGAAATCAAACATCCAACCTTGTCAACTTGCAGAACTGAATGCAAAGCAAATAATCGACGTGCCATGAACGAGGGAAAATTTTCCAAATTTCCTCATTCGTTCTTAGCCGACGCTTGATCCAAGCATATCTTCTTTCAGTTTTGTCCAACTTAGCTAGTTCTGTAGTTGCAAATGTGATAGGCAGTTAGTAACACAGACATCCAACTATCTTATGGACTAATCAAATTTGACAGTAACAAAAGACATGGTCAGTGGGACAAACCTGCTCCTTCAAATATCTGCTGGTACGAGGTGAGTTCTCTATTACAAAAGTTTTTCACTAGCTCTTCTCTAACTGAAGGCTCGAGAGCATCAACAACTAAGCAGGCATCTGATAACTGTTGTAATAGGTTACTTTCTTCTGTCTCCTTCCCTGTGCCTAAACTGTAAGTGATGAAAGAAAGTTGAGAAAAATGGAAACAAGAAACAATAAAGATGTACAATACCAAGTAAACGTAAATATATACCCACTATAATGGACATTGATTTTAGGCAACAATAGTAACTTTCTGGTGGAGAGAGATAGAGATGGGTATACTTAAAGCCAGCAAGACACATGCCAACAGGGCAACTCAGATCTTCCATTTACTTATTAATTCGTATGGCACAAGAAGTAGCTCACTCATGCATAGTGAAGAGATACCTTTAGTAGATCATAATGAGTGCTAGATAGAAAACCTAGGAACAATTCCAACGTGCTTGAAATCTAAAGAAAATATATTTGTGTCTTCTCTTATATCTAAGAGCTCTTATTCAGAAGAACCTATCACAAAAACTTTTAAGAGAACACATGAACAGAATGTTGATTGTTGAATTGACAAAGGTACATCTGAGCTACCATGGCAGATAAGAGACAAGTCAATTAAAGTCCATCAATAGAGTACAATAATTTATTTTCTAAGAAGTATTTGCAAATAATGTCCGACAGTAATATCACTGAGTTTCTAGTACACACCTGGAGAAGTCAGAGAACACATGTGACTTGAGGACTTGTTTGATGCTTTTGAACTTTTCTCTAAGTTCTGTAATCTTAGGAATATCCCTATAGGCTTCGAAATGACTACAGAGCTGGTTTACAGCCTGAAACATCACAAGATAGGAATCAGAAGCATATCCATCCTATTTGCGGGAGCGATAGCATTAGAATATCATGGAATAAAGTGTCTGTTTGTTGGTTGCTGAAGGCCTTTGGTAATATGTATAACTTCACATTATACAGCTTCAGCCAATACAGATTACAACGAGATATACATGTCTAAGAGAGATTACCCACATTTCTTAATAAATTAGTATTCAAGAAACCTACTGCACAGACAACTTAAATTCACCTCAAGAAAAGAGGGAAGAGAAAGGGGATACACACACGAACAAGTGCAGGTTCAACTGAAATAAGTCAAGTATATAAGTAATTTTCTCAAGAAAAACATATTTTTAGAAATATAACCGACACTACTTATATAAATTAGTATTCAAGAAACCTACTGCACACAGACAACTTAAATTCACCTCAAGAAAAGCGGGAAGAGAAAGGGGAGACTCACAAAAACAAGTGCAGTTTCAATTGAAATATGTCAAGTACAGAAGTAATTCTTCTGAAGAAAAACATGTTTTTAGAAATTTATATTACCATATCATTATATTTCTAGATACAATTACAGAGTATTAGAGCTGTAACTTATTAAGGAGCAAAAATAAAGTCTGAGTAGTAACATATACTTTTAAATCAGCAGCACCCAGATGAAGTCCTAAGTGAAGCCTATAATCATACATTAATATATGGCACAGACCACTTAAATAGTAAATCCATGTGCCAAAAAATAATTAAATGACACAAAAACCTCCTTTAATACACCAATATTTTAAGAACAATAGGTAAACTCAGAACTTCTCCTATAGAATCCAGCAACTATGGTTCAGCAAGCATCTTGCAACAACAGAAGTCAATTATAACAAACCTAGTGCACAACATGCATTCTTGTACAAGAAAAAACTGTAGTAGCAAGTTGTCATGTGATGGTGAAGGTTAAATAATGAAAAGTTTATACTATAGAAAAGCAACCGCTAAATACCTCAAGCTGTGCTGCTGCCTCTTTATAGTGACGTTTGGAAGCCATTACTTGTAGTTGCTCTACTGCAGAGACTGTTATAGGACAAAAGAATCACATGATATTTTTCTTTTATAAGGAGAAACGTGTTCAGATAATGTATAATTTTTAAGGAGAAACGCTAAACTAAGCATGCATAGATGCTCTTTTGTTGATAAATCATATCACATAACTACAATACTTGATAAAAGAATATTTTTCCTTCTCTCATTATCCATGATCACTTTTGAGAGAATATTTGTGTTAGTATCCATGTTGGGTAAAACACTTGTGTCCTTCAATAAAACATACATTTTAACTTCTACATCCTCTCATAGCAAGTAAAGTATCTGATGTCGATTTTCATCCAAAAAAAAAAATGAAGTATCTGATATTGGGTACAACAACATACTCGGCGTAATCACACAAGTCTGGGGAGAATTAAGTGTACACAAACCCTATCCCTACCTTGTGAAGGCAGAAAGTAGAAAGTTAACCATACTTTCGAGATCAGATAGATCTGAAAGTAGAAAAATAGCAACAATATACCCATCGTAATCACACAAGTGTGATCTGGGGAAAGTTAAGTGTACCCAAACCCTATCCCTACCTTGTGAAGGCAGAAAGGTTGTTTCGAAAGACCCCTGTCTCAAGTAAAACATTATAAAGAAGGTTTCAAGTTGTCCCAATGTGACCATTGAAATCTCCTCCAATGAACAGCTTCTCGGAGCGAGGGATACCAATCACTACATGGTCCAATTCTCCATAAATCGCTAATTAACTTCCTCGTCCAGCCCGCTTGAGTTGTTAGCACTAATAATGTTCCAGGTCTCAAATGACTAGCTTAACCATCATCATCCTGCCATTCATCCTCCTAACCTCTACCACTAGCTCCCAGAGTTCTCAATCTGCAAAAATGCCTACTCCATTCCTATTTTACGAGCCTCCTGAATACCATAATTTAAACCCTTAATTATCTCTAACCTTAGGTCCCATCCCTTTGGTCTACTAGACACAAGTTATATTGACCTTCCCTTCTTCAAAATCACCACTGACTCTATAGACTTCCCCATCAAAGTCCCAATGTTCCAAGACCCAACTCTAAGCCTAGCTGCGCCCTCGCCACCCTTGACATTCTCCCCAACCCGATCCAAGAACATGACCTTACATTACCATCATTCACCCTATAATCAATAAGCTACTACAATGAAAGGTATATTAAAATAACAGTAGAACAACAAAAATCTAAATAAATGAATGCTAAGTCAACATAAAAAGCACTAGACGAGAAACAAATACAAGCAAGCAATACTGTGATTTAACTAGTGGAATTTTTATTTGACAAAGATCAAGAACATAAGATAGACTCAAGAATCAATTTCTAAATTCTGCAGTTCTACTTCTAGATTCTTTCAGAATATTGGACCAATACGATAGAAACTAGATGTATTAAAGGAAACTTGATTAACCAAGAACTCTGAAATTAGATATTAGAGGGAGACTTGACTTTGAAGGAGATAATAGATCTTCTATATACAGGAATGGGTACGGGTCAAGAACAAAAGCATTTCTAGCTTTTCTATTTGCAAAAGAATCGGAGCGTCCAGTCTAAAACATGAACGCAACAGATGGAATCACTCAGGATCAGTACAAACCCAATAAATACCCATACACGACTGATGAAGAACAGGTGATATATCTCTAACACTCCTAAATGTGTAACCTGATTCTAGTAGTAACATGGATTAGAGACTTTTCTCCTTTTTTCTTCTTTTTTGTGTCTCTTTTTCTTGGCTCTTTTTTATTTTCATTTTATACTTATTTTGGTTGAGGAAGTAGGAACGGCTCCACTGGGTGAACAAGGGATTGAAGTATAGAGATAGGGTAGCACAAACAAGCTAAGGAGAAGCATGGAGCAAATAGATAGAGAGTAGGCTAATGGGCTAAGGAGTAGGCTTGGAGTAAAGTTCGTCACTTCGCATGCTGAACTGAGATAAAGAATCTCACGGAAGCTTGATGGACTCAATTGAGAGAGAGATGCACATTGCAATGGAATATGTAGAGAAACAGTAGGTAAATGAAGTTACCACAAACTCTGATACCCTTATAAAAGATTCTAGGTGCTCAATCCAAAAGCTTAAAACAATGGGTGGAATAACTTGAGAACATTTAATCTTTACACATCCAATGAGAGAGATGTAATAATGTTTCTAACACCATCTATAAGTGGCTAGACCCACTTTGATGAACTCTTTTTAATTTCATAGAAAACGTCAACGCTTAATACATGAGTATTTTCCATAACAAGGGAAATACTTCATTAAGGGTGCTAAAGTCGAATCACTCCAAGTTGTCAGGACTTTCACTTTCAGTGTCGACACTACGTGGGTGTGGGACCCCTACCCAATCTGGTCAACCGATTTTGGGTTCTTTGACCAAATTTGGCGGAGAAATTTTGGACAAATTCAATGATTTTAGGAATCAAAACAAAAACTAAGGTGAAATTGAAGAAAGTATATTTCTATTATCACTTCCTTTCCTTATATCTCCTTCTAGGATTCTCCTCTTGATCAGTATTTCTCCTCAAGTTTTACACATAATATCTCATAATTTAGGTTTTATAACTCTTATCTTTAGATATTGAAATTACTTTTAGTTGAATCCCCAAACTCGTACCCATACATGTATTTGTATCCCTGAAACTTATAATTTAGAAAATACAGGATCCGACCTCTAGATCTGCACCAGTATCAAACACCCGCACCCGAGTCTGAGCAACTTAGGAATTACTCACATTCCTTTCTTTTTCTTTACATAATAACCCCAAAAACAAAACAAAAAAAACTATCAATTGTTTCCTCTCCTCTCTTTTCTTTTCTTAGAGTACCATTTATATCTTTATAAGGTGGTATTTTGTTGCAAGAAAACACAAATGAGGCATTTTTACATTCTCTCTACGTGAATAAGTTGTGATATAGCCATCTCACAAATAAGCACTCAGAAAGATATAGAGACTAAAGGTGGAAAACACCCTCATAATTCCTGCAAAAATATGGACAAGATTTGAGTTTAAATACTCTTGGATTAAATGAAGAATTAAGTCTCTAAACAGAATTTTCCTCCGCACCAATACATTATTCCACAGCATCCACCTTGCTTAGACGGTGTCAACCGCAAGCTCAAATTTAAAATTTTCTTTATTTCCACATAGAGCCTAGCATCTAAAATAAAATCTTGCTCAGATGGAGGACTCCTATTCTCTATATAAGAATGTTCAAATACCACTTACCAAGGACAGCAAAGTGCCCATAGTATATGAAAACTAAAATTATAAAAGATCTACTGGTTTCATCAACAATTTACTTTTTAAGCATGGAGAAGGAAGCAAATCGGCCTAAAATCTTCTTTCAAGCACAAAACAGAAAAAAAAACAAAGAACTTTGACAGTGAAAAATGGACTAACCTAGCATGGTTAGGCGGTGAAGGGCAGTAATTGTTGTTGTTATGTGTTTCTTTGCAAAATCCAATTTCTTAATATCACGACATATTTCCTGAACCATTGTTTCACTTTGCTCTGCTTTGGTCTTAATTTCTCGAATCTTATTCATGAGTTCCTGGATTTAAAAAGTCGAATAATGAATAAGAAACCACCAAATATCACATAGATAAGCAATACCCGACAATTTTCTGTATCTAGTACTAAAAGACTTTATCTTCCGCAGCTAAAGCTTCTGCCATACAATAGAAAAGAGAGAAAGCTTAAAGAAAATACCTGCACAGCACTAGTAGCTGCAGCAAGATCTTCTCTGGCTTTGGTTCCAGAGTTACTCTGAAATATGAAAAGGCGAAAGTTCAAAAACATAGTTCTTACCATGATTATAAAAATAAAAACAAACATCAGGAAGTTTCATTGATCAGGAGAAATAATAACAGCAATTACTTAAATAAGGTAATCTTGATGAATTAAACATTCTAGGTTTCTCATATCTCCTCTCTCTTCTTCTTTTTATCTTAAGAGGGAAAGTCAAAATTGATGTATCTCTTACCTTCAAAATTCACCAAATAAAAGATAAAAGCGTAAATTGAAAGAAAAAGCATAATGAGAAATTCCTAGCAATTGCAAACAATTCAAATATTTAGGCACGTTGTTCTAGAAGAATCAAATGATAGATGAAGATGTTCCTCATATAACTAAAACCGAATGGTTGAAATGGAGAATTGTTAGTGGGGTATCATGTGATAGAACACTACGTACCAAAGTGAAAAGTATATTCTACCGTTATAAGACTGACAATGTTTTATGGGAGTGAATGTTAGGCCACTAAAGTGCAACATACCCATTAGATAAGTGTCCTCAGGATGTAGGTGCTAGATGGATGTGCAGTTATACAAGATTAGACAAAATTAAAATGACCACATTTGTTAGAAGTTGAAGTAACAGCAATTTTTTTTTGAGAACGATAACGTAAGTTGAAGTAACAGCATTAAGAATAAACTGACAGAAGATCATTTGAAATGGTTTAACATATATTGCGTCAACCTCCAGATGCACCGATACTTAGATGTGAAACCATTATGAGTGAAAATGAACACTTAAAGGAGATGAGGAAGATTTATAAATACATGGATGGAAGTTGTCTCAAAAGACCTATAATTTCTTCCATGTAGACAGCTAAAAATAGGGCATATAGAAGAAAAAGGTATATATAAATGATATCAATTTTTTAAGATCTAAAAGTTCATCTAGAGCCAACACTATGGGCCAACCGCAGTCTTCGAAACTCGGGGAGATGGAACTTCCCTTCTACCTCTCTAATTATATATCGAACTTATTCGCTTCACACAATGCTTGAACTTGTGACCTAAGACACAAGTCTGTCAACCTTTGTCAATTGAACAAACACTTGGGCCTTAATGTATTTGGTATAAGCTACTTAGGAATATGTTCTAGTCATTTTAGTACTTCTAACTAGGTTTGATGCTTTTTAAGAGTATTTTATATTCGTATGCCGGTAAAAACATAGAGAACTCCTAATATTTTATTTTATTTTTCATGAAGAACTCCTAATATTATTTTTTTACTATTCCCTCCATTCTAACTTATGTGATGGTGTTTGACTGGGCATGAAGCTTAAGAAACAAATGAAGATTTTTTAAACTTGTTGGTCTAAAATAAACCATGGATATTTGTGTAGCTATAAATTATCCTATTAAAGATAAACTTAGCATTTTAAAGTAAAGTTGTTACAAGATAAAGAAAACTGACATTCTTTTTGGGATTGACTTCCAAGGAAAGAGTGTCACATAAATTTGAGATGGGGAGTATTATGTAAACATATTTACCTTTTTTAGTTTCTTTTATTTGGTATGACTATGGCATGAGATAAGTTAACATGGAGGATTCATATAACCGACCCTAACTTGTTTTGGACTGAGGCATTGTTGTTGAAGTATTCCTAACAAAATAAACTCAAACTATAGTACTTCTAATGCAATCTTAGAGGTACATAATTTACATCCAAACTTGCATTGCGATACATATTGTCCAAGAAAATTCCTTTTGGTAAAGTAATGTTCTCCAAAAATATCAGGGGCCATCTTTCTTATAATCTTTTTATACTTGTGAAAAAACTGAAAGGTGAATTCGCAGAAATGAATACATGATCTTAAAGGTTTTCCCTGTCTTAGACACTTCGACTAGTTACTTGGACTAAACCTTGTTAGCAACAGTGGGCAATCATTATAGTTTATATAAACTATCTGACAGTTGTGGCTAACTCTTATCTAGCTTTGGCCATTATTGAAATATTAATCAATGAACATCAATTTACCATTTGGTAGTTCCAGACTTGACCCGAAACAGAAATGGGACCACATAATGGATTTTTTGTTTGGAGAAAGAAATATGATGGACATTCAGGATAACTTGTCACCTTTCCTCCATTATCATTTATCCTAATATGGTTTGAACTTTGACTAGAGTGGAAAAGATATAGAAGTTACTGACGCCGACTGGAATCAAGGCATAGATTGATTCACATCACTTACTCCAATATGATAAAGAACTTTTATCAAATACTTTTACATGGTGTAACATTAGAGAGTAGTTCTTCTAAATTTTTAGAATAATTGAGTAAAGAGTAAAAGGACAACGGAAATATAGTGCATGTTTATAACTAAGTTTTCGCCTTGAAGCATCAGTACTCACAGTCTAAGGATTATAATCAGCATTCACAAAACATGACATCATCATATGTAAATATCTGTACTTTTAGACAGCTGGCAAAGTGTAGTAAATGAGAAAGGAGAAGCAAAATAATTCACCTGTTGCCGGACAGCCGTCAATATTTCAGCATCAACACGACGAATTTCACTATGTATCTTCTGCATAAGGGGTTCAACACCAGATAGAGATGCTTCTGCACAACAACCATGTGTCAACTGATTATTCAGAAAGGGACAAAATTATATATAGGGATGAGTCAAAATTCAGAAATTAACTACATCATAAAAGGAAAAGGGGAAAGAGACTGATCATGAGCAGCATTGGGTTAAAACCCTTGTTCTGCAAAGTAGTTGATAGCGAGAAGAAATGTAAATAAACAAGTAAAATACCTGTAGGAAACATCTGATTGATGTAATCCAACGTGTTCTGCTTGTCGGATGCCGCCATGAGATCTCCTGCTGAAGCTGCACCAGCTAAGGAAGCTGCCAAGCCGTGTCACTGACACGGGTAAGCGTGTGTGATCTGTGTTGGATCCGGTCAAACGAGATCGACCAATACTATGGAGAAAAAACTGTAATTTTGATAACTCAAAGTAAAGATCCGAAACAAAATACCTTCAATTCTGCTGCTATATAGCAATTTATACTAATCCTTTTGAAGCTTTTTTCTCGATTATTCTTCTGGTTCATGTGCTTTGTCGCAGATAAATCTTCTTCTTGTTCATGGGGAAGAAAATGGAAAAAAGAAGATGAACCAGGGCTGCAGAAGAACAAAGATAAACAAAGAGTACAACACTAATTAACATTAATTATTTTTAGAATTAAAAGATTAAAAAACTTAATAAAAAAATATATTATTTAATCACATTATTTTTCTTTCATTTTCGTCAATTAAAATGGAACAGAGAGACTACATTAGAAATTCTATAAAAAAAAATACATAAAATAGTAATAAACATCAGATATAATATTTATTAAATTGAGAAAAATGTAAAATAAAAGTTGTTAGTAAAAATATATTGCAAGCGTAAGAGAGATGGCCGACCCGTTCCCCACCTATCGAAGTAACCCCACCCTTGAGATTATAAGATCCCCCAGAGCCACCGAATGGAGCAAGGCAGTGGAGGAGGACAGCCTAAACAAGCAATCTTTCAAGGAGTCTTGGATAAGCATCCAGGCTTAAACCAAATAAAGGTGCAAATGAAAAAAAAAAAAAGTTGAGCACCTTAGTAAATGTGTCAAATACTACAAAAGATCTCCTCTTAGCCACTCTCACTCCAAATATTGGGAACAATGTAGATCCCTCGAAGAAAGAGGAGGGTGAAATCTCGCCACAGCTATTCAGAAAAAATCATCACAACTCCCCTATGGATTTGACACCCATCGTCGCATCAATTAATTGTACCACCGGCTTCTCCTTACTGTATATTAATCACCATGGTAACCCCTCTACCACAACTACTGGTAAAGCAACAAAAAAATGAACCATTCAAATTTCAATCCCATGATTTTTGTCTCGGCGCCGATAACAGGGAATCACATCCTAGAATCATGGCTAGAGATTGCATTACAAGGACGATCTCTTACCTTAACAGTGTTCATCGATTTGCGGCCAATATCCATTGTTATTGAGGATCCCTTGTATCTTGCATAAATAATCGCAGAGGGCATGAACCAGGCAAATAGACTATACGGACAACAACTATGGACACGATCGTTGTTGCAAACCTCCTTGTTTAGCACCCCAAACCAAATTTTGAAGCAAAGAAAAAATTCCTCTTTAACCAGCTTCAACACCATAGTCCTTTATTTCCACCCTTGAACTCCAACCCAAAAGTGATGAAACCTAAGATTTATCCCTCAGTACCAGAGATGGGTGCAGCTCAACCAAACCCAAATTGGGTAGAAAACCCAAGGGACGGATTCGTTTGTCATTATAAATCATAAAACAAACCAACCTGTACTTGGCGGAATGGATTCACGCTGCTGGGATCAAGACGTCGAGTTCTTAGTATTGGACAAGTCAATACTCAAAGAATTCAAAGATCCCTACAACAAAGCTATTTTTGCTCTCTCTCCTCGGATCATAAAGAAGATGACTCTGAAAGTGACGAATGAGAGCGAACCACTCCTCCAAGAGCTTCTTTTAAACCTCAAATAGACGAGAGTTCTTTTCCCCAAATGGTGAAAGGGAAGGATCCACTATCGAACACACCACCCCCGTCTAGTGCGCCAATGAATTTCATCATTTGGAATGCTAGGAGCCATACAGTGCTTCATTTAGAAGACAATGCAGGGCCCTGATCAAACTGTATAACACATCAATATTGGTCTTTCTCGAGACCAAAATTAAGGATCACACTAAAATTACCTCTAAATTGAACTATGATTATTTCATCCAACCTGTTGTTGAAGGCCTTTCTGGAGGCATTGTAATCATGTGGAAGGAAGATGTCCTCGAACTAAACAACATGATTGTCATTGCGTAGGGTATCCATGTAATGGTCGAAGTACTCTCAAAAAAATACTTTTGGCTCTTTTCTGCTTTATTTAATTTCTCCAAGTTAAAGATAAACTATGAGGCAGCCCCATTAATAATAATTGTGTTGGTATCCTTTGGCATTGTCTTAACAAGTGTAACATGATAGATCTAGGGTATTAAGGTATTAAGTATACTTGGAACAATAAAAGATACAAAAATAGGAAGGATCTCATCATGTAAAGGCTGGATAGGTGTGTGACAAATGACCCCTAGGTACTTTACTACCCCAACTCTATCGTGACCCATCTTCCTAGAACCCATTAAGATCATATTGCCCGCTAAAAGTCCATTTGAAAAAAAAATAGGCCCAACATGAATCAGCCCCTTTAGACTTGAGCCCATGTGGTGTGGGCACCCAAACTTTTAAAATGTGGTTAACAACAGTTCACTCCTCAAACTAATCTCCCATAATCCCCATCTTCAAAAACAATGTCACCATTTGGAATAAAAATGTTTTTGGTAACATCTTCTAAAAAAAAGGAAGATTTTCGCAAGAATGACGGGATTCAGAGATCTCTTCACTACCCCCATAGCTCCTTTCTCCATGATCATGCTCCTTAGTGAATATAGTACTTTGTTAAAATAGGTTGAAGAATTTTGGAGGACCAAGTCTAGAATTGATTGGCTCACCAATGGTAACACCAACACTAGCTTCTTTCATGTCTCCACCATCAACAGAAGGTGAAGGAATCACATCCTTTTTCTAAAAAATGACACTAAAAATGAATTCAGGAACCATGAAGATATTATGTATCATGCCACAAGTTTCTTTGCCCATCTCTACTCCTCTAAACACCTAGCAACCATCTTTCCCAATCCCCTCAATCATTTGAGGCTAACTGCATTACTAGCCTATGGTGGAAGCATTGGATGCCACCCTCTCTATTAAGGAAATCAAAGAGGCAGTCAAATCTTTTAAGCCCCTCAAGACACCTGGCCTCAATGGAATCCACCCTATGTTTTCTTCAGAAATATTGTGGTATGTAAATGACAGTACAATTGCTTTTTATACTAACACCTTTGAAGCCAACACTATGGATCAAACCATGAACACCACCTTACTGTGTCTCATTACTAAGTTTAACAATGCTTGTATAATGAAAAACAATAGACCTATTGTCTTGTGCAACACCCTATGCTAGATTGTTACCAAGATCATTGCAAAAAGAATGAAGTCTCATCTTTACCATATAATTGGCCCATTCAAGCTAGCTTCCTCTCTTGTAGGAGAGCTAGTGATAATTCCATTATTGTGTTAAGAGTATATTAGTCATTTTAGGAAAAGGAAAGGTAAGCAAGGGAACATGATCCTAAAAATTAACTTCGAGAATGCCTTGATAGACTTGAGTGATCCTTTATTAGAGAGTCTCTTGTCTTTTTTAACTTTCCCCAAGCTCACCAATCTCATCATGTCATGCATCTCATCCTCTTCAATTGTTGTCATTGTTAATGAAACCATTAGTGACTATTTCACCCCTTCAAGGGAAACCAGACAAAGGGACCCATCTCTCCTTACATCTTTATACAATGCATGGAGAGACTCTCGAGGATGATAGATTGTGTTGTGGGAACCAAATGATGGACACCTATAGGCATATCCACTTCAGGACCTAGAATCTCCCACTTGTTCTTAGCGAATGACTTGACTCTCTTCTCTAGAGCCTCTCCTGAAAGCTGTTTTGTCATCAATAACATTCTAGAGACATTTTGCAAAGCATCTAGGTGAAATCTTAACCTTAATAAGTCCAAAATCGTCTTCTCCCACAACTGTAACCCAAATAAAAAAGTTCTTGTTCTACCCTCCTATAAATCCAAGCCAGCAACCACTTTGGAAAATACCTTGGATTTTTCTATTTTTTCACTCCAACCTAGTCGCAGTGACTTCTATTTCATCATTGATAACATGAATACTAAGTTACAAGGTTGGAAAACAACTAATTCTTTAATCTATGGCAGCAAATAATTATGAGCGAAATCCTCTCCTAAGTAGAACGTTCTTTCCTGTTGGTATTATACAGCTTCAAACCAAACTCTCAATACATTATTGAATCCAGATGAAAATTTGGGGCACCACTGCAGAAAAAAAAAGAAATTCTATCTTGTAGCCTGGGACACCATCACTAAGAGGAAATAAGAAGGGGGATTAATGAATCAAGAAAGTAAGCTTAAGAATGAAGTCTACCTCACTAGCTTGGCCTGGAGGCTTTATAAGAGCACCTCAACTCTCTGGGCAAATGTGCTATGCTTCAAGCACTGTCACAACAAGAATAATAACCTAACAAGGAGCATCACCACCATTACCTAGAAGGGTATCAAGAGTAGCTGGGATATTGCAAAGAGGGATCAAGTTGGGCTGTTAAAAATTATAGGAAAGTTAGGTTCTTGAAGATAATTGGATCTAGGGTTTTAGAACCATTAGACAACATGTTGTTGGACCTCTGTCAATATGGTGCTTTGAACCTAAATAACTTCTCAATAACTATTTCGGATAACATCCTCAAATTAGCGGACGACAGTTTCATCCCAACCTCCACCACCAAGGAGGATGTTTGAATCTGGTACTTGACCAACAATGGGAGGTTCTCCAATAGAAGTGTGTAAGACCGCATCAACTCCCTCACTATTGTAAATAACGGCCTAGCCATCAACAATAACCTCTCATGGATGTGAAAGTTATAAGCCCCTAATAAGATCAAGACATTCATTTGGCTATTGAATTAAAGGAATCTTCCCACTGGTAAATACCTTCACAACATTGTGGTTAACCCAATTTACATCAGTTGTGATAATGCCGAAGAGGATATTAACCATATATTTTTCCAATTCCATATGCACATTAGTTTCTGGTAAAAGATGGCAATCTCAAGCCTTACACAAGCCAATTTTACTGGATGGGAACTTGGCAAGCCATCAAGCAAAAGAGCTTCAGTAAGTGGGTGGCTTGGGACATGATCATCTCATTCTACCTTTGGGGCCTTTGGACCAACATAAACAATAATTGTTTCAACAAAAAGATAGATCATGTCCAGACTGACAACATCACCAACCAAGCAATGGAGTACCTCTTCGTGAGAACAAAAACCAATCATCACAAGTCCGGAAGCATCGCCATTAGCATCAATTGGTGCCCCCAACCTTTCAGTCCTTTAAATTGAACACCGATGGGAAACTCAATCTAACTTAGGAAGAGCTGGACTTGGTGGTCTATTTAGGGACCACAATGTGAAATGGCTGAAAGGCTACTCAAAATGTTGTACCCACACATCGGTGGTGCAAGATGAGCTCCTTGTGTCATTCATAGACTAAGGATGGCTGAAAAGGATAACCTACTACCTATAGAAATCAACAATGATTGTGCACAAGACATAAAAATGATAATTGAGAATCATCCTATTTTTAACAACATTATCTCTAATTAAAGGTACTTGCTCATGAAGTTGGACAGAGTGAAGCTCAAGCATGTGCTCATAAAGGAAAATAGAGCGGCGGATATGCTGGCGAAGGAAGGTGCCAAGGATTTCTTCTTTGACTTGATCAAACTCGACGCCCCCCCCCCCCCCCATAACTTTGTATCAAATATTTTGGTTAGCTGTATATAGGGATAGGTAGTTAGTAATAGAGGGGTCCTATGAATTAGTTTTGGAAATGGCCAAATATGGAAGAAATAAGTAAGTACCTCTATATAGGAAGGGCTCTATCGCTGTGTAATAACTAATGTAATATTATTTTCCTGACTAAAAAAATTGAGAAAATGTACTAGTTATTAAAATTTATTTTTCTCATCAAATAAATTTGTTCAACCTGGAAAATATATGATATCATACTCGATAAAAAAGAAATCGAGTTGATCCAAAGTAGGACTTAAATGATTATTAATAGAGAAAATTGAAAAAATAGATTATCGTAAGGGTTAGGGATAGCAACTTGAAGGGGTGTGGAATACGACAGGGCGAAGGCAAGTGATGGTGGTTTAAGATTGTGTGAGGGGCGGGGTCATGGAGTGTTTTAACAATAGTGCTCGGGGGGGGGAGGCTGTTGTGGATCTATGTGGGTTCAAACTAAAATTTAACTTCTACATGTTATAAGAGTGACATGACATTATTCATTACGATAGTTTCTTTAACTACTAAAATATTCAAGATAGTCAATGAAAATGATTCATTCAATGAAAATGATTCTTTAACTACATTATTCATTATGCCGCCCCATATAGACCCTTTTTGCATGAACCTGCCCCACATGAGAGACTAAAACATATATGGACATACCAGTCTTGAGAGAATCAACTTCCCCAACTTTGCCTTCTAATATGCTTCTCTTGCTTCCACCTATATTTACGGAAATATAGAAGAGTATGGATTTTGTACAAATATTGTACTAAGTATGACATATGCAAAAACATGCTAAAGATGACATTTTAGTTGAAATGAATCTTTCATGCTATTTTAGTAAAACTTTAATGAATCAAGTTGCAAAGTATCATACAATTCATCATTTAGCATACAAGGTAAAACTTCCATACTTCTCAACATATAGTCATATTTATCAAGAATTCCATTTATCATATAAACCTTCCTATCCGAAGTTACTCACCTATGTAAGACATGAAGAGACTGCCCATATAACCTCTTAATACACATCTAAGTGATCCTTAAGACTACCAAAGACAAGCAACATCTAAGTGATCCTTAAGACTACCAAAGACAAGCATACTTCATTTCATTTAACAAGTAAACATTCATTACTAGAGACACTAAAGGAAAAATACATGCATTTAGGAACTTTACATAAAGACCATCCTCCAAGACAACTCCCAAGTTACACTTAGTGCAATTTGAAAGTAGCATCCCATACTACTATTTCCACTTAGTGCTCCCCAGGAATCACCTTAGATTAGGCACATCACATTCATTTTTTACATAACTTTATTCATACTAGACATAAAAGTAACATGCTTCATTAACATTAGACATATAGTCAACAAGCTCCATTAACATCATATAATGGCACATTCATACATCCTCATATAAGGACACACTAAGACTCCCTCCAAATGTCTACATGTGAAATGGATAGATAGTGTCTATGCGGGCGCATAGTTAAGGGATAAAAGATTGCTTCTAAGTAACTCATTCTCAACTAATGAGGATCAATCATCTCAAGAGGTACATTGTATACAACATCTATACTCACGAAGTATATCCACCCCTTCTTCAAATCCTCTTGGTTCTAAGCATAACTCCCACGGAGTCTTAAACATTTATTGACTATAGGTTAAGGGATAACTATTTAGCACCTCATCTCAACTAATGATGAGTACTTATCCCTAGAGATTACTTTTAAATACCATATCTCTACTCAAGAAGAGTATTCAACCTCCAACTTATCTTGGAAAGCTCTTGGAAATAATGAGGTTTCTACTAAACACTTCATCTCAACTCACGAAGAGTGTTCACCCCAAAATCCCCCTTTTCATAACTAGAGTTCTTTAGGAATAATAGGGAAATGGTTTAGACACTTCATCTCTACTCAAGAAGAGTGTCTACCCTACAATCCCTAATTTACATTCATAATCTCAATCATTCATTCATAGTGTGTGTGAGTACATGTGAGAACACCTTTCATATAACCACCATTATGAATAATATTGACTTTTAGACATGATCCTACTACAATCATCATAGTTCAAACACTATCATGCTTCACATATGCATTATACTTCATTTAGACATAATATCTTTAAGACATATATTAACAACTTCATAAGACACCACATGCATATACATCATAGCATCACTTTACTTCACATGCAATGCCTTCAACGCCATAATCGCAATTTGCGTATGAGTTCACAACAACCATGTAATACCAAAATAATCAAATGAAAAACATAGTCAATATCTGTATACATTGTAAAGTTGCCAAAATGGCACCAATACAATATTTGAAATAACTGGGAAATAAACACTAGTGGAACATACTCCACTAGCTAATGCCTACGTCTAATGATAGAATAAAATAGTAAGCATACTCAAAAGCATGAGGGTCTACCAAATTTGGATGAAAGCTCCATGTACGGATAACTTCAGCGTCGACTCATAAACTCTAGCATCCATCTGCACCTGCACCTAAAAGTAGAGAGTTGTATAGGATTAGTACATACTTGTACTAAGTATAGGTATATGCAAACATACCCAAGAGACATACATGATTAGAAGAGGATCTCTCCACGATGTGAATTTATGGAAAGTCAAGTCAGTGGACTGCCAAAAGCGGCCGGATTAAGTTAGGTCATGCTAATGAGAGTATATGCATCACAATACATATCATATGCCCCACAAGTCACTAAACATATTGCATTATAACACATAAAATATTACACAAACACATAACATAGATATATCCCCATAACATATTGCACATAACACGTACAATATTTTCCAATAATAGAACCTAACATATTTCATATAATTCGTCATCATGCCATGAGTACCTTGAATCATGGGAATTGACGTCAGTAAGTTTCCAAAACTAGGATCAAACAATGGAACCTCATCGGGAGCCCTTCTTAGCAAAAATCGAGCATGACTTGTTCATCTTAGTAGTGCACTTTCATCCTTCATAGGTGGGTAACACAATTATACCTAGGATGTATAGTTAAATACTTTTAATAGGATTCACGTGTGCAATGACAAGAATGACATCTGTCATTACTTAAGGCTAGTTCCACCTCTTGATTGATTATCCGATACTAACACCTTAGATATCGTTCATTTCTTTGTGTACACTTCCTTGAGGCTGGCCTCATTCTTCTTGGGAACTTTAACTTACACAGACACTAGAGATCATGGAGTAGAAATCCCTTGTTTAAACCCACCAACAAAAAAATGGTGATGGAATCACTGCGCCAAAAGTGCACCAAAAAATGCTTAGCGTATTATAGGGAGTCAAAACATGCCTCGAACCTTATATTGACAGTTATAGGTTCAAAGACTAGGATATATAAGGATACATACAAGTTTTGAACGGGACAGTGCATCTCATGAGAATACACGAAACCTCTGCTTCCACAATAGAAGGAATCAACAAACTCATAGCTAGATATCGCTGCTCAGTATAAAGTTCCATTACATTCATATCATACATATAGAAGCTGGGCTTCTAGCATGAGGGAAATAATAGCTCTAGATGATTTCTCAGCTACTTTAGTATTAAGTATGCATAATTCAATTACTTTCATTAGAGTGTCATAGAGAGGTCTCTTCAGTAATTACATCTATAGGTGAAGTACGTCTGGTAAACATTTACTTAGGATCATTTTAGATTCCTCTCACCTTTTGCTTTAAGCATCTTATCAGTTTTACCAAGTCTTCTAAATGTAGCAAATTTTTAACTCTCAATTACTCACCATTTTGCGTGAATGTTTATTTCATCGGATACCAATTGCACTTGCCCCCTTTTAATGTGTGTCACACTCTTACTTTTAACACCCTCTGGAGGGTTTCATTATCTCATCACAATAACATCTAAGGTTCAATGACTTTAAATTGTATGGAGACTATGAGTCCACACATACCAAGCCATGAGGCTTCATTATAGTTGTCTACGTGATAATATTTACCCAAGATCATGTGGTACAAGACCGATGCATCTTGTAGATATGTCAATATATTGATTTCGATCATTGGAGGACAGCATTCATTAAATATTGTTCACGTATGACTTATTGTATCAATACGGAATGGGGGAAGGGGACCAACCCGATTAATCTCTTGAGCCAAACACGTTTAATCGGATATTAAAACTTGGAGGATTGATGATTTTTTCAGATTTGGGGGACCCTCAGTGCGATCCCCAGTAACTCCCATATATTTCCTTTCTTTTTGCTTCTCTTTTTTTAGTTTAAGGCAAGAAGGTTGTGGGAATTCAGATCCCACAACCAGTTCATTATTTTTCTCTTAATTTATCTCTTAACTGTCTCACCTATTCAAGGGTTCTGGGTTCAATCCACAATCTTCACATTTATTTTTCTCCTTTTTTTCTCCTACCTTCAATCCATTTCAGAGGTCGTGGGTTCAATCCCAAACTTACACATTTATTTTTCCTCCTTATTTTTTCCTAACTCTTATCGTCCTATTCAAGGAGTGGTTGTGGGTTCAATCCCCACTCACCACAGTTATTTTTCTCACTACCTCTTCATTATTCAGATGTGTGGGTTCAATCCCCACTGTCCACATAATTTTTCCTTTTATTGTCTCATACAAATTGTTATGAGTTTACATTCTAGTGAGGTCATGAGTTCAATCTCAATGACCTTACATTTAAAAAAAATTTTAAAGTAGTTCATATTTCATATTTTGGCCGAAACCAAATTTCAGCAAGCTGTAAATTGGCTCTTCCAATTCAATCTTACTCTAAAGTAAGTGTGTTTGATTTTGGGGAGTATTTCAGGTGACATTTTCCAGCAACACAAACAGTTTTTAACCACAAAATGTCAAGCAGCAAAATATAGTAAATTTTTAGCACACACATGCTCAAAACAGTCAAACTTAAATATTTTCTGGAATAGATTTTTCTCCCTACATGATTTCCGAATACAAATTCAAACACATAATCAAACCAGACCGAAACATTATATACCAGCAAGACATACACTCATGCTTTGAATCTTTCAAAGGCAAAGGGTCTAATGACAGGGGAGGCCACGGCGGACAACCTTAGTTCTGATTGGACCATTTTAAACTGAACTTAGAGGTCCTTGGGAAGAGACCAAGAGAGAAGAAAAAATCCATACCTTATGTCGTTCCACACTTGTTTAAATGTTTGCCAATTCCCACGAACCTGTCTCCACAACCAAAATCTCCGAACACATCGTCAAGAAGAATGTTGTCTGATTTTTGTTTCTAGCTTAACTTTCATTGAGTTTTGTGTGTTAAGTGTAAGATCTGCAAGGTAAGATCTCAAGAGTGAAGAACTATGATTTTTTCAGTTCTTTTACTGATGATGAAAAATGTTGAGAATGAGAGTGAGAGACTAGAGGATTGGATTAGGAGCGTTAGGTGGGAGACTTAGTAAACTAGGAACTCCCTATTATTATTAGTTATAAAAGAATTTCATTATAGTTCTTAATCTTTTATACCCCCCCCTTTTTTTTTTTTTTTTTTTGAACTTGGTTCGAGATGGTGGTACAGCCGATAATCCATATTAATCGGTAGCGGAATTGTGGTATTGTTAAGTCCCCGTTAATTGTAAAGAAAGGGCAGCATGGAAACCATGTTAGAAATGCTATCCATAATATTGTATATTAAGCAGGCCCATGCTTGAGTAAAAGTTTCACCATATCAACGAAAATGATGGCACAAATTTTTGATAAACTATAATACGTTTCAAGTCGAACTTGGTTCATGACAGGCTAGATCTGGATGGAGGCAGAGGCGGACTAGCAGCTCTCGCACCTGTAATGGTATAGAGCCGATATTCATTGAGAACATGTAATAGATCTTGAGAAAGGAAAGCAGTGGATATAAATTTATCAATTTCAGCTGTGGGTGAAACTATATTAAAAGTACTAGATTAGAAGAGGTAGATATACTCCAAAACCTTGATTGTTAAACCCAAAGGACTATCCCTAAAGGGATACAGATTAAATTTGATTATGGATGCGTTGATAATGTATACCCAAGCAGGGTAAAACTACTGAGCAAATTTAGATCTGAATTCTTTTTTTTTGTGATGAAAGGTGTCAATTATTGACAAAAGAGAATTGACATTTATAAACCTAGATATAAATGGATGCCATTGGTATGGTGCAGATTCGTTTAAACCGTTAACCCTTAAAATGGTTACATGATAATCTTTTTAGCAGATCTCGAGATGTTAGAAATTTAAATTTCAGACAATGTCTTATGGGGTCGATTGGAATCTACTGTGCTTAATGGACAGTTTATTTCAATACACAACCCAACTTACATTTATCTGGATCCTGATAGAAATATCTTGATGCATTAACAATTAAATGTAAGGATCATGGTTATAATTATGCTGGCTGTCGATCTGAGCTTTATTTGCTTATTCTTATAGATGTATTTCTAAGTTGTTAAACTACTTAATCCTGAGATGTAATTATATGATTCGTTTCTAATGAAACAATTATGGTTGAAACTAATTTATTAAATCTAAATTCTACCAGAAAGACCTATTACATGGTGACACGACGAAATTATTTTTCATGATAATGGATTTTAAATGATGCTGTGTCTCAAAGACAGGGTGCTAAGAAGTTCACTAATGAGTGACTCTTCTCATATTACTCAAAATCCGGATGGTAAGGTTTGCATTGAATTTCCGATAATTTATCATGTTTATAATCTCCTGTTAGAATAGGTTATTTTCTCTGTTATAGAAGGTACCAGAAATAAGCAGATCTTCCTAGAAGTTCAAGAAGGGTCCAGTTAGGATCAGCAAGGCGAAGACTTTGTCTCTCCCACTTTAATGAGACTATGAGTGAAGGATTGTGATACGGCTAAGGTATGACCCTAAAACAATAGCCGTCAAGCAACACATAGCGTTGTCAGATTTAGTTTAGCAACTCAGCTCAGAAGGAAATGATTTCTAACGTTAATAAAAAAAGAGATATCAACAACATTTGATATGATGAGTCACAATTGGATTTAGTCAGGATCCCTTGGTCGAAAACATAATTCAAAAGGCAATTTTATAATAAAAAATGGGGGGAAAACCAGTTTAGAAATTAGTTTTTTTGAAATTATAGTCAAGACGATTTAAATAATATTTCTCAAGAGTTTTATGGAAACTGGCTTACATACAAACTTATTTATTTGTTCCAATGGTTTTCATAACTAATTATTTAATCTAATATGATTAAAGTTATAGAAAGAAGTTTCAAAGAAAGTGATGGCACTATCTACCGAAGCCCATCTATCCTCCTCAAAGCTCTTTCATTTTACCAAATAATACTGGGTTAACTTTTTAAGCTTTCCTAAAGTTTATTTCAAACAGATGGGGCCCAGATTACTATTCAGGAGATTAATAATATATTCTAAACATACTGATTTGAGTTATAGTAAAGTTTATGGGAGAACATATGTTAGTTCTTTAGATGAAAAAATTCGTGAATTGATTATTCTGGTAAAGGAATTTCAAAAAATGTCCACACGAAGAATAGATAAGCTTCAACTTCCAAAGTTTATTCAAGGGTTACTACTATTCAGCGTCCTTTGCTACTGCTGATTCTAAAGTTAGATCTTTTCATGATATTTAGAAAATTTTATTGACCAAAAATTGTCTGTTTGAGTTCAAACCTATAAAATGATTTTTCTGAATCAATATTAACAAATTGAAAAATAACTCCTTAGTCTACAAGATCCGCATCGGGCTATGTTTCGGAATAACTGCCCTGAAGATTTAAAACTGGTTAAATCACAAGCAAAGAATTATAGGAAAAGGTTATCCTCGCTCGAACTCCCCAAGAGGTGTTAACTGAGAAAGAGATCTGGAATAAGACAAAACATCGTACAGTGGGGGGGGTAATAGGTATAGAATGGAATTTGAGCACTGAAACCGAAAGCAGGTTTCCATTATGGTACATAGAATCGGTTATGTGTAATCAACATCGGTCGTCATACGAATCAGAATTAATGGATCATGCTATATGTAAAATTATTATAGCAAGATTGAAGGACAACTCAGGGATGTGGGATTAATTTCCTAACACCAGACGGAAAAGTCTGCTATAACAAAAACTGCATATAAAGAAGAAGTGAAAAAGAGAAATAGTTACAGGGTGAAGATGGAAAGCCGTAGAAAATATTACAACTCACAAGTTGCAGATGCAGTTTATATCTTGTCTTACTATTTAGAACATTTAATGGAAGATTTTCCACCAAAATGAGGGACTATTCGAACGTTATAAATGGACTAAAATGTAACCATTTGGGTGCATTTTCGATGGTTTTATAAGGACACTTTCATGAGTCGGCAGTTATGGATCTACCTGAAAGTAAGTCAAGTTATTGGAAGAATAGATTTATCAAGGGTCTTCCTTCATTATTCTCTGAAAGAGTTAAGAAAGTTTAAGGGAGACTCGACCGGCAAATCACGTATGAACATTAACTGTTAGGAAGTTTAATAGGGATTTGTCCTCAGAAGGATTAAATATTGTAATGAGCTACGTTGGTCAATAGATAAAAGGAAAGCAATGTCAGAAAAAGATCTCCATTGGTGAGATTTTTGTACACAGTTTGGAATAGAAGGACACGTATAGTCTAACCCAAAGACAGTTCTCCAAACTGAAGAAAGGGGGACATCATAAAAGAAGGCATCGTTCAAAACGATACAACAGAAAAGAACTAAAGAACAGAAGCTATAGAAAGGCCACAAGGTTGCGGATTTCTCCAAAAGAGATTGAAAAAAAAATATCAAATGGTACAGTGGTGGACGATTGGTCATCTTGCAACAAATTTGCAAGGAAATAAGTTTAAAGCGTTGGAACAGTTGGATGAACCAACTCAGATAAACTCTATGAGTTATATATGAAATTCTGATTCAGGATTTCAATACTTGGTAATTCTTCAGATTATAGTACTGATAATAATGTTGATATTACTAATATTAAATGTGACTAATTGTCCAGGTGATGGTTGTTTTTGGGGGCAAGAGATTTTATAAATTTGCAATCTAATGGAAGGATTCGTATTAAGATATAAATTACATCAAAGTTTTTTAAAGAATCTAACTATTTAAAATGATTTCTTCAAAAAATGTTATTGAAACTTGTACATAAGAGTTTCATAGAAATCTTCGAACAAGTTTTAAGAAATGTAGAAAGTGACTTCTTCAAAAACATCTTCTCAAAAAGCTTTGAAAAACGAAGAAGAATGAAGAAAAAACTTTTGAAAATTTCAATTACAATGCTAGTCGTTATTCTTTACAAGAAGTTTTTTTCTAGACTTGAAAAGAAAGGAAAAGGTGTTGTAAGAGATACTTCTCTTGATGATTTAAAACATGAGGTTGAAAATCTTAAAAAAGAAAATAAATCTGTAAAACAAAATCAGCTGATTAATAATAATCATATTTCTCAACTAGAAAATGATATTCCTATTTCAGATAAAGATGAAGCTGTTATAGATGAAGAGATTAATGAATCTCTTAGTCCAAAATTTCGTGGGAATGATGAAATTGTTTACGATCAAGTGTATATAAATTTGCTACCATTCTAAGTATAATCGATTTATAAAATTACAAGTATTGTATGATTGGATGGGGTGCTGACGTCATAGTGTATCAAGAAGGATTAATCCTTCAAGATTTTGAACAAAAAAAAAAACAACATATTGTTAAATATGCTTTATCATGATTAGACATAAATATAAACTGTCTACCTACTGCATTTCGCCAGAGTAAGGGTTGTATTACTTACTTTTTCTTTCTGGGTTAAAAAATCCAATTATATCCACCAATTATACTTGGTACTCCATTTTTAGTTCTATATATCCCTTTTCAAAATTTAATGAAAAAGATTTTCGGAAATTATAATGGTCATCCATTCATTTTTGGAATTTATAACTGAACCAGTTATAGAGATATTAATACTCTAATTCGGTCTTAAAAACAAAGATATTGAGTCTTTACAAAATTAGCATTATAGTATGCTATTAGCGTCTTTTACAATCTACTAAAGTTCAAGAAAAAAATTAAAGTGATTTTCTGGAAAAAAAAGCTTGATTACATTTGTGCAGATAATCAATGCTTTTTGGACAGGAGGAAAAAAACATGATTGTGACTTTGCCTTATGAAAGATTCTTTCTCTGATCAATATCTTCAAAAATCTCACCCCTGTCAAATGAATGCAGAAGTTAGTCGAGGATTTTGTAAAAAAGAAATTGATATTTGATTTACAAAAACGGTCTTATAAACCCTCTAAAATCTTCCACGGTCTTGTACGGCTGTTTATGTAAATTACGCTTGATCGGCAGAAAAGAAGAGGTTGTGTTCCTAGGTAGTAATAAATTATAACACTTTGAGCAAAGTTTTAAAATGGATAAGGTATCCAATTCCCAAATACGAAAGATCTTGCTTCAGATTATACGATGCCAATATATTTTCAAACATTTGATGTAAAATCAGGTTATTGGACAAATTCAAATTTTTAAAGAACATATATGTAGAACTGCGTTTAATGTTCCATTGGTCAGTACGCGATGGAAACGTTATGCCTTTTGGCTTGAAAAATGCGCATTGACTTCAGAAAAGTAGATGTATTTAATCCTATAGGCTTTCATAATTGTCAGATTGATGACATTCTTGTTTATTCTTATTAAAAAACCTTTGGAATTTATATTAAGCATTCGTGATATTTTCAAGAACATTGTTATTCAGAAAATGGGCAATAAACCGCTCTCATTTTGGTTATATCTAACAAAAAAATAGTCTTTTCCCAACAGATGTAAGAGTTTGGATCATCAAATTGTCTTTTGTAGGGAACAATTTACTCCTATTCAAGATCCATCGATTGTGCATTCAAAATTCCTGATGAAATTAGTGATAAAACTATGTTGCAAAGAGTTTGGGTAGTTTAAATATATTTCCCCATGTTTTATAAAAAAATTATCTAAAGATCTTGCTCCCTTTGAATGACAGGTTAAACAAAGGTAAAATGTTTACCTTGGAATAACGGAGGCTTACTTAGTTGGTTAATCTATAACGCAAAGGGTTAAAATTTGCCTTGTTTACTATAGACAAATCCAATTGGCTTAAGATTGTGAAACTGATGCTTCTAAGTTGGTTATGGCGGAATCTTAAAGCAAAGGTAATCCCATGGGGAGTTGATATTTATAGATTTCATTCAGTAAATGGTCGAATCTCAGCGACAGTAATGGCGACTGTTGCTCATTGAATGCTTTTGGATTGTTTAAATGTATTTTTTAAAATTTCAGGAGGATTATATAATCAAAAATTATTATTCGAAGCGCTGCTCAATAGTAAATATATGTTGATAAGATTTTAAACATTGACATTTCAACGTTAATGTGTGCAATGGTGGCAAGAATCAATGAGACTTATTTCGACTTTGAAATTCAGTATAAAAAGGGAACTGATAATTCACTTCCTGATTTCTTATCAAGAGAATTCTTGACTTAGTAATTTATTTGTTTAATATGTCCACTTATTAGTATTTTCTTGGTGATAAAACTCTTATTACAATTTTGAGAGTTTTACCTCTGACTGATGATTTAAAAGACAAAATTTTAGATATAATTATCGATGATTTAGTTCTGGACTTTTTTATATAAGGGTCACCATTCTCTGACCTTTCCGTTGCTAATGATGATTGAGAACTGGATATTTCTGGATATTTTTTGGATTTGTACTAATCTACTTTTTACAATTTTGCAGCATGGGAGGTACCGATCCTCCGCCATGGTCACAAGTGCGTGGTCGTGGAGGAAGAAATCGCAGAAGAGGAAGATCATCCTCTTCTTCACAACAAACAAGGTCGTCATACGACTCTTCCTTTCCTGTTATACAGTAGGAAGCAAAACTTTGATTAAATCAAAGATTGGCGAAACTTCTTCATTAGCTTCATCTTCTATAAATCTTAAGGATATTCGTAAAGATAGCTGATTATATGAACAATTCAGGTATATTTGCAGGAAAAAGAGCAAGGTGAATACCCTATGCCTCGTTAGCAAATGAAATGACCCCAGGTCAGAGTCCCCGAGAGACGGCAACAAAGAGAAATTATATTTCTTAGAAAAAACTCTGATATTCAGAGAAACAATAGCCTTGGAATCTACTCCAAAGGTACATAACAAAGGGATTTTATTTCCTGTAGAAGCTTATAAGAACTCGAAATTTATATGAGTCTTTCCTAAGTTCTACTGGAGTGCAGAATTTCAGCACTTTTACTGATTTTGATACGAATGTTTTTTATTAACTTCTCCAAACAATCACTATGAAGCAGATTATATCTTATTTAATTTCTCGTTTTTTGTTTATGCCCAAGATTGGGATCTCCAAGAAGATGCAGAAAGACAGGTTTCGTGTGAATGCGTATAAACTGAGTTTTTAAATACTGGGAGTAGATCCAGCCTTTCACAAATATTTTTATCATCAATAATAGTAAAATTTAACACACATGGTTTTTTAAAATATGTGCTCAAGTTTTTACTAAAAATTTACCAAATTGATTTATAAACTGGTGGTCTATTCATGGCCCAACGGTAAAGATTTTACCTCATAATTTTCTTTATATAAACAATGGGCAAAAGTTTCTCCGTTTTTGACTGATTTGTTTTTGCAAGATCATGTCTCAAATATTGAGAAAATTGATCAAATATATTTCTTTATAGAGTTTTCTATTCCATGGATCCATAAATGGATTCCAGAAGTGGGTTATACCCCAATCGAAAACATTTCTTGTTTGTATCATAAATATCTTACAAATTTTTGGGACAAGTTAAACAGAAAAGACCCAGCAACTAGACACTTATATGGGCAAGAATTATTGGATCAAATTGCCGATACTATCAAAACATATCAGAACTCTCCTCAAAAGGGCATGTCCACAGGGAGTTCAATCAACCATATTGCCAGAAGAATTTCCATTCAATATGGAAATAAAGAAGAAATGATAAATAATTATCTGGAAGAGATTAAAAAGAATTTGTTAACAAACATTGCTGAATTTGATAAATTAGACACTTCAATGAGGAGTGGACAAAGTGATACGGCTGATGCTTAATCTGTCGATCAAGATATTGAATTATCAGAAGGACAGTTGCCAAAAGTAAAGGACTTTCTAGCATCAATAAAAGAACAAGACAGTACAATAATAAAGACTTTGAAAGGAAAGGATAAGATTTAATTCTTCCTTATCAAAAACCTTGTCAAAAATAGTATATTACTGTTCAATAATATTGTTTAAAACACTATTCAGGGCCCACATAAGGGACCCAATTTACTTTTATTTTTCTATATAAGAAGCCTCGTTCAGAGGTGTAGTGTGCAAGTTTTTCTAGTTTTCTCTTTCTCTAGTTTGCTCTCTCTCTCTCTATTGTAAAATTTTTCTTGTGAATTAATAAAGAAGCTTTTTGGATTGAAGATTCATTTACAATGTATTTTCTTTTGATACTTTAATTATATTATCTTTTATTATTGCTTCCACCAAGGCTCGAACTCGGGTGGAGCACGATTTTGCTTAAAGGGTCAATTTCGTCCACCTCTACCCAAATTACCCCTTAACCATATTAATTAATTAATTAATTAGGATAATTACAATACTACCCTTAGCCTGGAAATACCATTTTACCCATAGACCCTCCATACTTAAGATTACCCCTTTTTAAGTCCGATTAAGACTCATCTGGGTTAATCTTCATATTCGGTTTCCCTACATGGCTGGACCCAACCTTTCCTAGCTCAACTAGTCCACCAAGTTAGTTGGCCTGGATTTTGCATAGATTTAGAGGTCTAGTTCTACGGGCGTCGATCCGTGTGAACCTGTTCTAATTTAGGCATTCTAGATACATTAGGCATTACTTAACATAGTCATTTTAGGGTTGTTACAACCATATCACTCAAAATCAATTCAACAAGAACTAAACAATATATCTCAACTTACCCTTCATCCAAGCCTTGACCCCCTTTTCTTAATACTTCAATAAATTATCATAATAAGGCATACATGGTAGTACATAATCACAATACAACACAAGGAAAACACAACTCTAACATTATCTAATCATATACATTAAACTCACTCAATAAGTCAAAAGTTGAGAATTTTCATATTTATGGGTCCATTGAGTTTTTGACCATAAAATCATCACTTTATATTGAAAACATCATAATTGATCCATTAGAACCTTTTTATGCAAAGACCCATGCTTAGAATTCCAAATAGAAGAATTTAGAATTTGAAACCCTTTTTCTAAGAATTGGCTCCTTAAATGATAGAAGAGTCAAGGATGAACTACCATACCTTAATTGATAAAAATCCCATTAAATTTGGGTTGGAACTTGAAGAATTTGACCTTATTTCTTGGAGCTTTAGAACTTCATGAAAATGGAGATTTTGGAGAAATGGTTTTGGAGAGCTTTTGTTTTGAAGTTGACGGTTTTGATTTGATGGAGGAATTGGGATTTAAAATGACCTAAAAGTCGTCCATAAACAATCCTCAAAGTTCCCAAAAGACCCCAACACTAATGGGACCCTTTTCCAAAGTCTGATTTGACTTACAAACGACGCGACCGAATCTGGGACATGACTGCATGTCGCGGGGGCACCTCCACATCTTGATTTTGGAATTTATTTTTGGACAAAATGGTTTGTGTTAGCCCCGCATCGCAGGGCAAAATTTTCCCTTTAAGTTCTGCAGGCGCGATGCGCCCTTGACCCCAAATATGGGCTGCCTGGCAGCTTTGTTGACCCACGTTTGGGTCCTCCTTGGGACCCTTAGGGTGGTCCCCAGGGAATTTTACTATAAAATTTTTACCCTTGGTATGTCCCTATAGGTTCTAGGGTCATTCCCACTAGTTTTAGACTCCAAACAATACCTAAAAAGATGCACAACAAACAAGGACATACTAGCACACACAAGGTTTGTTTCCAAATGTCTTGGTCGTTTTTCCATGTTCGACTTTCAAACTCTTCAAACTGGTTTCTAAAGATATTATTCATTAGTTTAACACCTTATTAAATCATGAAACACAAATGAAGCTCTAGTTTGACTTATTTCATTTTGAGGGTCGCTACATGTATTTGAGTCTTTAATTGTACAATTAATACCTATACTATGTCATTTTGACCCTAATTTTAAGTCTTATAACTACCTTTCTATTCCTATATCTTCCTAAACCCTCTCATTCTCTCAAATTTCAAGTTCCATCCAAGATCATCCTCTCCAATTCTCTCTCAAACTCAAGGAAGAAAGATAGGTTCCAAGCTTCATGTTTCTCTTGCTTCTTAGAATTTGATCATTAAGGTATGTGGCAATTCACCAATTGATTCAATCCATCCATTGGTTCTCAAAAGATATCCATGTTTCCAATCCAATTTCATTAATTTGATTAGGGTTTGATTGTTAATTCTCCATATGCCCTATTTGTTATGATTCAATTGTTTACGTGTTTTCCAATTGATTTCATATATAGATTCATACATTAATCATGATTTTGACTATGAATTTATGAAGATATGATTTTTTTAGGATATGAATTGTCACATCCGGGAATAACCACTAGACTAACCGGCAGCGGCGGCCTCTTTGAGGACTAAGACCAGCCTCTTAGCTTACATCATTACATTCATAAGTCAAATTAAGCGGAAAATTTAAAAATCTTCATTACTTCTACTCCGAGGTTTACATAGACCTCTACATGCACATAGTATACATATATCGAGTATACATAGACAATTTGTATAGGAAGATTACTTAGTCTTCTAATTTTATTGCACATTAGTATATAAATATAACATAGTCATAATAATTGTCCCATCAAATAACCATCTAATAAGAGTGTAAGAACTTGGCATAATCCATACATCAAAGTAAGAATTCCTCAAATGGGATATACAATGTTTCATACTAAATGGAAAAGAAAGAAACATAGAAGTCTCAAACTCAAAACAACTCCATTAGCTAGATAGTGGCATCGCCCTCGGAAAGTGAGCCCTACTTAGATGATTAAGAAATCCAAGTCATCTTTAATGTCATCTCCAAAATCCCTTTAACGAACGCAACCTAAAATGTTGGGGAAAGGGAAGAAATAGGATTAGTAAACCACTTGTACTATGTATGAGACCATATGCACACATACTTTGAAAACATGCCAAGAAAAGGGACATTTCAATAATCATGCATTTTTCATTAAAACCTTTATGCACATTCAACAAGACCATACCAACCAACATGACATGTTCATTAAGTCATAGACATGTACATCACAAGAACAACAACATTAAGTCTAGTCAAGTCAACATGCATAGCATATAGTTGAATACATAGCCAAATAACTCTATCATCAAGTCATAACAATAACAAGCATGAATAAGAGTACATTTCAACATAACTAAAGCAAGACAGTTACCCATGAACCTTATCAAGTCCAAGTGCAATGACCAAGCAAATCTCCATAACCTTACTCAATCAAGTAACCCAACAATACTTATGACTAACATCCTACTTCACATACCATAACCTTTAAGAGTACATAGTATTATACTTTAACAATATATACCAACACATATTCATAAGTGACACCAATTAACATATAGTATAAAAAATGTGCAAGTTCATCATATACATGTCATATAGCATTATAAGCATATTCATACATAATAACATCCTCTTAAGACTCCCATCAAGGCTAACTATGCAATGTTTAGGTAGAGTATCATACCCCTACCTAGACTAAGCTAAACCCCTTAGTTCATCTTAGTTAGAGTTCAATCCTTTAGTTTATTTTACCTTTTGGGAACATCTTGCCCTAACCGACATAGAGCACATGAGCTAAATGTGGAATCTGGTTTCATGGAACCCTACACCGAAAGAAGGCGGAATACTTGCCAAGGTCATACGAAAACATGAATATAGCAACTATGTGGATCCACTAGCTAGTATTCCTATGTGGGCTACATAGTTCAAGAACTAGGAGTACAGTTGGTACCCTCTTTATACTACATGGATTGTAGTCTCCAATCTCAAGAGTACATTAGTGATCCTACCTTCCCTATGTGGGAAGGGACACTCCTCTCTCTAGTTCACTCGGTGGGAAGCTAGAGTCCCCTTTGAAATGTCTTTAATGTCTTTATTAATCATCATAGCTTATTGTAGGTCATAGGGTCTAACCCTTGTATAACATCATCATCATCATAGCTCAATAAGAATTGCATGAGTATTGTCCTTTCATTACAATTCATATAAGTGAGGTTAGCACATTTACATATCACTTCATACTAAGGCACATTGGTAATCATTCACCATCCTTATAACATTTACATCTTAAGCCAACACCTCACAACTCATAGTCAAGACATTTCAATTCAACATCATACTATCCTATCAATACTAATACAAGGCATATTCCAATACAACATCATGACTGAATCACAATTTACCACAATTTTTGAAGTAAAGGAGGGGGATCATAAAACTTACCATGTCTCCTTCATAATTCATCATCAAGGTATTACATCAACCCTTAGTTCAAACCACTTAGAGTATACCATCATCATAATTCAATGACCAACATGATAACAAGGCTAAAAGAATCACTAGATCACAATTCAAACCAGTTCATAGCTTAAGACAGGATACTTAGGTCAATTCACAACATACTTCATAATCTAGATCAAATTCTCAAGAACTAGCATGATAGGACTATAAATGACTCTAATTCAGTAATTATTAGTATAACAACATCCTTTAGTAGTAATTCAACCAATACCAAGTCAATTGAACCAATACAATATAATTCATATTAAGATCACAACCTAGGGTTAAGGGTAAAGGTCATCCTCTACAAACTAGACCAATTCATCAAGATATATCATAATTGAGTTATCATACATGTTAATATATTCATATTATCCAAAATAAATTATAAACGAATCAATTCATAACATAATTTTCAAAATTGAATGAAACCCACTTGAAAACTCAACATTTGAAATATCAATTTGATGGAAACCTTTGAAGAAAGAGGTCTCAAAGGTGAATTAGATACCATACCTTACTAATTAATGAAGATTGATGGTGAAAATGGACTCTTATCAACCCTTAACTCTTTCCTAGTCAATGGTGTTCTTCACTAGAGGGAGAAAGAAGAGAGAAGGAAGAGAGTTTGGGGTTTGGGAATTTTGTGAGTTATGAGGGCTTAATGAGGTTGGGGTCTTTATATGGGTGTTAATTAACTTAATTAGGATTACCTTACCCCCAAATAACAACATAAACCCTTAATTAATTAATTGGAAGAAACTGAAAACGTGCAGAAAATCTCAGCCATCAAAGACGAGACCTCGACCAACGGTCCGTCTGTGAGTCGACGACCTGCCCCCCTTTGGTGCTGCACTTCGTAGATGAGTTCAAAGACCTGCCAAAACAGGAACTTCAGGGATTTGGATAAGTGTTGGTTGATGGATGGAATCGATGCCCCCTCGATCCACACACCTTCTGTCGTTCCCCTTCGTGGGTGAACACTGCCCAGACAGCCTTGACCCTAAAATGCAAGGGTCCTCCTCAAGGGCATTTGGTTGGTCCTTAAGGAGTCGTACCCAGATGTTTTGACCATGAATCAACTTAAACACACGTTAGACACTCTTCCACCTAATTTCATGAATTTCTGACTCCTAAAAGCTAGTCAAATAGGCTAAGGCACGCTAGTACCTCCTTGAACTAGTTTCCCGACGTCATGGACGTTCTTGGATGTTTTGGTGTCTAGGCTTCCTGAATGACTTATTTTCATTAATATAGACCTTAAAACAATGTCTAGACCTTATGACACTTATGTTAAACTCTAGAGCACACCTTGGATTTCCAAAGTATTACATGAATGATGATTTTGCATTCTTTATGAAAAAGAATATGTTATGAACTAAGGTTTTTTTAAGATAAGCATCAATGAAACCTTCTAAGGTTTTTTCACATATGCATAAATTGTAAAAGATTTCTCACATATTAAGAAATAATGAATCGGTGAAAGGTTTTTAGTATGAATGATGATTTAAGAAGATACTTTATGATGACTTAATATTGGACTAGTAACTTAATTGTGTTTTTTCATGTATGATGGATGATATGTATATGAGTATAACTATTCCTTTGGGAATTTTACTAAGCACCGAGAGGATATTGAGATGGAGAATCTCCTGTTAGTAGAGTATAGGTTTGTAGTAGCAATTTTCTTATTCCTAACAATGTAACATGTAGAATAGTCTTAGAAAGACATACCTAGTGGATCTACGTAAGCTAAAAATTAATGGTCATTACCTTAACAAGTAGGAATCTATTTTTGGTGTGGGAGCAAGACGTTTGATTCCATGTTATAACTTATATGGTCTGTATTAAATAATGGTAAATGTACCTTACTTTCAAAGTTTTTATGAAGGTCTCATTATAAATTTAAGATACATTGACCAAGTTCATGATTTATGATTCTTCTTAAAGGTGTTTTACTATGTTTTATCTTGGTCATGCATATCATGTTTTTATTTTTATCCTCTAATGATCATGTTTCATGTTCTTATACTTAGTATTTCATGTACTAATGCATACTTGTGTCATCATATCTCTCATACTTAGTATATTTCATGTACTAATGCATATTTGTGCCTACATTGTCTCATAATGTAGGGTTCTATGTTTCTTCCCCTTCAACCAATGGGTAGTTGATTGGTTATATTGGTTTGTCAAGACTATGATAAACTTTTTCTTTTGTGTCAAACTCTTTTAAGATATGAGACATATTGCTTAAATCCTCGTACGTGCTATTATATTGTGTTGTATGCATGTTAAGTGGCTTGTGTAGGGTCTCTCGAAGTCTTATATACCATGTTGCATGTAGAATATGCTTTGGATCGTAAAAAACTTGGTATCAACTCTAGGTTTTAGAAAAAGATGTTAGGATGTCCGACAAGATGCGTTGAGTGAAGTATTGTTTGTAAGTGTGAAGTGTGCCACATTATGAATAGGAGACTACAAAAATTATAGGAAACTTCACTTCCTTCATTAATCTAAAGTTATGTTATATAGTCTATCTCTATAGATGTCTTTCTCCTAAATCTTGTCCAATATTTTTCTGGATATGGACCCTCTAAGAGATTACGTGAGAAGGAATTTAGGCTATAATTTAGAATCCAAGGCTCCCTGAATTCTGATCGATCCTTTGGTAGAGTAAGTGACTTATTTCGAATTCTAAGTCATTTTCAAGTGTTGGCTCAAGTTATGACGATCCAAGCTAATAGAGAAGTTGTTGCTCCCATGAACCCAAATATGGGTATTATGGGGACAAGGATAAGAGACTTCTCTCGGATAAATGCCCCAGAGTTTCATAGGTCAAAAGTCAAACGAGAATCCTCAAAACTTCATTGATGAGGTGTACCAGATAGAGGGGATTAGGGGATTATTTATGATAAAGAGCGCAAAGTTAGCCGCTTATCAACTCAAGGGAGTTGCTCAAGTTTGGTTTGAACAGTGGAGAGGTGAGAGGGTGGTTGATGCGGGTGTTCTTGATTGGAGAAATTCAAAGGAGTATTTCTTGATCATTTCTTTCTCATTAAAATGAGAGAGAAAAAAGTGCCTGACTTCATTAACCTCCGACAAGGGAATATTAGTGTGAATGATTATAATATGAAGTTCACTCATTTGACTAAGTATGCTCCAACTATGGTTGCCTATTTTAGGTCAAGGATGAGTAAGTTTGTGTTGGGTGTTTCTGAATTGGTTGCCAAAGAATGTTGAACTTTCATGTAGTTTAAAAAATGAATATCTCCTGTTTGATGATGCATTCCCAAAAAATTGAAGAAGATAAACTCAAATAAACTCGCATATGTGATAGTGACTTTTCTCGTTCTAGGTCTGATAAACAAGGTCATTCTAAATTTTGGCAAAGATTTTCCGGTCAAGGATCTTATATACTCTTACCCCTAAATTCAACAATGATTAGGTGTCTAACCCTAAGCCTCAAGGAGGAAATCGTGGTGGATCTTCCATGACTACTTACAATCGGTATGATGAGAAACATGATTGCAAATGTTTGGTTCGTATGGATGGTTATTTTAATTGTCGAAAGAATGCTTATAAGATGAGAGACTTTCCATTACTTGCTACTAAAGGAATGGATGACGTACTCTCTTCATCCCTTTATATACATTATCTAAAGGATTAGATGGTTTTGTGGTTTATTGTGATGCTTCATGGAGTGTTTTGATGAAACATGAGAAAACCATTACTTATGTTTCAAGGAAATTGTGGGTGCATGAAAAAAATTATCTGACTCATGAATTTGAGAAATGAGTGTCGTATATCATCATTGGAAAGAGAATGTGGTGGCGGACGTTCTTAGTTGACTATCAATGAAAAGTGATGCTCATGTTGAGTATGATGAGAAGGAGCAATTTCAGTATGTTCATAGATTGGTTTGATTAGGTGTTCGCGTGGTTGTCTCTCATGAAGGTGTGGTAATTGTCCAGAACGCTTATGAATCATTTTTTCTATTATATGTAAATGCTTTAAATCTTAACCTGACATTAGTTTATTTGAAGAATAATATGTCCAAAAAAATCCATTGAGGCTTTCTCCAGTGAGGAGAAGGTGTCATTTCATACCAAAGTCGATTATGTGTTCTAAATGTTGATGATTTGAGAAATTAGATTTTGATAGAAGCTCACAGTTCTTGGTATTCTATTCACCCAGAATCCACCAAGATGTATCATGATTTGCAAAAAGTCTATTAGCGAAATAGGATGAAGTAGGACATTGTGAACTTTGTGGATAAATTTTCAAATTGTCAACTAGTGAAAGTTGGGCATTGGAAATTGAGTGGTTTGGATGAAAACATTAGTATTCCTACATGATGTGGGAATTTTTGAATATGAACTTCATTAAAGTTTACCTCGCACTCATCAGTTTGATTTGATTTGGGTTATTGTGTATCCAATGACTAAATAGGCACACTTTTTTCTATTAAGACTTCATTTTAAGCGGAAGAGTATGCTACGATATATATTCAATAAGTGATGAGATTTAATGGAGTTCCCTTATATATCATCTCTGATCGTGGAACTCATGTTACATCTCAGTTTCGGAGGTCATTTCAAAATGGTTTTGGTATGCAAAGTAAACATAACACACTTTTTATTCTCAAACTGGTAGACAAGATGATCATACCATTTAGACTTAAGAATATATGTTGAGAGCTTGTGTGATTGATTTCAAGGGTAATTGGAATCATCATTTGCCTTTGATTGAGTTCACTTATAATAATAAATATCATTCTAGGATTGGAATGACACTATGGTAGGAGGTGAGGTCTCCTATCGGTTGGCTTGAAGTTGCTAAGGTTGCTTTGATAGGGTCCGAATCGATGCATGAGGTTATGGAAAAGGTTTGACTCATTCACAAAAGGTTGAAAATGACTCAAAGTCGATAAAACTCTAATGCCTATGATAGAAAAACAAAAATTGAATTTAATGTTAATTATTGGGTCTACTTGAAAATTTCACCCATTAAGAGTATAATGAGATTTGGAAAGAAATGGAAGCTTAATTCCCTTTATGTATGCTCATATAAGATTTTAAGGTGTATTATCATGGTTGCATATAAGTTAAATTTACCTAATGATTTAACATCTTTACGTATGGCATTCCATGTCTCTTTGTTGAAAAATTATGTTGGAGATCTTACATCCATTGTACCTTTGATAGAGGCCGAGTTGATGCATGAGGTTATGAAAAAGGTTTGACTCATTCACGAAAGATTGAAAACGGCTCAAAGTCGATAAAACTATAATGCCTATGTTAGAAAAAGATAAATTGAATTTAATGATAATTATCGGGTCTACTTGAAAAATTCACCCATTGAGAGTATAATGAGATTTGGAAAGAAATAAAAGCTTAATTCCCGTTAGGTATGCTCTTATTAGATTTTAAGGTGTATTATCAAGGTTGCATATAAGATAGATTTACCTAATGATTTAACATCTTTATGTATGGTATTCCATGTCACTTTGTTTAAAAATTATGTTCGAGATTTGACATCTATTTTACCTTTGATAGCGGCCGAGTTGATGCATGAGGTCATGGAAAAGGTTTGACTCATTCCCGAAAGGTTGAAAACGGATTAAAGTTGATGAAGTCTGATGCTGATGTTACAAAAAAGAGAAATTGAATTTAATGTTGATTATGGGGTCTACTTGAAAATTTCATCCATTAAGGGTATAATGAGATTTGGAAAGAAAAGAAAGCTTAGTTCCGCAATGTATGCTCATATAAGATTTTAAGGTTTATTGGCAAGATTGCTTATAAGTTAAATTTACTTAATGATATAACATTTTTATGATACTCCATGTCTTTTTGTTGAAAAAGTATGTTGGAGATCTGACATCCATTGTACCTTTAAAAGATTTAGGAGTTGAAGAAAATTCTTCCGATGAAGAGGTTCCGGCTGAGATTTTACACTGACAAGTTCGGAAGTTGAGAACCAAAAAAATTGCTTATGTGAACATTCTTTGGCTGAATCAATTAGTTGAGGGTGATCCTTGGGAATTTGAATCGGATACAATTTCCCAGTATCCTCATATTTTCTCTCCACTCCTACTCTAGCTTGAGGTATTAGATCCTCATGGTTCAATTTTTTTGAATTCAAGCGTTTTAATTATTCTCATAATTTCATATGTATGCAAGTTCATGTAAAAATTTATTTTTAATCTTATGATTTAGCTTGAAGTGATTCTCCATGTCTATGATGAGATTTGCATTCTTGATGGGTTGATTGTTTCTCTCCTACTCTGTTCATGCAAACTTGAATCTCATTTGAGGACGAATTTTATCAATTGAGGGATATTTTCACATCTCAAAATTGAAAAGTCGAATTGAAAAGGAAAATTGCGGAAAATTTCACTAAAGGAATGATTTAAGAGTTTAATCTATGGATTGTAGTAATCCCTATGGGCCGTAGAAAGGCAATTGTAGAAGTTGAGTTGAGTTTTGAAAATTTTAAGTTTCCGAGGTCTAACCTAAAAACTGACAATAAGAGCCGTAGAAATTTGAACGAGCCATAGATGACTCACGTAGAAAAGATCCAGAGATTTGAGTTAAGACCTCATACCTTCAAAAGGATTTTACGGGTCGTAGTTGGCTCAATGGGTCGTGGAAGGTTTCATAGAAATGAACCAAACTTAGTAAATATCTGGACTTGAACCTTTTTTCTACAGAAGGGTATCATGGACCGTAGACTGGACGACGGATCGTAAAAGAGTCTCGTGGGAAATGATAGAACTTTATGGTTTCTGAAGTTGGTTTTACGGTTCAGAGCCAGGATGTAAAAGGTTCTATGGATCGTATATATGTTTGACATTAATTTTGAAGGGTATTAGGGTTGTTTTCCTATGCATTTAATACCTAAACTATGTCGTTTTGACCCTAATTTTAAGTCTTATAACTATTATTTTATTTCTAAATCAACCCTAAACGTCTCATTCTCTGAACTTCTCAAATCCCATTTAAGTTCATACTCCCAAATTCTCTCTCAAGGTCAAGGGAGAAAGCTACGGTCCAAGCTTCAAGTCTCTTTTTCTCTCTTTCTTTCTACGATTTGATCATTAACTTATGTGGGTTTACAACAACGACTTCAATTTATCCATTGGGCCTCAAAAGATCTCTAAGTTTCCAATTCAATTTGATTTGAGTTTGATCTCAATTCTCCATTACCCTTATTTGTTATGATTCATCAATTGTTTAATCTTAATATTTTTATGGATTATTAAACTCAATTACATATTTTTCAATTGATTTCAATTGTTTGTCATTGATGTTTTATTAAAATTATCCGCATAATTCGCTTAAACACCTCAACTAAGGTTTGTATCTATTGAAAACATATGCCCCTTAAAATTGATACTTATTTGATAATTTTTTGACACCCACCCAATAATATGAGACACGTTTTATATGCTCGCACTGATATGACAAAATTATGAATTAAATGATGTCATGTGGCATTTGAGTCAAAACTTTCATTTTTAAAAAAATGAAATTCTAAGAAAATAACTATTTTAGTCTATCTAACTAACTAAAAATAAATAAAAAAGTATTTCTAAAATATATCACCCACCCACGAAAACCCCTCATTTTCCTCTACAGTCATCCGAACTTTAATATCCCAAACACAACAATCTCTCCCTCAATCTAATTTTCAATTGTTACCTTTTTCTCCATCTAGTTTTGGTGCCCGAAATATGAATAAAATTTTTTCAGAAAATTATGAATTCTTATCACCATGACCAGAAAAAATGGAGTCACAATGAAGTTTTTTTTTGAATTCAATAGCTGATTTTGTTTTTCGAATTGAAGAACTATAGGTTTTATTTTAACTATTAATTTTAATTAGTTGATGTGAATCTTTATTGTTGGGTTATATTAACACAAGTTTATGTCGGGATGGAACCTTGTTGGAAAAAACAAATTTTTCCAGAAAAAATCACAATTCTCAAATTTGATTTTTCTTTTATTTGGAGGTATTAAGGAAGGAGATGAAAACAAAAACTACTCTTTCAATTGTATGAAAGCAAGAGCTAGCACGAATCACATCATCAGTGTGAAGAATCAGACAGGGAAGACTCTAGTAACAAAGAAACACATTGAAACTGAGGTACTCAAATTCAATAAAGAGTTATTACGATAATCCTCAAACAATATTTCTTTTATTGAATTTTATGAGAGAGCCCACGCATTTTACAAAGTCAAAAAAGACTAATGTGTGAAAATGTTATTGATAACACTACAAAAAATTTGATTATCAGGGACAAATAATTTCATCATTTATAAATTATATTTCCTCACTAAGACTCTTGTGAGATGAAAAATGATTCGTCAATCAGTCGTCACTAAATGTGTGTCGCTAAAAGTATACAAATACAATTTAGTGCTTCGTCGCTAAAAGTATTATTTAACTACAAAAATAAAAATTGTTTCCAAATGCTTGAATATTTGTGACGACTTTCTTTGTCGTAAAAACTATGTTTTTTGTAGTTAATAGGATGCTTTGTCACTAAAAAGGTTAATACTACCGAAAAAATTATTTCGTCCTAATTATTTCACTTCAATAAGTGACGACATCAATCGTCTCTATAGTTATATGTATTTTGTAGTTAAAAAAATCTAATTTCATCGCTAATGACTATATTTTATATAAAAAAATCATTTTGTTCTTGAATGTATTAATTAGAGATAAATTTACTATTATAAAAAGGATTAAATGTTCCCTATTATCTCCCCATCTCAATTAATTTTAACCCCTCCCCAAGAGGCTCCCGCATTATGCTTTCTAGGGACTCAAACTCATAACCTGAAGGTTGGAAGTGAGGAGTGATTATCATCCAATCAATTCTCTCTTGTGTCTCATTTTTATTTTATTTTTAACTTCATTCAATTCTTTCAAATTTAACTTGTGTAGAAATAATATATTATATGATTGTTTACACACATACACATGAAATTTACCACCCACAATTCATTCAAGTGTCGATCATATTTTAATTAAACTATATATTTTTTTAAAGTATCTTTAAATGTATTCAGTACGATTATGTCATTTTATTGATTTATTTATATAAATTTTATAAATTATTCAGTACAATTATAAATTTATATAAAATAAAACTTTTGAATGTTTTTTTTGTAGAAATTGAGTAATCAGTTCAATTTGATTAGTAAATCAATTGTTTTGAAAAAACGATCGACAAAATGGTCTGGCGGACCCTTGTACTTGTTTAGGATTGTATTCTGGACCCTTCTACTTCAAACTTGGTCATTTGAACCCTTCCACCCATCCAAACCCAGGATTTTAAACACTTTTTTATATGGTCTGGTGTGTGTTGCACAAACTCGTACACATTGGCCAAAAATAATGAAAATTAATCCATGTATGAATATTTTATTCCACGTTGGCAAATGACTATTCCAACATAGAATAGTCCAAACCTTCATGATTGTACCAAAATCTTCGCGACTTTTCCACTTCTCCCTTTCTCCTCTCCGCGATTTCTCATAGTTCGCTTGTAAATTTGCTCAGTTGATGCTCGGTTCCCCAGCAATATTCGTCGTATGTTCTTTCCTTTTGCGCTAGTTTTGATTTTTTCATTTTCTTCGTGGGTATCTGTTTGATTTTAGAGTCTATTATAATTCAATTTTCTAAACTTTTTTGGGGATTTTACTTTGGTTTGGGTTTAATGTTAGTGTAATATGATTTTGTCATTTATGTATGACTTCGAGTAACTTCAATGGAATATTTCGTGAATTCGAGTAGATTCTAGGGTTTATTCGTAAAATCTCCAATTTTGACTAAAATTGATATTTGATTTCTAGTCAATTGTCTTGGGTGTTGATAGTTTTAGTGGTACTGGTCCATTGTTAATTTAGATTCTTGAAAATTGACACCTTGTTTTCTTTAAAAAGTTAGGGCTTTTTTTCTTAGTGTCATGGTATGTTAAAGACTTTAACTATAGTTGTTTTTCTTTTTACTTTACAGGCATCATAAGTTAATGGCTTTGACTATAGTGACACTTCAATTTCAGTATGGGGGTTGTTTTGTATCTGATCCTATGTTAAGGTATGTGAATGGAATCACTAGTGATGATGTAACATCTCGTAACTTGAAATAACTAATAATAAGCTAAGAAACCAAGAATAATCATTTTTTGGAATAAGTGGAGAAATCTGGAAAACTTTTCTAAGTGTAAAAGTGAGTTTTTGCTGATTTTCAAACGGCCATAACTCCCAGCCCAGGAGGAGTTAGTATGAGTTATTTATATGGTTGGAAATACCTAGAGAAGATCTTTCCAACTGTGCCAGGTTTGCATATTTTTAATGTCGTATGAGGGAGATATACCTTTCGAGAGTTGGGTAGTTGGACTGAGGAAAGTCCAATCCGGATTTTAGTAACGGTAAAGTTGTGTTTTCATCCTAGTATTTCCTAATTCATTTTAATAGTTTATTAGGGATTAAACCAAGTCCCAGTTCAGTTTTAGAAAAGTTGAGAATGCTAAGGGCTTGGGAGAAAAGAGAAGAGAAGAGGAAGACCAAGATTTCTTCAAGAATGCTAAGGTTTCGCTAGTGCAACTCGTCGAGGGTAATCCCTATCGAGGTATGTGAGATATTTCTATGTTGTGTTAGTTCACCCACATATCAACATGTTTAATTCAGAAAGTTTTCAATTGATTGAATTATAAATCTTGAAATTCTTGATAAATAATTGTTGAATCCTTGTTGGTAGAGTTGTAGTGTATCTTTAATGGTTTTTAATTGTGTTCATGGGTTGTTTTACGAGTCTTAACTATTGAAGATTGAGTATATTAGGGATCCTAAGTGTTTAGGGGAAGATCCATTGAAGTTTGGGAGGTTTAGAGTTCAAAATCGAAGAAGAAAAGTAAAAAGAAACTTGTCTGACAGGCCTTGGGGCGCTGCGCCTACCAGAGCCCCTAAGGAGAGACTCAATCCGTTAGGTTGTGGCGTGGCGTGCCAGCCAGAGTGCCCAAGGACAGTGTCTGTCTATCAGGTTCTGGCGTCCCACACCTCTCAAAGCGCCAGGGTCACCAGGATTTCGCATTTCTGCCCCATCTTTTTGTACTAGTTCCTAAGTGATGTACCTATCATTCCTAGTTGATTCTAACACTCTAAAGTACATGTAAACATCATCAAATCATCTATAAACATGAGATTGAAATCCTTGAATCCATAATTCAATTCAAGGAAAGTTAAGATCAAAGTCAAAGAAGCTAAGAGTGAAGTCTAAAAGTCAAAAAGCAAGTCAAGGTGAGTTCTTAAAGTTTCCAAGAGTCTTCAACAATTCTTTTTAACTTTGTTTAAAGACTCACGTTACAAGTTAAGCGAGAGTAAAGAGTTGACTTCATTCTCAAAAGTTATAAGAGGACTAAGTAATCTTTAAGAGTTACAAACGTTTTCACATTTAATAAGTAAAGAGCCTTCAGGCTAGTTTAAAGACAGAAGTAATAGTTTTATGAAATGAAACAAGCAGGGAAACTATGATTTCCAAGAGAGCTTTTTAAAGCTATGTTTTGAGCACTAATCTCAAATTACAGGATCAGTATATTTTAAAAACAATAGAGCCAATATATATTTTGGGAGTAGTATTGAGCACTGATGTGGGGATGCGAGTTCATAGTAACTCAAGTCTTCATGTAAACCATGTAGTCATCATGGGTATAAAAGGGACATATGTTTTAGATGAATCCTCTTCATAGTATACTAGTGGATCCATTAAGCAGTTTAGGTCCTATACTCTTGCAAGGTTAGGATGATCGGGCAGCATGGGCCGAGTAATATTGTATCATCACTATAAGTCTTAAGTGATGGTTGTCGGTTAGAAAATCTCCCACATAAGTATTGTATTTTCATATGCACTAATTATTTGTATTTTCACATATATATAAGATATTATTTTCATACCTTTAGAGTTTACATCATGTTTCAGTTAGTTTTTCTTTATATTGCATTTACTTTTAAACTACATATGATGAATAAGAGTTAGTAAATCATGAGTTGAACATAGTCAAGGTAAGTGTTCTTTCTTACTACTTTTAAATCTTAAGTGTCGTTTAGCATTCCAACTCTTATACTCGTACATTCAATGTACCGATGACAGTTGGATTGCATCGTGTTATGATGCAGACGCAGATAATGATGATCGACATCCATTGCACTGTTGATCAAGTTGAGCATCCCAGAGTCTGTTCATGAGCCTCTTTGCTTTCGGGAGGATCCATTTTATTATTTTCTAGTTTAGTTCATTAGGATATTGTGGGGTCTATCCCATCATCCATCTCAGTTATTAGAGTCTTCATAGACAGATAATCAGTTAGATTGTTGCGTTTGATGTCTCTTTTATATTACATTTCATATGTTTTTAACTTTGAGACTCAAGTCCCATTTGGCTAGATTATTACATATTGAGTATGTTTCCCTGAAAGTGTTCTTTTTGGTTTACATAAAGTTAAGTCTTCTACCGAGTTAAGTAAGTTAGGTCAAGGGTTCGCTCGGTGCTAGAAATGGTCACCGAGTGCTAGTCCCTCCCAGGATGCAGGCTCAGAGTGTGACAGATAAAAATATTAATATAGATGTAGATGAGTTGTGTATTATGTTGTTTCATAAAATAGCACTAGAATTGGGTGTTCAAAATGTTGAGACATTTGGATGTAGAGTCAACAAGAAGAGTTTTTTTACATGTTAAATACTGATTCTGATGTTTTAAACTTTCTTAATGGTCTGAAGGTTGCCGATTTTGTTGATGTATACATTATACATTCCATTAGTATACCTTTAGTTATTGAAGAGATACTTGTATTGCCTAGCACTAATGTTGATATGTCCTCATCTCCAAAAAAAGATAATGCTGATGTGTCTTCCCCCTCACAAAATAGGGTTGATCTGTCCTCTCCCCCCCCCCCCAAATAAAGATAGGGCTGATGTGTCTTTATCTCAACCATTTGATGAAAATTAAAATAGGCATTTAAACCAAAATCCATCCCCCTTAGTTGAAGAGTTGTCCCCTTTAGTTGAAGAGAAGTCCCCTAGAGTTGAAGAACAAGCCCATGCCCCTAAAGTCGAAGAACATTCTAATTTTGTTTCACTCTATGATGTTGATGGAAATATTGATGATTTGAGTGATTTGGATGAGGGGATGCTTCAAGTTAGGCAGTCTAATATTCAAGAATAAGTTAAAGAGAAGGCTAACAGAGTAAATCTAGATGAGATACCATCTGGTCCTATAGGTATAGATAGTGCTTTCGAAGACATTTATAAGGAAAGAAGGGGGAGATTTGAAGGAAATTTGGGTGGTGATGACCCTTATTTTAACAGCTTGGATCCTGGTAGTGATATTAGTGAATATGAAAGGGATCCTGTTGAGGATAATGATGTGGTTGATCCAACACCTAGGATGGTAAGTACAAAGATCTTCTTTGATCCAACTTCTAAGAAGGTTTTTTTCAATTGTATATGGTATTTTTGAATAACATTAAGTTCAGGGAGGCACTGTAAACTTAATCTATTTAGAAGGGTGTTAATATTAAGTTGAAACCTAATTAGAAGGAAAGGATAATGACACATTGTAAGAAAAAAGGTTTTCCTTGGCATATTTAGTGCTAAAAAATATTTTCATGTCCACAAGTGTTTTAAAAGAACAAGAAACAAATAGTATACCCCCATTTATATTATTAAACATTACAAGAAGAGGATTATAAGTGAGGCTACCATCAAATTACATCAGATACACTCTTTTATATAAAAGAAATATGGTTTGTATGTTAATAAGATAAAGTTGAGAGTTATGAATGAACATATGTGAGATTTCAGAGATCAGTTTTTTAGGTTTTATGATTATGCTAAGCAATTAAAAACCACAAATCTTGGAACTATCGTATCTATTAGGACATCCAAGAACACAATTCTAGGAAAATAGGTGTTTATGAGCATATATATTTTTCTTGGTTCCTTTAAAAAGTGGATGGAAAGAAGGATGTCGACGGATAATTGGTTTAGATGGTGCATTTCTTAAAAGTGTATGTAAAGGTAAACTATTATTTTGCATTTCCAAAGATGGAAATAATCAGATGTACCTTATAGCAGGGGCGGTAGTTGATAAAGAAACTAAGGAGACATGGTCTTGGTTTCTCAAGTGCGTCAAACATGTTGGAGCTTACAGGAGGTGAAGGACTAACTGTGATGTCTGATATGCAAAAAGTATTAATATATTATTTGTTAAATTTATTCTTTCATTTTTGTAGAAATTGATATTTAACATTTTTGTATGTCAAATGTTCTTTATTTTACATGGCCTACACTTATCGATGTATTGCCAAATGCTGAAATTAGATGTTATGCTAGGCATATATGGGCAAACTGGAAGAAAGACTGGAGGGGTGACGAAAGGAGAAGAAAAATTTGGCAGGTTGCCAGGGCACCATTTGAGGTACTTTTACAGTCCAAACTTGATCACTTGATTGAGTTAAATGTAGGCACTGTAGAAGCTTTGTTAAAGTATAACAAGGAAGCATGATGTAGGGCATTTTTAAAGAACATAGCAAATACGATGTGGTCGAGAACAACATGTATGAGAATTTCAACAGTTGGATTTTAGATGTTAGGTTCAATCAATAATCACTATGCTAGAGGAAATAAGAGTCAAAGTTATAGAAAGAATGAATCAAATGAGAAAATTTTCAGAAAAATCGATTATGGATGTATCACCAATGGCTATGGATATTCTTAGAAAAATGATGAAATTGCAGATAATTGTGAGGTAAGTTTAATGGTGATCTTGACTTGAGATTCATAATCCACCATATAAACATGTTGTTGATCTAAAAAAGAAGGTGTGTAGTCGTAGGTCATGGTAGTTAAAGGGATACTTGAAAGCATATAATAGGTTTATTCAATCTATGACAAATACGAAGATATGCCCAAAAAGTTATTGACCAGCCTACAACCACCTGAAATTACAACCATGCCAGGAAGACTAGGAAAAAACAAGAGAAAAGATAATGATGAGCCAATTAAGAAGAAGTTTGCAAAGGCTAAAAGGAAGGAATAAATAATGAAATGTTTTGTGTGTAAGACTTTTGGACATAAGAAGAAGGATGTCCAACTCTGGTTAGTTGTGCTTTAGTGTCTCTTTATTACTGGATTTTACTCTTGTTATACTTTTGACTTTAATATATATTTCTAGAAAATTTTTGTTGCTTGATCAAGTGTTGCAAGTGCTAGAACTTCAAATGTTGTTGCAGGAACAAGTGTTGCAACTACTGGAAATGCTGCAACTTCAGATTTTACATATGCTACAATTGGAAGATTGTCAAGTGTAAATGTACGTTCAAGAGCAGGTCCAAGTGCAGGTTTCACTCCAGTTGCAGCTTGCACTCCAAGTGCAACCCCAAATGCAAGTCTAATTAGTGTTAGAAGTCCTACAAATGCTTCGTCAAGTGGTGTAAGGCCTACAATTTCCTTGGCATCTAATGGAAGGCTTACAAGTACTACATCAAGTGATGTAAGAAAATTAAGTACTCAACAAACAACTTCTAGTGCAACTGGACAAAAAAGAAACATTAGCACAACTTTGAGGGGTGCTGAAACTTTTGCCTATAAGAAACCAAGACAAAAAAAAAAAAGCAAAGACAGTTAGTTTGATCTCTTATTTGGATCAAGTTTAGTGTAACTGAGAGGATATATATTTTATTTTTTAAAAACATTAAATTTCTTTAATTGATATTAGTTCATTTAAGTTAAAATATTTGTTTTTCTCTTAGTCTGGAAATACTGATAGGGTATTTACATAGTGCTACATTGTCACGTTCAACTCCTACCAATATTGATCTTGGTTACAAACCAAATGGACTGAGGTGAAAAGGAAGAGCTGGAATTACTCAAAGTCTATGAGAGGAGAGTTACATAATCACTCAAGGTACTCGAGGCACACCAAACATTGAAGGCATTCAAAGGCACACATTAGATTTCACTTTGTTTACCTTAATGGCTTGATACCAACTATTTTGGTTATGTTATTAGAAAGACATTGTTTTTGTATATGAAAGGTGCCAATATGAATTTGTGTTAAGTTTCTATTGGGAAGACTTTGTTCCTTATTTTGTATGAATTTGTGTTTGAATGAAGTTGCTATTCAAATTTCTGAAGCAAATGAAGTCCATTTCATTATCAAATAACACGTAGTAAAAATCAATATATCTTAAAAATAATGACAAGAAACCAAATAACAACAATCATGTCACGCCCTTATCCTACACCCTAAACATGACAAGCACCCAATGACCATTGCTGATCTCGATCGAACCCTTGGCTTGACTTACTTAACCCAGAGAAAAACTTACTTCATAATCATATCTTGGCCAAAATGGAACTTTAGTCTCAAAATGAAATATCTGAAATAAAGAGACTCAGCTGAACTAACTGACTATTTGTCTATGTATCCTCTACAATAACTAGGATGAATGTTGGGATAAATAAAGAAAATATTAAAAGCAATAAAGGAACCTTTGGATGCAACTCTTAGGGACAACTTAGATCTCTTATAGTTTTTGAGAAATGCAATCACTGTTTGTTCTTTGCTATACTTGAAACATACCTCTTAGAGAATACTTAGTCCCCTTATAACTTTTGAGATGTAAACTTAACTCATTACTCTTTGCTCAACTTGTATCTTGAGCCTTAAAACAAAATTAAAATTGTTTGTTTAAAACTCTTGAAACTTTAAGAACTTACTTTGACTTACTTTTTAACTTTTAAACTTTACTCTTCAGTTTATTAACTTTGATCTTAACTTTTCTGACTTGAAATTATGGGCTTCAAGATCATGATCTCGATGTTTTATAGGATGTTTCTGATGTTTATTGTGTACATAGAGTGTTTGAAAATCATCAGGACCCACATTCATCACTTAACAACTAGTACGGAAAGATGGTGGGGATAATAGGGTCTCTAGGTGGTCATGCCGCTATGGGAGGCACGGGGTGCTAGAGTCTGATGGACAGACACTATCCTCAGGCTCTCAGGCTGGCGCAGCACGCCAGAGCCTGACGAACAGAGTGTGTCCTAAGGAGATCTGGTTGGCGTGGTGCTCCAAGGCCTACCAAACGTGATTTTTGATTTTTGTTCTCCAATTTTCATCTCTAAACCTTCTAAAATCCCATGTATTTATCCCCAAACACTTAGTATTACTAATATTCTCATTCCAATCGATTAGACTCATAAAAAAAGCCCGAAAACATGAATAAAAAACAATTAGAGTTATACTCCAACTCAACCGTCAAGAATCCAACAATTGTTTATCAAGAACTTCCATGTTCATCATTCAATATACTTTAAATGTGCTGAATAAAAACATTGATGTGTGGGTGAACGAACCCAACACAGAAAGATCTCACATACCTTATAAGGATCACCCCTGACGAATTCTACTTGAAGATTTTGGCGTTCTTGATGAGTTCTTGGTCTTTTCTCATTTCTCCTTCTTCTCTTCTCTTTTCTACCAAGACCTAAGCATATTTAAATTTTCTAAAACTTACTTCAGGCTTAGTTTTACCCCTAATAAACCTTAAAACAAATTAGGAGATAGTAGGGTGAAAAGACCACTTTACCCTTATTAAAATTCGTATTAGATTTTTGTCAATCAAATAGTCCAACTTCCGATATGCATATCTCCCTCAAACGATATCAAAAATGTGCAAACTTGGTGGTGTTGGAAAGAAATCTTCAAGGGATTTACAACCATATAAAGAATTGGTCATAACTCATCATGAGTTAGAATATATGGCCGTTTGAAATTGACCAAAAAGTTACTTTTACAATTAGGAAAGTTTTTCCATATTTCTCATATTCTTTCCAAAAATAATTATTATGAGTTTCTTTGTTTATCTATTTTGGGTTACGAGATGTTACAGTATCTCCCCATTGGGAACATTCATACTCGAATGAGAACTCTTTCACTAAGCTAAGGGTAGTAACATCATTTCTACATTCAAAAAACAAAAGAGAGTAATAACATGCTTACACACAGTCTTATAAAGTGCTAAGAAGAGAATTTATTAGCTTGATCTGCTTTCTCTTTGGATTCAAACAGATGTGGATTTCTCTTTTTGATATCCTCCTCATTTTGCCAAGTCGCTTGTTCAACGAATTGGTTCCTCTAAAGGACCTTGACTGATGCAACTTCCCTAGTTCTTAACTTGAGAACTTGGCGATCTAAAATCTGAACTGGAATTTCTTTAATCCCATCATTCTCAATTGGTAAAATTAATGAAGGATCACCCATACACTTTTTCAACATATAAATATTGAATACCGGATGAACCGATGCTAACTCTTGTGGTAGCTCCTACTCATAAGCTACACTGTCAACTCTCTTGGATATTCTACAAGGTCCAATACACTTAGGACTAAGTTTCCCCTTTTTAGCAAACCTCATAACCCCCTTCATGGATGAAACCTTAAGATATACCCAATCATACACCTTAGACTCTGACGACCTCCTCTTAATATTTGTGTAGGAATTTTGGCGACTCTGTGCCGTCTTGAACCTTTCTTGAATCACTTTCACTTTCTCCATGGATTGGTGAACTATATCTGGTCCTATCTACCCTGCTTCACCAACTTCGAACCCCCTAATAGGAGATTTGCATCTTCTCCCATAAAGAGCTTCGCATGGAGCTATTTGGATGCTCGAATGGTAGCTATTGTTATAAGTAAACTCAATTAGAGGTATGTGATCGTCCCAATTCCCTTTGAAATCAATCATACAAGATCTCAACATATCTTCTAAAGTTTAGATAGTAATCTCTTCTTGTCCATCTGTCTAAGGATGAAAAGCAGTGCTTAAGTTCACCTTTGAACCCAAATATTTCTAGAAAGACTTCCAGAACTGTGCAGTAAATTGTGAACCTCCATATGAAATAATAGAAATCGGGACTCCATGGAGTCTTGCCACTTCTTGAACTTTGTTTACCTCAATAGCTTGATCCCAATTGTTTTGGTTATGTTATTAGAAAGACTTTTTTTTTGTATATGAAAGATGCTAATATGAATTTGTGTTAAGTTTCTTATTGGGAAGAAATTTGTTCCGATTTTGTAATGATTTGTGTGAATGAAGTTTTCTCTATCTATTTCTGAAGCAAAAAGCAATCCATTTCTTACAAATAGACTAGTATAACTCAATTATCTTTACATACTGGCTAAAACCCACTAACAAAAAATCATGTCACGCACCCTTAGCCTACACCCTAGACGTGAGACGGAACATCAATGACCATTGATTTCTTGAGCAACCTCTTGGCTTGACTTACTTAACTTCCGCGGAGACTTAATCCATAATCATACAAGAGAAAATCGCATAAATAATTATTAAACTGTCTGGCCAAAGACACTTTAGTCTCATAATGAATATTTGATTGAAGAACTACAACTGAACTAATGAATATCAATCACGTAGCCTCTACAATACTATAGGATGAATTTTTGGGACAAACCCGTCCCCATCTATAAAAGAAAAAAAAAAGAAAATTTGAAATCAATAAAGGTCATTCCACATGTGCAGAAGGCTCCACCAAAAATCTGGATGCTCAACTAAATTAACGAGAACGCTAGATACTAATCTGGTTACCCCTGGCTTCTGCTCCTAGACGATTCAAGCCAACTGACATCATAATATTGAAAGTACGATTATCGAGTTTGTGAATGTAACAACAACTTAAGCTTGAAAGAAAAAAAAACTTACCCTTGGCTTTCTTTACAACTCATACATAACTAATTCAATATAAAGCAAGTAAGACACATGCAATATAAATAAAACTTTTGAAAAAGAAAAAAGTTATTTGCCTTAAAACTCAATACATAACAAACTCAACTTTACTTATAATGAAAGTAATATAGTTTTCTGCGGGAGATTCTCTAACCGAAAACCATCACTATGAGCCTAAGCGATAGTACGTCTTATCTCACATTGAAAGAGGACCGCTCTATAACTTGTCGTTGGTATAGACTCTGAACTACTAAGTGGATCCACTAGTCTATGTTAAAAGGCTCTAAGGAATCATCTATAAAATATGATCCTTTCTCTGTCCATGTTAGTTACATGGTTTATGGAAACTTGAGTTGTTATGAACTCGCGTCCTCATATCGGTGATCAATACTACTCCCAAAAAATACTTAGCTCATGAGTTTTTAAAATAACTTCCTCTCTGGTTTGAGGTAATTGCTCGAACTTAGCTTTAAAAGCTAACTTGCAAGTCATAGTTCCCTTTTTCTAAAACTAGCCAAAGGCTCTATGGAAGTCTAGCTTCCTTTATTTCTCAAATTTTGAAAACATTTGTAACTCTTAGGGACTACTTAGTTCCCTTATAGCTTTTGATAAATGCAATCACTCTTTGCTCTTTGCTTTACTTGAAACTTAACTCTTCGATGATACTTAGTTTCCTTATAACTTTTGAGATGTAAACTGAAATCATTACTCTTTGCTCAACTTGTAGATTGAGCCTTAAAACAAAATTAAAATGTTTGTTTAACAGTCTTGAAACTTTAATAACTTACTTTGACTTGCTTATTAACTTTTAAACTTGACTCTGACTTTTTTAACTTTGATCTTAACTTTCCTTGAATTGGATTAACGATTCAAGGATCATGATCTCATGTTTATGGATGATTTCATGATGTTTAGATGTACCTTAAAGTGTTTAAATCAACTAAGAAACATAGGTACATCATTTAGGAACTAGTATGGAAAGATGGTGGAAGAACGGGGTCTCCAGGTTGCCTTGCTCTCGGATAGGTGTGGGCGCCAAAGCCTGATGGGCAGAGTTTCTCCAAAGGGGCTCTGGTTGGCGCGGCACTCCAGGGCCTACCAGACGGGATTTTTGATTTTCATCTCCAAACCTTCTAACTCCCATGTATTTTTTTCCCAAACACTTAGGATCACTAATATTCTCAATATCCAATTGATTAGACTCATAAAATAGCCCGGAAATATGAATCAAAACAATTAAAGTTATACTCTAACTTAACCATCAAGAATCCAACAATTGTTCATCATTCAATATACTCTATATGCGCTGAATTAAACACATTGGTGTGTGGGTGAAAGAACCCAACACAGATAGATCTCACGTACCTTATAGGGATCACCCCCGACGAATTCTACTTGAAGATCTTGGCATTCTTGATGAATTCTTGGTCTTTTCTCCTTTCTCCTTCTTCTCTTTTGTCCCAAGCCCTAAGCGTATTTCAATTTTCTAAAACTTACTTTAGGCTTTGTTTTACTCCTAATAAACCCTTAAAACAAATTAGGAAATAGTAGGGTGAAAAGACTACTTTACCCTTACTAAAATCCAGATTGGATTTTCCTCAATCCAACAACCCAACTTCTTATAGGCATATCTCCCTCATACGATATCTAAAATGCAAAAACTTCACGGCGTTAGAAAGATATCTTCAAAGGATTTCCAACCATATAAAGAACTGTCCCTAACTCATCTTGAGTTAGAAGTTATGGTCATTTGAAAATGACCAAAAACTTACTTTTACAGTTAGGAAATTTTTCCACATTTCTCATATTATTTCCAAAAATAACTATTCTTAGTTTCTTTGTTTGATCCTACTATTTCGAGTTACGATATGTTACAAATCACAATACCAATGATATTCATACCAGTGTTTGATCCTTGTCTTCCTTGCCTTTCTTGTTTAAAATGTCTTTCTTTTCTTTCTTGTCTTGCCTATTTTCCTTCCTTTGAACTTGTTGATTGATTCTTGATGTTTTTCTATTCTTGGCATGTTGAATCATTTGAATCAGCCTATTGGAAGAATTCACACCCATTATCGGATAAATATTTTTTGATACCCCAAAATATTCTTCTAAAATTAGTTAGTATTCCTGATGTCTCTAGTTCAACATATATTCAACAGTAGCAACATCAAACCGTCATCGTGAGGACCAAAAAAATCAAACCAATAAATATAGAATAGAATCAAACACACAAAAAAGATGAGTAGATCGAAGAAAAAAAATAAAGGCGCAAAGAAAAAAGAGAAAAAAATTGAAGAGATGAAATTCAGAAAAAGACGAGAACAAAGCTCAAATATATCCAACAATGGTGTTGAGTGAAAATAAAGAAGAAGAGATGGCCTTTAAAGGTCAAAATCTGACCTTTAGTGCCTTTATAAGGTGTCTCATGCTCTTACTTTGTGTGTATCATACGCTCCATGTGGAGTCATTCCACATAGGATGCCACATTAAAAAAGTGATTAAAATATTGGGTTTATATGGGTTGAAGGGTTCAGATGACGAACTTGTAAGTTGAAGAGTCCTAAATACAATCCTATACAAGTACAAGGATTCACCAGATCATTTTGCTAAAAACATTGATACCCATAACTATAGTTTTTCATCATAATATATTTGAAATCCTAGATTGTTCATTTCTTTCATTTGTACTTTTATTTTTTTACTTTGTTTCAATTTTTACACTGACGAAAAAAGTAATAATTAATGAGATATTTCACATCTTGGAAGACTAAATTTGTAAGTCGATGTTATCTTTGTATAGTTGTTCTACGTACATATGTTTATTTACTATTAAATGTGTACATATTTTTAGGCAGAAGAAAATATATCGACTTAGGGTGTGTTTGGTATGAAGGAAAATATTTTTCAAAAAATTGTTTTTCAATTTTCTCATGTTTGGTTGGGTCATATGTTTTGGAAAATATTTTCCAAATCAATTCATTTTCTTCAAATTTAAGAAAAATGACTTCCCTTCATAACTTAAGTGAAATATTTTCCAAAACTCTCTTCCAACCTCCCCCTGCCCATCCCCACCCACCCACCCACCCCTACCAACCCCCAACCAGCCCACCTAAACCAGCCCCCCACCCACCCCCTACCAGTCCCCTACACCCCAAACAATTTAAGTTTATTTTTTAAAAACATTTTCAACTTCAAATTCATTTTTTTTCATCCTACCCCCCGGCTTTATCACTCCAATCCCAAAAAAATCTTTAAGTTTTTTTTTTTTTCAAAAGTATTTTCAACTTCAAATTTTATTTTTTTTTAAAAAAATAACTTCCAACTTCCCAAATTAATTTTCTGCTCTAGTAAAAAAAATAAAAATGATATTTCTCAAAAACATTTTTTATTCAAAAACCAAACACTTAAATATTTTTCCGAAAAATATTTTCCACTCACCATCCAAACATCCAAACATGAGAAAGTAAGTCAAATATTTACTTGCTTTCCAGGAAAACATTTTCGTTCATACCAAACACACCCTTAGTCTATGTTGTTTATCAATCACAAATCAATAGACACGTTAAAAATTAGCACCAAGACTTAAGAAATAATTTTTTCTATTGTCTTTATCAATGAAAGTGAATCAAATAAAAAATAAAAATGTTAAACCAAAAAATAATAACAATGTAGTGGTAGAATCGTACACTCACAATATTTATAACCTAAATTGTATTTTTCAAATGATATATTTTATAATTGCATAATTTTAGAAAATTGATAAATTGAACTTTTTCATTTTTACAAATTGACAAAACTCATTGATTTTAATATTTTCCCTCGCCAATTATCGCATGGACTTTGTTTATTTCTTATGAAGCACTTGTATTATTCTTTTTGTAAGTTGTCACTTGTAATTATGAACAATTGACAATTGTAGCCAAGAAAATTATGTTTAGATATATATGCATTTTTATCGTGGAAAATAGTTTAATTATTCAATTCTCGCTATTTAGAATATTACATATTTTGTGATAATGTTTTTTGTCACTGAATCACAGATTGATTAGAGACAATAAAATTGTTATTGCCAATTATTTTATTATTAGTGACAAAAATAAATGTTATAATTAAATCTAAATTTTATAGCTAAAACTTATAATATTTAACTACGAACTCTAATTTGTCGATATTGTAACAATATAGTTTTATAGATGAAATTTTTCTTGTCCAAAAATCAATAAATTTTAAGACAAAATAATTTGTCATGAATTAAATACATTTTAAGTGACAAAATAATCTGTCACTGGTAACTTTAAATTCGTGACTAACACTACTTAACAAATGGTGCCAATTAATTTTTTGGTGGAAAATTTTAGTGGACAAAAATTTACTATGAATTTTTATGTTTTGTCACTAAAAGTATGTGTCTCATATATTTAAGCACGAAAAGTAAATTTTATCACTAAAAACGAACAATTAGTGACGAATTTAATATCATAGCTAATAATTTTGTAGCTATATATCATATTTGTTGTAGTGGAGATTAAAATAACTCAATTTGGCATACATAATAATAAAGCCCCCTGCATAGATGGATTCAATGCTGCATTTTTTAAAACGATATGGAATATTGTTAGCATCTCCAATCCTACACTCTATTTTACTCCCAAATGTAGAGTTCTCTATTTTTTTTTTTTTAACTACCAACTCCAACCCAATTCTCCATTTACTCTCTAAAAAAAAACTTCTTCTCTCTCCTCAATATTATATTATTATTTTCATTTCATTTTGTTTATCTTATTTCATAATATAAATCTTTTCTTTCTTTAATAATCATCCTATATAATTTTCATGTTATATAAGATTTAATTTTTTAAATTATTTATTAATATTAAATTATATTTTATTCTAAATTTCTAAAAGACAACTACGAATAATTGGAAAAAAAATCGACAAGTACAATCACAACCACAACTTCTCTAAATCGTAAACTACATACTTTCTTTTTCAAATATTGTTAAATCTAGAAACGAACAACCGGATGTAATGACTCTTTTGGCCGTTTTGAGCGCTAGAGAATTTTATTTCTTAAAATACTTTCCTATAGAGTCTAAATGGTTCACTTGGACTATTCATAATTGTAATTATGAAATTAGTGGAATAGTTTTAATAATTTACTTAATTAGTCGTTAAAAAAATAATATTAAAATTAATAGTGGATCACTTTTACCACTTTTATTATTTTAAGGTATACAATTAGGATAATAACCGATCTGTAAAAAAAATAAGGGTTTAGATAGGAACCATCACTGCAGCCTCGATGAAGGACGACGACTTCAGGTGAAATAGTACTCCAAACTTTCTAATAATATTAATTGTATTAAATTTTGTGTAGCTTGAATGGTTATAGGCAATAATGTAGGAACTGCTGGTTGAAACTTTTGGATAAGAAAGTAAAGGAAGAATATGGTTTTATAGTGATTCTGAAGGGTATTATATATATTATATTTTATATACATGTGAGTAGATGTCCTCAACATTAGGAATTGGTATTTAATTTAGAAGAATCGACACTGATGTGCTTTAAACTTAAGCCTTTAATTATTACTATTCTAATTATAATACTAAATACTAATATAATACTATAATAATAATTATTATTATCTTATTATTATATTCTATTATTATTGGGCCATGGGGGTTGACTTTGGAGACACTTTGGTTTTTTTGGCTGGCTTTTTGATGAAAGGGAGGAAGATCCAATTTCATTAAGGATATTAATAATTGGAGTATAAAACAGGTAGGGTATACATTTAAGTGTTCGCTGCTACTGGTTCCTATCCAGTGGTTTTAACTATTAAACATTGCAATTTTGTTATATATTGTTAATTATATATTGATATATTGAGATAAGATAATTAAATATTAGGTATATTTAATTATTTAAAATTTCATTAAAGATATGCTAATTGGAGGAATTATGACTTATTCTTTGGTTTGAACTTTTGGGAATTAATTATAAAATCAGGTGAGTTGTTGGGTCTAGATAATATGAGTGTTTAGACTCGTCATTTTACAAATTATGCATATATACTTGATAGATTGGAAAAGTTCAAAGGCATTGAGGAAGGGAAAAGTATTTGAGAAGTAGCTTGCTTAACTTCGATTCTTCGTTGGAGGTAGGTTATGGTATATGCTATTTGATAGTAAACTCTTTATAGTGATTGATATGCAATGAATGATATTGTGAATTTTTCTAAGTACTTGATTGTGTGGTTCTATGGCTTGGTTGTGTGTTTTGTGATTGGTCTGAAATCCTGAGACCGAAAAACTTATAATCATGAACCTTTTTATCAAAGTTATGCCTTGAATAAAAAAGGCTTGATGAAATATTATCAATGAATTGAAAGTGCTGATAATAAATGATAAATTAATGGTATGATAGGATCGGAGTGTCACGTTCTGATACGGTATTCTTGGATCAAAGTGTCACGTTCCGACACAGTATTCTTGGATCAGAGTGTCACGTTCCGACACAGTATAATTAAATCGGAATGTCATGTTCCGACACGATATAATTGGATCGGAGTGTCACGTTCCGACACAATAACATTAAAGGAAAAGATATGGAATTAACTTTATGTACACAATCTCAAAGAACCTATTTCTCCAATAAGCGTGGCATGGAGGAATGAGTCCTCATGGGTGTGCTTGATATTGTGATTGATCATGTAGTTACTTATTCATGTTGTTTGTTGCTTACTACGTGTAAGTGCTATAGTTTGTTTCAAGATTAATTCTTTGTATATTATTACTATTTTGAGATTGGTCCGATGATCTTATATTCAGTACATGCTTCTGAAGAGTGGAGAGGGTGATGAGAGTCTGGTGAATGATTATCTTATGTTCGTGCCCCCGACAGTGGGGAATAGTAGATCGATGTAAGTCTGTTCTTTAATAAATCCTACTTGTAATTTTTCTTTTTCTTTGTTTCTTTTGGAGTGCGCAAGTTTACCGACGAATTTTGAATCGTCCTTAACTCTATCAAGTCTCGGCAAATAAGGTTCAAGGTGAGTTATCATTCAGCTTGGGTTTGGATTCTCTCAATCAACCTAGATGTCCGTAGTTTCGAACATGAATTACTTTACTTTATTTATTTTGGTTTCTTTGATACTCTTAGACTTAGTAATTGAAGAATAGATGTCCTTGTTGTGATGACTTTCAGGTTTTGGGAAAAGATATCTAGTAAGTTTTTGAGCTTCCGCATTATGATTGTAGTTTGTAAGTTGGGGTTAAATTCGTTGGTTCTCACACGTATGGGGTTAAATGTGGGTGTCACTCATGACTCATTTGGGATCGTGACAAACTTGATATCAGAGCGTTAGGTTGGTTGATCCATCACACAAGGACAAGTCTAGTAGAGTCGAACGGTATGGGGACGCCTTTACTTTTCTTCGAGAGACTATAGGACTTTAGAAAGAGTCATTTCTTTCTTTCTTTCGTGCTACTACATGAATCCTTTTGGTATCTAGTTGATACAAATTTGTGTATTAACTTCTTCACTCCATTTCAAATATGGTTAAACTAGAGTATTAGGAGTTGAAACAGCAACAAGAGAAAGAAAATTAAAAAAAAATTATCCTTCGAAATAGGTATATTTTCTCGATTGCAAAATATGGTCGTAGTGTCATGTTGAGTGTCATTTAGTAAAGACACTACTATGACTTCATAGAGTAAGGATATATCAAAGAGGGTCATCAATACTTACTTGGTTAGAGTTAGGAAGTGTATTATTTTTGTCATTGAATTGGTCTAAGAAGTAAAGCAAATTGTTTGGCCTAGAGAGAGAACATATTTGATAATGTTTTGCAATTATTCAATGGATAGAAATATGTGGGCTATTTTGGTACGATCTAATCGATAGGTATGAATAGGTCTAGTGAGGTATCTAACTTACTTTTCACGTGTGGCCGTACTGAGGGTTATGTGGAAAGGGTACGTCCGATTGTCCAGTAAGAATGGAACTCCTAAAAGAAGTTATTTAGTTGTATGACTATTCAAGATAATGAAGATTCAGTGTTTCTTCATATTGAGAAACCAACTATTGTATTACTACAGCACTTGAAATGCATTATTTGTAGAAATTTTTAACGGTGATTTTTGGTATAATACTAATATATTTAGTAACGACCTGTTTGTCGTTTGAGCACGATTTTATTCTGAAAAACTGGCAGAGTGAACGGAGGGCCACGAACGGACCGTAAGGCACGACGCACCGTCGTGAGGGTTCGTTTCAAACACTTGACAACTGAAATTGGTTACTGAAATCGACTCTCTGCCGTTCACGTGAAATGCAGGACTGACCGTCACAGCGTGACGGACCGTCATAGAGTCTTTTGATGGAAATTTTCTCTCTACGGTTTGGCGACTGACAGCAAGACGGACCGTCGCATAAACAGAGGCCGCGACGGCCTCCGGGGCTACGCAATCCCAGTTCGGGCGGATTTCTTTACCCGTTTTTAAGGGACGTTTTTGACTATTCCTGCGTTAAATTTAAAGTTCGAGGGGAAGGTTTAATAGTCATTTACTGTGGGGTGTAAAAAAAAAGAGGTAACCTTAAGTTAATTAGTTGTGTTTTTAGTGCCATATTTCATTCTTAATATATACTAATTAGGGAAAAGAAGGAGGGTTTTGAATAAAACAAAACAAAGAAAAGAACAGAAGAGAGAGAAACGAAGAAGATAGCTTGTTGATGTCAATTCTTCTGTGGAGGTAGGTTACTGGTTATGTACTATATCGTAGTGAACTCTTAATAATGAATATTATGTGTTGATTAAGATTGTAACCTGCTATGTGCTTAAGTTGTTAGCTTGCATGATTATGATTAAAAATTGTGATGAATTAACAAGCATGATGACGCTATGGAATCCCAAATTTGAAAAGGAACCTAATTCCTTGATTATTTATAATGAGATGTGATGCCTTATATGAAAGAAGGCTTTGAATAAATTATATAATGAGAATTATGATTCCTTAGTGTAAGAGAAGGCTTGATGAATTCGGGGTCGGTGGCCACGTTCCGGTACCAGATGAAATGAATAGGAGGATCGGAGTGTCCAACGTTCCGCCACCAGAAGAATATGGATCGGTGCCGAGCGTTCCCTTACCAGGATAAGATGAATATGAGGATCAGCTGTCACGTTCCGACACCATGATAATTGGATCGGGTGCCACTTTCCGGTACAGGATATAAATGAAAATTAAAAAAAAACATTGAGGATGCGGAAGTGTCACTTTCCTACACTAGGATAGACTAATGGATCACGGGTGCCAGTTCCGGTACCTAGATAGAAAATATAGGTATCGAGTGTCGCGTACCGACACAAGGAAGAAAGATAATGAATCTTGAAGATAATGAATATACTCATCTAATGAACTTAATTCCCACATAATAGGTATTGAGGACTTTAGTCCTCATGTGTGAACTCGTTTGAGTTATTGATGAATTCATGTTGTTATTGCTACATGTTGAGTATTGTAATGTGATTTACATTATTATTGATATATACTGTTCCCTTATTTTTGAGTTTGGCCAGGTATCTACTCAGTACGGTGTTGGTTGTACCTTTGACCCCTACTTTCAGGTTTTCCTCTTTGTTATTTGTGTAATGGCAGCAACGTTTCCGTCAACTTCAACTCAACATCAGATCAGCCATCTTTCACTTCATCGGAAAATTCAGGGTGAGCTAATGCGTCTATCTTGGACTGGTCTTCTTCTTTTCTTCTTTCAAGTCTTGATGCCTAACTTCCGGCATGGGACAGCTTAGCTTTTTAGTTATTTTGTTCTTAGACAATCTAGTTAAGTAAAATTTGAGATAAATGTTCTTGTGATATGACTTCCAGATTTTTGGGGATAATAATATAGTATTGATTGGTTTTCTTACATGAGTTTAAATCTTCCGCATTATTTTCCTGTTGATATTATTGAATGTTAAGGTTTTAGATGGTTGTTTCGCTCACATAGGAGGGTACTGTGGGTGCCAGTCGCGTCCCTGATTGGGTCTGACAAACTTTGGGTATCAGAGCATTAGGTTCATTGTCTCTCACACAAGAAACATGGGGGGGGGTCTAGTAGAGTCTTAAGCACGGTATGGGGACGCCTTTTACTTTTCCTTGAGAGGCTAATAACGACTTTAGGAAATTTCACTCTTCATTCCTTCTTTCTTCTACTGACTGAGTCCAATTGGTATCTGGGCGATACGAATTGGTCTCTTCTGACCATCTTCCCTGCTATTTCGGCAGATGGTTTAACTAGAGCAACGCCCGCCCACATCAACAACGGAAAGACAAGAAACGAATGAGCGCCCACTGGGGCTGTAGTCTCGAGGAAGAGCAACGGCAACGAGGCCGTGGGAGAGTCGTTGGAGGCGTCCTCTAGAGGAAAGAGGAACAAGCACGCTAGCCCATCTGATACTAGGTCGGTGACTCATCCACTACCGAGGAGGTTAATAGAGGGTGAGGAAGGGAGAATGAACAAGGGCAGAATAGGGATGCCACCGCCAACCGACCCCAGAGAATGATCAACCAGGTACTTTTCTTATCTAGTGGGTTATCCGATCAGGGTCCCAGGCACCTCCAGGTGGTTTTGCACCAACACCGCCGGTTTCAGAGGTACGACATCATCGGCTACTATGCTCCCGCGATGGATTCAATCATTTGAATACGGCACATTTCCACGTCTGACTCTGGCCCTATTAAGGACAAATGATCAGCATGAACTTGTCAGTAAGTTCTTGAAATTTGGAAACCTCCAGTCTTTAAGGGCTTCAGAATCAGATGTGCTACGATTTTCTGGTTGATTGTCATGAGCTACTAACACACAAGATGGGTTAAGGTAGAACGGTTTTGGCGTTGAGTTCGTGAGCTACAGTTTTCAGGGAACGCCAAAACGTGGTGGCGGTCCACAATGTTGAGTGTCAAAACCAACAGAGGGGTCCCACCTATGACTGGGAATCATTCTCTACCCTGGTTATGGGAGAAGTTATCCCAAGGACTTTCTGAGTCAGAGATGAAAAAGGGCGAGTTCTTGAGTAGAGCAAGGGATGATGACATTTAACGGTATAGGCTAAATTTCGCGCACTATCCAGATACGCCACCCACTTTGTTTCAGTCCACCTAACGGTTCGCGTTTGTGAAGGGGTTGAGTCTAGAGTTGCGGATTTCAGCCTTACAGGTAGTCGGCTCGGCAACCTCCTTCCAAGAGTGGTAGACTTTGTGATAGAGGTTGGAGAGGTGAGCCAGACGACTTCAACCACGACATCGTAACAATCGAAAAGAGGTTTCGAAGGGTAGGAGAGTTTAATGGTTCTCACTCTAGAGGACGAGCTCGGAGTTTACTCAAGTTCGACATTCAGTCTTCACAACTACAGACTGTAGTGGGGGTCCACGACCTCAGAACGTCAAACTACTCCGAGAGACCAATGCATGAACCCCGAGAGTGTTATGGATTGGGGAGGTTGGACGACATCAAGAGGTATTGTCCAAACCAGAGTCAAACCCCACTAGCTAAGAGGTAGAGGTGTTCATGGTAGAGGCCGTTTTCTGGAGGACGTGGTGGTCGAGGTAATGGTGGTCATCACACAGCAGAGGTGATGGCAAAATGGCCACTACTACCGCACATGGTAGGGGCAATGGGACAGACAAACGATAGGGCCCATTGTTACAAACTTTCCTGGTAGATCTTAAGCGGAGGCGTCTGATGCCTGTTCTCGACAGGTTCTTTTGGGTTTTGATTGCATGGCATCTGTATTATTTGGACCCTGGCTCCACCACGTTTTCCATATGTATCTTCAAATCATTTGCTAATGGTTCTAAATTGCAGTGTGAATTACTTGACAATCCTATTCGTGTTCTACCACCGGTGGGAGTCCTGTGGTAGTTGAAACGGGTACATAGGTCTTGTTTGGGTGAACTTTTTGGGGAGCAACACTTATGTAGATTTGGTTATGTTAGAAATGGGTGACTTTGATGTATTCCTGGATGACTTGGCTTTCGCCAAATTTTTGGCGTTTGTGGAGTGTATGCTAAACCTGTGACATTGGCCAGCCTGGGAACAAGACCGTTAGTGTGGGAAGGTGACTACACTTCCAATCCGGTGCGTATCATCTCCATTCCTTCGTGCTAAGAAAATGGTTAGTAAAGGGTGTTTTAGCTTTTTGCACATCCAAGACGACACTCACCCAAGTACCGTTCGATGATTCGGTTTCGGTGGTCGTGAGTTTTTCTTGATGTCTTCCCTGCAGATCTTTCCCAGGGTCATGCCCCCCAACAGGGATAATTGACTTCTGTATCGATCTTGAACCGGGCACACGCCCATTTCAACCCCCGTATAGAATGGCTTCGGCTCCCGCGGAGTTAAAATTAAAGGTCGCAACTTCCGAGTTGTTGAGCAGGTTCATTAACCAAGTGCATCTCCTTGGGGTGGCTCCGGTTTTGTTTGTAAGGAAAAAGATGGGAGTTTTCGGAGTGTATAGACTACCGTAGTTGAACAAGGTGATCTACAAAACAAGTATCTCTTCCTCGCATTGATGACTTGTTCGATCGTTACAAGGTGTCTTGTGTCCTTCTCTACGAATTGACTTGATATCCGGTATCATCATTGAAAATACGAGCAACGATGTGCCAAAGACCCTGCTTTTAGAACCAGGTCTGGGCACTACGAATTTGTCGTGATGTCTTTTGGTCTTACGAATGCCCCTGGCTGGTTCATGAGTTTTGAATGAACGGGATTTTTAAGCCATATTTAGATCTCTTTTGTGATCGTCATTTATTGATGTATACTGATATACTCCAAGATAAGAAGAGAACTGCTAGGAGCATTTGAGAATGTATTGGAAACGTGAGGGAGAAAAAGCTTATACCAATTTCTCTAAGTGTGAGTTTTGGCTAGATGCAGTGTTCCTTTCTTGGGTCACGTTGTTCTAAGGATGGAGTAATGGTGGATCCTTCTAAGATCGAAGTAGTGAAGAATTGGGTAAGACCTACTATGTGTCGAAATAAGAGCTTCGTTGGTTAGCTAGCTACACCCACGGCCGATTTTGTCCCAAGGATTCTCTTCTATGCTTCCCAACTGACGAACTTGACTAAGCAAAATGTTCCATTTGTACGGTCGATGGAGTTGCGAGGAAGCTTTTCAGAATCCCAGACTCTGTTGACTACTGCACCAATTCTCACCTTCAAGTGGAAGGTAAGGAATTTCAATTGTCTATTTATGCATCCTATTCGGGTTTGGGGTGCAGTGCTAATGCAAAGAAGAACTGATTGCTGTTCCTCAAGACAAAAAATTAAAAGTCATGAACGTAACTATCCAACTCATGACTTGGAATTGGGCCGCGGTAGTGGTTCATTGACGAATGGGACAACTATTTATATGGGGTTTAAGTGGTGAGGCCTACAACGGATCATGCGTAGCCTTCAGTATGTCTTTAACGGCAGAAGATTTTACTTGATGTGGCAAAGGAGATGGATGGAACGACTGAAGGACTACGACACCCATCACTAGTTTGTATCACCGGGGAAGGCGAATTGTTGTGGCAGAATGTCCTTGAGTAAGAAAGCGGGAAGCATGGGGAAGTCTAGCTCTTTGCAAGGCCTCTAGACGCCCATTGGCTAGAGGGTTCAGACTCTGGCTAACGACTTGAATTGAGGTTGGAAATAACGATAATGGAGGATTTTTGGCTAGTGTGTGATTCAAGATCTTTTTTTCTGACAAGAGTTAAGGGACAACGTTTGATGATGAAGAAACTAGGCAACTCCGAGATAAGTGGTTGCGAATAGAGCTAAGAGCAACAGATCGACGAGATGTGTGTTGAGGATTTAAGGGAAGGTAAATGTGTACCCCGCATTGATGATTTATCAACAGCTGTTCTGGCAGAAGCTCATTATTCAAGGTATTCCTAATACATCCTCCGGTGGCAACCAAGATGTATCTCGACCTAAAACAACACTTTTGGTAGAAAGTAGAATTAGCGGCCATATTGATTTGCCTTTATTGCCCAAGTGTCGCAAACTGTCAACAGTGAAATATGAAGCACCAAAGGAAAGGCCCCCGAGGAACACTCAAAGATGCCCATCCTTAATGGAAGTGGGAGAGAATGCAATGGACTTTGGTAGTTTTGTCTTCCAAAGACAGCGGGGAAGTTTATTCAATTGGGTAATTGTGGACAGATGACTAAGGCGGCTCATTTCATTCGGTCAAGGTGACTCACAATGCAGAGATGTTAGCAAAAATCTACATCTCAGAATCGTTCGATTGCATGGGGTTCCACTATCCATTATATCAGATAGAGGTACGCATTTACTTCTAATTTTTGAAAACATTGCCTGCAAATTGGGTATCTAGTTGGACTTAGTACCTGCGTTCCATCCTCAGACCAAAAACCGATGGTCATCTGAGCAACGATTCAAGTGGTTTGGAGGATATGCTTCGCGCATGCGTATAGAGTTTGGTGGCCATTTGGATAGCTTCCTCCTTGGCAAGTTTTCGGTACAAAATAGCTATCACTCCAGTATGATATGCTCCCATTTGAAGCATTGATGGAGGAGGTGTAGATCTCCCATTGTTTGGTTTTGATGCATTCGAGGTTATACCTTGGGGTACCGATCTCTTGAGGGATTCCCCGTTAGAAAAGGTTAAGGGCATTCAAGAAAAGCTTCTAGCAGCTGCAAAGTGACAAAAGGAGTATGGCCAGACCTTAAGGTGAGAGACTTGAGTTCAATGGAAGGTGGAACAAGTCTTGTTGAAGGTTTCACCTCCTGAAAGGGTGATGCGTTTTGTCAAAGAGGGAAGTAAGTCCAAGGTATATTGGACCATTTGAGTATCTAAAGCGATAGGGGAGGGTGGACTTATGAATTAGCCTTGCCCCCAGGGCTGTCCGGATTGGCACCGGTATTTCATGTGTCCATGTTGAAAAGATACCATGGAGATGAAACTACATTTCCTTGGGACTCAGTGTTGTTGGATGAGAACTTGACTTATGACCGGAACCTTTGCTATTTTAGATAGGAGGATTCTCAAGTTGATGTCAGATAGATTGCTCCATCAAGGTGTCAATGGAAGAATCACCGGTTGAAGAAGCCCTTGGGAGAAGAAAAAGGAGGCCGATATGCTAGAAAGACCCACATCTGTTTTGCAGATTCAGGTATTCCTTTTGCCCTTGTTGTTCCCTTCTGTGACGTTCGGGGACGAATGATGGGAAATTGGTATCTATTGTAACGACCTGTTTATCGTTTTGAGCAACAATTTGATCTGTAAAAGAACTGGCAGGGTGACGGAGGCCACGACGACCGTCAAGGCACGACGACCGTCGTGGAGGGTGTCGTTTCAAAACACTTAGAAAATCTGAATTTGGGTACTGAAATCGACTTCTGACCGTCACGACGAAATGGCAGACGGACCGTCACAGGCGTGACGGACCGTCTAGAGTTCTTTTGATGGAAATTTTCTCTGACGGTTTTGCGCCGGACGTCAGGACGGCCGTCGCAAAGGCGCGACGGCCCGTCGGGCTAACGCACCAGTTCGGTCGGATTTCTTTAACAACACTTTTTAAGGGACGTTTTTGACATTCCTGCTTTAATTTCAAGTTAGAGGGGTAATCTTAATGTCTAATTACTTGGGGGTTAAAAAGGTAACCTTAAGTTAATAGTGGGTTATTATTGCCATATTTCATTCTTAATTATATACTAGATTAGGTAAAGAAGATGGTTTGAATAAAACAAACAAATAAAAGAACCAGAAAGAGAGAGAAAACGAAGAAGATAGCTTTTGTTGATTTCAGTTCTTTTCGGTGAGGTAGGTTATGGTTTATGTTACGATTTCGTAGTGACTCTTAATAGTAATATTATTGTTGATAATATTGTTAAACCCTGCTATGTGCTTAAGTTTTATGCTGCATGATTATGATTATAAAATTGTGATGATTAACAAGCATGATGATCTATTGAATCCCCAAATCTTGAAAGAAACCTAATTCACTTTATATATATATAATTAGAATGATGATGCCTTAGTATGAAAGAAGCTTGATAAATTATATAATGAGAATGATATGCCTTAGTGTAAGAGAAGGCTTGATGAATTAGGGGATCGGGTGCCACGTTCCGTACCCAGGATAGAATGAATATGAGGATCGTAGTGTCCACGTTCCGACACCAGGTAGAATATGGACGGGTTCCACGTTCCGGTACAGGATAAATGATAATGAGGATCGAGTGTCACGTTCCCGACAACAGGAAGAATATGGATCGGGTGCCACGTTCCGGTACCAGGATAGAATGAATATGGGATCTGCAGTGTCCACGTTCCGACAACCAGGATTCAAATGGATCGGGTGCCCGTTCCGGTACCCCAGGATAGAACAGAGGATCGGATGTCGCGTACCGACACAAAGGAGAAAGATATGAATCTGAAGATAATGAATTCTCAATCTAATGACTTAATTCCCAATAAGTATTGTATTGAGGCTTGAGCCTCATGTGTGAACACCCTCGGTTGTAGTTATTGATGAATTCTGTTGTTTATTGCTACAGGTTGGAGTATTGCAGTTTGATTTACATATTATTATATATACTGTTCCCTAGTTTGAGTTGGCCGAATGATATCCTATCAGTACGTGTGGTTGTACTGACCCCCTACTTTCCATTTTTTCCTCTTTTATTGGTGTAATGCAGCAAACGTTCCGTCAACTTCAAACTCACAAGCATATCTAGCCAGTTCTTCACTTCATCGGAAATTCGGGTGAGCTAATGCGTCGAAGCTGGGACTGGTCTTTTCTTCAAAGTCTTGATGCCTTGAACTTCCTGCATGGGTACTAGCTTATCTTTTTAGTTATTTTGTTCTTAACATTCCTATTAAGTAATTTGAGATAGATGTTCTTGTGGATGATGACTTCCAGATTTTGGGGATAATAATAATAGTATTGAATGTTTTTTTTTATTAATGAGTTTAAATCTTCCGCATTATTTTCTTTGATATAACTTGAATGTTAGAGGTTTAGATGTTTGTTTCGCTCACAATAGAGGGTAATGTGGTGCCTTCGCGTCCCTTGATTTGGGGCGTACAATTAGGTTTGAGATTATATTGCGGGTTTCGGAATGAGGACTGACGATTTTATCTTACGCTTCAAAGTAAGATTACTACTAGGATGACAAACTTAAGGGAAAATCAGTCCTATTGAGTATACTTTGGGTGAATTAAATTGAAGATTTTAGTAAGAAATGCTATAAAAATTAGTTTAGTCCTCTTAACTTTGACTGGTATACCTGAGTTTAAGGTGTCATGCCGAGGACAAAGTCACTCACTTGCTGATTATAAAAGCTCTGCTAAGCATGATGGTAAAACAGAAAGTGACATATGATCTATCTGATTTATTTGTTTGATATTATCGAAAATTCTCATTTAGAATTAGTTTAGTGGAACAAAAGTCTTGAAAGTGTTTCACCGGTTCGGATATCAAATTTAGTATTTGCTTAAGAGTTGGACACTAGGCCGAATCCTATTTGAAAAAGAATTGACATTATTCTCTTTATTTGGTTTTCAATTCTATTAGAAAAAGAATAGGAATTATAATCCTATTTGTAGTTGATTTTGACTTTGTAAGGAAAAGCACAATTGTATAAAAAGAGGATGGTTTAAGAGAAAAATTGAAGTACTCATTAGTATTCTCCTTGAAGACATTAGGAGATACGAGAGGTTTTGAGAGAGCTTTCAACGAGAGAGAAGAGAGAATAGAGAAGAAAAAGATTTGTTTTGCTACATACTTTTTCTCCAACCAACAATCTTCAGATCGTGTTTCTCAATTAACCAACCATTGGATCGGACTAAAATTTGAAATACGTATTTTTGACATCTTGGTGGTAGATTTTAATGGTGGAGATTGAATTTGGTTGTCTGCAAGATCATTTTTTTGGTTCCGAATAGCAGCTGCATTTTGGTGGTTTTTGCATTAAAATTGTAGAGGCATTTTATTTATAGTGTGTATTATGAGGTTGTTTAATATAATATTTAATAAGAGGAATCTTAATTTAAGACAATGAAGATGATTAGAGTTAGTAATGATAATAAAGGGTTGCTGATGGATTGTGATTGAATCCCGATTACATTACTGCAGGCCAAAATTGGATTTGAAAGAGCAAGCCAGAGAACAGAGGCATTGAGACTAATACCTTTCATCCTAATCTCATTACTTGAAAAGGGAGCCCCCTTGATCCCTGAAGAGATTTTTAGGCAGAATTGGGCATAATTATTACCGTGAGGATTGAGCGTGCCCAAAATAGATTTTCCTCCTTTGAGCTGAAGATAAGATTTAGCAGTCCAATGAAATTATATAATAAGGATTGTTGTTACAACGGTTAAATGTACGTAACTACGAATTACGAGCATCTAACTATTGTGATTTTTCATATTTGATGAATATGTTGGGTGTTTGAAAAATTTTACGAGAATGTGGGTAATCACTTGATTGAATTGTACAAAAAGACTTAGAGTAATAACAAAAAAAAAAATTTAAAAATTATTTAAAAAAATTGTGGGGTATAATGCAATCTTCAGAAAGAGGTTAGAACAAGAATATTTTCTTTAATTGCAAGAGATAAAGAGGTATATTTTGGAGGTCGAGAATTGAGTTTTGAAACATGTGATTTCATATATTTTAACATGGTCATGGTTTTAGTGTCACATATTTATCAAATTGCTTAAAAGCTATCGAATAATACTTAAGAAAGGAGTGTACATACGCTCAACTCGAGTGTGATTACAAGTTCTCTAGTAATTTTAAGTTTATTATAACCGTGTCAAACTTTTAGTGAAGGATATAATAAGATTGATGAAGAGGCAATCAACGATAAGTCAAGATATGTAAATTCATAAAAATCTTCAAGGTATCAAGCATGTTAAGAAATAAGGAGATTGAGTTACATTGTTCGATTTACTATTTAAACATTTTATTTCGAATCTACTTTTGTGGTGGTATGTTTTATAAAAGTATGAATTGGTGAGGTAAAATAAAAATAAACAAAAAATTGTTTACATAAGATATTAAACATATGGACGGACTTATGCATGTTTGAGTAGCAAAGTTAATACAACTAAGGAAGGGTTTCACTTAAAAGTGTTGGTTTAGAATATAAGGTAAAAATTAATCAGTTGTTGGTAAAAGGATGAGATTGGTTAACGAGCTATAGAAACAATAGTGTGACATATTGAAGGATCGAGGAATTTAGAATTTTGCACGACCGAAAGAATTTGATAAAAGTGAAGGAATAAGACCCTTCGTATAAACCCTTGGATGTAGTTGAAGGTTGTATTGATTTTTGCCTATAGATATAAAAAATTTTGTGAGATGTAAATTGATTCGGTACAGATAACTTACTAGGAGTTTATTATCAACTTTTATAAAAATTGAGTTTAGCTTTGGATGAAAAACAGTGAGGTAAGAAATTTAGAGTTTTACATCGGATTAGATTGTCAAATTATGATAGATGACTTAAGAATGATGCACAAGGTAAGATATTATTATACATGATTATTAACAATTTAGAGTTGGACTAATACTACTCTATTGATGGGACTACATAGAGTGTTATGATGTGTTCATAGACATTTGATGGTGAATAGAGGCTATATACTAATTTGAGTGACCAAGAATTTTCCGATATGATGTTTGGCAAGGTATCTAAAGCATGATGTGTGGAAATGGTGCGGAGTTGACTTTAGGTGTTATTTAATAGTTTTATCTCGATGGAAAGGTACCATAAAATTTTAAATTAGTGTTATTATCCTTGTATGTGAGTCGTATTTGTCATGAAATGCCTAAATAGAAAGAGAGATAGCTATAGTTTGAATATGTATTTGATAAAATACTTTGATACTAATGATGATTTGGGAGTAAGGTAGATAATCGATGTGGTTATTATGTTTTGTTAGTATTAAGAGTGTTGACTTCAGTTGATGTGAGGTTCGATAAACCAAGTGGATGTGCAATTATAATAGGGAATCAATTGGTGATTGTGGGTAGCTAGAAATCAAAGCGATAGAGTTAGTTGAACGAAAATGTTTGATATGGACACTATGACAGGAGTAATTAGAGTTATTTCACCTTGGTTATCTTCGATATGAAATATTTAGTGTTGTCTTGGTATAGTTGAAGTATTTGAGTGGTTTTACATGTACCACTTTGCTTATGAAATTTATAGGAGAGCTACCATGAAAATTTCTAGTTTTTCGATAACTTAAGATTTATCTCATCATAGGTATTATGTTTTGGTTATGTGTGATGGAATGTGAGGACCATTATAGTTTTGTCATTCTTAAGGTTTGTTTATAATAGTTACTAATCTAAAATTTTGACAATGTTGTTATAGGTTATGTATGCCTGGGGTGGATCGCTCGATTGGGTGGTTTTACTTGATCAATTTTCTCTGTGATTCATATATAATATATATATATATATAATATAGATATATATTATATAAAACTTATATATAGCTTGTGGATGGAAAGTTTATGTTGGAGAATGAATATTGATATAAGATTTATGCGTGGGTGGTATGTGCAATTATGAGTGTGTGGTGGTTGATTTAGATTCACTTAAGATTGGATTTAGTATTAATTCTATAATTTATCGTGGTTATGTAAAAAAGATTCCACCTAATGGTTGTGTCAAGGTCTTTGAGAACATGTTACATATGTGTGTACCATTAGATTTAATGGTTATTGGGAATATTTTATGTTAGTGGAGTTTACATATAGGAATAGTTATCATTCAAATATCGAGATGACCCCATTTGAGGAATTGTATGAGAGGATGTGTAAGTATTCAATTAGTTGGTTTGATATATTTGAGGTGAGACCTTAGGAAGTAATATTTTTAAAGAAACGTTGAGACAACTATCCCTACGCTCGCCTTCCTTTGATTGTTCGAGGACGAACGATGGGTAATTGGTATCTATTGTAATGACTCTTTTGTTCGATTTGAGCGCTAGAGAATTTTATTTCTTAAAATACTTTCCTATAGAGTCTAGATGATTCACTTGGACAATTCATAATTGTAATTATGAAATTAGTGGGGGTAGTTTTAATAATTTACTTAATTAGCGGTTAAAAAAAATAATATTAAAATCAATAGTGGGTCATTTTTACCACTTTTATTATTGTAAGACATATAATTAGGATACTAACTGATCTATAAAAAAAGAAGGGTTTAGATAGGAACCATCTCTGCAGCCTCGAAGACGACTTCAGATGAAATAGTACTCCAAACTTTCTAATAATATTAATTATATTAAATTTTGTGTAGCTTGAATGGTTATAGGTGTTAATGTATGGATGCTGTTGCAACTTTTGGATAAAAAAGTAAAGGAAGGAATATGGTTTTATAGTGATTATGAAGGGTATTTGGATATATTCTATATATATAGATATCTATAGATATAGGAGATGATAGATATATATTATATAGCTAGATCTAGATAGAGAGATGAGTATATGTCATCAACATAGGATTGGTATTGTGATTTAGAAGAGAGAATCGCCATTGAAAGTGGCTTAAATTAAGCATTATATTTTATTATTATTTTATTATTGTTATTTATTATTATTCAGTATGGTTGCATGTTGACTTTGGAGCGAATTTGTGTACGGATATTGACTGAATTTTGGCATGAAAGGGAGGAAGTTAATAACTTAATAAGGATAGTAATCATTGGAATATAAACAGGGTAGGTAGGGCATATACATTTAAGGGTTCGTTTGTGCCACTGGTTCGTGAGGCCAGGGTTTAACATAAAACATTGCAATTGTTATTATATGTACATTTATTTGATATATTGAGATTAAATAATTAAATATTAGGTGTATTCAATTATGAAAATTTCATAAAGATATTGCTATTGGAGGGAATCGTGATACCCTTTGTTTTGAACTTTAAGGAAATTACTATAAGAATTAGAGTGGTTGAGGGTCTAGAGAGTTATGATGTTTATACACTCGTTATTTTACAAATTATGCATATATACTTGATAGATTAGAAAAGTTCGGAGGCATTGAGGAAGGGAAAAGTATTGGAGAAGTAGCTTGCTTAACTTCGTTTCTTCGGTAGAGGTAGGTTATGGTATATGCTATTTGATAGTAAACTCTTTATAGTGATTGATATGCACTGAATGATATTGTAAATTTTTATATATACTTGATTATGTGGTTGTGTCGCTTGGTTGTGTGTTTTGTGATTGGTCTAAAATCCTGAGACCGTGTTGAAAACTTAGAATCTGAACCTCTTTTATCAAAGTGCTTGACTTGCATATAAGAGTCTTGGATGAAATATTTATCAATAATTGAAAGTGCTGATAATAAATGATAACATTAATGGTTTTATATAGATCGGAGTGTCAAGTTCACGCACTGTATTCTTGATCAAAGTGTCACGTTCGGACACAGTATTATTGGATCAGGGTCACGTTACAGACCCAGTATAATTGGATCGGAAGTGTGTCATGTTGCGACACGATCTATTGGATCGGAGTATACGTTCCGACACAATAACATTAAAGGAAAAGATTATGGAATTAATTTAGACAAAATCTCAAGAACCGATTTCTCAAATGAGCGTGGCGGTGGAGGCATGAGTCCTCATAGGTGTGCTTATAGATGAGTGATCATGTAGTACATATCATGTTGTTTGTTTGAATACCTATTCGGTGTTTATATTGTGTTCATACGATATTCTTGTATATTAGGTATATTTTGAGGTGGTCTCAACCACCGTTTCCACCTTTCATGGTGCCGAGGATCCTTACTCAGTACATGTTGCCTCGTAATGAGTCCTACTTGTATTTTTCTTTGTTTTCCTTATATGGAGTGCAGCAAGTGTACCGACGAATTAGAATTTCCCTCAGCTCTATCAAGTCTCAGCAAATCAAGTTCAAGGGTGAGTTATTCATTAGAGCTTGGGTTGATTTTCTCAATAATTACCTGATGTCCTTAGTTTTCGAACACAAATTACTTTATTTCATTTATTTTGGTGTCTTTGATACTCTTAGACTTAGTAATTGGATATTACATGTCCTTGTTGTGATGACTTTCAGGTTTTGGGAAAATATATCTAGTAAGTTTTTGAGCTTCCGCATTATGATTGTAGTTTCTAATTTGGGGTTAAATTCGTTGATTCTCCCACCTATGCAGTTAAATGTGGGTGTCACTCACGACTTGTTTTTGATCGTGACACCGGATTACTAAATTATGATTGTGATTTTTAAAATCATTATGTTATGTATTGTATAGTATTGTGTTGTATTGTTATCTTGAATTTAAATCAGGGAAAACGCATAAGCACCCCCAACCTATGCCTGAAATTTCAGAGAAACACTTATACTATACTACGGCCCTCTTACCCTCCTAAACTTATTATATAAATAATTTTCTACACTTTTTTGTCCAACATAGCACTAGCTTGAAAAAAATATTATCATGCGCTGGTCCCATAAGATAGTGTCGTGTAGATCGAACCAAGCGGTAAAATGGTAAAAAAATATTTATAAAATAAGTTCAGGGGGGTAATAGGACTTTAGTATAATATAAGTTAGTCTCTAAGATTTCACGCATAGGTTGGTTGGGGGAGGGGGAGGGGGAGGGAGGGGGTTACTGGACATTTTTCCCTTTAAATATAGTTGTAATTATACTTTAAATTACAATTTTATCTTATCTTTTAAATATTGTCCATTCTTTATAGTGAAAATTATTAATAGCATCAATTTGTATCACAAAGTTGTGATTTTTTAACAAAATAAAATATTATTAATTCGAGATGAAAGTAGTATATATGAATAATATATATTTTAGAGAAAATGCATAAGTACTCCCAACTTATGCTCAAAATCTCAGAGACACACTTGTACTATACTAAGGTCTTATTACCCCTCCCCCCTCTCCCCGAACTTATTTTATAAATAGTTTTCTACCCCTTTTCGGCCTACATGACACTATCTTATGGGCTCAGCGTGTGTTGACAATTTTTTCAATGATAGTGTCACGTAGATTGAAAAGGGATATAAAATTATTTATAAAATAAGTTCGCGGAGGGGGGATAATAGGACCTTAGTAAAGTATAAGTGTGTCTCTGAAATTTTAGGCATAGGTTGGGGAGGTACTTGTGCAATGTTAATTACAAAATAATAGAAATAATTATATAATATTCAAAAAGTGAAATAGAGAGTACGAATGGTAGTTTTTTAAATTTAGAAAACTACTATTCAACTCTCCATAATCGGAGAGCAAAGGTAAAATAGAGAGTGCTTGGAGAGGACATTCTTTGTTTTACTCTCCAAATATAGAGAATGAAGAATAAGATAGAGTAGGGTTGGAGATGGTCCTACCCTCTATTCTCCAATTATAGAGAGTTGAAAAACAATTCTCTAAATTCGAACCAATATTCATACTATCTATTTCACTTTTTTAAATTATATTATTATTTTTATTATTTTATAATCAACATATTATTTTCATATACAGTTATTATTTAAATCTGTAATATTCGTAACTATTTATAAATGTAATATGAAATTGTAAAAAAACATATTATTTAATATAAGGGAAAAATATAAATATATCCCCAAATTATCATGAATGGTATGTCAATGCCCTTCGTTATACTTTAAAATTGTATATACCCTTACCGTCAATATTTTGGGTTGTGTATACCCTTGAGACTAACACTTGGACACATTGCTACATCTCAATTATTTACATAATTTTTTATTATGTTTTTATCCAAAATTAATAAACACCCATCTTTTCTAACTCATCCTAACCCGAATTAAAACACTTGTGACCCATCTTCTTCTCTTTTTTAGTTTTCAAAAATTTATTGCACGATTAAAAAATTTCACTAACATTAGTCATGTTCCTTTTGTGTGTTAGAGTTCATGGATGATTACGCATAAAACCACCAAGCCAATTTTGTAATTGACCACCGTCACCGTTGTCACTTTCTTCTCCAAAGTCCACACAAAAAATATGAATCATTAGAGATTTGTAGGGTCTGTTTTGGTGGGATGTAATTTTTTTGGGGGGGAGGGGGGGGGGGGGGGTTGTGAACGCCTTGAAGAGGCGCCGACATTGGTCTTTCTTCATTGAGGTCGCCGAAAAATCATCGAGATGCTCAATAGTGATCTGTCGGAGTTCAAGCCGTTAGAATGAGCTCAAATTTCATGATTTAGATGATAAGTGGGTGGGGAATAAACCTCTGATATCAACACTTCACAAACTTGCCTAGAATTAGATGAAATGACATGATCTCACCGGAAATTCTCAAAGCTTCTCCATTGTTATTTTTCCTCAAATTGTAAAAGAGAACGAATTGAATTTTGACGAGGGAGTAGATCTTATAATGCTCCATCATCTCCACTAGACGGAATTTGAATCAAACCTCATGAATTTGTTATTGTTGCAAAGGTTTTGAATTTGATTTGTAGCTTTGTTCAAATATATTCAAATTATTTCGAAAAGGGTTTCGGTTGTTTTTAAAATAGAAATGGCTAGTTTTCTAATTTTGGTGTAAAAAATCAGGTTAATAGTTGAAATGAAGCCACGTGTCCGGCCGTTAGTCTCAAGGGTATACACAAAACATACCATTTACGATAGCTCGGATATATATTTGTTCTTTTTTCTTTCAATATATACTACTTTCACCTCGAATTAATAATATTTTAATTATTTTGTATTTTTTTGATCACTTTGTGATACATTTTGATGTTATTATTAATTTTCATTATGAAACATGCACAACATTTTAATAATAAGATAATATTTCAGTTTAAAAATACAATACATAATATAATAATTTAAATACAAGATAACAACATAATATAATACATATTGATTTTAAAAATCACAACAATAATTTAGTTATCCGATAGGTCAGTTCCAGATATAATAATATTCGAAAACAATTGAATATGATCTAGTTATATTTGTGAATGCAGTTGTGCTTATTGATTTCTTTTCTCAATTGTTCAAAGTTCTTATTTAGACATTAAAAATAAAATATAATTTAGTATATTTAGACATTCAAAATAAAATGTAACTTAGTATCAAATAGAGAAATTCAAAAAATTAAAATTTTATACTACATGAATATTGTATATGGTGATTATTTTTGGAAAAATAAAGAAAAACTTTATATTATGAAATAAGAAAATAAAATTGAAATAGATATAATAATATAATATTGAGAAGAGACAATAAGACTTCATATGATTTCATTTAAGATTCAGAGGTCTAGGTCTGAATGTGAATCTGAATATTAAGATTAATATTAAGATTAAGATGTCAGAATCTGAATGCTTGTTTGAATATTAAGATATAGTTTCTAGGTCTGAACACTAAATCATTAAGATTGTTTGTTTTCAATATTTGAATGAGCATAATATTTTTTAAAAAAAATTTAAGAATTAACATTATATCAAGAAAAGTTATAATCAAAACCAAGAATACTTCTTCCAAAAAAAAAAAAAAAAAGGAACCCCCTTATCTTATGACCGAAATTCCAGAGACACACCTAAACTTAACTAAGATCCTATTTCCCCTTGAACTCATTTTATTCATATTTTTGTGCACCTTTTGTGCTGATGTGGCACCTTCAACCTCCTAAGTTGGTTGTGTTTGTACACACTCGCTCACCATGTGTGTAAATAATTAATTTTATTTTTTTAATCAAAAAATAGTTCTTAATTTTTTTTTGAAAAATATTTCATAATTTTTTTTAAAAATAATTAAATATATTTTAAAAAAAGAATACTCTTATTTCTTTTGTCTTGTATTTAAATTAAGTTAACACACATTTTTTTACCTTGTATGGAAACTATTTTTTTTATTTACATTCATTTTTTCTCTTTTATATTCTCTTTGAGTGTTTCTTTTTTTTTTGTTTCGTTTTGATTTGATTTCAAATGCTTGTTATTTAAATAAGCTAATTTTCAAGGATATAAAAAGAAGTAAGAAAATTAAATAAAACAAAAATAGTAAAAATTAACGGGACACTTTACATTATTTTTTAAATAACACAATTATTAAAATAATTATTAAATGTGAAAGACATAAATTAATGAAAATAATTAAAGTGAAAAGAAATTAAAAGAAATATTTTAAATGAAAAAATTAAAGTAAATTAATATATATAAGTGTGATTATCATTCAATATGTGTATTCACTATATAAAGTATCAATTAACAATGAATATTCCATATTTGGGCATCATCATTGCCTCAAGAGAGGTGCAAATTTCTATGACACGTCAACATTTGTGGTGTATTTATTCCATTTTAAATTAGTTTAGTGAGGTGTAATAGGACTCTACTTAAGTTTAAGTGTGTCTCTGAAATTTCAATCATAGTCAAAGGTACCTATGCATTTTTCCCCAAAAAAATCAAGAATAAGATTATAACCCATTCCTAGAAAAGTCGATTTATTTATTTTCTCAAACAATTTTTTCTCAAAAAACAAAGATAACTTCTTCTATAGAAGTTTTGACAACAAAAGAATTGTGACAACAAGAGTTCTTTATAAATATTAATTAACCAAATAATATTGTATATATTAAAAATATTATATAAATACTTGTAAAATATTATGAAGACTTACTTATTCAAAAGAAAGAAAAATGGTATTTGGTTGGAAAATGAGAGGAAAAAACTTAAAACTTGTCCAAAAGAAGTTATTTTAATAGAGTTTGAATGGTATTAAGACTCATTTGATTCATTTAGACTCATTAAGATCCATTAAGATGTTTTTTTTTTTTAAAAAAAAAGAAATAAATAGACTTAATGGAATGAATCCTAAAGATTAAGATTAAGATCTTAAGATCAAACACACTTACTGAGCTGAATCAGAATGATTAAGATTCAGATCCCCATTAAATGCAAATAAATGAGGCCTAAGATTCTTTATTAAATAGTCAAATAGATAATTAGATTGGAGTTGACTGTCTAGAAAATTTGGAACTCACCTTTATCTTACTTTCCATTTTCTATATTTGGAGAGTAAAATAGAGAATGAATTTCTAAGACATTTCCAACCCACCTCTATTTAACTCTCCTTCTCTATAGTGAAGAGTAAATAGAGAATGAGCAATCCAACCACAACCTCTAATCACCCTCTATTCTCAGTGAGAGAGGTGAATAGTAGTTCTCCAATTGGAGAAAGAACTACTATTATACTCTCTAGGGCTACGGGGGCAGGAGGAGAGGGGAGGGCGGGAGAGGGTGAAGTAAATAGATGGGGGGGGAGAGAGTAAGGGAAGAGGTAAGGAGAGAAGTAGGAAACAAGGCGGGGGCGGGATGGGGGGGAGACGGGGGGGGGGGGTCGCGGAGGGGGGGAGGGAGGGCGGGCGGGTTGGGGAGAGGGTGTGGGAAGGGGGGGCGAGAGGGGGGGGAGGGGGAGGGCGGGGGGGAGGGGGGGAGGGGGGGGAGGGACGGAGTGGGGAGGGAGGGGAAGGGAGGGGAGGAGGGAGCGGGAGCGGGGAGAGGGAGGGGGGAAAGGGGGGGTGAGGGAGGGGGCCGAGGCGGGGGGAGGGAGGGGGAGGGGTGGGGGGAGGAGGGGGGGAGGAGGGGGAGGGGGGGAGGGGGGGGGAAGGGGGGGGAGTGGGGCGGGAAGGGGGGGGGGGGGCATGGGTGGATGGGGGCAGCGGCTGCGAGGGGGGGGGGTGTGGGGAGGAGGGGAGGGGGGCGGCAAGGGCGGGTGTGATTTTTTGATGTAGGGGGGGGTAAGGTGGTTATGGTGATGGTTGACTTGTGTAGGGTAGTGTTTTTTTGTCTATTTCGGTTTCTTTGTTTTTTTATTTTCTTTTTTTTCTGTTTTCTTCTTTTCCTTCTTTCTTTATTTTTCTTTCCTTTTTTAAATGTAATGATATTTTAATAAATGTTTTTCAATATATACATTATTTCAAAATTAATAGGATTTTAATATTTTTTCATCATCAATAAAATTTTATTTTATTATTAATTTTCATTTTAAAGAATACAAAAAATTAAAATGGCACGATGGAAATTTTAATTTGAAAATACAATACATGATATGATAATTTAAATACAAGACAACAATATAATACATAACATATATTTAAATACAAGAGAACAATAAAACACATAACATAATAATTTAAAAACAAGATAAAATATAATGCATAACCTAATAATTAATTGATCACAATAATAATTTAGTAATTCGGTAGGTCGTTTTATTCGAAAAAATTAGGATATGATTTCGAAAATTGTTGCGATTGTGGTTGTGACTGCAGTTGTGATTGTTGATTTTTTTTTCAAGTATTCGTTATTGTTCTCGTTGTGTGTAATCACGAACATTTGGATCACTAATAGTTCTGAATGCACCAATTCAAGAAGTTGAAGAGGCTCCAACTCCAACTATAGAAGTGGTAGTAGATGAAAATCTCCGGTTTGAACAATTTTTAGCTAGACATAAAAAAAATGACAAAAAAGATCAGTTTTATCTCCGTAATGCATTATAGAGAATTTATGGGAGCAACGTAATGATTTTGAAAATTGAGTGTTCATATAATTGCATGTCACTTTTATTTGAATTTGCCCCCCCAATTCATGTATTAATATTTTCTTGCAATTTATGTTATTTAAAAATTTAAGATAAAATATAATTTTATATCAAATTAAATATTACATAAGATAATTATTTGGGAAAAAAGAAATAAATGATTTATATTATGAAAAAAGAAAATAAAAATGAACTAAAAATAATAATATAATAGTGAGGAGAGAGAAAAAAAAATTAGAGAGTAAAATAGAGAATTGGGTTGGAGTTGGTTGTCTGAAAAAATGGATTGGGTTGGAGATGACCTAACCATCCTCCATTTCACTAGTTATTCTCCATTTATTTGGAGAACTATTATTCAAACTCTCTGTTTCCCATTTTCGTTATTATTTTTATTATATCTGTCACGACCCAAAACGAGTCGTGAGTGACACCCGCACTTAACCTGTTAGGTGAGCGAACCAACAAATCTAAACCCCAATATATACCAATAGTTCAACTATGGAATTAATAAAAATAATGTGAAATATCCAAAAACTTACTAAGGTAACCAAACTAAAGAAGCTTAAAGGTGTCAACTTATTATCCCAAAATTGAAAGTCAATCACATCAGAAAACCTCTCCTCAAATTACCAAGTATAAGAGTATTAAGAAAACCAAAATAATAAAAAAAAGATGCGTCCATGTCCGAATGCAAAGACATTCAAGAATGTGAATGAGAGGAATCCAGCACGAGCTAGAAAATAATAGCTCACCGAACTCTGATGTTGCTGGAAGACTGATTAGAGTTGAGGGGCGAGTCGAAGTCGAGCTACATTGCTGCACTCCACAAAAGAAACAAAGAAGCAAATTACAGTAGGGTCAGTACGAAGGAAACCGTACGAGAGGTATCATGGTTCAACTCAAAATAGAAATCAATATATCAATGAATAATAATATAAAATAACTATCAATACTTAAAACATGTGGCAAGGAAACAAACACATTTTGAAACCATTGACACAAACAACACCCTAATCGGTACACCATCAATCACAACATCAACCACACGTCATGAGGACTCATGCCCACACCATACTCATTTGGAAATAGGTTCCTTGAGATTAAGGTATATAAGTTACTTCAGATTCCTTGTCTTTAATGTTATTGAGTCGGGAAGTGACCTCCTGATCCCATAATACACGGTGTTCGGAACGTGGACACTCGATCCCCATAATACCATGTAGGAAAGTGACTCCGATCCAATATCTCATTATTTTATTCAGGCAAGTCTATTTTTCACGGAGTCATATAGTAATAGAGAGGGTCAAGATTAGAATTTAACACCTCATAATTTTAGGCCGCCAACCACTAACCACACGATTAATTAATTACAAACATGACAACCACACAATCAAGTATAAGGAGACTTTACAATATCACTCAACTACATATCAATCGCTATTTAGAGTTTATCGATCAAATAGAAATAAACCTAATCTACCTCCACCGAAGAACGGAGAGTCAAAACAACTACGTCTCAATGTTATTCATTTCTCAATGCTCCAAACCTTTCTAAGCTATTAAGATTAATCTTCGTAAACAAACACGTCCCAATCTCTATTAATCAAGTGTTCCAAATTTGTGAGGCCAATAAACAGGTAAAGATAACGCATATTCGAAAAGTTCAAGTAAAGGTAGGAAAATCTGAATTTCATAGGGGACAGACAGAAGGGCGGCGACGAAGGAGAGGATCGTCAAGTTGGATTTCTGTCCCTATTATAAAACTTAATTATATTATACTATACAGAACGAACACTTGCAAACATAAATTTATGTTATATCAATACAAACCATCATCAGCCTTTAAAATAATTTAGTTATCAAACTAAGTACTATCCGACAAACTATACCTCGATGTTCGTGGAATGACCACGTTGAACTGTATATCAAACTTTAACAAGTTTATCCACAGTAACCATTTTCCTTTCACCCCAGTATTATGTTAGACAGTGCCTTTTCATATGGCCAATGTAACCAACCAATTGATAAGTTATAATAATAATCCACAAAACCATTTCTCCAATCAAATATATATTCATCTAAAAATAATAGTATCAATCATGTAATTGATCTTAGAAAACTATGACCAAGTTAAATATGAAACCCAACACTGTCATCAAGTTACATCTGGTAACTTGAATTTAAAAAAAAAAAAAAAACAAACCACCATTATCCTAAACCGTTAGATCCTCCAATATCAACTCTTAATTATTTACAAATTAAGGAAAGACCATTATTTATCATTTAATACACCAAATTTCAATAGTGATTTTTTTTGTTGTTAGGAGGTCGCAATTAGCGACGACTTAGGGCAGCAAGCACGTCTTCAATTCCAAATCAACTTTCAACAAATAATAATAACAACTATATGCATGAACCCACAACATTGGCAAGGACTAGATTCAATAACAAAAACAAAATTGTTTACCTGCGATAATTTGTTGTTCTATCCTTTAAGAGTTTAGGCGGCACATAGTTGTTGAGAAAGAAATTATAATAGCCTTCTTTTTAAATAAATTTAATTTTTATTACCCTAATTGTATACTAACTAATTATAAAAACTCTTAAAAGTGATTTCCACCTTACTTGAATCTTACTTTTTCTTAAACACCACACCTAAATAACTATTAAAATACGACCCCACCTAATTTAATTAATATAATCCCAAATAGTCAAAAAAGATCCACTTAAAATCTATAGGAAAGTATTTTCTAACATAAAAAGTTCTAGTGTCCAAAACGATCGGAAATGGTGTTACAATATCAAATAACATATTATTTCTATATAAGCCCATTAATTAAATATCTAATATAATAATTTTAAATGTAATATAATATTTAAAAAATATTTATTAATATATATTATTTCATCTCAGATTAAAATTTTGATTTTTTAGTTCTTTTGCACTTAAAATAGTTGATTTTTACTATTAATTTTCATTATAAAAAATACACATAAGTAAATGGTCTCCAATTGTCCAAACTATTTGTGATCCACATTCCCAAAACAAGAAATATTTCATGATGAAACAAGAATCATGCCGAAAAAATGTTGAAAGTGCATTCCGAGTTTGATATCACATTTCGTAATCATTGCAGGGCAACACGTTTTTGGAGAATGAAAGTGCAACATGATATAATGATTACATGTATTATACTACACAACATAATAATCGAGGATGAACATGATCTTAATGCACCAATTCAAGATGTTGTAGAGGCTCCAACTGCAACGACATAAATGGTAGTATATGAAAATTTATGATTTCTAGACATAAAAAACTAAAGACAAAAATACTCATTTTAAACTCCGTAAGGCATTAATAGAATATTTGTGATAGCAACATAATAATTTGGAAAGTTAAGTATTTATGTAATGTTTATTTAATTTTATTTCATTAATGATTTCACTTTTATTTGAATTTTCCTTAATTTGTATATTATATAACACTTGCTTATAATTTTATGTTATTTAGAAGTTCAGAGTAAAACATAATTTTGTATTAAATAAATAAAGAATTTTAAAAAGTAAAATTTATTTCACATAAAAATTATATAAGGATATTTGGGAAAAAAAAAAAAAGAAAAAAAGATCTATACAATAAAATAAAATAAAATAAAATAAAAACTAGAAATAATACTATAATATTGAAGATAGAGAATGAATTTTTTTAGTGAGTAAACTAAAAAATTGAGTTTAGAGTAAATTGTCTAAAAAAATAAAAAACTCTATATTTCAAAAGTAAAATAAAGTATAAGGTTGGAGATGTCCTAAACAATATACAACGCAACAACCATCCAAACAAGGTGTTATAAAAATTAGAGAGGGCAGAAGCAAATGAATCATTATCCGTGTCACCTATCTGAAACCAAATAATCACCATTCATTTGTACACAATCAACTGTTAATATTCGTGCAACCAATAATTTTTCCACTAAATTTCAATTTCTCCCTCCACTTTACTCCAATCTCTCTCCATATATACACATCTCTCATCCTATAACACAATCACCATTAACACACAACTTTTCTCCCGAGCTTTCTCTCTCTAGACTAGAAGATCTAAATCAATGGCAAGAACAAAGCAAACAACAAGAAAATCCACTGGAGGAAAGTCACCAAGGAAGCAGTTGGCTACAAAAGCTACAAGGAAGTCAACGCCGGCGACTGGAGGAGTGAAGAAGCCTCACCGTTTCCGTCCAGGAACAGTGAATCTTCCTGAGATCCATAAGTATCAGAAGAGCACTGAGCTTTTGATCCTAAAGCTACCTTTTCAAAGATTGGTTAGAAAGTTGCATAGGATTTTAAGACAGATTTGAGGTTCCAGAGCAGTGTTGTTGCTGCACTTCAAGAGGCTGCTGAGGCGTACTTGGTAGGTCTCTTTGAGGATACTAATTTGTGTGCAATTCATGCTAAAAGAGTTACAATTATGCCTAAGGATATGCAATTGGCTAGACATGTTAGAGGTGAAAGGGCTTAATGTATTACTTTTTCTATTTTCACCTTCGTGCTGAAAGTGATATGTAGTAGCCAGTTGGTTCAGTAAGTTTTTGCTTGAAATGTAATGAAAAGTTTGATTTGTTTTAAAAAATGAAGCATCTATAGCCAATGTGTCTCTATGGTATTGAATAAATCTGCTTCTGAAATTGTCCCTAGCTCGTCTAGAATGATAATCTAATTGTCTAGATGTCAACATTATAATACTGACTTATATTTTAATATGACATTATTGTGCTTTTACAAAACAAGTGATTAATTGCTCCTGTATCACTTCATCAGCAGTAAGATCTACATCTGCCTCTTTATGCAAAAACGTAACATATTTATCTTCAATCCCACAAGGTACGATATGCTTAAAGTAGTTTAAGTCAGTATCCATGTTGAATACTAATCCATGAGATGTGATCCCGGATCTTTCTGTCCTCAACCCAAACCCTAGTTTCACATTTTTGTCCAGCCTGGGCTTTCACACCATACATAGGTGCCAATTCAATCATGGTTAGCTCAAGCTTCTCAACATACTTTCTAGCCCCTAAACCAATATCTCTCAACAAAATTATGGGATACAAGATTGCTTGGTGACGACCATGAGAAGTAATGTCACCTCCTTTTTGTGTATAGTGAAGTTGTTCCCCCATAGACTTCAGATCTGAATAAGGAATGAGTAGATTATGAATTGTTTCCCTTTCGCCAACTATATATGTCGGTGGGTATTGTAGAGATTATAAGATATTAAGAGCTTTTCTATCAGATGCTAGTTTGTGTTGCAGCTTTAGCGCCTCAAGGTAATTGACTGTGCCCATCTTCCAAACTTGAAGACAACGTTTCATTTGCCTGAAAACTACAAAACAATCAATCATTTGTGTTGAAGTGAAAAATTCCGAACCTGCAAAATTACTGTAAATTTGAAAAAACAAATCGAGCAAAATACATATGTAATGCTTCCAACTCCCCTCTATTCCAAATTCAACCACTTTTTTAGTGAATATCCTGAAAGAAAAGAAATTTGTTTGACTTTAACATTTGGATATAGATTATACAAGGAATGAGAACCAAATCCTATTGTTTGTTTAAACTCATGAGATCCATTGGTACAAAGACAAATGTGAATGAGGAAAGGCCAGAGAACTTATGGTTTTATCCCAATGAATCCTTTATGGAAGTTTGATAAAAATAAAGAAAACTGACATACTTATGTTCCTTACAAGCGTTTGCAATTTCTAGGTTAATAATTTTTCTATTCCCATCAAATTACCTGACTAACTCTGTGGATAATATTAAATTTCATCATCATCATCTTTGGATTTTATGGTTAATGATCTGAAGAGAAGAGAGTGACAGAGGTAGGGTTTAGAAAATCCAAAGTGAAGCACTCTATTGATCTGGAGGAACATATGAATGTGACGGTAATTGTCTCAAATTCACAATTAGGAATGAGTCAAAATTCAGAAACTAACTATATCAGAATTGGCTTAAAACCTTTGTTCTGCAAACAAACAAACAAAGTTGTTGATAGATATGGAGAAAAAATGTAAGTAAAAGACCAACTTAAATCCAAAGTAAATAGTTAGTCGGATAACTCAACAGAATGAGACCCAAACATACAACGTTGCAACCCCATTCTCCCAAATCAGAGCTGCAAAAGAACAAACATGATAAGAGTAAACACTAAATTTGTTGGGTATGTAGCAAGAATTGATGGGAAATAGATGGAAAGAGAAGAACTTAAAAAGTTGAGAACTTGAAAAGTCTTCTTATGCTTTAAGAGAAAGGCATTTGTCCCTCATCGGTCGTGGAAAGAGAAAAATGAGAACTTAAATATAGAAACATCCTATTAGTTGTTAAAAGGGGTGGAAAGAGGGACCACCCTCACGCCGTCGTCGCTTGTCTCGACTTCGACTTCGAAAAATGATTGAGAGATTATCTTTTGGACAAGGACAAAGTTAGTTTTAATAATTTAATTAATTATTTATTTAAGGAAAAAGGCTCAAATATGACATCGAACTTTCAAGAAAAGCTCATTTATGCCATTCATTAAAAGTTTGGCTCATCTATGCCATTACTGTTCAAGAAAAGGCTCATTCATGCCATTATTTTTACAATGGTTTTGCAAAACCATTTTTTACACGTGTCAAATTATAATTTGGTCACGTCATCAATTTTTTAAATAAAAAAATTAATAGTTAAAAAAATATTTTTTTTTCATAATTATTATTATTTTTTATTTAAAAAATTGATGACGTGGACAAATTATAATTTGGCCACATCATCAAATTTTTAAATAAAAAAATCAAAAATCTGAATAATATTGAACTAATTTTTTTTTGATTTTTTAATTAAAAAATTGATGACGTGGCCAAATTATAATTTGCCTCATGTCAAAAATGGTTTTGCAAAACCACTGTTAAAAAATAATGGCATGGATAAGTCTTTCTTTAACGGTATGACATAAATGAGTCAAAATTTTAACAGATGGCACAAATGAGCCTTTTCTGAAAAAATCAATGGCATATTTGAACCTTTTCCCTTTTGTTTAATTAATTAATTAAATGCTTTCAATTAATTAATTGATAATAAAAACGTTTTCAGTTATTTAATTGAAATTAATCGAAACGTTTCAACTTTTTAGTTGATTAACCCAATCCGGCTCGGATCCGCGCGCGACCCGTTTTATTAAAAAAGATATTTTGTCGTTTTGGAAATGACGGTTCTGAAAGATTGCAACTTTCAGGAATAGTCAATACAATTTGAAAGGTTGCAAACTTTCATTAATGGTCGTGTCGATTCTGAAAGGGTTGCAGCCTTTTGGAACCTGTTCCACTTGCCGATAAATACCATTCACTCTTCAGAGATTTCCCTTACGAATTTTTCTGATCTCTTCTTTTTCTTCTACACAACAATTACTTCGTGTATTTTACTGATGTTGAGTGGTTCGCTGACACCAGAGTTTTTGGTATCTATACCCTGGTGATTGGGATCATTTTACCCTGGGAGGTCATATTCCAAATCGAACCTCGGATACTAGAGGGGAGTAATTTCCTTAAACGGACACTGTGAGTTAAGTGGACTTGATCTTTTTCCTGTTAAAATTTTTTCAACTTCTGGTACGTGTTTTACAGATTTTAGTTTTTTTGTGAATTAAATTTATGTTCTTCTTTCTTACTGATTCATTGACTTTTGGTTATTTCGTGTTTCTGCAAAATATATTAGAATCAGTAATTTTGATTTTTTTCTAACACAAATTGGCAACAATCTTAAGGAAATTATTATAATATTATTAATTTGTGTTTCTCATGGAGACTAAAATCTTCGTGAATTTATACTCCTTGAAGTCTGAAATTATAATTTATTGCTTACTAAGACTAGACTTTTGTTTATCAGAAATGGCAAACAACGGTGTTACAGTGGTTGTTGTTGCACCAATCGAAATGTTGTACCACAAGTAGGGAAACCGAATAATTTCACTGGTGTGAATTTCAAAGAATGACAACAATGGGTATTTTTCTTGCATACCACTCTTGGTCTGCATAAATTTACTAGTGAAGAAACTCCAATGCCTGCTGCTGATATGTCCGGCAAAGAAAAAATCATGATTATTGAAGCATGGAAACAGGCAGACTTCCTATGTAAAGGCTACATTTTGAGTACTTTAGATGATGACTTATATAATATCTATAGTGTAATAACAATTTCAAAGAGTTGTGGGATACACTTGAGAAGAAATATAAGACAGAAGATGCATGCTTCAAAAAATTTGTAGTCGCAAAATTTTTAGACTATAAAATGGTATATAGTAAAACTGTTGGATCACAAGTGCAGGAACTTCAACTTATTCTCCATGATCTTATTGTTGAAGATATGGTAGTAAATGAAGCTTTTAAAGTGGCTGCAATGATCGATAATTTTCCTCTTTCGTGAAACGATTTCAAGAATTATCTAAATCACAAGCATAAAGAAATGAATCTTGAAGATCTTTTGATTCGTCACAAGATTGAGGGAGATAATAAAAACGCCGAAAAAATTCTAGTAAGAGCTCAACAATCATTGGAGTAAATATTGTTGGAAAAGCTCCTACCAAAGACAAAAAGAGAAGCAAGTCCCACGGGCAGAAGTCAGAATAGGCCAAGAAGAAATTCAAAGGCAATTCTTACAATTGTGGAAAGGCTGGTCATAGGTCTTCTGATTATCGTGCTCAAAGAAAGAACAAAGACAAAGGCAAAGGCAAAAGTCAAGCAAACATCGTGGAAAAGATAGAAGATGCAGATGACTTGCGTGCAATGATCTCGTAGTGTAACTTAGTTAGAAATCCCAAGGAGTGGTTTCTTGACTCAGGTGTCACTCGATACATTTGCTCTGCAAAAGAAGCCTTTGCAACATACACTCCTGCTGAGTACGGTAAAGATTTGTTCATGGGAAACACAGCAACAACAAGATTGCAGGAACTCAGAAAGTAATGTTGAAAATAACATCCAGCAAGGTGTTTACTTCGAACAGTGTTCTGCATGTCCCTACTATTAGGAATAATTTAGTTTCTGTTGTACTACTCGTTAAGAACGAGTTTATGTGTGTCCTAGTTAGTGATAAAGTTGTAATAAGTAAGAATGAAATGTTCATAGGAAAGGGCTACCTCAATAAGGGTCTTTTCAAATTGAATGTAATGGTTGTTGAAAGTATTAATAAGAATTCTGCTTCTGTTACTTATTGGAGTCAAATGAAGTATGACATACCTGTTAGGGACATATAAATTACAAAGCCTTGCAAAAATTAATTACTATAGAAGTATTGCCTTATTTTAAATGTGATAAATCAAAATGTGAAATTTATATGGATAGTAAGTTTGTTAAATATAATTATATGTTTGTTGAAAGAAATTTCAAAACTTTAGACTTAATTCACACAGATATATGTGATTTGAAGTCGAGACCATCTCGTGGTGGAAAAAGTATTTTATAACTTTTATTGGCGACTGCATTCGATTTTGTTATGTATATTTCCTTAATAGTAAGGATGAAGCAATTGTTGCATTTGAGCAATATAAAAATGAAGTGGAGAACCAACTGAATCTAATGATAAAAAAGATTCTGAGTGATAGGGTGGAGAATATGAATCTCCTTTTGCATAGATATGTTTGGAATATGGTATTATTAATCTACTACTACACCTTATCTGATACGCTCAAACTTACTTACATTTCTTAAATAAGAAGTAAAGCGATCCGTGTGGTGTCAAGTAATGTGTCGTCTTCTCTCTGTTCGAGTTGGGATGTTCCGATCCCACGAGGAAAAAATAGTTTTAGGACTTAACTTCAATCTATTACTACTACTTGTTTCAGTCATTACTTCCTAGAAAGCAAAAACATACAAAAAGGGGTTTCATTTCTAATAGTAAATGAAAATCAAAACTAGCAAAATAAGGAGACAACTAACAGCTCGATGTTAGAGTTTTAATCAATTAATCAAATAACTACAGGCGGTTTACATGTTCCCACAGGTTCATAACTTGACTTAATCTAGACTATAACAATTCTTTCCTATAATCTTGCATGCAAGTGATAGTTTGGATGTATTTCTAAATCCTGGTACGGCAATCTAGAAAATGTCTCGCGCTCTGCAGCCTTGGTCCGGCCTCTTCGCTGTTCCCGTGTGTATGCTAATCCTAGTTTACCTCATATTAAGCATCGTATTCGATATTGACTAATTATTACCTCGTACCATCAATTACTAGCCTTTAGATATAAACTCTAAGTCTATGTTGATAATTCTTTTTCTATTAGCTACACTCTTCGGTCCGGCAAGTACCTTAAGGCTAGTTCTAATAACGTTGGATCATCTGTTAAAAAGACTTCTATGCGAAAGAATTATCAATAACCGTTCATAACAGAACACTCATCTATGTCCTAGATGTTATTATTAGTTAGGTTTCTTTACTCCTTTCATCTGTCTTTCCCTATGGTTTCCACAACCCTAGTTATTGGTTTAGTTACTCATAGTCATAATCACATATTCAAAATATATGAGCTAATAATTCAATGTAATTACTTACTTCAATGAGAAAGAGGAAAATCCCGAAAGTTCTCTTGATTAATCAACAAAATCACCACACTCAAATGATTAAAAGTCTCAAGATAGACCTATATACATGAGTCTAACTAATGATAATCCAGCGTATAACCGCACCAAAAAATGAGTTTTTTTCGAACTATTTATATAAAACTAAAAACCCTAATTAAACAAGGACTCATTTGCTGGAAATCTGTCAAATCGCGGGTGGGGTCGACGGACCTCTCGACGGAACGTCGTGTCTGACTGCTTCGTGAACTCTCCGGTCGTCCCATACTTTGTAAGTTCTTCTGCTTCTCTCATCTCTCTTCATTCCTACGTCGACGCAGGTATGACGGATCATTACGAGCACAACGGTCTGTCGAGGGACTTCCGTTTCAAACCTTGAACTCTTGGAATATGGGTACTGGGCTACTTTACTTCTCATGGATCTTCATGAACGAACCTGTCAGGACGGACCGTCATGGCTTACTACGTGTCCGTCGCGCGTTCCATAACCCCACACTGGTAAAGACTTCCCCATCTTCCTTCAGCAGTTGCACTACGCTGCCACTACGGACGGTCATAAGGCAACTGACCGTCATAAGCTGTCCGTAGGTGGTCTCTTCTAACATTTCTTCGCTAAAACCTCCCATTCATTTCATCTTTTGCAGATTCCGCAAATAAGGAGAAACTTAATATAAAATTAGCACCAAAAGGCTTTTGGGACACACTAACGAAGGAAAAAGTATTAATAATACCGTGAACCACATATTGAACACCCTCAAATTAATTCGTTGTTTGTCCTCAAGCGACGCACTAATGACCAATACCCAATTTTTGTATCATGTCTTCCATGTTCATCCTTTGCAATCATTTTGGCTATCAATCCCAATTACTCTCATCATATTTATGCATGCTATCACTATTAGAGCTTGAATTATGTAGAAGCAGACCATGCACAGAACTTATCATGCACTAACACCTATCCTCTTCATTTCTCACCGAGGGTGCTAACATTTTCCGGTAATCGCAACTAGGTTCCCTCACTTTCAAAACAAACTCCTCATTTCACACAATATTTCCAGTTTAGTATAAGGATTACTTTTCAACACCCACTTCAGAACAAATTCACACTCATTTAATACTAGTTCCTAAGCTTGCCCTTATTTTTCACTGCTTTAAGTTCGCATACAACCTTTAGGATCACGATAGGAACGTTCTCTCTTAGCTTGTCACTAGGCTCAGGGTCAGGTACGGGTATATTTAGTATACTTTAGTGACTTTTTGCCCTCCTTGACTATCGTACAACATAATAACCAGTTTCTATCATTTTTATTCTGCCCATGTCCCTATTCTTTGCACAACCATGCTATTGTGCTCCCTTTTTTTTCTTCATTTGTGTAAGTGACTCCCCTTCTTTTCTGCTTGTTATATTTTTATTTTTATTATTATTTTTTTATTTATTTTTCTTTCAACCGAATTCCTTGGTCACTTACTTTTGTTTCTTTCTCGCTCGTTGTCTTCAAACCGGCCACTTTCCAAAGTATTCCTCCCATATAGACAACCCGCCATGAGCAAAGTACACAATACCACAAGTTGGTCCAGGCCATAAAAGGTTGTTTACTACATTGCACCCTCAACTTAATACTTTTGGCACGCTGAGGTGCACATTCAAGGAGGGACCAGGGCCACACCTTATTCCTAAAATCAGTTGGGGTGATAAAGAAAGTCTAATTTAAGCTCAATCATTTGGTTCAAAGAGGACTAATTTCATTGGTTTCTTTTATTTAGAGGCTAAAAAAGGGGCGATATTGAATAATGACTATGAATCCGTCTAATTGCCTATTACACCTGACTTTTGAGCAGACTAAAAGGCAAGTTCTAAGCTCAGTACAATAGTGGGACCTATTCACATCTTCCTCACCTCCTTGACATCTCACACTCTAAACCCCCAGATTATCAGACACCTAGTTCGAATTTTAGACTATGGGGGGGGGGGGGGGTCATGCAGTTGTGTACTCTATGTCATTCTTCGATCCACACTTTATAAATTACTATCCTAGTCATGGCATGATTTGTTTCATTTTCAGGATATCATTTTAGCCACATGCTCCAGAATTCAACTATGGTACCAAGATATAGCATGCCGGGTCAACAGAACAAATAATCAGTCTTTTTGGGGAAAAAGAACACAGGCAATAAAACAACCTCAAAAGAGGATAGTGAATTGGGCTATACTCAGACTCCACCCTACCACTCACTTTTCCATTTACCCCACCCCCAACAAAAAACATGTCAATGTTCCCAATGCATAAATGAAATACTAGAGGTGGTAGGGAAGCAAACATGGGGCGGCCAAACTCCGACAATCAGCACGACCGTGGTGATTATTACGGTCCATTCTTCGATTTCCTGTCGTGGGACACTTACAAAAAATAAAGCCCTTAGGAGAGGAGTCTCTGACCGTAATGACGGTTATGCAGGACGGACCGTCTAGAGTATGACGGTCCGTCGTAGATATCTGTTGGAGGACACTTAGAAAACGTGGGATACCCTTAAAAATAGGGTCTCTGACAACCAGAACGGTTGTGCAGGACGGACTATCGTATGTGTCCGTTGGTGACTGTTGCAGAGTAATTTTCTGCAGAATTTCCTAGTGATGTGCCTGCAAATTTAAAACCCATTAGTAAAAATGCTTACCAATTACTAAAAGAAGAAAGAAAAAACTATAAGTATTGGGTTTGCCTCCCAACAAGCGCCTTATTTTAAGTCGCCTGGCATCCATGCGACTGAGACACTGATTACTCAAGCCTTCATCAGAGATGGTAATGTCCTCTTCACTTCATTTTCGCCAATGCAGTATGGCCCAAAATAGAGTTTTAGATATATTATATTATATGATTTATTTATTCGTTCTCTATTATCCTTAAAAACCGGCACAACCCACTTCCCCCTTGGTTTTTAACTTCAACTGCTCCATTAGGGAATCGTGGTTAATCAAGTAGGGTCCAAGTCCGTTTGGACTTTTGAGCTTGCCCGGAAGACAAGTGAACCCAGAACTATCTAAAAGCACCAAATCCCCAACATAAACTCTTGTTTTGCACTTTTTTGTTTCATTCTCCTTCTTTCATATTTTCTTGGGGGATATGGCGGATACGATTGGAGCTCACCACTCTGCCTCATGGACCTACAAATGTTACAAGGTCGGCTTCTTCATTGTTTCAACTGAAATTTCATCTACCCCCTTTTCCATATCAACTATAGGCTCTACCTGTTCAAGGAAAGGCCTCCCAGAATAAATAGGCACTTCCAAAATTGACTTCACAATCAAGAATAAAAAAATCTGCCCAGAACTATGAATGACTTCCACTTTTACACACATCATGGAGTATCCTATAAGGCTTTTTCACTATTCGATTCATCCATCGTAGCCGGCCGCCTCGCAGTGGTTTTTGGGTCACCCAAACCCAACTTCTTGTAAATCGAGAGGGCATGAGATTTTGCTTAACCTTCCAGACACAAATGCTTTCGCAAATGTAATGACCCGACTGGAACAAGGAATGTGAACGCACTAATCTTCTTTCTTTGTAACAGAGATCTTGTAGCAATAGCACTACAACAGCTGGCAGTCCTATCATCATCCTCGAAAGTTACCAAACCGATCTGTTCTTTTACCAATCTTTTCATAAACTTGGCATATAACTAACCGGGCATTTGTTCTAGAAGCTTTCTACCCCAAAGGGACTTGATAAAAGTTGCTTCAGCATTGTTATATAAACGCCTATATTTAACCATCCACACTCATTCTTTTTCACACTCCAATCTCGCTCGAGTTAAGGGTAGTGGTGGTCTAGGCATTGAAATTACCTCATAGAGACTTCTGCATTTTTTCCAGTTCTCGTCTTCGACTTCCACCGCACTACCTTTACCACCTTATCATCATCCTATTCTCACATTTTTCCTCATTAGACCATAGGTAGGGTCAATGTTTGCTTACCACCACGAGTAGTATTGACATACAGTTTGGCATCATTTTCAGATTTTTGGACAGTGTGGCTAGGAATAGTGTCCGGTTGCCGTGTGTTCACATTCGCAGATAATGGGGGCCATTTTCCAACTCGATTTGCTTAATCGATATTGCTTGTGTATCGACTTTTTTGCCCCAATACATGCTAAATCACACCTTAACTCTTTACTGTGCTCATCACTAGCATCGAAGCCTCCTCAGCATTTTGTGGCAACAGATCCTCAACTGTCGCGCCATACTATCTCCACCATCCCTAGGAGTCACTTCACGATATTGAGGAGGGACCCGTAGGCGCCTATTCCTATCATTGCTGTTACTGTAGGGGGTTACCCCTGTTGATTGTTGTCACGGTTGTATTTTTTCCATCTCGTACATAATGACCCTCACAGTTTAGTACCATAGGATCCGACCTTGGTTCCCTTGACCTTGGGCGCCAATTATCCTGATTGGAGAGCCTTGGGGCGCTCGGTCGGAAACCCCCCGTTGCTCATTTACTACATAGGAGCTCCGCATAATAGCATTCATCATTAGGAGGTGTGGTTTAGGCAAGTAGTTAACTGGCAATTTTATTCTTTTCTTCACCCCAGTGATATTTTAGTACCACCCAAACGCAGGTCTCATCTGAGCCTTTCTTGATTTATCTTTACGAATCTCATCTATGGCTGGTTGTGAGTGGACTGTACTGCAAAGGTATTTCCCTCACCGGTATCTGATCCTAGTAACTTGTCCAACTTTATTATTCCGGGGGATTTTCCCTCTAATTTTTTTTCAGCAATCTCATCTAAGGCCCACTCACCCATAAGATCCACTTGCTATAGTGTCCAACATCGCTTTATTATTATCCTTCTTGTCCCCGATAGAAGTATCCTTTGATTGACTCCATCTATACGGTGATTTGGGACGCTCTCAGACGAGGTGATCTATCTCTGGAGAACTACTAACCGATCTCCTGGTAGTGCCACACAGTTATTCACTCTGTCTTTGTGGTTTAGTTTCTTGGAAACCGGATAGTAGCCTTGCTAGAAACATCCTTAGTTGGTTCCAAGTGAAAATTGAGTTGTAAGGAGATCATTAACCATATAGCAAGCCTCTCTCGTCAGAAGAGAGGAAACACTTTAAAGCCCTATTACATCCAAGTCCAAGTCAGGCCTCCGACACAGCTTTATACACACTGCCTTTTTCTTTAACTTAGCTATATGGGCAATGTGGATCCTCAGAAGGTAGCCTTGAAATCAAAGCTCTGGCATGATCATTTGCATCAGTCTAACTAGTTAACACGACGGTGTGGCCTGGTGGTAGAGGAGGCAGACAAAGTGGGCCCATCCCCCGGAGTCTGCTATGTTGTCATAGCCTCTGTATTATGCCTTGGGGCCGGGGACAGGATTTTGTCCCCTCTGTTGGTGTTCACCACATGAGGCATCGGGTAATCAACTGACCAATGACATCATCCGGACTTGGGATGTTTCTGGTTTGGATCATCATCATTTCTTCCCAAGTTTCTATTCATGTTGCGGGCAGTGTAACGCTCTACTTATTCGTGATCTATTGAAACAAGGGTTCTCTTCCTCTTCCTTGTATTTTGAAATACAAGAGGGTGGTTCTTTAGAACAAAAATAATAAAACAAGTAAATCAAGAAAATATCAACTAAACTATAATAATAAGTTTAAGTTAATCTAAAAGCTACTTTCCCCGGGCACGCGCCAAATTTGATACGCTCAAATTCTTTCTAAATAAGAATAAATTGGTCATGTCAAGTAAATAACCCAATTAGTGAGTTGGGATCGTTCCACGGGAAAATAGTTTTAGACTAACTTAATCTATTAGACTATTGTTCAGTCAATTACTATCCTTTGGAAAGCAAAAACAATAAAAGGGGGGTTTCTATTTTTCTAAGTAAATGAAATACTAGCAAATAAAAAGGAGACAACTAACAGCTCGAATGTTTGGATTTTAATCAATTAATCAAAGTAACTAGGGTTTACATGTTCCCCACAAGGTTCATAACTGATAAGTCTAACTATACATTCTGTCCTAGTGATCTTGTCTTGCATGCAAGTGATAAGTTATAGGTATTTCTAAATCCTTATTCCGGCATCTAGAAAATGTCACTTCCGCACCTTGGTCCTGCTACGTGTGTTGCTATCCTAACCTTATCTTTACCTCCTATTAAGTCGCATCATAATTCAATATTTGACTAAGTTATTACCTTTACCTCGTACCAATCAATACTAGCCTATTGATAGTATACTCAAAGCTATGTTGAATAATTTTTTTCCTATTTCTCCTCCTTGGTCTATCAGTGCGTTTAAGGCGAGTCTAACTTTGGCCATGCCGTTAAAAAACACTTCTATTGGCGAAGAATTATCATACATGCAAGAACTCTATTCTAGAATTATTATTTTAGTTAAGTTTTACTCATTATTTCCCTATGGTTGTCCCACAACCCTAGTTATGGAGTTTAGTTACCCGTACTCATACTCACAATATTCAAATATATATATAACGAATTCATGTACTTACTTCAATGCGAAAGAGTACATCCAAAATTCGCATTGATTAATCAACACAAAAATCACCACGCCTCCTCAATGATAAAATCTCAAGATAACCTAATAATACAGAGTCTAACTAATAATCCAGCGTCTAAAAAAACCTCAAAAAACGAGTTTTTCAAACTATTTTTAGAAAATAAAACCTAATTAAACAGGACTCTATTTGCTGGAAATCTGTCAAAACATGGCGGATCGACAGACCTCGCGACGGACGTCGTGGTCATGACGGGCCGTCGTGGGACTCCGTCGTCCATAAGGGACTTGAAGTTTGCCTTTCTTCTGCTGTCTCTTCATTAACCCTCGACGGCAGGTATGACGGATCGTTACGATCAAAACGTCCGTCGAGGGCCTCCGTTTCAAAACACTTTAAACTCTTGGATTTATACTTGGGGGCTAACTCTCTAATCTTCATGACGAACCTGCAGGACGTACCGTCATGGCTACGAGATCCATCACGGCTTTCCGTACCCCACAACTTGGTGTCATACTTCCCCATCTTCCTTCACAGCTGCACTACGCTGTCCACCTATGGACCGCACCAGGCATGACGACCGTCCAAGCTCCTGGTGTATCTTCTGCTTTCAATCGCTCAAAACCTCCGCATTCAATCTTTGGACCGATTTCCTGCAATAAGGAGAAACTTATAAAAATTAGCACAAAAAGGCTTTTGGACACACTAAACTTAAGGAAAAAGTATTAAAAATACCGTGAAACCACGGTATATCACTTATACACCACATTTAAATGGTTTGACGGAATGGAAGAACAGAAAGTAAAGGAAATGTAAATGCTTTAATGATCAATTCTTGTTCACCACGAAACCTTTGGGAGGAATCCATCCTTACGGCTAATAAGATACTCAATAGGGTACCCCATCGAAAAACACAATCAATTCCATATGAGTTGTGGAAAGGAAGGAAACCTAACTTGAAATATTTCAAGGTGTGGGGGTCTTTAGACAAGGTAGAGGTTCCTTTATCTAAGAGGGTTAAAATTTTATCCAAAATAGTATACTATGTATTTATTGGATATGTTGTGAATAGTAAGGCCTGTAGTTTTTTGGTTCATAAATCTGATAATCCTGAGATTCATATTAATTTGATAATTGAGTCAGATAAGGCAGAGTTTTTTGAAAAAAATTATTTGTATAAAACTGAATGTGAGTCGACACGTGAAAGACCTAAACGACCACGAGAAGAATCAACGGAACATACACTAACTAGTGAGGATCTTAGGCATACTACTTGCCAACGAAAACCTGCTTCTTTTGAACCAGATTTTGTGGCACTATGGCTTGAAAATAAGCGTCAAACATTTAAAGCAGCTATGTTTTTGTCTGAGTCAACTTATTGGAAAGAAGCAATCAATAGTGAGATCAAATCAATTTAAAGTAATCATACTTGGAAATTGACTGATCTTCCTACAGGAAATAAGGATCAAAGTGGATATTTAAAAGGATAATGAAACTTGATGGGACTATTGACAAATATAAGGCTAGAGTGGTAGTCAAAGGGTACAAATGGATACTTTTTACCACTACTCTCCAGTATAGGATAAACATCAATTTGGATGTAATAGCACTAGCAGTATGCTGATCTTAAAATCCATGGAACAACCTGAAGGGTTTATAGTTCCTGGTAAAGAAAAGAAAGTGTGCAGACTTGTGAAGTCACTTTATGGACTCAAGCAAGCATCCAAACAATGACATGCTAAATTTGACTAATGTGATAAATGTGTTTACATTAAAAAACGTTATGAATCATGAAGCCATTGTTTGTTTGTATGTTGATGACATGTTAAATATGAGTAAAGACATTGACGATATAAATGTTACTAAGCGCATGTTGTCTAGCAAGTTTGATATGAAGCACTTAGAAGTTGCTGATTTGATCTTAGGGGTCAAGATTATCTGAACTCCTTAGGGACTAGCATTATCTCAATCTCATTATATTGAAAGAATATTCGATAAGTTCAAGTATTTGAATTTCAATATTGTAAAAACTCCAATTGATTTAAGTTGTACATTTCAAAAGAATGAAAGTCAAAGTGACTCTCAATTGAAATATTTCAGAGTATTGAGAAGTTTGATTTATATTATGAATTGTACGCGATCAGATATAGCATGTGCTATTAGCAAACTGAGGTGGTTTAGCAGTAATTCGAATCAAACTCACTGGGTGGCAATGAAACGTGTGTTGGGACATCTGAGATATACACAACACTATGATTTACAGTATAATAAATATCATGTTATGATTGAAGGATATAGTGATGCAAATTGGTTCACCACGTCTAATGAAATAAAATCCACAAGTGGTTATGTGTTCATACTTGGTGGAGGAGCAGACTCATGGAAATCGTCCAAACTGACACGTATTGCTTGCTCCACAATGAAATCTGAATTCATTGTTTTGGATAAGGTTGGTGAAGAAGTTGAATGGTTCTAGAATTTCTTAGAAGATATACCATTCTGGCCCAAACCTGTTGGACCTATTTGCATACATTGTGATAGTCAAGCAATATTAGAAAGGGCAGAGAGCGCTATGTACAACGGAAAGTCTCGTCATATACGACGGAGACATAACACCGTAAGACAATTGATCTCTAGTAGAATTATCACAATTGACTATTTAAAGTCAAGCGATAATGTGTCAGATCCACTAACGAAAGGCCTAGTAAGAGAGGCAGTTGAAAGATCATCTAAGGGAATGAGTTTACGGCTTAGGACAAGTCAGCATGACGGTAACTCTATCTAGCAGACTGGAGATCGCAAGATCTAGATTAAGGAGAAAAACAAAGTTGTGGGTGATGGTTCGACATTGTCAATTAACTCTATCCATTCTCATAATGAAAACAATGTTGAGGAACAAGGTTAAGACTTTAAGGCATGTTAATGAGGTAATAAGCTTAAAGTTTTTAATGATTTGCTAAGTTTAAAAAATTTGACCAAATAGTGTATCTACGAGACGATACGGTTAGAAACCACCTATGTGAGTGTGAAGTGAAAGCTGCTTCAAAGAAAATTTTATCTCAAAAGCCTATTCCCTATACACTGGTGAAATCATGAGGTGTTCATGGCTGAAACGAACACAACCGTAAGAACCATAAACAGTAAAAGGTTAATTGTGTGACATATGATTGTCTAGGTATACACCAAAGCTTGACGTTTCAAATATATGGCATACCGATTGACCGAGTATATCCGATATATGTTCACTATGGAAAGTCCAAGGGGAACCTACTTATCCAGATGCAGTTAATCCTTGCCTGTAAAGTACACACTTGTTTTTGCATTTCTATGTTATAATCATTCCCCTTCAACGTGGGGGAATGTTGAGTATGCAACAAGAATTGATGGGAAATAGAGGGAAAAAGAGAAACTTGAAAAGTTGAGAACTTGAAGAGTTGGAAACTTGAAAAATCCTCTTATGCTTTAAAGAAAAGGCATTTGTCCCTCATCGGTGGTGGAACGAAAAATAGGAGAGTTTAAATATACAAACACTCCTATAAATTGTTAAAAAGGTTGGAAAGAGAGACCCCATTCACGATGTCGTCGTTGTTGCACGCTCGTCTCGACTTTGGCTTTGAAAAATGATTGATTGAGAGATTATTTTTTGGAAAAAGTTTGTTTTAATTATTTAATTAATTATTTATTTAATCAATTAATTAGATTAAATACTTTTAATTAATTAGTTGATAACAGAAACACTTTCAGTTATTTAGTTGAAATTAATCAAAATGTTTCAACTTTTTAGTTGTTTAACCCGACTCGACTCAGATCTGCACGCGACCAATTTAATTTAAAAACTTTCCCGTTTAATTTAAATTTTCCATTGTTTTGGAAATGACTGTTCTAAAAGGTTACAACTTTCAAGAACAGTCAGTATCATTTGAAAGGTTGCAAACTTTCATTAATGGTCGTGTGGATTCTGAAAGGGTTGCAACCTTTCGGAACCCGTTCCTCTTGCCTATAAATACTATTCACTCTTCAGAATTTTTTCTTACAAATTTTTCTAATCTCTTCTTCTTCTGCACAACAATTACTTCATGTATTTTACTGTTGTTGAGTGGTTCGCTGATACTAGAGTTTTTGGTATCTATACTCTAGTGATTGAGATAATTTTACCCTGCGAGGTCATATTCCAAATCAAACCTCGAATACTAGAGGAGAATAATTTCCTTAAGGGGATACTGTGAGTTCAGTGGACTTGATATTTTTCCTGTTAATTTTTTTTCAGATTTTGGTACGTGTTTTACAGATTTTGATTTTTTTGTGAATTAAATTTTTGTTCTTCTTTCTTACTGATTCAGTAAATTTTGATTACTTCGTGTTTCTGCAAAATTTATTAGAATCAGTAATCTGATTTTTTTCTAACACAGATTGAGAACAAAACTTATATTTATATTCAATCTCAAAACTTGCCACGTTTTATTATTGTCCATTATTCATTTGATATTAAGATTATGCATTCATCAATTCACTTTATAGATTTTCGATTTAAAATACGCTAAATTAATAAAGATTTTTTAAAATCAACTTTAGATTTAACCAATAACTAAATGTTTATAAAATTATAAATATATGACTTCTCCAATAATTTAACTCGATAAGATAATAATGTAACTTAGAATGCTCATATATTAGAAAACATGAAACAAACTGTACAAGTGAAATTCAAAGAGAAATATTTTTTTCTACATTGTATTATGTGAAATTGTGAATTCAAAATTAATATGAAATGTGAATTGAAGGCTAAAGAACATAGAAAGTAACAAGAAATTAATATGAAATGTGAATTGAAGGCTAAAGAACATAGAAAGTAACAAGAAGGTATTATGATTAATATTTAAATATTTATGTACCGGTAAAGTAGTAATTACTAGAGTCAATTCCCTAAATGGCCATCCAAGTTAAAAGAATTGTCTTGAAATATCAGTTGTGCTTCATTTAGAAACAAAATATCACCTAACTATCACTATTTTCCCCCAAATATACTCGACACTTTACAAGCACCACTCTCTCCTAGTTGACATGACATGCCATTAAGTCTTTTTTAATAATAGATTAATTTAATTTATTAAACTTATTTAACTAAAATAATGATCATATTATTTTTAACTTTTTTATTTATTTATCAAGAATAAATTTTCATGCTTCAAATATTTTATCATAACTAAACTTTTTATTTTTTTATGTTATGAAGAATACGTTTTTAAAACGTACTATAATCTCATTAAGTTTGAATACTTATAAACATATTCATTCAAAAAAATATTGATATCCAAATCACTCATTAAAGCTAATTTACTTCAAATAATCATAAATTGTATAATGAATTAATAATATTAAAAGTTAATTAAAAAAGATTTATATTTGAGTGATTTGAAATCCATATATACCTACAATATCTTTTTTAAAAAGAAAATAGTAAGTGAATAATATTTATAGAAAATAAAATTTTGATCTTTATTTATCAGTATATTAAGCACATATAATCTGTATATTATTGAACTAAAATAGGAAATTTAATTACTTATTAATTTATTTATTGATGTTTAGTTGTTTGAAAAGTTATAATATCATATAATATAATATAAAATAAAAGAATAAAAATAAAAATTAAATGAAAAATGTTAAATAATAATTTTCTCAGCTTTCTTACCAATTTTTTTTGTCAACCTTACAAATTTATTTAAATATTTTTGTAAAAAAAAGTTGCTTAAAAATTTTCAAATAATTTAGTTAGGAATTTTAATTTTGTTTAGTGACAATATATAAGGTTACAAGACTTATTCAATTATTTTTCTTATAATCTTCATAAATTCTCATTTAATTTATATATTTTGTTTTGTAGAGACGTAAGTTTGATGAATTAAATAGGTCTATTATTTTTTAAAATGATGATTTATTGAAAGGACATATCAACTAGAATTTAAGGAGATTTTAAAGGTATTTAGTATATCTAACGGATAAAAAGTATAATATTATTCAATTTCTTTTTTTATTTGAAACAATAAGGAATCCTCGAAGCCTGAATTTCAAATACACAATTATTATTATTGTATAGTTGATTGACCATTTAATATTATGGATTTTTATAACAACCTATTATTTGAGTAATTAGCGTTCACTGATTTTATCTTAATTTTTTTTTGATATATGTGTTTAGTAAACTTATAGCATTTTAAAATGTATTCTTGCACCATAACATTAAAAATAAAAAAAGTTTAATTATGATCACAGATTTAAAGTATAAAATTCTTTTCTTAAAAACTAATACAACCAATTAAAATGATATATCATTATTGTTAGTAAATGCGTTCAAGGAATTAAAATTAATCTATTATTGAAAAAGATTTTAATGACCATGTCATGTCAACTAGGAGAAGTGGAATGAATTTTGCAAGTGTACAAGTATATTTAGAGGAAAAATCGTATAGTTTGAGTGAATATTTTGGTCCTAAATGAACATAAATGATATTTCACAAGATATTCTCTTTGTACCTTGGGTGACCATTTGGGAATGACTCTTTACTATCGCCTAATGAGTTATATTTCGTTTACACAATATTCATATTAAAATCATATTGAACTAAGAAGTTTTTTAGTATATTAATTTGTTATTATTTTTATTAACCGTTTAACCAATTTGTTAAACCCCAATAAAATCCCATAGTATAACTCATAACCCTTTTTTTTTTATTTCGATTTATCAATCGGTTCAATTTTTGCATATTCTTACTTGACACAGAGAGCAAAAAGTTGTAAGTGATCTGGGTAATTTTACCAAACCACCTTTATTAAATATAAGTCATCTAAATATTAAAAAATAAATAATATTGGCAAGGATAAAATAGACACAATATTATAATTATTCATTGATATTATAAACTAGACAAGTATTGAACATCTTAAAATGATATAGTGAATAAAAAAAATAAACCAAGGGAGTAATTTATTCAAGTTTATAAATGAGGATAAACATTATTAAGTTAATTATGGTGTGTATAAATGAGGATAAACATTTTAATTATTTAGTTAAGTTAAAAGATTAATATTGTAGACACGTAAATTTTTATCGAACTTAAGTTGGTTACAGTGTGTGGGGCTTTTTTGATTTAAAATAATTCATAAAAAATCCTACAACTTAAATAATTTGCACTTTTCCTTATTTTATAACCTTTATTTACGTAAGTATTTTAACATATCAACAACATCATAAATCAAATTTTTGGTAAGTTTTATTTTTATTTTTTCAATTATTTCAAAAAGTAATGAATTTGTTTTTCCTTTTAATGTAGATTTTAATAGATAAACTAATGATTTTAGTATATCTATTAATTACACTTTATTTTTTTTATAACCATTTAACTTTTCTTTATGTTATTAGTAGGAGTGTGCACTATTTTGGGATCAACCTGAAAAATCAAATCCAAATTGAATGACTCTAATTTGATGCATTTTTTTGAGTTACATATATTTAATTTTGTTTGTTTTTATGTTGGGTTCGAATTTATACAAATGAATCCAAAATTAAAACAGGGTAAATATTTATATATATATATAGATAATACTATCTAATATATATCATATATATATATATATATTATCTATAATTTCTATCTAACGAGTATATTTATATATATATCTATATCCATATACTTCTATATATATCTCTCTCTATTATATCTATTTATATATATATATATTCTCTCAAGATACACATGAGGTGTAAGTCACCATGCCTAGGCCTGAGACAGATTCCGAACCTAGGTCATGATGTGGTTCATCCCAATAATGTCTCTACTAAACATGTATTATAGAAGGTTCATGTTTTATCTTCGGGCTTGCTATTGGACAAAAGTAATGTAATTGAGGGCACATTCTAAGGTAAATAAGAAGTTTTACTCAATTTCAGTACTTTCTGTTACTTGTTTACACATTGTCTGGAACCAAATCGCTGTCTATAGTTTAGACGAATTAAATGGAAAACTTAAAATGACTTTCATGGAAAAACTAACAGTTTCTTTTTTATGGTTGGATGTTCTTGTACCTACATTGTTAGCAGCAAGCTAATTGTGAATCACCATAAAACGAAAGTTGAGATTGAATTCGCCCCTGCGTTCTATGACGTATACCATATTTGTGGACCTAGTCTCGCACTAGTGGATTGTTTAGCTATTTAATGACCTAATAATGTTTCTTCGTATATGTCTCATGTGTTGCCTATTCTTATCTGCACCTTTGATTTTTCAAATGTTGGCACAATAATATGTTACATACATGCACATTTTTCTTCAGATTATTCATTCAATGATGGAATCACGACTCACCTAAAGGGTATGTACTTGAGAAGAAATAATCTGAAAATTACTCTTGGAATAATAAATTGAAATTTTAACTCATATAAATATAACCCTTTATAAATTTAACTAAAGCAAAGGTACAATTGGCGTAGTAACTGAGAGTCTATGAGTACTAATAATTTTAGTAGTTGTTCCATGATAATTGTCATCCCAAGATATATATTGAGTCCTCGACCTACATTAAAAAACTAGAAGATTCTTCAAGATTCTTTTGTTGTTGGATCTCTAGACAAGTTGATGGACTTCAACTAATGTTGAGATTACAGTTTTTTTTAAAAAATTCTGAAAAGTTATAAAAGGTGATATGGTCCGTTCACCTATCATGTGATATGATAAAAAGATAGTATCTTAAATAATCACATGTGTTTTTGTTGTCAACAATGTGTTTTACATTCACAAAATTGGTTTTGTGCAAAAATAATTGAGTTAAGAACACGAATTTCATAATATGTAATCAAGACAAATTTATCTGATAATATTTGGATAAATACTCACGACGACTGTGGGGGTCAACAGCTAAATGTAGCAAATAGTAAAACATTGCTTTTATGAAATAAATTTTTGATATGTTGATATAAATATGATGTTACATACAACATAATTGTATGAATAACCAATCATTATGACAATTCTTTCTGTTAATTGGGTTTATGGTCCGGACCACCATATTTTTTCATCGGATTATTTTGTATAATATTACTCAACAACGAATAATACACAAATGAATGAACAAAGATAGATTCTCCAAACTATGAATACTATGTTAGTCTGTCTAAATACAGGGGAAACTCGCATCCACAAGTTGTAAATACATCATTGAATGTCCTTAAGGATAAGTCTATGAATGCATGAAACGTGATATACTAATCATTCTAAATAAAATCATCCTTGAAAAAAGGGAGGAACAAAGAATCAAAATGATCATAATAAGGATACATAGGTCTTGGAGAGCCCTACGACTAACCTAATTATGATCCTCTTGAGAGGGTAGCCTACCTAAAATAATGAAGTGATAATCTCAATAGGTTTTGTCCGTATTGTGAATCTTCAAAATGATATATCGTTTGACGATATCTTTGATACATATCGCTCGCAATATTGTAAGGTTATGAGGACATGAATTCTACATCTATTAAAGCATGCTTGTGTAGAATTAATTTAAGTGAAAGGGGAATGATGCTTCTTGGTAATCGTAAAGAAGCTAGGTGACTTTGCAATTTAGGCACTAGAAGATGTCATACTCTAATATGATGTTTGTTACACTTGAACCAATTGATATGAAATATCCATGGGTCAAAATCTAAAAGCATTACATGTTTTTTGGAACTTGTTTATCATCCTCATAGAGATTAAATAGATTCGAAATGAATAGAAGCATATAACAAGTATTATTATGAAAGTTGATGACTAGCATTGCAAACTCTTGGCATAATTTTTGCTTAAAGAAGTTGACAGTAAGGGAACTTGGGCAAACATGCTTTGACCCTGAAGGGTAGAGTTAAAAAGCAGATCGAAGAATCAATTTTCCGTCAAGTTTTTTTCTACACTCATGAGCTCCCAAGATGGTGATAATAAACATGCAAGAGGTATGTCAAGTAATTTAATTGTTGAATTAGCACCAACCCTCTACCAACTACACGTTCACGAAGATGGTGCACAAGCTTGGAAAAATAAGATTCTAGTCTCTGAATTGAATTTTTTTCTCATAAGGGTGAGTTAATCCACGATTACTCTTTTTTCCTCACAAGGTTTTGTCCCTAAACCTTAGGTTTTTCCTGTGTAAGGTTTTTAATGAGGCATCCTTGATTCGTAGTATAGATATGTGTACTCTTTTTCCTTCCACTAAATTTGTTTTCCACTGGTTTTATCTAGTAGGTTTTAACGAGGCACTAATCTACCGACATTCAAGGTCCGGAGTGTTATAAACAATTTGTATATAGTGATTGTCTAATTATGTGGAGTCCTAGTATGATATGGTTAGGACTCCTACTTGGGGACCAAGTAAGGTTTTTGGGCAGCTGTTCACCGTTGGATCTCGCCAATACAGCCCCCTATAGTTTTTGTTACACAAGCTTTCCAAGACCTAGCATAGAGCCGGGTGATTGAATTCAAAGGGATCGAGAGGCGATGCTTATGCTTCTTCTTTCTCGATAGGATTCCCATCATTTTCAGTCTACGGCGAAGGAGACAAGGTACTTTCAATGAGAAGAATATCAGAGAGCGGTCCGGGGCTGCAGTTTTCTCTTTCTTTCAGAAAACGAGCTTCGTTTCGGGGCGTCAAAAGCAAGTCTTTTTGATTGCCCCAGAACCGGGTCTCCATCTTCGAACTTCCGCTTTCTCTTCTCTCTAGCACTCTCGGACTGATCATCTTGCTGCAACAAAGCAAGCTTGGGAGGGGTCCTTCCCTGCAATGTACGTTCCTTATAAATAAAGGGTTTTCCTTCATTGTAAATAAGATTTGTGAAAAATCTATAAACATGAATATACTTTAAGAGAAATAAAAAGTCTTTTCTCTTCTCTGTACTTTCTTCTTCTTCTAAATTTATATAGTTTTATAACAACTTTAACTAATATAGAGGTGTATTAGGACCCCACCCCCCAAAGTTGAATTATTATTTTTTTTAAAAAAAGAGTCATACTTTAATGGGCTTTCTATGTACTTTCTCTTCTTCTTTTTTTTATAAATAAAGAGATACCGAGGAGAAAAAAGAAGAAGAAAGAGAAGAGCATGAAAGACAAACAAAAGGCCAATATACAAAAATAAAGTATAGGTCACATAGATCAGAATATAATTGCAATAAATAATACAATTTTTTGACTAAAATATTCTTAAATTATACATTAAATTTAAATTATATCCTTAAATTATCGTTCTTAAAAAAAATACACCCTCAAAATATTTAAAACTAACAAGTTCCATCCTTCTATTTAAATTTGTCAAAAAATTAGTGAATTCCACACAAAAATATATCCAATTCATATTATTCTCATTAAAAACTTTTTTCTATAATTTCATTACCAGTTGGAAAAAGCTCAAAAAAAAAGAAATTAAAATTCATTGAACCATTGTTTCATTTGTTTGGGTTAAAAAAACAATATTAGCTATGAGGAAACATGATCTACTCTTCTCCTTTACAACCTGTATAAAGTTAAAACTTAATTTTACACTATTTTCATCTTATGCAAAAGTTAAAATATTGTTAAATGAACAATTTTTTTGGGAAAAATTGATAATTGAGGTGATCAAGAATCAACTAATTTTGATCTCTAAATGCCTCTGACTTTTTGTACGACTGTTGAGCGTTTTCGGGCAGTAGAATCATTTGTGATACAAACTGACTGGGTCGACGGATCACTCGACAGACCGTCATGGACCCCGTCGTCCCCAATATTTAATTTTCCTGTTGCTCTCCTCATTGCCCCGAAACGACAGTAGGCGCGGGACCGTCCTAGGCACAAGGTCCGTCGAGCGTCTTCGTGCCAACACTTCACTCGAAATATGGTATGTAGCGGGACGTCTCTGAACTTCGCGACGGAGCTGCAAAGCCACTGCCCGTCGTAGATACGACGGACCGTCACAAACCCTTTGAAAGTCAATTCTTCCTGCACTTGGTGACGGACACTGCGGACGGAACCAGTCACAGACGTGATGGACCTGCAGGATGACCGTCACATACACGACGGGCCGTCACAGGATCGCTGATTAACTGCTCAGACTTACTTCTCAAAAAAGTAAAGAGGTCGCGTCAAGTAAATAACCCACTAGTGAGGTTTGGTATCGTTCCCACGAGAAAATATAGTCTGACTTAACTTCAACTTGTTATAACTATTGTCGTTGATAAAACTTTCCTTAGAAATAAAAACATAAAGGGGGGTTTGTATTCTATGATAAAAATAACTAAACGAAATTGCCAGAAGACACTTAACAGTTTTTGAAAGTTTGGATTTTAATCAATTAATCAAGTAACAGAGGGGTTTACGTGTTTCCCCCAGGTCATAACTTGATAATTTCTAACTATAACACTTCTTTTCCTAGTATCGTTTGCACATGCAAATTGATAAGTTATGTATTTCTAAATCCTTGAGTCCGGCATCTAGAAACTCTCACTACTCCGCCCTTGGTCAGCTACGTGTCTGCTTGTCCTAACCCTTATCTTTCCCTCATATTTAAGCATCGTATCGATATTTGACTAAGTTATTACCTCTCCAATCAATACTAGCCTATTAGATCGTATAAAACACTAAACTCGATGTTAATCAATTCTTTTTCGATTATCTACATCCTTGGTCCGTGCAGTAGCATTGAGGCGAGTTCTTAAGTTGATCATCCGTTAAAAAGGACCTTCTCGCGAAAGAATTATTAATACATGCAAGACACATCTTAGAATTTTTATTTTCGCTAGGTTTTCTCATTATTTGCCTATGGTTCCACAACCCTAGTTATGGAGTTTAGTTACTCATAGGCCATAAACACAATTTTCAAATATATTAAATAAGAATTCTGTACTTACTTCAATGAGAAAGATAAAATCCAAACGGCTGCTTGATTATCACCAAAATCACTTGCCCGACTTCTCAAAGTAATCAATAATCCTCACAAAAGGTCTAATATTATCAAGAATCTCACAATACAATTGTTTCACCAATACGAATTTTTAACAATCTAAGGTCTAACCGAATCAGGTGTCCTAACCTCAAACGCGTTTTTCCTAACTTTTATGACAACCACCAAAACTAATTAACAAGAATTCTAATTGGCTGGAAATCTGCCAAAATGCGGCTGGTCGACGGACTACGCGACGGACCTGTCGTGCCCTCCGTCTCCAATAATTGTGCATTTTCTTCTAACTACTTGCTTTCATCATTCCCACTCGCGGAAAGTAGACGGACCGTCATAGGCACAACGGTCCGTCGAGGTCTTCGTTCCAAAATACTTCAACTCTAGAATCTGGGTACTGGGACATTCTCTGAACTTCACGACGACCTGCAGGACGGAACATCATGCCGTGACGGACCGTGCCACGCTTCGTAATCCCACTTGGGTCAGACTTCCCATCCCTTCAGGCAGCTACACTACGCTTCCACCTACGGACCATCACAGGCACGACGGACCGTCCATAGCGGCCCGTAGGTGGTCCTCTTCTTCTTCTGCATTTTTTCGCCTCAAAATCTAAATCTCCCGCATTCCGCTTTGGACAGATTCCTGCAACAAGAGAAACTTATATAAACATTAGCACAAAACCAAAGGCTTTTGTACAAAGAGCACTAAACTTAAGGAAAAAGTATTAATGATACCGTGAAACCACGGTAATACACTCACAAACCCTCACTTAAATTCGTTGTTTTGTTCCTCAACTACGCCTATGACTCACTACCCATCCTTGTACAATGTATCCTTGTTTGTATCCTTTGCAATCATTTGGCTATCAATCCCGATTAATCTCATCAAAATCTATGGCTACTATCACTATTCGGCTTGATTGTTTGTGAGATCAGACCATGCCACAGACCACCATTGCATTAACACTTATCTCTCATTTTCCTCACCGAGGTGCTGACAATTCTGGTATTTTGGCAACTAATGTCCTCTACTTTGAAAAATCTCCATTTTTCACACAATGATTTCAAGTTTGAGTTATATGATTAACATTTCAAAAACTTCTCTCTCGAACAAAAGTCGCACCATTCTACTTTTCCATAGCTTGCCCTTATTTCACTGGCTTAGTTTCGCTATACTACCGTAGATCACGATATGCAACCTTTTTTTAGCTTGTACATGGCTCAGGGTCCCGGTAGGTCATTTTTTAGTAAACTTTAGTGACTTTTGCCCTCCTTGACTATCGGCTAAACCTTCCCTCTTCTATCATTTTATCTTGCCCAGTTTCTCATACTCTTCCTTTGCTTCATTTGCCCGTCTTTCTTCATTTGTGTAAGTGGACTCTCTTCTTTTTCTTTGTTGTAAGTCTTTTATATTTTTCTTTTTCTTTACTTTTTCTTTCAACTAATTTTGAGTCACTTTTCTTTGTTCTTTCTCTCTCTTTTGTTTCTTTCTTCAACCCCCCTTTCCAGAGCAATTCCCATAATAGCCCCCGCAACTCATTGCTTTGCCAGAGTCAAGGTACAAACCCAAAGTTGGGTCAGAGTGCCAATGAACGAAGGTGTGTACTGCATTGCCCACCCTCACTTAATGCTTTTGGCATAGTGAGTGCACATGTCCCAGGAGGGGACCAGGGCCAACCCATTGTTCCCCAAAAGATCATTTTAGGGTGAAAAAGAAATGTTCTAATTAGCTCAGATTATTGGATCAAAGAAGGATAATTTCATATTGGTTTCTTTTATTTAGCTAAAATGGGCTTTCTTTAATAAGGGCCGCTGATCTTTCCTAATGTTCTGTTAAAACCCTCCTTACTTTTAGCAGACTACCATGGCAAGTTCTAGCTCGACCCAATTGGACTATTCAATTTCGCTCACAACTCACTTGACATGTCTCACTATACCAGATTATTAACACGCGTAGTCGAATTAAGACTTAGGGTAATGCATGGTGTAACTCTATTTCATGCTTAGAGCCCCACAATTGTCATTTACTATGCTAGCCATAGCATTACTTTCAGTTTATCAGGATATCATTTTAAGCCATCATGCTCTAGAATTAAACTATGTCAAACGATATAAACATGCCGGTTCAACAGAAAAGTATCAGTCTTTTGGGGAAAATCACACAGGCAAGAAAACCCCCAAAAGAGGATAGTTAATTGGGTACTCAGACTTTCACCCTAACACTCACTATCTATTTACCCCACCCCCAACAAAAAAGCATGCAATTGTCCCAAATGCATAAAAATGTAAATACTAGAGTGGTGGGTGAAGAAAACTTGTGGTGCAAAAGCGCACGTCGATCAGCAATATGGTGGGTCCGGATCCCGGAACGCCGACGTCTCCGCTGCAATCTAGCAACCCTCATTGATGTCCTCCAGCAACAGCCGACCATCATTAGTGCGCAGCTATATCTATGGTGCGGGAGCTAGAACGCCCCATCTGCTCCACTCTGACGCCTCAAATCCGGTGTCGCCGACCTCGTCAGCAAGTGATGCTCTCCGCGCGCCTCCTTTACTCACATCGCTCCTGTCTTCTTTGCTCGCGCCTCTCCTCTGCTCGCCCCTACTCCCTCTTGGCACTCTCTCGAGGGGAGGTGGTGGAATGTCTTGATGGTAAATAGGAGCCGCTAGCACGGTTTCCTCAGCAGCTCGACAGAAGGGCCTCAGACGCCGGCATCCCTTGCCTCTAGACGTTCGGATGTCTGCACGAAGACTTTCCTGCCCAGCCCTGAATATTCGACCATCCACCGAGTGGCTGGTCGGCGTCTAATACTCTCAATTCAACAGGGGCGTCCAGACGCTGGTTGACCTTTTTTTTTTAGGGCAAACTCTTATCTTCCTCTCTGAAACTGCTTGCATCTTCCTCTCTAGACAGTGCTTCAGACTCTGTCATCGACCTTCTGCATCCACGGCTGAAATATGGTGCAGAAGGTGGCCATTTGTGCCGGCAAGTTTTTGGACCCTAAGCAAGCGGGACCAATAACGGTAGAGGGGCTGTGCTAGAGGAGCTCAAGGTTGTGCTCTACCCGGGATAACTCGACCGGGGTCGTGTCAGTGACTCCTGTGTAGCTTGTGACGGGCCTGGGCCTACATATCTGCAATGATCATCAGCAAGATTGGTGGCAGCTTCGGATGGGGCCCTCTACGTGGGGCCACTCATTGGCCCGTCTCTGATGATTCCGCCGGTCAACGGTAACCGCTGCGGGGTCCTCATGATCTATGTGCCATATGGGGTCACACCTGCGACCTGCAAAGGGCAAGATCTCACGGAAATGTAGGTTGTAGCGACCTTGAATAGCCCTCCTGCCGTGCATGACTGCCTGGAGAATGCCATGCGTTAGTCCACCTCCGAGCCGGTATCATCAACCAGCATCAACACTGCTCTCGATCCCAAGTAACTATGTTATCAGCAGCTGTGGGGGAAAGGCCGTGACTAACGCAGCCACACCTAGAACTTTGGGCGACAGAACGTAGGATTGGACTTCTTGATGCCCCCCTTTACCGGTTTTGGTGACCCAATCGGCACCCTCGCCATCTACTACAGGTGGGCCAGGGCCTCCCCTCTTGGTGTCCTCTCGCAGTGCTGGCTCTCGCAGGAACTGTCCATCCTTCACTATCTGCCAGCGGTAGTCAAACTCTCGGCAGTGATTGGTCCGAGTAGCATCTGTCACTCTCGCCGTATATGAACTCTGGGCGATGGGTCATTAGGGCAAATGTCAACCGAACGCCCCCGGACCGTGAACTTGCCTCCAATGGGGCATGTTTAGCGGGAGCAGCCCGTCGCTGTCCGATCTGTGATCGGAGAGTCGCTACGTAGACCGCTAACACTCTCGACCATCTCCATCTCTGTATCGTCCAATGACGTGCTGTCCCCACTCTAAGCGATGCCTGGTGAAGAGGTTATGATCATCCGGCATCGTGGGAGACCTCCTGTAAGTACCACACCAGCGCCGCTCCAAAGGGTCGAGTGTTTTCGAGTTCATTACTCCTTTATTGGTCAAAACATTACTTCGAGTAAACTTAAACTGGCCGTCGAACAGACCACCGGGTTTGGATGCATAGCGGCTGGGGTGGGGACCTAACCTTCGCCAATGTTGAGTCTGAACTGTCAGCCTCCTCAGACGAGGCCGAGGCGCTGCAGCGTGTCGGGTGCGGGAACCTCTGCAGAGCCGAAGCTTCCTCGGCCCCAGATACTCCTAAGGATCCAGACATTCCTTCTCATTCTGGTGACCCAGAGGGTGTGCCGGTCAAGTGTGCGCTCCTCTCAGACTGGGGGATGTGACTACGCCGGTCCGCCACCTTTTGGGTGTGGCTCTGGGAGCACGTGTAGTGCAGAGGGGCAAAAGTGCCTGGGGCACGTCGCGGGTCCGCTCATCATCAGAGGCTGATGATCAAGCGTGCAGACAGGGCATAGATGTTGTCGGCCCGCGTGCGTAGGTTCGGTCTTGCTTTGGTGGCCAACATAGTTGATAAGACCACCTGCAAAGGAGCACTATTAGTACGAGTAGTGGCAAACAAGCAACAACCATAACGAAAGTAAAACATTGAAAATAGCTGTGTCCGTGTATTGAACTGATCACAACAGCGACGGGCCGATGACGGCTCTCGTGGCTACGACGGACCGTCATGAGGTCCGTCGTGTTTATACTTAGTCTATGTATAATATAAGAAACCCTGAAGGAGGGGTCTCTGACCATCATGACGGTCGAGCAGATGCCTCGTTGGTACGACGGTCGCTTCGTAGAGTCCATCGTAGGACACTTAGAAAATGTTGGGAGACTCTTATCAGAGGGTCTCTGACCATCATGACGTGTGCAGAAGGACCGTCGTGGTATGACTGTCCCTGTAACAAGTGTCCGTCGTAGGACACTTGAGAAATGTTGGGAGACCCTTAGTCAGAGGTCTCTGACCATCATGACGTCGTGCAGACTAACCGTCTTGGGTATGAGGTCCGTCGTATACACTTAAGAAAATTTGATAGACCCTTATAACAGGGTCTCGACAACGCAGCACGGTTGTCATGACGACCGTCGTGAAGACAACGGTCGCGTCACATGTGTCATTGGACAGGGTTCTAGGCTTCTGGAATCTTGAACGGACCCTACTACGGTCTTCGTGTGTGCGACGTCCGTCATCGGGTTCCTCGTTCTGAGTGAACAGTAGCAGAACTACAGGTAACCCTAAGCACCCGATGACCCCACATGTCTTGTTGTAGTGTTGTGGACTATATGTGTCATCCCAACTACTAGGAAACTACCAATGCAAATCACCTATGCCTAGGGTTATCCACATGCAAATTTGAACATTTTGAGCCTAGGTTTAACATAATCATATCAGGAAACAATATACGACTAAGAACTAAGCTAATCTAACTACTAAACCAAAATGTCAAGATAAATGAGTATAATGTATAGGACACATACCTTGGAAATGAGCAAAAACAATGGAGAATGATTCATTGGCCAAGGTAATACCTACAGCACAGCACGACTAGTAGATGATAATTATAAGGTTTAATGAGGATTTTGGGGAAATGATCGTGG